>CM028131.1:194016250-195244166 GCA_016271365.2 Neoceratodus forsteri | reverse complement strand
AAAGAGCAGTGGCTGGCACAGGGGATACATGGAGGGGAAAAGGGATTCTTCCGGTACATTGGGGAAAGGAGAAAATCTAAGGGTCATCTCAGCAGATTGAGATCAGAAGGAGGGTGGGTGGAAGAGGCGAGGGACCAAGCAGAGGTATTTAACGAGTACTTTGCCTCTGTGTTCACTAGGAAGGGGGATGGGATATCTACAAAGGAAAGCATGATGGGAATAGAAGCAGCAGTAAGTGGGATCAGGGGAGCAACAGAAATGGAGCAAGAGGGAGGGAGAGGTACCTCAGGGGTGTCACATCTGGACAAGAATAAAAAGGCCAGTAAGGTGGAGGGGACGGATGATGTTATCTCCACCAAAATGGTGTGGTTAGCCCTCAAGGCCCTAAAGAAAGACAAATCTCCTGGGCTGGATGGCACTCAACTGAGAGTACTATGGGAATTGGCAGACATACTGGCTTCACCCCTGGTGGAGCTCTTCAACAGGTCACTTGAGACAGGGAAGGTACCTAGGGATTTGCAAGAAACACATGTGGTGCCAATCCATAAAGAGGGGTCAATGGAAGTACCAGGTAACTATAGACCCATCAGTTTGACCTCAGTGGTGGGAAAATTAATGGAGAGTATACTAAAGGAGTGATTGGGGGTTTACTTGGAGGAGGTGGGCGATCTGGATAGTTGGCAACATGGGTTTGTGCCAGGTAGATCATGTCAAACCAATCTTGTGGAGTTCTACTAATGGGTAACATCAGAACTGGACAGGAAAAAAGCCTGTGGATGTATTAATCTTGGACTTCAGCAAGGCGTTTGACTCTGTCCCCCACAATGGTCTGGTGGAGAAACTGATGGGGTTAGGAGTAGGCCCTTTGATGGTCAGATGGATTGAAAACTGGCTAACTGGACACACCCAGAGAGTAGTGGTCTGTTGGGAGCTCTTGAACCCTAGAGAGGTTGGTAGTGGCGTACCGCAGGGCTCAGTCCTGGGTCCAGTCCTGTTTAATGCATACATATCTGACATCAGGGAGAGTATTGGCTGTGAAATGAGTCTCTTCACTGATGACTCCAAGATGGGAGCAGTAGTTGAGGGAGAAGAGGGGAAGTTGGCACTGAAAGGGTACCTGGACACCCTGGAAAGCTGGGCTTATACACAGAAATTAAATTTTAATATCACCAAGTGCAAGGTGTTGCAGCTTGGGTGGGGAAACCCTAAACACAGGTACACCCTGGGAGGGGAGGCGCTGGAGGCCTCAATAGGTGAAAAAGACCTAGGGGTCATGGTGGATGCATGTATGAATAACTCTGAGCAGTGCAGGAGAGCGGCTAGTAAGGCAAACAGGATGTTGGGATGCATCATAAGGGGCATCACCTCTAGGAGCAAGGAAGTGATTTTGCCACTGTACAATGGACTGGTTAGAGCACACCTTGAGTACTGTGTGCAGTACTGGAGACCACACTTGAAGAGGGACATACAGCTCCTGGAGAGGGTACAGAGGAGGGCAACTAAGATGATACGAGGGCTAGGGGATTTGATGTATAAGGACAGACTTGAGGAGCTCTGCCTGTTGGAGGAGAGGAGAGGAGAGACAGGGGGGACATGATTGAGGTCTTCAAGTACCTCAAGGGAATAAATAGGGTAAACATGGAGGGGATCTTTAGACTAAAGCAGGGAGGTATTACCAGAGGGCATGGTTTGAAGTTGGAAGGAAAAAGGGTGAGGGGGAAAAGAGGAGGAGTTTTTTTCACTGAGAGGGTGATGGACCCTTGGAATGCACTGCCTGGTGAGCTGGTTCAGAGATCCACAGTGGAGGGCTTCAAGAGAAGGTGAGACAGACACAGAAAGTGAATGTATCAGATGATGGCCTGTCCCAGGGGGGTGGGGATGGATGATAGGGGTTTCTGGAACACAATGGAGGGGAAGGCCTCAGCACCCAACTAGGGATCTGAGGTTCAAGCAGACTTAATAGACTGTAAGGCCTAAACTGCTGGTAAATAGTATGTTAGTATGCTAGTATTTAGAACAAGCATTTAAAACTAAAGAAAATTTATATCATAACCCTAACAAATCCAAGCCCAGATCTCAGCCTCACCGGGAGATTTTACAATTAAGAACAAAAATTAATGATCTCATCTCCTGAAAAACTGAACTAGCCCTTTTTAGATTAAAACATAAATACTGGGAACAAAGAGATAAAGTGGAAAACTTATTTCATACCAACTTAAGGTGCAACAACTTGAACGTCACATCTCCAGTCTCAAAGATTTGCAAAGTAAAATTTGCACTTGTAATCCCACTATAAATCTCATCTTGAGTTCCTTCTATCAAAAATTATATTCAAATGTTAATCCCTCTCCCGCTTTGCAAATATAACACTTTTTAAGCAACTTACATTTAGCGCACCTTTCAACTTCTATAAAAATTGCCCTAGATGAACCATCTACCCTCCAGGAAATTCAAAAAGCTTCATCTTCCCTTAAATTAGGTAAGTCTCCTGGAGGAGATGGATTCCCTATCAATTTTTATAAATCTCTTACAGATACCCTTTGTCTCCTACTCTTCAATGTGTTTCTCGAAGCTACAGAGAAGGGAAAATGCCCTTCCACCTTTACTGAAGTCATTATTACCTTAATTCCAAAAAAGACAAGGACTCCCTCTTCCTGCTAGTTATAGACCCATTTCATTGCTCAATACGGGTGGGAAGACATTAGTGAAACTCTTAACTCTTCATTTAGAACCTTTACTCCCAAAACTAGTCCACTGCTCACAAGTGGGCTTTATCAAGAATAGGTTTGGTCTAGATCATCTGTGCTCCCTATTTCATTTACTAGACAAGGCCAAACTCTTTAAGTCTGTTGTAGTCACCATAGCCATTGATTTTGAAAAGGCATTTGATTTGCTTAACTGGAAATACTTATATCAGGTGCTATCCAACTTTGGCTTTCCTCAAATTTTTGCTCCTGGATCAAATTAGTATATAATTCACCTTCAGCTAAAGTTCTTACCAATTCTACTTTGTTCCCTTGTTTTCAACTGGTGAGAGGAACCTGACAGGGTGCCCTTTATCAACATCTTAGCTATGGAACCCTTAAGTACTAACTTGAATCAGTGTAGTGACATTAAGGGTATCCCGATCTGTAATTCCAGGTATATCTCCCTTTCTTATGCAGATGATCTTTTAATTCAACTCAAAAACTTAAGTGAGGCTGCTCCCCCCAACCAGGGTTCTTAATAGATTTACTGAAATTTCAGACCTTGTGCTGAATTGTGGGAATCTGAAATTCTCCCTCTTAATGATCTATGCAAACCCTCCATGAATCCTGCTTTAGGATTTCGCTGGACTACATAAGGCATTACATATCTAGGTATTGAGGTCACTCATAATTTAGAAAAAACTTGGGATGTAAATCTTAATCCTCTTTTAGCCAACCTTAAGACAACCTTAGAGAGATGAAAGCTACTCAACCTTTCCTTCATGGGGAAGATAGCTGCCATTAAAATGACCATCTAGCCCAAAATACTTTACTTGTTTGCTAATATCCCTTTAACTGATCTTTCCTCTTTCTTATCCAAACTCAACAAATTAGTTGGTAATTTTATTTGGGAAAACAAAATACCAAGATTTAGCTGTACTAAGCTTCGTATGCTTGGAAAAAGGGTGGATTCAGTCTCCCATGGTTTAAAGCATATCTCTGGGCCTACCGGCTGTCACAAACCATCAAATGGTTTTGCAGACCATCACCTCAAACTACACTTTGGGTTATGATGGAGACTGCCCTTCTTTCTGGTGGAGTCCCTACATCCTTCATTTATAATGCCCTTTCTCCTAAGCTAAAATATCATCCCACCATTTCTTCTTCCATTCTTTATTGGAAATTAATACATAAGTATTTAAAATCCAATCCTTACCCAATTTTATATGCCACCCTTTGAGAAAACCTTTTGCTTTCTTTGGAGAAGCAACCTATTTACTGCTCTACTTAGAGAAATAAAGACATGTTCTTCTTGGGAGACATCCTTGAACAGAATTCCTTACATTTAGAATCTTACTCAAATTTACAAACTAAATGGGGTCTCCAGAAGCAGGATTTCTGGAAATTTCTTCAACTTTGGGCCACTTATACTTCCCTTTCTCATTATATAAGGAATCATACACTATCTGACCATTATGTTTCACAGTGGAGTCAAATATCTGCAAAAGGAAATAGCATTATCTATAAAGATATATTTAAAATTCCTGACCAATCTCTATCTGCAAAAAATACATGGAGTACCCTTCTGAACTATAATATAAGTGACACACAGTGGTGTAACTGTTGGCATTCTACTTATCACATATTCAAGGACATGCAAAGTTCCCTAATACAAAGTAAAATCCTACATTTTTGGTATAGAACTCCCTCTGTTCTACACTGCATGGGTCTTTTAAATAACAGCAATTGCTGGTGTTGTAATCTTCCCAATGCAGATTTATTGCATATACTAGTATCATGAATACTCATTATCAAACTATGGCAAAGAATCCACTTATTTGCCTCCAAAGTGATCAGGCAATTAATTACTCTCAACCCTAAATTATTCCTGTTAAGTATTCCTACTTCTTATAATGCTGTATTATTGCATGCTCACTTTAGGTGGTTGAATATACTATTGCTTCTTGTTAAATGTCTTATCCTTATGAATTGGAAATCCCCTACTGTCCTGTCTTTCTAAGACATCCTTCAAAATCTCTCCCAATATGTCACTCTGGATTGGCTATCCCATGTCTCTTCTGAATGTCTCAACGTATATGATAGATGTTGGCAGGATTATTTCATCTACATGAATACCTCTGGCAATTTCAACTTTTGATGCATAAATATGTGCTCTTCTATTTTTTGTATACTGTTACTAGGGAGTGTCAGTGGCTCAGTGTCAGTGTCAGTGGCTCAGTAAGTAGCATACTCGTCTCTGAGGCTGGGAGATCAGAGGGCTGTGGGTTCAGTTCCCACATCTGACACTTGGGTTAATATTCCAGTACTGACACTGTAGTGCAGCATGATAGGGGTGCTGCACTTCAGAGGTGCCGTCTTTCAGATGAGACATTAAACTGAGGTCCCATCTGCCTGGATTGGTGGTAGTCAGGTGGATATCAAAGATCTCATAGCACTTATCGAAAAGAGTAGGGGAAATTTTTATTGAAAGTTCAAAAACAGAAAACTGAGAAAGTACAATATCATAAAGGTTAATAATAAGAATCCAAAATCAAACTAACATAATACAATCTTTCTGTACAGAACAAATAACCTGTAAGGTTCCCCAACAATTCCTAAAACAATGCTGCAGAAAAAAAATATTCCCATCACCAATGATAACCATAAAGAGAAAATAAAAACCATTATCATCTGAGAGGGTATAAACACATGTTTTTTTTTTCCAAACTAAAGGGAAAAAAAGAGATAAACATTAGTACAAACATGTCAACCCACCCATCCAACATTTTTCCATAGCTTAGAAGCCACAGTCTGTCCCAGTGTACACTTTTCATAGTCATAAACTTTATCAAGCTCTGTCTGTATATTAAAAAAACATCTTGTGGCATAACCACTTTACCTTGCAGGAACTGGAGACATCTCGCCTGCCAAATGGATCACTTTATACAGACTAGAAGACCATAAATAGTGCTTTTTGTCCATTTTGACCAAGATGCTAGAATTTGCCCTAAAATTAAAATATCGTAAGTCATATTTTGAAACATTTTTCCCCCCACAAATCGGACAACAGTTTCCAAAAATCTAAAACATGTATGCACTCAAAAACAGATGTTGAATTGTTTCCACTTTTCCAGCACAAAAACTCTCCCCACATCCTCTGTCCTCAAGTTGTTTGTGTTTCTGATTATCCCTCACCTGCAGTCTCTGATATTCACGTAACCAAATAAAGTCCTGTATCTTAAGAGGAATTCTTGGTTTTGTCATACAATTCAGAAGTAACTTTGTTGTAATTGTTGAAGGAACCTGGAAAACAGGTTCTTCCTGATACCATTTATCAACAATAAAGTTATAAAATAGCTTTTTTCCTTTTCCTATAACCCAAGTCAGCTCAATTTTCCATGTTCTTGTGTATCACAAAATTGTTTGCACATAACCCGGGGGAAGCTTATCCACAGGATGCCATTTACCTCTGCCCCAGGCTTCCAAAAAAGTCTATGCCACAACTGCATACATACTAGACCTATCCCTTCTGTTTCAAATAATAAAGGGCGAATAGAACTATAAAAAAAAATTCCCAAATAAGTATGCTAGCAGATGAATCATATTTAAACCTCCCTCCTTCCATGACCTATAAGTGTGTAACCTTTTTACAGGGTTCAATTTACTTCCCCACAAGAAAAGAAAAAATAAACCCATAACTTTAGTGTGCATATGAAATGAGAGGGGAAAAACATGTGAAACATATAAAAAATGGGCTCTATATATGCCCTTAGTTAAAAAACACACATTTTTTTTTCTAGTCATCTTCAATGACAACCAAGACAAAACCTTAAACTTAGCCCTATCATACACTACATTCCAGTTATGTCCCTCTGGATCCTTGGTTCCAAAAAACAGACTTAACATTTTTATTTCATCTGTAGTCACAGAGATTGGAAAATCTGCTACCCTCCCTACTGTGCCTAAAATTAAAACAATACTTTTCCCCACATTAAGTTTAATGCCTGTGATATCATATACATTGTGTAACGTATCTAAAAATTTGGGTACCAGACTCCACATCTGCTACTGTAAATATACAGTCATCTGCATAGGCAGAAATTTTGTTATAAACTAAACCATCATGATTTGTAATAGCCCTTATTTCTGTACCCATTTCAATAACCCTTAATAAGGTATCAGCCCAAATACATATAATAAGGGGCTCATCGGACATCCCTGCTTCATCCCATTTTTCAAATATATTGGTATACCCAGAAAAAACATTCACTAATGGAATAACCTGAACTTCAGTATACAATACCTTAATTAAATTCAAAAAGGATTCTGGAATTCCATAGTAATGCAAGACCATTCAAATGTACTCCTTTTTTTTGTAATTTAAAGTTTATTGATCATTATACCAATAACACAAATCAGGCAGATATACATACATACAAATAATTTCTATTAAACACTACTAAGACATGAATCTACCTATCCAAATGTACTCCTGTCACACCATATCAAAAGCAGTCTCCTGATCTACTGACATCAAATAACCATCTAGTTTCTTATCTAAACCCTGCTGTATTATCTCCCTAACAAAAGACAAATTCTGAATTGTATTCCTGCCAGGAACTGCACAAGTCTGCTCTGGAGTAATAAGCTTCTGAGCAACTAACCAAACGTGTAATAAGTATTTTGGTCAGGATTTTATAATTTCAGTTCAATAGAGTTGATGGCCTCCAATTCTTAAGGTCATGGGGGTCCCCCTTTTTATATAAACAAGTCATGATCCCCATTTTCATACTCAGGACAAGTCTATTTTCATCCCAAATGGCTTGAAAAATCAATTGTAAACATGGAACCAGAAGTTCAGAAAAACATTTGTAAAAATCATTTGGGATTCCATTATACCCTGGAGCAGTCTTAGTGGACAGTTGAGAAATAACATCTCTAATTTCTACTTCTGTAAAGGGTGAAACTAAGCTCTCTATGTCTGTATTATCTAAAGAAGGAATTACTATGTTATCCCAAAAGGTTCCTGTCTCCCCTTGTTCTCCTTCTGAAACAGTGTTGTGATGTGACTTTGAACAATGAGCGTAAGCTCTTGATTGTGTGTCCTCAAAATACCCTGTTTGTCTTTTAAAGCAGTCATGACCAATCTCTGAACACCCTGCATACTTGAGTCATACGGATTAACTTCTTCTTTAGATCCTTTGGTTTGGTAGTTTTGTTGACAGGCTGCCCTCTTAGTAGTCTCATGTAAATACTTACACATTTGCTCTTTAAGATTTCGTAACTGTAAGAAAACATTATTCATTTTAGCTTCTGCCCGTGTTAAGGTACAATGTTAACTACAATATTCATTTTCCAATGACTGTGCCCTATAGCTATCTTCTGACATTCCCCTAAAAAAAGTTTAACCGCTGAATGATCAGATGTTTCTAAGGGAACAAGAACCACTTCTTGACAAGTCAGACGCGCCAACACAAAATCTATCCTTGTTGATAAATGACCCTTATAAAAAGTATGTTTAGGTATCTTAAGTTAAACCTCATAAACGTCTCTCAAATTATTATTTCGTAGGATTGTAAGCAAAGTGTTTGAATCACTATAGACTTTCTTTGTAGTCCTTCCCCAGTCTCTATGTGAGAGATCACAATTAAAGTCCCCCCATAGCACTAATTTGGAAGTATGTAAATAGGGTTCTATTTCTCTAAGTAAAGAGGACCTTTCTGCCTTAGTCTGAGGGGTGTATATATATTGATAAGTCTATATATCACCTCCTCCAAGATGACATCTTTTATCATAGCTCTCCCTGGTTGAATATTGAAAACATGTAACATTTTAACTAATATCCCTGAAAAAAGAAATCCCAATCCTGAATATTGTTCCTACCTAACGACCAGTATGAGACACCCCATCTCCAGTCTTTCTGTGCCGCTTGCATTTCTACTAAAGAATGTAATCTAGTATCTAGCAATAGTATTATTTGTCCTCCTCCCTCTCTGAGACTTGCAAAAGTATTTTGTCATTTCTCAAAAGACTTAATAATATTTACATTTACTGTGAGAAAAGAAGTAACAGTATGCATAGAAAACACCGTAAACTAAAGTGGGGAAAAAAAACATATTAAACATAGCCTATCATAATAATTTATTTATTTTTCCCCTTCCTTGTTTTGGGTTTATCAGAAGGACCCATATCAGGAGCAACATCCGCCTGTGAGGAAGCAACTAAAGAAAAATCTGAATCAACACCATCTTTGTCTACTTCCTGCTCAAACAATAAAGCATAGGAATTCTGAACCGGAATCCCTTCCGGTTCCTTAGATCCTGCCTCAGCATCAATAAGAAGTTTGCCTGCCTTGGACCTGGTCACCTTATGGAATACTGCATCTTGTTGTGCAGGGGTGGGCATAGAGATCCCTTCCTCCACCATCTCAACACCCTGCTCTGTGTCAACCAAAGTTTCTGTCCCCCAATTTTCCTCTACAGTCTGAAGAGGAAGCTCCTCCTCACCTTCGGTCACCCCTGACCCTTGTTCCTCATTAGGTCCTAATTCCTCCCCAATGGGTTGCTCCACAAATATAGCTTTCTCCACTCCCTCCTCCTGTGTACTAGATCTGTCTGGTTTCCTCGGGATTCTCTGAGGCAGGGAACTCCTATCAGGAACAGAATGTAATAATTCAACCATTTGCATTTTTTCTTTCTTTGCAGTGGCAACATAAACATCCTTATAAAATCCTTATTAAATGTATGGCAGCTTAGATTCAATGCTAAGAAGTGCAAGGTAATGCACCTGGGAAACAAAAACCCAGGGGAAGAGTACACAATGGGGGGTGAGATACTAACAACAACAAAAATGGAAAGGGACCTGGGGGTAGTCATATCAAATGACCTAAAGACGGGCAAGCAATGTGAGAGGGCAGCAAGGAGGGCTGGGGGGATACTGGGATGCATAGGGAGAGGCATCACCAGTAGAAAACAGGAAGTTATTATCCCTCTGTACAGACAGCTGGTGAGACCCCATCTGGAGTATTGTGTGCAGTTCTGGAGACCCAATCTCCGCAAAGACATAGACAGGATGGAAGCTGTCCAGAGGAGGGCAACTAAAATGGTGCAGGGTCTGCACCGGAAGACATATGAAGAGAGACTTAAGGAGCTTAATATGTATAGCCTCGAGGAAAGAAGGGAGAGGGGGGACATGATAGAAACATTCAAGTACCTCAAGGGAATTAACAAAGTCCAAGAGGGTAGCATCTTTCAAAAAAAGAGGTGTGCAAGAACAAGAGGGCACAATTTGAAAATAGAGGGGGGGGCTCAGAGGTAATTTAAGGAAGTATTTGTTTACAGAGAGGGTTGTGGATGCATAGAACGGCCTTCCGAAGGAGGTTGTGGAGTCAAAATCAGTGGTGGAATTCAAGCATGCATGGGATAGTCATAAGGCAGTTCTAGGGGATGGGGGTAGGAAGAAGTAGGCTGCTGGTTAACTAGGATCTGCAGCTTATCCAGTAGGTAGGAAAATGGGCAGACTGGGTGGGCCAAGCGGTCCTTATCTGCCGTCAAATTCTATGTTTCTATGTTTCTATCCTGTTCAGCTCAGACAGATACATCTATATTGTTATGGGATGCCCAAGAACATGTACGAAAGGAATGCCCTTGTTCGTCACATAGATTACATCATAATGGCTGACAACAATGAGCCCCAACATGACCTAGCTCCCCACACAGACCACACTTCTGTTTATTGCAGACATTACTGAGGTGCCCTATATCTCCACATTTAAAACAAGCTCAAGGCTGTCCTGGATAAAATATCACCCCCCCATCCCGGCTCAAGAAAAAACAATTAGGTAAATGTTTTGTCTGACCATTTTCTAGTTTCAGAACTACTTGATACTTCCAGCCCCCTGTCTACAATTGTTTGTCATCTAAGATAGGCTCAGGAAAACCTTTAACAGAGCAGTACTGCTGTAACCAATAAGTTATGTCTGCAACATTCACCCCTTCATTCCTAAACAGAACAGTAATTTTCTTTGTAAGGGGTTCAGTGAGGGGAATTGCCAAGACTGCCTCCATAAAGGGGAGTGTTTTAAAAGTTGATATTGCTTCCAAAACCTTTCTAGGCCTGCAGGGTGTTTGAAACTAATGAATAAAGAGTCTCCTGGTGCATGTATAAGGGCATATATCTCATATCGGAATACTTCATGCTGTCCTTCAGTAAGGCTCATCCAACAAAATGTCCATCAGGAACAGTGGACACATCACCCCTATATTTCAGACGAGCTGCATTTCTTCTAACTGCAGGTTCTGATAATGAGTTTCTCTTAGATGGAAATAAATTATCTTTCACTTTATCATGCCATACAGTTGCAGGGGTTTGCACAAGGGAGGTCTATATTCATTTGAGAGTCAGAAACAAGGTTCTTGTGTGGTGGGACAGAGTTATCTACCTTGCCCTCCCCAGTAGGATTTGAGAAAACAGTTTTTTGTAATTTAATCTCCTCTAATGAAGGATGAGGTTTGTCTTGTTGCTGAATAGGTAAACTCCCTTCAGGAGTTTGTTGACCTGGTAGTAGGGAAGAATCATCAACAGAAACTGATTGTGGAACAGAAACACTAGGGGAACATGTGGGGGAAGAATCAGAAAAATCTACATTTTGTAAATTTGCATCCCACCCTGTCCCTGTATTACTTTTTACCCATCCTGCAACTTGTAAGGCTGAAGAAACCCAATCTGCAGGGCCATGATCCAAGGCCTGAGCATTGGTATTAGTCACTTTCAGCAAAGAAATATCAGCCATGTGAAAGTGCAATTTCCTACCTTTCCACACCTCATCTTTTACTGATTTTTCCATAACACCAGATGAGGTTCCTGTACTAAAAGTCACAGCAGGCAGTAATCAGGAAGTAGGACTCCTTTTCCTCCATATCAGGCACCTCAGTGCTATGAGGATCCACCATATCATTAGACACATTCTCTCCCATAATCAGAGTCCCAGCATCAACAACCACTTAAGCAGCAGGAGAATTGCTTACCATTGACTTTAAAGGAGCATCCAGTGTTGAAATCTCTGGTGGACTCCCTGCTGCCCCAAAGCTGCTACAGACAACTCTGTTTCCATAGCCCCAATCTGAATACCCGGTTCCTGTGCACTGCTAATTCCTTCCTGCAATCTCAGCTCCTCTCATAACCACTCTCTTGCTTCTCTGTAGGAGTGTTCCACTAATTCAAGCTTTGTGCGTAGGTCAGCTGCTTTTTCAGGCTTATCAGACATACCTGGGTGGTTGTCGATGCTGGGGCTCTGATTATGGGAGAGAATGTGTCTAATAGCTTGGCAGAAGACACCAGGAGAAAGGACTGCTGTGTGACTGGACTTCTCTGCTGGGACTAAAGAAGAAGAACTTTTGTACTTGGACCTTTAATATAGGGTAAAAAAAAAAACTAACAAACAAAACAAAAAAAAGTGTGTGTTTGTCTGGGTTAACTGAACTGAATGGGTATCTGAACAGTTATCTAGGTGTAAATCTCAGATGATTGAAAGGACTTAATAGCTGTGAGGTTTAAATTACTTGTAGAAAGATCTAGCAAGTAGGGGGTGTGGCTTAGCTAGAAAGAAGCTACATTTAAAGACTGCCTTAGAAAGATTCTGCTAATAGCTTGGCAGAAGACACCATTAGAAAGAACTGCTGTGTGACTGAACTTCTCTGCTGGGACTAAAGAAGAACTTTTGTACTTGGATCTTTAATTTAGGGTAAAAAAACTAACAAACAAAACAAAAAAAAAGTGTGTGTTTGTCTGGGTTAACTGAACTGAATGGGTATCTGAACAGATATCTAGGTGTAAATCTCAGGTGAGTGAAAGGACTTGATAGCTGTGAGGTTTAAATTACTTGTAGAAAGATCTAGTAAGTTGGGGGGTGGCTTAGCTAGAAGGAAGCTACATTTAAAGACAGCCTTAGAAAGATTCTGCTAATAGCTTGGCATAAGACACCAGGAGAAAGGACTGCTGTGTGACTGAAGTTCTCCACTGGGACTATATTGCCCGCCTTCCCTCCCCTCCACCCTCCCACCCAAAGCTAGTTCTATTTTTATAGGCACAGGATTTGACTGACAACAGAAACTTCCTGTTTGGGAGCAGGAAGTGAGTGATCACAGAACCACCCATGACCCACCATCCTAGAAGGGCAAGAGTAGCTCTCCGACCCCCTCTAGCTGCTGGAGGTCTGCCTCTGAGCAAGTAAGTGGTCTACTGAGAACTATAGGATATTCTTGTCTCAGAACAGGACAATCAGGAGCTTAAAGGGAACAGGCAGAAAGTAAGGAGAGAGAAAAAAAACAGAGGAAAGAGTAAGGATTGCAAACAGTTAAGGGGCCAGAAATAAGACATGATAGGAGTGGTGCAGTGCAGTGACTGTGGAGCAGCAGTCTTCTGGGAGATGCTCTGAAGGATGCGGTGTTGTCCCATCTGCAGGCACCTCTCTGGGCTGAGGGAGGAGGTTGCTCATCTCCAGGCTGAGTTGGCCAGGATTTGTGGGACCTCCTCTTCCATCCAGGGACCACCAGTGCCACTGCCGTTGTCTCAGAGGTTGCCAAGAAAGAGGAGCGGTTGGACCACAGTGAGCTCAGGGAGGGTGAGGGTGGTGGAACAGAGGTGCATCCCTCCAGTTGTACCTCTCCCACAATTCCTATGCCATTCTGGAAAAGTGTGGTTCCTCTATGGAGGCACCCACAGTGGAGACCAAGGAGGATGCTGGGAGCCTCCACAAAGGAGACCCACAGGAGGGTGGCAGGGCACCCTGCAGGGGAAGGAAACAACTCCTAGTGGGGGACTCCATTGTTAGGAATGTAGAGCTGGGGGAGGAAGGGGAGAGGGAAGTAAAGTGCCTGCCTGGCACCATGGCTTGGAGGGACAGGGAGCGAATCCTCAGGATTGCCAGAGCAGCTGCACAGGAGAGGGAGCTGGATGTCATTGTCCACCTAGGGACAAATTACCTGGCTAAGAAAGGGATTAGAGAAGTGCAGGAAGAGTTTGTGGAATTGGGGGAGGGGCCTTAGTCAAGTAGCATGCACGGTAACCTTCTCAGAGGTGCTGCCCATCTATGGCATAGGAGAGATTAGGGTGTTCCGCACCATGGGATTCAATCAGTGGTTGAAAAACTGGTGTGGAGCTCAGGGATTTGGCTTCATTGTGGACTGGGGGTCCACCTGGAGTGATGCAAGCCTATACTGGCATGATGGGCTGCATCTGTCCGGGAGGGGAACCAGGATCCTAGGTGATAGGTTTAAATGCTCCATTGGCAAGCTTTTAAACTAGCCAAGGGAGCAGGCACTGAAAAGGAGCAGGGAAATCCTATCCCCCCCAAATAATCACGGTAGTAAGTGTGGCAAACACCAACATAGAGGTGTCGATAGGGAGAAGGGCAGGGGTAAATGGAGAAAGTGACAAAGGCAAGAAGGACAGGGATGGGGCAAAAGGGAGTAAGGCCATCAGGAAATGGAGGGTAATGAGTACCAATGCCCATAGTCTGGGCAACAAGCTCCATGAGCTAGTGGCCTTGATGGAAGAGGGATGCCTGGATATCGAAGCAGTCACAGAAACATGGTACACAAAGAACCATGACTGGGATGTTAACATACCAGGGTACATAACCTACAGGAGAGACAGGCAGGGGAGAAGAGGGGGAGGAGTAGCTCTCTATGTAAAGGAAGGGATAAAAGCAACTGAACAAAAGAGTAAAAAGGGAGGAGAGGAGGCACTGTGGGTCACCTTGGAAACTGGAAAGGGCATCACAATCTGCATAGGGGTTGTGTACAGAACCCCATGTCAGGGGGAGGGAATGGACAAGGATATGATAGAAGGCATTCTTAGAATGGCAGAGAAAGGGGAGATACTGTTGATGGGAGACCTGAATATGCCAGATGTTAACTGGAGCACATTTGCTGCAGCCACATCCAAGAGCAGGGCCATTCTTGATGCCCTACAGGTGGCAGGCCTTAGACAGCTAGTTTCAGAACCCACTCATGAGGGAGCAATCTTAGACCTCATACTCTCAAATGGGGACAGTGAGAGGATCTCAGATCTAGAAGTGGGTTGCCATCTGGGGACAAGTGACCATCAAACAGTTTGGTTCACATTAAACTCAGCTACAGAGTCAAGCCATACAAAAGTGAGGGTACTGGACTTCAGGAGGATTGACTTTGGCAAGATGGGAGAGTGCCTCAGAACAGCACTAGCAAACAGGCTAGATGGAGGTGTGGAGCAACAATGGGGAATCATCAAAATCACCATCACAGGGGCAACAAGCCTTTGTGTGAAGCAAATGAACAAATCAAAATGAAAGAAAAAGCCACTATGGTTCTCAAAAGAGGTGGCTGTGAAAGTCAGGAAGAAAAAGATAGCATTCTGGAAGCATAAGGAAACACAGAAGGAGCAGGACAGAGAGCTGTACCAGTTAAGGAAGCAGGGAGGGAAGTCAGAATAGCAAAGGCCCAAACTGAGGAAAAGATAGCCAACTAAGTTAAGAAGGGGGATAAAACATTTTATAGGTACATCAGCAAGCGTAGAAAGACAAAGGGAGGGATAGTGAGGTTGAATAGAATGAATGGTGGGTAGGCAGAGGGGGACAGTGAAAAAGCAGGGATACTGAACAAATATTTCTGCTCAGTATTCACAAAAGAGGAGGGGGAAGTGCCTAATCCAATTAACAGAAGCACTCTTGATAGGGGGGTCGATCCCAGTCCTTTCACAGAAGTAAGGGTTCTGCAAGAACTCCTAAAACTGAAGGTGGACAAAGCAGTGGGTCATGATGGAATTCACCCCAGAATTCTAAAAAAATTAAGGGAGGAACTAGTGAAACTACTGGCTACTCTTTTTAATAAATCATGGGAGGATGGTGTGGTACCCGATGACTGGAGGAAGGCGGATGTGATTCCCCTTCACAAAAGTGGGACCAAGACAGAGGCAGGAAACTACAGACCTGTCAGTCTGACCTCTGTGGTAAGGAAGTGATGGAGTCACGTCTGAAGGAAAGAATAGTTGAGCACCTAGAGGCCAGTGGAGCACAGGACCCAAGACAGCATGGGTTCACAGCAGGAAGGTCATGTCAGATGAATCTAATAGATTTCTTTGACTGGGTGACCAAAGTAGTAGACCAGGGAGGGGCTGTGGACATGGCCTACCTTGACTTTAGCAAGGCATTTGACACAGTCCCACACAAAAGATTAATAGTCAAATTAACCAGCCTGGGAGTGGGTCCCAGGATGGTAGCCTGGGTAAAACATTGGCTGCATAACAGGACACAGAAGGTAATTGTAAATGGAGTCCACTCTGAAGAAAGAGGGGTTACTAGTGGGGTACCGCAGGGTTCAGTATTGGGTCCAGTCCTTTTTAATGTCTTCATCAGTGACATTGCAGAGGGACTGGAAGGAAAAGTATGCCTTTTTTCAGATGACACAAAGATCTGCAACAGGGTTGATACACAAGGAGGCGTGGAAAGGATGAAAAGGGATTTGGCAAGGTTGGAGGAATGGTCAGAAGTATGGCAGCTAGGATTCAATGCAAAGAAGTGCAAAATAATGCACCTGGGAGACAAGAACCCAGAGGAAGAATATACAATGGGTGGGGAGGTAGTAACAACAACAAAAAAGGAAAGGGACCTGGGGGTAATCATATCAGATGACCTTAAGGTTAGCAAGCAATGTGAGAAGGCAGTAGGGAGGGCTGGGGGTATACTGGGATGTATATGGAGAGGTATCAGCAGCAGAAAACAGGAAGTTGTTATCCTCTGTACAGACAGTTGGTGAGACCCCATCTGAAGTACTGTGTCCAGTTCTGAGACCCCATCTCCAAGGACATAGACAGGATAGAGGTAGTCAGAGGAGGGCAACTAAAATGGTGCAGAGTCTGCAAGAGAAGCCTTATGAGGAGAGACTAAAGGAGCTTAATATGTATATCCTTGAGGAAAGAAGGGAGAGGAGGGACATGATAGAAACTTTTAAGTACCTCAGTGGAATCAACAAAGTCCAAGAGGGTAGCATCTTTCAGAAAAAGAGGCTTGCAAGAACAAGGGGACACAATTTAAAGATAGAAGGAGGGCAGTTCAAGGGCAATGTGAGAAGTATTATTTCACAGAGAGGTTAGTGGATGCATGGAACAGCCTTCCTGAGGAGGTTGTGGGGTCTAAAACTGTGGGAGAATTCAAGAATGCATGGGAGAGACATAAGGCAATTCTTGTGGGGTAGGAAGAAATAGGCTGTTGGTTAACTAGGATCTGCAGCCTATCCTGTTGGTAGGGAAATGGGCAGACTAGATGGGCCAAGCGGTCCTTATCTGCCATCAAAGTCTATGTTTCTATGTTTCTACAGTATGTTTACCTGCCAAAGGCAACACCTGGGATCCTGGCTCCAAAACTTCTGGTAAGTTGGCATCGGAACCATCCATCTGTAGTGCTTTGGTAGCCATATTCTCCTCAGCTGGTAAATCCATACAGTCATTGGTCTCCATGAGAAGGGAGGCCAAGGAGGAAACCTACTCCTCAGCCACCCACACATCCATCTCCTTTGAGTTTCCAAGCGCTACTGAGCAAATGACTCTCAGCCACACAGCGCCCTCTGTCAAAAAAAGTAGAGGAATTTCCCCGGTGTCCTGGCCAAATTTCCCTCATTCATTAAAAATACCTCCAACAGCTTAATGTGGTTCAAGGTCAGTTGGCATTCATCTGTATCGCCCTCCCTCAAGTTGGGCCTGAAAATAGGCAGGATTTGTCTAGTGCACTTACCCGGTCAACAAAAACAAATAAAATAAAATAAAAATAAATAAATAAGTATACATCGTGCATGTATGTACATGGACTGTCTTCTTTATCTCATTATCCTCTTCTTTCTATTCCTCTTTCTCTATTTATCTTTTCTTCTCTTTTTTTTCCTTCTCTTTCTATGTTCATAAGTATTTTCACCTTCCTATATAACACATATATCTGAGTCATATATGTTACGTGTTGGCATTCTAAACAGGTGCACATTGTGAAAAGGGCATATATAACCCTAATGGTGGTATCACTGTATAAATAAATTTTACCTACTACTACTACTTATGTATAGTATTGAAGTGTTCAATATACTGTCTCTCTGCACCTTTCTTTAATACCCTTCTTGCTATTTATTCACCCCATATTCTATTCTTAAACAATTTTACATCAGCCCTTATAGTTCTCTTACCTCCTGCATTCTCAGTATTTGCTCAGTTACTGCCCTGTATGTATTTCTATTAACATATTCTACTAGATGTATCTGGCACATTTTCATTGCTTATGGAAAATGTTTACTTCTTTATATTTGTATTGAATGTACCTTTGTATCTGAAACAACTGTAATAAAAAGATAAAGTGAAAAAAAATATGTTTCTTTGATAAACTCTACTACAGTAACTTAATCTTTAGAACTGCTGATCCTTCTTTGTTCAGGTACAGTCTGTCTAGGACAAATAGGCTCTCATCCTCCCACATTGAAACACAGTTCCCCACAAACCTAAAACCTCTCTGTTTGCACCAACCCTTCAGGCATTGATCAAATTATGTAATCCTCTGTTTCCTTAATGTGCTTACTGTTGGCACAGGCAGTACCTCCAAGAAAGCAGAAGAACTGAACCCCGTACTACAGCTGAAGTCGCTTAAAGGGAACAGCTCCATGGCGGTCACTTTGTCTCCTTTAAATGGTCATCTCCTTTAAGAGAAGTTCATTAAAAACACAGTTGGAATACAATACAAATGGGCTATGCCTACAGACAGAACAACATAAAACAAACACAGCACTTAATGATTACAGCTCCTTTATGAGTTTGCAAGGTAGTGCTGTGTCTCTAGTTAAAACTGCAACTTTATTTTATTGGTTAGTTGACTCTGAGAGGACTAGGCAGGGGGAAATGTACAGAATAATACTGAAGAAAATACAAACCCTGTTTTTAAGTTATTGGATCTGTTTGTGACCAAGGGTGAGCAGGCCCCTCAGCACAATGCAGTTCAATTACTGTATTAGGGGGGTCTGGAGAAGCCTCCAAACAGGATCTATATTGCAAAAACATTGCTGAAAATGACTATGAGGAATTTTTCATCAGAAATATTTGCCCTCATCAGTTTGGGAAATGGGAACCACGATGTAAGTTTTAAAAGTGTGACAAGTTTAGAACATTTTTGGTCACAGTACCAGACCTTAAAAAATGCCCCAGTCTGGATCCCTTTCCATGCTATAGCCCTCACCAAACCCCTAATTCAGACCATAATGGTAATGTTTAAGAACAAGGGGGTACATGTCAAAGACATTCTATTCTGGCTTCGGCAGAGATGTAATATTCTGGGGAAACCTGTGCCCACTTTGGATAGTGAGCAAATATGGGATGGTGGGTGGCATATAAGAATCAAACTGTATTCAACAGATTTGGGGCCTTCACATCTCCCTAGTTCCTTTTTTGGGGGGCAGAGACAGGTGCTTCATTTTTTATAATGGACAGCCAAGATCTTGTTTTAAATGTAACTCCAGATCCTACCTTAGTTTGGCCTGTGACTCGCCACACTGCAGTCATTGTTTAGGGTTTGGACATGCTTCCTTGGCCTGGCTTAACTTGTTCAAATGTAGTTTGTGTGAGCACACAGGACACTCCTATGGGAGATGTCCATGGGCATCACACAATAGGGAAGATTGCCCTTCTCAAGAAGGACTGATAAATGTTGCCCAACATCAGCAGGCTAAGAGGGTAGCAGCTCAGGATCTGCAGACCTCAGTGGCTGCAAACCCTCAGGCTCCCCTCCAACAGGTAGAACCAGTACAGGTAGCTCAAGAAGAAGTAGTGGGAGACACACAAGAACCTACATCAGTTCAGAAAACCCCTAGATTTGAGAAAGAACATTTCTAGGAGAAAGCAAATGAAGAGAACAGAGTAATGCCTCCCCCAACGGGACCCTGAGGGAACATTTAAGGTAGTCTTACAGAAGAAGAGGCCTCAGTAGGGAAGGGCAGGAGCTTAGAGGGCTAAGCAGAATCAAGCTAAGCATAACAATAGCTCAAATTCCTGGAAAAGTGGAAATAAATATGCAGCACTGCCTATGGAGAGCACAGATAAAGATTCAGAGGGTGAAGAATCAGACTCCTCCTCTACCACTTCTAATACAGACACTGAGGGCGGTGGAGAGGGGTCTACAGCAAAAAGAACCAGGCAGCATAGAGTATCTAAGACTCCTTAAGGACCCCCTTCTTTTCAAGGTTTAATGAGTTACTTTTCCCCTTCATTTCCCAATGAGTGGAACTGTTCACTATCAGCACTATTAACATCAATAGCATAAAAAAATGAAAGGAAACATGACGGGCAATGTTGTATCTACAGAACCTACACAGTGACATAGTCTGTGTATTAGACACTAGGTTAAAAACAAATTATGAACTGCAGAAGGCCTCAGAGGCCTGGCCCCTAGGTCCTTTATTTTGGTCCACCGGAACTGAGACATGTGATGGGGTGGATATATTATTCACTAATCCACAGTTTAAGGTATCTAGATTGGTGGACATACACCCAGGGAGAGCACTATTATTGGATGTCTCCTGTGTTTCCCTTAGATTTCGGATTATAGTACTTTATGTTCTTCAAACAAAAGCCCAGAGATTCTCTCTATTCAAGGAGGTACCGCCATTCTTATACACATCCAGAATTGTATATTGGTTGGGTTACTTTTATTGTGGTCTAGCAAAAAATGACAGGGGCCTGCAAACTGACAAATTGTTCTCTGATACCACTGCATTAACAAATTTTATTCATACTGCAGGGTTAGTGGATGCATATAGGGCATTGTATACCAAAGGGGGTTTACATACCACAGAGGCCCCTTAAAAACTAGGACTGATTTTGTATTTATACCATTTACGTTGACCATACAAGAAGTCACTGTTTTTCCATGTGAGTTCACAGACCATATTTTTCTCCGGGTTAAAACTAAAAGTGGAACAAGCACACAGTGTAATAAACCATACTGGAAGTTGAATGAGTCAGGGTTAGATAACCCCTCTCTATAAAAGGCATGGTGCTAGGAGTGGGTAGCTAGACTCTCAGTAACAGCTTGTTACAAGATATTTTGAAATGGTGGGAAGACACTAAGCAATCTTGGCAACAGTTTTTTCGGAGGCGGGCCCATGCTAAAACCTCCATAGAGTACTTAGAATATTTGCAGTTACATCACCAATTGCAGAGGGTAATTTCCCAGATGGAAGTTTCTGGTGTAGACCTTAGTACTCAGGTAAGCAACCTAAAGAAACAAATGGGGTCCCTGCACTATGATAGGGCCAGGACTCTTCAGCAAGTGCTTAGGTTCAGGACTCAAGTTCCAAAAGGCTTATGGGACCCATATAAAGGAAGTAGGCAAAGAACAGAAAAAATTCTTATAGTAGAACTGAATAGCCCCTCAGGGGAACTAGTTACTTCCTCGAGAGTTATTAAGGGTGGTTGAAGACCAAGTGAAGCATACCTTTGGATCCCCAAGAACCTGAGCTACAATATATTTTTGACACATTAGACTTGCCCCAGGTGTCTGACATAGATGCTGACATGCTCACAGCTAATGTCATACTAGATGAGGAGAAGGCTGATGTAAAACAGCTATCCACAAATACTGCCCCAGGATCTGATGGACTCAGTTCTGGATTTTATAAGACATTTATAGAAGAACTTTCCCCAGCACTAGTACTCCTTTATTCCCACACATTGAACACTTCAAACAGTCCAAGTCTATGATGGATGCAGTGTTGGTATTGATACATAAAACAGGGTCTCGTCAGGATATTGGCAACTGGAGACCACTGAGTCTTTTAAACTCAGACATGAAGATTCTGAGCAAAGTGCTATTGGCAAGTCTCTCAAAGGTGGGCCAATACTTAGTAAGCCCCTTTCAAACATGTGCACTAGAAGGTAGGAAACAGCAAGACAATTTAATCACATTAAAAGAAACTTTCCATATAGGGAAAACAGAAAACAAGATGGGCTATGTTCTTAGTATGGACCAGGAGAAGGTCTTTGATAGACTCTCACATAAATTATTATTTTTCACTTTGAAAGGGTTTGGGATTCCAGATACTTTTGTCAACTGGATTCAGGGAATGTACGAAGCATCCTTTTTATGCCCTAATGTTAATGGGTGGTTTGGGAGGAAGGTTAAATTCCATAGAGGGATCAAGCAAAGCTGTCCCCTTACCCCCCTACTGTATGCATTTGGTATAGATATATTAATCAGGTTATTTTTGGCCTGGGAGGAATTAATAGGAAGAACACTTACAGACACACTACAAGTTAAGGCTTTAGCCTATGCCGATGATCTTGTTTTGGTTCTTGATGCAGACTCAGCAGAATTGGCACTGACAGCGGTCTTGGTGCAATTCTCATACATGTCAGGCTCCAAGATAAACCTTGGAAAAAGTAAGAGAGTGATTCTAGACAATACCCCAGTGCCACTCTCAATGTTTTGGCCAGGAATCACAGTGACAGCGGTACCACTTACTATTTTGGGAATTCAATTTGGACCAGGAGACAAGGCAAAAACTAATTGGGGGGGGGCAAGATAAAGAAAGCGAACAGGATGGTGGCCGGTTGGAAGGGACAGCAGATATCCAAGAGGAAGAGGGTTTTGCTTATTAAAGCCCTGTTGGTCCCTCAATTTTTGTACCTTAGTTATGTTTTCCCTCCCCCACTATCTATCATTACAAGTCTCTATGGAGTGTTTTTTCAGGCCTTTTGGGGCTTGGGACTGAACCCTATTAAAAGAGAATCTCTTTGTTAAAGAAAGTGGGGTGGGAATGATACACCCCATCGCCTTCTACTTTAGTCTGTTTATTGCCTATAACATTGGTCCTGCTATGTGGCCCAATACAAGATATTGGGTGCCCTTGGTCAAGGGAGTGGCTCTCTCCCTGTTTGTTAGCATGGAAGAATAAGAAAGTAAGTCCCTTCTCTCAAGAACCCCAAGGTATGGGAAGGATTGTGTTAAGAATGCTATCAGATGGGGAGTTACACCTACACACATGGCTACCATGGATAGGAAAACTAATATATACAGCCATGTTAATGGCTGAACATACCACAGAGGTAGAATTCCTAGGATGTCAGAGGGCTAAATTACCATATGTTATGAAACAGCTGAGCAATGCTAGGATTCCTGCGTATGCAAGGGATGTTACTTGGTTAAGTAATTATGGCAGGCTAGGGGTAAAGGGGAATAGCAGGCACAAACAGTTATTTGAAAGGTACTGTCCTAGGTCAACTTATACCCAGATATTAGAGACGTAGCAACACCTTTTTTTGGAGTGCTCTCATGCTCTTCCTTTTGGATGAATCTATCTCAATCTTGGGAAGAGCCAGAGCTAAAAGACCTGACATATCAGGCAATCATGTATGGACTGGAGGGAAATAAGTTGGGTAAATATCATAGAGACACCGGGCCCGATTCTAGAAGGGTTACGCCTGGCGTAACTGCAATTGCGCCAAGTAGAATGGAGCATGTAGCAACTTACACCAGCAGTTGCGGCATGCGCGATTCTACATTGTGGCCTGTGACATGGCACAGGCCACTTGTGCCTAACAGTAGTTACGCCACATAAACCCCCTGCGACATGGTGCTAGGGGGTTTATGGCAGCAGTTGCACCTCATTCTAGAAGGGCAGCCATAAAGTGCCCACATCAGGATTCTAGAAGAACTCCTGGAGGAGATCTGGCAATGTATGTTTACCAGCATTTAGCAGATATAACTTACGGATGCCCTCGGAGGTCCTGTAGACCCTATGGCAGTCCAGCGGACAGTACACGGTGTTCCTCCCCATGCCCAGCACACCCATTGGGGCCCCACAGGGCTATCCAGGCCCCCAGCCCCCCAAAACACTCACTGGCAGATACCTCGCAGGGCGGTGCTGCCATCTCCCCACCCGTGCCCCGAACTGCGACTCACCAGCCACATATGCAGCATAATGCCTGCCCTGGTGGTCTAGTGGCCCCTGAAGCTGTGTAAACATAAAAAGAACCCCCGTATCCCGGGTGGTCTAGTGGCCCCCCCAACTGTATTACGATTGTTCCAATCCCATATCCCTGGTACTCTAGTGCCCCCCTGAACTGTATGAAAATAATAGCAATCCCATATCCCTGGTAGTCTAGTGGCCCCCACACCCAGCCATGCCAGCCCACCCAGCACCCCCCATCCATCCCCAGCCAGCGACTGGCACAGTCCACCTCTCACCACCATGGCCAGCCATCGACAGAGTTCAATATCAGCACATACTGTAAAGACGTGCTTAGATATTAATATCTGAGTGCGTCTTTTCAGTACGCACTGATGGACTCAGTCAGCGACTGGCCATGGTGGTGAGAGGTGGGCTGTGCCAGTCGCTGGCTGGGGACAGATGAGAGGGATGCTGGTGGGTGCCACCAGACTACTAGGGATACGGATCGCTATGATTTTTATACAGTTTGGTGGGGCACCAGGACTACCAGGGATACGGGATCACTATTATTTTTATACAGTTTGGGGGTAACTAGACTACCAGGGACACGGATCGGAATTTATGTTATACAGTTTGGAGGCACTGAACTACCGGGTATATCTCGCATGCGGCTGTCAACTCTAGAGTCAGGCACGGTGGGGGTTGACTGCGCTGCTCCGATTTTGTGGGTTGCGACATGCTCACCAGGTATGCCCGCAGTTGGGTGTATCTGGACGCATGTCGTAAGTCGCAGGACTTAGCTGCGATGACCCTGCCCCTTCTAGAATAGGGTGCAGGGTCAATGTCGTAATTGCAGGTGGTGCAAGTTGTGTTCGGCAGCAACTTGGCCACCCTTCTAGAATCGGGCCCACAATGTATATTGCCTTGGTAGTAATCAGGTATGTTTTGTGGCAATCAATGTGTATGCTAGTTTTGCAACCAAAACATGTCTTGTATCAGGAATTGTTAAACAATATGGCCCAGATTTTCAAACTGCGCCATTCTGAGGCGCAAGCCCCTGCGCTGCTCAAAATAGTTGCGCAGGGGTGTGGCCGGGGTGATATTCAAAGGAGTTGCGCTGTTGAGCAACTCCTTTGAATATCACCCCCCATCCACAGCACTTGCGCATGGCGCAGTGGAACTTGCGCCACCGCAAGTTGCCAGAGTTGAGCATTAAACTTGCGGTGGCGCAAGTACCATTGCACCATGCTCAAATTTCCGATATTCAAAAGGTGACATGAAAATGGGGCCATCATTTATGCAAGGCGCAGGGGGGGCCATTTGCATCTATTTATGGCCCCATTTGCATGCCATTTGCATGTAGGTGCGCCGATCCCCGAGGACTTGCTCCTGGCCACCCTGCCAGGCAGCAGCCGTCGGGGACCGACGCACAATGCAGCCCGATCGCTGACATCACAGTTACATGAAACCTCCCCCACACATATCCCACAGCCCGATCGCGGGCAGTACAGGTACATGAAACCCCCCCCACACATATCCCACAGCTCGATCGCGGGCAGTACAGGTACATGAAACCCCCCTCCACACACACATCTCCCACAGCCCGATCGCGAGCAAAGCGTGTATAGACCCCCAGTGCCCGATCGTGGGCAGAATGTAACCCTCCCCAACCCAAATATCTCCTGGTGGTCAGTGGACCATAAAAGCCACAGCGGGCAGAATGTCACATCACAACCCCCAAACATCTCCCTGGTGTCTAGTGTCCCCCCACCCACCACGAAGCCCTCCACCCGCTCCCCCGCGGCCGGGCGACAGCATCCACCTGCCTGCAGCCCGCGCCCGCCGACTGACTGTCCGGTAGGGCTGCGCCCAGTGGTGCAGGCTACAGCTAATGGCGTGCAGCCCATACCGTGCATGACAGTCCAGATTTGTGAATGATGTTCATTCAGCCCTACCGACAGTCAGTCGGCGGGCGGCGGGCTGCAGGCGGGTGGGATGCTGCCGCCGCCGCGGGGGCGGGTGGAGGGGCTCGTGGGTGGGTGGGGGCACTAGACACCAGGGAGATGTTTGGGGTTGTGATGTGACATTCTGCCCGCGATCGGGCTTTACGGTCCACTGACCACCAGGAGATATTCGGCTGGGGGAGGGTTACTTTCGCCCGCGATCGGGCACTGGAGGGGGTTCATACATCGCCTGCCCGTGATCGTGGGGCTGTGGAGATGTGTGTGTGTGTGTGTGGGGGTCATAACTGTACTGCCCGCGATCGGGCTGTGGGATATGTGGGGGGTTCCTGACTGTGGTGCCTGCGATCGGGCTGCGGGAGATGTGGGCGGGGGTTCATGTTACCATACCTCTCAATCTCTTGTGTCATGAATCAGGACAAGGCTTAAAAAAATCAGGACAAAGATGCCGAATCAGGGACACATCTTAACAATTGGTAATATTCACTCAGAAATCTGATAGAATAAGGGAATTTGTATAAGATGCATTTCTGAAGAAGAACTAGTCTGTATTTTTAATGTTTGATATTATTTTATGCTTACAGTCCCCACTGTTCTGTCACAGAAACACGAATTTTACGAGAGACAGAGGAAAATTCTGTTGCAGAATCAGGGACATCCCTGAAAATCAGGGACAGTTGAGAGGTATGTGTTACTCTATGCCCGCGATCGGGCTGGTGGGGGGGCACAGGGACCGAGTTGGGGGCCAGCCAGGGGTGGCAGCTGCTGTGTTGTGCCCTGCAATACAGCAGCTCACCTGTGGGTGACCCTCAACTTGATCCTTTTTTTTTTGGCTCAAGGTTGTGTAGGCGAGGTTGGGGTTGCGATGCATCAACCTCTGCGCAACCTGACTGAATATCGGGTTGCGCAGGTTATGCATGGTTCCTCCCCCTCCTGTTGAGCATGCATTCATTTGCATTGCTCTTTTGCGCAACCTGTTGCCAGTGGAGCAACTGCCTCCTGCTGAATATCGCAGAATGGTGCAATGTAGGACTTGCGCATGCGCAACCCTGTTGTGCATGGAGCAACCCTTTTGAATATCTGGGCCTATATGTCTTTCTCTATAGAGCATGCAGAAGGCAGATATTAAGAGATACCCTTGGGAGAAATCCCAACATTTATGGTTAAACTGTGCGAAATGGGTAACTTAGGGAAATACATTATTCTGGTGGGACTAGAGTATTAATTAGAATATTAAATGTTTTCATGCGGGTATTTGTTAGAAAAGTTCTTTATTGTTTTTTTTAAACTTCAAGCTTTATTTACTTCACCCATAGTAACAAACAATTGATTCTTTTACTATTATGACATTTCACTTCTTTTACAACAAGTCACAACTTTTTTCTTTCTCTTTTCTTTTTAAAAAATAAAAAATTAAAAAAATAACAGGAACAAAAAGAAGAATGAAAAAGGACACTTTACAATCAACTTTATCCAGTGTCCTGTTATTATTATTACTACAGAATACATTTCTATACTTCAGATGTAATATGATTCTTGTCATATTCAGAGATTAATTTGTTCTTCCATTTTTACAGATTTAATCTGGGATGATTTCTACAATCAAGCTTAGGCCTTATACTATATCTGCTGTAGCTAACTTTTTTGGGAGGGGGTAAAATGACTTACTAACATACTAAAATGCCAGCAGAATAGGCCTAACGGTCTTTCGCTTCTGCTCGTTTGGTCAGCCGCCACCCTAGGAGCTGACCTTGCTGCCCCCCTCACCTTCTCTGGCTTCTCCCTTCCCAGTTCCGGATATTCTCGCTGCATTGGATTTTGCTTCCAGAACACTTCCCCTGTACCTGTCCCACCCCCTCTTGAACCCCTCCACTGTCTCTGCCACCACCAGTCCCCTGGGCAGCACATTCCATGGCTCCACCACCCTCTCAGTGAAGTAGCACATCCTCCTTTCTCCCCTGAATCTCCCCCACCTCCAGCTTCCACCCATGCCCTCTAGTGGCCCCCTCCTCCTTCCTTCGAAGCACCCTGACTGTTCCTCCCCTATTTACCCTCTTCATGTACCTGAAAACTTCTATCATGTCCCCCCAGTCCCTTCTCTCTTCCAATGTGTACATATTTAACTCTTCGAGCCTCTCCTCATAGGTCCTGTCCCCCAGGCCCCAAATCATTTTGGTTGCCCTCCTCTGGACCCTCTCCAGGAGTTTAATGTCCCTCTTTAAGTGTGGCCTCCAAAACTGCACGCAGTATTCAAGGTTTGGCCTCAGCAAGAAGTTATACAGAGGGAGTATCACTTCCCTCCTTCTGGAGGTGATCCCCCTAGCGATGCATCCCAGCATCCTGCTGGTCTTGGCTGCTGCCCTCCTACAAGTCTCCGAGTTGTTCATCTTGACATCCACCACCACCCCAGGTCCCTCTCAGCCATCGAGACTTATAGCACTTGAATCATGGGCTAAATTCCAACCTACTCATATCAATAAAACTTTTATATACTATGATACTTTGTCTCTTGTCATCAATTAATTTGAATCTTTATTTCCATGGGGTAGACTCGATATGAGGGAAGGGGGGTGGGGGGAGGACTCCCTAATGGATGGGTAGCTACTCTCAACATTAAGACTAATGTGTGACATACTCTATTCAGTACCCAGTGTCAGGTCCCACCTTGTCCACCTGTTCAAATATTGGGGTGTAGCTTGTCTGAGAGAGAAGGTAATTCTCTCATACTGTTTGACTTTCTCTATCAGTTCTTTCCATTCTTCTGTGGTTGGAGGGGCAGGTGAAAGCCATTTCCTAGTGATTACTTTGCAGGCGCCACTATCACAATATTCCAAAGATATTTTTCCTCAGTTCCTCTGATCCCTGGAGGGTCAAGCTAAAAGTAAATGCTCAGGACCTAGGGGTTCTGAGAGAGAGAAGAGAGCCTACACCCTCTGTCTTCTCTCCCACCAGAACTCCTCAAGAATGGGACACTTCCAGCATATGTCTGCCTGTGTGGCTACTGTTTCCCTACAGTTTCTCCAACAGTGGCTGGAGATTTTTTTTCCATTTTGTTACCTGGACCGTAACCCTAAAATATCTTACTCTCAATTTCCAGGCGAACTCTTGCCACTGGAGTGAGGAAGAGGTTTGTCATGTGTTTTGCCATATTTTGGACCATTCCATTGTGTTTATTCTTATAGCAAGATCCTGTTCCAATTTCACTCTCAGATAATCTGTCAAATACTGAAGATCTCTAAGGTAATTTTAATATAATACTGATATCGCCTTTTCCCCTCTGTCTGAGTTCCATATTGTCTCAAAAACTTCTGAACCAGGTGGTCCCTTAGACTTCACTAGTGAAGTATTTAGTTGCTCACCAATAAAATCTCTGATCTGGTAAAAATGTAACAGTTCTTCTGAAGTTCACCCAAATTTATTTTGGGCTTCCTTGAATGATATGATCCTGTCCCCCTTAAGAAGCTGCCATGGAGATCTACACTTTAAGAGTTCTTGTCTTTTGTACCAGGGGTCATCCTCAACATTTCCACATAAATATTCGAGTTGTTCCCTTTGAGATACCCATTCTATATCCTATTAGGGCAGCTTCCATCCCAGTATAAGGGGTGGGAGTCCAGTACTCTCTGGGGTTTAAAGTGGTACTCCATGATTATATAGATGGATTTAGAAGGGTATTGAGGTCAATGTCTTTCCACCTGGCTGTATATGTCGGATGTTGTAGGAGGAGTATTATCTTAGTTTGAGCTGCTATCCAATGTCCTATAAGAAGGGGACCCCAAGCCCTCCCTTATTTTTGGGAGAGTATAAAGTTTGTTTTCTGATTCTTGGTCTTTTATTGAGCCAAATGTAGTTTAGAATCATTTTCTGCCATTTTCTTATCTGTCTAGGTAGTATCTGGCATGGGACACACTGAAAAAGAAATAGGAAACGAGGCAGAATGTTCATTTTAATCGCTTGAATTCTAGAGTACAATGACAAGGGGAGTAAAGACCATCTTTGTATGTCATCTGATATCTGTTTCACCAATGGAAAGTAATTAAGTTGCATTAATTCTGTTGTTTTTGTACATAATTTGATCCCTAAATATTGCATTGAAGGTAAGTCCCATCTCATGGGGCATTGTCTCTTGAGGTCAGTGGACGGATAAAAGTTGAATTTTAGTACTTCAGTTTTAGTAGCATTTAATGTATAGCCATAGAACATTGCAAATTCTCTAAGGTGCTTAAATAATGTTAGGATAGTTTCCTCTGGACAGGCCAGATAAAGCAGGATATAATCCGCATAAAGGGCCAATTTCTGTTGTGTATCCCATAATTGAATTCCTTTTATGCCTGGATTATCCCTAATTCCCTGGGCCAAAGGTTCTAAATATAGGGTGAATAGTGATGGGGAGAGTGGGCGTCCCTGACGGGTACCCCGTTCCAAAGGAAAAGCCGAGGAGTGATGGCCATTTGCTCATATAAAACCTTTAGATGATTTATATATTTTCATTATTAAGGTAATGAACTGTTCTTGGAATCCATACTTGGTTAGGACTGCTCGGAGGAAAACCTAGGAGACTTTATCAAAAGCCTTCTCGGCGTCTAAGCTGAGAAGGATCGCAGATTGTTGAGATTTAGTAATATGGTCTATTATGTGGGCTGTTCTCTGAAGATTGTCCTGAGCCTTTCATCCAGGAATAAATCCTGCCAGATCAAAATGGATCAGCTGAGGTAGACTAAGCTGTAGCTGACGAGAAAGTATTGCCATAAATAGCTTATAGTCTGTATTCAGTATAGAAATAGGACGGTAGGAGGGGCAGAGCTTAAGGTCCTTTCCTGGCTTCGGTACAACAGGTGTGATGGCTTGTGACCATGACTCCAGTGGGAGCCCAGCAGGAGTCATTGTCTCATTAAAAACCCTGAGTAGGATGGGAGAAATTTGTGTTTGAAATTGTTTTTATATTTCCAGTGGGTAACTATCTATTCCCGGGCATTTATTACTTTTCAAATGGGCAATCTCAGCTTTCAGTTCCTCCCTAGAAATTGGCCTTATCAACTGCTGGTTTAAGGGGGTAGAGATCTTAGGTAGCTTGATGCCTTTTAAATATTTTTCTAAATCTATATGGTCGGGGGGGCTGAATATAATTTTAGATAATAAGCTTTAAAGGCTTCCACTATGTCCTGCATTTTCTGGTGAGTTTCTTGGGTTTGTGGATGGTTCAGTGTGGTAATGTGGGCTCTAGCTCTTTGGATGCGTAATTTAGCCGCTAATAAGCATGAGGGTCTGGGTCCCCCTTCATAGTATTTCTGCCTAAGAAAGAGTACTTTTTTGTTCTATATAATATTCTAACATCTCATGCAAGTCTTTCTTAAGGAGAGTTAGCTTTTTAAATCCCTGTCAGTCATATTTATCCTTCAGCCTTGATTCCAGATTGGTCATCTCTAACTGCAAAGATTCTCTTTTTTTCCTCTTTGCTTTTTCTTATACGCAGATATTGATATTAATTTTCCTCTAAGTATTGCTTTTGTAGTGTCCCATAACAAGGCTGCTGATGTCTCAGGAGAAGTATTATCCGCTAGATCCTGTTTAATAGTGTCCACCACCTGGTGTTTAACTTCCAGATCTTGAAGGAGGGAGACATTTAACCTCCAGAATGCCTTTTTTTGAAAATCACCTAGGGCTATTTTAAGGAGGATGGGACATGTCCCCTATCCAGCTGTCCCTGACCATTCTGATGGATTCTCTGGGAAGGAAAAAGTAATCCAGCCTGGAATAGGTCCTGTGGGGTTGGGAGTAAAAGGCAAAATTTCTTTGTCTACCATGTGTTTGTCTCCACACATCTATATATCCCATATCTTCCAGAAATTTAACTAGTTTTTTACAGGTCGCCTTATCTCTCTGCATCCATTGAGAAGTAGTATCAAATTGAGGATTCAACACTATGTTGAAATCCCCTCCTACAATAACCTGTCCCTCTGCTCATTCCTGTAATTTTAAGAAGATAGTGCTATAAACAGAGAATGCCGAACCAGGAGGAATATAAATCGATACCAGAGTCAGCCTCTGTCCCTGAAAATGTCCCTTAAGAAAGGCATATCTCCCTTCTTTGTCCACTAGCTTACCTATAGGTTCAAATATTGTCTTATTTGGTATTAAAATAGAGATGCCTCTTTGCCTGCCTCTTCCATATGAGGCACTAATTTCAAAGTTGAAACCCAGTTTCCCCAGTTTTGTGTGTTTCTGAGGGGAGAGATGTGTCTCTTGTAGTAAGATAAAATCTGGGGAGATCTTTCTCAAAGAGGTCAGTACTTTACTTCGTTTAACTGGGTTAGTTAGCCCATTTATGTTGTATGAGCATATCAAGGTCGGTTTATCCATTTGGCCAAACAGGAACCCTCCTCTGTTCAGTCTTAGTACTATTACCCCTCTCCCGGACAACAACAGGCATTTTTCTATTCACCTCTATATTCTGATGTATTATATGCAGTAACATTCTAACTTTAACAAACAACAACATAACTTGGTTTACAAGCACTTACAAAAGTAGAATAAAAAGAAAAACATTTTGCTATAGCTTGATAGTATGAAACTTGTTACTTCCAAGGTAGGGGAGCCCAACTCAATGGGTCCCTAGGTCTGCCCACTCGATATTATGGAGAGGACAGCTAAGAGAAGTCATTCCCTGTATCTACGGGGTCTCTTCTCAGAAAGCCCTAAACTAGGAGGAGCTCTCTATTTCGTAGTGCCTGTGTCAAATTAAGCAGGACTCTATGGTTTCCTTATCTCAGTAATGCACATTCCCTCCCCCCTCCCTCACCCTCTAATTTTAAAACTTTCGCTTTGTTTATGAAATTTTGTTCATTTAAGTTTGGTCATTGTTAGGGACGTTCATGATATCTTCATCCCTTCATCCATATTTTAAGAAGAGGGGGTGTTCCTTCATAAGACATTCAGGGCCAAATATTCAAAACTTTGAGCTGGGCAAAAACTGTTTGTGCAGCTTTAGCACGTGAGTAGCGCGGGTCTGCTATATTCAAAAGGCCAAATAACATGGGCAAACTGCATTAGCGCCGGGCAAAATTATAATGTATGCAAGGGGCAAACTGACATGAATACAGGTGCAATGTTATATTCAGCAACTAAGTGGTTTTGCGTGACTTAGCGCGACACTTTGCGCGGTGCACATTACCACCCAGGAAAAGCTTGTCTTAACCCTGGGCAATCAGCTTTGTGTGATACTATGGCTTTGCGTGGTGCTTGCACAGGTTTAGCGCGGGTTTTGCGTGACCCTAACAAATAAATATGACACACAGATAAAGCCAAACATAGAGGAAGCATGCTGCTAACTGATGGCATCACAATGATGCCATCATCTGCCACCAGTCCCAGCCATGCCAGGCAGTAAGTGGTGACCTTGCCACCAGTGGACAGCATGGCAGTGTGGCCATGCAGCATACACCTGCGGACCACACTTCTGTGGACACCAACAGATGCCAGCACACACATGCAGCACTGTGGGCATGGAGGATGTTGAGGGGAGCATGTATGGGTGGCGAGTCTATGCTACAGACTAGGTGTGGCCACAAGGCTGGGACACATCATGCAGTGCACATTTTTTATTTTTTTTTATTTATTAAATTCTCAGATTACAAATACCTTTGAGCAGAAACTGCTCATTTACAAAGGTTCCACGTCAAAGGATGAGGGTCAACATACATACAGAGGTAGTAAGAGAATGCACAATAAACAACCAAAACAACTAAAAGAAAAAATAAAGATACTCAGTTATAACATACTTTGAGATAATATTCATAAAATGAGCAGCTTGAGTAGGCAGCTGGCTGCGGTAACAATAAGAGATAGAGGGCACCAAAGGCAGTTAGTATTGCAGGCATGCGACCTGGAGAGGAAGTTGGCAGGCTAATGGGCCACTGTCCGATGGTGGTGGAAAATGTCTTGTACCAGTGGAGATGTGAAGCAGGAAAGGAGTCATAGGCCAGCATTGGGAATACCCAACACTAGTGTGCCTTTCGGATAATATGTGCCCCCCACAGCCACATACCGCACAGCTGTACAACTGCCATAGCACACAAAGCCAGAAATGTACGTCACTGTGAGCATCCCATGCCACAGGTGCAGCATCTGTGGGTCACACAACAGCATAACAGTGATGTCCACTGTCAGTAAACACCTGCAGGTTGGGCCTCTCACTGTGTATTGTGCATTCATCATCACTGCCCTACACACCATAGGCATTGCTGTGTCCACACATTACTGGCTCCCTTGCTACTGTAGTTTCTGCTGTGCACTATAGCATAACCTACAATGTGACAGTTGCATGCAGCACCACCACCATCTGTGCCTATGCTGTGTTGTCCCAGTACAGCTGCAGGCAGCAGCACATGTGGAAGTAGTGTTCAGAACTGTATAATATTCCCCAAGCTGTTTGAGCAACGCTACCACATTTGCGCGGGTTTAGCGAAGGGCTAAACAGTTAGCCCGGTGCAAACTGCATGCAAATCAGGGCATAATGAGATGCAAACCTAGATGTTTGCTCACAGACTACCTAAGTAGGCTCATTTGCATGTCACTTTTGAATATGGCAAAGTTTAGCACCAGGCAAACGTGTTTGCTCTGGGCTAACGGTTTAGCCCTGCTCTAAACCTGCACAAACGTGTTAGCTCTGCGCTAACAGTTCAAGGAATTTTTTACAGTTTTGCACACTGTACTTTCACATATGCTGCTGTCTGCAGCTGTACTGAGTCCACGCATTTGCTGGCACACACATTGGCCACATAGTTCATCTCTACCTACCTTCACATCGCTGTGCACTGTGTTGTTGTTGTGGTTTGCACTTCCTGGTTGCCATATTCAGAGCTGTCTTATTCTAGGGCTAAGTTTGCCCTGCACTCCCAGCCCAGTTTGCCCGGCCTCATTCCCATGCTATAGTCAGAAGCTGTTTGCCCCGAGCTATTCCTTTTGAATATGACTTGTTTTGTGCTCTGGGCTAAGTTTGCCTGCCGGACACTGCTAGTTTAACCCTGAGGCAAAGTTTTGAATATCTGGCCCTCAATGTCCTTCAGCGAGAGTCTGTTAAACGTCTATCCAGCACATTCCTTTCCATGTTCCCTCCACACCCTTACTTTAACCTGGTCCTGATGTTATTGCCAGGCAGTCTGGTTTTCACTTTATTCATTTTACCTAAGGGTAATGCGTAACTACTGCCCCCCTCCCCTTTTTTCCACATAGTTTACCAGTTTAGGGTGTGCTTCTCTAGCCCTTGAAATTGTCAATGCCCCCCTTCTATTTGCATCCCACTGAGACACTTGTAATCCTGGTTTAAGTGGAGAGACAGTCTTACCTGAAGCTTTCAGTTTCCTCCACCCTGCATCACAGGTCTCGCAACAGCCATTCGTCCAGCGGTGGACTGGGCTATATTCTGTAACTTCTCACAGGCTTCTCGTGTGATCTTTAGTGGGGACGCTCCACAACATTGTGTTGCACTCTGAAACCACTCTGTAGGGCAAACTCTGCCTTTAGAAAGGTGTTCCACATCTTCAGCTGTGAGTTGTATCCCTCTCTGTTTTAGGGCATCAGCTGCTTTTTTAGGAGTTAGATAGAGCTGGGTACCTTCCGTCCAAAACATGCACAGCTTGGCTAGGAAGGGGGTTTGAAAATGGACTCCCTTTTCCTTTAATATACACAGAATTGGGGCGTATTGTTGTTGAGCTTGTAGTATTTCTGTCGAGTAGTCATGGTCCAGAGATAGTTTGAATGCAGGTATGTAATGTCTTTTTTTGACCATGCTTTTTGTAACAAATTCTCTTTTGTTTTAAAGCTGGATACCATAAACACCACAGATCTCGGTCGTGCATTTGGATCTTGAAGTTTCTGCATCAACGATCGATGAGCTCATTCAATTGTGAGTTCATAGTTCGGCTGAAGCGCTAATACATCCTTCAGGAGATTCTCCAAAAATGCTATCATTGGGGCTATTTCCGACCCCTCTCTTAGCCCATATAAGCAGAGATTGTTTAGTCAAGACCGGCTCTCCAGGTCTATGCTTTTTGCCTGTAGTGCAATTGATTGCTGCATCAGGGCCCCGACAGCTTGATTAAGATAGGTCGTGGCATCCTTGACAGTTGCAATTCTTGTTTCAGCCTCCTCAAGTCTATTGTCTATTTTAGATATTTGCTGCAATAGGTTTTGCAGGTCTTTTTTTGTTTCCATTCTGGAGCTCCATGTTTCTCTGAGAATTGTTTCATATCGGGAATGGGAGAGTTGGTCAGTTTCTCCCTCTGTGTCATACTCAGATCCTCGGGTACTGCTTGGAGAGCGACTGCGACTTTGGTGTCTGTGACCGGAGAAGATCTCTCTATATCTTGGAAGTCAAAAGTTTCTTTACTGTTATGCAGAAGTATGCATGGTTTTTGTAATTTGTTTGCTTTAGTATTTGTGACATTTAAAGTTTGTATCTCAAACTGCTATACTTTGATTGTATGGTAATGAAGTCCACCTATAATAAAAAATTCCCCTACTCTTTTTCGATAAGTGCCGTGGGATCTTTAGCATACACCTGAACTACCTCTAGTCCAGGCAGATGGGGCCTCAGTTTAACATCTCATCCGAAAGACAGCACCTCAGAAGTGCAGCTCCCCCCTCATGCTGCACTACAGTATCAGTATTGGGATATTAACCCAAGTGCCAGATGTGGGAACTGAACCCACAGCCCTCTGATCTCCCGGCCTCAGAGGCGAGTGTGCTACCTACTGAGCCACTGACATTGCTTACACTCCCATTTATTATCCCCAATCTTAGATATATTGTCCTCTCCAACCCCTCTCCTTTCTAGCCCAGGCCAACTCCCTTTTTTCCCATAACTCCTACTATGCCCAACCCATTTTCTCTTCGTTTGACACATCTTTCGCTTCTCCTCTTTATATGAAATTACCAACCCAACCCCTCCTACCAATTCTATTCAACCCCCCATCCCAACACACTCTTCTATTTCCATCCATTTTGCCCATGTTTCTTGCCTCCTCCTTCCATTCCCCCATATTTCTTCCTCTATCTCTCCATGCCCAAGCCCTCCAGCATTCTGAAACATTTGACTCTCTGGGAGTGATTCCAACATTTCCCCAACTCTCTGCCCCATTTAACCCCAACCATATGCAGCCTCATATTCCTTAAATCCATACATACTTCCACCCCTGATATGTAACTCAAGCTCCTTTTTCATCTGTGTGATCTCACACTCTATTCTATTTAACCTTCTGCATATTGGACAAAAACCCAACTTCCAAAAAACAGAAATATACTATACAGCACTGCAGCCATTACACCCCACCAACCTACCTGACCCACATCCCCCACCTATTCCCCTCTGCTCTTTCATAGTACCTGTTCTATCTCCCAATCCTCTATTATTGAATCTCTTCCTCCCCAGTCTCCTCTTCTGCAAAAATATTCCCCTTCCCATTGCATGTTAAAACCTTGTTAATTGTCTTTTAGTTTTTAGCTAAGTATGTAAAATCTTATTTATTATAAAATGCACAAAATGCACCTAAATTTTAACTCTAAGTTTTAAAATACTCAGATTACTTAGTCTCTTAAAGTTTACCTTGAAGCTACTAATAGATTAAGAAAAAAGTGGATGTCCATCTTGGCGGAACTACCCCAGGTGAGCTGCACTCTGAAACACTAAATAATGAGCAACAGGCTTTAGTAGAGTTTTTCAAATAATGAAGCCTTTTACTGTAGGTAGTTGTGACACCTAAATACAGTGAACAAAACATGAAAAAAAAAACTGACGTCCATATTAGTTCTTGGCACTTAATTAATTGTTCTTTCTTTAGTTGTTCTTTTCTCATGGGTGTGTGAACCTCCATCTTCCTGGCTTAATTGCCTAAGTCCAACTGTGGGTTCACTCTGCTCACAGTGACCATATATTTCATTCAAAGTTGGCTGTCAAAGTAAGTAACAGGTCAGATACTGTGAGGGGTTAAGTTACAGACATGGATGCATATTTAAATTTATTTTTCTACTCTTTACTGCAGACTTTCATCTTCTTCACCATATCCTAGTTCTGGGTCTGGCAGTGACATGGTTGATTACCACAGCAATCAGCTGACATTTCTGATGCAAAACATCTTCATCAGAGCTCGTTTCTAGCATAGAAACACAGAAACATAGACTTTGACGGCAGATAAGGACCGCTTGGCCCACCTTGTCTGCCCATTTCCCTACCTACAGGATAGGCCGCAGATCCTAGTTAACCAACAGCCTATTTCTTCCTACCCCCCCTCACAAGAATTGCCTTATGTCTGTCCCATGCATTCTTGAATTCTCTCACAGTTTTAGACCCCACAGCCTCATCAGGAAGGCTGTTCCATGCATCCTCTGTGAAAAAATACTTGCTCACATTGCCCCTGAGCCGTCTCCCCTCTATCTTCAAATTGTGTCCCCTTGTTCTTGCACATCTCTTTTTATGAAAGATGCTACCCTCTTGGACTTCGTTGATTCCACTGAGGTACTTAAAAGTTTCTATCATGCCCCCCCCCTTTCCTCAAGAGTATACATATTAAGCTCCTTTAGACTCTCTTCATATGGCTTCTCTTGCAGGACCTACACCATTTTAGCTGCACTCCTCTGGACTGCCTCCATCCTGTCTATGTTCTTGAGGAGATGGGGTCTCCAGAACTGGACACAGTACTTCAGATGGGGTCTCACCAACTGTCTGTACAGAGAGATAACAACTTCCTGTTTTCTGCTGGTGATGCCTCCCCTATACATCCCAGTATCCCCCCAGCCCTCCCTACTGCCTTCTCACATTGCTTGCTAACCTTAAGGTCATCTGATATGATTATCTCAGGTCCCTTTCCATTTCTGTTGGTGTTACAACCTCCCCCCATTGTATAATCTTCCCCTGGTTTTTGTTTCCCAGATACATTATTTTGCACTTCTTTGCATTGAATCCAAGCTGCATAATGCCCTGGTCATTTATGCGTTATGCTAGAAACCAGTTCTGATGAAGATGCATCCATGTCCGTAACTTAATGGACATCCACTTTGTTCTTTATCTAAGTAAATCTCTATGAGAAGTGCACCCATGATAACGCTGAAGGTCATAAAATAAATATTGGAGTGACACCCTTTTTGTGGGGAAGGAACAAGAGCAGAGGCAATTTTTTGGGCTTTTCAGTTTTCTACTAATAGATTGTTTAACTAAGATTAAACCATACTTAATACCCCCAAAAAGTTCATACCACTTTTATCATATATATAAAAAAATAATCTGTATATCACTCGGACAAACCCTAGAGGCGGGCAGAGACACTGCAGATAACAGTGCAAAATGGCACTCAGGGAAGCACACAATGTTTGCAGGCTGTACAGAAGGAAGAGAAGATAGATGCCCAACATGTGCCCATATATAGGCTACTGAGGCACTATGCTGCAGTATTTTCCAAGAGTCACATATGAAGTCCTCAGTGTCGACCAGCTCATGGGCCAGTACAGGCTCAACAGGCCCATGCTCAGGCAGCTGTGTGAGATGCTGAATTACCAGCTCTGGGCAGACACCTAGCACAGCCATGCATTGTCGGCTGAGCTCAACGTGATGGCTGCAAAGTGCTTCCTGGTCACAGGAAGATTCCAAGCACTGGTGGGGAACACCACTGGTATCTCCCAGTCTGTCGCCACGTGTCTGTTGGTCCATTTCTTAGATATTCTGCTGGACCATGCTGAGGAGTTTATCATATTCTTCAGCACCCCTGCAGAGCAAACAGCAACCATGCTGCAGTTCCATCGACCTGCGTACCTGCCATCTGTACTATGTGCCATTGATTGAACCCACGTTTCCTTCTGGGCACCCACTGGTGATGGAGTGGAGGCTTATCTCAATAGGAAAGGGTACCACTCCATTAATTGCCAGGTGGTCTGTGATGGAACAGGGAGCATCATCGGTGTTTTGGCATGGTACCCCAGCAGCACCCATAACACCTTCATATGACACAATTCCATCATGTGCTACAAGTTTGAAAGTGGTAATATCCCTAATGGCACCAAGTATACCCCATAGGCTCCCCCAAAGCCCCATATGGGACATGATGAGGTAGAACCCTATATGGACAATAGGCCCTGGGTATGCTAGCATCGATGAGCAGACTTGATGGACCAGTGGTTATTGCCTGTCATCATTGCCCTTGTGTCTATGCTGTAATGTGCCTTTACCTTTACAGGGGGCAGTGTCTATCCCACGTTCCTGGCTTCTCACACCTGTCATGTGCTCTGCATCTATTGCAGAGAACAGGTGCAATGCCGCACACACTGCCACATGCAACATCATTCAGTGTGTGTTTGGAATGCTCAAGATGTGATTATGGTGTATTGAACATTCTGGTGTTGCCTATAGAACACCCCTCACAAGGCCTGCACCATATTCCTCACCTGTTGTATACTACACCACATGGTGCTCAATCCTGGGATATGCATTCTGGCCATAAAGGAACACCATGCATTGGATATGAAACAAGAGTACCAGGGGATACTAGAGTAGCTTGACAGGCACGATCCCAGAATGGCCAGGAGGGCCCAGGAGTACTGACCCTGAATCATACGGGACACCTGCAGATATGGCGGGTGAGTACAGACCACGCAGGAGACTGTACTATGGTTAGGCAATGTATTATCACACAAGCACAATAACAACAATGCAAGCAGTGCAGTATGCTAAGAAAGGGGGCAACATGATGGGCCTAACACAAATGCAGTACTATTGGGCAAGGGGGTGTTGCACATAGGGAACACACAAACATATGTCCACCTTAGTAGGTGGTCTCAAGGGGTGCAAATGGAGATAAATGCCATCCAGACTTGGGAGTAAGCAGGTGCATGACATAATAGGCCCACCATGCATGGGAGCAGCATATGAGGTACACACAAACATCGGATATTTGGGGGTAACAGAGGTCACTGCAGAGATACCTGCCAGCCAGGCAGGGTGGGGGCTGTACTACAGGCCATCCATGCTGGGGTGAGACAGCCCTGGCCAGGACACAAGGGCAGCTGTTGGTTGCAGAACAGCCGGGGTGGTTGGGACACACTGTTGGTGGGGGAGTGGCCATGCATTGCCTACATCTTCGCCCACCACCATCCCAGGTACAGAAGTCTGTATGTGCAGTCACCTGTATGATGAGGGGGTGGACTGCAGCCATGACATTGGGGATGGCCGTGGAAATGATGTAACTTGTCCCCAGCCATGGCCCCACAGGGTACTGCCCCTGTGGAGGGGCAGGTTATGACATTGTTTGCGCAGTGTCCTCAGCAACCTGGGAATCCCAGGTCTACTGGGCATTGTCGTCCAAGCACTGTGTGGTATTGGTGCATGCCGTGGGTCTGTTGAGAGGTAGCACTATTCAAACTTGACAGGTCAGGGCTATAGCCTGCCCTTGCAGTGCCCTACATCATGGCTGCAGCTTCCCGTACATTACCACACAGTTCCGATAGGACTGTCATGAGCTCTGCGAGCCATGCCTCTGCTTGTTGTTCACCACCTTGCATATGCTCATGCAGCATTTGGTGGAAGCATGTCAGCTTCTGCTGCACAGCACTCCATGTCTCCATGGCAGACCACAGCAGCTGCTGGTTCTCTGCTGCATCCCAATATTGTACAGTCCATTGGGACAGAGTTGGGCTGCACCCACAGTCATTGTATCAGCTGTGGCTACACTATGCAGGGTTTTATTTAACTCTAAAAATTGATTAGCGTTTTGCTCATAAAAGTTCTAAAACATTGTGAAAATGCATAGCACTTGCCTCACTGTGTTTAACAAGCATAACACTTCTAGAAAACCTATATAAATGCTTTCTGTACAGTTAGTATCGTCCCAAGAAAAAAAGTGCTAATCAATTATTTAAAACCATGCTATGGAATGTATACCATGGTATAGTAGGTGTTCCAGTCTGACCATGGCTGGCCCATTGCAATGGGTGTGGTGTGGCAGGGCTGTGGACATGCCAATGGAGGTATCATGGGGAGGCATAGTGGTAGCCAACCCTGTGGTATTGGTGGGGGCTGGAATGCTGCCCATGGTGCTGTTGGGGTGTTGGGGTGGCACTGTAGTGGCTGTGGTGGGGTCAGAGGTGGACTGCACCCCTGTGCTTGCTGGGCCACATAGAGACAGTGGCTTGGCCCCAGAGGTATGGGGGCTGGTAGCACAGGATGACCAGTCTTGATCTGGGGTAGGCCCTGTCTGCTCCAGTCTCTCAATGTAGGTTTCATCATCATCATCATCCACTTCCACAGCCTTCTCACTGTTGTCTTCCTAGTGGTGCGGATGGGCGGGTGTCGGGAACTACACACATCAGGGTGGTTCTCCAGTGCCCTCTTCTGTGTCTGAACCTATGTGCTGTGCTTCAGGGAGATGAGTGGGGAGTTATATAGTACCAAACAAGATAGAGCAGTGTGCAGGCTGAGGCTTCATGCATGCCCTGGCATACAGTGCCATGCACACACACTTTAGGTGCAGTACCCATATCCTGCAAGTACTAGTGCACCCCTACACTGGGAACACATGAGCCATCACCATGGGGAATTCAACACTGCACCGGTGTCTACATGGCCCATCACCAACACGCTCAAGTCCCACACAAACATACACATACCTAGCACCAGTGTGTACATACCACACCACCAGTGGACACTCACCAAGCAGTGATGAGAATACACTGCAACACCAGGGAACTTCCATTAAACAATAGTGGACACACACCCCAGAAGAACCAGACACACTCCACTACCCCAGGGTTCACACTAGCAGCACTACATGGGACACTGTCATGGGCATGCACACATATGGCCACACACTGGGAGACAGGAACAATAGTAGTGCTGCCCACACCCAATGTGCTACCTAGCACTGTCTGCTGTGTGCACCCATACTTCTTGACACCAACACAGACATATATGGCCTACAGCATATCACACAAGCAGTGACTCACATGGTTGGCTAGGTCCCACTTGGCATTCATAACCAGCACCTGGCACTTGGGGCCATTTAGTGGATGCTGTGGCCTCCTTCACAAGATCTAGGGAATGGGTTGCCACCAAGGTCTGTGGGCCCCTGCCTGTGGCATTCAGTTCTCTGCACTCTGTCATCATGGCCTCCTTCGTATGCCACTTCCAGTTCTTCTAGCACTTCTTCACCACTTCATCATGTCTTCTGTTTGCTGATGGCAATGAATTTCTCCATGGTCTTATTCCAGGCCCGCCATACATGAACAGCAGTGCTTTTGCAGCAGGACATGACATCGCTCCTGGTCTTGTAGGCCTGTGCCAGTGCATGCAGTTCCTCTGCACTGAAGTGATGGGCCTGAAGCTTGTTGGTATCCTCCATGGTACCTGCTAAACAAGGGGATGCAAGACAGATGGCAGGGAGTACAGGCAGTGGCACACAGCTGAACAGGACAGTGGTGTACTCCCCAACCCCAACCATGTAGGTGCTCTGGCAATGCATGCCCTTCTATGACTCCTAGGCCTACTGACAATGGGCCATCCATGTGTACAAATGGCCATTGTGATGGGCACAGACCAGCTGGAGAGAGCAGGGGCATCAGCCCAAGTACCCCATGGCCATCAACAAAGGCACATGACCGTGATGGGGGTGACACTGCCAGCAGTGTGCACCATGGACCAGAGGGACCCTCTCCTTGACACATTGGCACCACCACCAGTGGATAAGGGCATCACACAATACTGCCATATGTCCACAGCACTGCTGCACACAGTGTACAAACAGGAGTACAGTCTGTGGGACTCACATGGACTACATTCATGCATGAGCCCAGCACATTGCCTACGGGCCAATCACTGCCATCATGCAACCCCTTGCAGTCCTATTGTTGACAGGCAACACACATTCAGTACAGCCACCACATAGAAAACAGGATGTAATGGGTCCCCTATTGCAGCACTCTCCCTGTAGCAGGGCCCCCAACTGTACAGGGCATCCCATATTGTACAGGGCAAAGGAAATATGTACCTGGACAATGTGTCCATGGTGGTACAAAGGATACACAGGTAAACTGCCTACAATGTACACCAGAGTGCAACATGAAAGGTACTGGAACACTGTGGACCCTGCCCTCGAGACACAGTGGCATTGCTCCCATACTGCTGCGTCATGCTTCCTGTGGCTCCATAGCACAGGTCATGTGTTACCCTGCTGTATACCTCATTGCCTCCACAGAAGCTCTCTGAAGTTGCCGCACTTGTCTCCAGTATACTGTTAACAGTGAATCTTGGGCCTTTATAAGCAAAATCAAGCCATAATCAGCATGCCACAAACAAATGCTAATAGCACAAAAAAACGTAAGTGCAAGACACAAAGTGGCAGACTGGTTCAGCATAAAATTACCTTTACATCAGTGGTATGCATGTAATAATAGGTAATTTAGTTGTTTTTTTCTATGCTGGTCAAAACAGCAAAAAAAATATTTTGTCCCCTAAAAAATGCACCATAAGCCTTTTTTGTTGGGAAATATGTAACATATCAACATCAAATTAAGCATCCAGACTTTAGATGTAGTTTTATTAATTTGTTTGCAAAAAAAAAAAAAACCCAGCTATTTCTGTAGTATTAAACATAATTTATCCCCATTTTAGTCAAGGTGTGTTGGTGAGGTCTGAGAGATGAATCTGAACCATAGACACCATACCATAAACAAATGCATATAACTCCTAAAATATACATGATACACACAACGTATCAATGACAAACTTGTTCCACACAAAATCACCTTTCTAATGGTGCTATGCAGTCAACTGTGCTCAGTTCGGTTTTTGTTTTATACTGGTTGAGATTACCAGAATGTGCATTTTCTTCAGTGTGCTTAGGTGGTTCTTGATGGAGAAAATGTCTGCCATATACACCATGTCATAAACAAATATGAATAATTCCTAAAGTGAACATGATACACACAAAGTGTCAGTGGCAAAGTTGTTCAGAACAACATTACCTTTCTAATGGTGCTATGCAGTCAATTCTAATCAATTCTGGCTAGCAAGTAATATTAAAACATGTGAGTGACATCTCCAGACGTTACTAGGACACACAGGAGGTCTGTAGGTGACTTCTGTAGTCATTCTAGGACACACTGCAGTACATTTGCTGCCACTTACAGGCATATTTTAGGAGGAAATGAGATACAACATGGCATATGGATGCATGCAGGCACTGTTGTCCCATAGAACCACTGCAGGGCTGTGGGGACAGGTGTGCTTTACATGGTTCCAGGGCCATGTACAGTACACAACACCCTATGGATGTGGTACCCCTGACTAGTGCATGATGTGCTCCCAAAGCCACAGGGATTCCTGTATGTTACTGGTCTTTAGAGCTATCCACATGGACAACCTTCCAATAGTGCTGCATTGGGCATACAGGACAATAGAACTTGTAAGTTTGCATAGGACTGCTTGTACTCTACAGGAACACATGAAAAGTGCCTATGGGATTCAGGGACAATGCCAGAACATTCCAGGAGCACTGTACATGCCACATTCATCGGGGGAACATGCTGAGGCCAAAACATACACACAATCCTCCACACACACATCCCATTCTAGGTCATTCCACAGGACACTTACCTCTGTTCTCCTGGAGTTCCACTGTGTTGTCTAGATGGTGCAATGTGCAGATGCAGTCTGGCATGCTGCTGCATGTAGACCTGCCTGTAATGACATGCTAATGTGGCCGTTGGCCCACAGACTGCCAAATGACCTCATTGCCTACCCTGACCAAATATTATAGGTTTGCCTGGCACACTAACTGGTTTTTCACTTGCACAAGGGATTGTGCCATGTCTGAGGTTGCGGATCCTATGGCCATTGCACCAGGCATGATGACGTGTCCTACCTATGATGTTATCAGTCTTTGCAGCTGTGTGTGTGACAACACTGCTCAAGCATATAGCGCTGCACAGCATGGCGCATGCTCCACATACGCACATGCATGTTGCACAGCACAATGCACTGTAGTGCTTCACTACCAAAGCAATGTGCTGTGCAATTGCAACACAGGCCTAGTACAGGAAGCAACGTGCCTGTAGCCTGTGGAGCACTGAGGAAGCAACAGCCATATAAGGTAGCTGATGCAGGGTACTGGTTCAATGTGACCAAATGTGGTCAGCAGTCGAGTTGGCCAACCTTGGTAGACCTACTGGTGGCCAGGGAGGAGCAGCTGCTGGTGGAAGCAGCAGGGGCAGACAGACCCTGTTGTGAGGTGTGGGCCTTGGTGGGGCAGCATCTGATCTACAAGCCAGGGGCCACCCACAGTGGGGACTAATGCTTGAATAGGTTTAATGACCTGCAGCATAATGAGGTATGCTAGCTGTGTGAGTGCCATGGTTGCCAGTGGCACCATGCTCAGGTCAGGTAAGTATGACTGGTTGTAAGGCAGGTGGGTGTACTGCCTGTGTGCAGGCCTATAACATGGTAGTATGTGTTAGGAATATAACCCACCAGGTACTGTGCACATCATCTGTGTGCCCTTGGTGTTGCCCTGTGTGCTCTGTGACTTGTCCCACTGCATGGCCTGTCAAACGTATGCAGCTGGCCAGGCACCTTGACCTGCAGGATGTCCTTCTGTGCTGTTCATGACACACTATGGATGCCTGAGGGGTACACCAGCAATGTTCACACAGTGGGGGCTGATACAAGGCCATAGTGGCAGGGACACAGGCATGTCAGCCCTCTGTATAGTGGCATGGTATGGATGGCAGTGACAGTTAGCTGGCTACTAGGACCATGACATGTCACTGTCTGTTGCCATGTATGGACAGGATGATAGACACATGCATCGTACATGTGGCTGTCCTGCATGCTCTACCCATCAGGATGTGGCACTATCCCTGGTAGTGTCATATACTTTGTACGTACTGCACCTCATGGCCACAAACCCGCATTTGTCAATTACTGCATGGGGTGCGTCAGTACTGCTCAGGTGTCCGGACATGTACTGGCCACTGTGCGAGCACACACCTAATATATCCAAACTCCCTTGCTGTTTTGCCGGTATGCTGTGTCTGTCCTTGTCATGTGTTACCTGGTGCACCATGCATACCCATGCTAAAATGCCTGGACAGAGCTGGGGTTGTCATTTGATCTCGGTTGTACAGGGGCCAGAGGTCTGGCTGGTTGCAGCCATGACACAGGGCAGCATACACTGTGGCTGGCCCACCACACATGGGGGGGAGGTGCCATACCTTCTGCAAGCATGTCAGAACATGCATGTGTGTGGTGCCACAGGTAACATGCAGCCCTGCCCAGCCTATCCACCCAAGAACAGAAATATGTTTTCAGCTGGGGCACATTACAAGCATATGTGTGGTTATACTGGATAGTGTGTACCGAGCAGGGCACTGTGTACCACTTTTGGGGATGGATCACAACTCTCATTTTCTCTAGTATAGATCTTGATACTCAATCCACCCAGGGGAAGACAGGACCCAGCTGACATGGGGCCAGCAGTACCAGAGGGAATCCATGGAGGATTCCCTGGGCTTTGATGGGGCCCATGTCAGTACCACTGAGGAGCAGCAAACAGGTAAGTACCCTACACTGTTTGTGGCACTTGGGGTTATATATGTACACAGATAGATGCCAGTACAGGTGGCTGTGCAGGGGCCATGGCCCTACCATCATGAGGCGTGTTGAACCTAGCCCTCCCCATTGTACACAAGGTTATAGCTGACACCCGGCAGAGTGTGCCTTGCCAACACTGCATATGTTGTTCGGGGGATCTGTACACTGCACTGACTGTGTAACTGACGAGTGATGGTGGCATAGCAGATGGCAGCATCCCCCTCCCCCGAGTGCAGCTGGGGGCAGCCATGGTCCTATATCACTGGGACATGGCACAGTGGGTGGCTGTTCATGGTGTCAAGGGTGTGCCCAGCCTTGGGGGGGTACAATGAACAGAGTACCTTTGCTGTGTTTGTGGGGAACTGCACCACCCCTCTTCAACCACTCAGGCTGGCCCTATGGGTGACGGCAACCTTGGGCATGGAGGGGGGATATGTATCTCTTTCAGTACATCTCTGGCCTGATGTTGTGTTGACCTGTCCACCACATGTTAACACAATGCCACCTGTGTCAGCATTTGGTGTCTCTGTGTAGGTCACCAGGCTTGATGTTTTCCTGTGAGGCCATCACCTCAGGAATTCTGGAGGTGGACACTCACCATGCACATGGAACAGTGGGCCAACAGTGCCACAGGGCTGTGTCATGTGTGCACTCCACCACGGTGCATATACATGCCACTGGCATGCCACCTGTGTATGCCTACCATGCTGTGCTATGGCCCTCACCGTGCAGACATGAGCACAAAGTGCTGCTAGCCAGCTGCCATGGGAGATAGTGCCAGTGCACACAGCCCCAGGTGTGGCCCTATCACAGGTGGTTGGGCCTGTACCCCCTGTGGCTGGAACTGTGGATACTGGTTGCAGCAAGTGGCAGGCATCTGTCCGTGTGTTGTCAGTACACTGCCATGACTGGACATGTACTTTCGATACCTGCTGTGGTAGTCCCCCTGCGCTGCTGGACTATCCAGTGCCACATGCAATGCATGACATGCCCCAGTAGCTTATTTGTGGCCCACAGTACTGGCATGGGGCAGCAGACAGTGGGACCATTGGTGGGTTGCATGTGTCAGGGATTATGTGCAACCACATTGAGCCACAGATCCGGCAGTGACCACCCGACACAGTGCTGACTCAGATATGTTAACTCCACTGTATACAGGGTGGCCAGCCATACACTGGAAGTGACGGCACCTGCAGTCAATGACCTGCACAGGCTATGTAGTGGGAGACATACCCATGGTCAGAGTAGGGTACAAGGGGTCACCTGGACAGTGACTACAGGGCCCACTGGGGCAATCAATGGGGGAAGGCTCAGGGTGACACAGTTATATACTTGGACAGTGGCACTGCACTACCATAGTACTATGCCAGCACTGTAACTATACCTACAGTGGCCCATTAGCCTCAGGCAGGTAAGGTACAGCTGATACATGCAGTGAGTGTTGAGGTATATAGGGTGACTAAACAAACACCAGCAGTGGGCCCAACAGGACACATCTGGGTATCCTGGTGGCCCAATCCAACTCTGACCACACTCTATGCAGGGAGCACTGGGGACCGCTGAGATGTTGGACATGACCAGGCTGCAGTGCATCGTACACTGATGTTGTGGTGACCAGTGTACAGTGTGTCCTGTGTCCTACCACATACACCACAGCTGCAGCTGCATGCACCATGATTGCTACACACAGTGTCACCTGCTGGGCCTAGCCATGTTCAGCAATATTGTGTGCTACATGTGCATGCCTGTGCCCTGTTCTGGCAGCAATGCAAAGAGGTACAGTATCTGGATGTCTGCTTCCTGCACACTAGGGATGGCCTATGCACTGGATGCCTGGTCAGTGGCTGTGGGTTGTGTGGCCATCCTTCTCTGCCTCTCGGGACATGACACTGCATATCTGTCTCTGGTGTGCTGCTGATGATGTACAGTATGTGCCATGCTGATGATGGTGCGTGTCCATGCCATGGGCCTGATCTGGTGCTGAATGGCATGGCTGTTGCATGTACACTCCTCCAGTGAATGGGCACACAAGGCTGCCCCTGGTATGCCATGTCTGATCCATTGTGGATGTCAGATACCCATCATCCCTATGTAGCATGCTGTTGCATGTGCTGGCTGGGTTTACCTTGGCCAGTTAAAAGAGACTACACATGCATGTTGCATCCTGTGTGCACAGGTGACTGAGTTCATTGCCCTTTTGTGCATAGGTACCCAGAGGACTGCCAGACATCAGGAAAGACTGGAAGATGGTGAGGGATAGGATGACCTGCTGCGCAGGCTGATTCACCTGTAGAGACTTTTGATTAGGAGGGTGGAGAAGAATACCCAGGCTGTCAGGAACCTGTCTGAGGCAACCCAACAGAACCTTAAGCCACCACCACACCTCCAGTGGCATCCTCATGTGGGACCAGCATCAGTGGGGCACAGGTGTCCTCATACATTTTCTGCCCCCTCATTAATAGACAGTAGCCCCAGTTTTGTTTTCCCCACCCCTTGCGACGTCAAATGTTATTGTGTTTACCATTTTATTGTTCAGCCTGTTGCCTTTTTTGTGTTACTAAAGTATATTTTTGATGCATATGTTGCTGTTTCATTTGTCTGTCTTTGGTACTCTCCTTTCTACCCACTGTCACCCCCAGCATGAAGCTCAGTACCCGATGTTCTGATCATGGCTGCACCACTGCTTGCCCCCATGTGCTCAGCGTTATCCTCTGCGCTATATACAAAGCTGCACTGCTGCAACTTCCTGTTATTTGTGCCATACACAATCCACCTGTGGTTTGCACCATGCACAATCTACCCTATATTCAGAAGGCCTAGCACCAGCACTGTGCCTGTGAATATAGCAGGCTGTGGGACTGGTGCAGGCGCAAATTGTGGCGCAGCACAAACTTTGCACCTATGTATACTTTTGAATACCTGGCCCCAGAGGTGAGTGCATCAGGTAAATACATATGGGATGTCAAATAGGACATGCAGATAGAAGCTTATAATAACTGGTGACCCCCTGTATCAACGTGCTTAAAAAACTTTTCAAACACCCTGTGACGTCACACCGAGTTATCATTTTTTTTTTTAATTTCCCCTTTTTCTGGCAGGACCACCGGCAGCCATCCACCTGGTCACGGCCCCAGAGACCTCTACCGCCGTCAATTGCTGCTGAGGACCTCGGTCACCCCAGCTTGCCCCGGAGGGCGGGGGCCGTGGGCCACCTTCATGACCCGGAACTGTGACTGGTGGGGTTCATGGCGATAAGCGGCAATGTAAGCTCTCCAGGGAGGCTTCATTAATCCGTGGTCCTGCCGCCATCTTTTCCACCTGCATTTTCTCCCGGGAGGCGGGGGCGTGCAATGACACCAGCATCGCCCAGCCTCCCTCCCGCCGAGCATCGGTTGCGTGGAACTCCCGTCTCCACAGGGGTCCCCAGCACACCGATTGCTGCCTGCGCCCTCCCGGAGTAGAAGAGCTGTCGTCAGGACTCTCGATCCTACCCCGACGCGCCCTCAGGCGACCGGATCGTTCCCGAACCGGGGCCCGGCGTCATGCAAATCCACCGCTGCGCCGGGCAGCATCATCACCAAGTTATCATGGCTTTTGCAGGCTCATGCTCCACTGTCCTACTGATTCACTGTCAAAGCAGAACACGTATTCATGAGAAAGAAAGTAGAAAGCAGGTTGCTGCACAAAATCAGCATAGAGACATTAAAAAACATTAAGCGGTAAGTTTAGAATTACATTAGTTTTCTTTTTTTTTTTGAGAAACAGCAACCAGAGAGATCTGAACTGCACTGGAACAGATGGTATCTGAATTGAGGCATTATCTGGTAATGCCATAAGAAAAAAGTCTGTTAATTTATTCTTACTAATTAGTTTCTTTATCTTTAGTGCTACTCACATCAGTTAGTTAATTAGAAAGTGCTGTAAAATGTTAAAATATTTGCAGTCTAATTTGTTATAGACTGAAAAGTGACTTCTATCACTTTTTCTCCCAAAACACCTTGCACCAGTTATTGTGAAAAGTAAAGCATATGCAGGTGAGTGTCGATATTTTTTTTTACACGCCCTCGGTGTATGATAATCTCATAAACCTCTGGTGTGTAAAAAAAACTCACAACATACATCTGCATATGCATTATTCTCTATTTATAAAATGGGCAAAGGATTTCAAGCAATCTGATTGGTTGTTAGCCGTGCATTAGATGTGTCTAATGCACAGCTAAAACTAGAACCCCCATTTAGAATACACAGGCCCATTTTATAAGCGCAATAAGCCACCCCGGGGATGTGCATTAGACAGTTCTAATGCACGGCTAGGGGACTGGACGCACTCGGCCTGTGGCCTCGTGCCTCACTACGTCCCCCTAGCCGTGCAGTAGAACTGTCTAATGCACACCCCATCGTGTCTCATTGCTTACTTCATTCACTCTAGAATGTTGCAAACAATGTTGCCTAGAAATGAGTGGCAGAGGGAAGCAGGGCCTCGAGTTCTAGGAGTTCCAGGTTTGGATTGTTTGCAACATTCCAAAGTAAATAAAGAGCTTAAAGGAGACCTTCCCTGATGGTCCAAAAAGTTACAGCTTGTAGTCATTATATGCAGTACTAGACCTGAAAAGGTGTATGCATGTATTATGTCTGGCCAAGGTGTACTCTGCCTTCCATAATTTGGATTTGTTTTTGAGCCCTGCTGCACTTGCCTTTGCTGTTCAGCTTGCTGGGCTGCTAGCTCCTGATAACATCACTGTAGGATAGAGTAGTGACTCGCACTATTCAGTACCATGCAGTTGCAGGAATGTTGCAAGGGAAACCTACCAGTACTGTGTACATACTGTGTTCCCCCTTCCCAAGACACCATTAGCACTGCATTATGCCAAAATCTAAATGCCTGATCTGTATGTTTTTTTTTTTATTTGTAAAATTGACTCTACCCTACATTTATGTCAGCATGGACCCACAGCCACACCAGGCTTGCTATAGAAGCTCTGGTACACCCTGCAGTTTTTAGCAGCTCAGAATGTAAAAACTAAGTGCAGCAGACATTAATGAAATATAATTCCAGAATCAATGCAAGAAGGGGTAATTAATGCATGAAAGCTAAAGTGACTGGGGAAGGTCCTCTTTAAGGCTGAAAATGCCAAGGGTTGAAAAGCTGCAACTTTGAGGACTGGTTGCCTCAGCTCTTTAGATGGTCAGATTCTCCCATCCCAGGGATATTTCAATGTCTTGTGAATGGCAATAGTGCCCATGTAAGTATACTGTTTAAATGAATTTTCCCATTTAAGGTATTGAGCTTCATAGCTCAATACTTTAGGACAATGTTAGCTGACTGCAAGTAAAAGTAACATTTTAATTGTGTCTATTTAGTTTGTTAAGGAGGACCTTCCCTGATGGTCCAAAAAGTTACAGCTTGTAATTATTATATGCAGTACTAGACCTGAAAAGGTGTATGCATGTGTTATTTTTGGCCTAGATTTACTCTGCCTTCCATAATTTAGATTTGTTTTTGAGCCCTGCTGCACTTGCCTTTGTTGTTCAGCTTGCTGGGCTGCTAGCTACTGATGACATCACTGTAGGACAGAGGAGTGACTTACACTGTTCAGTACCATGCAGTTGCAACAGTGTTGCAAGGGAAACCTACCAGTACTCAGTGTACATGTAAGCATTAATCACCGATGAAGGTGGCATCTAATGGGGAGTTATTGTATGGCTGAGACCGTTGTGGCATGAGGCCAGAGGCTGAGGGCGTACAACGGTCCAACCATGCATTAACTCCCCATTAGAAGCCACCTTTGGAAGGGGATTAATGCACTTGTAACATGGTGTGCACATTACTGTGGGTCTCACACATCACTTTTTATTGCTGTGATAAATTACACGACTATGCCATTTGAGATAGACAGTAAACTTTACTGTTACTTTGAGAGGTTAGGGTGACGCTCTGTTACATACATATATGTCCTTTCAATACTTTTGCGCATAAGTAGGTACATGTATTCCTTAACGATTACTATAACTTGTTCGATATTTCTGACTGCTGTTCATTTTCTATCATTGTCAGGAGGACCCCGAGTTGCTAGTCTTACTCCATCGCTCTGAGACTCTGTGTCTCATTTGCATACAACGTTTGCTGGTTAGTACGATTAGAGCAAGGTCTTTACCTGACATGCTCATCTTCACACTGCTCGCTTTATTATGCTGCTGAGAATGTCGAGCTCTCTTTCTGGTGTTTCTACTGCATCGATACTCCATGATTACATTTACTGGTGCCACATACTGTGACTGTCTCCGATTAACAGCCATTTCCGCTTCATTGCTGTGCCTTTCTCTGTTCCCTTCCGCTCCCTGGCATCTCACTCGCTCCTTTTCCCCAGGTTCCTCACTTTTTTATGCGCTGCCCTACTCCCTATCTCTCCACATCTTGCCATTTGGTGCTTCTTTCAAAACTTGTCATCTAACCATGTCTCTCGTTCCACATACGCTGCAACTTACCCACACTTTCTCCACTTGCACTTACTTCTCTCTCTCTCATACTATTTCTCTCTCTCGCTGTGTCTCCATTACACTTCTCCTACTCCTGGTCGAGCCATCCTACTTGCTTGCTGCCTTGATTTCCCTGTTGTCTTTCTGTGTACTGCTCCTTTCCCCCTTGTGGTTACTTTCTGCATTTCACAAGCAACACGGCATTATCGTGCCATAATGCCATGTTACTCTTGTAACACCTGATGCAGTTGAACCAATTGCCTTCTTTATTGTGCCTGTTCATGTTTTGGCCATGTTGCAAACTGTGTTCCCCCTTCCCCAAGACACTGATAGCAATGCATTATGCCAAAATCTAAATGCCTCATCTATATGCTTTTTTTTTTTGTGAAATTGACTATGCTCTACAATGATGTCAGCATGGGCCCACAGCAACACCAGGCTTGCTACAGAAGCTCTGGAACACCCTGCAGTTTTTAGCAGCTCAGAATGCAAAATGTAACTGCTGCAGACATTAATGAAATACAATTCCAGAATCAATGCAAGAAGGGATAATTAATGCATGAAAGTCAAAGTGACTGGGGAAGGTCCTCTTTAAGGGATCATACTTGCCTCCAAAGCTCCAGCAAGCTGATCCCTTCTTAACCAGGAGTAGCACACTAAGCTGAAAGCTTTTTTACAGGTGCGACCTGGGTGCACAGGGAAGTTAAGTGACTTGCTCAGGGTCACACAGTATGCAAGTGAAAGCTGTGGGATTCAAACCCCAGGTCTGGTCTGCTGGATGTCACCAGATTTGCAGCTCAGAGCCTTAAACCACTGCGCTATACTGCCTCCCAACTTCCCGGTTTGCCTGCTCCGCCCTCGTGCTCAGAAGGTTTGTGATGTTTCAACAGGGAGAGCTCGGGGGGGGAGCATATAAGTCTATGGGGGCAGTTTTGCAATGCCGTTTTTTGTAACTTTAACCAATATTAGAGGGGAATGAAAGCAACCTCTCAACCTATAGGGGTAAGTGAAAATGGCAGCTGTGGTTTAAGCATTTTCCTACCAATTATAAGTAGTGTACAATCTAAAAAAGACTCATGCATGAGAAACACTGTTGGCAAGGGTGGGACAGATGCTGAAGACTATCTAATAACTCTCATGCTGAATGCTGTTTTCTTCTCTTTTCTTTCTCTCGCTGCTGACTCGATGAATGTCTGGTTGAACTGCAAAGAAAGGGAAATCCCCTTCACATTGATTGTTCCGATTGATTAAATAACATGTCTGTGTTGCTGTTACATATATTCTCAATAAAGCAAATCTTTTAACAGTTTAGAAATGGAACTCTGTGTCTGTTTTTAACTTAAATTTCTTAAACCATGTACAGTACTACATAGAACAGTGTATGGACAAACATAAACAACAAGGCCTGTGTTCCGATCTCAGGGTTGAGATGACATCAGGAATCTCTTGAGCTACACTCTTGCGGTTCCCATGAATGTCATCTCATCTCCTCAATGGAAAACCAGCCTTGTTGTATATGGTTGCCCATATACTACTCTATATGTTGTACCATAGTACAGTGCTCTTCAGGTTTATGTGGTTGCCATGTTAATCTCTTGATGCTAACACAGGCTTGTTGTGCATGGTTGCCCATACATTTATCCTCTACATAGAGCTCTAATGGAGATACTGCATAATAATTGTTTGTGGCTCACTTTCTATAAAGGAAGGGGAGAGGTCTTACAGTATTGGACGCCATTGTAAAATTCTTCAGCAGTATTCCTAAAAAGATGTGAATTTCTAAAACATCTTGGGCTCAGTTCTCAAAGGTTGATGCAGGGCTTTCACAAGCTCTATGTCAAACCCTGCGATGCCCTGAACACTTTGTCGCAAGGTGCACCTGATTCTCGTAGGTCGCGCACCTATGTGACACTTTACCCTTTTTACGGTGACTTGTTCTAAATACTTGGTGTAAACCCCGTAACAAGGTCAGCAAAGTTAGACCAGCAAAAGCTGGTCTAACTTACCACATGTGGTGCACAGGGGGCTTGGGGACTGAGAATCTCACTTGCCGCCTGGGGAATACCACAAGCCCCATGTGCCGTACATTCGGCACACCCATGGTTTGCGGCATTCAAATCCATTTGAGAATCGATCCCCTTATGTTTGAATTGCTGTGTGTTATAGCTTTTTGGCAGTTCAAAGCCAATAATTATACATTTGTCATTTGGCAGGAAGTCAACATGGTGAGCCCATTATTAGGGTAGGTTATTTTGGGTTCAGTGGGATATAGATTCTTGCTATTTCTCTTTTCACTCTTACTGCAGTAGCTTGAGCACTTTTTTCATGCTATTAAACTGTAAGCTAACCATGCAAACCTTATGTCCTATTATGGCTTTTGTACTTAGCACAGGATTGATAATCATAGCTTACTTTTTATGTTGACTCGCACTTGCGTGGCCAACATATTGCATTAGTAGCAGATTTGGAGGCGCGGTCACTGTTGGGCGAATACAGGGCACGTGTCAGTAGGTGCGGCCCTCATTTCCCAATAAGCCAGCATGCAGGTGCCACACCAGGAATACATAATGTGGTGAGCACATCTAAGAAAAGGTCCGTTGTAATGACAGCCAAGCTCGTCATGCAGCAGCACCAAAACACGCCCTCCTTAAGTGCCTTTCCTGGTGAAGCCCTTCAATTAACATGGCAGCGCTGACTGCCGCTGTGCAGAGAGCCAACTTCAGGGGTGCCCAATCCCCCTGTCAGCATGCCCCAACCCACTTCATTTGCCTACAGGGGAGCCCACTCCCTGTCAGCATAATGCACCCCCCCATTAAAAGTGTGTACCGAGAGGGTGCCCAGTCCCCCTCAGCATCATATCCCCCTTCCCAGTTTAATTTGCCAATGGGGAGTCCCTCCCCATCAACATAATGTGACCCCCCATTTGCTGTGTGCTAACGGGGTTGCCCAATCCCCTATCAGCTACAGAACCCCCCACAAAAACACTCAAGTGGCATGCTCGGAGCCCAACCCAGCATGCCAAAATGCCCCAGTAAAATAAAACAGTCTCGCAATGTTCCCCCCACAACCTTCAAACCAGAAAATAGTCCCTCATCGAGTCCGGTGGCCCTTCCCCACCTGCTGCGCACCCTGCCTCTCCACACTCTCCCACCCCATACTTACCTCCAGAGCATGGCGCGATGATCTTTGGTGGACCAGGAACACGTCTGCACTCTTGAAAGACAACTGCGAACTGAAGAAATGCCAGTAAGCTGTATAATGGCATAAATAGGGTTTTTTCAACTTTGGTGCATATCTTGGGCATTTTTGGGAATTTTGCCACCAGATTTTCAACATGGAGTTATCGGGATCACCTCCTCATGAATACAGCCACTGTCATGGCGTTATTCTGTCCTGAAATATGATTTTGCGGTCACTTCATGGAATCACCTTTCAGGACAGATTAATGAAATGACAGTATCACTGTTCATGAGGGGGGCTCTCAAAAAGCCTATGTTGCAAATTTGGTGAAAAAATCCAAAAATGGCTGCTTTACGAGCGTGCATTGCGTAGTTTCCATGTACGCTCGTAACTTCATAAATTTGTAATATTTTCACCCCAGATTTTCAAAATTGCCATTTATCCACACCTCCTTATGAAGAGTACTGCTGTTATTTTACATATCCTGGCCAAAATGTGTTTTTGCACGTCTGGTGCAGAATAGTGAGGTCACTGTGCGAAATAAGTTTTTGAGACAGTTTGAGAAAATGACGGTGACACTGTCATGAACAGAGGTACTAAAATGCCTATGTTGAAAATCTGGTGACAAAAGTCCATAAAATGACTGTGTTGCAAGTGTGCATTGTGCAGTTTCCACGCACCCTTGTAACTTCACAAATTTGCAATATTTGCATGCCAGATTTTCAACACTGGCATTGTTTCACACCTCCTAATGAACAGTACAGCTGTCATTTTTCACAGCTTGCTCAAAATGTGTTTCTGCACCTATGGCACACAATGACGTGGTCGCTGTGGGAAATCAACTTTTGGGACAGATTAACAATCACAGCACCACTGTTCATGAGGGGAGGCCCCAAAATGCCTATTTTGAAAATGTGGCAAACAAATTCCCCAAAATAATTGGGTTACGGATGTGTGCTGTGCAGCTTCTATGCATGCTCATGACTTCACCAATTTTTCATATTTTCACTCCAGATTTTCAGCGTTGCTATTTTTTTACACCTCCTCATGAACAATACAGTTGTAATTTTTCACATCCTGACCAAAATGTGTTTTGTCCCTGTGTCACCAAATGGCATAGCCACTGTGCAAAACCACCTTTCAGGTAACAAACTGATTGTGCCACTCTTCACGAGGTGGCATCACAAAAAGCCTATGTTGAAAATCTGGAGTGAAAATACCAACAAATGCCTATGACATTAGGGTTTACAACTGTAACACCCTACCCTGTAGAAACTGTCAGGCATCAGGGGTGTGACTTGGGATCATTGGCTGTAATGCTCATGCCATTCTTTCCCCAACCCCACCCTGCAGCCAGTGACGGGCATCGAGGTGTGCCTTGGAGTGTTTAGCCCTAAAGTTCTCCCCATTCTCCTATACTGTACCCATCTCAGTATATTTCCTTATGGAATGGGTAAATATAAGGCCCAAAGACCCCAAAGCACACCACGACACTTGTCAGTGTCTACAGAATAGGGTGAGGTAAAATGGCATGAGCGTTATAACTGACGACCCAAAGGCACTCCCCAACACCTGTCAGTCTCTGCAGGGTGGGGGTGGGGGTTGGCATCAAGTTCAGTGCTTCACTGCCATTCCTATTATGCATCTCTGACTCCTGCACTACCAATGCCAATGCCAGCGAGACACCATTTGGCATTCACAAATGCTTGTTTCTTAGTACAACAGGCCTGCTTCCTTGACTGCCATAGTTTATTTGTTTTCAAATTGTATTTATTTATTTATTTCAGTTTAGGATTAACCCCTTTGAGCCAAAGTCTCATTTACAAAGGTTCCAAGTCAATACATATAGTTGGACAGACAAGACAGCATGAGATAGTACATATGCTAGCAGAAACAGTAACATACTTGAGATAACTTGATTTCAGATTACATGGGTTCCATAAACAATTGTACTTTGTTTTCAGGTTATACTTTAGTTACTAGTTGTCTAGAAATTTTCACAAACTTTCACCATCCGTTTAAAATATATAGAGACATGTCAAAGTAGTTGAGATCCAGGAAGTAAACTGTCCTGGAGCTGCGTGCACGGGTTGGCAGTGGGGTTGCAGGATCACATGCTAAGGAGGGTAGGGCAATCAGGGAGATAATTAAATGAGGCTGGGCTTGTGTGGCAGCCTGAGAGGGATTTGTCCTTTGTGCTGATGGTGAGGGTCATTGGGGAGGTAGGGAGGGAGGAGAAAGATAGGAGGGCTGGGGAAAGGAGGAGGAGGATGTGATGGAGAGAGTGAGATAGTGGTTGGCAGTTTAAGGAGAGTGGGGAAATCGTATGGGTGTGGGGTGGATCAGGGGGCAGCAGAGGATTAGGGGGGTAGGGCGGAGCAGAGGAAGGAGCCAGGGGGTAGAGGAGGGCGTAGGTCACTAGTAGTGAAGGACATGTGGGAGTTGGGGGCATTAGTCAGCATATCCAGTGCTTGATAAGTAATGTTCTAAGATCTCTAGGTGGCAAGTACTGGGTTAGGTCTTGTTAGGGCACTTGCAAATGCAGTCGAGAGCTAGGAGTACTCAGAGACCTGTTTTGAAGTTGCTGATCTGTCTACATTCAGTGAGTTCTGATGGGCGAGCATTTACCCACATGGGCCCTCTGTTGAAGAGAGAGAGAGAGAGAGAGAGAGAGATCTCTGAGCTACTGAAGTCCACTTGAAAGGTACCGCAAGCCCACCCTTCAAAGACCTACGTGTACTGGTGGTTGGTTGGATTGGCTTGAATAGGCAAGAGATGAATTCAGGAGCTCGCCCAACTAAAGCTTTCTTTGCCAGAAGGCAGGCCTGGTATTGAGACCTGAGTTGAAGAGGTAACCATCCAGTTGCTTTGTAGAGATCACAAGTGTGTGTCCAGCGGTTTGCTCCCAGAACCAACTGGCATGCTTTATTGAGTAGGGTTTTTACCCTCTTGAGAGCTGAGTCAATGCCAGCACCATAGATTATAAGGCCATAGTCTACTGTAGTTATTACAGTACTGCTTGTGACCAGCTTTAGGGCCTCAGGAGGCACGTAGTGGCGGTATCGATAGATAGCTCCTAGTTTAGCATTGGCAGTTTTGACAACATGGTTAACATGTGTAGTGAATGAGAGGGCATTATCCAGATGTATCCTGAGATATTTAAAGGTGTTGACCTGCTCCATTATATCCCCTTTACTGCTCAGTACCTGCAATATTCCAAACTTCTTTTGGTTCTGAGGAACCATAAAAAGCATGCTCTTAGTTTTCTTAAAGTTGAGCAACAGTTTATCATTAGAGAACCATGTCTCTAATCTGTGCAGATTTTCTTCCAGTTAATGAGTGATGGAGGGTAGATTTTTTCCAGTAACTGAAACGACTGCATCATCAGCACATAGTACGATATGCGCTGTGCAGACCAAGGGTGGGGGGTTGATGAAGAAGCTGAAAAAGAGCAGTCCCAATACTGAGCCTTGTGAAACTCCAAGACTCTCCTCTTTAGGCTCAGAGAGGGTGCCTTTGATTTTAACGCATTGAGTCTTGCCTGTGAGATAGCTCTTGAACCAAGTAACCATGTCTACAGACAGGCCTAAAGAGAGGAGGCATTCCAGAAGGAGATGATGGTTGACAGTATCAAAGGCTTTTGTGAGGTCAATAAAAATAGACCCCACTGATGAACCATCATCAATTGCATTGTAAATTTTGTTGGTATAGTCAATCAGGGCAGTGATGGTGGAGTGGTCTTTATGGAATCTGTATTGTTGGGCACATAGAAGGCTGTTTTTTCATAGGAAGTCCGTGAGCTGGTCAGATACAGTGTGTTCAAGGGCTTTAGATGGGGGAAGGAGAATGGAGATGGGCCTGTAGTTTGTCAGGTTTGTGGCATCCCCAGCTTTGAAGACAGGGGTGACAAGCTCCTTTTTCAACTTGTCTGGGAAAACCCCTGACCTTAGTGAGGCATTGAAAACTTTAGTAAGTGGGTCCACTGGCTCATTAACTGTAAGTGCTATCAGCTTCATATCTACTAGGTCACTCCCCTTCCTTGTCTTCCCAAGTACACGTTTAACATATTTAATGGTGTCGTTTCTGGTAAGCTGCTTGAAGTAGAAGAGGCGGGTATTGCCCATTGTTGTGTGGAGAGAAGGGGTGATCAGGTCCAGATTTGGAGCAGGAGGAGTCAGGTATTTGCTAGGAAGTACCGAGCTTAGATCAGTGAAAGCCAGGTTGAAAGCGTTAGTTATGTCACCATGTTCCTGGTATAGAAACATAAAAACATAGAATTTGATGGCAGATAAGGACCGCTTGGCCCACCCAGTCTGCCCATTTCCCTACCTAATGGATAAGCTGCAGATCCTTGTTAACCAGCAGCCTACTTCTTCCCCACCCCCTAGAATTGCCTTATGACTGTCCCATGCATACTTGAATTCCACCACTGTTTTTGACTCCACAACCTCCTCTGAAGGCCGCTCCATACATCTACAACTCTCTAGAAAAATATTCTTAAATTACCTCTGAGCGCCCCCTTCTATCTTCAAATTGTGCCCACTTGTTCTTGCACCTCTTTTTTGAAAGATGCTACCCTCTTGGACTTTGTTGATTCCTTGAGGTACTTGAAAGTTTCTATCATGTCCCCCTCTCCCTCTTTTCTCGAGGCTATACATATTAAGCTCCTTAAGTCTCTCTTCATATGTCTTCGGTGCAGACCCTGCACCATTTAGTGCCCCTCCTCTGGACAGCTTCCATCCTGTCTATGTCTTTGTGGAGATTGGGTCTCCAGAACTGCATCAGTACTCAGATGTGGTCTCACCAGCTGTCTGTACAGAGGGATAATAACTTCTTGTTTTCTACTGGTGATGCCTCTCCTATGATCCCAGTATTCCCCAGCCCTCCTTGCTGCCCTCTCACATTGCTTGGCCACCTTTAGGTCATCTGATATGACTACCCCAGGTCCCTTTCCATTTTGTTGTTGTTAGTATCTCACCCCCCATTGTGTATTCTTCCCTGGGTTTTTGTTTCCCAGGTGCATTACCTTGCACTTATTAGCATTGAATCTAAGCTGCCATACATTTGACCATTCCTCTAACCTTGCCAAGTCCCTTCTCATCCTTTCCACCCCACCTTGTGCATCAACTCTGTTGCAGATCTTTGTGTCATCTGCAAAGAGACATACTTTTCCTTCCAGTCCCTCTGCAATGTCGCTTATAAAGACATTGAAGAGGACTGGTCTGGTTGCAGTGACAATTAGACCTGTTTGAGCCTCAGAGGTGTTTCCTCTGAGTGTTTTGACTGGGTCCCAAAACTCCTTTCCAAGAGCCCAGCTTCTTTTTAGTAGGTCATAGTAGTAGGTTGCCTTTGCCTGATGGATGAGTTTAGTGCATTTGTTTCTCGCAGCCTTATATGCAAAGAGATCTGCCAGTTTGAACGTTGCTTTGGATTATGCCAGAGAATATTCCTTTCTTGTATGAGCTCATGGAGGGAGCCTGTGACCCATAGATTTGTTGCCCCTTTGTTTTTTTTTTGGTTTTATAGGGAGCAAAAATATCACAGGCCTTATTAAACATTGTGCTGAAAAAATCAAGTGCTCGGTTGCCATCCTGGGCTCTGTCAAGTTGTGACAAGTCCAGGAGTTTCAAGTATTTTCTAAAGTAATCCAGCTGGCCAGGTCTCAGGGAAAGGTTTTGCAAGACCAGAGGAGGAGTACTGGTTGAACCCAGAAAAAACTGAGGTGTTGGTAGTGGACCAGAGTCGCTGTGAGGCAGGTTTGTTAGCTGGACCATCCTCGGGCTTATGGCTTGGGGATGTCCAGCTGACTGTCTCAGACCAGGTGCGGAACCTGGGCATTGTATTTGATGACTGTCTGACCTGTAAGTCTCAGGTGTCAGCAGTTATCAAAACCTCTTTTTATCTTCTGAGAAACATCGCCAGGGTGGAGCACCTGGTTCCTCCAGAGGATCTTCCAACTTTGGTCATGCCTTCGTTGCCTCCCGCCTGGACTATTGCAATGCCCTATACCTAGGGCTTACGGGGGCTGAACTTCGCCGCCTGCAGCTAGTGCAGAATCACGGCAGCTGAGGCTTTGGACTGGTTCTTCTAGGTCCAGTTATAGAACGCCTGTGCTCCACGGACTGCACTGGCTGCCAGTTTGTTGGCAAATCACCTTCAAGGTCGGCTTGCTGACCTATAAGGCCCTACATGATCAGGGACCTGCTTACCTGAAAGATCTCCTGCATCCCTACTGTCCCTCCCACCCACTCCAATCCACTGATGAGGGATTGCTAGAGATTCTCAGGGTCTGCTTAAAAACTTCAGGGGCAAGATCTTTTAGTTTTATGGCCCCAACCCTGTGGAATTCTCTACCTTGCGAGGTACGAAATTGCTTGACTGTCCAGAGCTTTAAAGTAGCTCTGAAAACCTACCTTTTTAACAAAGCTTTTAATGATTGTTAATTATTTAATTTTAAAATTGTTTTAATCCTGTTTTAAATATTTATTGTTTTATGTCATTTGTAAAGGCGCCTTGGTTTGAGAAAGGCGCCCCATATAAATAAAAATTGATTGATTGATTGATTGATTGAAACATAGAAACATAGAATTTGACAGCAGATGAGGACATCTTGGTCCACCTAGTCTGCCCATTTTCCTACCTAACAGATAAGCTGCAGATCCTAGTTAACCAACAGCTTACTTCCTCTTACCCGACACTAGGACTGCCTTATGCCTGTCCCATGCATTCTTGAAGTCCCCCACTGTTCTTGACACCATGACCTCCTCAGAGAGGCTAGTCCAACATCCACAACCCTCTCAGTGAAAAATACTTCCTCACATTACCCGGAGCTGCCCCTCTATCTTCAAATTGTGCCCCCTTGTTCTTGCACATCTCTTTTTCTGGAAGATACTACCCTCTTGGACTTTGTTAATTCCCTTGAGGTACTTGAATTTTTCTATCATGTCCCCTCTCTCCCTTCTTTCCTCAAGAGTATACATATTAAGCTCCTTTAGTCTTTCTTCATATGTCTTCTGGTGCAGACCCTGCACCACTTTGATTGCCCTCCTCTGGACAGCCTCCACTCTGTCTATGTCTTTGTGGAGATGGGGTCTCCAGAACTGCACACAGTACTCAGATGAGGGTCTCACCAACTGTCTGTACAGAGGGATAACAACTTCCTGTTTTCTACTATTGATGCCTTTTCCTAGCATCCCAGTATCCCCCAGCCTTCCTTACTGCCTTCTCCATTGCTTGCCCACCTTTAGGCCATCTGATATAATTACCCCAGGTCCCTTTCTATTTTTACTGTTATCAGTATCTCACCCCCCATTGTGTATGCTTCCCCTGGGTTTTTGTTTCCCATGTGCATTACCTTGCACTTCTTTGCGTTGAATCTGAGCTGCCATACATTTGACCATTCTTCCAACCTTGCCAAGTCCCTTCTCATCCTTTCCACTCCATCTTGTGTATCAACCCTGTTGCAGATCTTTGTGTCATCTGCAAAGAGACATACTTTTCCTTCAGTTCCTCTGCAATGTCACTTATAAAGACATTAAAAAGGACCGGTCCCAGTACTGAACCCTGTGGTACCCCGCTAGTAACCCTCCTTTCTTCACCATGTACTCCATTTACTACTACCCTTTGCGTCCTGTTGTCTAGCTAATTTTTTATTCAGGCTACCACCTTGGGACCCACTCCAAGGCTGGCTATCTTGTGTATTAATCTTTTGTGTGAGACTGTATCAAATGCCTTGCTAAAATATAGGTCCACAGCCCCTCCCTGGTCTACTACTTTGGTCACCCAGTCAAAGAAATCTATTAGATTAGTCTGACATGACCTTCCCATCATGAATCCATGCTGCCTTGGGTCCTGTGCCCCACTGGCCTCTAGGTACTCAACAATTCTTTCCTTCAGAAGTGATTCCATCATTTTCCTACCACTGAGGTCAAACTAACTGGTCTGTAGTTTCCTGCCTCTGTCCTGCTCCCACTTTTTGAAGAGGAATCACTCTGCCCTCCTCCAGTCCTCGGGTACCACCCCATCCTCCCATGATTTGTTAAAGAGAGTAGTCAGCGGTGTCACTAGTTCTACCCTTAGTTCTTTTAAATTCTTGGGTGAATCCCATCAGGCCCCATTGCTTTATCCACCTTCAATTTTATTAGTTCTTTCAGAACCCTTTCTTCTGTAAATGGACGTATCGCATCCGTCTTCAGAGTGTTTCTCTTGTTTGGTTTAGGTAACTCCCCCTCCTCTTCCTTTGTGAATACTGAGCAGAAATATTCGTTCAGTATCCCTGCTTTTTCAATGTCACCCTCTACCCACATTCCCTCCCCTTTATTAAGCTTCAGTATCCCTCCTTTGGTCTTTCTTCACTCCCTAATGTACCTATAAAAGGTCTTATCCCCCTTCTTAACAGAATTGGCTATCCTTTCCTCGGTTTGAACCTTTGCTGTTCTGACTGCCTTCCCAGCCTCTTTCTGCTTTAACTGATAAAGTTCTCTGTCCTGCTCCTTCTGTGATACTGGTGGGCTTATTTGACCATGTGCACATTACCAGAGAGTGATCACTAAAGGTGTCTGGAAGGACGGTGACCTCAGAAATGTGCTCCGGGCAGCTAGCAAGAAGCCAATCAATTAGAGTGCTTGTGCATCTTTTGTAATTAGCTTTTGTAGCCTGTGAGACCAGTCATGTAAGGTAGAGTCTGGATAACTGATGTCAGATTGCAAAGGTGTCATGAGACAGCCATTTAATGTTGAAATCGCCAACAATAATATGCTCCCAGTTGTGCTTTAGCTGATCCAGGTCACTTTTCACCTGTGCATACCTCTCTGCCTAATTTTCCATCGCGAGCTGCCTGAGGTAATTTAAATCTATTGCCTGCTATTTGAGAACTTCCCCCCAGCACAGCTGAGAGAAGGAGGGGACCGGAGGACAGCGTCAGCAAACAGGAGGAGCAAGACTGTTTAAAACACTCACGCTACACAGTAGCACTTTACTTTTCACCTGTGCATACCTCTCTGCCTAATTTTCCATCGCGAGCTGCCTGAGGTAATTTAAATCTATTGCCTGCTATTTGAGAACTTCCCCCCAGCACAGCTGAGAGAAGGAGGGGACCGGAGGACAGCGTCAGCAAACAGGAGGGGCAAGACTGTTTAAAACACTCACGCTACACAGTAGCGCTTTACTTTTCACCTGTGCATACCTCTCTGCCTAATTTTCCATCGCGAGCTGCCTGAGGTAATTTAAATCTATTGCCTGCTATTTGAGAACTTCCCCCCAGCACAGCTGAGAGAAGGAGGGGAACGGAGGACAGCGTCAGCAAACAGGAGGGGCAAGACTGTTTAAAACACTCATGCTACACAGTAGCGCTTTACTTTCACCTGTGCATACCTCTCTGCCTAATTTTCCGCCATGAGCTGCCTGAGGTAATTTAAATCTATTGCCTGCTATTTGAGAACTTCCCCAGCACAGCTGAGAGAAGGAGGGACGGAGGACAGCATCAGCAAACAGGAGGGGCAAGACTGTTTGAACTACATGCTACACTTGTGGCCCTTGATGTGGCGTGATGGCAATCACTCGAGAAATCAGTTCTGAGCAGACTTAAGTAAGTCTCCTGGCTTTATATTTCTAATCGTTAGTACTTATAAGGGTTTAGTTAGATTTATATAGTACTTGAATATATAGATTAGCGATAACGTGTAGTTAAGTAGAGGTTTTATGCACCTGTGGGATAAGGAAATAATATAAAATTAATGATAAAATTTATAAAATCTAACTTTAAATAGAGTGTTGATAAAAAACTTTTAAATGGAAATGGTGTTAGATTGATGTTTTATGTTATTGTAGTATGGATGTCTTATAGAAGATTTTAGATTTTCACCATACTGAAGTTTCAAGTGCCCTGGTTTTAGAAATTGGATATACTTTGAATAATAGAAAATGCTTTACTGAAGGAAATCAGTTTAAAATTAAAGGAAGAAACTCATTTGTAAAGATTAGAAATCAAATGTTAAGTAAAACTTTTATTACTTCAGTAGTGGGTAATGATAAACAAAAATTAATAAATTGTTTAATAGTGGTTTTGATCCTGGGTGGGGACATTGAAGTAAATCCAGGACCTAAAATTGAAACTGATCTTAAAATAATATATGACAATGCTCGTTGTATAAAAAATAAATTGGATCTTTTTAGATCCTGGACTGCTACGGAGTCCCAGTTTGATTGCATTAACAGAATCATGGTTAACAAATAAAATAAATACAAGTGAGGTTGTGCCAGATGGTTTTATTGGACATCGACTAGATAGGGTAGGTAGGAAAGGGAGGTTTTTTATTCACTAAAGAGGAATTAGGACAAACAAAGATACAATTTGCAGGTCAGATAGGTCAAATTGACTGTTTAATAGTAAACATACAAAAGTTAGCCCTTATTGTGGGAGTTGTATATGCCCCTCCAAAATCTTTAATTAATACTTTTGACAAGTTAGCCATAACTATTCAGAAATGTACTATGGGAAGTGAGTTACTACTAATAGGGGACTTTAACGCGGCCTGGGGAAAGCCACGTGGTATTGCATTGCAAAAATGTTTTAAATTATTACATTTGGAACAAAAGGTAGCTAATCCAACCAGGAAAACTTCTTTAAATAGTACAGGTAATATTTTGGATTTAATTTTTGTATCCACAGAGATTGAAATACAGAAACTGGAAATAAATCAGCCAATTATGGGAGACCATTGTTCCATAAGTTGTATTTTTAAATTAAAGGGGAGAGGGATCCCTATGGGTCAGATTTCGACAAAGATTAAAAGGAGATGTTTTAAGGGTATAATAAGGATGCTTTTTGGCTAGATTGGCCACTATAAATTGGCAAAGGTTATTCTTAATTCCATCAATAGATTTAGCTGTCCAAGAATTTTCAAAATGGTTTTAGATGTTTGTAATGAAATGGCTCATTTAAATCAATAAAATAGAGGAAGAACCATGTTCCTTGAGTATGGAAAATTAAAAACAGATTAGAGGAAAAAATAAATTATGGAAAATAGCAGGGAAGACTTTAAGAACAGAGGATTGGGAAAAATATAAGATTGCTAGAAATGCATTAAAATCCCAAATTAAGAAAGCAAAATTAAAATTTTTGAAGCTAAAACTAAGGAGACTACTGACCCAGGGAAATTCTGGTCTTTGTTAAAATCTTTTGATCCCTCTGTAAATTCAAAACCCACAATTCAAATGGAAAGTAGGGGTATTCTCAAATCGGTTAGAGATTCAGCAAATATTTTGAATAATTATTTTATAACATTACCAGATTTAAATATTCCCCAGCCCGTTATGGGAAATGGTTATGTTAATAGCTTTAATGGTCCAAAATTTAGCTTTAAGTATTTTACCTGTAAACAGATTAAGGAAGAAATGAGAAAACTTAAGATAAAAAAGGCCTTTGGTTTAGACTATATAGAAAACTGATTTCTCAAGGATTCTATTCAGGTTACTGCACCGGTGATAACCAAACTCTTTAATTGGAGCTTGAAGGAGGGTGTATTCCCATCTACTTGGAAGAATGCAAAAATAATTCCTATTTTCAAAGGGGATGGTGATACTACCTCACCTACAAATTATAGGCCTATTGCATTGTTATCTTGCCTATCCAAGATTTTGGAGAAATTAGTGAAGAAACAACAATGATTTTTGGAGGATCATTCATTACCTACAAAATATCAGTCGGGATTCCGTGAGGTTTTCCACGGGCACTTCGCTCCACGGACATGGTAGATATTGTAGCATCAAAAATGGAGGATGCCATGTCCGTGGGTGCAGTGTTCATGGATTTATCGAAGGCTTTTGATACTGTAGCCCATGACCTGTTGGAGAAACGTTTGGAAGAAATAGGAATTGGAATGGTGCCATTAAATTGGTTGAAATCTTATCTGGGGAAAAGAACCCAACAAGTATATATTGATGGTACTCTATCTGAGAAAGCTATGGTAACACATGGAGTGCCCCAGGGTTCGATTTTAGGACCAACTCTTTTCCTCATATATATAAATCAGATAGTGGACAGTGTTAAAAATTCAAGTATTCGTTTATATGCAGATGATACCATATTGATTTCAGGAGGTAAGACTCCAGAACTTATGGGAAAGTACTTACAGGAAGATTTTATAGGGCTTTGTACATGGCTATCAAACTCTGGTTTAATAGTTAATAGTAAAAAAACAAATTTAATGATATTTCAGAAACAAGGAAAAGAGTTGAATTTAGGAAATAAATTAATTCAAATTAAAACATTACAAAATGAAACTTTGCCACAAGTAAAGGAATATAAATATCTTGGAGTATGGATCGATAATCAGTTGAATTTGACTACCATATAACTAATACATTATCGAAGATATACAAAAGGCTGAGGCGTTTAGGCGTTCCAGCTTTTGTTTGAATAGACAAATAGAGAGATGGTGATAAATCAGCTTATTTTACCCGTGTTGGAGTATGGTAGCCATGTATATGGCCTAGCTTCAAAAGTTTGCTTTCAAAGATAGATGTGATGTATAATCGTTTGGCTAGGTTTATATTAAAAGGATCACTATGAACATCACTGTAAATTATATGAGGATTTGGGATGGATGACTCAGGATAATAAAGGAAAATTATTTGGGCCCAGCAGGTTTATAGGGTTATAAATACAAATCAACCTTTGTATCTTTACGAAAAATTGGAAAATAAATCTTATAATTATAATATGGAGTTCAATTATTGGAGTTTTAAGTCCCCTAAATTAAAGAATAAATTTAGTTATATGCTTCCCTACAATTATTAATAGATTATGGAATTCATTAAACCATATATAGCAAATCAATATGAATCAGTTAAAGATTTTATAATTATTTTAAAAGCTGGATTAAAGGTAAAATGTGAATGTTTGGGATAAATTTGGTTTATTGTATAGCGTCTATGTCCAACTATGTCATGTTATATGTTTTTGTAATGTATGGTTGTTAAATTAATATTTGTGAATTGTATGTAAGTATGTGATTTTGTTGTATATACAGGACCATCTTGAAAATAGGATTCGTCCTAATGATGTGAAATTGTCATCTACTATCCTGTATAAAAATAAAGGTTTTTACTACTACTACTTAGGACCTGCTGGATGCCCATTTTATGGGTGCCAGGGGGTATGTACACAGTGGATATAATAACACTTTATGTTGCTGGCCAGGGTGAGTTTTAGACTTAGGGTTTGTGCCTACTTGGTGTGAAGACTACTAGGCAGTAGTTGGGCATTTAAGCCACTTTTCCAGTAAACTAAGCAGCCTTCACCTTGCTTCATCAATCTGTCCTGTTGGAATGCAGTGTAGCCATCTAAGGTGATGGTAGCATCACTGACCTTAGGTGAGAACCAGGTTTTAGTGAGAGCTATTACATCTGGTTGAAGTAGCTCTACCCATGCCTGGAACTGGGGTAGTTTATTGAGGAGGCTTTGAATGTTTAGTGAAACTATCTTGAGGTGATCCAGCCTCATATGTTTTTTGTCACATTTTGGCCCTGGGTTCAGGTGGACCTCTCCAGAGATAAGTAGCAGTATCGGTAGCAGCTTTCTGAGCATACAAGCCCAGTGTACCCAGCTTAGCCTTACTGTTTTTACACTGTGTGGCTTTTGAGTGTTGGGTGCGGTCATGAAGGTACAGCTGCATAATAAGGCAGCTATAGAGAGTCTGAGTGGAACAAGGGGTTTGTAGATATTGGGTGAGATTCTGAGATTGTGTGTCAGGAACAATTCATTCCAGGTGCCTCTAGACTTAATACCAGGGGAGAGAGTGTATCCAGGACAGGAGACAGGGGTAGTTCAGGGCTTGGATATTTTTAGGCCCATCTCCAAAACCAATACAATACAGGAGATAAGGAGGACTATTTGCACCAGTCATTTTTGAGTCATCATTTTAGGTGATCCTAAGCTGCTATGAGCCTGTGTAATCAGATCAATGATTGCAGCACTAGTAATGTGCTATATTTGCTTTTGAAGTGCACTAGTGTGGTACAAGATGATTGTGTTGGAGAAAAACAGCAGTAAGAAAAACTTAGAGAGAAATCCTTCAGCCCACGGTGCAGCAGATCTATCCTCCAATGGTAGTTGGTAGTCGGGGGAAAGGGAGGGGCTTAAGAGTATTTAATAAGGTGTGAGGGAGGGCAAAAAAGTCAGCATTAGTCAATTCAGGAATCAGGCAGCTCTGCATCTGAGGGAAATTAAACTGAATAAAGTTCTGAGTCCAGTAGAAATAAGTAAAAAAAAAATAATAAAACATTTATCTTAGGCTTCTGTCTTAAGAGAGTACTGAAGTTGTTGGGATTCACACACTGCGCTTAAAGATTAAGCTACTTTTAAGCTGAGGGATCAGGGGTTTGGCATCAAAATTTAAACAAATAAAGCCCTGTCGAGAAATTAGCCCCAGAGACAGGATTATATTAGCACATAACTTTCAAGCCTAAAATACAGCAGGCAAAAATAGCTGAAATGCACTAATCCATAGAATGAACCTTGCAGGAGAAAGCAGTAAATTGCTAGGACCAGGCTCTAAGTTTAAAAAATTAGCCAAAGGGTCCAGGAGCAAGGCACCAAATTTAAACAAAGGGAGCAGAGGACACTGACGGGAGCAGAATCACTGATTTGGATTGTGGAGTGTGTACCTTTTTCATTTCAGTTTGGTGAGCGGGGGGCAGCACCTGCAGCTATGGACACAGAAAGGGAATGCCTGAGCGGACAAGTCTCTGTCTTTTTCATTTCAGTTCAGTTCAGTGGGTGGGGGACAGCTCCTGCAGCTATGGATGCAGGAGGGGGACGTGCCCAAGGGGACAAGTCTCCATCTTTTTCACTTCAGTTCAGTGGGCAGGGTACAGCTCCTGCAGCTATGGACACCTTAACTGATTTAAGGTTTAATTCACAAATACCCCTCCTAGTGAAGCGTCATAGGTGTGTGGCATAAACTACAAAACCTGTTAAAGCAACAAGATATATTTCAAAGGATTTATTTCTTTACTAGAGATGACTGTAATGCAGTTTTGATTTTAAAATACAATAAAGAAAAAGAAAAGACCATATGGTAATCAATCACATAAGCTAGTATCTATATACGTCTATCTGGTTGGATATGGCAAAATTAAAAGAAAACAATCTATAAAAGCTGAAGCATCCCACTGCCATAATATCCTGAATTAGGTTAACCTACTGACATGATAAAGGATTGTTAAAGGTATTGTTTAGTGTGTGCTGCCACTATAACTCTGAAGGGGTACACGGTATGTGCTCGTGGTACATAATCTTTACAAATTGTAGGTGAGCTACTTGTACACCACACATGGGACTGAGGTAGTGCTTCAAGTTGTGGTTACCAGCATGAAAAGATTGACAAACTGTCTGAAGTATGTGAACTGTAGGCACCAGGGAGGAAGGAAATTTATGTGTCTTAAGCACAGGATGTAGATATTTTACACATGAAGCTGAAAATGTCAGAGAGTAGCAATAAGTAGGTAAGACTTGTTTCCGACATTGGTATTAAGTAAACAGTAAAATAATGTGTGCACACTGTATAGCTTTTTGGAGATGAATGTTTTAGGGTCTGTTGCCAAAGAAGCTATAGTTCAGAGTTTTAATACAGTATACAGCTTGGAGACTTCCATGCACTGGAGGTGCAGGGGAGTGGGTAAAAGTAATATGGTGGCTACCTTCCCCTATTTGGAGGCTATGGTTGTCCCTTTGGAGAACATAAAGCCTGGGAGAGGGAGATCCCTCCTAAATCTATATCTCCAGTACTGTATTTATTTTTGTTTTAGTATGTCAATGGAATTATTTGAGGCATGTGTTCCTCCTCTACAAGAATGCCTATGACAGTAGCAGCACATGTGGCTCAGTGGGTTGCAGACTGCACTCTGGTGTCAGAAGATAAGACGGTTGTGTAGTCTAGTCACACAACAAAAACTTGGACTAACACCCAATAGTGCAAAGAGGGCTGCCCTGTTGAGGTGCCATCATTTGGATAAGAAGTTAAACCAAGGTTCTGAGCCAGCCTATGGGCAACATTGGCAGGGTTACCTCTCATGGTGCTGGTGACCCAGGTTTAGTAATGAACCCAGGGAGCTAGGAGCTATGTGGTGGGAGAAGGATTATCAGGCTCTCTCTTCTGGGGAGGGAGGGGGGCAATTTGCTCAGCAATGATACCATTACCTGGGTGTCCTCAGGTGGCAATGCAGCAAGAGTCACTTAGCAAGAGACAAGGACGCCCCCTACCATCTGCAAGCAAGCATGCATAACATGGGAATACATCATAAAAGCTTGTTCAAAATGTCCCAGGGGACTGGGAAGAACAAGAAAGGAAGACCCATCAATTGATACAGCAAGACAGCACTCTGCCCTACATACCCTGCCATACCATCCAAGCACCTTCCTCCACTGGACCTGTTTCTTTAGAGAGGCAAAGCAATCTCAAATGTCCCACCATGGGGCAAACCATGGTAGATGGGAGAATGGGGTAAAACCTCTACTTAAAAAAGGCCCCGTCTGGCCAAGTCTGGTGGTTGCCCAGGTGGAAGTTAAAGACCCCATGGCATTTATCACAGGAGTAGGGGACTAGCTCGTACTTACCACTGGGAAATGGTCCCTTACTTGGTGGGATCCAAACTTATCAAATAAATTGGTTATGCTGGTCAGTTCTCCCCAGAATCCAACTCACTTGTAATGCTTCTTAAAGAAAATGTATTCTGCACAACTTGAATGTACCCATTATGATGTAACATAGATCTGATATTTACTGTCTATAAGTACAGTCATTTTTTCTTTGTTTTATGTATTGTCAGTAACTGTTTTTTAAGTGTGACTGAAAAAGGACTGTGCTCAGTTCCTCTCCAGGTTAAATAAAATCTAGTCAGAGCCAATACGACTGCAAAATGATTTTAGTGAATGTTCATGACATCAGGAATTAGTACAGTGTTTTGTTGTTAAAGGTTCTATTTAAAATGTGTCATATTACATGTAATATGGCATACTGTACAGTGTCATATATGAAAGAAACATTAGTAGTCTGTTACTAATGTGGCACATACTCTGGATATGAGGAGGCTCATAAAGCTACAACTGGCAATAAAGGTAATGAAAAGTATGATATAAAACCTGGTATTAACTATCCACAATACATCTTTTCAACAGTTGGTTAATAATGTAATTATTACAATAAAGCTTTATATATAAACTACAAAATCAGGAAATATAAATTTATGTAGAAGTCCATTTTGGACATGTTGGGGTGAAGCACTCAGAATACAAAATGTGCAGGTGTTCATTCATATATATTCCTTCTCTTGAAAAACATTTTCACTAGCACTGTGGATTCAATGAACTCTGCAATACAAAATACAAATTTCAGGCATGTATTCTAAGAAACAATAAAAAGGAGGACATTATATCAGATGCTCATTTAGTCATACTATAGTAAATAGACACTTCCATTGCAAAGTACGCCATCTTCATATAATGGAAATAAAGATTGTCTATAGAAATCTTACAGAAAGTGCACAAGTTCAAAGCAATTATTCACACCTGAGCTATAGCGAGTCCCCCAAGGTATAGATCCATTATGCCTGAGCATCTGATATAATAATGTCCTGTTCTTTATCTGTTTTTTAGAATGGATTCCTGACATTTGGAATCACTGTACTGTTCCTGGAACAGTGAGTCTGTTGATTGGTGGGGGACTGTAAACCTCTTGCCAGCCCTTTTCTTTCATTTTACTGTTTGCACTGCATACCATTCATTGTTTTCATCACTTATCTCTGGGGTTGCTTTTCTTTTATTATTTGATGTACTAGGACTATTAGAGGGCATGGAGGTGTTAGATTTAGTGATAGTGGGATAAGTTTTTAATTTTTTGGCCATTACTTTCTGTCTTTTCTCCAGGTCTTCTATCTGTTTGGTAAACAACAATAACTGTTCCTAGAGCTGGTTGTTTTCAATACATTTATTGCGGGCATAGGTTCCCAGTTGCTGCTCATGTGTATGTAGGACGTACATGTGGCAGCAACTGCATTCATAACCAATGTCCACTTCAAGAGTAAGGACCTTACAGTGTATGATGGAATTTGTAATAGTTTAAAATCCATCTCTGCTGAAACTCTGTTAACCTGCACTGAACGTCATGCTGTGTTGTTATGCAGCAGTAGCTATGTGGCTACTGCAGCAGTAGCTACTGCAGCATAACAACATAGAACTGCTGCACGCGACTCTCCTTGCGATCATTCACAGTGTCCCGTCATCTGTCAGTTGGCCCTAGTCAGGTTCAATAGTAAGCTAGCCGCTGACAGCAATCTCTGTGAAAGTAAAAAAGCATGGCTGCCTCAGTATTTATTTTCAAAACCTATGTCCGAGTGGGAAAAATTCATCCTCGAGCAGGAGAATAAAAAAAATAATAAAAAAACTGTGACCTGAAACTATTTAAAAGTTTTTTGGCTGATCAGGGAGAAAGCTTCATTTTTTTTTTTAATCAGGTCACACTGGCTGAAGATCGTGAGAGCATGGCATGAAATTAATCGCGTTTCAGGAAGTAGCTGCTAACATCAACTGGACTAATAAAACTAAACAGGAGTTTTTTTTTTATTTTTAAATATTTGATGTGCTTGTCACTCATCTACTTTTATGTTCCCAAGCTGAATCATAAGTAACAAAATGTTTAAATTTTCAGAGTGAGTGTGTGGGCTGTTTTTGTCTCCGCTTGTGCTGGGTGTGGGAATTTTCTCTCCAATTGGGCTGGATGTGTAAAATTTTCGTACATGCTATGGGTGGCATCATACACTATAAAAAATAATGCATGCCTCCCCATCTTTAACAAGCATACTGTTGTATCTTGAGATTGCTCCTGGCAACAGAACCATGCAAGCTTCACTCTCGAGGTTCTTAATGTCACCAGGGGTACCCTTTCTATACAACAACATGCTTGTTAATGATGGAGAGGTATCCATTGTCCTCTGTATTCATCGTGGTCACACAGTATGTTTAAAGTAATACTGAGAGAATGTTGGTAAACAATCCTATCTTATGGTTACACACCAGTATAGTTTTGTGGCCTCCTCACCCACCTCTCCCGCCAGGCATGCCAGACACACGCACGTAAATGAGCGTGTCTCGGTGTGAGTTTCCATGCACAGCACCATGCGTGCTCTGTTTGCAGAGGAGCACCTTAAATTCAATCCCGTGACCCGAAGTGCATACTGGGTCATGCTTAGTAATTCAAATTCAAGTTCTTAAATACAGAATTCTCCAAGTTTGTGACAACCCCTCATGTGGGGTAATGGCAGTGGGAGTTTAGATCTAGTGTCCCCACTGATTTAAAAGTGTCCCAGTGGAGTCTGTAGTTCTTTCTGCTAGAGTGAAGAACTACAACCCCCTCTTCTTGCTTCCTGCAATGCAGTCTACAGGGCTCCAAGTAAAAATGGTACGGTATCAATAAAATTAGATTTTCAGTATGGGCTGAGAATACCCTCTGGCATCTCTACTGGTAGCACCGCTCCTTAGCAATAAAATAAATGGACAATAAAACAACATAGGAAGCACATTGAAATGAACTGTTATGGCTCAGTTAGCTTTTCCTGATGAAAAATGACAAATAAATAGCACAGCGGCAATGTGTTGCGTACAAGAAGACATCCTTACATAGAATAGTACAAGAATTAACTCAAGGCACCATTACATACATTTTAACATGGAAAATCAAAATTATAGAGACCTGATGACATCTAAAAGCATTTACTAGCATTTTTAGTGAGTCAGAAACAATATTTTCAAACTTTTCTGTTGAGTTCAGTTTTCTTTCAGGAGCAGGTGGTCCATTCCAACCTAGATGTGTCCTGAAGTCTGGAGCCCTTTGCCACAGCAGTTTTTACGCTAGGAATCTGTAATACAGCATAATCCTGGGATCTCAGGTTGAAAGAAGAAAGAAGGATTTAATATGTATACCAAATATGCTGGAAGTTTGCCAGTAGAGTTCTACTTCTGTATGATGGGGTTAGCTGAAAATTAACTCTAGAAACAAGGACGAACTGGTCGTGGAAGCATGTGACTCATGTCATCAAACCAGATAACCTTTCAAAACATACATACTAATAAAACATTGGAAAAGGCTCTAAGGGCATCAAGTCCACCCCCCTCAGGTTCATAAGTAGAATCCAATAGGGATTCAAACTTGTACTAATTTATATTTTTTTTTCCTGAAAGTGTGGTAGATGCCTGGAACAGGCTGCCAGAGGAAGTGGAGGCAAAAACAGTAAGGGGCTTCAAGTATGTGTGGTATAGACATGGGGGAATATTAGTAAATAGGGAGAGATGGGGCGGGTCACTGGAGACCTGTTAGGGTCAGCGAAGACAGATTAGGCAGGAAATTTAGGGGCAGACTGGATGGGTCAAGCGGTCCTTTTTTGCCAACAAATTCTATGTTTCCATCCACCATATTGCCCAGGGTACCCACTGATTCCCTTGGAAGATAGAAATGTGCTCAGGCTCACTTGAAGGCTTGTACTATTTTCATGTCCACTTTCTCTGCTTGGAAGTTGTTTCAGAGATTTACCCTCCCCAGGAGATGCGACTCCTAAGGATACCCCTAAATTTACCCCCTTTGAGCTTCCACGCACATCCCCATATACTGCTAGACAACACCAGAGCAAACATATCTCTCTTTCTCTCTCTCCAACCTTGCTGATACCTCTGAGTATATGGGACACTGAGATCACACCCTCCACAACCTCTTTTTCTCCAGGGTGAAACTATTATGGGTCTCCAGTGTCTCTTCACAGCATTTTTACTCAATACCTCTGATCATTCTGGTCAACCTGTGCCCCATCTCTATGGCCTCGATGTCCTTTTTGTAACCACTAGAAAATGTTTTGACATTTTTTAATGAATGTTAATTTTACATAAATATTAGATTATTTCACCACAGTCATGCTGCCACACATTAGTTCATTAATTTAAAAAAAATAATGAACAAATTAGAAGTTCACAACCTGTAAACCATATATAATACAGAGTCCATTATTTAGAGATATTCCTACCAACAGATACACATGAAGTTTAACACCTTATGCCATATTTAATTCAGAAGGCAGTGAAATTATTGGTCACGAACATTAATTAATGTTATTGATCATAAAAGTGAAGCCTACTACCTCTATCTAAATTCAATTGCAAATGACATTTTTCTTATACAAAAAGGTTACATATTTATATTAGGGTATCACAGAATTCACATTATCCCCTTTGAGATAAATTCTGAGGTATAAATGGCAAACATTCTAGTACTTCAAAAAGAAATAAATATTTTTACAACAAACACAGAGCATAAACAGTAATATTTTATTAACTGTCATGACAACATTATACTTTTAAACATTTTGGACCTACTAAAAGCAGAAAACATGCTTCCTTTACATTAGGATAACAACAAATAAATTCTCTGTATTCTTCCAATAAACGGAAATTAAAACATTTAGCGCGTCATATAAAATAACACATTGCAATCCCCCTCAAACCCTTTGCCCTTTGAGCAGTAGCCAGCTCCACAGGAAGTGTTCACCGTACATTGCCTGGTCTACACTAACATGCATATTCAGGAGACATTAAAGGGAACTTTCCTCAACAATTTCAATTCACCCCCCCCAAAAAAACTTCCAGAAACATGGAAAGATCATGCTAGATTGACTTTTTTATCTATAGGTTTTATCAGTATCCAGTGAGTATAGTGACCGAATATGGGTGCCACGTCAAAATGATGACTCATATTTGGTGATATACTCTTGGGCTACCCTGCAAGGGTAGTGACTGTGGGTGACCGTGACTGTACTGGATGGCAATGGGAAGGGGAGGGACAGGGAAGGGGTTTTGAGGGCTGGGTTTACTTGCTACTGCCGAGCTAACTGTGTGGTGTGGTGGTGTGGATAGCTAGCTCTGGGGCAGCAGGTGAAGGGTTTGGATCCAGGCATGAGTTACTTTTGCCACTGCTTCCAGGTGTGACACTTAATTGTTTTCCCGGAATGTAGGTTTTTGCCCCCCCCCCGACGCGCACCCTCCTGGGGCTGATAATCTAGATTCATGGGGTGTGGGGCAAAAGCTCTCCATGGGGGGGAGGTGGGGGCACGGCCCCCTGGCAAAAACACTTTTTTGTTTTGTGGATGTTGCGTAAAAGTGTACATTGCCGATTTGCTTTTCAGCTATATACACTCACCATAATAGCGATCACTATTCTGCAATTGCTATTATAACATGGAACTGGTTTTATCCAGTCATGGAATTACACTGTATTAGCTTTGGGAGCTAGGGGGATCCATAAGGGCCCAATCTTTAAATTGAGCCCCCATTCCCATGGCAAGTCAGTGGCAGTGATGTGTGAGCTACTGGGGCTCACTTCAGAGCTACCGGGCTGATCCCTGGCAAGCCCCCCTGTAACTCCAACACTGGTTTTATCAGCCTGGCCATCATTCTTGAGGCGCTCAGTAACAGTGACCTCCTTGCCTGACACCACTGTTGAGAGCCATGTTCACCATGGGGCCTGGGAGTATCGGCACCTATCATTCACAGGGCCAAAGATGGTTTTACCCCTCTCCCCCTCCCATGCTGGGCCACGTCATATCCAAGATGGACATTATGAACATATGAACATACAAAATTTGCCAGCAGATAAAGGCCTAGAGGTCTATCAAGTCTGCTCGGATGTGCAGCTAGCACCCCTTATCCTGCAGCTGCCCCCATTCCACCCTTCCCCTTCATTGACCCTCACCTTATCCCATCCCCTTTTGAAGCAGTCCACTGTTCTACTGCATACCACTTCTGCAGGTAACGTATTCCACCCAGCTACCACCTTCTCTGTAAAAAAGTGTCTCCTCATCTCCCTCTTGAACCTTCCTCCCACCAGTCTCATATCATGGCCCCTGGTGGCCCTCCCCTTCCTTACTTTGAACAGCCCTTCTGTACCTGTCTTGTTTATTCCTTTCATGTACTTAAAAGTTTCAATCATGTCCCCCCGTCCCTCCTCTCCTCCAGCGAGTACATGTTCAACTCCCTCAGCCTCCTCTTGTATGATAAGTCCCCCAGCCCCTTGATCATCTTTGTTGCCCAGCGCTGTGCCCCTTCCAGTAACCTAACGTCCCTCTTCAGATACAGGTGCCAGTACTGCACCTTACAAACATACAGCTTCTCCTGAAGCAGAGGTGAATCTCCTTAGCCTGCAACAGAGGTTGCTGAGGCTGCATATCCCTCCCGCACCTGAAGGCAAGCTGCTGCTGGTGCACTCCTTCACCCTAATTACCCATTTACAGATATACTGGGCATGATCCCTGTCCCAGGGTCAACAGCACGGTGTCATGCCAGACTACAAATGAGCAATCAGGAAGCCACAAGCTATAAGTTGATGTTTTGTTATTTTACCAAATATGGGCCAAATGACCATCATGTTTTTTTTTAACATGGGCTTCTTTTTACTACAGTTGAGAAGAAGAAAGTACAAAGACATCAGGTGACTTGTGAAAGGTCACACACAAAGCCCATGACTTAGCTGAAACTCAAGCCAGGTGGATCATCAGGCTTCCAGTCCTGTACCCATCAGTCTATACATCTTCCCTGGATCACTTGTCCATCGTTGCAATTAAAAAGAAAATACCAAGGAGAATAATGACCGAAAGAACCATGCGGCTGATGAAGAGAATGAAATCTCTGTTCCTTTCTTCAGCCTGGGCACCTGTAGAGAGAGGAAAAGTGGAGTTCAGAGGGAAGTATTTTGAAACTTGTATGGGGGGGGGTGTCAGTGACAAAAATCTGAAAGTGAAAAAAAGAAGTGAAAATTAGCCATAGTGAGACTGGACATTCAGAAGTTTCAAGATGTGCTGGAACCCTGACAAAGATGTGAACTGCATTTGGTATCACAACTCAGAATAAACCTGCTTAATTGCTTTTCAGAACTGAGCCTAGTTATGAGCCAGACCATTTTTCCACTGTACCCCTTTACTCTGGAATGGTCTCTAATCTTCACTAAGAGACTTGCTCCATGTCATAACTTTTAAATACAAGTTAAAGAGCTAGTGCAATGCCTAAAACTAATATTAGATTTTAAAAGCAGCTAATCATTACCTTTTATATCTGAGATTCTTTTTCTTTTCCCTTTGTTTAAGTAGAAGATTGTTTATCTGGTATTAGTAGGTGCGACGTGTGGAACAGCTCTTAGCCTGGCAGCCGCCATATCTTGCTCTGCTGCCCCACACTACATCATCAGGATTGTGACCTGACTGACTGTGATATCACTGCTACTTAGGAACAACAAGTGAGTGACTGCCAGGTAGGGACGTGCAAAATTAGAAAATTTCGCCCACTGAAATATTTTGTGTAATTAATGCATTTGACAAAATATTTTGCTGGGTGAAATGCGAAATTTCACATGCGGTTGAGCATGAAATTTACTTAATCTAACAAAATTTCACTCTTAGGTGAAATTTTCACCTGCAGATGAAATTTCACCAACCGAGGCAAAATTTCTCTGCCTGCAGGAGTAATTTTGCCTCCCGCTGTGAAATTCTAAAGTTCTCCCTGGTGTCCAGTGGTCCCCCTGGCAAAAACTGTACAAAATAAGCTCCCCCCCAAAGTTACCCTGTCTCCTCCATTTGTTTATTTAAAAAAAAAATTCACCCTCATCTCCCTGGATTGGTGTCTAGTGATGTCCCCCCACCTCCTGGCCGATCACTGGCTGTAAACATAAAATAAGCACTCCCCAAAAAAAAAAAAAAGTTACCCTGGCTGCCACCTCCATTTGTTTTTAAAAAATAAAATTATCCCTCATCTCCCTGGTGTCTAGTTTTCCGGCCATCACTGGCTGAAAACATAGAATCAGCATCCCGACAAGTTACTCTGGCTGTTGCCACTTCCGTTTGTTTAAAAAAATATCACCCTCATCTCCTTGGTGTCTAGTGGACCTCCACCTCCCACCCCATCAGTAGACAGTAACAGCCCCCAGCCTCCCCAGTACCCCGATCGGGCCACTGGCCAGCCCTCCACTCACCTCCATGGCTGGCAGCCTAACTGAGCACCACTGAGTGGCAGTCACCGGGCTGCCGACGGGAGGTGAGTGGAGGGTCGCCAGTGGCTCAATCAGGCAATGGGAGCTGGTGGTGCTGCTCTACTGATGGAGTGGTGGTAGGGGATCCACTAGACACCAGGAGACAAAGGTGAATTTTTTAAACAAACGGAGACAGCAGCCACGTGTAACTTGGTGGGTGCTTATTCTATTGTTTACGGCCAGTAATGGCCGGGGCTTACACCAGGAAGATGAGGGTGAATGTTTTTTCTTAACACAAATGGGGGTCAGGATAACGTGTGTGTGGGGGGCTCAATTTACAGACTTGTGGTCAAGTAGTGACGGGTGAAATTCCAGGCAAAATTGTAAAATTTTGCTGCAATTTCTCGAAACATTTCATTCTACAAAACTACCAATTTCGTGGCAATTTCGACGGTGAAATTTTATTTCGCTACGTCCCTACTGCCAGGTTATTCACCTGTGATGTCACTGTCAGTCAGGTCATAATTTGAGGATGTGGTGTGGGGCAGAAAAGCTAGACATAGAAGCATAGAATTTGACGGCAGATAAGGACCGCTTGGCCCACCCAGTCTACTCATTTCCCTACCTAATGGATAAGCTGCAGATCCTAGTTAACCAGCAGCCTACTTCTTTCTACCCCCACTCCCTAGAATTGCCTTATGGCTGTCCCATGCATGCTTGAATTCAATCACTGTTTTTGACTCCACAGCCTCCTCCGGAAGGCCTCCCATGCATCCACAACCCTCTCTTGTGAAAAAATACTTCCTTACATTACCTCTGAGCCGCCTATCTTCAAATTGTACCCCTTGTTCTTGCACGCCTCTTTTTGAAAGATGCTACCTCTTGGACTTTGTTGATTCCTTGAGGTACTTGAATGTTTCTATCATGTCCCCCCTCCTCCTTTCCTCGAGGCTATACATATTAAGCTCCTTTAGTCTCTCTTCATGTGTCTTCCGTGCAGACCCTGCACCATTTTGATGCCCTCCTCTGGACAGCTTCCATCTTGTCTATGTCCTTGCGGAGACTGGGTCTCCAGAACTGCACACACTACTCCAGATGGGGTCTCACCAGCTGTCTGTACAGAGGGATAACAACTTCCTGTTTTCTATTGGTGATGCCTCTCCCTATGCATCCCAGTATCCTCCCAGCCCTCCTTACATTGCTTACCCACCTTTAAGTCATCTGATATGACTACCCCCAGGTCCCTTTCCATTTTTGTTGTTGTTTGTATCTCATCCCCCATTGTGTACTCTTCCCCTGGGTTTTTGTTTCCCAGGTGCATTACCTTGCACTTCTTAGCATTAAATCTAAGCTGCCATACATTTGACCATTCCTCTAACCTTGCCAAGTCCCTTCTCATCCTTTCCACCCCACCTTGTGCATCAACTCTGTTGCAGATCTTTGTGTCATCTGCAAAGAGACATACTTTTCCTTCCAGTCCCTCTGCAATGTCGCTTACAAAGACATTGAAGAGGACCGGTCCTAATAGTGAACCATGTGGCACCCCACTAGTAATCCCCCTTTCTTCAGAGTGGACTCCATTTACTATTACCCTCTTTGTCCTATCCTCCAGCCAATTCTTTACCAGGCTATCATCTTGGGTCCCACTCCCAGGCTGGCTAACTTGCATATTAATCTTTTGTGTGGGACTGAGTCAAATGCCTTGCTAAGGTCTAGGTAGGCCATGTCCACAGCCCCTCCCTGATCTGTTACTTTGGTCACCCAGTCAAAGAAATCTATTAGATTCGTCTGGCATGACCTTCCTGCTGTGAATCCATGCTGCCTTGGGTCCTGTGCCCCTCTGGTCTCTAGGTACTCGACAATTCTTTCCTTCAGAAGTGATTCCATCATTTTCCCTATCACTGAGGTTAAACTAACTGGTCTGTAGTTTCCCTTCTGCCCTGCTCCCACTTTTGTGAAGGGAATCACATCGACCCTCCTCCAGTCCTCAGGTACCACCCCATCCTCCCATGATTCGTTAAGAGGGTAGTCAGTGGTGTCACTAGTTCTACCCTTAGTTCTTTAGAATTCTGGATGAATCCCATCAGGCCCCATTGCTTTGTCCACCTTCAGTTTTAAGAGTTCTTTCAGAACCCTTTCTTCTGTAAATGGGCTGGTATCAACTCTGTATCCAGAGTGTTTTTATTGTTTGTTTTAGGTACCTCCCTCTTCATTTGTAAATACTGAGCAAAATATTTGTTTAGTATCTGCCTTTCACAGTCACCCTCTGCCCACCCCTTCCCTTTATTAAGCCTCACTATCCCTCCTTAGTCTTCCTTCATCCTGATGTACCTAAAAAGGTTTTATCCCCTTCTTAACTGAGTTGGCTATCTTTTCCTCAGTTTGGGCCATTGCTGTTCTGACTGCCTTCCCAGCTTCCTTTTGCTTTAACTGATACAATTCTCTGTCCTGCTCCTTCTGTGATTCCTTGTACTTTCTGAATGCTTTCTTTTTCTCTTGAACCTTCACTGCCACCTCCTTTGAGAACCACAGTGGTTTCTTACATCATCTTGTTTTGTTTATTTGCTTCACACAAAGGCTTGTTACCTCTGTGATGGCAGTTTTTATTATTCCCCATTGTTCTTCCACCCCTCCTTCCTGCCCATTTGCTAGCAAATTCCTTAGGCACTCACCCATTTTGGCAAAGTCAGCCCTCCTGAAGTCCAGTACTTTTGCCTTTGTCTGGCTTAACTCTATTGCTGTGTTTATTGTGAACCATACTGTTCGATGGTCGCTTGTTCCCAGATGGCTACCCACTTCTACATTTGTGATCCTCCATCTCCATTTGAGAGGACCAGGTCTAAGATTGCTCCTCTTGAGTGGGTTCCAATACTAGTTGTCTAAGGCATGCCCCTAGGGCATCTAGAATAACCACACTCTTAGAAGTGGCTGCTGCAACTGCACTCCAGTTAACATCTGGCATATTCAGATCACCCATCAGCAATATCTCCCCTTTTTCTGCCATTCTAAGTATACTTTCTATCATTTCCTTGTCCATTTCCTCCCCTGAGAGGGTCTCTATACAACCCCTGTGCGGATTGTGGTGCCATTGCCTGCCTCCAGATTGACCCACAGTGCTTCTTCTCCTCCCTGTTTACCATTTTGTTCTGTTGCTTTGATTCCTTCTTTTATGTAGAGAGCTACTCCTCCTCCTCCTCTTTTACCCTCCCTGTCCCTCCTGTAGATAGTGTATCCTGGTATGTTTACGTCCCAGTCATGGTTCTGTGTGTACCATGTTTCTGTGACTACCACAATATCCAGATGTTCCTCCTCCATCAAGGCCACTGATTCTGGAAGCTTGTTCCCCAGACTACGATCATTGGTACTCATTGCTCTCCATTTTTTGATGGCTTTACCTTCTGTAGCAGCATCCTCTACTGACCTTTCTACCTTGGTCTTTTTCTCATTTAGTACCCTGTTTTGTAGGGAGAGGCTGGGATTTTCTTGCTGCTTATCAGTGCCTCCCCCCTTGACTAGTTTAAAAGCTTGCCAATGAAGCATTTAAGCCGATTTCCCAAAAGACTTGTTCCCTTCCTGGACAGATGCAGACCATCCTGCCAGTATAGGCTGGTGTCCCTCCATGTGGAACCCCAGTCCCCAATGAAGCCAAACCCCTGTGCTCCACACCATTTTTTCAACCATTCATTAAACTGTATGATGCAAAGTACCCTCGCCTCACCCATGCCACTGACAGGCAGCACCTCTGAGAAGGATATTGTGTGTGCTACTTCTCTTAAGCCCCTCCTCAACTCTACAAAGTCCTTCTGCACTGCTCTAATCTCATGATGAGCCAAGTCATTTGTTCCTAGGTGGACAATGACGTCCAGCTCAGACTCCCGTGCAACTGTTCTCGTGATCCTAAGGATGCGCTTCCTGTCCCTCCAAGCCATAGCACCAGGCAGGCACCTTACTTCAGTTTTCCCTGCTCCCCCCAGTTCTATCCACCTACTAATTGAGTCCCCCACCAGGAGCTGCTTTCTTTCCCTGTGATGCCCTCTGCCTCCTTCCTGAGGGCTTCCCTTGTGACTGTTGTCTGCACCCTCCTTAGTCTCCTCTGTGGGTGCATCCATAGGGGAACTATGCTCCCCCAGAATGGTGTATGGATTGTGGAGTAGAACAACTGACTGGGTGTGCCTCTGTTCCACCACCCTTACCCTCCCTGTGCCCACTGTGGTCCAACTGCTGTGCTTTCTTCGCAACCTCTGAGGTAGTGGTGGTGGCTCTGGTGCTCCCTGGATGGGGAAGGTTCCCTTGCTACTGTCCAGTGCAGCCTGAAGGTGGGCAACTTCCTCCCTCGGGGCAGATAGTTGTCTGCAAACAGGGCAGCATCTTAGCCTCCAGAAAGACTCCTGAAAGACTGCTGCCCCCACAGCCATTACATTGTACTACTCCCCACATAACTGTCTACCTTGTTTAGTTTTTTTTTTGTGTGTGTGTGATTGGTGTGTTATATAGAAATATATGTATTTATATAATGTGTATGCTTATATTGTCAGTGCAGTGTGCTAGAGAGGATATGACAGTGATATGCACCCTGCCCTCTTGAGGAAATGATGTCAGAACCCCAGGTATAAATGAACTATTTCCAGGGGTGCGTGGGTGAGGGGTGGGAAGAGTCTGGGCCTAAACTGTGCCCTCACGAAACAGTCAGCTAAAAGCTCTGACCTACCGCTGCGATGAGTGCCTTCCTGTCAGCAAGATGCCATACATGACAATTTGACAGAGAAAATACCCTGCTAATCAAACAGAGAAAAATCCAGACATCCAAGACAGACACAGGTAAACCTCCCCAGTCCCAAAACAGCCTGGTGACTTGTGCTCTGAAGACAGTCAGCCCCAAAACACGTCAGCTGTGCAGAAGGGCAGGCAGACACTGAAAACAGTATTTAGCCTCTGAGATGACCGTTTGCATTTGAACACACTTGCAGATTTTATTGTATTTTATTTTATTTATATATATATATATTGATTGTTGTCTAGGAAAATGAATTGAGACAAAAAAATCATATTTTAGACCCCTGGGAGAAGAGGTCGTTGCCAGGCTAAGTGCTGTTCCTCACATCCAGCACAATATTAATCACATAGAAGACTTTCTAATGATCAAAAGGAAAAGAAAAAATATCTCAGAAATAAAACGGTACAACTGTCTACTACTTAAATTTTGAATGAATTTCCTATCTGCCTGTTTTGGCTCCACTAGCTCTTTAAGAGATTTTATCACAGCTGAATATACCAGCACTTGTTTTAATTGAGGAATATAGTGCTCTAATTGTGTTGTACTGCTTTCCACCTGCAATCCTCTGTACCCTCTTCTTCAGGGTCTAAAATATGATTTTTTTTGTCTCAATCCATTTTACTAGACAGCAATCAATATATATATATATATATACACAAATAAAATAAAATACAATAAAATCTGCAAGTGTGTTCAAATGCAAACCGGTCATCTCTGATTTTCCTTCCCTGTATATAGCGCAAGTCATGAATTTACGTTTCTCTTGCTAATGTACTGAAGGTGAATCTCCAGTCTACATACAATACCCACAGGAGGAGTAGAGGTGTTTAGTGATAAGGCATTCTGGGTTGTAGGAGTTGTGGCAGTCAAGACCTACAGGCAAGTGTTAGCTACTAAAATTTCCCAATGCGGCTACATCTATAGACCTTCCATTCTGTGCAAAAATGGAAAGTCTGACGCTCCACTGTGTATGCAAACTCAGACTGACTTTTGTGTGTCAAACAGAATTATTCAAACTAGTCAGAGAGAATCCTCATCCCATTGTGTAAGTTAAAAAAAATATTTTTGTGTACAAGAGATACCTAGGAAATGTAAAGCTTTGTTTCATGTTTGCTACCACAGCCTACTGCATATCATGAATCTGGCTGCTACCTATCAGCTGAAACCACAAATGATATTACATGCTGGCCAATCTACTTACACACCACTACCTCCTCCCGGAAACTAGTCAACTTGTCAAGCTAGTTACAAACCACCAATGTATTTGGGTTTTACTTTACTTATCACAGTGGAAAGAGAGACTTGAAGGATGGTATGTAATTTGTTCAAAGGGGATATTTGAGACAAGTTCTAAGGCAGACTTGAGGGGTCCAAAACAGACCTGTAAATGGTGGCACAAGTGGCTGCAGAGACCAGTTTATACTCCCAAATTGTAAGCCATGCTCAGTGCTGGGGGAAGGTGCTCTTATGAAGGGTTGCTAACCCCAGTTTACAACAACATCCACAGAACTGTGGAGCACACTCAAAAGGCAACAGATTCCAGGCTGCACGAATTGATTTTCAAGTCTAAGCTCATGAAATGTTCAAAGGTGATTTTATTGTGCACATAAACACTTATTCAGGTTCACAGTTAACACATCACAGCTGCAATAGTTAATCCTGCAAGTAAAGGATACTGGGAAAAATCTTTGAAATGCAAACAGTTTAGTGCAAAGTTTGGAAGATATCATTCATGGCCTTTCTCAATAGTCTCAGTGATTCAACTCCCAAGAGTCTTTGTCAGGGGATGGGATAATTAAGGACACTATATAAATAGTCAAGAACATATAAAGACGTGGGGCTGAATTCACAAAGCCACAGGTAGGATGTCTGCAAAATGCATCCACCAAACACGACGCAAGTAGCAAAATATGGCAAAAGATGTGGCAAGTGCAATTCAATAATGCAAGCTGTGGCAAACCCCAGCGAAGCTGTGCACTGCACCTTGCATCCAGAATTGCATCACAGTGAAACCCGCGACATGCCACATGGCATGATGCGTCCGTAATCCGTATTCAGGAAGCACAGCACAGGCTGCCTGCATCCATCCAAGGCCCTACCACCTAGACCAATGAAAAGGTGGTCTAAGTGCACACCACTATAAAAGGGGTGGAATAACACAGTACAATGTAGACACACCAGAGGAAGCAGTGTGCAGACTGTGGAGTGTGACTGTGGAAGAGGATGAACATGCCCACAGGGGTAGCCCTACTGGGCATAATGCTGGCAACAGAAGCCTGGCAGAGGCAATGTAGACAAAGGAGGAACCACAATGGCAGGATGCAGGGTAATGCACCACCACAGCCACAGCAACCAGCCAGGTGCATTGCCTCCTGGGTGATACGTGCCAGACAATCCTATGAGGAGCACACAGAGGAGCAGTGCATAGCATGGTACTGGTTGAATAATGCTGGCATAGCAAGGCTGTGCTGGGAGCTGGAGGAGGATCTAGCCACAGCTACAATGAGGGGCCATGCCACACCAGTCAATGTGAAGGTAAGCGCAGCACTGTGCTGCTTGGGCACTGGTACATTCCAAAGACCCAGTGGTGGCACAGTTGGAATATCCCAGGCCACTGTGTCCCGGTGCCTAAGACAGTTTGTGGATGCCATGCTGCAACGCCGTGACAGGTATATTGCCTTCCCACAGGGTGAACAGCAGCAAGCTACCAAGCAGGCCTTCTACGCAATAGCACAGTTCCCAAATGTCATGGGTGCTATCAATTGCACACAGGTGGCAATCAAGGCTCCAGTGGAGGATGGAGATGCTTTTGTAAACCACAATGGGTACCATGCCTGAACATCCATGTGATGTGTGACAGCCACTGTCAGATACTAGACATGGTGGCCAGGTATCCTGGATCCTGCCATGATTCCTTCATATTCCCGCAGAGTGGCCCGCACCAGGCATTCCAGAGAGGTGAACTTGAGGGTGAATGGCTGATAGGTGAGTGGAGACATATACAGATAGGGCATGGTGGGAAGGGTACACTGTATAGAGACACGTGGAGGCAACATAGTGCCAGTCCATGGCTAACCATCCACTCTACTGTACATTCTGCAGGTGACAGTGGATATTCCCAACTGCCATGGCTCATGACACTGGTGAGGAACCCACAGAATGCAGTGGAGGAGGCATATAATGATGCACTTGTTACAACACGAGCCATGATTGAGAGAACCTTTGGGATCCTGAAGGCATGCTATAGGTGTCTGGATAGAGCAGGAGGAGCACTGCAATACAACCCAAAGATGTGCTGTAAGATCATCCTTGCATTTTGCATCCTGCACAATATTGCTGTAAGCCAGAGGGTACCACTGCCACCAGAGGATCCTGTGCATGGTGAGAGGGATGTAGAGGAGGCCAGAGAGGATGTAGATATGGGACATCATCATCATCATCGACTGCCAGACAATGCAACAACTGACTGGCAGCTCCATGACCAGCTCATCAGGAACTATTTCACCTAAAGGACAGCTGTGACCCTTGGGTGGCACCGGCAGACAGACACCCAAACCGTAAAGGCTGCCAAGACATGACTGACAACACATGTGAATGCCACAGCAGCACATACCACCCCACACAGGAATATCTGCCCAGTGCAGTGTACCACATAGGAGTGCGCTGTGATGCAGAAACAGTGCCCCTGTCTGGTGTGTCGCCCCTGGTGGACAATGCAGGGAATAAAAATGCTACAGGACAATCTGGGAGAGGGCGGCGAGTGTCGGTACACACATCCACACATAACAGCTGTAGAATCCAAGCTGCCTCTGGAAGTACTGCATGTCTGAAACAGGGTGGCGCTGTAGGGGGTGTGTACATAGGGTCAGAGGAGCATGTATGCTGTGCTGTTGGGATGTTTACAGGTACCACCAGTGTCCAGAATGGAACACACGTGTGCAGGCATACCCACAGGACACACAACACCATAACACAGACATCCCACATAGACAACACACTGCCACACCAGCATAACCATGCAAACATGCCCCCTCCCCCCAGCAGGTCTGCACCACCATGAAGGTACACATGTGCAGCACAGGACAGTACGAATACACACCACAACCACAGTACCTGCCACACCAAGCACAGCCCAGGAACACATGCAGGGGTACAGTACATGCACTATTGAGTCCTGTGTACAGATAGCATGCAAACTGCAAGCTGCGATAAATATATACGCAACCTGTATTATGCGGTAGAATGACACGCACTTGCGGCGTGCGTCACAATGTTGCATAGTGATGCAGGGAGCGATGCCACAGCATGAGACTCATGGCCTGGTGCAGGAGGGAGTGAACAGCCAACATTTTGACAGTCTCACACAGCCACATCTTGTCTGCCAGCGCTTGTATGAACAGGCTAAGTGGCAGAGGGCCTAATTTCAGCCCAGATGTGACAACCCAGCTGGTCAGCCTGGTCCAGCAGTGGTCCAGATACCTGCTGCCACCCACCAGCAGAAGACACACTCCTGGTGAAAGGTAACAGGTGTGGAGGAGGATTGGTGCCAAACTGTTCACACAGCGTGGGGTCAGGAGAACACCCAGACAGCTGCAGCATCGCTGGCAGGACCTTGCCAGGAGGGAAGGTGCTATATTGACACACACATAAGGAGGATGGCAGTAGATGTTGATGTGGCCATGCAGATGAACAGACCATGGCTGTATGGTAGGTATCCCAGACATGTAACAGTCATGCTTATACCACAGCAGCCTGCAAAACACAGTGTGCTGTGCAGGCACTAATGGCTGTCCACTCATGTTTCCACAGGTGGCAGTGATGGTAGTGCCCACAGACAGCAGCCAGAGGAACAATGGAGGATCCCATGGCAGCATGTGAGAAGGGATATGGCCCCTCGAAACCAAGGTAGGTCACATAGCAGATGCACAACAGCCTGGGTGCATGGGTACAGGTTGAAGCACACCATGTGTGGTCACTGTAGTAGGGTTGCATCACAGGTGCACTGTGTGTGCCGACATCAACCATGATGCGTGCCACACAGATGCCATGATGTGTGATACAGACACACCTGTCATGCCATGGGGCCACAAGGCTAGGCACTGGCATGTGTGTGCTGTGACTCAGCACACATGGGCCAGCACATGGGCCCATGTCATGCACTGTGCACATGTTGGGGCATATGCCACTCGCAGGACATAGGGGAGGGGTAACAGGGGGCTGCAACCTGGTTGCATGCCTGCAGGGTGACATGCCATAGTATGCATGTGTGGCATGCACACACAATGGCATGTACTGACCAATGGCCTATGGCAGTGCATGCATGCTTGGAGCCACCATGTGCCCCGCTGGGGACGGAGGATGTGCACGGCCTGTACGCTGGTCAGACAATGACTCTCCCTGCTGTGGCAGTGAAGTAACAGTGGACCCAGGGGGTGGAGGACAGTCATGGCCAACAAGTATCTGCAGGCACCTGTCACGTGCCACAGTACTGGTACTACTGGTGACAGTAGTAGCACAGGTTGTAGTGAGTATCCCATCAGAGACAATGTGGGGATAAAGGAGCCTGTGTCTATGCAGTCATAGCTCTGGCCCTGTACCAATACATAGCAATGCATGTAATGAACAACTAGTGTGGTAATGAGTAGAGTCAAATGCACCCATGTGTGTGTTCCCCAGAACCACCATAGCCCACCCCCTGGGCATGCTGATCTACACATGTCATGGTGGCATACATCTGTCCATGGCAGCATTGTACATGGGATGGTCATCACAGTGGTGGCAGATGAAGCTGGTTACCAGCACAGCAAACACGGTGCATGTGATGTGTGGGACAGGGACGTGGGTGGTGGGGCCCATGGGCTCTCAGGAACAAGCTGACAGGCAGCAGAGTCATGAACAATGTCTCACCATAATGCAACAATGCCATGTTATGGTGTCCTGCAACATGATGAACATGCCACAGGTACATGGGGTGGAGACTAGAATGCCAGGATATATGACTGGGATGATATGCCATGGGAAAGGGGTGTGCAGAGCACACAGGGGCACATACTTGAACACTGTCCAAGGATGTTTGGACATGTGTGCCCAGATGGATGCCTCTGGCACGGGGTGTTGTGAGGGCCATGATGGCAGACCTCTGGGGGCTAACAATGACCAGGAGGGGGTAGTTGACAGTGATAGTCACATATGGAGATGTCCAGAGAGGTCAGTTGACCAGCCAGGTAAGCCATGGCCCACAGGGATCTTATGCTGGCACAAAGTACTGTACACAAAGGTATGCATGCACAGCAGCTGCATATGTGATTGTGGGGACAACTGGGACCAGACAGTGGGTCTCTGGATGGACGGAGTGGGTGGAGTGAGTGGTCGGGCATGCAAGGTACTGACAACTACGCATCTGTACAGTAGACATGAAGGGGATGGGTGGGTAGGAACTGTAGGGGAGGTGGGCAGTGGTAGGAATGAGGTGACAGACCTAAGGTGTACAGGGGCCGGTTCAGAAACTCATGGAGGGCACCAATGGTCTACAAGGCAGCAGGGACAGATGGTAGTCACACCAGGGTGAGGATGAAGCTGCCTGAGATACTGGCAGGTCCACTGGGTGACCGAAGCAAGTACCCCCTGGATATAGGATGCATAACACAGGATTGGGGGATGGACCATGTGGCATACATACACACCAGTGTCCCAAATGATGGTCCAGGGAACCACAGGCAAGCATGCAACATGGCAACCATGAGTGAGGCATAGGGACATACCTGACAGAGAGGCCTGTGATCAATCAGTAGGACAATGGCCTACTCTGTGGGCAGCAGCACATGTGTGAACCAGACAGAGCATGCCGGACCAACCTCATGGTGTATTTCGAGTGGGTAACACTGGGGACTGGACAAGACCCATGCAGTGTACACCCTGTATCTGGCATTCAGCATCCCAGATGGCCCAATGATCACTGTGGAGCAGTGCTGAATGACAATCTCCATGGGGGAGTGCTGCACAAAAGATGACATACATAATACTGTTTCCAGCGTACATGGATGAGTGTGGTGGTGGGTGTTGTCATCCAATCCTGATGGCATTGGGAGGTAGGGTTGCACAGGTATCTGTGCTGTGAGTGGTGTTCCTTGTTTGTCACATAGCTGATAACTCACATGGGAGTCGATGTCCATCTGCAAACAACACCAAGATGGTGGTGGTCGATGACATAGAAGGCTGTAGGTGGCTGCAGGACAATCTGTCTACAGTGCATCAGAGGCAGTGTCATGGGGTAGTGTCCTCCGCCTAGTAATCCCTGTTAAAGCTGTTGTGTGGAAGGAACCAGTGGTGGGACAGTCACCCTGGAGGAGTATGTACATTATGCTCCAGGGAGGGGACTGGGCTGTGTGCACATACAACAGGGGGCATGTACCACAGTGCACACTGTAGGACAGTGGCTGTATAAGCCAACATGCTGCCGGGGTGCATAGCATGGGAACCATCCCCCAGGGGTACTGCGCTGCTCCCCCCCCCAAAATGTGTCACCAGTCAGGCCACGGATGGTGAATGTGTGCAGTAGTGACACACGTAACACAATATGGACCTATGATTGGTAGAGTGGGTGCAGCCCCGACCAACACAGCACAGCCAGGGACAGGGGGACATGCTAGACAAGGGAAGGTAGGGGGAGGTACCCATGTACATCCCTTATAAGGGGGAGTAATAGGGTGGATCACATTGACAGCCAGATATGTGTGACAGGGACTGGCAACACATGGACAGAGGGATTCCACAGCCTCATAAGAGGGTGTAATGTGAGAGGGCATGGTCCGTGATGTGAGCGAGATGGTAATATGGGGAGGTGAGAAGACATATGCAGAGCAATGGGGGGGATGGGTGGAACACTGTACCACAGGTGGTGGTGGACTGGTAGATCATGGCCCATGTAAGGAGTGCTGGGAACAGGTGAAGGGGGATTCTAGGGAGGGTAGGTGCAGGGGGGGAAGCTGTGCCATGTTGGGACAGCAGCACAATGGAACATGCACTGTTGACAGGGGGGCCTCATTCCATTGTGGTTCCGTATGTTTGTCACTGTGTACCTCCAGAGGGAGCATGACTGACACAGCACAGCACAGGACAGAGACAGATGACGGTGGAACAGTTGTCACTGCAGTACAGAATGCAGTCACTTAGCTATAGGACTTGTGGCCGCTCGATAGCATGGTACTACACATGTGCTCCCATTCCAAACAGGTGGACAGCGGTATGGGGATGATGCCAGACACGCCATGGGCATGCAGCATATTCCAGGCCATGATTTGTGTGAAGAGGGCAGAGGCACAAGAGTACATGTCCCAGTCAAGACGACTGCATAGGCGTGCATGCCCACTACCATCTACAGATGATGAGCAGTCCAGTGGCGACAGTGATGGCCAGGAAGAGGAACCAGCAGCTGTGGACACTGTACCAGGGCACCATGTGCCCGACACTGATAATGCCAGTGCCACAATGGACACACATGATACACCCCAACATATGGATGATGGCCAGAGCACAGTAGGGGACAATGTCCTCCAGGGTGTAGCCACGGAGGGTACTGATGAAGGGGCATCAGCTGTAGGCGTGCTGGTGGTTGTGGAGTCCGTAGGCCATGACAACTGCCAGGAGGCTGCACAGGAGGTGCAGAACCTGGATGAGGATGTGTCTGACATAGCAGACCAACAGGAAGAGATAGGGTTGCCATTGGAATGTGTGGTGCAGAGCAAACAGGCTGCAGGTGGGGAATCTGCAATGGGTGCAGGGGATGAGGGTGGGGTGGACAAACAGAGCTCTACCTGTGCAGCCCTGCAGTGTGGAGGTGCAACAGAGAGTGATGGGGGGAGGGTGTAGACCAGCAGGCCCTGGGATCCACTTCACAGCAGACTGCAGCCTTACGGGTTCTACAGGGCCACATAGCAGAATATATGCATCATGTGGAGGGCCTACATGGTACATTGTATGCAATGATGGCCACTATGCGACAGCTCCATACACTGCAGTGTGGTTGCAGTATCAGCACTCAGCACACACCATGTGCTACATAGCAGGTCACACTGTTGGTTTGAAGCACATCCCACTGTGACTGTCATACAATTCCAACACCCCATATGGAGCTCCATGTGGTAGTTCCCTTGGCCATTGCTGCGTAACAGTAATGTGCCATGCATGTTTTAGAGTTTAGTTACAAGATTGTGCATTAGGCATAGTTTCTGCATGCATGTTCTTATATTGATACAATTTAATCTTCATGTTTTCAAATGGTTTTGGTCTTCCTCGAGTAGGCATTGCACTTGTGTTTGTATTCCCAGTACCATGTACATATCATGCACGTGTGTCTGTACTGTACACCCATTTGTACCCACACCCAGTCATTTTAATAAACCATTATTGCATGTTTACCCTCTGTGTTGTACATTGTGCTGTTGGAGTAGCGTTACTGCTGCATTGTTGCCCCATTGTACCTTGTTAGGGTATTGACATGTCCTGTATGACATTGCCCATGCATGGGCTTTGGCCATTGTGGTTGTGTACCATGGCCTGTGAAGGTGCTGTGTTATGCATGCCATTCTCAGAACATGGTCGTAGGACAGAGAGGTTGAGGACTGATCAGCCCTCTGGAATATATCTGGGGGGTGATCAGATCCTTACCTCTGAACGAGTGCACAACCTTGGAGTTGTGCTTGACGACGGGCTGACCCTTCGTCATCAGGTGTCGACAGTTGTCAAATCAGCATTTTACCATCTTCATAATATTGCCAGGGTCAAGCACCTTGTTCCATCCAGTGTCCTGCCAGTACTGGTCCATGCCTTTGTGACCTCTCGGCTTGACTACTGTAACTCCCTTTATCTAGGGCTTCCTGGGGTTGATAGTGCTGCTTGCAGCTAGTGCAGAACGCTGCTGCTTGTTTATTGTCAGGGGTATCTAGGAGTTCACATATTATCCCTGTGCTGCGTGATCTGCACTGGCTGCCGAATCAGTGGAAGATCACCTTTATGGAAGGCCTGTTGACCTACAAAGCCCTACACAGTCTTGGTCCTGATTATTAGAAAGAGCTTCTGATTCCTTACAGCCCTGTGTGACAGCTCCACTCAGCTGATGAGGGGTTGCTGGAGATTCCGAGGGTTACTTTGAAATCTTCTGGGGCCTGTGCTTTTGCAGCCCATACCCTCTGGAATTCTCTGCCCCGTCACCTTCGGGAGTGCATGCCCGTTGGGGGCTTTACGCAGGCACTGAAAACGTTTTTGTTGACACTGGCATTCCCAGAAACATAATGGATTTTACTGTTTATATTTATTGTAATGTTTAATGATCAAGTTTTTACTGTAAGGCACCTTGATATTTGAAAGGCGCCCTAAAAATAAAGATTATTATTATTATTATTCTAGGATGCCACTACACATGTCCCCTTGTGTGCCTGTTCTGCACATGTGTGATGTTGTGCCCCCAAGCACTGCTGGCCAAAGGTACAGGCGTCCAGTCCATCCATGGGGTACATGTTCCAGGACCCATGTGCCTGCACTGGAACACTGTCACAGAGCAGGGCCCACCAACACATGCATGGTTGCCAGGAACATCCCTACTGTTGCTTGTGCACTGAGACATTGACTGTGTCAGCTTGTACCCAGCACTGGTCCTGCACATCACCCAGGACAGCTGTCAGGTAGTCACACCTCCTCATGCATGTCCAGACATGTGTTGCAGGTGCGGACACCCATACAACACAGGCTACCAGTGGGAGCCATAATCCGCCCTGTATGTGGCATGGACATGCGTACCAGTGGCCCAGATGTGTGACACCCCTGTTAATCACCTGCTGACCTGTTCAGGCTACTCTCTGCCAATGGCAGTGCCCCACATCAGGTACATCTAACATAGTTGGCAAGGCACCATATTATGTGCCTAGCTTGTCTAATATCCCACCACTAGGTGGTAACTGTGTACAGTGGTTGTCATCTGTGTGTATGCCTCATGGATGCAGCATTGTGTGGCAGGGTTGGTAACAGTGGACCTGTCCATGGAAGGACATGACTGTGGTGGCCAGCTCCAAGGACACAGGTGGGGCTTGAAAGGGTTGTGGTACAGTGTGCTGCATGGGGCCACATGGGCATGGCCTACTACACTTCAGTGGTGCACATGCCACATATGTGTATGACAATGTGGTCCTTGCAGCCACATGGGGGGTGGAGGGCATACCACCCTGTGTAGACCATGCTTGACACCATGATAGCCATGGTCATTGTAGCAGAAACCGCATGTGTGGTGTGTGTGTGTGTGTGTGGCATGCATTAGGTTGTGTCTGTGTCTGGCCTACCATGTCCCCATGTCACTATCAGCACTATCACATGTTCATGTGCCCTCCACATCCCCTCTTGGACATGGCATCTGGCAATGGTTACACCCTCATTGTAGTGGCATATGTGATAGTTACAATGATACATACCAGGGTGTAGTATATCATGGGATATAATCATGTCTCGGATGCACGTGACAGTCGGACTGTGGCCTCGTGTCTCACTATGCACCTGTGGCATGATGATATCTCATGATGTGACACACCCTATTGTTTAGTAGTGCATATGTGTACATTGTTGTGTGCCACTCCTGTACTGTCATTGGTCAGACCTTGTCACATGACTGTGTGTATATCCTGTGGAACACACACCTGAGATATGTCATTCAGTATCGACATTCTTACAATGCATTCACTGTGTATATGGCTCCAATGTCAAATCACAATAAAGCAGGTCAGGGTATGTGTTCGTGGGAGGTGTACCCACCTTCTGGGTGGTTCGGTCACTCAGATGCACCATGTGACACACCACACAGTGCATGCCTAGCACCTCCATACTCAACACCCTGTTGTGCCTTACTGTCGAACTGTGCAATACATCACAGACAGATTGGCCTGTGTGTGCATTCCTGTGACTGCTGTCTGGCCCCATCTCAGTACCCTGCTGTGTTACAGACTACCATGCTGCATTGTATGGATGCACCACAGTATGACACAATGATATTTGACTCTTCATAATTTATTTACACATCACAACACCAGCTCTGATGTTGTCAGCTGTCCAATTTCACTGCTAGCAGTGTGCATGGGTGTTGAGTACATATCCCACGTACAGTATAGCACTAGAAATTTCTTACGCTGTTCATGCACAGTGCATGTTACATCATCCAGCCCCACCCTCATGACACTGTGTACCCACATTTCCTACTGTGGCAACCTCAACTTGACTGCACAGTCACACCTATCCCTGTTCCCATACCCCTGAAGCACTGTGGTAGCCCACAGTACCCATTCCAGTGTTTCAACTCTGTGCATGCCTGGGTCATGTGGGGGGGGTTTCTGCTTCCGCGGCCTGCCACACCACCATGGCAGTGTCCCAGGGGTCTGCTGCTCTTGCTGTGGCAGTGCCATAGGCTGGGTGCCATCTGTGTTGCCTGGCCCACCAGTGTGTGTGTGTGTGTCAGCCTCTCCAGTCATATTCCCCTCTCCATGTGTCTGCACAGTGCTTCCTCCCCCCTCACCAGGGGTCTGCATTCATCTCCATCCCCATTTCTCCTTTATGTGTGACACTGCTGCTGGTGTGTTGAAAAACAAGAAAATACAGCTCTAGCTGCTACATAGTGTGCATGGATACCAAGTCAAATGAAGTAAACAACAAAACCAGCACTACTCCAGACTTGTGAGCTAAAATGGCTTTATTTCAAAGATATTTGTAAACAAGCATTTGTCAATGCCGAATGTTTGCTTGCTGGCATTGGCAGTGGTAGTGTAGAAGTTACAGAGCTGTGTAATAGGAATGGCAGTGAAGTATTGAACTGAAGCCAACCCCAACACCACTCTGCAGAGAATGACAGGCATTGGGGTGTGCCTTTGGGTCGTTAGTCATAACAGCCACGCCATTTCACCACACCCCACCCTGCAGACACTGACAAGTGTCACGGTGTGCCTTGGGGTCTTTGGCCCTTATGCGCACCCCATTCCATCAGGAAATACGGTGAGATGGGTGCGGTATAGGAGAATGGGGGGAACTTTGGGGCCAAAGAATCCAAGGCATACCTCGATGCCTCTCACTGGCTGCAGGGTGTGGAATGGTATGAGCATTGCCGGCAAGAATCCCAAGTCACATCCCTGATGCCTGTCATTCTCTACGGGGTTGGGCGTTCTGGTTGGAAACCGTAATACCTCAGGCATTCGTTGGTATTTTCACTCCAAATTTTCAACATTTTTTTTTGTGACCCCACCTCATGAATAGTGGCAATATCAGTTTGTTAGACGAAAGCTGCTTATGCACAGAGACTACGGCATTTAGCACCACAGGTGCAAACACATTCTGAACAGGATGTAAAAAATGACAGCTGTACTGTTCATGGGGAGGTGTATAAAATGACAATGTTGCAAATCTGTAGTAAAAATATTAAAAAAACTGGTGAAGTCACGAGCGAGCATAGAAACTGTGCAACGCACACCCGTAATGTAATTATTTGGGAATTTTTTACAGCAGATTGTCAACAGAGGCATTTTGGGACCTCCGATCATGAACAGTGTCACTGTGATTTTCTTTATCTGTCCTGAACAATGATTTCCCACAGTGACCATGCATCTCTGTGCTGAAAGTGTGAAAACACATTTCGGCCATGTTGTGAAAAATGACAGCTGTACTGTTCATAAGGAAGTGTGGAAAAATGCTACTGGTGAAAATCTGGACTGAAAATATTACAAAGTCATAAACCTACGAGGTGCGTGGAAACTGCGCAATGCTCACTAGTAACACAGTCATTTTATGGACTTTTGTCACCAAATTTTCAACATAGCCATTTTAAGACCTCTGCTCATGAACAGTGTAACTGTGATTTTCTTAATCTGTCCCAAACATTGCTTTACTTTATAACTGCACCATTATGCTACATGTCTGAAAACACATTTATGCCAACATGTGAAAATGGCAGCTGTACTGTTCATAAGGAAGTGTTATAAAATGGCAATGTTGAAAATCTGGAGTGAGAATATTGAACATTCAGAACTTATAATGCAAGCAGGAACCGCAGTAATGCACGCTTGTAAAACAGTCATTTTTAGGAATTTGTTCACAAAATTTTCAACATAGCCATTTTAAGACCTCTGCTTATGAACAGTGTCACTGTGATTTTCTTAATGTGTCCCATACATTGATTTTGCACACCGACTGCGCCATTGTGCACTACATGGGCAGAAACATGTTTTGGGCAAGATGTGACAAATGACAGCTGTATTGCTCATAAGGAAGTGTAATAAAATGGCAATGTTGAAAATATGGATTGAAAATATTGAAAATTTGCAAACTTACAAGCATGCGTAGGAACTGCGCAACGCACGGTCATAAAACAGTCATTTTTAGGGATTTTTTCACCAAATTTTCAACATAGCCATTTTAAGACTTCAGCTCATGAACAGTGTCACTGTGATTTTCTTAATGTGTCCCATACATTGATTTCGCAGACCGACTGCGCCATTGTGCACTACTTGGGCAGAAACACATTTTGGGCAAGATGTAAAAAATGACAGCTGTACTACTCATAAGGAGGTGTGGTAAAATGGCAATGTTGAAAATCTGGAGTGAAAATATTGAAAATTCACGAACTTATGAGCGTGTGTAGGAACTGCGCAACACACGCTCGTAAAACAGTCATTTTTAGGAATTGATTCACCAAATTTTCAGCTCTAGCAGGCATTGGAGAACTGTGGCCATGCCTGCCAACACACTGACTGAATTGGAAGAGGGGGTGACACACCTCCGAAAACTTGGATGATGGCACTATGTTTCTTGCACATGCGTGCAAGCAAACATAAAAAAGCACAATGCCTGCAACATACCATCAAGTAGCAGCAAACAAAAACCCCTACCGGTTTTGCAACTAGTGCGTCAGGGGGATGGTCCATTAACACAATGAGACCAATTTAAATAGTGGTCTCTTAAAGAGATAGTATATACACAAAAATAGTTCACAAAAGAATGCATTATGTACACACACAGACACACACACATATACAGTATATATATATATATATATACACACACACACACAGTATATATGGATATATACACTACTTCCACCATCAAATAACCACTGGGATACTTTGGAAATTACTACAACAGTAATTGATAATATTAAAATACAGACAAAACTGCATAGGGGAACTACTCTTTATTTGTCTAATTACATTTAAGACACAAGCAATATTTTGTTAACATATAAATATATATAGAGTGAAAAATAAATCAAAGAAAATATAGGTCAATCTGATCTAGTATAAAGTACCACCAATATAATCCATATTTGAAACAATGTTTTGTTTTCTTTTGTTTCAATATACTTTCAGGAACATGATGGTGCAACACAAGTCATTAAGGACCTAGAGGCAACAAGAAAATTATTTGTGAGAATAAATTCAACTAAATATAGCTATTTCAACATTTGGAAAATAAAATTATCTAGCCCAATTCTATATACAATTTACAGAACTTGAAGGTGTGACCAATATATGTGTGATAGAAAAAGTTAAAATGGGGCCAAGAGGTGGGAACCTCGTAGAAAAACTTACAGTAAATATAAGGAATCATTTTGGATCTTTACATTAGGGGCATTAAATGCACCAGGTCTGAATGATAGAACTGAGTTGATAACATGCATTAGGAAATAGAATACAATATTACAAAGTAAATTCACAGGTACATAGACAAGATATCTGGAGGCAATCCAGAAGAGAGCAACTAAAATGGTGCAGGGTCTGTAACAGAAGCAATATAAAGAGAGACTAAAAGTGCTTAATATATATACCCTAGAGGAAAGGAGGGAGAGGGGAGACATGATAGAAATGTTCAAGTACCTGAAGGGAATCAACAATGTCCAAGATGAGAGCATTATTAAGAAAAAGAGATGTACAAGAACAAGGGGGCAGAATTTGAAGATGGGGGGCAGCTCTGGGGCAACATGAAGAAGTACTTTTTCACATAGAGGGTGGTGGATGCATGGAACTGCCTTCTGAGGTTGTTGTGGGGTCAGAAATAGTGGGGGAATTCAAAAGTGCATGAGACAGACATAAGGCAATTATAGTGAGGGGTAGAAGGAAGTAGGGTGTTAGGTAACTGGAATCTGCAGCTTATCCAATAGGTAGGAAGTGGTCAGACTAGATGGGTCAAGCAGTCCTTATCTGCCGTCAAAGTCTATGTTTCTGTGTGAATTGGTACTATGTTGGCTTCCAGCCAATCATTAGGGACTGTATTGTTCATTATGGGCTTTACAAAAATCATTTTAAGTGGTTAAGCCACTCGTGGAGATAATAGCTTAAGCAGGGTGTTGGAGATATTATCAGGTCCTGTCGAATGAGTGTTTTTCAATTTACTCATGTTTTCATTTATACTTTCCTGTGTTATATCCAGGGTTGGTACTGTTAATATGCTATTACTTTTTACTTTTGGTGGTTTGTGTGAAAATACTGACCCAGAATAAAAGTTAAATATATTAGCTATTATTTTAGGATCATTTATTACTTGTTGTTCCACTGTTACGGAGCATAGGTTTGAATTTCTCTTCCATAGTAAATTTACATAGCTATAGAATTGTTGCATGTTTCCTTTATTAGCTGACATAGCTAAGCACTTTTCCATTTTTTGCTTGCTTCTTTTTATTAATTTTTTTACATTGTTTCTGTACTAATTTAAACTTCTCCCATGTGTCCTGACTGCCACTTAACTAGCTTTTTTCATATAACCTTTGTTTTTTTCATTAGGAGCTTTCTGATTGCTGTATTGAACCACTTAGGTTTTATGCTCCTGTTGATTATTTCTTGTTTTTTACCATATGCTTATCACAGATCTCAACTACCTGATTTTTAAACGTTTTTCACATATCATTTACTGTTTTGTCCACTAAAATCTTCTCCCAGTCTATGTTCTTCAGAACTGCATTTATAAGTTTTTTTATTTACAGATTTAAAATTATAGATCTCTACGTTCTTTACTTATAGGCATATGCTCATTTACTGAAAAGAGGACACTATTATGATTACTGTTTCGTAGGGGGAGATGACATTACAATTTGTGACATTAACCTCTTTAGTGGACGGTAAAATATCAAGAATATTTTCTCCTCTAGTAGGTTGATCAACATATTGTGTAAGCTCTAGTTGATTTATTAGTTTCAGAAACATTTTACTATGTTGCTTGACCGCTTTTAATTTATTGCATTTTATATCACTATAGTTAAGGTCTCCCATAAAAACCACCCTACCCATGGCACAGGTTTTCTCAATCTCTTCATTAATTTGTATTTTTTCTTCATTGCTAGATCCCGGAGGTCTGTAGCCAACTCCTACACTTATATGAGCATTTTTCCTGTTTCCAATCTGAGCAATAGAGTTTCTGTCTGTTTTTTTTCAGTTTTATTTTATCAGAGATGTTTGTGGATTTGATGGAATTTGATAAATATGCTGCACCCCCCCACCCTTTCTTTACTTCTGCCAAGGTGATATAATGTAAACCCTGTCAGTTCTCATCCCCATTCGTCACTCGGGGACCTCTAGGTTTCCATTAATCCTAGCATGTCTATGTCTCCTCTTATTTCTAGTATAGCCTTGAGCTCATCCTTTTTGTTTTTCAAATTCCTTACATTAGATAGATAGATAGATAGATAGATAGATAGATAGATAGATAGATAGATAGACAGACAGACAGATAGATAGAAAGATAGATAGATAGATATTTTATTTATAAAGCGCCCATTTCCATGGACTCTGGGCGCTGTACAAAACAATTCAATAACAGAATACATAGAGGCAGCAGCACAACACAAACTTAGAATTCTATCCATCCCATTAAAACCAAAATCAATCATTAAAAGCCTGCTGGAACAGATATGTTTTTAATGCTTTCTTAAAGGCTTCTACCGAGGGGGCCCCCCTTAGATAACCAGGATAGGAGTTCCACAGAGTGGGTGCCACCACCGAAAAAACTCTATCCCCAGAATGCCACAACCTCACTCTGGGAACTCCAAGGAGGCCTCCCCCAGCAGAATGGATTAGCCATTAGGCAATGTAGTTTTTTGTTGGATGTAGTCCATCCCTGTTTAGTTTTCCATTCATCATTACAGCTAGGTTTAGCTTTACTATTTTTGCATAACCCCCCCCACACACACACACACACATAACCTAATAAGGTTTAGAGTAACTGGGTCTTAACCAGTGACAAGCACATGTATCATATAAACTGCTGGTAGCTAATTTTTTGAAGCTATTCAGGATAATTAGATGTTGAAATTTGAGTTTAGCCTGGGCTTTGCTGCAGACAGCCGGCAGTGCACGACTTCGGGCCATACCTCCAAAACAGCAACAAGAGCTTGGTACATCTAGCATAATATATTAATTACTGCATAGGTGATATAAGCAGGCAGACCACTGAAAGAGATTAGAGATGTAGGAGGGGAAGGAATTTACAGAGAAGAGCTTTGTAGAGCTGGCTTAGGTTTTATGCCCCTGTTGATCACTTCTTGTTTTTTACAATATGCTTATCACAGATCTCAACTACCTGATTTTTAAATGTTTTCCACATATCATTTACTGTTTTGTCGACTAAAATCTTCTCCCAGTCTATGTTCTTCAGAACTGCATTTATAAGTTTTTTTTATTTACAGATTTAAAATTATAGATCTCTACATCCTCTACTTATAGGCATATGCTCATTTACTGAAAAGAGGACACTATTATGATCACTGTTTCCTAGGGGGAGATGTCATTACAATTTGTGATATTAAACTATTTGGTGGATAGTATAATGCAAACATAGAAACATAGACTTTGACGGCAGATAAGGACCACTTGGCCCACCCAGTCTGCTCATTTTCCTACCTACTGGATAAGCTGCAGATTCTAGTTAACCAACAGCCTACTTCCTGCAACCCCCCACTATAATTGCCTTGTGTCTGTCCCATGCATGTTTGAATTCCCCCACTGTTTTAGACCCAATGACCTCCTCAGGAAGGCTGTTCCATGTATCCACCACTCTCTCCGTGAAAAAAAGTTTCCTCACATTACCCCTGAGCCGTCCCCCTCTATCTTTAAATTGTGCCCCCTTGTTCTTACACATCTCTTTTTCCAAAAGATGCTACCCTCCTGGACTTTGTTGATTATCTTGAGGTACTTAAACATTTCTATCATGTCCCCCCGTCCCTCCTTTCATCAAGAGTATACATATTAAGCTCTCTCAGTATCTCTTCATATGGTTTCTGCTGCAGACCCTGCACCATTTTAGTTGCCCTCCTCTGGACTGCTTCCATCCTGTCTATGTCCTTGCATAGATGAGGTCTCCAAAACTGCACACAGTACCCTGGGTCTCACCAACTGTCTGTATAGAGAGATAACCACTTCCCTTTTTCTACTTGTGATGCCCCTTCCTATGCATCCCAGTATCCCCCTGGCTCTCCTTACCGACTTTTTACATTGCTTACCCACCTATAGGTCATCTGATATGACTACCCCCAGGTCCCTTTCCATTTTTATTGTTGTTAGTACCTCCCCTGCTATTGTATACTCTTCTCCTGGGTTTTTGTTTCCCAGGTGCATTACTTTGCACTTCTTTGCATTGAATCTAAGTTGCCATATGTCTGACCATTCCTCCAACCTTGCTAAGTCCCTTCTCATCTTTTCTATCCCTCTTGTGTATCAACTCTGTTACAGATCTTTGTGTCATCTGCAAAGAGGCATACCTTTCCCTCCAGACCCTCTGCAATGTCACCTATAAAGATGTTAAAGAGGACTGGACTCAGTACTGAGCCCTGAGATACTCCACTAGTAACCCCCTTTTCTTCGGAATGTGTTCCATTCACTATTACCTTCTGTGTCCTGTAGTGCAGCCAGTTTGCTACCCAGGCTGCCACACTAGGATCCAATCCCAGGCTGGCTAACTTGATTATTAATCTTTTGTGCGGGACTGTGTCAAATGCCTTGCTAAAGTCTAGGTAGGCCATATCCACAGCCCTTCCCTGGTCTATTACTTTGGTCACCCAGTCAAAGAAATCAATTAGATTCATCTGACATGACCTTCCTGCTATAAATCCATGCTGTTTTGGGTCCTCTGCCCCGCTGGCCTCTAGGTACTCAACAATTCTTTCTTTCAGAAGTGATTCCATCATTTTCCCTACCACTGAGGTCAAACTTACAGGTCTGTAGTTTTCTGCTTCTGCCTTGCTCCCACTTTTGTGAAGGGGAATCACATCTGCCCTCCTCCAGTCCTCAGGTACCCCATCCTGCCATGATTTGTTAAAAAGCGTGGTCAGTGGTGTCACTAGGTCCTCCCTCAGTTCTTTTAGGATTCTGGGGTGAATCCCGTCAGGCCCCATTGCTTTGTCCACCTTGAGTTTTAGGAGTTCTTTCAGGACTCTTTCTTCTGTGAATGGACTGGTGTTAACCCCCCTACCCAGAGTGCTTCTATTGTCTGGTTTAGGTAACTTCTCCTCAAGCATTCATTCAGTAGCTCTGCCTTTTTACTGTCTCCCTCTGCCCACTTCCCCTCTCCTTTATTAATCTTCACTATCCCTCCCTTAACCTTTCTATGCTCCCTAATGTACTTATAAAAGGTTTTATCACCCTTCTTAACTGAGTTGGCTATTTTTTCCTCGGTTTGGGCTTTTGCTAGTCTGACTGCCTTCCCCACTTCTTTCTACTTTAATTGATACAGTTCCCTGTCATGCTCCTTCTGTGATTCCTTATACTTTCTGAATGCAGCCTTTTTCTCCTTAACCTTCCCTGCCACCTCTTTTGAGAACCATAGTGGTTTTTTACTCCGCTTTGTTCTCTTTATTTGTTTCACACAAAGGCTTGTTGCCTCTATGATGGCAGTTTTGATTTTTCTCCATTGTTCTTCCACCCCTCCTTTTTGGTCATTTGCTAGTGCATTTTTCAGGTATTCACCCATTTTGCCAAAGTCAGCCCTTCTAAAGTCCAATATCCTTGTTCTTGTATGGCTTATCTCCATGGTTGTGCTCACTGTGATGCACACTGTGCAGTGGTCGCTTGTTCCCAGATGTCTACTGACTTCTAAATTTGTGATCCTCTCTCCATTTGAGAGTACCAGGTCTAGTATTGCTCCCTCCCAGTGGGTTCCAATACTAGTTGTCTCACTTCTACCCCTGCAAGAGCCATCGAAACCAAGCCCTGCTCTTGGATATGGCTGCAGTACATGTTATCCAGTTAAAAACTGGCATATTCAGGTCCCCCATCAACAGTGTCTCCCCTTTTTCAGCCATTTTGAGAATGTACTCTATCATTTTGTTGTCCATTTCCTCCCCTTGAGACGGGGGTCTGTATACAACCCCTGTGCAGATTGTGATGCCATTCCCTGTCTTCAAGGTGACCCAGAGTGCCTCTTGTCCTCCCCCTTTACTTTTTAATTCTGTAGCTTTGATCCCTTCCTTTATGTTTAGAGCTACTCCACCCCCTCTTTTACCTTCCCTGTCCCTTCTGTAGATTGTGTACCCTGGTATGTTGACATCCCAGTCATGGTTCTTGGTGTACCATGTTTCTGTGACTGCCACAATATCCAATTGTTCATCTTCCATCAGGGCTACCAGCTCAAGAAGCTTGTTTCCCAGACTACGGGCATTGGTACTCATTGCCCTCCATTTAATGTTGGCTTTATCCTTTTTTCTCCCCATCTCCCATCCCCACAGAATATTTTCTCCTCTAGTGGGTTGATCAACATATTGTGTAGGCTCTAGTTGATTTATTAGTTCCAGAAACATTTTACTATGTTTTGCTTGACCGCTTCTAATTTATTCCATTTTATATCACTATAGTTAAGGTCTCCCATAAAAACCACCCTACCCATGGCACAGGTTTTCTCAATCTCTTCATTAATTTGTATTGTTTCTTCATTGCTACATCCTGGAGGTCTGTAGCCAACTCTCACAATTATATGTGCATTTTTTCCTTGTTCGAGTCTTAGCCATAGAATTTCTGTTTGTTTTTCTTTCAGTTTTATTTTATCAGAGATGTTTGTGGATGTGATGGAATTTGATAGATATGCTGCAACCCACCCTTTCTTTACTTCTGCCAAGGTGAATAATGTATAGCCTGTCAGTTCTCATCCCCATTCGTCACTCGGGGACCTCTAGGTTTCCATTAATCCTAGCATGTCTATGTCTCCTCTTATTTTTAGTATAGCCTTGAGCTCATCCTTTTTGTTTTTCAAACTCCTTACATTAGATAGATAGATAGATAGATAGATAGATAGATAGATAGACAGACAGATAGACAGACAGACAAACAGATAGATATTTTATTTATAAAGAGCCCATTTCCACAGACTCTGGGCACGTACAAAACAATTCAATAAAAGAATACATATAGGCAGCAGCTCAACACAAACTTAAAATTCTATCCATTCCATTAAAACCAAAATCAATCATTAAAAGCTTGCTGGAACAGATATGTTTTTAATGCATTCTTAAAGGCTTCTACCGAGGTGGCCTACCTTAGATAACCAGGATAGGAGTTCCACAGAGCGGGTGCCACCACTGAAAATGCTCTATCCCCAGAATGCCGTAACCTCACTACCTCACTCTGGGAACTCCAAGGTGGCCTCCCCCAGCAGAATGGATTAGCCATTATGCAATGTAGTTTTTTGTTGGATGTAGTTCATCCGTGTTTAGTTTTCTATTCATCATTACAGTTAGGTTTAGGTTTACTGTTTTTGTATACCCCCCATAACCTATTAAGGTTTAGAGTAACTGGGTCTTAACCAGCAACAAGTGCATGTGTCATATAAACTGCTGGTAGCTAATTTTTTGAAGTTATTCAGGATAATTAGATGTTAAAATTTGAGTTTAGCTTGGGCTTTGCTGCAGACAGCTGGTAGTGCATGACTTCAGGCCATATCTCCAAAACGGGAGCAAGAGCTTGGTATATCTTGCATAATATTTGAATTACTGCATAGGGGATATAAGCAGACAGACCACCAAAAGAGATTAGAGATATGGGGGGAGGGAGTTTACACAGAAGAGCTTTGTAGGGCCAGGTTAGGGAGTGGATAAGATGTCTGATTAATACAGAGGTCCAACCTAAGAAGGCGTACAGATCACAGTAATGTGTATGTTGGTGGGTGTATAGAATTGCTAGATGGAAAAGTGTGTCTAACTGGTGTAGCAAAGATTCAGGGCACTGAGTGTATAGTATATCTGCATAGTCCAAGAGTGGGATGAAAGTGGTTTGGAGCAGTCATTTCCTGACTTCAGTAGGGATGAGAGATTTGTTGCTGTAGAAGAAACCAAGTCTTTGTCACAGTCTTTTTGCCAGAGAGGCAATGTGAGCTGAGAACATTAGATGCTGATCAAGGTCAGAGCCTAGGTATTTAAAACCATTGGCTGCTTTGAGGTCATCATTAAGAAGAGTCTTGATGGGAGGTAGAGATTCCAGAGATTTTGTGATGGAGGACATGTGGTTGGAGTGGAAATACATAACTTTAGTTTTCTTAGCATTAAAGAGGAGTTTGGACTGCATCAGGCTGAGCTGTAGAAGGTCAAACTTGGACTAGAGCTCTGCATGTGCTTCTGTCGCTGAGGGTTTGGATGTATACATAACTGCATCATCTGTAAACAGGTGTAATTTTGATTTGCTGATGTTGTTCCCGATAGTATTAATATAAATCATGAAAAGGAGAGGTCCAAGAATTGAGCCTTGATGGACTCCTGTCTAGAGCAGGAGGAGCTGGGAAAGGGATCTCTTACCTGTTGTAGCCTATTTGTTAGGTAGCTGTTGAACCAAGACTGTGCTGGGCCAGTAGTGCCATGCCAACTTAGTGTATCAAGGAGCAAAGTGTGGTCAACAGGGTTGAAGGCTTTACTGAGGTTCAGGAATATGGCCCCTGTGACTTGTATTTTATACAAGGTAAGATGCCAATCATCCATGATGGAAGCTAGTGCTGATGTGGTGCTATGGACTGGTCTAAACCCAGACTGTGTTGGGTTAATTAAGTCATTTTTGCCAAGGTAATCTCTTAATTGAGCATTTACTAACTTTTCAAGAAGTTTAGAGAGCAGGGGTAGAATGGATATAGGGCAGTAATTATTTAGGTCCATAGGGTTGTCAGATTTCAATAATGGGAGTACCTGCACTATTTTTCATGCATCAGGTACTGTGCTGGAGCCAATAGACAGGTTAAACAGGTGCCAGATGGGAGCTATTAGATACCTATACCACGCTTCTAAGAAGTACGGTTCTATACCGTCAGCACAAGCTCCTTTATTAATATCCAGGTGTAATAACAGGTCCTTTACTTCCTTGAGCTGGAATGGGGTAAAACAGAAGTTATTAGTAGTTGTAGATGAGTGAAGCTTAGATGAGCTGGAGATGAGGGTGGCTGCCTTTAAAGTGTCGAACACAAGGCCTGCAGTACAGAAGTGGTCATTAAAGCTGTGAAAAATGTTTGACTTATCAGAAAGGGCCTTACCTTTAAAGGAAATTTTACTGGGAAGTGAGGAGGAAAGTTTATAGCCTTCTGCATGTTTAACAATTTGTCAGAATTTGCTGGAATTACTTTTGTTGGAATTAAAGGCAGATAAATAATAATCTGCTTTTGAGAACCTGATCTTTTTGGTACAATCATTGTGTGAAGCTCTAAGAGCCACCCAATTGGAATGGAGTTTGGTTCTCCTAGCTGTTTTCCATAGATGATCCCACTTTTTTAGCTTGGCCTTTAGTTCAGCTGTGAACCAAGGACAGGAGACCTCCCAGGTTGTGCATTTGATTATAGGGACATGTCTGTTGATTACGTCAGTTAGCATAGACTTAAGCAGAGGAGGCAGGTGAGAAGGTTAATAATAAAGGAGGTTACAAAGCTGTGGTCCAGTTTGATTGCAAAGCTGTCACTCGATTATTAATCAAAGTGGGAAGTAAGTAGAATCTGGTTGGGGAGGCAATGAATGACCCCATTGAAAAAACTTACTACTGTGAAGGGCACAGTAGTGCAAGAAAAAATTGGGAAGACACAGGTCTCCACTATCTCTTGAAATCATCAGTGTAAAGTATGAGTGATAGATTGCTCATCCCCTCCAGAGAAATTCTTTAAGCATGTGTTGCACTGGCATGAACCACAACTTGGGAAGAAATACATGTAACAAGCTCAAAGGGTATAATAGTTAAGGTAATATATCCCCCAGTTGTCGGTAATATATCTCTCCTCTTCTTTACCTCTCTGACCTGCCACCCCATACACGGCCTCTTTCCCCTATATGTGTAGTTGCCAGCTGCCTCACTCAAAAGATCGCTGCTTATAACCCCTGTATGCCTATGGTTGATTGTACATCTGCTGACTTCTTCAATTGTAAAATAAAGCTGTTTTTTTTTATTTATTTCAACCTTGTACTGTACTGTATACATTGTATATATGTTTTCTTCCTTGTATATTATTACTTTTTGTATACCTGCTTCTGTACTGTACTTTGATGTATTCATGACCAGGTCCACCTTGCAAATGAGCCTTGCTCAATGGTGCCCGCCTGGATAAATAAAGATGTTGATTGATTGATTGATTGTAATGTATTCATTTTTATTATGCTAATCCATCCCCAAAGAGAGAGGGCTAGAGCCAACCATTGCTGTAGGTCTGATTTAAATGTTTGCAATAAAGGGAGAAGGTTCTCTTTGACCAGAATGGAGGAAAACTGTGTAAAACGTACCCCTAAATAGGTAAATATTCTAGGTTCCCATGACAGGCCCAGATCAAGGATTTCCTGTTTATTAACATATGCATTCAGTGGCATAACTTTAGTCTTGCTCAGGTTAAGCTTATTTCCAGAAATGTCATAAAAGTAACAAATTTCAGCCGACACTGTGGGAATCAAGACAGAGGGGTCCTCTATGTGTAAAAGAAGGTCGTCAGCATAAGCCAACAACTTGTATTTGTCTCCTTGTACCAAAATCCCTTTGATAATTGGATTGTGTTGGATACTATAAATTAAAGGCTCCAAATATAAGTTGAAAAAAAAGGGGAAGAGGGCACCCCTGTCATGTCCCCTGCTACAAAGAGAAAGGGGCAGACAATATATAATTACATCAAATTTGGGTGGAGGGATTACTATATAATATTTGGATCTATTTGAGAAATTCAGAAGGGAAAACAAACTTCTGGAGTACCACATACTAGTAGGACCAGGACACCCGATCGAAAGCTTCTTCCGCGTTCAGGGAGACCAAAACTGAAGGGGTGTTTCCCTCCCTGGACGCTGAAATCAGGTAGTGCAGTTTCCAAAGTGGGTCACTAGAAAAGCAACCCACCATAAAACCTACTTGCGATGGACCTATTAATCCATCCCCTATCATTTGTAACTGATTAGCCAAGACTTTAGCTAAAAGTTTAATTTCTGTATTTAGTAGTGAGATAGGATGGGAACTGTCTAGTAATAAATCATCCTTCCCTTGTTTCCTGTTAAGTGTGATCCAGGCTTGAGTAAAGGTGGGATCAGTAAGACCTGATGAGAACTAGAAATTAAACAAGAGGATTAAAATGGGAACCAGGACATCCACGCAGGCCGAATAAAAATTATTAGGAAAGCCATCGGGTCCTAGATCCTTGTCTGATGGGGGCTGCTTAATAGTCTGACAAGATGCACTGTGTAATTTATATTTTGAATGTTAATTACATGTCCTTGAGTGGGATGCTGTGTATGAATGGAACTGTACCCTATGTTTTTTTTTTAACTTTCTGTTTTTTGTGATTACAACAGACATACAGTAAATTTTCTGGAGGCAGTACATGAGGAGATAAAACATATTCCACATAAGGGTGCCACCCCTCTTAGTACAAGCAAATTTAAAATTGAACACACTGCAGTAATTAGATACGACATTTGGGGGAATGAATAAAAACATTTCAAGTCATGAATACATTTAAAGCTGTTTGTAAAAGCCCATGAGCTGCATGATAATATAATCTACATATACAGTCCATAAAGATTTCGAAGCCTGTATCCTATAAAGGAAAAGCAGATATCATGCAATACCCTTTATTAGGAACCTTACTGGTATCCTTTTAAGCTATATTTAAAGCTCTCAATTATAAACTTTTATAAAATGCAAACCATTGCATAAGAAAACCACAACTCTCTGTAACATATTTTTCAAAATTGAGATGCCTATAATGGGATGCCATTGAAGTATTAAAGATAGATAAAAGAAATATATATAATACTCCCCAAAAAGAAGGGATATTAGTTTCTAGGAGACTAATCAGCTTAGCATTATCAGTGCTATCTTAAACTGTTAGTCCCAAGCTGAAACCATTGGGTCTGTCCAGATTTAAAGCCAACCTGATAACAGGCGCAACAGCAAAGGATTCATGTCTCTCCATCTTCTGATTCTTCTTGGTCTATCTGGTCCATGGAGTTCATCCAATTAGGAGGTGGTGCATGGCATTGGGCCCACTTTAGGTCCTCACTGGAATCAGAGAAGATGAAGACCTTGCCCGAGTAAGGGATCTGGAGATGTGTTAGAAACAGCATGCTGTGAGGTATGCCCGCTTCCCTCAAAATAGCTTGAACGCCATCAAAGTGTTTCTTTTTTTGCCTTGTTGCGTGGCTTAAGTCCGGGTAGACTCTTACCTGGTTTCCATCATGCAACAATATTCTTTTCTGGCATGCTAATGCGAAGACAAAGACTCTAGATCCAACACTGTCCAGGACCAGAACTATTGCCCTGGGTGCATCAGAACTCTCAGAACAACCTCTGAATGCCACCTGATAAGCTTTTTCTATGCTTATTTTCCGGTCAGTGAAAGTTTACCCCAATTGCTGCTGCATCCACTCTTCCATAAACAGGCCGAGGTGATCTCCTTCAGTACACTCAGGCATACCCACAATTCTGAGATTGGCCACTCGGGCTTGGTTTTCCAAAACCTTAAGCCTGGAGCGGAGATGTGTATTTTCTTTTACAAGCATGGTAGCAGTGCCCAGTGCTGCTTCTGAACTCTTACGAGTCTCTGTGGCTTCCGTTTTGATTGAGGTCACCTCCAGTTCTAAATTAGTGACTCTATTTGTCATCGATTCTAGCGTCTCAGCTAGCCCCAACACTATAAATATAAGGCGATTAACTTTGACGTCTGGAGTCTGTAGAGTTTCTTCTCTTGTTCTCATGGCTTCAGATGCTGTGTAGCCTTGGGCAGACTTCGTGGCTGGGGGTCCTGACACATTTTTACTTTTTGCTCCTTCTTGTTGTAATCTATCTTTTTTTGGATTACCCATGTTTAATCCTTTGGCACTCTGGTTTGCTTTTTTGGTTGTGGAATTTCTTAATTTGTACAATAAAGTGGTCTTAATTAGCTTAGTTTACAGATTTTGTAGAGAGCTTTAAATGTTAACCTCTGACTAGCTTGGGTGCAACAGTGCCCCCCCACGTATCCTATGTTTTATGTTTTATATATATACATATGTATATACAGCGGGCAGGATTCTCAGAGAACAGTAAAAATCCCGCAGCTGCAGGAAAAAGGCTTGCAGCACTGTAGAAATGCAGTTGCATGACAATCTCAAAGAAAAGCCTGCAGCTGAGGGAATTCCACAAAAAGTCCCGCAGCTGTGGAATTCCAGCAGCTGCGGGAATTCCGCAAGTGCTGCGAACCCGCAGCTGCAGATCAGCAGCTGTGGAAATGGCTGAGAAGGCACAGCAATAGTACAACAAGTAGCTGAAGCAGCAGACATTAACATTGCTGCCATAGTTTGAGGCTGGCAGCACCCACAAAGATAATCAGCAACAAGTCCCTCAACTGGGACCACTGCAGCACCACAAGTACCAGCAATACTATGACACCTCAGTGGCTGACTGTCATCCCTCCCTGGGGCATTTCTGTTGCCTGCAGGGGTAGCACTCACTGCATGCTGGTCAGGTTCTACTGCCTGTGGGGCTTTGTCATGGCCTGCACTGGGTCTGGTGGTTGTTGCCTGTTGCCATAGCATGGCAATGTGTACTTTTGTTGCTGTAACAGCAGCCACTGCTATACTACCTGGGATGCTATTACCTGTGCCTCTCCTCCACCTTAACCGATTCTAATTGTTGGGGCACTACTGCAGTTTGCTGAGGGAGAGTTACACCTCATTCTACTGTGTGTAACATTTTTTCCACAACTGCGGAAAAAACCTGGCTGAGAATAGCCCTTCAGGGGAGGTGCCTAACTTATCTCACACCTTTTTTTCCTCAGGTACTTCCACAGCTGCACTTTTTTGCCACAGTCCATAGTGTTTTTTTCTGCAGTGTGGAGGCTTTTGGGAATAGCACTTAGAGCAATCTCCTGTTTTTTTTCATAGCTACGCTATTTTGGGGACTTAGGGAAGGTTTTGCACCTTCTAAAAGCTTTATGAATCCAGCCCAGTATGTATTGTGTGTTATGTATTGTATTTTATTATACTTTTGCACTGTGGTCGACCATGAAAATGGGTCTTTGGCCCATGGACTAACCAGAATAAATAAACAAATCAAATCAAACCTCAGATTCTGCGATTGGAGCTTTTAACAAGTCTTGTTGCTGTGGATTAAGATTTGGGAGTGGGAGATGCTTCAAGTAGGATGTAATTTGATTGATGAAGTCAGGATTTGAGGAATCAGTGCTATAGGGCAGACCATACTAGGTTTGAAAAGCTTCTGCAATAGCATGCATGGGGTAAGTATGTCCGCTCCTGGGCTGGACTGAAGTTCAGGGACAGCTTGCAAAGCTTCCAAGTGCTGGAGACAGAGGGCCACAGGCAACTACAAATTAAAGACGTTACCAGAACATAGTCTTGAAATGTTCTATTAAGCTCAATAACAATGCAGTGAGTCCACTCCTTACCTTCAGGAGAGCAAACTTTGGTGCAGCTGTTAAATGGTTTAAGATAGACACCGCTGTGTAAATATTTATATTGAGAAATCAACAGTTACCAGCTTTCCATCTCAATGGCAGATACCGAATGTTGCAAAAACTATTCCAGAAAGTTGCTGACAAAAGAAAAATAGCACCGACCCTTTAGCAGCCAGGGTACAGAAAGATGAACGTGGCTGCCATTCCAGTTCCATAAAATGCACCTGGGAAGTAACATTTCACAGATAAGTTCAGGGAAACCAGCTGTGAAGGTCTTACATGTCTGCAATCTACTGTGAAAATAAAGAATCTGTAAGATATTTTAAACAAATCTGGTAGATGTGTTGGAAGGTCCTCTTGTGCCTTTTCGGCCGAATCATAGACCTACTGAGCTCTACCACAGGAGAGTTGAAGTCAGGCAGGATATAACATCCTGAAACTAATATTTGCCACTATCAATCCAGAGATTATGGGGCATTGTTCTAATTTCTTGCATCACACAGTTAAAGGCAGGTCTTGTACCACGCTTAGCGTTGTGCCGTCCTAGGACACCTCCTGCAGCCTCCTTACTTTCAGCAAAAGGTGCTGCAGGTCTAAATAATTCAAAACTTTAAAAATTAAAGGCTGAGGGGGCAAACTGTCTGATTGCATTGTCCACAACACTCTGTGGACCCGCTGTATGATGTATGCAGTGCCATTAGGTGAGGGTCCCGCTAATTTCTCACATGACTTCTGAATGAAGGCAAGAATGTTGGGACCCTTGGCTCACTCTGGAAGGCCAGTAATAACAATATTATTTCACTAGCTCTGTACCTCAAAATCTTCCAGCCTTTCTTTCAGACAGGATGCTTTGTAGTGTAGTGAAACTAGTTTTGGATCCAACCGCGCTCACCAGTCATCAAGAGAGCTGATCCGAGCTTCATCACCCCAAAGTCGCCAAGTCAATGTCTTTGTTTGAGTCTGTACAGCTTTAATTTCTTCAGTTAACACCTACAGGGTATCATTCAAGGGTGAAAACTCCTGTAGAAAGTGATCATCCATTAATGCCATAGGAGTAGAGCCAGTACGGGTTCTGGTTGTGGCCTAGGCCCTCTTGTCTTTTCAGCCTTTGTCCCGTTTCAGGCATCAGAGGTGGGATATGAAGCGGAGGAGCAGTTTTCATTTCTGCCTCCATTGCAGCCACAGAAACCTGTCTCCTCAAGTAAAAATGAAGCCAGGAAGCCTTTGTGAGGAGCTAAAAGTACCAAAAGAATCCATCACTTGTATATTAGTAAGTTAGTTGGAGTGAGAGAGCCGGAGGGATTGAAGGAACATCTTACTCCTGACAGCGCATCACGTGACCCATCGAAAATGTTCTTTGCAATCTCATAAGACTGTGCCTCTACTCTCTAAATATGTCCCTGTACCAGCTCCTGTACTGCTAGAGAATATGTTTGATGTTTTGCTATATGAAACCATGGAATCTGAGACTAGTAAAGTCTCAGACTCTTCATCGCATGTCTCCTCCAGGCAACTCATTATGTAGGATGAAGAGGGAGAGATTCCCCCTACTCTACCATGGACTAAGCCCAGAAAGAAACTCAGAATGGTCACTCACAGTTTTAGGGAAAATCCCTGAAACCCAGGGCAGGTCTTCATGAATGATTACTCCACTCTTAACTCTACTTCATCATGGCTCCCACTCTGCACCTTGCTTCCTTAATGTACATAGTGTGAAATCAGTGACCAGACATACTCTTCTCTTCTCCCTTTTGAATGATTTGTTATTTGATGTAATTTTCTTACAGGAAACTCATTTTACATCTTCTTTGGATGTGTCACAGACACAGAAGCACTGGTGTTGGGGTGCTTAATTTTAGCCATTTGGCCCAGACTTTTGCAATGGTGTGGGTATGATGTTTAAAGGTACTAACTTTCAGGTCACCTGCCTGGTGGACATAGATCCAGGTAGGGCTCTCCCCTTGGATGTCTGCTATATTGGATCCTCCTTTTGCTTCATAAATATGTATGCCCTGCAATCCAAGGCTGCTCAGGTTGACCTTCTGAAGCTTATACCACCACTACTTATATACATCCAGACATGTGGTGTTTGGGGGTGACTTTAACTGCGGACTTGCACAATCAGATAGGGGTGCATGGACTGCTACGTTATTTTGTAACATGACCTATCTCCTTTGTTGCTGAAAGACACCTTGTTGTTGATGCCTGTAAGACAATACATCTCACGGGGGCACGCATCACAGAAATGCTCTAACAACCCATATTGATTTCCTAGTTATATCTTCTCACCTTCACACTTATTCAGTTGAACTCCTCCTGATCAAAACCTCTGACACCACCTTCTAGATGGTATCTTTGGTGAACTGCCTATCTGCACACTGGCAACATTTTTTGGTGCCAGTTCCCTGTTGCCTGATGAGTTCCTTCGGGAAAAGGTCTTGGACCTCCTCCACACTCAACAGTCCCTTGCCTGTGTGTACAGTACTATGATCTTGGGACTTGTTGGGTTGAAACAAAAACAGCTTTTACTGGCTTGTTTAAATCCTTTTCTCGGCCTATATCCTGCACAGCCTATCTTGACTACCTGACCTTTTACTCTCAGTCATCTACAGCCCTGACTATCCAGCACTCAGGGCTGGAGATCATTCCCCCGTAGAGACGCTCAAAGAACAGATGAAGAGCTTCCAATATGATAGGAGCCAATCCCTGCTCTTTGAGCTTCAGTGTGGCAAACAGGGTACTCAGAGGTTTGGGGATTCTTTCGCCAGTTGTAAAACTCTGGTTCAGTGGCAAAATGTCACTAGGCTGGTCTCTCCCATGGGAATGCTTCACATGGATGGACAGGAAATTGTGGCATTAGTGCACAGCCATCTTACCTGCATGTTGAGGACTGTTATTGACCCTATACCCACTACCACTTTTTTTAGCACAGTACAAGTCCCAACAGTTCCTTTGCACCTAGTGTCCACCTTGACCGATCCAATCTTGGTGACAGAGGTGGCATCAGCCATTAAGCACCTTCATGGTAATGTTGCCCCTGGACTGGATGGCCTTATGATGAAATTTTGTTGTTCTTATGATACTGCTCTAGTTAACATTTTAATGGAGGTGTTAAATGGGATGCTACATAGCAGCGACATTCCCACCCCATTTGTGGAGGCTATACAGATTCTGCTGTATAAAAAAGGCCCCGAGGACAACTTAAATAATTGGCGATCTTTAGGCCTTTTAAATATGGATTTTAAAATCTTAATGATTATCCTCGGTAACAGACTTTCCCTGATATCTGAGGTGGTCATTCCACCTTCCCAGACTGGTTCTGTACCGGGCTGACACATAGCAGATTATCTGATCCTGCTGCATGAAGTTTTGGCTCTCAGGGACTGTCATTTATCCACAGGTTATGTCTTGACCCTTGATCAAGAAAAGGCATTTGACAAGGTGTTGAACCACTATTTGTTTTCTGTCCTTTCCCATTATGGTATCCCTGCAGTATTCTGCACCTGGCTTCACTGATTGTACACGTTTGTCTCCATTACACCCATGATTAATGGCCATAAGGGTAGCAGGATTGAACTTAGGACTGGGGTGTGCCGGAGTGTCCCCTTAGTCCTCAGCTCTACACCTATTGCAGGCACTGGGACAGAACATAGCTGACCACAATGCCATTGGTAAAATAACCACGTGGCAAAAATGCTGTCACTTTTATTTTTGTGAGGGACTTCACCCCGCACCACCCAGACTAATATATACCAACTCCGGGGGGAGCAGATAATGGGACAAGATGAAATCTGAGGGGGTGTGGAATACTGTTTCCACGGCCCCTTGTAAAAAAAAAAAAAAAAAACAAGTTCCTGATCTGACAAGATGCCAGAAGATCAGGTTTAGAATCCTGGTCTCCCCTGCCTCACGGACGAGCTGTTCCATGTCCAAGCCCTCCACACCATGGGAGCAGCTCCACCAGCCCCTGGTATTCTGCTGCCTTTGTCCTGTCACAGTACCACGGACTGTGACCTGGAGAATGCATACAGCAAATGCTGTAAATCCCCGCTCACCATCCGTGATAGCTCTATATGGCTAGTGCACTCTTGACTGGCGCTATTAATGTAGTGCTATTCTAACTGAGTACCCCTATTGCATTGATCCTATTCTCCACAAAATAAAGATGCATACACAAATCTGAGACATTCTCTCCCCTGCTGGCTCTCTGATGGTGAAGGTCATGGCTTATGCAGATGATTTTACCTTGTTTGTACAAGATGTGCATACTGGATGCCCAGCTCTTGAGGTCTTCTGCTACTTTATTCCCCTATCGTGAGCACGTTTAAACTTATACAAATGTAAGGGCCTTCTGGTTGGCCCTCCTACTCCTGATCCTGTCAATACAGGAGGTATCTCTGTCACATCCATGACTTTTAAGATTCTTGGGCTGACCTTTGGGCCAGGGGATATGGCTTTGGTCAACTGGGAGGATAAGCTCTTCACTTGCACAACTAAAATCCAAATTTGGAAATGATGGCAGCAATTCAAGAAGAATAAAGTTGCCATATTAAAGACCTTTTTACTGCTGATGTTCTCTCATATAAGAATGGTATACCCCATTCCCAAATCCCTGCAAGTGCATCTACTTAGTCTATTTTTTCAACTTGTTTGGGGTAGTAGGCTAAATCCCTCAAAGAAGAATGTACCGTACCTTCCCCTCAGTAAGGGGGTGTGAACTTGATTAACCCACTTGTTTTTACTTTCTGCACTTTTTTGGCCTGGAATGTATCCGCTTATTTGGCAACGGGACCGGGGACAAGGAGTTTATTGCCCTGTGGTGGATCCTTTCATGCAGTTCTGGAAATGGTCTGTCTTCCCACCTTCCCTTGCCTGCAATGCCTTGCCTTTTGTGAAGATGGTGATTGGTAAAGTGAGGAGGTGGAAAGTTGATATCCAACACTTAGATCTCCTTCATAAATATCATCTCTACACTTCTGTTATGGATCACAATTTTGTGGAAAGTCCTTCGTACCCTGGAATTTCTCTGCTATCCAATCTGCACTGATGGATATTAGGACCCCCTCCTCAAAATGTGGGATTTCCTCTGGTAGTCCTGTCATGATTGATTAAGTGTTAAGGCTAATGCAAAACATAAGGGGTTAGATGAGAGATATTATCCCAGACAGAGCTGTCCCCTTATGTTAGAAACCATGACACATTTTCTTTTGGACTGTCCCTATGTTCAGAACTTTTGGGCTACACTGGCACTTAGTTGGGATGACACTGATTGGACTTTACTTACCTACCAAGATATTATTTTAGGGACTCCCCCCTCTGTGCAGCAGTATGATGTCAATAATCTTTACTTTATTTTTGTAACAATTAAATTTCATCTTTGGCTTTCTTATTGTGCATACATGATCCAACAACTAGATACCCCCTTGACTTTGTTACAATTGATTACCCATGATATGGAACGAGTATACTGAGTGGATATTTCACAGCTTCAGCCACCAGCCCTTGCCAAATGTTGACGTACTATTGCTGCCTTTTTTTCTGTAACTTTTTGGATTTCTTTTTCCTCTTAATTTTTATTATTCCCCTTCCTCTGGAGATACTCATTACTCTCGGAGTATTTCTATTATTTCTTCCCCAGTTCATTTTTTCTCCCCCTCCCTTTTTTTCAGCTCCCAACACCTCAGAGACCCCACACAGTTACCATTGTTCCTTGTCCCAATATGTTCCCGAATAATTTTTTTTCCTTTTTCAGCCTTACAAAATTATCCCTTCCCTTCCCCCTTTTGCTTATATTGCAGATTGGGTTCAATTGATTTATTTTATAGATCCTGCTATTGCTTAGTTTTGACTCTGTATTATGCAGCTATTTTTCTTATTTTGTCACACATCAACCTATGTTATTCAGGAATCTGTACAGTGCCTAGACTAACAATGAGATAGGGCACTCTAAGAAATTAATAAACTAAACACAGTGCCTTGCATAACTGTGCTGATTGTTGTGCATACTTTGTTCTTTTTTCAATAAAAAAATATCCCCTACCCTTGCAAAAAGTGCCCAGGATTATTTTACTTCCACCAGTACAGAACCTGAGATGGGTAGAAGGGACCTCTGTTTAACATCTCATTCGAAATATAGCACCCCCCAGTACTGAACTCAGGTACCAACATTTAGATACGAGTCCAATCCTAGTGTAAGACTAGAACTCATGATCTTCTGGTTCAGAGGCAGATGTGCTACCTACTGAACCACACTGACACCGCAGCCTTTTAATTGATTGTCTACATTTTCTAGTACATACATCCACACCTAATCCCTTCAAGAATGAAACACACATCTTGTTACCTCTCCTCACTACCTGTTATCTTTCTGCACAAGCATCAGAACATAATGTTACATGTATCTTTTAAAACACATCATAGAAGGATTAAATCTAAACTATTTAATTGTAACAAGACAATACAGGATATGCAAATAACTTATGAGGAGTCTTTACGCAACATAGAAATTAAAAATAAATACTAGCAAACAACAAAATTGCACAACAGAAAAATCTAAGCAAAGCAGAAGCTTATATTTTCTCACTACTAACCCTGTCTTTAAAATAGTTTCCCACACAGGTACACTTTCCTACTGAATATACAGTACTAGGAATGCACCTCCTCTCTCTCGTTTTCCTAAAAGAACAGTCAGCATTTGGAGAGGCCTTTCATGGATGCAGGATGGCACAAAGTCCATGCAGAACTCTGCTCTTCTGAGAAAGTCAGAAGAAGAAAGCCTTCTAAGATCTGCAACCAGAGTTACGCAGCTGCAGCCATAAATACGTTCAGATACTTCGAGTAATGCAGGCAGGCAGGAAATGTTCTCTAGAAATATCTCAGAAATCTCAGGAAATCTCAGGAGCTGGCATATCATTTCCTTTCAGACTCAATTGTTTGATATGATGCACTTGGCAAATTCCAGGAACAATAGCCCCCCCACTGGAAAACCTGTCACACATCCCGAGAGACATAAATTATGATCGATAAAGAGCACCTTTCCTACAACTTTCCTAACTTCCACAAAAAATCAGAAAGTGTGCATGATATTTCTCTGGTCTTCATTTGTGCTAGTAGTGTAATCTGTTTTGCATAATTTAAAATTTTAAACTATTTTTCTAGGCAAGTGGATATGTTGTTCAATCCACACTGTCTGGCGGGTTCCTTGCTGCTTTAAATCTTGCCAGAAGGTCTTCAAGCTGGCTCCTCCCACCCACCCAGGTGGTAAAACCCTCGGTTCCACCCCATGATGCCAGATCTTTCTTACCGCTTGGAAGATCAGGTTCCCTCCTTAGCGCTCTGTGTTTTAAGCCTGGATCCAAACTCTTCAGATTTCCCAAAACTAATTTTAAAATTTACAAGACTGAGGTCTTCATCTTCCCTTGCAGCTGCGAGGACTCCTGGCTTCCATCGGTTGCCCATGAGGTAGATGTCCCCGGACGATCCACGCACTCCCATAATTTTGTGCCTGGGGCTTGGCCATGATTTGCAGGCCTGCGAATTGTGCAAGTCCTTTTCCGCTTCGGCCTTGGAGGACCGCGCTGCCAGACTACTTCTCGGGCACCCCGGAAAATGGTACCTGCTAGTTAAGACTAAGGAGGCCTGTTGGATGGTGTCTGTGGCGGCGGGCTCTGTGGAGCAGTTGGAGCAGCTGATCGCCCTTGAGGAGGAGGTGGCCTAGGCTGCTTCTTCTTCCTCCTCAGCCATGGCATTTATCCTGCTCTCCTTGGGCTCCTCCTACACTGCTTCTTTTAAGGAGCTTTGTCAGTCCCTCTCCACTAAGGGAGAAGGGCTTTCGGGACATACCCGTCGGTCCAAGAAGAAGGATTCTAAAGGTAAGTCCCACCGTTGATGTTCGTGGGAGCGGGAGAGATCCCCTTCACCGGACCGTTGACTCTCAACTTCGGTCGAGGTTGAGGCTGCAGCCGCTGGCTTCATGGTGTCCCCATCAGGTCAGCCAGCTGAGATATCCATTGACGTGGTCGAGATTTTTCTCAACCCGTTAGATGGTTTGTCGACTGGAGAAGCCGACAACCCTTCTTCACCAGTTCCCCTGGTGGTTACCAAGGACTTGTCCTTGCCTTCTGTGCTGAAGTCCCTGGTTAAGGTCCCTGAACTGAGGGAGGGGCGGGTTTCCCCCATCCCCTCTCTGACCCACCCTCGGCATTCCCGAAGGTCTCGGTCCTCTTCCAGGTCCAGCCGGTGCCGTCGACGTTGGCGGTCTCGGCACCATGGAAAGCGGTGTCGCTGCTCATCCTCTTCATCCTCTTCAGAGGATAGGCTTCGGCACAAGTTGCGTCAGCCCTATGAGGACTTGATGTGGCAGCAGCTTTTATTGACTGGTAACAAGCCGACTCTGTCACCTTCTCCTGCCATTAAGTGGCTGTCACAGGAGTGGCTGAAACAACCCCTTGTAGTTGTCGAGGAGCCGACCCCGGTGCTGGTTATTCAGCCAAAACCAGTTGCTCCACCCATTGTGGTGGAACCTCCGCCTCCACAACCGAAGACTGGGGCCTCGACCAAGGATTCTTGGTCAGATCAGGGCTTGCCCCATAGGTTGTCGGTCACCCTCAATCCCGATCATACTCGGCAGGTGGAGGGTGGCTCAGGTGCTCGGCAGCTGTTTTCAGACTCCTCAGAATCTGATGATGACTCCTCCCTGTTCTCCAGGCCGCTTGACCTGGAGTCTGCAGGGGTCAGTCAGTGGACTGAGTCCATCCTCATTTTGGGTATGCTTCACCATCTCAGAGTCTACTGGGATGCTGCTTGAACCTGTACTAAAACAGGCCAAGTATCCTCTTACGAAGATACTGGACTGAGGGGATTCCCCTACGGAGGCCTTTCTGGTGGCTGAAGCCATTGTTGGCCCAGCCCTGGAGTTGTGGCAGCTGACAGCATCTTGTCCTGTGCCTTCAGCCAGGATGGCTCGCAAGTACGCAGTCCCCACCAGTTCACTCTCTGGTTTCTTGGAGCACCCTCTGCGGAGGGGTTAGTGACCGATAGCGTTTTCCAGCTTTCTGGGAATGTTCAGGACATGGGCAGACCGCCCGATAAGGAATCCAAAAAGTTGGATAACTCGGAGCAGAAGGTTTACGCTGCTTCCCCCAGGCCTTCGCCAGACTAGCTTGTCCATTCTGATGGCACATTTCTCACACGCCCTTATGGGCTCCCTGGATGAGGTGATTCCTCATCTCCTGGCTGACCTTCAGATGACAGTCAAGCAGGTGAGGGATCAGGGAAGGGCGATGGCTAAACAACAGCTCCAAACTTCATTGGACATTGGTGACTCTTGTGCCTGATCAGTAGCTGTCGCAGTGGCAATGCACCACAGAGCTTGGCTGTGGATCTCCACCTTCACGCCGGATATCCAGCACAAGCAGGCAGACGTTCCCTTCCTGGGCACCGACTTGTTCAGGCCCAGAGTGGAAGGCCATCTCCAGAGGATCGAGAAGTCCAATGCCACATTGGACTCAGTCACATCTGCCAAGAAGGACAAAGTCCGCCAGCAGCAGCGTAAGCCCTTTTGCCCTTCTGCTCCTGTGGCACGTCCAGCCCAGCAACACCAGCACCAGAGCCAGCAGGCTCACACTTGGCACCCTAAGGCCAAGTCTGCTGCTTCCTCTAGTAGGAAGCCTGGAGGGAAGGGTCCAGGATGTCTCTCAGTAGGCCCTTCCTCCAAGCCTGCCCAGTGACAGGTTGAGAGGTGTTGCCCCCAACCTTGTCACTCCTCCCTGGGTCCCCCATGGGGGGACGGCTCTGCCACTTCTTTTCCACCTGGTCCGCTATGACCACGGACCGCTGGATGCTAGAAGTGGTAGGCAGGGGTCTGCCTCTGGAATTCAAGCAGTTCCCTTCCTATTGAGCCATCACCCCATGGGGGGCAACAGGTTCTGCAGCCTCTCTGTTGGCTCGTCGAGTTGACATTGCCTTGCTCCTCCAGAAGGAGGTGATTAGCAAGGTTGTGGACCCCTCTCCAGACCCAGGGTTTGTGTCCAGGTACTTCCTGGTCCCAAAATGAATGGAGGGCTGGCGACCCATTCTCAACCTGCATGACCTGAACAAGTTCCTAAGGCTGCACACCTTCAGGATGGTCACTGTGGCTCAGATCATTCCATCCTTGGAATTGGGCATGTGGTTCTGTTCTCTGGACCTTCAGGATGCATTCTTTCTTTTCTCAATCCGTCCATCTCATCAGCAATTCCTCCGCTTCAGAGCAGAGGGATCTCTTTACGAGTTCTAGGCCATGCCCTTCAACCTCTCTCCAGCTTGCAGGGTCTTCACCAAATGCATGGCAGTGGTAACAGCATTCCTGTGGCACCGAGGGATCCGGGTTTACCCTTACCTGGATGGCTGGCTGATTGCAGCCCCCTTCAGGTTAGAGGTGGAGTGGTCCAGGAATCTGGCCCTCCAGGTCTGCTCTCTGATTGGCCTCCCCATCAACGAGGCCAAGTTGGAACTCATGCCATCGCAGGTGATTCAGTTCATTGGGGCAGAGCTCGACTCTCTTCGAGCCACAGCCCAGCTCCCGGCGGACATGGCCGAGGTCCTTCCTCCTTTGCCCAATCATTTCTGGTTGGGCAATTGCGCCCTGCCTAGGACTTCCTGCACCTTCTGGGCCTCATGGCGGCCTGCACCAGCATGGTCCATTGAGCCTGCTGGCATATGCATCCCCTGCAATGGGGACTGGTCAGCCAATGGTCACAGCGCTCTGGTCCTCTGGATCAGCTGGTGACGGTGACCCAGGAGATGTGGGATGGCCTGCAGTGGTGGCACATCCCAGCTCATCTGCAGGAGGGTATCCCGTTTGTCTGCCGTGAGCTGACAGTCACTTTAACAACTGACACCTCTCTGATGGGTTGGGATGCCCATCTGAGGGAGCTCAGGGCCCATGGCCTCTGGTCCCCTCAGGAGTCTCGATGCCACATCAACCTGCTGGAGCTTCCAGTGGTGTGACTAGCCCTCACCACCTTCGCTCCATTTGTACGGGGTCAGGTGGTTCAGGTCCAGACGGACAACACCATGACCATTTACTACCTCAACCATCAGGGCAGGGTGCACTCCTTACCTCTGTGCAGGAGGCTCTCTGCATCTGATCTCTCGTGATCAGCCTGGAGGCAGATCTCCTAGCCATCCATGTGGCAGGAGCCTCCAACAGTGTGGCCAATGCCCTCAGCCGGATAGGCGCTGCATCTCATGAGTGGTCTGCCCTGCTGGAGGTAGCACAAGATCTGTTCTCCCATTGAGGCACCCCTCAGGTGGACCTGTTTGCCTCCAGAGAGAATGCGAAGCTGAGGCTGTTTCATGCCCGCCCCCCTCAGCAGGGCTCACGGCAGGGGGATGCCTTCTCAAGGCCATGGACCCCAGGCCTCTTCTACCCCTTCCCTCCATTTCCCTTGATCCACAAGGTACTTCTCAAGGTCAAGAGGGACAAGGCGCAGGTGATTCTGGTAGCCCCAGACTGGCCCCATCAGTTCTGGTACCCAGATCTCCTCAGCCTCAGCTTCAGGCTCCCGAGGTGGCTTCCAGCCCACCTGGACCTGATCTCAGTCAACAAAGGGAAGGTTCTCCATCTGGACCTTCAATCCCTGCACCTGATGGCCCGGTTCCTCAGCAGCTAGAGTTACAGGCCTTGGGTTCTTTCCGACGAGGTCCTCAACGTCGTTGAGGCGTCCCGTGAGGAGTTGACCAGAAACTGCTATGCCTTCAAATGAAAGAGATTCTCCATTTGGTGTCAGGACAAGGGATTGGTCCCTTCTTCCTGTTCCTTGGCTGGTATTCTGGACTACCTGTGGTCCCTTTCTCAGCTAGGGCTTCGGTCGATGACCCTCAAGGTGCTCCTGGCAGCCATCTCTGCTTACCGGGAGTGGGTCAACAAGCAGTCAGTGGCGCAGGAGAAGGTGGTCAGGTGCTTTTTCCAAGGCCTTGATCACATATCTCCTCCGGTGCGAGAACCTCCACCTCCTTGGGATCTACTGCTGGTATTGGCTAAGCTCATGGGCAAGCCATTTGAACTGATGCACAGGTGTGATATCTCCCACTTGTCATGGAAGACTGCCTTCTTGGTGGCTATTACATCAGCCAGAAGGATGGGAGAGCTCCAGGCACTTTCCATCGAGTCTCCTTATCTGGTCTTCCACAAGGACAAGGTTGTCCTTTGCCCCCACCTGAAATTCCTTCCAAAGGTGGTGTCGGAGTTTCACCTTAACCAGGTGTTGACTCTGCCAGTGTTCTACCCCAATCACACCTTGGAGGCCGAAAATAGGCTCCATACGTTGGACCCTAGAAGAGCACTCTCTTATTATAAGGAGCGAATGGCTGAAGTTCAGGGAGAGGTTCGCCAGCTGTTTGTCACCTACGCTGAAGCCGCACCTGGCAGACCTGCAGCCAAGCGGACGATAAGCAGGTGGATCACCTCCTGCATAGATCTCTGCTATAGGTTGGCGAGCATGGAGCCTCCCAAAGGGATAAGAGCTCATTCTACCCGCCATACGGCTGCTTTGATGGCTGCTTCTTGGGACATCCCTATCCAGGAAATCTGCAGGGCTGCTACCTGGAAGTCAGCACACACCTTTATTTCTCATTACCACATTGACCTAGAGTCACGCCAGGATGCTGGTTTTGGGACCTCAGTTCTCCAGTCCTTATTTCCCAAGTAAGTATATCGGGGGTGCGCGCCTTGCCTCCCTCCTCCCGGATAATTGCTAGGAGTCTGCCAGACAGTGTGGATTGAACAACATATCCACGTCCTTAGAAATACAGGTTACTCACCTGTAACAGGAGTTCTAGAGTGGTATATGTTGTTCATCCACATGACCCACCCGACCTCCCTGGCTTCCAGCGGGCTAGATCTGGCATCTTGGGGTGGAGCCAAGGGTTTTACTACACTGGTGAGTGGGAGGAGCCAGCTTGAAGACCTTCCGGCAAGATATAAAGTGGCAAGGAACCTGACGGACAGTGTGGAGGAACAACATATACCACTCCTAGAACTCCTGTTACAGGTCAGTAACCTGTATTTTTTTCTTGTCAGCACACACTGCTGTTTATCTCCCATTCTGCTGAGTGGTGCTGTTGCGCATAACATCACCATATGGAGTTTGAGGCAGTGCAATATGCATACTTCAGTGGTTGCACACTGAAGTGCACAAGTTTACTCAGTGATGAGAGCTTGTTCAGATCCCCTTAAAGGTGGATTATCAACCTTATTTCCTGAGAATTAAGACTCTGAAGAGAATGAGTCCCAGGCATCCAGTTTTGAAACACATGGGATAATGCCTTATCAAGTGATCAAACTGTTAATGGGGTAATGTCTCTGCTGCTTCACATGCTGACGAGGGGTGGTGTGAGGATGATCCTGCTACAGTACTGATCTATATATATTTTTAGAAATATGACAGTGTTTTGTTTCACTTTATATGTGCACTAAAGTGATTGTGGCAGCACTTTATTTTTCTGTTTACTGTCCTACAAGTTTGCCACGTGTACAGGCCAGTGATCATGCTGTGTGACTGTCCTGTGTTCACCAGTACCTATGTTGTCCACAGTCTGCACATGTCACTGACTGTGTCCATACTACATATCGTTAATGTCGTCCCATGTCCCCACATACCTTGCTGACACTGCTTACATATGAGTCTCCACTCCCCCCCCAAGCAAGGCACTGTCTTCACAATTTCTTCTAATATTGAAGGTTGGTGAACTTACAAAAGGAAATATCAGAACCGTTCTATTGATGTTAAATGAGTGATCCTTGGAGTTCTCAGAACCAATAATCCATAAGGAACCTGAACATGTAACTTTTGTTCAAAACTAAGGTTGCACAAAGATGTTGTAAGATGTTTATAAGTGTGGCTTTGCAGTTTGAAACTGACAGTAAAAAAAGAAACGTGGTAGCCGTGTTACTTCAGTCAACAATGTAGAGAAAAAAAAAAAACAACAAATATGTTGCAGGTGATACCTTATATTGACTAACAAAATTTGTAAGACTAGCTTTCGAGAGATAAAACCCTCTTCCTCAGGTCAAAGTGGCCTGAGGAAGAGGGTTTTATCTCTTGAAAGCCAGTCTTAGAAATAATTTTGTTAGTCCAATAAAAGGTATCATCTGCAACATATTTGGTTTTTTCTCTACAAACTGACAGTAAAAATTTCTAGCCGAGCTTACATTACAAAGCACCAAAGCAAAGGCAACTTGTAAGACATTATCACTGAAAACAAACATATGATGCTTTGAATGTTTTAATTTCAAACTGCAAACAATTTGTGATACAGACAGAATTAATATGGTATACATCATATTACAAAAATTCCCAGAGAAGATATGAAACATTTTGATGCAGAGTTGATATGTCATATTGCAAAAATTCCCAGAAAGGATATATTTTGATATGGACAGAATTAATGTTATCATATTGCAAAAATTCCCCCAAAGGATATGATGTATTTCCAGGCTTCAGCTGTGTACATAAAGTCATGTAAGAAATTGACTGTGTGGAAACTACACATGACATAGAGACAAGAGACACTGCAATTGTTTTCCCTGTATCATAACTGATATAACACTGTCACTTGTTTGGATAAGTAGAGAGGTAGTGGAGAACGTGAAGGAAAAGAGGAATGCATTATGGACCTACAAATGACCCAACAGGGCAGAAGACAAAGAAGAATATGTGAAAAAAATCCAGAGAAGTAAGCAGAGTGGTGAGGGCAGCAAAGGCAGCTATGGAGCGGAGTTTAGCAGGAGATCAAAGGAGGGGAAAAGGATTTCTTCAGATATATCAGAGAGAAGAAGAAGAGGAAGAAACAAATTGTTAGGATCAGGAGGGGAAGTGGGTGGGTAGAAAAGGGGACTGAGCAGGCAGAGGTATTTAATAATGAATACTTCAGTTAAGTCTTCACCAAGGAGAGGAATGGGCCCATACCTGGGAGGAAGGGAAAGCTGTGAAAGGGTGGGGCAGAAGCAACCATGGATGGGGAAATCAGGGTGGAAAGGGTGAGGGAGGGCCTTAAGTCTCTGAAAGTGGACAAGGCACACGGCCCAAACAGAGTCCGCCCTAGGGCGCTGAAAGAGTTGCAGAGGTACTGGCAGGTCCACTGGTGGACCTGTTCAATACCTCTCTGAACTCAGGGTGCATGCCCAGGGACTGGAGGGAAGCACATGTGGTACCTCTCCATAAGAGTGGGCCTAAGGATGAACTGGTGAACTACAGACCAGTGAGCCTTACTGCAATTGTGGGAAAAGTGATGGAGACAATCCTTAAGGAAAGGCTGGTGCAATTTCTTGAGGATAACAACCTCCAGGACAGCAGGCAGCATGGGTTTGTCTCAGGCAGATCTTGCCAGACAAACTTGGTAGATTTTTATGACTGGGTTACAAGAGCACTGGACAGGGGACATGTGGTGGATGCCTTCTACCTGGATTTCAGCAATGTTTTTGACTTGGTGCCACACGGTAGGCTGACCTGCAAGTTGAAGAGTCTGGTAGCAGGGAAGAAACTGGTCAGATGGGTAAAGAACTGGCTGCATTGTAGACAGCAGAAAGTAGTAGTGAGGGGGGAAGCATCTGAACCCAGGGCAGTAACAAGTGGTGTACCACAGAGCTCAGTGCTGGGACTGGACAAAATCCAAGGAGGAGACAGATCTGGGAGTGCTGGTAACTGGGGAGATGAACCACTCTGCTCAATGCAGGAAGGCAGCAGTTAAGGCAAACAGGATGCTAGGATACATAGCAAGGGGGATTACTTTCAGGAGTTGGGAGGTCATCTTGCCTCTGTACTGGTCTCTAGTGAGAATGCACCTAGAGTACTGTGTGCAATTCTGGCACCCTACTTGAAAAGGGACATCAAACTACTAGAGGGGGTACAGCACAGGGCAACTAAAATGATCCTGGGGTTGGGGGACAGACCATATGAGGAGAGACTGAGAAAGCTCAATATGTATACCCTAGAGGAAAGAAGGGAGAGAGATAATATGATTGAGACCGTCAAGTACCTGAAGGGTTTGAACAGAGTAGACACCAGGTTTATGTTCAGTCTGAAGCATGGAAGGGAAACCAGGGCACACTTCATGAAGTTGGAAGGGGGCAGGTTCAAAAGAGAATGGAGGAGACACCATTTCACAGAAAGGGTGGTGGCAGGGTGGAATGCTCCGCCAGAGGAAGTTAGCTGCAGAATGTTGGGGACTTCAAGAGGGGGTGGGACAGATTCAAGGGGAGGGTACAAACCGGGAGGGGGTGTGAGATGGGGGAGGGCATATGGGATGGGCAGCTGCGGTCTAATAGACTGAAGTGCTGCTCATTCGAGCAGACTGGATAGACCGAATGGCCTGTATCTGCTGGCAATTTCATATGTTCAAATGTGTCATTATTATATCAAAACTTATGCATGAATTAAGATTTTAAAGTTGAAATGGGAGGCATAACATTACTCCTACTCTCCGGAAAATTAGGGGGAGTAGATGTATGGAATTTAAAGACGTTCAAGCAATGTCACTGGATTTGTTGGTTGCGATGTCTTGAAGTTGTGACATCACTTTTACTATAAACCTTTCAGATCCATGCCACACCTTCAGACTCTGAGTGCACTGTTACAAACACCATAGAGCCCAAGAGAAGTTTTTCCCAAGATAACCAAACAAACACGCCTGCACTCCTGTGAAGAATCTTATAGAATTAACAAAATTTGCTGAATAAACAGGTTTTAAGAAAAAGTAGCTGAAAGAAGAAAGGAAACACAGAACTTGTTTGTATGAGCCCTGCTGCTGAGTCTCCATTTTGTAGTCCAGACCTTTGATGACCATGCCTTGCTGTCTTACAGTACTGAGTATCTTTTCAGACATTTGTATTTTATAGCATGGTACTTAGAGGAGAAGTGCATTATCCCCTACAACCTTTAGAGTGCTCAGGAATTCATCACATGTGGGTTGTCCACCGTCCATCCTACTGGCCAATGCATGGTCATAAATCTTTTCTGAATTGCCAGAGGTCAATCCCCCAGCTATGTCCAGAGATTACAGTTTACTTTGTGCATCTCTGGAGGTCGGTCACATTTTCCACTCATTCCCAATCTCCAAGGTATTTCTTTACTTTAACTTTTAATTTTCCTGACTCCTACTTTGACCTCATTGACCACAAACTACTTGGTGCACAGTTGTGGTCACTTGGCCTCTCCCCCATGCCATGAAATGGCTAATGGGTTATCTACATGGCAGAAAGCAGCGCACCTGCTTCAATAAAGTCCTCTCCGGGCCCCTACCGGTGACCTCTAGAGTGCCTCAAGGCTCGGTACTGGTCCCCGTCTCTTCTCCCTCTTCATCAATCAACTACCCATGGTTACTACCAGCTGTAGCGCCACCATGTATGCAAATGATTTGGTAATCCTGGCTCACTCCCAGAATGCCACTACCCTAAACCAGAACCTGACCGATGACTAACAGGGTATTGTCATGGGTTACTAGTCACAAGCTGGTCCTGAACCTGAAAAAGACACAGGCTATGCTCTTTGGCTCAGTGGCTAAAATCAAAGCCTCATCGGCCTGCTTACACGTCACCAGCGCAGATGTATCCTCACTACCCATAGTGAGCTCCATCAAATATCTGGGGGTAACACTTGACCCCCAACTTGACACGGGTAATCATATCCTTAACAACTGCAGGGTGGCAAACTGCAAACTGGGTCTGGCCTATAGGGCCAAGTATAATCTTATACCAGCAGCTAGGCTTGCCCTAGCGAAGGGTGTGCTCCTTCACTCCCTCAGCTATGGGCTGCACCTATTTGCTCGCTCTCCAAAGACACATCTCACCCAGTGGTACACTGCTTACAATAACATTTGTCGTTTTGCCTTGGCTGCCCCCCGACTCACCCACCATTGTGAGCTATATGAGAAATTCTGCTGGCTGTCACCAGCTAGATACCTTGATTTTGGTTTGGGATGCCTCTCTGGGAAAGTGATCAGAACTAGCACCCCCTAGGGGCTGGCCCGCTTCTGCCTAAACTGAATCCCACCCCCTACCAACTTAGGTCTCTCACATCAGGGATGCTCAAAGTCCCTCCTACCCGGACCCTCATGGGGGATCCGGGACTTTGCATAAGTCGCCCAGACTCTGGAATTTGCTGCCTGTGGATATCGAGCTGCCCCTCCTATCTGAGTTTTGAAATTCCTGTGGGGTTTCCTAAAACTAGCATCAGAGTGTGACTGCTCCAAACCTCCCTAGAATAAAGTGTCAAATTGTTTTGTCTGAACCTCCCCAGGGTGTCTCCATTGAATTCCTGGAGATATTTTCCCCACTGTATCAATGACTTCTGACTACTCCTGCCTAAAAAGCCTTGGGCATTTTACACCCATTATTGCTCCATGGTCATAGGCTAACCATGACATATTGCACCTTGGTCACCTGGTAGAAACTTGTACTACCAAGTGTTTCTGTTTCTGTCTAACGTGCATATTTAGAAAAATGTGATGAGCTGTATATACCTGTCTGCGATCCAACTAGCCTAGGGGGTGCATACGACAATGTTATAAGTTACATTATGACCAATCCAGTCCTTGAGCTATGCTCCACTCCTATGTATGATGACCTGTATATATCTGTCAGTTGAACTAGCTAGTCTAGAGTGTATAATCTGAAATGTGCTTACTACTATATGTTTTCCCTAGCGTCAAATGACGAATTTCCCACATGTTTGTTTACTGTGACAAAAAACTGTACTCTCTTTGCCATGTCTCTTTCACTGTTGTTCCTCATGTTGTATTCTCTCAGGTCGTTCCTGAAAATAGGCATAATACTTGTCTAGTGTACTTACCCGGTAAACAAAAGCTAAATAAAATAAAATAAATAAATAAATACTTTCCAGTTAGGGCATGTTGACAGACTAAGTGCAAGCTATCAGCTAGGGTTTCTTTCTACCCTTTTTTCTATACACATTCAAAAAAAGAGAATGTTTTCCAGGTCTTGGGAGTAGAAGGGCATGCTTGACTGGATGTTCTAGGCAGGGAAGCAGGCAGCACTGACTCTCATGTAGCATCTGTCCTGCCCTCTGCCCCAATTTGGGACCCATGAGCAACATCCCCCACATCATCCAGCACTGGGGAGCAGACCCTCCTGTAGCATCTGCTCCACCTAGAAAAGAGCAGCTGGACATGTGCCTGAGCAGGAAAAACTCAATTATGGTGCAGAATTACTATCAGTCAAAACATCTCTCCCCCTTCTCCCTCCTCCTGAGTTACCTGGTTCTCGTGTTTTTGGTGTGGAGCAGAGAGCAGCATGAGCTGCAGCATGGCACAGCCAGTCATTCTCGGGGCTCCGCAGCTTTCCAGACTCATCAGGAGGCAAATTGGCGATGGGGCCACCTGTTTTCTTGAAAAGAGCACTTGCACATTTTGCACCATGTGACCCTGCTTTGGGATACTAGGGAGACTCAACCAGAAATTCCAGAACTTGCCGCCATACTACCCAAGGGTCTTGAGCCGAAAAAAGACAAGATGGTGACTCTCGTGAGACTTGGCTGGCTGTGGAGCACTTGATCATTGCAGGGCTTAGTAAAATTAGGTCTAGTGGGGAAAAAGGGTGGATTACCCCAACTGATATTCAGAGGTGCTACAAAAATACATTTTGGGCACTTCTTCAAAAAGCACAGCACCCATTAGGCTGAGATCTTGCAGGACTCCTTATTCTTGTGAGACTACGCCTGAAGTATCATCAGTCCCCACAGAATCCCGCAGGATGGTAGCCATCTTGCGAGAGGCCAGGGGGGCCGCCATTTTGCAGAAGGGACCAGCGGCCATCTTGTGTGAGGCTTGAGATCACACTAGTTCTTAAAGACACAGGCACCTATTAGTATACAAGGCACATTTATGCTGCGCATTGTAATGTTGTGGTAGCAGTTTGCATGAAGTCTGTTTATGACACAGTTTTTTCCCTCTCTCTGCTCTTTGAGGTCAGTCAACTCTCTGTGCTGTCTGGCCATGCCTGCCTGTCTGGAATACAGCACCAAGCTACCAGAGTCCCAAATGGGTGTGATCCTCTGTGCAGTCTGCACAGTGCCAGAGTTGGGCAGTTGGCAAAGCCCTAATCTGGATGTGGTAACCGCTCTGGAAGAGATGTCCTCCCCCATGGCACTGCTGATCTTGAATGCGGAGCAAGCCAGACTGTTATTCCAGTGGCTGGAGAAATTACAAGCTCAGCAGCCAGAAAACATATCACAAGCATCACCCAGAAAGTGCCTGAAGTCATCTTAGGCCCTGCAAGCACAGACGAAGCACCACAGGTAGGCAGAAGACTCCATGGATGCATCAGAGGAGAAAAAGAGGGAGCAAGAGCATGACCAGACCTCCAGCAAGCTGTGCCCACAGGAGGACATGGTTGGACTGATCCAATTGATACGCAAGGTCCTCCAAGTCCTGGAGGAACCAGAACAACCACACACCTCAATGGACCCTCTACTTTCATCACACTCAAAGCCAGTAAAACACTATTTACTGACCTCTGCAGCCCTCAACACCATATTGGTTAAGGAACAGGAGGCATCTGAATCATCTTGGATTCAGGAAAAGTGGACCATAGAGAAATTGCACCCTTGGGCCAAATCCTATAGGATGGCCGAGTACATGGCTCCTAAGATGGACACTCTATTGTCGGACCTCACACAATACAAAGTCATCCCAGTTGAGAGCACTGCTGCTCTAAAGAAAGCCCATGGACAAAAAGGTAGAAGAATCACTAAAAAAATATCCATGAGGTGACAGGGCTGGCCCTCTTAGTGTACAAGGCAGTGTTGTACACCAGCAGAGCCCTCTTATGGTGGGTGGAGGCCATCGCAGATGGGCTGCCGGAGGACCCCCCCACTGATGGGGCTGGTTGACTGTGTCATGCAGGCAACACGCTATACAGTGGATGCCACCTTGGATATCATGAAATTTGGTGCCAGGACCACAGTCCTGACCAAACCGAGCCAGACAAGCTCTATGGCTCAAGCTATGGCAGGTGGATGCCGAGTCCAAGGCAATGCTGATGAAGCTACCCTGCAAAGGTGGCCACTTGTTCAGAGACACCCTGACACCCTTCCTCAGGGACAAGGTAGAGGCAAAACAGATGGTGGAAAAGTAAGGACCTTTATCTGCCAATTAGGGCACCCCTTTCACCCAAGATTTAGGGGCAACTGGGGTAGAGCAAAGTCAGCACCAGTCCAACTCCAGGGAGGGGTGACTGCAAAGTCCCATTTTCAATCCAGATTCACATAGTCCAAGTACAAGAGCAATTCTGGAAAATGCGGGGGGCTTCAATAGCAACAGATACAGTGGTAGTTCATCTGGAAAGAATCAATGAAAGGAGGGGGGCCCTTGGTGGACAACCCTCTGGTGGGGGGGCACCTTCTACTGTTCACTGATCAATGGGCCCAAACTACTGCAGACAAGTGAATCAGAGAAATATTGTTACAAGGCTATGCAAGGGCATTTACTCAAAAGACACTGCCACACAGACTGATGACATCCCCTACATCACGGGATCCTTCCAAGTTGGTAGTAATTCAACAGGCACTCAACAGCCTGGCCAGGAACCAGGCCATAGCGCCAGTGCCACCACAGGAGAGACAGGAGTGTACCTATGCTCTTTAAGGTTCCCAGGAAAACTGGAGGACTTTGACCGGTTCTTGACTTAAAGTTCTTCAACAAGTACACCCTGGGAGGGGAGGCGCTGGAGGCCTCAATAGGGGAAAAAGACCTAGGGGTCATGGTGGATGCATGTATGAATAACTCTGAGCAGTGGAGGACAGCGGCTAGCAAGGCAAACAGGATGTTGGGATGCATCGTAAGGGGGATCACCTCTAGGAGCAAGGAAGTGATTCTGCCGCTGTACAATGGACTGGTTAGACCACGCCTTGAGTATTGTGTACAGTACTGGAGACCACACTTGAAGAGGGACATACAGCTCCTGGAGAGGGTACAGAGGAGGGCAACTAAGATGATACGAGGGCTAGGGGATTTGACGTATGAGGACAGACTTGAGGAGCTCTGCCTGTTTTCATTGGAGGAGAGGAGAGACAGGCAGGACATGATTGAGGTCTTCAAGTACCTCAAGGGAATAAATAGGGTAAACATGGAGGGGATCTTTAGACTAAAGCAGGGAGGTATCACCAGAAGGCATGGTTTGAAGTTGGAAGGTGGAAGGTGGAAGGGTGAGGGGGAAAGAGGAGGAGGTTTTTCACTGAGAAGGTGGTGGACCCTTGAAATGCACTGCCTGGCGAGCTAGTTCAGAGATCCACAGTGGAGGGCTTCAAGACAGGGTGGGACAGACACAGAAAGTGGATATTTCAGATGATGGCCTGTCCCAGGGGGGTGGGGATGGATGATAGGGGTTTCTGGAACACAAGGGAAGGAGGGCCTCGACACCCAACTAGGGATCTGAGGTTCGAGCAGACTCGATAGACCGTAAGGCCTAATCTACTGGCAAATAGTATGTTAGTAAGTTTATGATCTACAAAAAGTTCAAAACAGAAACCCTCCAGTCAACATTGACAGCAATTCAACTAGGTGACTTCCAGGCTTCAACAGACCTCAGACACTTATTTGCACATTCCGATTTGCCCCAGCCACCACCGCTTCGTATGGTTCCAAATCAACAGACTTCATTTCCAGTTCACCTGTCTCCCATTTGGTCTGACACTGGCACCAAGAGTCTTCACCAAGACACTAGCTGTGATTGCTTAGGACCTCAGAAAATGGGGGTACACATCATTCCATACCTAGACAATTGGCTAATTCGGGACAGGTCCCAGACTCAAGTCCAGAGATATACAGAAGCTGTGCTGCAGTGCTTACAGCAACATGGCTGGTCATCAACTGGGACAAGTCCCACAAAAGCGATCACCCACCTGGTACCAGAATCAATACAGATCTGGGTCTCACGTTTCCAATGGAGGAAAAAGTATCCAACATAGTCACACTTCTGGGGGCAATACAGTCACAGCAGCACAGGCTGGTGCATACATATCTTTGGCTGCTAGGGCTTATGGCATCAGTGATTGCCATGGTTCCATGGGCCCGCCTCCACCTGCACCTGCTTCAGTGGTATGTTCTGGTTGCATGGGACCAATAAACCCGGGATTTTGAGTACAAACTCAATCCCAATCCCAGCATCCTCTGCAGCCTCCACTGCTGGGGGGATCATTGCAATCTGACAGAAGGGGTCCCACTGTTGCTGCCACCTATGGTGACAGTTACAATGGACCCCAGACTGTTCAGCTGGGGTGCTATGGTGGGTTGTCATGTCACCCGGGGAAAATAGTCTCCAGTGGAATCCCATCTCCCAATCAATGTCCTGGAGATAAGGGTGGTATTCAGGGCCTTGATGTTTTTCACCCAACAGGTGATAGATCAGCCAGTGCTAATCAGGACAGACAATCAGGTCACCGTGGTGTAGATCAACAAACAGGGTGGAACCAGAAGCAGAGCTATGCTCAGGGAGGCCCTGCAGACCTTGTGCTTAGCAGAAAAGCCCATGCTGATGCTCTCAGCCATTTATCAGGCAAGGAAGCTGAACTTGCAGGTTGATTGGCTCAGTCGAGTGATCCTCGACCAGGCAGAATGGAAATTGCACCTCAGATTTTTCAGATGCTCAACCAGAAGTGGGGACCATTCCAAGTGGATCTGATGGCATCCAGTCACAACACACAACTGCCCCATTTTCATTCATGTGGCCCACACAGCTGGGCCAAGGAAATCAATGCAATGGCAGCACTGTGGCATTTCAAGAAGGCTTACATTTTTCCAACCCTTCCAATGATTGGGAAGGTGCTTTCCAAGATCAGAGCCATGAGAGCAATAGTATTGATTGTGGCTCTGGAATGGCCAAGGAGATCTTGGTACTCCCTGCTCAGGGCAATGTTGATCAATGAACCCTGGTGATTGCCTCAGTGCCCAAACTTGCTGATTCAGGGGCCCATACTTCACCACAATCCCCAGATTCAATTCCTGATGGCATGGATGATGAAAGGTCAAGACTGTGGAATGAAGGATATCCCCCCAGGGTGATGGAACGACTACTGAAGTCTAGAATAAACTCCACAATAAGACTTACCAGAGACATTGGCAGATTTTCTGTAAATGGTGTACCACAATGGGCCTGTCACCATCAGTGGTGGGTCTTCCCCACATTGGTTCTATGTGATAATGGCAAAAGCCTAAAGGCGATTCCCGTTAAAGCGAAACCAGAGTGCCGAAAGTCAATTTTGGGACTCTGACTCCCCGGTGCACAGCAAAACAGCGCTGGGGACTTGTTTTTTAAATGTTTTATGTGGGGGGGGGCTGTGCCCATCTCACCCCCCCCCCGTGGAGGGTGAAGGGTTAAGGATTCTCAGCTTCAGGGAGGTGCATGTCGGGGTGTGCAAAAACATGTAAAACCAAATATTCAGGCCATGCGCAACAAAAATGCACCAGTGCCAGGACCCAAACCCAGCACCCTGCCCACCGATGCCGCCAACCCACCCACCACACCACAGGGCCAGTTCAGCAACCCACCAAGGCACCACCCCTCACAATCCCTCCCACTCCTCACTGTGCCTGCTTGCTCACCCGCCGCATGCATAAGTATAGTGACATCCCGTCGCTATATTCACCAACCCTCCCATCTTGTCTCCTTAGCCCATCGGTAGCCCTGATGATATGCACCGGGGATTTGGTCGCTGTTATTGCAGGTGCCCAATCGCCACTGCCCATGTCATGGGCTACCCCCACATTTTAGATTTTCTTAATGTTGGAGCCAAAAAGGGCCTGGCCTATTCCTCCTTGAGGTTTCAGATGTAGGCCATCTCAGCAATAAAGGGACCTCTTTCAAAGGTGGGACAAACAAGTTCACATCCCAATGTGGTATGTTTACTCTGGGCATTGCAAATTGCCTCTCCCAGAGTCAGACCTACGTGTCTGCCTTGGTAGCTTAATTTGGTCCTGGAAGGACTCCATAAGCCTACTTTTATTCCCCAGTCACCTTATTGGATGACCCTTAAAATAGTTTTCCTCACGGCCATGTACTCTGCAGGATGCGTGTGTAGGTTGCAGGCACTCTCCAGCCACGAGCCATGCCTAACTTTTCATAAGTACAGGGTGTCCCTTGTCACTGTACCATCTTTTATCCCCAAGGTCATTTCTCCCTTCCACCTGCAGCAGGCTATAAATTTGCCAGCCTTGCTCGTGACTGAAGGGAGTACGAAGAAAGGGCCCCATCCTCTAGATATGGTCTCCCTACTGATGGACTATCTGGCTATGTCTGAAGGTTTCCGTAAGTCAGATAGGCTGTTTGTGTTCTTCTCTGACAGGAAGAAAGGCCAGGTGGCCTACAAATAAGCTATTGCCCACTGGATAAGGGGGACATAGTAGCCGCCTATCAAGGAGCTAACCAAGCCTCCAAAGGGGCATTTGAATGTATTCCACCAGGGCACTATCCGCCTCATTGGTGGAGCAGGGGTGTATGTGCCTCAGTGCAGGATATCTGTGTAGTGGCCTCCTGGTCCTCGATCCACACATTTGTTCACCACTACAGGCTTGATGTGGCTTCGGCTGATAGAGCTACATTTAGCAGAGCTGTGCTTCAGGCTGCAGCAGGTGTGGGCTGATCATTTGGGTTCCTTTTTTCCCTGCCCAGGATTTTATACTGGGTACTGCTAAGAAGTCTCATATGTGATGAATTCCTGAGCACTATAAAGGTTGCAGCGGATAATGGTACTTACTCACCTGGTAAAGGTGATTATCAAGGCCACTGATTTATGGTGATTAAAACAATGAAATTCCATTTTCAAGACTTCAGATTCCGGAATTGCACCGGTAATTTTTACTCTAATTTCTGGATTTTCCCAGGATTCTACTATCATTCTTTTAGTATGTGCATAAATAATCAGAATTAAAGAAGGCTTAATATACAGAGAATTAAATAATGCAAATTGAAAATAGTACAGGAAGGAATTAAAAGAAAAACACAAGTTTTGTAGATTTTCTGATTTGATATAAAATGGCAGATTCAATGAAATCTTTGTTTTTACCGGTCTTCAGGTAGCCCTAATTCTGGAATTTTACTGGATTTTCCGGTAAAAAATGAAAAACAGTGGCCTTGGTGATTATACCTGCAAACTTTAGAGTGCTCAGGATCCCTCCCATAGCTGATGAACCCAACACTGCTGCAGTTGGAATCAGAACGGGTCATCCATTTTAGAGTTGTTGGCTAACGACTTTATCAGTTTCTGTGGGGCCCCTACCTAATGTAGGTCAGTGGTTTACGGCCTTATTTATACAATTATTCTGTATTTACTACATGTGTTATTATTATTATTATTATTATTATTATCTACCTGAATTTTCATAAGCAAATAACTTATGACCTATATGGTATGTGTAACCTTACTTATTCCAGTCATATTTTTTCAGTGAATTACTTTTTCTCAGTACAAAACACTGTTGGCATTAGTCATTTTCTCTATTTGTTTTTTGCCTGTGTTTTCTTTGGGGTCTGTGTTTCCGTTTCTCTGCCAAGGAAGTTTCTCACTGGAATCTCTGGACATAGCAGGGGGATTGGCCTCTGGCAGTCCAGAAAAGATTTATGACCGTGCATTGGCCAATAGGATGGACAGAGGATAACCCATATGAGATGAATTCCTGCGGACTCTAAAGATTGCAGGTATAATCACCTTTACCATTTGATTGGTATTATTGCTAAGTTTGGTTTTATTTATATATGTTTCCTTGCTTTTAGTTTTTAAAGATCTTTGAACCTCATAGCAAGATGGGCATATAAATGATGTCTAATTGTTCCAGGTTTAAAACAATTAAGTTTGTTTTGGTTCTTTCACAAAAGTACACAGAAATAATTTGCATTATTTTTAGTTTTTTGTTTTTTTGCTTTGGTATACTGGTTCTACCTCAAAATACTGTACATGCACTGTTTGTGACATAATTAAAGCACAACTATTTATGGCTTTTTTCACTGTTTTATTCAAAAACATCTATTTTTAGCACTTGTTGGATGCCATATGCAATGTTTATTTACAAAATTATTTGAACCTTTTTAAACAAGAGACTGTAATGGAAAAACTTGAACAATTTTTCCAAGTAAACTTAAAAGTGTCTTATGTGATTAAACAACTAAACTGTAAAAAGTGTCAGAACAACTAAACTGGAAAAAGCTTCAGAGCGACGCGAAACATCGACCACACCCATCTATGCAATGGGGTGCACTTGCATGCAGAATAGTCTGTCTGTATGTCCATTTTTTATGTATGCAACCACAATGAATGGCATTTTTTATTGGGACCTAGTGTGATGGTCAACTTGTTCTTTCGGAGAGCCGAAATTCCCTTTTCTCCCTGTTGTGCTAAACTGTAAACAGTTCCAGAAAATGTCCTCTCACAAATTTGGCGTTCTTGATTGAAGGCGTTACATATACATTTTGAAATGACATTCTTTTGTTCGGACATTTACAGTGTAAGAGTGTCTCAGGGACAGGATAAAGAAACACTATGGTTATTTGAGATCACTCCTGCTATCTATAATTCCCACCCCAAACTCAGTCTTGGCTCCGGAGACTTCAGTAGTCTACACATTATAATCAAATCACCTACTACCCTTTTCCTCTCCACACAAAACATACCCACATTCTGTAGTCTATTCTCATAAGTTTCATCCTTCAACCTTCCCATCATACTAATGGAAAGGCTATGCCTGCAGTTTAGTGGGTGAGCAACCAGCCATGCCCCCTTCCTGAGCTATATAAGTAGTTCCTCCCAGCCTCCCTCTGAAGCATTTGTTCTTTTCTGTCTGGAGGCTCTGTTGGTCTGTCTTCTCCCTTGGGGCCCACTGAGGCCTTGTCCTTGTCCCCCCCCTCAATCTCTATCTTGATGGGTTTTGTCTGTGTGTTTCTCCTGCTTTGGTTTGTCTTTGTTTTGCCTTTGGCTGCTGTGTGCTTCTTCCTGTGCTTGTTTTTCTGTTTTCCCGTGTTTGTGTTTTTAGTTTTGTCTTTCTTTTGGGGGTTTCTAGTTGTCCTTGTGTGTTCTGTGTTCATCCTGTTCCTGCTCCTTTTCTCCCCAGCTGCCTTCTAATCTCATTTTTCCTGCTATGGTTGTATGTTTTAACTCCCATTCCAACTTCTCTGCTGCTGCTTCCACCTAGTTCACAGCCCCCTGTGTTTCTCTTGCTTGCATGAGCTTTCTCAGTATGCATTTAGCTCCTCTATACAACTACAGTTCTCCACCTTCCACATTTTTGTCCTGTGCTCTTCTACCAGTTTCATTGTTATTTTCATGCTATCTGCTGTTGTTGCTATTGCTTTCAGCACTCTCAGGTTCCTAATTCTTTACACCAGGTTGGCTCTTCTCGGCTTCTTGCTGTGTGTTCTGTTGTTGTGTTCCAGCGAACCTAACCTGCTCCCATTTTGTGCAAGATCTATTTTACCTCAGTAGTCTTACATAGATACATAAATACATAGACAGTGTCGGCAGATAAGGGCCTGTGGCCCACCCAGTCTGCCCATTTGAGCTTGTAAGTTCAGTTTATGTTTTCCTAGAAGTCTGTTGCCCCTTACCCCTGACCTCCAGAATTCCTTTATGTCTATCCCATGCATTCTTAAATCCTGTGATTGTTTCAACCCCCACCACTTCCTCTGGCAGGGTGTTCCACTTGTCCACCAACTCGTTCTGTGAAGAAATTCTTTCTCATGTTTCCTCTGAATTGTCCTCCTCCAACTTCATCCCATGCCCTCTAGTCCTGGAACATCTTTTTCGCTTAAAAATAGTGTATTCCTGCACCCTGTTCCTCCCTGTAAGATACTTGTATGTCTCTATCATATCCCCTCTCTCCCTCCTCTCCTCCAGGGAGTACATATTCAGTTCTTTCAACCTGTCCTCATAGGACATGTGATGCAATCCATGTACTATCTTTGTTGCCCTCCTCTGAACCTTCTTTACCCTGTCTATGTCCTTACGTAGGTAAGGTCTCCAGAACTGTACACTGTACTCCAGGTGGGGCCTCACTAGTGTCTTGTATAGTGGAATTATGACCTCCCTTTTCCTGCTGGTGATGTCCCTGCCTATGCATCCCAGCATCATATTTGCTTTACCTGTTGCCTTGTCACACTGTTTCCCTACCTTGAGGTCATCAGAGATGATAACCCCAAGATCCCTTTCCTGCTTGGTGCACGCTATATCCTCACCCCCCAACTGATATATTGTGTCAGGATTTTTGTGCCCCATATGCATTATCTTGCACTTCTTTGCAGTGAATTTCAACTGCCAAACCCATGACCATTCTTCAGGTTTCTACAGGTCGCTTCTCATTCTGTCTACACCCTCTGGTGTGTCTACTCTGTTACAGAGCTTTGTGTCATCAGCGAACAGTGAAATTCTGCCTTCTAGGTCCTGCGCAATGTCACTGATGAAGATGTTGAATAGGACCGGTCCCAGCACTGATCCCTGTGGTACCCCACCGGTCACTCTTCTCTCTGTGGAGTGACAGCCATTTACCACCACCCTCCGTGTCCTGCCGCCCAGCCAGTTACCTACCCACCACACTACTGTCCTGCCCACACCCATATTTCCCAGTTTGTGTAATAGTTTTCTATGTGGCACAGTGTCAAAGGCCTTGCTGAAGTCCAGATAGGCCATGTCCACTGCCCTTCCCTGATCCACCTCCCTAGTCACCCAGTCAAAAAATTCAATGAGGTTGGTCTGACATGACTGTCCCCTGGTGAAACCATTCTGCCTTGGGTCCTGTAGTCCATTGACAACCAGATGTTCCACCCAGAATATGGAACTCCCTTCCAGCCCAGGATCGCACCTCCTGTAAGGTTTATTTACTGCTTCCTTTCCTCAGCATTTCATTCTTTTACTGTGCTTTTCATTCCATAAGCCCTCGGTTTTCATATAGCACTTTTAGGGATTTAAATTTGTTCAAATGTGTTCATTTGCACTTAGTGGGAATCAAACCTGAGTCTACTGCAATTCTCTATTACTTTCTTCGTGGGATTCAAACCTGCTTAAATGCAATTGTACCAAGCAATTATTACTGTTGTTTTTCAGTGCATTATTGCCTATGCCTACAGTTTCTATGTTTGTTCAATTGTTACACTTATCTACTACTGGATGCTATCACCAATTACTGCTGGAAGCTGTTTACTTTTTTCAATGCTTCATTATACTCTGGAGGCCAGTTCAGCTACAGCTGTTGCTGTAAACTAGTTTTAAACATCTGCAGGTGGGTCACAGCACTGTACCATGGCTTCTTGGTATTTTCCTATGGTGGAGTGGGGGGGTTATAGTGGAGAGTCGTGGCCCCATGTGGTTCAAATACTGCCTTCATTGCTAAAATTCTCTGAATATTTGTGTTACTGTTAATTGGCAGTCATTAATGGACCAGTTGGCTTGTATTCCTTCTTTTTTGCTTGCATCGCATGTCCTATAACCCTGCCCATCAAGCACCTCACACTGGATATGAGACCAGATCAGCTTGAGCTGTTTGTTCAGTTCTTATTGCTTATCATGCTTCTGCATATTATCTGTTTACCATGCTGCACATCTGTTTATTTAGCTTTTGTTAACCAGGTAGGTACACTAGACAAGACATTTGCCTATTTTCAGGTACAACCTGGGAGATCACAGGAAATACAACATGGTACAACAAGATACAGTTTAGGCAGTTACAGAGTCAGAGAAAACAGAAAGCATAACATAGTCGGCAGGTACAATGGTCATAACAAATACATCGGAACATCAAGACTGTAAGCAGCGCATTATATACAAGTCATTACACAGTATGAGTCCATTATATACAGAATTATATACAGTATAAGTCCCCAGAAAGGGGGTTACTGATAGAGCAGTACCCCGCACCCTATAAATTGAATTGAGTGCAGGACAGAATCCATGCAGACAGTCAGTGTATTAGGAGAGATGTTCAGTGCAGGGGTCCAAGTGAGGTTATGGAGGCTTGGGACAGCCACACACTGATGAGAACTTCAAATGTTTCCACAAGGAGGTTTAGAAGCAAGCCTGTGAGGGGGAGGTGCGATCCTGGGCTGGAAGGGAGTTCCATATTCTGGGAGCACACAATGCAAAATCTCTGTCCCCCATTTTAGTGTATGTGGCAGGAATCCTTAGAGCAGGGCCAAGGGATCTGAGGGAGTGCAAGGGGGGGGCTGCCAGCACAAGGAGCTCTGCCAAACCAGGTAGGGTGCCAGTCCCAAGGACCTTGCCCATGAAGCAGTCCAGGACAAAATTTATGTAACTGGTTGGAGAGAGCCAGTTAAGCCTACTGTACAGTTCACAGTGGTGGGTGAGTCGAGGGGCAGCAAGCGCAAAGTGGCAGATATTGTTATAGGCAATGGCCCACCTGGCGAAGTGGGTTTTAGATGTATGGGCAAACAGGAGAAGCCCATAGCAGAGAGAGGGTAGGAATACACCTCTAGCCAGTGCAAGGCAGGCTGCGGGAGTAAGATTGCTCTTGGCACAATAGGCTAAACCCAGTTTGCAGTTAAAGGCTCTGCAGACACTAAGGATATGGAGTTCAAGGTCAAGTTGAGGGTCAAATGTAACTCCAAGGTATTTGATGGAGTAGGTGATAAGGACCGGGGCTCCATCAAGACCAGTGATACTCAAGGGTGTGGGGAGGCCTTAATCTTGGCCAGGGACCTGAAGAGCATGGCTTGGGTTTTTTTGAGGTTGAAGACCAGCTTGTGGGATGTTATCCAAGATTGGACACTCCTAAAGTCCTCGCTCAGCTGGTGGTTAATGACCCTAATGTCCCAGGAATGGGTTAGATGACCAAGTCATCTGCATATAGAATGGACCTGGAGTGGGAAGTGGTAGTAAGTAAGTTGTTCACAAAGATGGAAAAGAGTAGGGGCACCAGGACTGAGCCTTGGGGAACACTTGAGGACACAACAGTGGTGTCCGAGAGCACCTTGTTGTATTTGATCAGCTGCTGTCAGCCCTGTATGTAGTTGGAGAACAAGCAGAGTACAGGAGGTGACAAGTCAATTGACCCAAGTTGAGCGCAGAGCAGGGCATGGTCAACTAGATCGAAGGCTTTTGAGAGATAGATGAAAATCGCTCCCCAGAGTTTACCCTGGTCCATAGCAGTTCTGATCCCAGATGCAACAGTGACGAGGGCTGAGAATGTGCTATGCCCTTTATGAAAACCATGCTGCTCAGGAGACAGAAGCCCATGAGACTGGAGGTACTTCATGAGTTGCTCCGCCGCAACTTTCTCTAGGAGTTTACTGATTGTGGACAGAATGGCTATCAGACAGTAGTTGTCCAGAATCTTAGGGTTGCCCTGTTTAAGTATGGGGACAACCCTAGCCACCTTCCACATGTCAGGTATGACCCCAGAGGCTAGGGATAAGTTGAAGATATGGGCCACCGGAGAGACAATGTGAGAGACCCCAAGACAGAGAAGCTTAGGTTCCATGCCATCATGGCCAGCACTGGAGAAGAGGGAGAGACCAGAGAGCAATCTCTGCATCTCTTTTGCCATCACAGCCTGGAAATAGAACAATGGTCGGGAAGTGAACACCAGTTGTGAAGTGGGGCCCTGGTCACAGCTATCACCTCCACTGGAGAAGAAGAGGGAGGTGAAGCCAGACAGGTCCTTGAAGTGAGTGTTAAATGCATTGCTGATGGTTAGTGGATTGTTACAACTAATACCATCGATGAGCATATCAGTGGCCTCACCGTTGGAGGAACCACTGACTATGTTTTTTATGTTTCTCCAGAAAGTCCTGGGGTCGTTTACCGAATTCATCAGAGCCGCTTTGCAGAATTCACTTTTTGCAGCCCTGATCACTTTCTTACACTCATTCCAGAGCCTATAATGTTGAAATATGGCCTGGTCCATTGAGACCTTGAAATTGGCCCAGCACTTATCCCTAGCCCTCATGAGGGTAAGAAGGCTCCCATGTAGCCACTTGGTAGCTGACCCCCTTACCCTCCACCTAATGAGAGTGGTGTGCCTATCCTGCAGCACCCCAAAGGCCCTGAGAAAGTGACTGCAGAGGCTGGGTCCTGAGCATTCCAAACCCCAGACCAGTCAGTAAGCCTGAGATCATCATGGAAAGACCCCAGGTGGAACCGGGAGAAGTCCCAGATTTGGATGACTTTGTGTGGAATTTTCAAGGAGGGGACCTTCCAAACACAGAACACAGGGAAGTGGTCAGAGATTGAGTCAGGGACCATTCCAGAAGAACTAATCCTCTCTGGCCTATTGGACAGGACCCAGTCTAGGAGAGAGCCCAAGCCACCAGTGGAGGACCACCTAGTGGGTTCCTTGATGAGTTGGGGCAATGAGAGCCCAGCCAGCAGAGACTCGTACATCTTGGCATTACCACCAAGCCAGTTCAGGTTAAGATCACCCAGAATTATCAGCTTGTTGTTCCCTGCCAGTAACCCAATATTGTCAAGGAGGGTGGACAGCCCTGATATGCCCCCTGGGGGGGGAGGGTTATAGGTACAAGCAATGTGGAGCTTTTTTGTATTCCTGAGTAACAGAACTGTGTGCAGCAGTTCACAGGGCGACTGCGGAGACTGTTGCCCGGGCAAGACCGTTAGATTAAGGTGGCTCCTGTAATTGACCAGGATACTGCCTGTTACTCCCTGCATTACCAGTATTCTGCCTGCTTTATTGCTAAAGGAGATGGATGATCATGCCCATCAATTACTTCTCTGAGCTTGCTGTCAGCCGACTGGCTCAGTGCTTGCCCTGCAACCAATGATCTCGTTCTGCATCCCTGAAGTCCACATCTTGAGTGTGTGAAACTCAGGGTGGGGTCCTTCTCATCTGGACCATAGTGGGAATGTCCTCCCTCTGGGCAGAGCTTTAGCCATTCAAGTGTATTGGCGGCACTGAGCTTAAAAAGGGTTTCCTTTAGCTAGCCGATTGCTTCAGTGGCACCTTCTAGCTATTCTCCCTATGATTGTTTCTGGTTCAGCTAGTTTGTTTTTTAAATCGGTAGGTCAGCTGAGTGCCTCAGCGGTCATTGCTCTCCTCCTCCTCCTCCTGCCTTGGAGGAGCTTATTGCAGAGATCTCTTGCAACCCTTCATGGCGTTCCCATTACAGGGATAGAGTGAGAGTGAGAGTCTTCCTCCAAACTGGAACATTATCCACCCTCCTTGAATAGGATTTCAAATTGCAACAGCTGAGTCATCAATAAATAAAATATCCCAAGCCTGGAGGGAAGGCAACTTAGGCCTTGGATCCCCAGAGATTTCTTCCTCAGAGGGTTTTTTTCTCTCCTCCGAGCTGAAGGTCATAATACTTAGTTGTCAATAGTATTCCCTAGTTCACTTAGGTACTGTAGGTTCCGCTGTTGGATGGAGGTGGATGGTGACCCTACTTACCTTTCTCTCTTTCATTAGGAAGCCCCTTTCTGTCATCAGTGCAATCCATTTTATCCATGCTATTCTGCTAACCTGTGCTTCTCATTTATGTTTCATCAAGCTGCCTGTTGCTGTCAGTCTGGTTTTCTACCTCATAGTGAACAATCACTGCTAATGTTCTTTTTGGGTGTTTCTTCCTAAGGTACCTTTAGTCAAGGGAACCTTCCCATGGCACCTGCAGGGGTAGAACCCTCTTCAGGGGTTCCTTGCTTTTGGTACCCCTACAGGGTGATAATTCCTCATGGAATAGAGAGTGCAAATGGGCAAAATATGTTAACAGAGTTGCACAAGCATAATACTATACTGTTGTATAGGCCATTGAATTGAAAGGCTATGCCTGTAGTTCAATGGGTGAGCAACCAGCCACATTCCCTTCCTGAGCTAAATAAGAGTTCCTCCCAGCCTCCCTCTGAAGCATTTTTTCTTTGCCCCACCATCCTCCCCTCCTCCTCCAGTGGCTCACCTCTCTCCACAGGGAGTTTCATTCTAAGGTACCTTTAGCCAAGGGAACCTTCCTGCGGCATCTCAGGGGTAGAACCCTCTTCAAGGGTTCCTTGCTTCTAGTACCCCTACAGGGTGATAATTCCTCATGGAATAGAGAGGGAAAATGGCCAAAACATGGTAACATAGTTGCATAGTTGCACAAGCATAACAGTATACTGGTTGCATAGGCCATTTAACCACTTTTGTTGGATTGTCTGAACTCTAACCAATGTCCTTCCTTAGAGATGCCACTCAAAATTGACAATACTCCAACAGAGGCTTCATAAATGTTCTGTAATTTGAGCCTGTATCTTTGGTTCAATCTGCTGGCAACATTTCTCCTAATACAACCTAATATCTGCTTAACTTTTTTTTATATTCTTTTTTTATGCCCCCTTCTTGTATCCAGTCTTCAGTTCCTTTGAGTTCCCCTAGGTGCATTCTTGAAGCACTCATACTGCACCTGCAGGATGCCTATTCCATGCTGCTTTGGATTACCACACCACCACCAGGTGGGGTCTGAGTGGAGTATTTATACTTGAGAACACTATGTGTATTGGGGGCAAGTGCATGGCTGGTAAAGTGAAGCCCTGGATATACCGGAGTCTGTCGTCTTCGAGAGCTGGAGCTATTTGTCCTGTTTTCTGTCTGTCATCTAGGGACTCCATTATGCCATGACACCAAGGGATGTGTGATCACGCTGAGCACAGTGATGTCCTAATGTCTATGGAGTCCCTGCCCACCCCCCTGTTCCCTGACTGCACTGCCACCTGTGCTCACCCAGGTGGCAGTATTGCAGCGCAGGACAGGAACCCACCAGTGTGTGTTCTGTGGGACCCGTAATCCCATTCCCCCAGACCAGCCCCCAATGATCCAGGCTCCATCCTGAACCCAGTTTGAAGGTGTCTGGAGCAGTAGGGCTACTGCTGGAATGACAGGCTAGCTGGTTGACTTTTTTAACAGCTTTCTCACCTCGATGACCCTGCTTTAGAACTTTTGTTATTATAACTCACAACTCCTTTCCTCCCATTTCCCTAAATTGTTCTCTATTCAGATAATAACTTGTTCAATTAATTTTCCTCCCTAGGTGCAAACTAAGCACTTTCCCACAATGAATTTCATATCCCATTTCAATTTGAAAGCACCACTGGAGGTTGACAGTAAAAATGCTGACCTCCCGCACAGCAACAGCACAATACCGATACTGGTATTGTGCCATCTGAAAAACTAGTGTTTTCTGTGGGGCGCTGTACCCCCCATGCAGAGGGCTCTGCCTCTGCACCCCAGATTTTTATATAATCAACTCCAGGTCAGAGTTATTCTGGGAGGAGGCAGAACACTGAGAGAAAGCATCACTCGCAAACCGACCATTACGATGATTGTCATTGTAATGGTATATTTTCAAGTATAGCTGTTGGGGTGTTGAGCTGGAGGAGGGCACCGCTTCAATTTACAGGATCCTTGTTGTCACCTCTCCCATCAATGCCACGTAGGACTTTGGAAATTTGCTGACAGTTTTCATAGGCACAGTAGCTTCACTGCCCCAGATTTGTTCTGCAGGGTCTAACACCCTGAAGCAAATAACTATAACCAGTCTCTGGGATATTAGATATGCTGTTAAGCCACATAAGGTGGAAACCAGCCAGGGTTCTTGAAAGTGCCCAGCCACTGGGATGAGGGTCTGAGAGTTCCCCAAATGCACTAAACATCTCATAAAGTTTTCAGCAATACAAATGGTATAGTCCACACCCATCTTTATGTAACCCGCCCCACAGGTGGGGCTTACCTCCCATCCATCTGGTCTCACCAGTCCCGGGTCTCTTAGTGCCCCAGGGTTGCTTCTGCCAGTCCCTATGTGCTGTTTTGCTGTGGGGACAGAGGAGCTGTGTAAATGGTTAACACTGCCTGCCCCGCTGTACAAGCAGTGAATTGCTGCACAGCTCAGTGTGTGCATGTTCAAGCTGACTCCTGCTCGAACTTGCAAGCTAGCGGTCTGCTTGCAGATCCTGTTGGCACTCTGGTGCTCCATGTTTGAAGATGCCCTTGCAGCTCAAGACAAGTATTTCCTGTCAGTGTTCTGACTTCTGGGATCACAGAACACAAGTGGGGGGTCCGGAGACATGCTTGGGGAAGAGACGTGTTTAAACTGTATATAGAATGTTTACGTGTACTGTCCCTTTAAGAGCAGCCAAGGCCATCCAGGGAGCATGTTTCTGCTGTTGCCTGGGGACATAGTACTCTGGCATTAGCAACAGACAGAAAAAGTCTTGGTTAGAATCCATTTCACCACCGAATAACAATACGGAGGGACACCTACTGTATTGTGGTCTGTGGACATTAGCTTTCAAAATGCTACAGAAGCCTATAAAAAAGACTTTAAATGTGAGACCGAACTTGGAACTCTATATGAGCTTTATTGTTGGACACCATTTTGGTAATCTCTGACCCTTCTTTGTCCAATCAATACTCTAGGAGCTCTAAGAACTGCTGTTATGGCTCCTGGGTAGGGGGACTGGACAATGATCTTGGTGCCTTTCACAGCACCCAATAAAGTATCGAATGAGCTTAATGCATATTAATTTTTACAGATGGCAGCAGTAGCAGCCAGTGAGATGCTGACATTCTTTCTCCTCAGATGTTAGAGTGGATTCAGCTTGAGGCAGTTCTGTCTGAGAATCTCTGAGTGAAATAGGAGAGCACAGAGTGAGCTGAAAATAAAGTTTGGAAGTCAGTCTGAGGCTTCCACAGACATAAGCTGGGAGATTTATCTAAATCTTTACATCATCTGAAAAACCAGAATTAAAGTGTGCAGAACCATTTTGGGTGTAAACACTTAAGTATCATGAGACAAGCCAGCAGCTTGTGAAGAGGGCTGGACCACATTTCGTCAGAAGCCTGAAATGTTTGCCTAGGTTTTCACAATCTGAATCAGGAGGAGCCTGCAGAGTTTCTCATTGCCTGAGGAAGTCCGAAGGCTGTTGGTGGTGAGAGACCTGAAATTCAGAAAACCATCTGAAAGACTGTTTGCCCCCTCTAGCCTGGGGACGAGCCCACTGGTTTCCAGAGGTACCCGTGTTTGCTGCCAGCAGAAGAAAGACTGTGTGAACTCTGAGCTCTGGGATTTAAGTTACTGCCTGCAAGAATGGTATGGGGAATTGGCCAGGTTGTGCTACAACTTGTTACTACCCATCGTTGTGCCCTAGGGTTAGAAGCCAGGACATGTGGGGTAAGTGTGTGGCCCCGGTCCTTAGTACTGGTCCAATCCAGCATCAGAGAAGAAGTGGCCTAACACGTGACAAGCTGCCAGACACTACCACATCTCTGAAGGTTACAAGCTGCCAGACTTCATCCACAGCCAAGCAAACTGCTGACCCAGTGGTACAGCTCGAGGTCCCCAGCTCGACTGACTAACCCTGTTGCCATTTTTCAGACCTTGTGAGACTGTTTTCAGAACCATGAGTAAACACAGGGCCTGCCCTGAACTGAGAAGTTACATACTAGCATACTAAAATGCCAGCAGAATAGGCCTCATGGTCTATCGAGTCTGCCTGAGAGTCAGTATCCATGACGGGCACCATTGCTGCCCTCCTTGCCTCCCACCAAAATCCTCCCCTGGCCCCGCCAGAGATTTCCCTCCAGAGTTGCCATTTCTCAGCTTTGCCCTCTTATTATACCTGTCCCAGCCTCTCTTGAATCCCTCCACAGTAACTACCTCAACCAGCTTATCAGGCAGTGAATTTGATGGTTCCACCACCCTCTCTGTGAAGTAACACCTCCTTCTCACTCCCCTGAGTCTTCCACCCTCCATCCTCCAACTGTGCCCCCTTGTGGCTCCTCCCTCCTTTCTCTGAAAAACCTTATCCGGGCATATCCTATTTACCCCTTTTAGACACTTGAAGACCTCTATCATATCACCCCTGTCTCTCCTCCAATGACAACAGGTTGAGCTCCTCATGTCTTTCCGCATAGGACCTATCACTCAGGCCCCATATCATTTTAGTTGCCCTCCTCTGAACCCTCTCCAGGAGTGCAAAGTCCCCTTTCAAGTTCAGATACCAAAACTGCATGCAGAATTCTAAGTGCAGTCTAACCAGACAATTATAGCTCTCCAAAATGTAAAGCACTTTCCTTATATGTATGCCACATTCTTATGTGGGAAGGCTTAATCTCTCTGGTTGTGACCACCTCGAGGGGACCTGCACTACCTGATCTGTTACCGTATTGATCCAATATGCTGTTAACCCCTGCATTAGAATCTGCTTTATATGATTTGTTCCCTAGTTATTGCTTCCCCTGTTTGCAACTGCCTCGCCAACTGTGATGTAGCAATACCTGAGATATCTATTATAGTCTAGTTTCCCTGCACTAAATAATGTGATGTCATTTGTCTCCTGACTTGCTATTGCTTTTGTATGTAACTCTGTATATAACTGTATCTCTGTATGTAACTCTCCCGGGTCGTGCCTAAAAATAGGCAATGTTTCTTGCCTAGTGCACTTACCCAGTAAACAAAAACTAAATAAATAAATTATACAGGGGGAGAATCACATCCCTGCTTTTTAAGGTTATCCCCCTGGCAAAGCAACCCAGTATTTTATTAACCTTGGCTGCTGCTCTCCTGCATTGCTCAGAGTTATTCATTTTGGTATCCATTACCACCCCCAGATCCCTCTCCCCTCTTGAAACCTGCAATATATCCCCTCCCAGGGTGTACACATGGCCTGGGTTCCTAGGCCCCAGGTGAAGAACCCTACATTTCCCTGTGTTAAATTTCAGTTTCCAGGTACGTGACCATCTCTCCAGAGCCTCTAGGTCCTCCTGCAGGGCTACCCTACCCTCTTCCCCATCCACCACCACCCCCAGCTTCGAATCATCCACAGAGAGGCTCATTTCACTCCTGATACTCTTTCTGATGTCGGAGACGTAAGCATTAAACAGGAGAGGTCCCAGAACTGAACTCTGCGGGACCCCACTAATGACCTTCCTAGGAGATAAGACCTCCCCCCCAACCACCACCCTCTGAGTAAGACCAGATAGCTAGTTTTCAACCCACCTGACCATCTGTATCCCCACCCCATCTCCCCCAACTTTCCCAGTAGCCCAGCTTGAGGTACCGAGTCAAAAGCCTTGCTGAAGTCTAGAAAGAGGTCATCGACTGGCCTACCCTGATCCAGTGCTCTCATCACCCAATCGTAGAACTCCACAGGGTTAGTCTGACATGATCTGCCAAGGACAAAGCCATGCTGACGATCATCCAGGTATCCCCGTTTCTCCAAGAACATTCCCAGCCTCTCCTTTAGGATGGCCTCCATCAATTTGCCCACCACCAACGTCAGGCTGACAGGCCTGTAGTTTCCCAGATCCTCCCTTGAGCCACCTGTGTGTCGATGGGCACAATATGTGCTGCCCTCCAATCCTGAGGTACCCTACCTGTCTGGAGGGAAGTGTTAAAAAAATCCTCCAGGGGTGCAGCCAGGACAATGGCCAACTCTGTTAGAACCCTGGGATGGATTCCATCCAGACCTGGAGCTTTTTCCTTTTTTAGGGACTTAAGGGCATCCTACACCTTGCCAACAAAAATTTCAACCTCCGTGTCCCTGTGTCCCTGCAGCATATCCAGCCTGCCTCCCCCTGTACTGTGCAGCACCTTCATCCCCCCATTGCTAACAGGGATATCAATATCACTGACCCCCCTTTGCTTCTGCAGGACCATCCTGCCTCCGCTCACACTGTGCAGCCTCCGCATTCCCCCTAGTGAAGACCGATGTAAAGTACTCATTGAGTACCTCTGCCTGATCCCCGTGTCCTCCGCTCACCTCCTCACTGACCTCAACCTTTTGTCTGCCCCTTCACCCTCCTTTCCTTGATATACCTATAAAAACCTTTTCTTCCCTCCTGATCCCCTGTGCCAACCTCTGCTCCATCCTTGCTGTGGCCACTCTAACCACCCTGGTGATCCTCATATCATACTCCCACCCTGTGCACAACCCCTCACGAACACTTATACCTACTGTAAACAGCCTTCTTCTCCCTCACCACCTCCTGGACCTCCCTACTCCACCAACACGGTTTCCTGGACCTACCAGGCTTGTGTCTCACTCTTGCGCAGACCCTGGTAGCCTCATATATGCCCCTTTTAATAATTTCCCACCTGCTTTCAGTGTCCATGCCCGGCCTTATCCCCTTCAAATGATCCTTGAGGATTTTCTCCATACCCTTAAAATCTGCACTCCTAAAGTCAATTACCATTGTCTTGGTGTGATTTCCCCCCTTCCCAGGTCAAGTGAAAACTAGACCATAGCATGGTCACTCCCAGCCATCTAGATCTCTAACCCGGTCACAGTCTGCCAGGACCACATCCAGGATACGGCCTTCCCTCATTGGGTCACCCACCTGTTGATTTAGGAACGCATCCTGGAAGGTGTCCAGCAGCCACTGCTCCTTAATTGATGGGGATGTTATAGTTCCCCAATCAGCCTCTGGCATGTTTACGTCACCCAGTACCACCACCCTGCCTCTGCCCTGATGACAGTGGTCCTTAATATTAGCCACCAAACTTTCTTCCAGCTGTTTCACTAGCATGGGGGGCCTGTAAACCACCCCCATTACTACGCTCTTTCCCACCAGCATCTGCAAGGTGACTCATAAAGCCTCAATGTTACCCGGCACCCTTTCCACCCTGCTTATCCCCTGATCTATTCCTGGCTCTATTCTAGTCTTCATATTCCTAAATGACCTTCCCTCTGCTTGTGTCTCTGCATCCATTCACCTGTGTACAGATGACACAGTCCTCCATGCCTCTGCCTCTGTCCTCATGGCCCAGCTCCAGCTGGACTTCAACAACATCCAGCACTGGTTCTGGGCAAGTCAGCTGTTCCTCAGTGACAAGAAAATGGCCTCCATGACTTTTGGCACTATCCAGAGATTCGATAGACTCATCCCCCTCCCCTCCTTCCATACTCCTGATGATGTTGCAGTTGAGGCGGTCTCCTTCTTTAAATACCTCATGGTCTGGTTGGATCGTCACCGGAATTTCTCATTACAAGTGAATGCTGTCCATCAGAAACTTCTCCCCAAAGTTGGCGCACTTCACAACAATAAAGTGAGTATTCCACTTCCTACCTGTAGAGAGCGTGTAGAAGATGATTCTCCCTATCTTTGATTACAGTGACATTGGTTACAGTTCTGCCCCCAAATCACTACTAGCCAGACTGGACCCCCTCTTTCACTCCTTCTGCTTTGCACCCAATTGTCTCCTGGAACCCATTACTGTTCCCTGTACACCTCCTTTTCTTTTCCTCTGCATAATGCCAGCCATCTTGCTCATTGCACTACCTTCATACCCAATTTCTGGCTTGGATCTCTACCCTTTATTCTCCTCCCTCCTCAGTTCCCCCCCCTTCAACCTCCTACTCCCTTTGCAGTTATGGCTTTGCTCTGTTGCTCTCCCCCAGTAAAATCCTCTGCTAGCCAAGTTGCTTTCTCCTTCCGCTTCCCCAAACTATGGGGCTCACTCCCCCCTTCCATTCATATTAATTCTTCCTCCCACACATTCAGATCTCTCCCCCATGGATTTCACTACCCACTCCTGAAGTTGCCTCTGATTCTGGGCTGAAATTTTGTCACCCTCCAATTCCTCACTCCCACTACCCCTGCTCCTACCCTACTCAGTTCATCCTGGCCCCCACTTTTTCCATCTACTCTTCCCTTTCAAACCCCACAGAGCTGTGTACCCTACAGTTTTGCTCCCATTTGCACTTTTTGCTGATCCTATTTGTGCCTTTTTTTTGGCCATCCAGTTAAGCCGCCATTTGTACTTTTTACTTGTTGCCTTTCAGATTCTATGGCTAGCTCAACTGTTTTACTTCGTAATAATTATTTGTTAATTTATACATTGTAACTTAGGAGGCAGTAAAGCGCAATGGTTTAAGGCTATGAGCTGCAAATCTGGTGACATCCAGCAAACCAGACCTGGGTTTGAATCCCACAGCTTTCACTTGCATACTGTGTGACCCTGAGCAAGTCACTTAACTCCCCTGTGCTCCCAGGTCACTCCTGTAAAAAAGCGTTCAGCTTAGTGTGGTACTCCTGGTTAAACAAATAAAGAAAAAAAAAAAAAAAAAACCTTTTGCTTTCTTCTCCCTATTCTGCTTCCCCTAGGATACATCTGGAAATGAGCTATTTCAGCTCAGTTTGTCTTTCCTGGTAAAACTTTTGAAATAAATACATTATGTTTTAAGTGACTTATTCTTGTTTAGGGTTTTATAGTAAACACATATTAAGACATTATAACAGTATGATTGCCTAAGGTGGTGGTGCTGGGGAAGTGCATAGTGCCTTTATGCGGGAGACCTGGAATTTATATCAGGCTCCATTCACATGCTCTGGGTTGACGGAGCCTGTGGATATTGTGGAGGCAATGTGCTCAGGCTACAGGGAGAGGGCAGTGTCTGGCCATAAGTGACCACAGGGATCCAGCCCTTCCCACCACTTAGCAAGCAATAGTGGCTGCACGTATGCAGGGAGTAGTTACAGTGTCTTGAGGTAATGGACAGAAACAGTCCTTTACACTGTGCATGATGGGGTCTGAAGACCACACACACATCACTTGTGCCAGCTCTCCCCCTCCACCATGGCATGAACAGAGACTTCTACTCTTCTCAGAAGAATGGGCCCTGCCATGACATGGATGGCTCAAGTGGTGCACCAACAGGGAGATTGGGACTGGTAACCAGCATGGAATGTCAGGAACCCAATGGTAGTTGGAATGGGGAAATCCTAATATGAAGAGGATAAGGAGAGGTAGGCACTGGGCAGTATAAACAATAAATATATGGTCCAGCACTGAACCAGCATGCTGACTAACAGCTCAGTGGGCAAGAACTGTAGAGAGAGTTGGATCGTAAGTAAGAAGATCAGTAAGTAACATTTATTTGTTGAGCACCTATCCCTCAGGGCTCAGGCTATTATACACAGGCAAGAACATAAATACAGAGAACATTATTATAGCTAAATAATACCTAACAGATAAGAGAAGCAACAATTAAATTAAGTTAACTAAGCTGAAATAAATAAATCAATTGGATAGCAGTCAATGTGTCTAGGGCCCTACATATTATCTAAGGGGCTCCCTTAAAAGGTAAGAATGCAGGCCCCTCTTAAAGGCTTTTAATGAGGGGACCTCTCTCAAGGATCTTGAAAGTGAGTTCCACAGGGCCAGGCAGGCCACCTTAAAAGCTTGGTCACCAGATGATTTAAGCTTGTGCCTTGGGAACTGCTAGATGGCCCACCTAGGAGGCCTGGAGAGGGTGATGGTTATGGTATGAAGCCAGGAGGTTACTCAAATATACTCAAACTGTGTAGTCTTGCACAGAGAAAACTGAGAATACCATGTGTTCCAAATACTAGAAGGAGTCCACAGGTATGTTGACAATCTGGTGGCCACAGTTAACAGAAGACTGGGTGCTCTGTACCATAACCAGAAAAATCTCACTGGGGATGCTAGATACCTTATTGTGGCCAGCTCTATTCTATCACTAATGGGAGGGGGGAGAGGAAATTGCTTAACCAGAAAAGGCACACTAAGCCAAGACTTGTTTCCAGGTATGACCTAGGAGCACAAGGAAGTGAAGTGACTTGCTCAGGGTCACACAGTATGCAAATGGAGGCTGTGGGATACAAACCCAGGTCTCCAGGTTTGCAACTCGGAGCCCTAAGCCACTGCATTATACTGCCTCCATAATTTATTATAATAGATTTTAGAGTTCCTGTCTATGCAGCTGCCGGTGATATGGTGCTAAACAGAATAAAGCCAATCTGTAATAAGGTGTGCCACTTTCTGCTTGGTGCACTTAGCCACATTTATTTTTTACAGTTAGTTTTTTTTATTGTTTTTCCAAGTTTTCTTTTTTTTTTTTTTGCAGTTTAAATTTTTATTGAATTATAGAGACACAACAATTGGTACATTCATCATAAGAAAAAGAATACAAACAGTTCTTATACTACATCCTAAGTACATTGACTCTCAGATAAAGGGTTTCTTATTTTACATAAGGTCCTAAACCAACAGTATGGACATGCAACAAAACTGATTATATATCGTGAAAGAGAGAGAGCATCCAACAAGGGGCCCTGTGGAAGGAGGTGCTTCCCCTAACCCATGTAATAGTGGTAGCAAAATGTGGGTGGGGAGAGAGAGACCTTTGGGAGGGGTTTAGCAGGTCCTTGCTTCTATGATCAATGGAGATGCAGGGTGTACACTGAATATAGTGCATAAAAGGGGACCACCTCTCCAAGTAGATTTGCAGTGTGTCATTGGTTAGGTGTGTAAACCTGGAATAGCTAGCCTGCTTAGCCATAGCCACCAGGCAAGCCATGAGGGAAGGGACCTCCTTTGTTCTCCATTTGCAGCGTATGAGCCATTTGGCCTCTACAGAGGCCTTCAATAGTCACGCAAGGCGTCAGTCTGTTAGTTTGCAGCCCGGAGAGGGGGATCCCCAGTGTCCAGAGTGTTGGAAAGTTAAGGATCTGGCAACCAAGAATACTGGAGCAGCATTGAACTATTTCAGGCCAAAAGGAACGTATGGGGTCAAAATGCCAAATCACATGTAGTAAATCTGACCCTTGAGTGTCGCACCTCCAACAAACATCTTCCTGCAGTAAACCCATTTTATGTAGTACTGCCAGAGTGTGGTACCAGAGGTGCCATATTTTATTTTGGATAAGAAAGCTCCGGGGTCAACATAGGCATGTTTTACTGTAATCCAACTTTTCTTCCATTCATCCTCTGTTATAGGTGATCCCAGCATATTTTGCCATTTCAGTTTAGCTGGCATTGAGGGGTCAGGGAGGTCATCTCTCATGAATCTATAAATCTGGCCAGCTAAGCCTTTCTTCGCTTGTGCTCATATATTTGAAGGCAGTTTCTTGAAAGTGGCTCTCTTTGGATTGACATATAACATAAGGGCACCCCTCATTAAGCCAACCTGTATAGAGATGCCTAAACTGTAAATATCTCCAAAATTTTGTTTTTCCCAGGTTGTACCTTTGTTGTGAAGAAGCAATGCTATCTAGGGTATATCCATCATCCATTATGATATCACTCAACTTATTCATCTGGTTTTCTTTCCCACTCTCCCACAGAAATAGTCTTTGATTAATTGTACAGCTGGGATTATTCCAGAGGTTAAGAAACTTCCCTGGATTCAGGCATGATTTACTGATAACCCCTAACTGGTGCCATGCCATATGGGCAGCCTTAATAGTCAACCACTGCCTAAATGTAGAAGGAAGGGGGTTACCCAGATACCCTGAAAGGTGATTCCCCAGAAGGGTGCCTCTTTCAATTGCTTCCCAGGCTAGCAAGGCTTCAGGAGGTGCTCAAAACAACTTAGAAGTGTTAGCCACCGAGAAGGCGCAGGCATAATACTGAAAATGAGGAAGACACCACCCACCCTTATTCCAAGGGGCTTGAAGCTTGGCTGTACTGTATCGAGGAGTTTTATTTTCCCACAGGAATTTACTCATTATGACGTCTAGTTTTTGGAACCATTTTTGGGAACTTCGATTTGAAGATGAGAGAGTATATAGGAAACCCTTGGTGCCATCATCATTTTGATTACTGCCACCTTGCCAGGCAGGGACAATTTAAGTTGCTTCCATTGTAGAGTCTCCTCCTATTGACCAGTGGAGCAAGATTAGCCTCTGGCAGAGAGGAAACAGAAGGCGTGAGCTTAATTCCCAAATATTTAATGACCCCCTTAGCACTTACCAGACCCACTCAGGAGATGTCCTCAGAGGTGAGCTTGGCATTCAAGGAGAGAACCTCTGTTTTACCTTGGTTAACCTTTAGACCTGAAATGTCTGAAAAGTCTTGTAATAAATCTGCAATGTACTTTACACTTGTATGGAAATCCTCAGTTAAAAGAAGACAATCATCTGCATACAACAAGGCATGGTGAGCGACATTCCCCATACTTATACCCCTAATATTGGGATGCTCCCTAACCGCACTGGCTAAAGCCTCTATAACTAGTACAAATAACATGGGAGACAGCGGGCACCCCTGCCTGGTTCCCCTGTGTAATTCAATTGGATCTGAGAGAATATTATTTGTCAACAATCTTGCCTTGAGGGCTGTGTAAAGAGTTTTAACCCAGCTCCTAAAGATACTGCCAAAGTTGTACTGTTGTAAGATTGCATGCAGGAAGTCCCACTCGACTGAGTTGAAGACCTTCTCAAAATCTACTGAAATGGCAGCCGCCGGGGTGAGGACTTGCCCTGCCCTTTGTATGAGGGATATTAAAGATCTGCGGTGATCTGTACTGGTTCGGCCCTTCACAAAGCCCACTTGAGAGGTGTGAATTAGCACAGAAGTATTGTTTCGAGTCGGGCTGCTAATACCTTTGCAAGGATCTTAGTACCTTCATTGATAAGCGAGATGGGCCTATAGCTTGCTGGAAGGGTGAGGTCCTTCTCTTCCTTCGGGAGGACTGTAATAATCACCTCTCTAAGGGTGGTTGGAAGTGCCTCCTTTAGTAGAACCTCTTGTAACATCTCTCTCATAGGGAGAGCAGCAGTATCTTGCATTACCTTATAAAAGTCTGCTGAGTAGCCATCCCTCCCTGAAGCTTTTCATGTTGCCATTTTATTAATTGCATCCCTGATTCCTGCACTTCTATGGGCCCCTTCAGCTGTTCACATTGGGCATCTGTAAGATTGGGGAGCTTCGTGCCCTCCATAAACTTATCAAATTTGGCTTTATCACAAGTAATATGAGAGCTATACAGAGAGTCATGGAAAGATAGCATGATTTTGTTTATGGAGTCCGACTTGCTGAATTTTTCCCCCTTACTATTCTGCAGTTGCACAATATACTTATCAGCTTATTGTTTCTTCAATCTGTATGCCAGCAATTTCCAGGCTTTTTCACCCCCCACCCAATATTTGTGTTTCACTCTTAAAATCTGGAGCTCTGCCTTATGGGAAGCTAAAGAATTTAGCTTCATTCTCAGTGCCAGTAACTCATGCAAGAGTTCTGGGTCTTGAAGGTTTTTTGGGTCTTTCTTATATTGCCTTTCCTAGTCCCCCAGATCTTTTTCCAGCTCCTTAGTCTCTTTTTCCCTTTGTTTCCTACAATGAGAGGCGTAACTTATAATTCAGTCTAGCAGAGTAGCTTTGAACGCTTCCCATATGGCAGCCCCCGAAGCGGACCCCGGAGGATTGTCTGAAAAGTAAGTCCTCACCTCACCTTGAAGCCATTCCCTAAATTCTCTCTCCTGTAACAGTAGGGGGTCAAGCCTCCAATTTATTGACTTGGAGCAAGGGGTAGACGGCACCAGAGTCAGTGGGGCATGATCAGACAGGTACAGGGGGGCTATATTGACATCTATGATCTTACTCGAAATGTTTGGGGAAGTAAACCAGTAATCTAGCCTGCTGGCAACTTGTTTGGCTTCAGAGAAATAAGTGTAGTCTCTCATACAGTAGTTGGATGGGCTACCCTCCAAATGTCTTGCAGTTTATGCAGAGTGAGAAGGTCTTTCAGAGTTCTGATGGACCGGGGTGAGAGTCAGACTTGGAGTTGGACCTATCCATGAGGGAGTCCATTGTCAGATTAAAGTCCCCCCCTAGTATTATGTCCAGCTTTCCTGTCGCCATCCCTATAAGTTCCTGTGAGAACTTGTGAAAGAACTCCGGGGAGTCTTCATTCGGGGCATATATATTGATAATTCAGCCTCTTTAAGGTCCAAATTCAGGAACACATAAGGGATATAAAGAGTGTGCAACTGGAAAGCCCAGTGGCAGAACGCTTTCTGAGATATCACAATAATGATCCAAAGTGTTTACACTTTACTGGTTTAGAACAAGTCCAAATTGACAACAGAGGGGTTAACGGACTTAACAGATTGTCTCAGAGAGAAACCTTCTGGATTTTTAACCTTAAAGCATAAGCACCTGAGGGCCTATACCAGGAACTCGACTTTAAATCTTATTTGTAAAACATCAACCAAGAACTCCTGACCAAAATTTTCTGAATTTTTAATTTGTTTTTAACCAGGAGAGACACACTAAGCTGAAGCTTGTTGACAGGTGTGTCCTGGGTGCACAAGGAAGTCAAGTGACTTGCTCAAGTTCACATAGTTTGCAAGTGGGGCCTGTGGGAGTCAAACCCAGGTCTCCAAGTTTGTAGCTCATAGCCTTAAACCACTACGATGCATTGCCTCCAAAATTAACAGGATGTAGAATGTCACAGCTCCTTGCTGTTTTGGTCCCCCCTTCTTTCTGTCCCCCCAAAATAAAATACTTTTTCTGCTAAGAGATGTTGTAGGGATTAGATCAATATATGTTATTTAATGAAAAATAATATTCTTCTCTTGTCAGTGCTACTGTATCTAACCACAAAAATTAGCTTTACTTTTCAGTAGATCTCTTAGTAGCACAAAAACTAATCATTTTTATTATTTTTTGCTTTTGCAGTGTGAGAGTACTGGAGAGCTCAGGACCGTCTGTTACCCACAAATTGACACCTATGAGGCTGTGTGGATTAGCTCTCAAGTCGTCACTGTAATGCTTAAAATATAAAATGGGAAGTATAAAACTGAAATAGTTACTTGTGTTATCTAGACCCTAAGGTTGTTACTAAACACTGGTCTAAGATTTTGTTGCATTCCATTATTATAACAGTGCTTTGGAATTTGCAGTTTCCATAGTTAAGGACCGGTAATTGAAATACTTACAAGGAACTTTTATTCATTGGTTAATTTTGAATGTAGAATTGAATTCATTATTATTTCATTCCATCTGCATGTGTTCCAGCACCAGTTTAGGTTTACATGTTTTAAGTTTCTTTGTATTTGATTTAGTTTTTGGCTTGCCTCTTATATTGTGAGTGAGATGTTTGAATCTATTGATTCAAAAATGATGCAATTCTGATGTCACTAATGCACTGTTGTATATAAGGGGCAGTCCATAACCAAACAATGCCCCCCTGATGAAGCCCTTATGTGGCGAAGCGCAGGGGCAGTCTGGTGATACTGACTCAGTTCCATTTTTGCAAATGGAACTTACCCATTATTAAACATCACACTTGTTTAAAGTATTCCGTTTGGACCGCCTTCATTGAAGTTATCCAATAACTCCTGGCTCTGGAGTACTGGTGCTCCTCCCTTTGTCTTCCGAATTGGTCCATCTTGCCTGCCAGAAATGCCATATTCTATCCTAAGACCTATTGTCTAAGTGGGGTTGTTCCCACACTACAACCCCCCTTTACCCACCTTACTACAACCTCCTTGGGACACAATTAAGACCTTAACTCTGTCCCAACTATGCTTGAAGCCATTACTTGCTTTGGCACCCATCACCTCAGCTGGCAGACTGCTTCACGGCTCAACCACTCTTTCTACAAAAACAGAACTTCCTGGCATCCTTCCTGACTTTCCCACCACTAGCTTCCACTCATGATGACTCTGTGTTCTAGATTCACTACACCTAGTGAACAGTTCCTTGAAGTTTACCTTGCTCACTCCTATCAGGAACCTGAAGGTCTCCATCATATCACCCATCTCTGATCATTTCTAAGTGTTTTCTGTTAGAAAAACAACCTGTAGCAAAAGAACTGAAGAACTCTCAGCAGCCTTGTCTTCCACTGACAGAGAACTTGCCATGCCACTAAGACATGCATAGTGCAGGAAGATCACATTGGTTAGCATTGCTGATTGGCTACTGCATGTCATGTGGCTCGCACAAGCATAAAGGAAGCCTAGACACTTTGGACCCCTTGCCATAGCCAAAAGTAGCAGTTTTCAGTTGGTCCCCCCAAAATCAACTTCAGTGTCAGCTCACCCTTACCCAAGATGTTATCCTATTAAATATTCTTCATGAATGAACATATATTATTTCACTTGCTCTGATGGTATAATTAAGCAATAAAGTATGACAGGGTGTGTCTTGTGCTGGGATAATGGCACACCTCAGGTGGGTTGAAACACGACGTCAAAGGTAGAGTGCTTCCACCACCCAAGAAGTGCCATTATTCCAGCAGAGTGCACACCCTGCAGGGCCTTCTTGTGATTATGAAATGGGTCCATTAACATTTAGTTATTTATTTATTTAGTTATTCAGAAAAAACCTTTGAGCACAAGCTGTTTTACAAAGGTTCCATGTCATAGTTTGCAAAACAAAGTACAGTAGCAGAAAGCAAAGGTACATTACAATGAACAATACTGCTTGGATTCTGAACTTACAGAACAACTCAAAAACATAGGTACAAGTTAAATAATAAGAAAAAACACTTTATGAGGGTGGGGGGGTGGATAAGCAGCCACGAAGCGCCTTGTCAGTAGTTCAGAGGGACAGGGATAGCAGGCAGAGGGGTGAAGAAGGGAGGTACAAGAGAGAGCGATAAATACTGCGGTGGAGGTGAGAGGGTGGGGGAAGAGGAACGATAAGGTATAGGGAGAAATGGTGGGGTGAGGGGAGGCTGAGCGGAGATGACATGCTAGAGTAAAATGGTGGGGTGTGAGGGGGCATGGTCAGGCAGCCAGAATTAGTAGTGTCTGTTTGGGAAACTCACGGGACTGTGAATTGCGGGAGGAGGAGGGGGTGGCAGGTGCCGAAGGAGCTTGACGCAAACTGATTGCTGGGGCAACATTACTAAATAAGAAATTTAAAAATTTTTATACCATTTAAAATAGGAAATCAAAATAAAAAATTGAACACAAATGATTTAAAAGAAAAAAGTTCAGTTTGGTCAGTGTACTATTTATTACCTTGTGGCCAGCAGGTGGAGGCAATGCTGCATATGACAATGTAGAACGGTAAAGGTGACTTCAAGTGACTGTTTTCCATCCGGTAACTTTAATACAGTAAGTGTATTCTGCAACTTCGTTTGTGTGTTACAATTTAAATGTCTGTACTTCACAATTGCTGAATGGTGTGGGTGAGCAGGTGCGAGTGTCTCTAAGACAGGTGGCATGATGAAAACTGAGCTGTGGCATGGCTGCAGTCATTGGTGGTTGACCATGACTGAGAGCTGGAGATGTGAGGGAGGTGGGAATGAAAGCCGGGACTTGGAGCCAAAAGTTTAATTGACAAAAGTTAATGACATTGTGAGTGGGCAGGGAGAAGACAGCAGGAGTTATTGCTGTGATTTCTCATCTGTGAGCAGTTAGTAGCAGGAGGAAGTGATATTCCAGAAGCTGATCTGGGCAAAGGAGGTCAGAACTTCTTTCCATGCTGTTGTGCTGGGATATCAGCATAGAGTTCCAAGGTCCTCATCCAGTCAGGTTACAAGATTTACTCAACCCATTTCTTAACTGGAAAGCTTTGCCTGGCGTTCAATGGCCAAGTAATCATCCACTCCCACTTCCTGAGCTATATAAGCAATTCCTCTCAGCCTCATTGTGAAGAACTTTTTCTTTGCAGCTGAAGGCTCTGTCAGTTTGTCCTCTGGGCTAATTATGGCCTACCCCCTTGCTGCTCCTGCTTGTCTGCTGGATTTCTGTGTTTATTTCCTGCTTCTGGTTTGTATTTTGCCTTTTGCTGTGTGTGCTTCTTTTTGTCTTGTTCCCTTTTGTGTGTCTTGGTTTGTTTCTTTTTTTTTTTTTGTTTCTAATACCCTAGCATATCACTCCAGAATGTCCTACTGTTTGCTCTGTTACCCACAACTCTCAAACTACTGCACTGCAACTCTAATCATTATCTGTGTGTTTCAGCTCAACCATAGCTGCTCCATGTTGCATACTTAAGCAATAAACCATGACAGGGTGTGGGTTATGCTGGGATTTACCCACACCAGAAGTGGATAAATCCCAGCATAGCCCACACCCTGGAGGGGTTTACTGTGATTATACAATGTCCCTGTTTTATTTTTTTGGGTTAAAAAAAGTAGAAAATTTTTTTTGACATTTTAAATAACAATTCATGTAAATAAAAATTGCGCCAGAAAAAATAGTGCTGTGTTGCTGGGTAGACTGTGTACTGGAGGTGCTGCCTAGTTCCTAATGTGCCCCCCCCCACACACACACACACAATAGTAATGTGTTATGTAGTTTGTTTTTTTTTAAGGGAGCTTGAAAGTCATGAGTTTTTATTTTTGGCCTGATTATATAGACAGTCTGGAAGTGAGACGTCACCATAGCTGTTTGATAGCATGAAGTATCGTGTTGCAAGCAGTGGGGGTCTGCCAGCAATGTTCAGCTTGTTCTTCTGGGATGTTCATGGTACAGAGGAAGGACTAGATAAGCAGTCAGGAGGTGAAGAAGAAAAGAATGATTTTTTTTGTTTGTTAATGATGTCTGTACACAGGCTTTGTTGTGTGTGATGGACTACAGTTCATTTAGGTGGCGCGAGCTGCAGCAGTTTTGGCTGTGGTGTTTTTGGCAAGTTTCTTTTTTTGTTGCTATGAATCTTACCAGCTGGTCAGGTTCCCGCTTTGTGTTCTTCTTACTTTTTTGGGGGGGGGGTGTTTAGTGATTGGCAGTGAGAGACTACATCAAAGGAGCATGTAGGAGCGAGATGCAGAGATCGCAGGGACGGAGCCAACACTAAGAACAAACCAGAGGTAGTGATTTATTTTTCTGTTGTGCACTGGTCACCCAAAATGACTGGAACTTTACCTGTGGTTATGCTGGGATTTACTCACGGGTAAAGACTGCTGCTGACCAATTGACTTACTGAATTTAGAGACTCCATTGAATAATCAATTGTTTTCATCTGACTCAGGCTTACACTGAACCTAGCTATGCAATCAATCATGCTATCTCATTCTACCTACCTCATTGCAGCAGCTTCATTGCACTGCCTGGCTACACCTGCTCTCAGAGCATTGTGTCTCCTTATTTATGTTTATTGCAGTTACAACTCCGTGTACTCCATACAGATGTTGCTTTTATGTTTATTCACCCTGTTCTACTACTGAGGTCAGCTAAAAGCTCCCGCTGAGGTTGTTAAACTAGCTTTAATATCTGCATGTGGTTCTCAGCTTCCATCACTTCTTGTTTGTCCTATGGTGGGGACTGGGAAGTGTTTGGGGAGTCATGGCCCCATGTGGCTAATTACTTCTGTTCTAAATCCTGCCTTCACCACCTAAAATCCTCAGAGTATTTGTCACCTTGATTTGGTTTTTAAATGTCTGGCTGGCTTGCCCCCATTATTCAGTGCTGTTTCATTGCTACTATGTTACGCATACCTATGTGCCGGTCCACTTATTAGTACTCTGTTTACTGACCTACATACAGATCCACGCTTGCTTACACAATCGACTGCTCATGCCTACTGCATCCTCTTGACTTCAGCTTCTGGGATGTCTGCTGCACTCAATCTGCTTTCAACTTTGCAAGGTCTTAGCACTCACTGCTCATTATGATGAGCACACCAGTGCTTAATCAGCTCACCAGCTTCTCAGCTCAATCTCATTCTGGGGCATGCCAGCCATTCTATTGTGGTGCAGGGTTCCTGCAGCCAACGGTCTCGCTCTGCATTTAGTCCACATCTTGAGCCTGTCCAGCTTGGGGCAGGATCTTTCTCACCTGGCCCATAGCTGGTAATATCCTTGCCCCATGCTTAGCTTTAACTGCCTGCTATGCAACAGCAGCTCCTGGTGTAGAATTTAAGACTAGCGGTGAAGGGTGGTTACAGAGATCTCCTTTGGCTCTAATGTTCCACTATAATGGTTGCCCATTGGCTTTGGTGGTTTCCCTAGCAAGGCATCTTCACTGCATTCTCCCTATGACTGCCTCTCATTCACCTGGTTTGAGTTTAGGGTGGGTAGGCCAGGTGAGTGCCTCAGCAATCATTGCTCTCCTCCTCCGCCTTGGTTGCACGTATTGTTGCATAGTTTTCTCAACCTTCCATGGCATTCCTGCTAGAGGGTTTCATGAGAGCCTTCCTCCAAACTGGAATATTTTCTACCTCCCTTTAATTGGGTTTTCCAAATTGCAGCTGCAGAGCCGTCACTAAATTAACTATCCCAAGCCTGGAGTGAAGGCGACCTATGCCTTGGATCCCCAGAGATTTCCTCCTCATAGGGTTTTTTTTCTTTCCTCCGTTGCCTCAGGTCATAACTGTTAGTTAGCAAAGTAGTGTCCCCTAGTTTCTTTAGGTAGGTTCTGCTGTTGGATGGAGGTGGAGGATATCCTGCCATTTCCTCTCTCCTTACAGCATTCCCACATTCTCAATGCAAACCATCAGTATCATGCTACGCAAACTTGGGCATTTCATTACGTTATCAAACTGAGCATCTCATTATGTTATCAAACTGTCTATGCTTCTCTACTACTATGTTGCAGTTACTGGCCCTACATCATAGTTACTGCTTGCTCATATGCTTCGTGTCACCTCATTCTTTGGGATATGATTGTATTACATTTCTTTTGGGGATTCCTAAGGTACCTTTATCCATGGGAATCATCCCATGGCACGTCTAGAGGTGGAACCCTCTCCAAGGGTTCCTTGCCTTTCATACTACTGTAGGGTGGTAATTCCTCTTGAACAGAGAGTGTGAATGGCCAAAACCAAATTAACACAGTTGCACAAGCATAACACTATACTGGCTGTGCAGGAAATTGAATTGGAAAGGCTTTGCCTGGAGTTAAATGGCCAAGCAGCCAGCTACTCTCACTTCCAGAGCCATATAAGCAGTTCCTCTCAGCCTCATTGTGAAGCACTTTTTCTTTGCCCCACCATCCTCCCCTCCTTCTCCAGCAGCAGCGCTTCTCTCCTTAGGGGGATTCCTAAGGTACCTTTAGCATCGGGAATCATCCTGTGGCACCTCTAGGGGTGGAACCCTCTCTGAGGGTTCCTTGTCTTTTGTACCCCAACAGGGTAGTAGTTTCTCTGGAACAGAGACTGTGAATGGCCAAAAAACAACTAACACAGCTGCACAAGAATAACACTATACTGGCTGCATAGGACACTGAATCAATGTTTTTTTCATGACTACCTCCAAGTTTTTTTACTCATGGGTGGTATAGCCATAAGTGTGTATTTAGGGTTGGAGTTATAAGTGAAAATGAATCTGATTATACCCCTAAGGAAAGTGTAATAACTGATTTCTACAACACAAAAACATGTGGCTAATATAAACAGCTACTCTAGATGGGTCAAATAGTTGAAGTTCATACAGTACAATACATACATGAATATAAACATTTATGTTTATGGACATGCCTGCAGGTTTAGATAATAAGATTTATTTTCCTCTGTTAATAATTCTATGTTTGAAGTGCTTCTTCTTGTCACAAAAGCATTCTTAAAAACAACATCTTATCTGCAGACCTCATGGGTTACGAACTTAATGTCTCAACCACTGTTAACAACTTCCGTGTTTGTCTTGGAGCTGAACCCTCTTTGACCAACACATTGAAGAGTTAGTGCACTGCCTAAAACTAATATTAGGTTGTAAAAGCAGTTAACTATTACCTTCTATATCCAAAGTACATTTTCTTTTCCTTTTGGTTAATTAGAAGATGTCTTACCTCATGTTACTAGATGTGATGTGTGGAACAGCACTCTGCCTGGCAGCTGATATATCCAGCTCTGTTCCTCCAGTTAAATCATCAGCATTGTGACCTTACTGACTGTGACATCATAGCTGCTCAAGAAGAGCCAATCAGCAGTTGCTGGTTCAGGGAGGAATAGAACTAGATTTGTCAGCTACCAGGCATAGTGCTATTCCACACATCCACTATAATACTATCAAATAAAAAACGTTCTAATGGGTAAAAGGAAAAAAACAAAAATACTTCAGAAAAAAAAAGTTCCAATTGACTAGCGCATCTTCAAAAATACATACTGCCATCTCCCTAGCATCTTTCACATTTGTTCTTTTCTTAGCTTCACCTCTGCCCAAACCCTGATTTGTGTTACTTCTTAATACAGTATTTATCCTTTTGTATTCCCTGCCCTCTGCCCTTCCTACATTCCCTGTATTAATCTTTCATTAGTTAGTATTACATTATTCTCTTCCACTCTCTAGAGCACCCTCCATAAAGAACTTAGGGGAACTAACATCATTATGTAACATACTACTGTGGTTCAATTTAATATAGAAACAACTGTTTCTGCAGTAGGCAAGTGATCACTCTCTGTCATTCAGATTGCTGCTGGCTGAGGATGTGAGCATTGAGGCTATGCTGGTCACTGTCTCAGGGGAGCAACTGGCAGTTGAACGGGGGATCAGAATGGAGGAGGTGGTGGAGAGACCTGATGGCCAGGACAGGGGGGTTATTGATGTAATTGAGGGAGGCCACTAGCCACCAAGGAAACATATTTAGCAATTCTGCATAGACAGTCAGGGGGATGGAGACACTAGGCTACTGGGAGCATGGATTTGCTACATCTGGGTGGGCAACTGGAGAGGGATGGGACCACTAGACACCAGGGAATGTGGTTAAAGACAGTTGGATTAGGGATGGGTGGATGATGGTTGGCACAGATCCATGTCATGCCTCTGCAAACCTCCTCAATCTGGAAAAGGAGAGCTGCATGCTGGCCACTTAATCCTCTCTTTCCCCCATGACCCCCGGTGGCCAGAGCTCATTCCTAAACCTGGGGTGTGGGAGTGGGAGAGGTAAGGTACTTTTCAGTGCCTCAGCACTCTGCATCACTGGGCTAGCCAGTTTGATTATTTAATGAGAGAATTTCATGATGCACTAAGTTGCATGCTATAGAAAAATCACTCTAATTACATTATATTAGAGGGATGGAGATAACAGAAACATAGAAAGGAAGATTTTTTTACCTGTATGAGGCTGTATGATCAAAGTGATTGTTTTCTGTTCCATTTTTCCTGATGATTCAGCCTTGATGGTGTACTCTCCGCTGTCATTCAGGCTCAAATTCCACAAGTACAGCGAACCATTTTCAGGGAAAATAACCCCTCGGTCTTTGTACAGTTGGTTCAGAAGACTGAGTTGGCTGCAGCCAGATGTGTCACTCCTGGATGTCTGGGAGCAGTTTGTTATTCGGTGGAATCCTACTTCCATCTCAAAGAAGTACCAATAGATTCTCAGACTGATTGTCAGATCAGAGATTTTATAGGATACTGACAGGAGAACTGACTGATTTACAACCCCATAGATTGTATTCTGGTGCACAGTTAATTCAAACAAAGAACCAACATCTAGAGAGAAACCAAAATAGCACATAAGTATCCTCAATGATAAGATGCAAATACTGAACTAAGATTCCAATTAACACTGATAATGCAGTCTCTCCTCTCTGTTTTAATTTACAGGTGCAGTTGGCCCACACTGACCTAATTACAGGGCCTTAATTCCCATCCTGCTATAATGTACCTGGTAAACAAAAACTAAAAAAATGTAATAAATAAAAAAAAAAAAATCAGATTCCAGACAATATGTCACTAGGTGCTCTAAACTGGTCCTTATTTTCTAATCATGAATAGAGCCATAAGAAACATAGTTACATAGACTATGTGGTTCAATTTAATACAGAAACAACTGTTTCTACAGTAGGCACGTTATCATTCATTGTCATTCAGATTGCTGCTGGCTGAGGATGTGAGCATTGAGGCTATGCTGGTCACTGTCTCAGGAGGGCAACAGGCAGGTGAATGGGGGATCAGAAGGGAGGAGGTGGTGGAGAGACCTGATGGCCAGGACAGGGGGGTCATTGATGTAATTAAAGGGGGCCACAAGCCACCAAGGAAACATATTTAGTGATTCTGCATAGACAATCAGGGGGATGGGGACACTAGACTACCAGAGACATGGATTTGCTACATCTGGGTGGGCAACTGGAGTGGGATGGGACCACTAGACACCAGGGAATGTGGTTAAAGACAGTTGGATTAGGGATGAGTGGATGGTGGTTGGCACAGATCCATGTCATACCTCTGCAATGTCATGTGTGGCAGCATTGTGCGGTATGTTAAGAATTCCAAACTGGGCATGCAAATGGCCCTTCAGTGCCTTGGATGCTCTATGGGCTTACTAGCATGCCAGGGCTGAATATGGCTTACAGCAGCACTGACACTATCCTGTTTGGGACACGTTTATTTATTTTATTTTATTTATTTAGTTTTTGTTGACCGGGTAAGTGCACTAGACAAATCCTGCCTATTTTCAGGCATGATCCGGGGGAAGGGATACAGATGAATGCCAACTGACCGTAAACCAGATTAAGCTGTTGGTGGTATTTTTAGTGAATGAGGGAAATTTGACCAGGACACCGTGGAAATTCCCCTACTCTTCCAGAGAGGAATACTCTGTCCAAGATGGAGGATCCTCCTCTACCTGCTGTGGAGGTGGCAAGAGAGACAGGAGACTTGGTCTCGACTCCTGTCTCTGGTTGTTTGGAGACCATGTTGGACAATACAATGTCTATGAATGGCTTTACTGCTGCTGCTCTTCTCCTGCAGGATGCACCTATTTCTCGAGATGCAGCTCTTTTGGAGCTGTCCCTACTGGATAACCCGGTTACCCTGGATGTTTCTACAATGGTTGAACAGGTTCTCCCTACTACTGCAGGTGCGTTGCCTGAGAAGGATATTGAACAGTGTCTAGTAGACACAGCACAATGTGGTTCTTTTCCTGCCTGTGCTTTGAAAGCTGACTCACTCTCTGTTCGTCCCACTACTGCTCAAGCTGCCTGTCCTACTGCCTCTTCTTCTGTAAGTGGAAAGGGGGACCTATTTGCTTTTACTACGGAGGCCTTACCTGGCTCTACATTAGCAATGCCTATGCCTTTGGAGGATCACTCTTCTCTGTTGCTGCCGACTGATGCCTGTTTCACTGAACGTTCTGTCATTTTTAAAATTCCCTCTGGAGAACCAAACCCTCCCACCATCGCATGAACAAAACATTATTCTCCCGGAGGAGCCTACCTGGTCAGTGGAGGAAGCATTAACTGGTGCTGGCTGGATTCGGGAACCCGGACAGGAACAGTGGGTTTCCGGTCCATCCCTATTCGGTCCCCCCATCCCGGCGACTTCCTGGAACCATCACAGAATCTGCCTGCTGCCTGCAGCTCCTCAGACCCGTTGAGCGTTCCGATGGAGCTAGCGCTCACCCAGAACCCTGTACCGGCCCTCCCACAAGGATCTGAGTCGCATATCTCTCCTCCTCCTCGCTGTTCAATGGGGACTGTTCAGGATTTTGCTGTTCCGGGTAAGCCACCCCCTGAACAGGTAAGGAATAGTCGTTCTTTTTCATCCTTGTTTCACTCTCCAGTCTTGGCAGCTAAGAGACATAATGCAGTCCGATTGGTTTATAGAGGCAGACTACCAGACCCCCCCCGACCATGTCTTTGTAGCCAGGACACTGTTAAAAGACTCTCTTAAATTCTTTGCTCATGAGATTTATGCCCTTATTCATGTCTCCGGGGAATCCACGTTTCATGTTAGCTTCCAGACGTCCGTGGTTGGACCATTTTGGACTAGATACCATGCATTGAAATCCACTGCTTTATGGACTTCCTTTCAGGCCATTCCCCTTTCAAAACCTACTTTTAAGACAATTACGGTGATGTTCCGGAATGAGGGGATTGATGTGTCGGATATCGTATATTGGCTGGGGCAACGTTGTACGGTACAGGGCCACCCTGAGGCTATCCTGGACACTGAAAATATTTGGACAGGAGGATGGAAGTTTAAAGTACTGTTACACATCAATGACAATGGCCCAATCCATTTGCCTAACTCTTTTTTCTAGGTCGTGATCGAGGGGTGCTGTTTTACCCGGGACAGCCTAAGGCTTGTTATAGGTGTGGGAACCCCTCGCACCTAAGTAATGTCGGTGATACCGTGAGATGCAACAATTGTGGGGTATTGGGACATGTGGGAATCCGCTGCCAGAATGTTATCAAGTGTAATCTTTGTGAGAAAGTAGGGCATCGTTCCAATCTGTCCCTGGTCTGCTTGTGCCAAGGCAAATCATGATGGCAGAGTAGATCAACGCTTTGTGATAACGTGAGACACAAAGGCTGCAGCATGCGTACTACTACTGCTGCTCCCTTTACAGCTGTGGTAGATTCTGCCCTGCCTGATCCTGTACCTATGCCCCCCCAGGTTGCTACCCCTTCAGCAGTGGTAGAAGCTGGACCCCGGCTTCCTGTAGAACCCCCTCTTGCGCCGCTTGCCATGACGAAAGAAGTGAGCTTGGATCACACCCCTGGCCCGAGTGTTATGCCACCTCCCAGTGAGTTTGCTACTGTTGCATGACGAAGGTCACTGAGGATAGGTCCTCGTGCTCCCTCACCTTCTATACTGCCCGTGACACCCCCACCAATTGCCCTGTCTAATACATATGAGATTCTTCAGATGACTTTGGAAGATGCAGGCTGTGAATCCGACTCTTCTTCTATTGCATCCTCGCGCTCTGATGGCTCCACTGACTCAGAACTCCAACTGGGCTCTGGGCTATCGCAGAAATGTAAGGCTAAGGTCAGACTTAAAGGTAAGAATGTAGTTGGGAAACGAAAGTCTTGAGGTTAAGCTCACATTGTATACCTGGTACTATGGCGCTCTTTGTTTGCCACACTGTTAATGTCAATAGTATGGAAACTAGTGGAGAAGCGTAGAATAGTGTTTTCCTTTCTTGTTTCTTCCACTATTAGGTATTTTGTTCTTGCAGGATACCAGACTCACTCAGTGCAAGAAGTTAGACTAGCAAAGCAGGACTGGCTTTGGGGCCCTTCATTCTGGTCCATAGGACAGGATCCTGTTCAGGCCTGGGCATATTGGTTCCATTCCAGGATTCTGTTTATTGAAATTGTTTGATTTGATGCTTGGCAGGCCCTTGTTTTGGATTTTGTTATAGGTAACTGCCTGTACTGCTATTAACATTTATGCCCCCAGGTTAAATCCGGCAGATTGCCTTGCTTTCCTTGATTCGCCCCTACTTGCATACTTCTTTCCAAGTAATATTTTCAGGTGATTTTAACTGTGGTCTTAGTTTACTTGATAAGAGTTCGTTTGCCACCACTAAAAAGATCTTTTGTGACTCCCATGAACCGGATATCCTGATTTGAACTGCACGTTTGACTGATGCTTACCTTTCTTTCATAAATTTACAAACTCCCACTTTTCAAAAAGGAAAGCTGGCGACACGTATTGATTTTGTTTTTATCACGCACAGTACCAATTAGTTCAGCTCAAAGCTACGGGCAGTTGTCTTTCTGATCATAAACTACTATCGATCGGTGGGCTCGATGGCCCTTTTAGCAAAGGACCCGGATTTTGAAGTTTAATACTTTATTTATTGCAGGATGTGATGTTCCAGGATTCCTCTTGTCTTTTATTTCTGCTCGTAAGTCTGTGTTTCTTCTTTATGATGACCCCATCCGTTGGTGGATAGACACTAAACACGTCACTTTAACTGTTTATCTGAAAACTTATAGTCGCAGAAATTGTAGGACTGATTATTTGATTATTTACAGAGACGGACACACCAAGTCATTGTTTTCAATAGCACATGTGACAGGACAGGATTGTCCTCCCAAATCCATTCTGTCCGGAAAGACATGTTGAGCTTTCTGTCTAGACAATCTCACCAATTGTACCATCAACACAAGTTCCATATGTCAGGTCCTCGGTCGAGGTGTGCCTTTGAGTCAATTCACGACAAGTCTCTCAGAGGACTGTGTTTGTGTCTTGCCAATTCTGACGGACACTTTTACACTACCCGCTCTGATATTCAGCAGATAGTGACGGACCACATGACTGCCTTATTTTCCCACTTTCTGAATGTCGGAAGACCCTGCACTTCTGTACCAAGATTTAGATATTCGGCTTCTTCGCACACAGTGTAACTATAGCTTCTGCTTTTGTTTAGAGATAGAGTTGTCTTCGGCAATTTCTTCTTTACTCTTTGCATAAAACTCGGGTCCGGACGGTTCCCAGCTGCTTTGTATAAAGTATTACATGACCATTTCCTCACTGAACTGACGGTGGTATTTAATGTTCTGTTTAATTGTGAAACTGTACTCTCTGGACTTTACCAAGGGTACATTAATTTATGTCTATAAACAAAAGGCGATATTCACCTTTTGGAGAATTAGGCCTTTGCATGCTTAATACGGATTTAAGTTATTGATGAAAATTATTGCAAACGATTATCTGGGATTATGGAATCTGTCCTGCACCCGCCCAGTCCTGCTCCATACCTACCAGACAGATATCGGATCATCTGATCTCTTTCGAACTGTTTTCCCATGGATTTGCAGGGAAGTCCTCTGGTATTATTGTTTCGTAGATCAAAAGGCAGCATTTGACTCAGGTTAATCATGCTTTTTTGTAGCATCATTGCTTACATATACCGGATACCATGATCCACTGGATGCAAAAGTTCTACAGAACGGCCACTGTGGTTTTGGTTAGTGAATGGCTGGTCGGATCTATGATTCCTGTTAGACGAGGTCCGCAGGGCTGTCCAGCTTAGCCTCTATTATGTGTCCTATTTTTAGATGTTCTGCTTCGAGACTGAATGCTCACCCTCATATTCATGCCATATTTCGTGCTGAGATGTTGGCACCATATAAAGCCATTGCATATGCGATGATATGTGCCTCCACTGGTTGATCTAGCCTCGGTGGAGACTTTACTACAAGAATTTTCATTGTTTGGACGTTTCTCAGGAGCTTGTCTGAACTTCGAAAAGAGCATGGGTATCCGGTTGGGATCCATAGTGGCCCCGATGCCATGTATTGGCCCTCTACGTTTGGCAGATGGGCCTATTCATATTCTAGGCATCCATTTCGGAATCTGTGACCTTAATATCTATAATTGGGATATGAAACTATGTCAGGGGAAACTGACAGTTGCCTCCTGGAATAGGGGAACTATTGGGAAGAAGAAAAGAGTATACTTGATTAAGACCTTTTTATTGCCTCTATTTCTTTATTTGAGTTATGTATTCTTATCCTGAAGTGTCTGGAAACTGCAGTTTTCAGTTTGTTTTTTCAGCATTGTGGGTAGCAGACTGAACCCTCGTCAAACGTAATGTTACTGATGTAATTTGTAATAGAGGGTGGTGGTGGGTATGATTAACCCCTTGTTATTTTACTCTTTGTTTTTTTATAGCTAATCTCCGGCCGCTTCTGATTAATTCTCAGAAGGGCTGGAAATGGTTCTCGACTCTTGTAGGGGTTTGGTTCCACCAGTGGGAACACAACTCATCAATTGTGATACGTCTTCCATGTGGCACACCTTGTATGTGTAAACACATGTTTTTCGTTTGTAAAGAAGCAGTGACGCTTCAGTTGCTCATTGTCTCACTCACATAAAACTCTTTATAAATTGCTTCTGCATCTGTGTGTAACACTCAACCTCCTTTGTTAAATGTCCGTTCAACATCTTTCCTCCCTTCTTTTTGTTAAGGTGCAAAAGAATCCCTGCACATATGTGGGATTTTCATTGGTTGTCGTGCCATGAACGGATTAATGTTAAAGCCAACCACAAACATAAGCAGCTCCAGGACAGGTTATGTTCTAGACCACGGTGTAATGCAGTACAAGAAACATTATCACATTTATTTTTTGAATGTTCATTTATCCAACATTGGTGGACCTTTTTGGTGAATAAATGGGCCTCTCCTATATTCCAGTCTGTCTCTTTTCCAACGTTAATGTATGGTGTTTTTTCTCCTCGATGGTCTTTATGGAATAAGGACACTAAATCTTATTCTAGTAGTGATTAAGTGGAATATTTGGATGGCTCTATGTCATTTTACCCTACAGCAAAAGGACTGCACCTTTTTGGAACTTGAACTGAAGATCGTGAAGGACTTGAAAGCTATATATGAGTATGAACAAACATTGCACTCTGCTTCAAGTTTGCTTGCCTTATGGACTGCCTTCCCTGATTATTGATTCAGATTCTGCCATGACTTGATGACCCCTACTTGATGCCTTTTGTTATGTTTTTCTTTTGGTGTAGCTTTTATTGCCTAGTACTTTGCTTTTATGTTGATTTTCTTTTCTGTATATGTTGTTATGCATTATGTTAAACTGTATATCACACGATTTCTTGTTACAATAAAACTTTCCCCTACTCTTTTCGATAAGTGCCATGGGATCTTTAACATCTACCTGAACTACCACCAATCCAGGCAGATGGGACCTCGGTTTAACGTCTCATCTGAAAGACGTTAACTCCATTCGGCTCCTGTAGGCCTATAACAATGTGCTATGTATATTTGTTACCATATTCTCTTTTTTATTTAGTTCTTTCTGCATAAGTATTTGAATTTAACAACTGAAGGGACAAAGCTGGTATTCCTGGGAAAATTCAAGATTTTTATCAGGGATAGACCAACTGACTTTGAGGGCAATTACTATCTTGGCTGTCCTGTATCATAGCAGGACCCCTGAAAAACAATTATGGAAGAGTTTCAAAGAGGAGGCTGTATTTCATGTCAGGAAGCTCCTAGCTAACCAGACAAACCTGCAGGGATAGACAAACTTTGGAACGAAAAGCAGATACATTTATTTGTACAAAGTTCCAAAGTCCAGATCAGACTGGTTTCCAAGAAGTTCCAGCTCAAAACACAGACATTTGGCCTGAGAATGATGTCATAGAACAGGTGTAACAATGGTGAGGGAGACTGTTTTTTTAAAAACTTTGCTAACTCGAGTTTGGGGAGAGGAAGTCAATCAGGTTTGTGAACTATGAACAGATACCATCTAAGGTTTGAGTCGGCAGTGAATCACAAGGTGTCTTGTGTGGTAAGCTGTTCTACCTTGCTAAATAGAGAAAAGGGGAATCATCTTTTCTGTGTGTGACCTACAGTTCAAAACATTTACTTTTTAATTTCTGTAGAATGACTGTTCCCCATAGTCTTTGTGTAGTACACTGTATTTATCTGTGTAAATATCTTAATGTGTTAAAATATTATTTTTTTATAGACTTTAACTTTCTGTGGCTGAGTCCCTTGAGGTATAGCTAGCTGATTTACAACTGTCCAAAACTGTGTTTCCACCTCTGAAGAGAAAGTAACAGTTACTGTAATTTGTTTCTACAGCAAGGTGTTCTCATCTGTGATAGAAAGAGGCGAGTCATCTGCCCTTGGGCAAGGCACACTGTACTGTGTGAGCAGGGGCTCTGGAGGGATTTAGACCTAGAGATACCTCAAGAAAGTGTATGTGCTGAGTGGTGATACCTACTAAAGGGTTGAGAAAGCTGGAACAGTCACAAATTGAGTTTCTGGAGAAACTAATTTGCCACAGGGCCATACTCCAGTAGGGGGCTGTATCAGGGCAGTGCATAGTCACTATGCACTGCACCAGTACAGTCCCATATTCAGATAGTTAGTGCTGTCTGGTCAAAGCACACTGTCTGAATATTTCCCCTAAGCTGGCTTAGCCCTATCTCATACCCAGAGCTAATGAATGTGCAGTGCACACAGCTGGCTCTGAATATGGGGGTCATAGGCATTCTGTCAGCTCTGTGTAAACCTGCTTAAAGAGCACAGAGATGCCAGTACTTTGTATGTACTTTCAGATCTTCAGCAAATACTTTCCTCTCCAGTTCCCAAACTTACCTACTGACTGCATTGCATTAGTGTATTAGTATATTACACTCTTGCTTCTCTGTTTGATTATTTTTGTTCCATAGAAGTTTTTATCTCCCCATTGACATGGTTGCAGGCAGGCTTGTCAGCCCTGTCCCTGCCTCCTCTCATCCATCACTTACTTCCAACTGCAGAGCCTATAGTACCCAATGGATTGACCCCTGTTACAGGGCTGGGAATGGGAGAGCCATCTTTCCCTCAACTCAGAGACACACACATCCAGATTTGGGCATGGCAATCGAGTGGTGGTGCAAGATGAGGCAGTGGGGCAGGGCTTCATTAGATCTGCACCGGCCAGAGGGTTTTTCTGTTTTTGTCCTACATCCCAGGACTACAGCATACTTGGCACCGAAACCACCAGCCCTGCTCCATCAACCCGACACTACATCAACCTCCCGCACATCAGTGCTACCATCCATCCTCCATCTGGGGGCAGCCAAGAGCTGGGAAGGTTCACCTCCTCAATCTGGGAAAGGAGAACTGCATGCCGGCCACTTAATCCTCTCCTCTCCCCATGACCCCTGGCAGCCAGAGCTCGTTCCTGAACCTGGGTCCCCGGAGTGGGAGAGGAAAGGTACTTTTCAGCACCTCAGCACTCTGCACCACTGGGCCAGCCAGTTTGATTATTTAATGAGAGAATTTCATGATGCACTAAGTTGCATGCTATAGAAAAATCACTTTTATTACATTGTACCCAAGGGATGGAGATACCAGAAACCTAGAAAGGAAGACTGCTTTTTACCTGTATGGGGCAGTATGATCAAAGTGATTGTTTTCTGTTCCATTTTTCCTGATGATTCAGCCTTGATGGTGTATTCTCCGCCATCATTCAGGCTCACATTCCACAAGTACAGTGAACCATTTTCAGGGAAAATAACCCCTCGGTCTTTGTACGGTTGGTTCAGAAAACTGAGTTGGCTGCTGCCAGATGTGTCACTCCTGGACATCTGGGAGCAGTTTGTTATTCGGTAGAATCCTACTACCATCTCAAAGAAGTACCAATAGATTCTCAGACTGATTGTCAGATCAGAGATTTTATAGGATACCGACAGGAGAACTGACTGATTTACAACCCCATAGATTGTATTCTGGTGCACAGTTAATTCAAACAAAGAACCAACATCTAGAGAGAAACCAAAATAACACATGAGTATCCTCAAAGATAAGATACAAATACTGAACTAAGATTCCAATTAACACTGATAATGCAGTCTCTCCTCTCTGTTTTAATTTACAGTATGCAGGTGCAGTTGGCCCACACTGACCTAAATACAGGGCCTTAATTCCCATCCTGCCATAATGTACCTGGTAAACAAAAACAAAATAAATGTAATAAATAAAAATAAATCAGATTCCAGACAATATGCCACTAACTGCTCTAAACTGGTCCTTGTTTTCTAAGCATGAATAGATCCATAATAAACATAGTAACATAGACTTTGACGGCAGATAAGTCTGCTTGGCCCACCCAGTCTGCCCATTTCCCTAACTATTGGATAAGCTGCAGATCCTAATTAACCAGCAGTCTACTTCTGCCTACCACTCACCAGAATTGCCTGGACACTAACTTTGTTTTTTACTCTTTTAGATATTTCCTGAAGAAAGTCTATGGTTGAAACGTAGATTTTTAACACTATTTTCTATTTTCAGTGTGCATTTAATATAACCATTTTGTTTTGCTTTCAGACCACATGCATGCAGCACCTTGTTTTTGTTTTTACTGAATTGCCTTATGTCTGTCCCATGCATTCTTGAATTCCCTGATTGTTTTTGACCCCATGACCTCCTTAGGAAGGCAATTCCATACGTACACTACCCGCTGTGTCAAAAAAATACTTCCTCACATTGCCCCTGAGCCGTCTCCCTTCTAGCTTCAAATTGTGTCCCCTTGTTCTTGCACATCTCTTTTTCTGAAAGATGCCACCCTCTTGAACTTTGTTGAGTCCCTTGAGGCACTTGAAAGTTTCTATCATACCTTGAAGCCAACCACCTTAGATTGATAGATCATTATCAATGCTATCAATCAGCAATCACGCGTAAGAAGGCAGAGTCCCTGTCCGGTGAGATTGCTGCTGTTCAAAATCGACCAGCTCAGCTCTTTCAAACTGTAGACAGGCTGTGCAACCCATCCTGTCTACAGGTTTGAGGAGCATTTTCACAAGTTAAGTGTGAGGAATTTGCTTGATTTTTTTTTGTTGATAAGGTGGCCAGCATCAGGGCCGAAATCTGTTCAGCATCCTCTATGGGAGTGGATGGTGGTCGGTATATGGTCACTCCCTCTCAGTCCTCCTGGATATCTTTTGACCAGCTGGAGATGGAGGATATCATGTGGATTGTCCAGAATTTGCATCCAACATGCTGTAGTTTGGACCCGGGCCCTACACGCTTACTATTGGGGTGTACTGAGTTTATCGGCCTGATCCTTGCACAGACTGTTTGGTGCTGCTTAGATTCGGGAGAATTCCCTAGCTCGCTGAAGGAGGCGGTGGTGACACCGCTTCTTAAGAAAGCTTCTTTGGACCTGAACAGCTGTACTAACTACAGACCAATCTCTAACCTTCTCTTTGTTGGGAAGGTGATTGAGAAAGTGGTTGCTCTGCAACTGGAGAACCACCTTACCATCCATAATATCTTCAATCCTCTCTAGTCAGCCTTCTGGAAGAGACACAGTACCAAGACCACTCTGGTTTGGGTGCTCAATGATCTCCTGATGGTGAGGGACCAGAAATGCTGTTCCATCTTGGTACTTCTGGAGCTCTCTTCAGCATTTGACACTGTGGACCATGGGGTGATGCTTGAGTGCCTGAGGGTTATCTGTGGCCTGGCTGGTCCAGTTCTCAGATGGTTTCATTCTTTCCTTGCTGGCAGGTCCCAGAAGGTGGTATCTGGGATTTTTTCCTCTGAACCATTCTCTCTGCCATGTGGGGTCCCTCAGGGTCAGTGCTGTCCCCCATGTTGTTCACAGTGTATTTGCTGCCCCTCGGAGACATTGTAAGATGATATGGGCTGAGGTTTCACTGCTCTGCTGATGACATCCAGCTCTGTCTGTCTTTTGCACCCGACCAGGATAGTGCGGTCTCGATGTTTAACAGCTGTCTGGTGGAGATCCATGACTGGATGAAGGCTAGCTGGATGAAATTGAATTCCTGGAAGACTGAGGTGCTGATAGTGAATCCGGGGAGCTGGATAGAGAGGCAGGTGGTGGGTTTACCATCTGGGCTTTGGCTTGATGGTGTACAACTGCCTGCCTCTGAACGAGTGCTCAATCTGGGGGTGGTCCTTGATGATGGGCTGATACTGCATGAGCAGGTGTCGGCAGTCATCAAGTCTTCCTTTTACCATCTTTGGAACATCACCAGAATCAAGCACCTTGTTCCATCCAATGATTTGCCCACATTGATCTATGCCTTTGTGACCTCACGCCTTGACTTCTGTAACTCCCTTTACCTGGGGCTTCCGGAGGTTGATATCTGCCACTTGCAGCTGGTGCAGAATGCAGCAGCATGATTGCTGACTGGGTCTTTGCGCTCCAGTCATATTACTCCAGTGCCGTGCGTTCTGCACTGGCTGCCTATACGGTGGCGGATCACCTTCAAGGTTGGTCTTTTGACCTATAAAGCCTTGCATGGATTGGGACCGAGTTATCTGCAAGAGTTCCTGGTTCCCTACAGCCCCGGCTGTCCTCTCTGCTTGACTGATGATGGGTTGTTAGAGGTCCCCATGGTGTGGCTAAAAACATCTGGGACTCGGGCATTTATGTTTGTGGCACCATCACTGTGGAACTCTCTACCTCATCAGATTAGAGAGTTCAGGACCGTGGAGAGTTTCAAAACCAGCTTGAAAACACATCTTTTCCAACAGGCTTTTAGTAACTGACATTTATGAATGGTGAAAAATGTTAAATTGAAGTTGAATCTGTGTAAGACTTTTTTAAATTGTGATATGTTTTTATGTGCACCGCTTTGATATTGGAATTGTGGTATATAAATAAAAATATTATTATTATGTCCCCCTCTCTCCCTCCTTTCTGCAAGGGTATACATATTAAGCTCCTTTAATCTCTCTTCATATGGCTTCTGTTGCAGACCCTGCACAACTTAGCTTCCCTCCTCTGGACTGCCTCCATCCTGTCTGTGTCTTTGCGGAGATGGGGTCTCCAGAACTGCACACAGTACTCCAGATGGGGTCTCACCAATTGTCTGTGCAGAGGGATAACAACTGCTTGTTTTCTACTGCAGATGCCTCTCCCTATACATCCCAGTATTCCCCCAGCCCTCCTTAATGCCTTCTCACATTGCTTGCTTACTTTTAGGTCATCTGATACGACTACCCCCAAGTCCCTTTCCATTTTTGTTGTTGTTAAAACCTCCCCCCCACTGTGTACTCTTTCCCTGGGTTTTTGTTTCCCAAGTGCAGTACTCTGCACTTCTTTGCATTGAATCTAAGCTGCCATACTTTTGACCATTCCTCCAACCTTGCCAAGTCCCTTCTCATCCTTTCCACCCCCCTTGTGTATCAACCCTGTTGCAGATCTGCAAAGAGGCATACTTTTCCTCCCAGTCCCTCTGCAATGTTACTTATGATGACATTAAAAAGGATCAGACCCAAGCCGGCCCAGTGGCAAAGAGGGTTGAGGTGCTGGCACCTTACCTCAACCCGCACCGGTGACCTGGTTTCGGGAACGGACTTGGGGCACTGGGGGTTGGCAGAGATGAAGAGGATTGAGTGTCCTGAGGACTGATCTCCTCTTCGGGGGTTGGGGACTGAGCTGCCTCACTCAGCAGCGGCTCCTGGTGGAGACTGGGGGCACTGCACGAGTGGCGCAATAATGTGGGGACCAGAAAACTGGAAAATGCCAAGTGTCCGCTGGATGATGACTCCCCCACTCCATGACACTACCGGAACCTCCAAAGTGGCCCTCCTCACCTCAGCAGCACTCCCAGGTGACCTAATAGTTAGCACGCTGGTATTCCCTTCGCTGGTGCCTTCCGCCTTGGAGGAGAGGGACCCACCTGGTGAAGGGATACACCGGGATACCCCTCGCGAATCGGCTGTGATGTGAATGAGTGAGGAAGGGACCCAGGAAAAAGAGGATGGCCGGTAGTCAGAGGAGCAATGCGGGGTCTGAAGGAGTGGGGGACACCTGGGTCAGAGAAGGAGGTCAAACAGATTAAAAAAAAAAAAGGATCAGACCCAGTAATGAACCCTACGGTACCCCCCTAGTAAGCTGCCTTCCTTCAGAGTGAACTCTGTTTACTATTACCCTCTGTGTCCTGTTGTCCAGCCAATTTTTTACCCAGTCTATCACCTTGGGACCCACTCCCAGGCAGGCTAATGAAGGAGCCTGCAAGGTACGGCAGTAGGTGGAAGTTTGTCTGGGGCATGGCAAAGGTAACCTGGGCAGACAATAGGTGATCCAGGGGCTGGGGGGGAGGAATAGGGTTCCCAGGGGGGAGGCAGCTTGCAGCCAGGGACAGGGAGCAGCTAAGCCCTTAAGAGGGGCTGCTCTGGAGGAATTCCTCCTCATTCCTCCTTGACCCAGGTCGCATACCCAGGTGGCATAGGAAGTCAGGATCATCAGGACACACGCAGACAGAGGTAAGGCCTGGTCATGGCCCTTAGGCCGCATGGCCTGGGGTAGTGCACCAGGCAGAAGGTTATAGAGCATAGCCCAGAGGTTATAGAATTGAGCTGTGAGTGAGCTTTGTTAATACAGCAGTCCTGGTTTGATTCCACAACCTCTGCTAGCATATTTTGTGGGTGCAGACAGTAAGGCTTGGTGGTTAGAAGCCCACAAAGTCCTGGGTTTGAATTTCATTAACCCTCACATATGTATGGTGATCCTGAGCAAGCTAAATGTTTATTTGTTGGTAGTAAGAGGATTGTTTGTGGTTCTCCTGCAGGCTTGGACGAGAAGTCACATGGCCTGAGGTGAGGAACTGCAGTACTCTGGGCCTGAGGCAACTGCTGCCACTGAGATTGCCCACTGTGGACTAGGTTTAGTCACCCTGTGGTGTGGACCAGGGCCACATGGCCTGAGCAGCAGGCGTGGTGCGACCAATCTCACCAGATGTCTGCCCGCAGGGTTTGAAGCCCTGTGTTATAACCCAACCCAGAATAGTCACTTGTTCCCCCAGAGCACTTAAAGTTTACTGTGTGTCAAGTTACAGAAGTGTTGTTCCCCTCTTGTCGGGGGCTTACCTGCGCTCCGTCGATGGGGGTAGTCTGCACTGGAAAATGAAGGTGGTGGGCCTGAAGTTTGAAGGTGTCCTGGAGTCTGTGGTGTGGTCTCTCACCACCACAACCTGTGCCCCTGAGCATGGGGGCAGCAAGGAACCCATGGAGGATGGGTGGTGGATGGTTGGGGGGCCCGGCCTAGCAGTCATGCATTAAGCTTGAAAGAGGACACTGGCTCAGTATTAAAAAAGAAAAGCTCCCTTTGTACCCCCTGCCACTAGTGGGGCTTACCTGTGGTAGCCTGGAGGTCCGGTTAGCCAGACTGGCATACCTGGGCTCAGCTTTGGGGGGGTCCCCTTGATAGTTACATGGTGTTTTCAGGACTGGCATCTCAGCCACTATTCTGTCGTCTCCTCCGTGCATTCACGGGTAGCATCAGTGGGTACAGAGATGCATGCCACTACAGTAAAATATGGAAATCCGAGGCTCCTGAAGCATTGGCATGGCTGCAAATCTTGGGGAAACAGTGGTAGATCGGTGGTACTTCTCTGCATTAGCCCTAACCATGCTGAGATTGTTTGCGTGCATGCTAGGGGCTTTTAGGGCCTCAAGCACATTTGCAATGTATCATGTCGGCGGATCTTGGGATGGTCGGGCAGCCTCCGAAGGGGAACAGCAGCGTGCATGTGCAAAGTTAAATAAATAAATAAATAATAATAAAAGAACAAGAAAGAGAAAGTAAATGAATAAACAGTACAAACAGGGGATTAAGTAATGCAGCAGTTTAGAGCTCTGGGCTGCAGATCTGAAGACCTGGGTGTAGAATCCCACAGCTGTTGAGATATATAAGCTGTGGCTCCTGAGCAAGTCATTTGGCTCCATGGTGCTCCTGTGTCACACCCAGACACAGGCTGCAGCTAAGGGCTACCCCTGGTGAATAAAATGCCCCCTTTCATGAGTTAACGAGTACATATATTATAGAATAAGAATAATATAACAAGCTCCACAGGAACGAGCAGTGAGCAAGCTCACTGCAGCCAGCAGACCTGGGTTGGCCCCCCAGCCTTCACCAGCATTGGGGGGACTGGGACCAAGGCCAGCAAGGAAAAATAATAAAGTATAATGCTAAATTATGATTTTAGTCATAAAAAAAATAGGTATTAAAATCTCCCACGGTCAATGACCCATGTTGTTATGTGGCAGCATAAGCTTAAGCACCATCAAGGGGAGAGTGGCCGTGACTGTGTTTTGATTGCAGATTAATGATCATCATTTTGAGAAGATGAGTGGAGACCTAGAGCAGCAGCTAGCAGCCCTCATTCGAGGCAAGAGCAAGACATGGTGGAATGCGCTTTTCAGGGATCAGGGCGAAGAAGGGGGGGTCAGGGCCTTTAGGGCTGCCAACCCCACTGGAACCCCGGAACCCAGAGGAGGCAATTCCGGAGAGGCAGCCAGGAACCCCGTTATTGCTGACCCTGCCGCCTGAACCCGTAACACTGATGGTGATGCCTGGCACGCCAGGGCAAGGGCTAGAGAGGTCAATCCCCACCCCGGATGAGACGCCAGTACTTCCTCATCCTCTAAAAAAGCCACACTGGAAGACAGATGATCAGGAAGCAGTGGCAGTGGATCGAGGAGCAGGCATGCCTGATTTAGACCAGCTGTCAGCTGATGAACTTAGGGCACTGCTTTGGAGTGGAGGTGCCCCCAAAAAGAACAGGGGGAGACAGCAGAAATGAGGCAGAGAGGGGGATTTTGTGGAGGTGCTTGTAGGGCATGGGGTAGAAAGAGTTGTGCCAGCATCTCTAAGCCTGGGCCTGCCAGAAGGCTTACCACAGGGTCAGCTGGTACCACCATAGGCAGGTCTGGGGACCCTGGAGCTAGCGGGGCACAGGCAGCCCACCCCGCCGCTCATCAACTCCCCATCGTGGGGTATCAGGCTGTGGCTCCCACAGCAGCTTTCTCAGGGAAGTCAGATTAACCAGCCAATTGCAGTGCTTGGAGGCCTAGCCAGGGCAATACCACTTGCGGAGGGGGATACTAGGATACAGACACTGGTCAACAACCCGGGGCCAATCTGGGGTAGAGCAAAAGCTAGATCGGTTGCTGGAACTACTGGCAGACCAGAGTAGGGTTTGGCCAGGAGTAGACCAGGCAGCATCTACTGCAGCAGAGACAGGGGATGCTGGAACAGGGAATGTCATCACCGCCACCACCAATAGCTGGGAAGCAAGGGATAGTGAGCTTCCTATCCCTGGCAGAACCCATTGGGTCACACTTGCTTGACAAGGTGAGGCAGCAAATCCTCAATGGAGAATATGCTTGATGTCTTTGCCCTGCTGAATCAGCCTAAAGAGCCAGAAATGGACAAGAAGGACAAGGACAGAGATGGTGGGGTGGAGCAGAAGTGCAAAGTAATGGTGCGCCAGACTTGGGAAAATTGGACGGCAGATTTCACAATTTATGCAGGGATCCTCACCCAGGGCAGCCCGGGAAAAGCTGACAGGCTGTGGGTCTATTTTAATAGGATAACGACAATGCATATTAGTAAGCTAGGTGGGGAGTGGTTAGAATATGATGAGGAGTATTGAAGGAGAAAGCAGACGGACACGGCATGGTCTTGGGTGGTCTTGGACCTCCCGCTACTGTGGACGATAGACTTGGGGGTAGGGGGTCCAACATACAGACAGTGGCTTTCCGGTGAGGTGCCCCCAGTCACTGAAGAAAGGCCATCAAGGGAGTAATAAGGAAAAAGGGGGGGTGGGAAAGGGTGTTGTTTCAGCTACAACCAGGGATCATGTAAGGTTGAGCATTGCAGGTACAAGCACAAGTGCATGGCGTGAGGGAAGCCACACTCATTTCAACAGTGCAGAAAAGCTGCAGAGGCTGGGGTGGGGAAGGCCAATAATTCTCACCCCATTTGGAAAGGAGAGACAAAGGCTGAAAACACCAGTCAAGGCAGAAAATATTGAGGGGTGGTTGGTCAACTACCCAGGCAGGGCAGCCGCTTGTTCTTTGGCAGCAGGATTTAGGGAAGAGTTTCATATACCTTACCAAGCCAAGGAGGGCATACGAGGCTGACAACCTGTGATCTGCCAAAGAGTGACCAGATGTCATGCAGGGCAAACACCAGAAGGAGCTAGTCGTGGGTTGGATCAGCGGCCACTTTATCTCCCCCACCCTTGCCTGCACTTCAGGGTACCTCCCATTGGGTTAGTCCCCAAAAAGGCACCGGGCGAGTTCCAGATGATGAACCACCTGTTGCACCCAGAGGGAGATTCAGTCAACTCCTACATTGATACGGTAGACACCACGGTGTCTTATGTGTCGTTTGACTGGGCAGTGGAAGTGGTGCAACAGGCGGGCTGGGGTGCACTACTGGGGAAGGCTGACATAGGGTCAGCATTTCACCTGTTGCCCGTGCAACCAGCAGATAGAGAGCTACTGGGCATGAAATTTGATCGGTGCTACTACACTGACAACTGCATGCCCATGGGGTGTGCTGCGGCATCTGCGTTTTTTGAGAAATTTAGCACATTCCTGCACTGGGCCACAGGCCAAAAAGCCAAACTTGTCCACGTGGTACACTATTTGGACAACTTCCTGTTTGTGTGGAAGGCCGGCTCAGGGCAATGCGCGCACATTATGGTGGCATTCCATGAGGTGTGCACTGAATTGGGAGTACCACTAGCCTAGGATAAGATGGAGGGGCTATGCACAAGGCTTTCCTTCCTGGGGATCAAAATCGACACGAGTGAGCAAGTGTTCAGGCGCCCCAGGGAAAGTTGGTGGCCTTGCACACCCAGCTGGACTCAGCGATGAGGGCACACAAAGTCACATTACGGGAGCTCCAGCAATTGGTGGGCCTTCTCAACTTTGCCTGCTGGGTAATGCCCATGGGCAGGACATTCATGAGGCGTCTGGTGAGCGTTGGGGCAGGCTGTACAAAACCGCACCATAAAATCCGCATCACAGTGGCAGTGCAAGAGGATCTAGGCATTTGGCAGGCATTTTTGCAATGCTTTAATGGGGTATCAATGTGGCCAGTTCCAGTGTCCAGCCAGGAATTGGAACTCTTCAAAGATGCCTCTGGGGACCTGGGTTTCTGGGCTTACCTGCAAGATAAATGGTGTGCAAAGCTGTGGCCTCCAGAATGGGTAAGACAAGGCATTACAAGGCAGATAATAGTGATGGAATTCTTCCCCATTGTAATAGCATTGGTGATCTGGGAGCATGTGCTGAGGGACAAGCACATCACATTCAGGTCTAGCAACACCAGAGTGGTGTACATACATAGATATAGAACATAGACAGTGTCGGCAGATAAGGGCCTATGGCCCACCTAGTCTGCCCATTTGAGCTTGTAAGTTCAGTTTGTTTTCCTAGAAGTCTATTTCCCCTTACCCCTGACCTCTAGAATTCCTTTATGTCTATCCCATGCATTCTTAAATCCCGTGATTGTTTCAGCCCCCACCACTTCCTCTGGCAGGGTGTTCCACTTGTCCACCACCCGTTCTGTGAAGAAATTCTTTCTCATGTTTCCTCTGAATCGTCCTCCCTCCAACTTCATCCCATGCCCTCTAGTCCTGAAACATCTTTTTCGCTTAAAAATAAGCCATGCCATAAACAAACAGTTAGGGGGCAAGGGCCTGATGGGCAACCTCATGCAGGTGTTTGTCCTAAAATGTTTGTTGTTGAATATCAACTTAAAGGTTGTACACGTAACAGGTATCGAAAATGGTATCGCTGATGCTCTTTCTCATTTGCAGTGGCAGAGGTTCTGAGAACTGGCTCCAGTGGCAGACCTCCAGCCCATGGAAGTCCTGCCATTCCTTTGGGAATTGATAATCCAGAAGCCTGGGAGTTAATTGAGAATGCACTGGCACCTAGGACGTGAATAGCATACCAGAGAGGGGTCAACTGTTTCCTGGAAGTGCAACACACACGAGGGTGGGCAGGGACATGGCCTATCCCAGTGGCACAGCTGCGCAAATATGTGCTAATCAAAAAACATGAGGGGTTCACCCAGGCATCAGTCGAGCAGCACATGTCTGGCATTGCATGGTTTCAGAAAGCTAGGGGCTTTCTTGACTCCATGAGGGAATTTACACTCTGGAAGATGCTGAAAGGTTGGTCGCAGGTGGCTCCGAGGGCATGGACTACAGATGCCCTATCAGCCCTATCATATGCAAGCAGATCTGGGATGAGTTGCCGAAGGTATGCTCATCCCCAGAGGAGACTAGACTCTTTTGGACAGTGTACTTGGTGGTATTTTGCAGGGCATTCTGGGTGTCAGAGCTCATGCAGCCCAGCAAGCACACTGGCAGATCATTGGCACTGGCAGACGCCGACGTTGAGGTCACACTGTCAAAAGTCTTTGTCCAACTACGGAAGAGCAAGACTGACCAACTTGCCCACGGAGTGGTGGTGCCGATTATTGGCACCCAAAAGGCTGCAGTGGGACGTTGAAGCATGGGTGCAGGATTATATAACTAAGTGCCCAGCAGTGAGGGGAGGGGGCTTCTTTCATCATGGGGATGGTGGGCCTCTGACAGTGTTCCAATTTAGGCACCTCTTGCAGAAGACTCTGCGACTTCTGGGCATCTCAGCAGGACATTACAACATGCACTCCTTTAGGATTGGCAAGGCATCGCATGCCAGGGCCTAGAGCTTGTCAGATAGAACAATACAGACATTGGGTAGATGGAAGTCACAGGCTTTTGAAAGATATATAAGATCACACATTATAACTCTCTCTTGCTTTGTCTTGGACAGGTGTTTAGGACTGAGCAATGCAGATCTGGATTTGTGGCCACTCGTACATCCACTGGGTGGCCTTCAGGGCAAGGCAGTATCCCGGAGGAGAGAACCTGTTCCTTGCACCTGAGAGGGCGGAGGTGCATTGGTGGTGTTGGTGTGGGATGCGCTAGAAGGAGTTACTGGCAACATTACAGGCAAAGACTCAGAAGAGGTAGCAGCCTACTGTCTTAGTCATTCATTTGGGAGGAGGGGAATGATATAGGGGTCATACCTGTGAGAGAGTTAAAGGAGAGGGTGCAGCAGAACCTGGCAAGTTTGAAGCAATGGTGGCCCAAGGTGCGCATAATTTGGTCCAACATTGTGCAGTGGCAGCAGTGGCGGCACACCCAGAGTATTAGGGCAATAGAGAAGGTACGCCGGTTGCAGAATCCATCCATGTGACCAGTTATGGGCTCAGTGGGGGGTCCATAGCAAAGCACCTGGGAGTATCAGTAAAAAAGCCAGGTCTGTATAGAGGGGATGGAGTGCATTTATCAGAGGAAGGATTAGATCTGTTTCTGGATGACATACAATGGGCAGTGGTGAGAGTATTATCATGAAGTGCTTGTGGGGGTGAGCTGAGTAGCGCTCACCTTGTGGCAGCTTAGTAGACTTGGAATGCTGTGGGAGGGGGTAACAGGGGATCACATGTCTTTACCAGCCAGATCTCACTGAGGCTGACAGGAGGGCAGGCCTGATGGCTGGAGTCCAGATGGCAACCTTTTCAGGCAGTGGCCTGCAGCATGGCAGATCCTCTGATGGGGGAGGAATTAGCAGCAGTCGGTTATGTAGCCGTTCCTCATGCCCCGGAGATTGTTTCCCTTGAGGGATCCTGGTTGATGGTGAGGTGGCCCTTCCCTGGGAGGGAGGGTTGACCATCAACGATCTAGCTGCTCCATGGTGACCTAGATTCCTTCCAAGGCTACCTAGCTGTGCACATCATGCTGAAACAAATGTATATATTGATAACTGGATTATTAATAAACACATGGCTGTGGTCATTTCTCCAAAGCTCATTGTTGTGTCAGTCTGTTCAGGTGAATGAGGTATATGCCCTCAAAAGACAATTAGTTTATTAATCTTTTGTGTGGGACTGTGTCAAATGCCTTGCTAAAGCCTAAGCAGGCCATGTCCACAGCCCCTCCCTGGTCTGCTGCTATGGTCACCCAGTCAAAGAAATCTATTAGATTCATTTGACATTACCTTCCCACTGTGAATCCATGCTGTCTTGGGTCCTGTGCCCTGCTGGCCTCCAGGTACTCAACAATTCTTTTTTTCAGGAGGACCCTGTAAAGGCATCTATCCTAAATAGATACTTTTGCTCAGTATTTACTGAAGAGAAGGTAGGGCAGGGCCCACAGCTCAGCATCATGGACACAGGGGGGAGGGAGGTGAGCACTACTCCCTTCACAAAAGAAAGGGTCCTACAAGAGCTTGCTAAGCTCAGGTGGATAAGGCAATGGGACCTGATGCCATACATCCCAGGGTACTTAAGGAGCTAAAGGTGGAACTAGCAGAGCCATTATCAGAACTGTTTAGTGAGTCTCTGAGCACAGGAGAGGTCCCAGAAGACTGGAGAAGGGCTCATGTGATCCCGCTCCACAAGAGTGGTAGCAGAGAGGAGGCAGGAAACTACAGACCAGTCAGTCTTACCTCAGTAGTGGGCAAGATTATGGAGGCACTCCTTAAGGAAAGGATAGTGCAACACCTGGAATCCATAGGGCACAGGATCCAAGACAGCATGGGTTTACAAAAGGAAGGTCCTGTCAAACTAATCTCATAGATTTCTTTGACTGGGTAACCAGAGTGGTGGACCAAGGGCGAGCAGTTGATGTCGCCTACCTTGACTTCAGCAAAGCTTTTGACACTGTTCCACATAGAAGATTGATAAATAAGCTGGGTAGGCTCGGGGTGGGTCAGAGTTGGTCAACTGGGTGGCAAACTGGTTGACGGGCTGAAAACAGAGAGTGGTGGTAAATGGTATACAGTCAGAAGAGATGCAAGTCACAAGTGGGGTACCTCAGGGATCAGTCCTGGGGCCAGTCCTCTTCAACATCTTCATTAGTGACCTTGCAGATGGACTAGAGGGTAAGGCTTGTCTGTTTGCAGATGACACCAAGATCTGCAACAGAGTAGATGATCCAGATGGGGTGGGCAGAATGAGAAGAGATATGGATAAACTGACAAAATGGTCAGAAGAGTGGCAACTGGGATTTAATGCAAAGAAGTGCAAAATCATGCACATAGGGAAGAGAAACCCTGAAGTCACCTATAGGCTGGGAGGGGAGTTGCTAGCAGTCACAAAGGAAGAAAGAGACTTGGGTATCATCATCACTGATGACCTAAAATCATCCAAGCAGACCTCTAAAGCAGTAGGGGTATCACAAGTCGTAAGAGGGAGGTAATAATCCCTCTTTACAAGACACTGGTTAGGCCCCATCTGGAGTACTGCGTGCAGTATTGGAGGCCACACCTTCACAAGGACATTAACCAAATTGAGGCAGTCCAGAGAAGGGCAACCAAAATGGTGCAGGGACTGCATCAGAAGACATATGAGGACAGATTAACAGAGCTCAATATGTATACCCTTGAGCAAAGGAGGGAGACAGGTGATATGATCGAGGCATTCAAGCACCTTAAGGGCATTAACAAGGTGAAAGAGTCTAACATGTTTAAATATAAGAAAAATAGCAGGACAAGAGGACACAGCATGAGATTAGAGGGGGGCCGATTAAGGGGAATGTGAGGAAATTCTTTTTCACAGAAAGGGTGGTGGATGCATGGAATGGCTTACCACAAGAAGTGGTGGCTATGAATACAGTGCAGGGCTTCAAACAGGCATGGGATAGGCATAAGAGAGCAATACAAATGACTATGAATAGATAGGCCACTGACAGAGCAAAGGCCGATGGCACATTTATAAGGTAGAAAAACAAATGGGCAGACTGGATGGGCCTTGCGGTCCTTATCTGCCATCAATTTCTATGTTTCTATGTTTCTATGATTCCATCACTTTCCCTACCACAGAGGTCAAACTGACAGGTCTGTAATTTCCTACCTCTGTCTTGCTCCCACTTTTGTGAAGGGGAATCACATCCACCTTCTTCCAGTCCTCAGGTACCACATCATCTTCCCATGATTTGTTAAAAAGGGTAGTCAGTGGTGTCTCTAGTTCTCCCCTTAGTTATTTTAGAATTCTGGCGTGAATCCCGTCAGATGCCATTGCTTTATCCACCTTCAGTTTTAGGAGTTCTTTCAAAACCCTTTCTTCTGTGAAAGAACTGGTATCAACCCCCCTATCCAGAGTGCTTCTATTGATTGGATTAGGTACCAACCCCACCTCTTCTTTTGTGACTACTGAACAGAAGTATTCATTCAGTATCGCTGCTTTTTCACTTTCACCCTCTGCTCACCCACCCTCCCATTCATTAAGTCTCACTATCCCTCCCTTGGTCTTTCTTTGCTCCCTTATGTACCTATAAAAGGTTTTACCCCACCCCCATCTTAACCAAGTTGGCTATCTTTTCCTCAGTTTTGGTCTTGGCTATTCTGACTGCCTTCCCTGCTTCCTTCTGCTTTTACCAGTACAGTTCGCTGTCCTGCTCCTTCTGTGCTTCCTTATACAAGGTTGAAATCTTTTTTATTTGCATTTTACACAGAATGCAAAGCTTTCCAGTACTTAAAGGATGTGGGGAATAGATACAGAAAATTAATTAAATCTAAGCTGAATTTTATCATATTTTAACCCTTGCAGGGCCGCAGACTGATATATCAGTCCAGAATTCCTATATGTTCTAATTCTGTTGGCAGCCTAAGGGTTAAAAGACAGTTAAAAGAATAGTCCTGGTACCAAGAAATATTTTAACTTTTCTGTGCTTATCCCCTCCCCACACACACATTCTGTCTATCATTCTTGAGATTTCCTTAATGAGAAGTTGATGCATCAGGGAGAATTGTTTGATTTTATTCTGCTCATTTGCATGCTACTTTCATAGAGGGTTGAAGTCCTGTACATAAAATCTATAATAAAATGCATTTATTTATTTTGTTTACCAGGCGAGATCACCGGCACCACAGTAGATTTTATAGGGTCAGCCCAGGCGTCAGTATAAAATCTATAACATACAATTTGTAATGCATACAGACACTACACAAGCAATAATACATTATTTAAAAAAGAAACATTTACAAGTAAGTTGCACAGAAATATACTTACATTTGGATAAAAAGCAACTAGGGTTGGCAATAGTTCTCAGATAATCAGGCTTTGATAGTATTGTATAAGACAAAAAATAACCCCAAGTGAAATAATACATACATCATATACAAAATACATGAATACAATTCTATATACCTCTCTAGTAGAGAATAAATTAGGGAAATAAGTCATGTTATTTTGGGATAACCATTTATTTTCACATAGAATATGTTATTTTCTCTTATAAAATGGGTCTAAAATACAAGAAACTTAATTTTGGTAAAACAAGTCAGTTGTCTGTGCATTAGTACAGCATAATGTACAGTCATCCTGGTCCTAAATCTTATCGAATTTGTTAGTAGCCACATCACACAATGAGGAAAATAATCCCTTACACCGAACTGACATTCCATCACAAACAAGGCTGCCATATATTTACTCACTAAAAATCTTCAACTAGGTCCTAAAAATAAAACTATCTAAAAGGTTGTTTCCCTGCTCATCATTGTCTCTTGACACACATAAGAAAATTATAAAATGGGGAGGAAGAATCCTGCATCCTGATTGGCTAGGATGAGTACACTATGACAGCATAATGTACTATAAAAAAATGTCCTACCAAACAGGATGCAGAACATTATATGAATTCATATGCCAGCCATTAGAATTTTAAAAATTGAAACAGCCACCATTTCTTATTTAGTCATTACAGCCTCATATTGCCCAACAATTCACAGAAACCATATACCTGTAACTTCCACAGTAATCAGCAGTCAGTAATCAAGTAGTAAAATAAAAATGTCTGTTTTTCTTTTTTTAGATACTTTGATGTGTTTATGTTTTAAAAACTGCTGCACTCATTGTTCACTCGGTCGCCCACTCCCAGCCCATTCACCCCCTCATGATCAGTAACTGTTATATTATTTAAGAATAATCATCCACTTTGATCATCTTTTAAAAATATTTCCTAATGCACCACAGCCCAAATGATCACTAAAAGACGACTGTATACTCTCTCTCTACCTCTCAGAAAGTTGTTACTAACACCCACATCAACTCTGTTCCCTCACCCAGTAGAGTCAGCCAAACCATAGCCTGCCTACACAGAGTGCTGGGACTTTCATCAATCTTGCTACCACAGATGGTAGTGTGCCAGTCTCTACCATACACTCTACTCATTTAACTGTCCTACCTATCAGCACTTAAACGCATTTTCTCTTGCTCCTTTTCTCATTCAAGCAACAAGTGGGGATCTGTAATCCAGGGACTGCATGAAAAAAATGCAGTAACTCAGGACCAGGTGCCTCCATAAAGAACTGCATATCATTAGCAAAACAAGAACAAAAAATAAAGGCAAGTCAAACTGGTGCCAAGGAAGTGAGTATAAAACATTTTTGTGTGGGGGTAGGAGGGAATGGAAGGTGTGGGAGTGAGAGAGGATGAAAGAGTAGCCTATTAAAAAATTAAACAATAACCACCATCAGGCATTGCCCCCTAGTGGCATCCTTTGGTGAAGGAACTATTTTGCCTTTTGTTTCACAGATTTTTCCTGACATTTCTTTTATTTGTTTATTAATTTTTATACATTTTCACAGTTACCCATTTTATAAGAACAGAAATACACTGTGTGGGAGTGCTTCAAGCCATGATAACCACACTACCAGGGGCAGTCGGGGGAGTTCAGTTATTACAGTGTAATGCAGTGTGTGTGTGTGTGTGTGTGTGTGTGTGTGTGTGTGTGTGTGTGTGTGTGTGTGTGTGTGTGTATACATGTGTGTACAGTATGTTGGGCAATCTACCAGTGGAATTGTGCTGAATTTTGAATCCCTGTATTACATGGTAAACATTCCAATGTTGAATGTGAGGCAAAACATAGCAAAAAGAAAGAGGGTGAGGAAAAAGGCAGTAATATAAGCAAGAGTGGAAAAGGGGAAAACACATATATAGGCAGAGACAGACTCAAATTGCTTAAATAAATTCCTGAAGTTCATAAAAGGACATACATCTGAAACACATAAAGGTGTTTTCAGGAGAAATCTACCCCCCCCACCACCACCACCACCACCACCAACAACAACCTGGCAGGTTCAACAGTTTTGAAAACATTTCCATTAAACTACTCATATTGGTTTCAAATTCAAAAAGTATTTTTTTTTATAAAAATGTATGCCATATGCAGTTTTCATTGTATTTTAATGTTTTAGCTACTCCACCCCCAGTTTCCAGAACCCAGAACATAAGACTATTTGTTGCCTTCAAAGATAAAATTAAATTGAAGCATATTTCAATATCAGATCCTTTTTTTTTTATCCTTCTAAAATAATTTCTTCTAATGTTAGCTCCTTTTAAGACACAAGACACTTGGGGTGTGCCATTATGGTGATATAATTGCACTTCTTAGGTGCATTTAATGTCATTTGGCTGCACATCATGCCTAACAATGCACTTGAGGAATGCCATGTGATTGTATTACCATAACACACGCCCCATCATGTTTCATTGCTTACTTACAAACTGGAAATAGAACACAAAGAACAACGTATGAGATAGAGTTAGGCATGGAAAGAAAGGTAGTGTTACACCAAAACAAGGTAAACATTAAAAAAAGCATCGCAAATAGTGCAGTGTATATCAGATACCTAATGGGATGCAGGAGTATAGTACATTTAATGCCAGACATGAGCAGCAAGACCTTCATAACTAATTCATAGCTTTGCCACTCATGAGTTATGCTAGTGAATATAGTGTTAGTCCACTGTTTGAAACCCATTATGCATTCCCTATTTATGCAGTACTAGTTGAATGAAAAGTGCACAAATAAATGAGCTATTCTAGCAGATGACATATGACACCTCTAAAATAAAAAAAAAATTAGATGTTGCATACAGTATGTCAAAATCATTTATTTTCCCGGTTTCATACTATGTATCATAGTCATATTTCAAGTTCAGGTTTGTTTATATTTAGACGCAATAAAGCACTAGGCAAAGCCTGTTTTCAGGGCCGTTCTGTGTAAGTGTACACCATATATATTTTTTTAATTATTTATTTGTGTCCTTCAGCTGGGGGGTTGTCCCTTTTGTTCCCCCACTTATTCCAGCCAGCCTTCATGGCTGCCACCCCGATCGCAGCCAGAGCTCGTACCTGCCTGCCACAGCCTCTCCAGGTCACATCACAGCAGGTACGTACCCCACTACCTCGAAACCTGAAGGGTAGGCCTGTGAGGGAGCTAACATTGGCGTGATCATGACAGTGCTGTTGGGGAAGCCTTCATGCTGCTGAGGGTTGTTTCTATTTTTCTCTCCTGTGGGGAGGGGTGTGCAGTGTTGCTAGCAGATGGAGCACATACACATCTGCACACACTTCTCCAGGTGTCTGCCCCAACTCCACCCCTCTTCTACAGCATTAGTGCACTGCCCCTCAGTCTCCACCAGGGGCCAGTCAAGCACCGATCACTGTTGTCCCTCCCTTCATGGAAAAGCAGAGCAATCCTTTGGACACTCAATCCTCCTCCAACCCTGCCAACCCCCAGTGGCCCATGCTCGTTCCCGAACACGGGTCACTGGCATAGTGCGAGGTAAGGCGTCCAGCGCCTCAGTACTCAGCGCCACCGGGCCAGTGTGTACAGCATATTTTACATGTCACATATGTTATAAACAAGCATTCTGCAGCTGGAGTTACTTTCAGAATGAATCAGAGAACAGCTCTACAATGCTGACATCACAATAGCCTTCAGTGCCCTGAAGCCAGCTGCTGAACACAAAAAGAGAAAGTTAAATGTTCAAACATCAGATTTATAAGTTATAACTTGCAAAATGATATAAAAATCAAATACAGTATATAAATACACAATTTATTAACATTTGTCAGGGAGCAGGACTTTCATGGCTCACCCATGCCTTCTCCACTGCTGAGTTATGGTCCTGCCCCCTCTCTCTCTCAAAAGGAAATCCTGTATTTGGAGTTAAGCTATTGTGTTTCTGACATATCTGTCTGTCTGTCTGTCTGTCTTATAGTGGTGTGATAGCGTCACTATAGTTAAGGGTTGAATGCTCACTTCTATATTAAAGCCAAATATGTGTACTTTAATACTGTTGCAATGGTTCAACAGATTTGCATCAAACATACAGGGTATTGTTTTGGGTGCTGTTGGATGTTTGTAAACTGATTTGGTGGCTGTAAGTGGGGCTCATTTTGTGGATGTTTCACGTGTAACAGGCTGCGCTGGTAGAGGCCTATTTCTTCTGATTTAAAACCTATTTGGTGGAATTTGCTTGGGCCTAGTTCTTTGGCTACTGGGCTTGGAGGGGAGACACAGGGCTGATACTCTCTCTCTCGAGTCAGGTGTCTGCCCAATACCCACCCTCCCCAGAAGACTGCAAATTTATAGGGGAACACCTGCTCTGCAATTGGAGGAAAAGGCTGCAGGTGCAGCTCATGTAGTTCTAGCCACTGGGGGTAGGATTTAAAGGCTGGGAGAGAGGAGCTTTGGGAGTAGTTCATTTCCCTTATAAGTTTAATGTGTTGTACTGCACCTAGTAACAGGGTTACTGGTGTACAGTGGGACTGTCTGTAAGATTAGTGGGTGACCTGATTAGGCAGTAGGGGTATCTTGGACTAGGGGGGAACCTGGTGGCTCACCCAAGGAAACCTATTTGGAAGGGGATGGAACCACACATCATTAGGGCTGGCATCTTTGGGAGGGTGGTGGGGTGCACAGGGTGTGGAGCAGCCATGATACTGGACTGGGCTTGGAAGTTCGGTGGTTGCCCAGTGTGCTACCAGCTAGCACAGCTTAGGGAGGAGGTTTGAGGATTAGAGAAAGCTGGGGAAGGGGGTGGTATGGTTGGGAAGGGCTGGGAATCTCCACAAGGTTGCACCAAGCACTGGGGTGGGGGCATAGGGAAAGGAGTGCAGAAGAATACTCAGGGTCACATAGGGAACCTGGCAGAGGGGGTCCAAAAGGACACTACCAAGGAAGAAGGCAGGTAACTGGGGGCCCTCAAGGGGGGACGGAGGGACAACATTCTCAGGGAAGTAGGCAGATGGCCAGGGCTGGACAGAAGAAAGCAAGGCAGGGAAGTGGATCAGACCTTACACTCAGTAACCGCTTCCATTCTCTTCTTCTGCTCAAGGATGAGGGGGGTGATGTAGCCATGACAGGGGTAGTTAGAGATGGAAAGAGAGTGGGAGGCAGGAGGCAGGGGCCAGATAGAGGAAGAACAGGGGGGGACCTGGAATGCAGGAGTATGGGGGGAGCAGTGAATCAGAGCAGGAGGGGCAGGGGGAAGAGGGAGGAAAGCACAAGGAGAAGGACCAGTTGGGAGGAAAGGTAAAGGAGAAGGACCAGAAATACAAGGAGGATTCAGTAAAGGGAGCTGAGGGGTTAGGCCAGGGGAGCACGACTAGCAAGGAGGAACTAAATGGAGACAGGAAGGAAGGGAGGATGAGCCAGGCCAGTTTAGCAGATGGGGGAGAAGGACCAGTTGCGAGCAGTGAGGGGGGAATTAACAAGGAACAGAAGGATACTCAGGAGGAGGAGAGGCATAGGATTGGAGAGGAGGGTGTGGCATGTGGCACCCAGAAAGGGGGAGGAACAAGGAGCCAGCTGGGTGGAGGGGCCGGTAGAAAGGATGAGGACATGGAAGGGGGATGGAGGAAAAGAGTGGTCAGAGTGCTCCTGCTGGGGATTCTATGATCAGGGGTATCAAATGGGATAGGGAGGGAGAAGCCTGGCCAGTTAGAACAAGATGCTTCCCTGGACTAATGGTGCACAGGGCTAAGCACGAGGTATATCAGCTGGCAAAGGATTGTGGGGGTTCCCCAGACATACTGGTCCACCTGGGTACAAATGACATTGAGGGAAATAGCGAGCTAGAGATACAGGCAAGATTCAGGGAGCTCGCCAGGGTCTGTCATGACATAGGATGCACAGTTTCCTTCTCAGAAATCCTGCCAGTGCCAAGGGCTAGTGGGGAACACAAAAGGAAAATTAGGGAGATAAACCAGTGGCTCAGGGAGTGGTGTGAGGCCAGAGGGTATGGGTTGATGGGAATTGGGGGGAGACCTGGGAGGATAAGGAGCAGTATGCTAGAGATAGACTACATCTCAATTTGGAGGGGAAGGGAATCCTTAAGTTGAAAATAGAGGGGTCCATTGGTGAAAAGTGGGGTTTAAACTTGTGAAGGGGGGTGGGATGGGAGAAAAGGCTGTCAAGGGGGTGCCAATAAAGGAGGGACTCTGTCTCCACCCCCCCGGGGATCAGGAGGATTGCAGGAAAAGGCCAACTGGCAAAGTGCAGACCAGGGGAAACAGAATCCCCATGGTAATATGAGCAGGGGAAATGGAACTATAGGGAAAGGGTGGAAGGTAGTCCTGCTAAATGCCAGGAGCTTGGGCAATAAAATGCCTGAGCTCCAGGCGATGCTAACTGAGGGAGCAGTGGATGTGGCAGCGGTCACTGAGACTTGGGCCACTGCAAGACATGACTGGGACCTGAACTGGAGGGATACACTATGTTCAGGAAGGACAGGGGGGAGGGAAGGGGAGGAGGGGTAGCAATGATAGTCAAAAACTGCATTGGCATAGGGGGAGTAGAGGAGGCGGAGGGAACCGTGGAGGCGATTTGGGTCACCTTGATAACAAGGGGGGGCCAGAGAGTAAAAATAGGAGTGGTGTATAGACCCCCTTCCCTGGCGGAGGAGCTGGAGGACAGTCTGGTGGCAGATGTTAGGAGACACTGCAGACTGGGCAGAGGAACGGTGGTGGTGTTGGGGGACTTAAACATGCCAGGAACAGACTGGGAGACTATGACATCCTCTGTGACCAGGGAACAGAGGTTGTTGGATGTCTTTCAAGACGCGTTCCTAACTCAGCAGGTGAGGGAACCGACCAGGGAGGCACGGGTACTGGATGTGGTCCTGGCAGACAGTGACCAGATTGGGGGCCTGGAGGTAAGGGACCCATTGGCGGGGAGTGACCATGCCACGGTCTGGTTCTGCCTGGACCTAGGAGGGTAGAGAAGGCTGCACAAAGACGGAAGTAACCGACTTCAGGGGCAGATTTTAAGGAAATGGGAAGGATCCTAAGGAGCATTTGGATGGGATTGGGTCAGACATGGACGCTGATAGTAGGTGGGAAATCATCAGAGAGGGTGCAGGATGCTACCAGCACCTGTGCAAGAGTAAGACGAAAATGCGGTAGGGCCCAAAACTCCTGTTGTGGACCAGGGAGGTCCAGGAGGTGGTGCGGGAAAGAAAGCAGCCTATAAGCAATTCAGTGCTCAAGGAGTGCAAGGATCGAGGGAAGTATGAGCTGATGGCTAGAAGGTCAACATAGAGTGGGAGGGCACAAGGCAAGGAAGGAGCAGAACCTGGCCAGGGAAATTAGGAGAGGGAACAAGGGTTCTTAGATACATTGGGAAAAACGAAGGGTGAAGGGGCAGATTAGCAGGATTAAATCAGGGGAGGGATGGGCACAAGACCCGGGGGAGCAGGCTGAGGTACTAAATGAGTACTTCACCTCAGTTTTCACCCAGGAAAATGGGGGTGCTGCATCATACATGGGAGGAGACAGAGATACTGAGGAGGGGGGACCTCACCAATCGGCAGGTCTGGGGAGAGGCAGAGGCATCACTGGCAGGTGGGGGGAGGGCTAAGCAGGGAGAAGGGGTACCGGAAGTGGAAATTACAGCTGAGAGAGTGAGGGAAGCCTTCAGCTCCCTTAAGACGGAGAAAGCACCGGGGCCGGATAAATTACATCCCAGAGTGCTGAAGGAACTTGCAGATGTCCTGGCAAAACCCCTGGCAGAGCTTTTCACCATCTCTCTGAGGACAGGGTGGGTGCCCCAAGACTGGAAGGTGGCATATAGTGCCTATCCACAAGGGGGATCAAGGGAGTGTGGGAACTACAGGCCTGTCAGCCTGACCTCGGTGGTGGGCAAGGTGATGGAGGGCATTGTCAAGGAGAGGCTAGGGGGGGACCTGGATAAGTCAGGGTGCCTGGACGATAGACAGCATGGATTCATCCCGGGGAAATCGTGTCAGACAAACCTGGTAGAGTTCTATGACTGGGTGACAAGTGCCTTGGACCTGGGTAGACCAGTGGATGTCCTCTTTCTGGACTTCAGCAAGGCATTTGACTCTGTTCCTCACGTGGGCCTGTTGGATAAGCTGGGAGAAATGGGGATGGGGAACCAGATGATCAGATGGATAGGCAATTGGCTCCAGGACTGGACCCAGAAGGTCGTAGTTGGTGGGATAGTCTCATCCCCAAGGAGGGTCATTAGTGGTGTCCCACAGGGATCAGTCCTTGGGCCCCTTCTGTTCAACGCCTACGTATCTGACATAAGGACAGGAATCAGGAGTGAGATGAGTCTCTTTGCAGATGACTCGAAACTGGGGGCGGTGGTGGATGGGGAGGAGGTGAGGGTGGCCCTATAGGGGGACCTGGAGGCTCTGGAAAGATGGTCTAGAAAGTGGAAGCTGAGGTTCAATGCAGGGAAATGCAAGGTACTCCACCTGGGGGCCAGAAACCCAGGCCAAGTGTACACCCTGGGGGAAATGCTGCAAGTCTCGATGGCTGAGAGGGACCTGGGGGTGGTGGTGGATGTCAAGATGAACAACTCTGAGACTTGTAGGAGGGTAGCAGCCAAGGCCAACAGGATGCTGGGATGCATCGCTAGGGGGATCACCTCCAGAAGGAGGGAAGTGATACTCCCTCTGTATAACTGCTTGGTGAGGCCGCACCTTGAGTACTGCGTGCAGTTTTGGAGGCCACACTTAAAGCGGGACATTAACCTCCTGGTTAGGGTCCAGAGGAGGGCAACCAAAATGATTTGGGGCTTGGGGGACAGGACCTATGAGGAGAGGCTCGAAGAGCTAAATATGTACACATTGGAAGAGAGAAGGGACCGGGGGTACATGATAGAGGTCTTTGGGTACATGAAGAGGGTAAATAGGGGAGGAACAGTCGGGGTGCTTCGAAGGAAGGAGGAAGGGGCCACTAGAGGGCATGGCTGTAAGCTGGAGGGGGGAGATTCAGGGGAGAAAGGAGGAGGTGCTACTTCACTGAGAGGGTGGTGGAGCCATGGAATGCACTGCCTAGGGGGCTGGTGGAGGCAAAGACAGTGGAGGGGTTCAAGAGGGGGTGGGACAGGTACAGGGGAAGGGTTCTGGAAGCAAAATCCAATGCAGCAAGAATATCCGGAACTGGGAAGGGAGAAGCCAGAGAAGGCGAGGGGGACAGCAAGGTCAGCACCCAGGTTGGGGACTGACCAAACGAGCAGACACGAAAGACCGTTAGGCCTATTCTGCTGGCATTTTAGTATGTTAGTATGATCTCATGGGGTAGGTCTCTGATTTGGCAAATTTTGATTCAATCAGTTGTGAGGTTTTTGTGACACAGAGTCTGAACAATCCTTAAATTTACTTGTGTTTGTTGTTTCTTTGCCCACCTGTATCTCGGAAACTGTTTTAAGTGGTCTGAAATCTTTGGGGTAGAAAGCCTCTGCCTCACAGATGTGCATTTTAAAGGTTTGGTGAAAAAATATTTAATCCATGCCAAAGTCATTAAATTTGAAAGTTTCCCATTATTTCCTATGGGAAAAAATAAATGTTCAGCATGAAAATGGATTCTGTCTCACAGGAGCCAATCCCTTTTCGCAGACAGGGTCATCCTGTGTCACAGGAGCCTAATGCCTTTTTGCAGATGGCTCATCCTGTGTTGCAGTAACCTAATGACGTTACGCAGATGGGTCATCCTGTGTCGCAGGTGGGAAATACTTATGTTGGAGTCTGCCATTTTATTTTAGAGTTAGCAAGAGAAAGAAAATACAAATGGAAAGGGACCTGGGGGTAGTCATATCAGATGACTTAAAGGTGGGCAAGCAATGTGAGAGGGCAGTAAGGAGGGCTGGGGGGATACTGGGATGCATAGGGAGAGGCATCACCAGTAGAACACAGGAAGTTGTTATCCCTCTGTACAGACAGCTGGTGAGACCCCATCTGGAGTACTGTGTGCAGTTCTGGAGACCCAATCTCCGCAAGGACATAGACAAGATGGAAGCTGTCCAGAGGAGACTAACTAAAATGTGCAAGGTCTGCACCAGAAGACATATGAAGAGAGACTAAAGGAGCTTAATATGTATAGCCTCGAGGAGAGGAGGGGGACATGATAGAAACTTTCAAGTACCTCAATGGAATCAACAAAGTCCAAGAGGGTAGCATCTTTCAAAAAAAGAGGTGTGCAAGAACAAGGGGGCACAATTTGAAGATGGGGGGGCCGCTCAGAGGTAATGTAAGGAAGTATGTTTTCACAGAGAGGGTTGTGGATGCATGGAACGACCTTCCGGAGGAGGCTGAGGAGTCAAAAACAGTGGTTGAATTCAAGCATGCATGGGACAGTCATAAGGCAATTCTAGGGGGTGGAGGTAGAAAGAAGTAGGCTGCTGGTTAACTAGGATCTGCAGCTTATCCATTAGGCAGGGAAATGGGCAGACTGGGTGGGCCAAGCAGTCCTTATCTGCCATCAAATTCTATGTTTCTATGTTTCTAAATGGGACCCATTTAGTTACAGTCAATAAATGCCTTTCTGGGCTCAAAATCCTAGGTGCCCAGCTTAGAGAGAGGACTGCTTCCCCCATGTTCTCTGTATGAGAATAGTGGGATTTTTTTTTACTTCGGCAGCCGCAGCTGGAACTCATGCTGCTGGCTGCAGTTTAAGCTGTGAGCCATCATTTTTCGGGTGTCTGGTGGCACCCCGTACCCTCCGATTGCCATCCCAGTTTTCTTTTGTACCCTGGTTTCTAGTGGTACCCCCCACCCTCTGATCACTGTCCCCTTATTTTTTTTCTGCCCTGGGGTCTAGTGGCACCCCCACACTCTGATGGCCTTAAACACAAACACTGATGGATAGTCGGCAATCCCTGTGAGAGAAGGGTGGCAGTCGGCTTGAGCCCTTTAAACCACCTTCTTGACTTGCTGGCTTGCCATTGACTTGTTCCCATGACTTTGGTCCATCTTGCACTAAATTTGTGTTCTCCTGGCAGGTTGGTTGTATTGGTTTCTGCAGACTAACATACTAACATACTATTTGCCAGTAGATTAGGCCTTACGGTCTATCGAGTCTGCTCGAACTTTAGATCCTTAGTTGGGTGCCGAGACCCTCCCATCCCTTGTGCTCCAGAAACCCGTATCATCCATCCCCACCCCCCTGGGACGGGACATCATCTGATACATCCACTTTCTGTGTCTGTCCCATCCTCTCTTGAAGCCCTCCACTGTGGATCTCTGAACTAGCTCACCAGGCAGTGCATTCCAAGGGTCCACCACCATCTCAGTGAAAAACTTCCTCCTCTTTTCCCCCCTTACCCTTCCACCTTCCAACTTCAAACCATGCCCTCTGGTGATACCTCCCTGCTTTAGTCTAAAGATCCCCTCCATGTTTACCCTATTTATTCCCTTGAGGTACTTTAAGACCTCAATCATGTCCTGCCTGTCTCTCCTCTCCTCCAGTGAAAACAGGCAGAGCTCCTTAAGTCTGTCCTCATACGTCAAATCCCCTAGCCCTCGTATCATCTTAGTTGCCCTCCTCTGTACCCTCTCCAGGAGCTGTATGTCCCTCTTCAGGTGTGGTCTCCAGTACTGTACACAGTACTCAAGGTGTGGTCTAACCAGTCCATTGTACAGTGGCAGAATCACTTCCTTGCTCCTAGAGGTGATCCCCCTTACGATGCATCCCAACATCCTGTTTGCCTTGCTAGCCGCTCTCCTGCACTGCTCAGTTATTCATACATGCATCCACCATGACCCCTAGGTCTTTTCCCTATTGAGGCCTCCAGCGCCTCCCTCCCAGGGTGTACCTGTGTTTAGGGTTTCCCGACCAAGATGCAACACCTTGCACTTGGTGCTATTGAATTTACTTTCATGTGTGAGCCCAGCTTTCCAGGGTGTCCAGGTCCCCTTGCAGGGCCAACCTCCCCTCTTCTCCCTCAACTACTGCTCCCATCTTGGAGTCATCAGCGAAGAGACTCATTTCACACCCTATACCCTCCCTGATGTCCGATATGTATGCATTAAACAGGATCGGACCCAGGACCGAGCCCTGCGGTACCCCACTACCAACCTCTCTAGGGTTCGAGTGCTCCCCACAGACCACTACTCTCTGAGTGCGTCCAGCTAGCCAGTTTTCAATCCATCTGACCATCAAAGGGCCTACTCCTAACCCCATCAGTTTCTCCACCAGACCATTGTGGGGGACAGAGTCAAACGCCTTGCTGAAGTCCAAGAATAATACATACACAGGCTTACCCCTGTCCAGTTCTGATGTTACCCATTCATAGAACTCCACAATGTTGGTTTGACATGATCTACCTGGCACAAACCCATGTTGCCCACTATCCAGACCTCCCACCTCCTCCAAGTACACCCCCAATCGTTCCTTTAGTATACTCTCCATTAATTTTCCCACCACCGAGGTCAAACTGATGGGTCTATAGTTACCTGGTACTTCTCCCTCGACCCCCCTTTATGGATCGGTACCACATGTGCCTCTCGCCAATCCCTAGGTACCCTCCCTGTCTCAAGTGACCTGCTGAAAAGCTCCACCAGGGGTGCAGCCAGTATGTCCGCCAATTCCCATAGTACTCTCGGATGAATGCCATCCGGCCCAGGAGATTTGTCTTTCTTTAGGGCCTTGAGGGCTAACCACACCTTTTGGCAGAGATAGCATCATCCGTCCCCTCCACCTTACTGGCCTTTTATCTTTACCCAGATGTGACACCCTGGGGTACCTCTCTCCCTCTTGCTCCATTTTGTTGCTCCCTGATCCCACTTACTGATGTTTCTATCCTCTGTGTCTTGCTTTGTAGATATCCCATCCCCCTCCCTAGTGAACACAGAGGCAAAGTACTCAAAATACCCCTGCCTGGTCCCTCGCCTCTTCCACCCACCCTCCTTCTGATCTCAATCTGCTGAGATGGCCCTTAGTTTTTCTCCACTCCCCAATGTACCAGAAGAACCCCTTTTCCCCTCCATGTATCCCCTGTGCCAGCCGCTGCTTTTTACTGGACTTTGCTCCCCTCACCATACGGGTGACTTTTCTAGATGCAAGCTGGTACATTTCCTTATCCCTATCCCCTCTTGTTGTTTTATATTTTTTGTAGGCCGGCTTCTTTTCTCTGACTGCTACCTGTACCTTACTGGACCACCAGCATGGTTTATGTGACCTTGCTCCCTTACGTTTCAACTTAGTGCAGATCCTGACTGCCTCATGAAGTCCCGTTTATGACCTCCCATCTCCTTTCCACACTTGTCATTGAGGTAATCCCATCAAGTGATCCTTGAGAATATTTCCCATGCCCATGAAGTCTGCCCCTGTAGTCCACTGCCAGTGTCCTAGATCTCACCCCTCCCCCATGCTTATTTAAAACCAGACAGTATTGTGGTCGCTCCCAGTCAGGGGGTCTTGTACAACCATGTCCCTTACCAGATCCCCATCTGCCAGAACCACATCCAGGACATGCCCCTGCCTTGTGGGCTCTATCACATGCTGTGTTAAGAAAACATCCTGGAAGCCATCCAGCAGCCTCTGCTCCTTGGCCACCTTAGAGGACATGGTTCCCCAGTTTGTACCTGGCATATCAAGGTCCCCCATCAACACCACTCCTTCCCCTTTGGTCCACACTGGGCAATGATGTTGTCCAGCAAACCATCCTCTAGAACCTCACTCATCCCGGGGCCTATATGCACACCCAGCTTGACCTTATTTCCTGCTGAGGATCGTAGTGACCCATAAGGCCTCCACGTTTCCTCTGCCTCTTCTACCTAGCAATTTCTATGTCATCTCTAATGAACATAGCCACTCCACCCCTCTGCCCTCCTTTCTATCCTTCCTGAGCATAGTGTACCCCTGTACGTTTAGGTCCCAGTCATGGTTTTTGTTGGCCCACGTTTCCGTGACCGCCGCCACATCCACTCCCCCCCTTGAACAGCAAGGCCTGGAACTCTGGCAACTTGTTTCCCAAGCTCCTGGCATTTACTAACACCAACCCCCAACCCTTATCCCAGATTCTCTTTGTCGAACCCCACCCAGATTCCTTATACTTCCATCCTCCTCTGCTCCTCCTGAAACCTCCATCCCAATCTGTTTCCTTCCCTTCCCTTGAGCGTGAAGGCTACTCCTCATCTGGAGGAGAGGGCTTCTGGTCAGCCCCTCCTTATCCCTTCCCCTCACAAGTTTAAACCCCACCTTTCTTGTATGTAGTCAGCCATCCCTGTTTAAGGACTTCCTTCCCTAATGAGGCAAGATGAAACCTGTCCTTGGCATATAGTCCCCTTATCCTCATAAACTCCATTCCAGTTCCCTAACACCCCAACCCCTCTCTTCACCCCACTTCCTGAGCCAGTCATTAACCTCTGTGAGTTCATTTTTTCTCCACTGAGCCTTTGGTACTGGAATATCTCCGAAAAGGAAATGTTGCATCCATTATCCCAACAGACTCTGGCAAGTTCTTGGAACCTTGCTTGGATTTCCAAAATGCTACTTCCCTCTAGATCATTAGTTCCCAAATGCACCAGAAAATCCTGTTTCCCTCCACAATCCCTAACCATTTCATACACCATGAACTTTGCTCTGTGCAGTGTCAGCCCAGAGATACACACTACCTTCACCTGGCTATGGCATCCACCCCCCTGTCCCTCCCACTGGATACCCCTAATCATCGAGTCTCCCAATAACGAACCTTAACACCACCATCATCCTATGGTTACCTCCACTATGCCCTCTAGCCCCCTTCCCCCTTATTCATGATCTCTGTTCATGGGAATCTTCCTGCCTTACTAGAGACCCTTGTCACCCTCCCTTTCTGCCTCCTTGCTATTTTGCCCACTTAACTCAAAATCCTCTGAATAGGTGTCCCTTAACCCTCTCTTATCCGAACCATTTATCCTGGCCCTGATGGTTTCTCCTTCCCCACACCGCCATCCTCCCCTTGTAATAGTACCCCTGCCTCCAGAGGCCTCTGGGGTCCCTTTAGCTAGGCCACATCCTTGGTACTGACCTCCCTGCTGAAATGGGGCTCCTCTCCCAACTCCTTGTCTCCCAGTTTCTCTCCAATCATGATCTCCTCTCTCATGTCTGGAATATGTTGCATCTCCCCCATTTGCTTAACATATATGTTTCCCCTTCTCCCTCTGGGACTATTTCTATCCTTTCCATTGCCGGTCTGTGATGCCCTATGGGTATCAGACTCCCTCCCCCCGGCCTCTGTATAAGTTCTCTCATTTCCACCAACCCCTTCCTCCCCCTCTAGGTTGCTTAGTAGCTCAAATTTATTGCAACACTCTATGTCAGCCTCCATCAAGTAACCCGAGATTCCCCTGACTGCACCTCTACACTGCCCTCTTCTTCCCCTCTTGCTCTGTTCACCTTAGGAGCTCCTTCCCACGGTCTGCTGTTTTAGGCTTCCGCACAACAGCCCCTCCTGACTCTTCCCCCTCCACTATCTTTGTATTCAGAATGTTCACCCCGTATGCTTTCCCCTTAGCATCAACTTCCCTATCTAAGGGTCCTCTGTCCCTAATATCCCCCCTCCTGCCTGCTGTAACATAAAGTCCTGTAATTTCAGAGCGTTGCCCCAGCCTCCCCTCAGCCCCACCCTTCTGCTGCCCATAATCACACCCCTTATCCTTGGACACCCCCCAGCTCCCCAGCTTACTCCTTAACCAATATACCTCACTCCTGATACAAGATAACTGTCTCACAGAGTGGCAGCCTCCTCTCCAGGCCCAATTTAGAATTATTGCCATCCCACAGCCTGTACAGCCTACAACCCTTCCAAAGATGCCTGCCATGGTGGAATATGGCCACCCTGTTTATCCCCTCTGTTTATAATGGCACATCCCTTTCCCAGTCCTTTCCCCTGGAATACAGTTTCTCTCTATACTGACTGTAGTTATTTACAAACCCAGTTTCAACCCCACCAATAAAGTTCAAAGTCTCACAAACACATACAGTCCAGTGTGTGTTGGTCCCACTAACAGTGTGTGTAAGCAGACATCAGGTACCGTGTGATGTCACAGGCCCACCAGCTGCTGTTGCTTCAAATTTCAGTCCTAAAACAGAAATACTCAGCCTTTCAATCCCAACCCCCAGTGGTTTTCAGTATTTAAAGCCTACAAACAGGGTGGGTGGGAGGGCTCTTACCAAACACCAGGCAAACAACACATTTAAATTTCCCTCTAATTAACCCTGACAAACAACTGTCCCCAAACCTCAAAAAGTTACAATATCACAGCCCAAGTAACAGTTCTAATTCAAGGTAATAATTTTTACCACATAGAGCTAATTTCACTTACAAACTATTCCAATATTTCAGTTAAAACAGAATATAAATCCAGACCTCTGTCCAACCAACCTGCTGCTTTGAGTTCCCAAGTGAACAATGGAGGCCAGGGTAATTCCTGTTTAAAGACAAGGTAATTGCAGCTAATGTCCCTTCCTCCTAACACCAGGCAAACAACACATTTAAATTTCCCTCTAATTAACCCTGACAAACAACTGTCCCCAAACCTCAAAAAGTTACAATATCACAGCCCAAGTAACAGTTCTAATTCAAGGTAATAATTTTTACCACATAGAGCTAATTTCACTTACAAACTATTCCAATATTTCAGTTAAAACAGAATATAAATCCAGACCTCTGTCCAACCAACCTGCTGCTTTGAGTTCCCAAGTGAACAAAGAGACTGGAGACAGATTTCTGAGAAACCGACTGCTGGTGTGATTCCTGCGTCTGTGCAGCTGACACACTGGAACTCTTGGTCTGGCTGGTCCCTTTTGTTTGCCCATCCTGTTCCATCTTTTGGTACAATAATTATGTTGGGATTGTTTCCTTTGTTTTCAAACTACAGATTCTGCAGATTTGAAGTGGAAGGCATGCGGCGGGCTGCAGAAACTTTCCCGAGACTCTGCAAGCTATGTCAAATAACAACTGTATTTCTGATAGCTTCTACTGATGTTCCTTTGTATTTATCAAATAGGCTGAGTGTTGTGTACTTGCCTTTCCCATCTTTTCCCTTGGTTATTTGCCCCAAATGATTGGACGTCGAGATGAAATGTCATTGAGTATGGAAATTTCTCAGCACAAGTTCCAATGTACCTATTCCGTTTCTGAGGTACTGTCCCTTAGACTATAATGAATTCTGCCTTGCCAAGCAAGATATGTTTAATGGATGGACGTATATTGCTGTTTGTATTGTTTCCTCCACTGGATCCCACTTCTTTCCTTGAGTTAGTCCTGCCCAGCCTGTCAGTCTCCAGTCTAGCATCCTGGTGGATAGTGCTCCAGGACTAGATTCTGAGTGCCCTGGTGTCTAATGGCACCCCCCCGATTGCTGTCCTCATTATTTTTTCTGCCCTGCTGTGTAGTGGCACCCCCCACCCTCTGATTTCGGTCCCTGTTACTGTTTTATTCTGCCCTGGTGCCTAGTGGCACCTGACACTCCTATTTCAAGAAGAACCCTGAAATGAAGAAAATGGTTCCTCAATTACTTTTTTTTTAAAAATCCTTAAAAGAAAAAAAAAATAGTCCCTTGCCGATCAGAGCCCATCCTCACCCCCCACTCAGTACCCACCAACCCACACCTCCCAGTGCACCCCAGACACCCTCACTCACCTGAACAGGTCCCAGGTTTGAGATCCACTCTGGAACCAGCGACTGCAATATGAGAAACTAAGGTAAATGCAGTTCAATGTATTTCAATGGAAGGTTGAACCTTTATGCACAACTCAACCATTGTTTGAGATTTTGACCCCAAATGTTCAACATGGCCTATTGAGGACCCCACCACATGAACAATATGACTGTCATTACACAACTCCCACTCAAAAGGTGATTTTGTGGTCACTTGGGGATTTCGCCTTCGGGCAGCATTTTCATGACAGTTATGCTGTTCATGAGGTGGGGTCATAAGAAGGCTATGTTGAAAATTTGGTGTCAAAATATGTAAAAATGGGCTGATCTGGTGGTGCTGAGGGTTGAGGTGCTGGATGCCACATCTTGCGCCATGCCGATGACCTGGGTTCGGGAACGAGCCTGGATAACTGGGGTCAGCAGGGGGGAGAGAGGATTGAGCATCTAGAGGACTGCTCTCCTCTCTCCAGGGAAGGGGACTAGCCATCCCACCCACTAACTACCCTCTAGTGGTGGATAGAGGGCAGTAGGGGTTGGAAGGCTTAGAGGATGTGCTTATGTAGGAGGGGTGGGAGGAAGAAAATGAAAAAAGACCAGGGCCTCATGGACCTGCAATAGCCTGACTGCTCTGGCCCTACCACAGAGGGGGAATCCATGGGGGATCCTTGGGGGTAAGATGAGCTGGGAGTTGGGCTAGAGGATGTACCTCCACCGAGGGAGGGGTTCATAGCCCTGTGGAGCCCATGGAAAGGTGCTATGAAAGAATAAAAAAAATGTAAAAATGGCAAAGTTATGACCATTCATTGCAATTTTGTTATGCATGCTCATAACTTTGGTATTTTTAAATATCTTGACCCCAGTTTTTCAACACGGCCTTCATATTACCCCACCTCATGTATGTCACAGCTGTCATTTTTCAAATCCTGACTAACATGTGTTTCACACCTGTGGTGCAGAATGCCATTGCAATTGTGCAGAATTACATTTTGGCAGGGACTCAAAAATGTTCTATACATGGTAATAAAATGGCTATGTTGACAATATGGTCACTGTTGACCTATAAATGGAAGCACAGGACCCAGAGGGTCCTGTGCATCCAGAGCTACATACATATATGCATAAGGACAATTATGGAGCATGGGATCACAGAGCCCAAAGGGCCATGCACTCCCACAGCCAGAAAAGGACAGTTATGGAGGGTGGGAGTGCAGTGCCCAAAGGGCCCAGTGCTCTCACAGGTAAATAAGGATACAAGTAAATTATCTGATAAAATCAGGACATTTATTGCAAAAAACTTCATTAATGCATCAGTTAGTGCTGCTGTGACAAAAATAGAGAAATGTGGCATCAGGATTTCCAATCCTAACACCCCATCCCAACTCTGCACATACCAACATGCATTAGGGGTGTGCCTTGGCGTCATCAGTCCTAATGCTCACCTCAGTTCTGGTATACTGTACCCATCTCACCTTATTTATTTATGGACTGGGGTGAGTGTTAGGGTCGATGACCCCAAGGCACACCCCCGATGGATGTTGGTGTGTGCTGGGTGGAGTGTTAGGGTTTGGAACCCTGATGCCACATTTCACTACTTTTGTCATGGTAGCCCTAACTGATGCATTAACAAAGTCTTTTTTGCAATGTATATATACCTATATATATAATCTGTGTGTGTAAGCAACAAGAGATGACAGGGTGTACATTATGGTGATATAATCACACATCTCCGGTGCATTGTTAGGCATGAGGTGCTGCTGAGTGCCACTAAATGTACACAGGAAGTGCACTATAGCACCATAATGGCACACCCTTTCATGTCGCATTGCACTTTTAAAATGGCATTTAAATATTTGATTTCAAATTAATGAAAATAAGCAGAAATTTTAAAAAGATAGGGCCATTCATTGAAATATATTTTCATTTTAACTCTGAAGACAAAACATAGTCCATATTCTGGTAATGGTGGGTGGGGGGTAGCTAAAACAATAAAACACAATGAAAACCATGGGTGGTATACAATTTTATAAGAAAAAAATGTGCTATTTATTTACATTTCAAATAAATACAGGCACAGTATTTTAATGGAAATATCTTCAAAACATTTAAATCTGCCAGTTTTTATTTTGTGGGGGGGGGGAGCTGGGAAACACCAATCTATGATTCAAATGTACTTGCTTTTATGACCTTCAGGAATGTATTTAAGTTGTTTGGATCTTCCTCTGCCTATGTAACAGTCTTTTCCCACCTTTCCTCTATTTGTTTATATAGTATTATTGTCTCCTTTCCTCATTCTGTTTCTTTCTTGTCTGTCTTTCCCCACATTGAACATATGGATTGTTTACCATACAATACAGGGATTTAAAATTCTGCACAGTTCAGCAGGCGGAATGTTCCTCTCCTAACATGCTGTAAGCAAAGGCTGCATATGGAGTCAGAGCCTCAATTTTACCTCTGTCAGGTAAGCAGCAGATAATTCCCCAACAAGCAAGCAAAGATTGGTGGAGGATTTTTCATGATCAATAAAGAAACACTAGTAATGAAAACTCTGAACAGTACTTAATGTTTATAATTTGTTTAAGCGTATAAGTAGAGTGTTATGATAAGGGAAAACAGCATGTAATTATTTATTTTTTTGCCAGGCCCCCCAGTGGCTCAGCCCAGCTCAGTTCGCCACTTGCTCATGCCCCAGGTTTGCCCCCCCATGGCAGGGTCTCCATGCAGGCACTCCCCCTTCAAATGGACAATGGAATAGGGGAGATCTGGCTTGTCACCCTGGTCAGTGCCATGGGAGCAGAACCCCCCCGGAGGACACAGTAAGGCAGCTGGACTGCAGCAGGGCCAGCATCATGATCAGGAGCTAGCATTTACTTTTTCTGCTGGGATCCCTGGAGTGGGGACGTGTAATGATGACCAGCATCCACCTCACCCCCCATGTATGGCACCAGCCATGGCAGTTCCCCCAGCCTCTGCCAGAGGTCATCAATCCACCAGACACTCAACCCACCAGAGAAGGAGAGCAGTCCCTGGGATGCTCAATCCTACTCCCCTGCCTGGTCCTCTGACTCCTGAGTCTGTCCTCAAAACTGGGATGTCAGCGCTGCGAGTGGACACCTTGTCGCTGCACCAGCGGGCCAGCTTTTTTTTTTTATTTAAGGTAGTTTTATTTTTAGGGCCTTGTTGAAAGTTTTTAGTAGATAGAGGTACAGTAGCTGCCATGTTTGTGATGGGAAGTCAACTCTGCAGTTGGGCGATTTAATTTACTGCTCATTGTGTATCTATCTATCTATCTATATCTATCTATCTATCTATCTATCCATCTATCTAAATATTATTTGCAAAAAAGCTATGTTAATGCATCAGTTAGGGTTCAGGAAATAGCAACAGAAGTTGGAAAATATGACTTTAGGGTTTCCAACTCTAAAACCTTTGTACCAACCCCTGAAGCAAATGAGGGGTGGAGTCTTCTTTTGGGTTGTCAACCCTAATGTTCACCCCATTGCAGTAACAGAAAAACTAAGATGTGATGGAGACAGGTGTGTATGTTTCATGAGTGCATACAATGGGGTGAGCATTAGGGTTGACAACTCCAAGAAAGACTCCACCCCTCATTCGTTTCAGGGGTGGAGTAGGGGTTTTAGGGTTGGAAACCCCTAACATCATATTTCTCTACATTTGTTGCTTTATCATGAACCCTAACTGATGCATTAATGTTGTTTTTTGCAAAGCATTTCCTTACTTTTTGAGATAGTGTAATCATAGCTTTATTTGGCTGTTGGAATGCAGAGCCCTATAGTTTTTGAGATAGAGTAATTATATTCTTATTTTCGGGCCCTACACTCCCATCCCTCCATAGATGAGTATATATATGTTGCTATGGACAGGCCCTGTGCTTCCATTCATGGAAGTACAGTGAACAAATTTTAAGCATAGCCATCTTATTACCCCACCTCATGTACCCAGTGCAGAAAATTTTTGAGTCCCCACCAAAATGCGAAAACACATTTTGCTTAGGATTTGAAAAGTGACAGCTGTGACATATATGAGGTGGGGTAATAAGAAGTCTTTGTTGAAAATTTTGGATCAAAATATTTAATATTTTCAAAGTTATGAGCATGCATAGCAAAACTGCAACAGATGGGCCTAACTTTGCCATTTTTACATATTTTGACACCAAATTTTAAACATTGCCTTCTTAAGACCCCACCACATGAACATGGGTAGAAAAAAGGTCCAAATCCCATCTGAAATGTGAATCTTGCCAAGTGACCATGAAATAATCTTTCAGGTGGGAGTTTCATAATGACAGTCATATTGTTCGTTATGGTGGGGTCCTCAGAAAGCCATGCTGAAAATTTGGTGTTAAAATGCCAGACAATGGCTGACTTATGTATGCATCACAGTGGAATCCCCCATTGAAAAACATTGAACTACATTTACCTTACTTTCTTGTACTGCATTCGCTGGTTCCAGCAACAAGACTTGTCTTCTGTTGAAGAGTGGATCTTGAACCTGGGACCTGTTCAGGTGAGTTAGGGTGTGTGGGGGTGTACTAGGGGTGTGTGGGGTGGTGGGTGCTGAGTGGGAGGTGGGGGTTGGGGGTAATCTGCAAGGGACCTTTTTTTTTTGCAGAAAACAATAACATTGCTGGATATTTTTCCTTTTTTACAGGGATGGACAGAGACATAAACAGCAGCACAGGGACAGCGATCAGAGTATGGTGTAGGGGGAGGGATCACTGGACTATCAGGGAAAGCTTTTCTTAATACAGGGATGGTGATCAGAGAATGGGGGAGGGACCACTGGACCTTTCAGGGTAATTATTTTTTAATATGGGATGGCAATCGGCGAACAGGGAGAGACAACTGGACTACCAAGGAAATAATTTTATTTACTTCAGTGACTGCAATTGGAAAATGGGGGAAGGACCACTAGACTACCAGGGAAATCATTTTTACTAATGGGACAGTGATCGGAGAATGAGGGAAGGACCACTAGACTACCACAGGCACATTTATCCTCAGGGAATGGAAATTAGTGGGTAGAGGGTACCACTAGACACCAGGGAGCTATGATGGTGTGAAGTGCCATGGACCTTAACTGTTCACAGTCTTTTCAGTTCAAAGTAAAGTTTAAACTGTAAAGAATTGTGAATGGTTATTTTCCAATGGATTGATCCTTAACTAAGCTAATGACAGGCAATATAATTCTCACCCCAAAAAGAAATGCTTACCATCAAACTTTTTAAATTATTCTTATTCTATTTGTCCCCTGCCAACTGGCTCCCTTCCACCCTCCTCATCACTGCCACCAGACAACTTGCCGGCCATCACCTCTCAGCAATTTGATGCGCCAGCTGGCCCGGTGTGGCAGGGAGACTGGCTTCATCCCACCGGTGATCTTATTTTCTCCTCCATCTTCTTGTCCCGCCCCTGAGCGCAGAGCCAAGGTGTGCAATGACATCAATGGCTCAGCCACACATGCTTCTGTATGTGGCATGCTGGTGTCTTGCTTGGCTCCACCCCCCTTGTGTGGGTCCATTGTGCCAGCCCCAGCCACCGCTAGGGACCAGTCAAGCAGCTGACACCATCCCCACCCACCCCAGGAGAGGAGAGCTGTTCTCTGGATGCTCAGTCCTCTCCCTCCCCGGTTGACCCCCAGCAGCCCATTCACACTGCAAATAGGGGTTGCTGTCATGGATGGAGATAAGGCATGATGCCTCTACCCTCCATGCCACTGGGCTGGCAAAACTTTTTAAATTACAACACAATAAGGGAACTAAACATGTGACTGAGACCTAAATTCAGGTTTTGGTCATTCCTTAGCAAGTAGCATGTCTTTAGAAATTAATTTATAAAATGAAAAAAAAAAGATGGCAGGAGTACGAACAGTATTTCTCTGAACACAAACAGTAAATCCTAAACAATTAACAGTTCAAAATGTTTTCATTTACTTGCCTATCTAGCAGCTATCACAAAAACCGTTACAATTCAAAAATGGTGAGATATATTTTCACCACACTATTCAAAGGCACACTCTTGGTGCAGACCCCATAGAAGTGCTGGTATAACCCTAATCACAGAGGTGCTACCTGTCACAGAGTGGCTATGTAATGGATTAGGGGCCCTGGAACTTTTGGGCTTGGTGTTTTACTTAAAGCCTTTTGGTCCCATAACTATGTAAAATCAGAAATTAAATAAATAAATAAATGTAAGCTGTAAAAGTTGAGACTAAGTTAAAAGATAATGTAGAGGAAAATAGAAAGGTAGAAAAAAATAAAGCAAGGGAGGGCAGAAGTAAGAGCAAATCATTTAGTAAATTCCCCCTCCCCCTTTCCAGGTAATTCAGTTAAAGAGAGAGAGAGGGAGAACTGAATCCCTTGTGTAAAGGTAGTTGGGATTCTTTACATGGTAATTGAGTTAATTTGAAGCTTAAATGAGCAGCACCAGTGTTCTGTTTCTACTTGGGTTGAAAGAACACTTTCAGTCATTCTTTTTAGAGGTGTTTGGTAGCACACCAGAATACAGGCACTGCTTGACTAAGAGGAAGTATGGGTTGCAAGTGAGGGGAAATAAAGTTGTTTAAGTCACTGTTCTGTTTAAGTTTCAGTCTTTAAGGGACTGTATTATTTGGAAGTCATTCCTTCTCTAGTGGTTGTAAATAACAGTTGCAAAATATTGAAATGCAACATGTGCTTATAGCACATTTAACTAACCCCAGGCAGAAGGTCAGTGTAATGTTAATTCATATACATGTCCTCTCCTGTCTTTTATTTATTTATTCCCAATTTGGATTTACAACCTTTGAGTCAAAGACTCATTCACAAAGGCACCTCATCGCAGGGAGGGGAGACAACATTTTGGTGGATTACAACAGTGGGGAACAATACAGGTGAGATACAATAAAGAGCATACAAAGCAAAGCAAACAGACATACAAAGAAATTTCAGTGATACAGCGTAGCACACAGGTTTCAATGCATGGTGTACAGACTACAAGTAAGCTAATTTAAATAAACTAGTATACATGAAATACTATGAGATCCCTTGAGATACAGTACTAGGTGGCAGATACATGGGTGTGTGTGCAGAGGGATAGTTGCTAGGGAGAGTGGTGGACTTGGAGGACTTTGTCTGTCGATTGGCTCAGGCAGAGCTTTAGGTATGGCCCAGTCATGGGAATTTGCAGCTCTGAGTGTCAGTGAGGTGTTTATGTAGGGTGATTTTGAAGGGGCCGATTTTAGAGATGTCTGTGATGTGAGCGGGAAGGGAATTATACCAGGAGGTGGCTCTGGAGTGGAAAGATCTTTGGGTGAGCGAGGTCCTGGCTCTCGGCACCTGGAAGGTGGCTTTGGTTGTATTTCGGGTGGCGACCGGGTGGGTGGCCTGTTGTAGGGATGTAGTAACCCCTGGAAGGGAGAGCCCAAGTAGTGTTTTTTTGGCCAGTATACAGGTGTGGTATTGCAGGCACTCTTCAAAGGTGAGTAGGTTTGAGGTGGAGTAAAGCTGGCATGTGTGCATTCTGCTGGGGGCACTGGTCAGGAGTCCGCAGGCCTTGTTGATTGAGGTCTGGATTTGGTGAGGGCAGTGGGGTCAGCAACTGCATAGATAGGGAGTCCATAATCAACCAAAGACAGGATGGAGGAGGTGATAGCCAGCCATAGGGCATACTCAGGGAGGCAGTCTTTGTGGTGGTAGAGGAGTCCAATCTGGGCATTCATGGCAGAGGACAGTGAGTTAAGATGGGCATAGAAGGAGAGAGCCGAGTCGAAGGGGATGCCCAGGTATTTGTATGCTTATACCTGTTCAAGGGGAGTAGGGTGCGGGGGGGAGGATGAGAAAGGGGGCATTTCTGGAATTACTTTGGCGGTGTGCAAAAATCATAGATTTTGTCTTCTTGTGGTTCAGGACCAGACAATGGTCAAGGAACCATTTTTCAGCTTGGCTGAAGGTGAGTTGCAGAGAGCTCTGAAGGGTGAGTGGGTCAGGGTGGGAGGTTATGAGGACCGCATCATCGGCATATAGGAGCATTTTGCCCAAGCAGAAGCTGGGGAAGGTGTTTAGAAAGAGACTGAACAATGTGGGGCCCAGGATGGAACCCTGAGGGACCCCAGAGTGCACAGGTAGGGCAGTTGGTAGGGTACCATTGATTTTGACCCTTTGGGATCTGTCATGGAGGTAGCTGGAGAACTGCCACTTTGTGTGATGGTCGTCTTACAGTCCTCATCCTCAGGACCTCAGCAGCTGTCCAAGCCTCTCCTCACTGATGCGATGACTAGGCTCAAGGTACTTGTAGTGGGCTGTAAAAACCATTTGTAAAAGGCTAGTTAGTTTGAATTACTTCCTGCTCAAAGCTCCCTGTTTAAAACAACCAGTTAAGACATATATTGGCAATAGCCTGGCAGTTGTGTTTAAGTAAACAGGTTATGAAATACCTTGTTTTATAAACTATACTGGGAATTGTACACCTCCGAGAATAACTATATAAATTGTGTGGTACAGTTCTCACTTACAGAAAGGGCACCTGTTCGTGTGTCTTTGGATTTTCAGCTTCTGCTTCTGACTCTCCTTCACCACTCCCTTCCAGGACAGCTATAGTGCTGACCAGCCATTTGTTCCTTTTGGTTTATGCTGTTTCTTGTTGGGGGTGGTGCCTGATGGTCAGAGCTGTTTGTAAAAGAGCCAGGAATTGAAATAAAATAGACTGAATATGTGTACAAATGTAAGTGAATTATAAACTGTTTAGTTAGATAGTTAAAACAAAATAATTATGTTTATATAAGAAGTTTTACTTTAGCATTAATGATGTGGGTGGAGTTAGGTAGAACACATTATCATTTCCCTGTATAAAAGGACTGTCATTTGAGATAGTTAGTTTAGATAGGTTTTGGGTCTGGAGGTGAACTCCAGGGAGCTCTGTGAATTGCTCCAGCAGGTGTTAGGAGAAGAACACATTTCAAGCCATGTAAAAGTCATGGGATAAAGTTTATATGCCATTCTGTTATTTTATTTTGTTGTCATACCAGTCCGCTGATATTATATTTGTCCTGCTATGATGAAATTTTGAAATAGAACTGAATACATTTTGTTCATTTACAACTGAAACTGTGTCATGCTACCAATTAGTCCACAAAGAGACTTGCGCCCACTTACACTACCACACCCGTATAATATATATAGAATTCATAGCTGGGACCTTTTCCCCATTGAAAAAGTCATAATGTATCTTCCCCATATATGATGGTAGCCAAACAGGGTATTATGACCTTAGCTAGCTACCTGTATACAGTAGGACACATCAAAAAGTGCCCAGTCTTATGTATTATGTTAAACAAATGATGGCAAAATGTGGTTTATCAGGAAATTATACCATCTCAGGGTTGAACACACTCATAATGACCACTCACTCTTTAGGCTCATGGCTTTATGGCTTGTTTAACTCCTCAGTGGTGTTATTTCCTCATATACCACACTTTGCCATCCTTTATTCATTCTCTCTCTCTATCTATCTATCTATCTATCTATCTATCTATCTATCTATCTATCTATCTATCTATCGCTCTCTCTGTCTCTCTTTCTCTCTCTCTCTCTCTATGTATCTGCAGTATCTATCTCTATATCTATATCATGGTGTCACGATACCACTAGGCCCCAGGGACCCATATCCAACAAGAGAGCCATATCCATTAAAAAATACGTACAGTACAAGGAAACTGCCCAGATACTATCCAAAAGATCAACAAGGAATGGGTCAAGTAGGATGAAGGAGAGGAGGCAGAGGGGGAAGGAGAAAAAGGGGTAGGTAGCAGATATTCAATCTAATATTAGACTAACTGACTTAGAGATGGCAGTACTAAGTAAGGGACTTTCCTTTGCCCCTACCACTATTTTATTTTAATTTATTTATTAAGTTTATTTTTTGTTGACTGGGTAGGTGCACTAGCCATAAGGATGACTATTTTCAGGCCCGAACAGGGAGGTTACAGGATCGAAAAATGAACAGTACAAAATCAGGAAGTATAATACAAACAGTACAGGATCAGAAATTTAGATACCCACAGTGCAAAAACAAGATGTAGAGGTATTTGGAATGTAAATAAACTCCAAACAATGTGCAACTTGCACAAATTATTTTTTTTAAATCTTAGATTAAAACAATATTTTTAAGCCTAACCAGTAGGAGACTCATACAAAAAAGATGTAAAGCATGCCTTTATTCAACAAGCATTTGTCAGTGCCGAATGTTGGCTTGCTGGCATTGGCATTGGTAGTGCAGGAGTTAGAGAGATGCATAATAGGAATGGCAGTGAAGTATTGAACAGATGCCAACCCACCCCCACCCTGCAGAGACTGACAGGCATTGGGTGTCCCTTTGGGTGTTTGGTAGTGCAGTGCGGGAAAACATTTTGGGCAGGATGCGTAAAATGACAGCTGTACAGTTCACAAGGAGGTGTAAAAAAATGCCAGTGTTGAAAATGTGGCATGCAAATATAGCAAATTTGCTAAGTTACAAGGGTGCATGGGAAATATGCAATGCACGCTTGCAACACTCCATTTTATGGGCATTTGGCACCAAGTTTTCAACATAGGCATTGTAGTACCTCTGCTCTTGTACAGTGTCACTGTTATTTCCTCAAAGTGTCCCAAGAAGTGATTTCGCACAGCGACCATGCTATTCTGCACCGGAAGTGCGAAAACACATTTTGGGTAGGATATGTTAAATGACGGCTGTGCTGTTCATCAAGAGGTGTGGAAAAATGGCAATGGTGAAAATCCAGAGTGAAAATATCACAAATGTACGATGGTATGAGCATGCATGCAATCTGCCAATGCATGCTCGTAACACAGTCATTTTATGGAGTATCATCACAAAATTTTCAACATAGGTATTTTAGGACCTCTGCTCATGAACTGTGTCACTGTCATTTTCATAATCTGGCCCAAACATTGATTTCCCACAGTGACTGCGCTATTGTGTGCCAGAAGTATGGAAACACATTTTGGGCAGGATGTGGAAAATGACAGCTGTACTGTTCATAAGGAGGTGCACAAAAATGACAATGCTGAAAATCCGGCATTCAAATATTGTGAATGCACAAAGTTATGAGCCTGCGTAGCAACTGCACAATGTACACTTATAAAACAGGCATTTGTTGGATTTTTTCCACCAAATTTGGAACATAGGCTTTTTGAGAGGCCACCTCATGAACACTGGCACTGTCATTCCGTTAATGGGTCCCAAAAGATAGATGATTTCATGCAGTGACTGCAAAATCACCTTTCAAGGCCGATTAACGCCATGACAGTGATAGAATTCATGAGAAGGGGCCCCAAAAACCCCTTGTTGAAAATTTGGTGCCAAAATTCCAAGAAATGCCTGAGATACAGTATGCAGCAAAGTTGAAAAAACCCTATTCATTCCATTATACAGCTTACCGGCATTTCCTCAGTTCGCGGTCAGCTTTGAAGAGTGCAGACATGTTCCCAGTCCACCGAAGATCGTTGCGCCAGGCTCCAGAGGTAAGTATGGGGTGGGGGGTGAGGAGGCAGGGTGCGCAGTGGGTGGGTGCAAGTGGGGGGCAGGAGACTACGAGGGACCTTTTTTTGTTACAGGGAAGTAAAAAAAAAATAATTACATTGCAGGACAGTTTTTGTGTTTCAGGGAACTTGGCATGCTGGGGTGAGCTCCCAGATTGCCACCTAACTGTTTTGGAGGGGTGCTGCAGCCAGTGGGGGGATTGGGCACCCTCGTTGGCAGACAATGGGGGGGTGAATGTATGCTGACGGGGACTGGGCACCCCCATCAGTGCACAATGACAGCAGGGGGGAGGCAAGAGCCGAGAGGGATTGGGCACCCCCCTTGGCATATAGGAAAAGGGGGTCTGCTCTATGCCAACGAGGAGTGGGCTCTCCCATCGGCAAATTTGTGCAGCCACAGAAAGCTGGCTGGGGGATTGGGTACCCCCAAAGTCGGCAGTTGGGCAGCCACCCACCATGTTGCTAATGTGGCAGCATGCAGAAAGGGTCCGCTGCATTTGACGAGCTTTGCTTGGATTGCAGCGTACCTTTCCTTAGATGTGCTCACCACATTAGTATGCATGGTGTGGTGCCGGCATGCAGGCTGATTGGGGAATGAGGGTCGCACCTACTGATGCATGCCCTGCATTCGCCCAACAGCGGTCACGCCCCCAAATCTGCACTCTCCCAAGATGTTGACTTGCATGCAAGTGTGGCAAGCCAACATAAAAATTGACCTTTAACCCACTAAAAGGTAGAAATAACCAAGATGAGGCCTGCATCACTAAAGTCACTTAAGAGGTGGAAAAGAACTTAAAACATGTCAATTATAAGCCAAAATGCAACCTACTACAGTAATTCAAGACAAGACAAATCTGGCCTTAAACAACTGGAGTTAGATAACAGTATTGTCCTCAAACCAGCAGAAAAAGGTCGGGGGACAGTTATCACAAACAAATGTGATTATAGAAAATATTGTATGTGCTTGAGGTTGTTCTCAGATGATTAACAACTATGCCCCATTACCAGGAGACCCTGCACCTAGACTCACTGAAAGCATTAAAGAAGTAGTTGGGACTGCACTGGAATTGGGACAGTTAGAGGAATGGGAGGCAGTCCTTTCGGTATCCAAGCATCTCCATATATGAGTCTTTAATAGTCTTCCTAAAATCTATAAATCCATCAACAACCCTCCCAGAAGACCAATAGTATTGGGCCTTGAATCAGTGTTAGAACCTAGCTCCTCTTTTGTTGACTAATTTGCACAACCACTGATCGAGTGCATGCAGAGCTATAAAAGATGCAACAGATGTCATGAACTGGCTACAGAAAAAAACATAAAATGAGATTTACAGAATGTCTATCTAGTAACCATGGACATAAAAGATTTAGACTTAAGCAATAAGGCACAACGGGACGTTGGTGGTACTAGGTTTCCCTCATGGTCAGGGGCATAGTGAAGCATGAAGAGAAGTCAAGTGCCTTCAGCACCCTGATCATGGGGGAACCTAGTACTACCAATGTCCCCGGAGTGTCTTATTATATTATAAAATGGGCCCATAGACAACTGTTAAAAAACAAACACTCTAAAAGTTTTCAAAGCCACAACAAATATAAGAAAATGTTGCTAAATAATGTAAAATGGTCCCTGCACAGATGTTTTTCACATGTCTGTCATCTGTCTTTCTTCATATTCAGTATACTATGTGATTGTTTACCATGCAATGGAGGAATTCAAAGCTCTGCATTATTCCAGTTGTAGAATGTCCACCCCCACACACACAGAATGGTAACATGGAATACATGAATTCAAATTCTTCAGAGTTCCACTGGCACACACACACACACACACACACACACACACACACACACACACACACACACACACCCCTCAGGTAGAGCCAGCACCTCAATTTTATCTGTTGCTAGGTAAGAAGCAAGGAGTTCTCTGGCAAACTGCTAGGGCTAGGAAGGGGATTGTTCATGGTCATCAAAGAAACACCAGCAATGGAAATTCTGAATAGTACTTGATTTTTTTAAATGTGTGTATATGTGTAAAGAGGGGCTCTTGAGTGATAATAACATTAAATAATTGACTTAATGTATTTAATTTAATGGACATTTATTTTTAGGGTTTAATTGAAGTTTTTTATATATGAGTACAGGTTGCACCCGTGTTTGTGATGGAAGTTAGGAAGTAAGTTGCTTATTATTTCTGTGAGTTGCCCTGATTTGCAGGGACTTGTTTGCAGTCATTGGTGGTGCTGTCTTACAGCCATGGCTAGAACCAAGTCTCAGCCAATCAGGACACAGGGATTTCCTTACCCATTTTATATACCTGTAGCCCCCATAAGGAGAGCATCCACATTCTCACGTTGGCACTAGAAAGAGCAGAAGGACAACACAAAATAGAACCATCTCTGCTTGGGGCTTTATCTAGTCTAGTTTTGTATGAGATGTCACATATAAATTAATTACAGTTAGCTCCTTCTAGGAACATTTTACACTGGTTACATTGCTTTTGAGTCTTCCTCCTTCTTCCTTTACCATGCAACATATTCCTGCATTTATATTGTACCAACCTTTTGTGTCTTTTTGTGTGGTTTCAGTTTCTGCCTACTCTTGTTTATATTTCTTGGCCTGGCCCCTGCATCCTCAGCGGATACAGCAGACGCGAAGATCCGCGTGTCTCTGCGCGTGTCTCTGTGCACGTGGCATGTGCCCCGCTCACAGCAGTGCTATAATTTATGCCCAGCTTACCCTGAAAGTCCTCGCTTGAGGTCAGAGTCCTGCAGTGAGTATAAACATTAAAAAAACAACATAATTTATCAAATAAACACACTGGCAGACACTCATGCATGTCCTCAGTATGTGAGATTGTGAAGTATTTTTTAAAACCACTATTAAAATCACAAGCTAGACATTGGTGTACTTTGGGTAAATCCCCTATGAAACTACTGTCTCTTTACCCAGTATGTGGATACCAGGGCTCCCAATAACTTAGTGCAGCACTTATAGTACTATCAGAGGTTTATACAGCTCCCTGCTCATATGTCAGCGCTACCATAAGCTGTCTGTTTCATTTAAATTTGGTGTGTTAGACGGTAATATTTCTTCATATTTAACACCTATTTATCAGATATTCTCTCTCTCTCTCTCTCCATATATATATATATATATATATATATATATATATACATCTATATATCTAATATTATATATATATATTAGAGGCAAAAAACTCTGTTTAATGCATTAGTTAGGGTTGTTCCACAGCGACAAAAGTGAGGAAATTCGCTGTTAGGGTTGAAAACCCTAACTCCGAATTCACCCCCAGCACCACACACACACACACACACACACACATTCAAGTATGGGGGAGGACCAAGTCAACACAACCAATGACAGACATCCAGCAGCAGATGACAGAAATAACAAACAATTGTCTAAATGTACTACGAGACATCCCCACCCACCTGACCAGGTACTGCATGCTCAGTGGAGATCAACAGCAAAACTGAGGCCATGTACACCAAACGTACACATCCCTGATTGCAGCTGCACACAACGCATCACACTTAGTAGTTGCATGGCCTTACCCACCGATGCTCCACACCAGACCAGACCACATGTGGTGGGCCACCTGAGCAATAGAGTTCAGCAAAACCAAGGAGTTGTACAGGTATAATATCTCTGATTATAACAAGGGTTTGAGAAATGTAGCTTTCTAATTGACTGTAAACATTGTAACAGCCTTATGTTTAGTTTTTATTAACATACATGTAGAGCCTAACCATATGATGAACATGGTTTAATGTTGTTTCCTGGTGTCAGAAACATTCTATGTTAAAACCGGATTTAAACACTGCCCTAGATAGCTTCTGCCAGAGAACAAGCAGAGCACCAGGAGGAAGGACCTGCTGGTATAACTAAACTTCTCTACTGGGACTATATTACCCTCCTTCCGTCCCCTCCATATCCCCCCACTGAAAGGCAGTTCTACTTTTATAGGCACAGGATTTAACTGACAACAGGAACTTCCTGTTTGGGAGCAGGAAGTGACTGATCACAAAGCCACCAAAGACTTATCATCCTAAAAGGGCAAGAGTAGCTCTCCATTTTCCCCTAGCTGCTGGATGTCTGACTCTGAGCAAGTAAGGAGACTACTTAGAAATACAGGAACTTCTTGTCTCAGAACAGGAAGATCAGGAGCTAAAAGGGCACAGAGGCAGTAAGTACAGACAGAAAAAAAAAATAAACAAACTGAGGAAAGAGTAAGTATTCCAAACAACAATTAGGGGGCCAGAAATAAGACATGATGGGAGTGGTGCAGTGCAGTGCAGTGCAGTGGCTGTGGTGCAGCAGTCTTCTGGGAGATGTTCTGGAGGATGCAGTGTTGCAGGCACCTCTCTGGGCTGAGGGAGGAGGTTGCTTATCTCCAGGCTGAGTTGTCCAGGATTTGTGGGACCTCCTCTCCCACCAAGGGACCACCAGGGTCACTGCTGTTGCCTCAGAGGTTGCCAAGAAAGAGGAGTGGTTCGACCACAGTGCGCTCAGGGAGGGTGAAGGTGGTGGAACAGAGGCACATCCCTCCAGTTGTACCTCTCCACAATTTCTATACCATTCTGGAAAAATGTGGTTCTTCTACGGAGGCACCCACAGTGTAGACTAAGGAGGATGCTGGGAACCTCCAAAAAGAAGACCCATAGGAGGGAGGCATCGGACCCCACAGGGGAAGGAAACAACTCCTGGTGGGGGACTCCATTGTTAGGAAGGTAGAACTGGGGGAAAAGGGGTGAGGGAGGTAAGATGCCTGCCTGGCGCCATGGCTTGGAGGGACAGGGAGTGAATCCTCAGGATTGCAGGAGCAGCTGCACAGGGGAGGGAGCTGGATGTCATTGTCCACCTAGGGAAAAATTACCTGGCTAAGAAAGGGATCAGAACAGTGCAAGAAGCATTTGTGGAGATGGGGAGGGGTCTTAGACAAATAGTATGCATGGTAACCTTCTCAGAGGTGCTGCATGTCTATGGCACGGGTGAGGTTAGGGTAATGCACACCATGGGATTCAATCAGTGGTTGAAACACTGGTGCAAAGCTCAGGGATTTGGCTTCATTGGGGACTGGGGTCCACCTGGAAGGGATGCAAGCCTATACTGCCATGATGGCCTGCATCTGTCCAGGAGGGGAACCAGGTGATAGGTTTAAATGCTTCTTTGGCAAGCATTTAAACTAGCCAAGGGGGGAGGCACTGGAGAGGAGCAGGGAAATCCTAGCCCCCCCCAAAAAAAATCAGGGTACTAAGTGAGGTAGACACCAACATAGAGATATCCATAGGGAGAAGTGCAGGAGTAAATGGAGAAAGTGACAAACGCAATAAGGACAGGGATGGGGCAAAAAGGGGTAAGACCATCAAGAAATGGAGGCTAATGAGTACCAATGCCTGTAGTCTGGGCAACAAGCTCCCTGAACTGGTGGCCTTGATAGAAGAGGGATACCTGGATATCGTAACAGTCACAGAAACATGGTACACAGAGAACCATGACTGGGATGTTAACATACCAGGGGTACACAGCATACAGGAGAGACAGGGAGGGGAGAAGAGGGGGCAATGTAACTCTCTTTGTAAAGGAAGGGATAAAAGCAACTGAACAAAAAAGTAAACAAGGAGGAGAGGAGGCACTGTGGGTCACCTTAGAGACTGGAAATGGCACCACAATCTGCACAGGGGTTGTATACAGACCCCCATGTCAGGAGGAGGGAATGGACAAGGATATGATAGAAGGCATACTTAGGATGGTGGAGAAAGGGGAGATACTGTTAATGGGGGACCTTAATATGCCAGATGTCAACTGGAGCACCTTTGCTGCAGCCACATCCCAAAGCAGGGCCATTCTCAATGCCTTTCAGGTGGCATGCCTCAGACAGCTAGTTTTGGAACCTACTCATGAGGGAGCAATCTTAGACCTCATACTCTCAAACGGGGAACAATGAGAGGATCTCAGATCTAGAAGTGGATAGCCATTTGGGAACAAGTGACCATCAAACAGTGTGGTTCATGATAAACTTTGCTACAGAGTCAAGCCATACAAAAGTGAGGGTTCTGGACTTCAGGAGGGCTGACTTTGGCAAGATGGGAGAGTGCCTTAGAAAAGCACTAGCAAACAGGCTAGAAGGAGGGCTGGAGCAACAATGGGGAAATATCAAAACTGCCATCACAGAGGCAATAAGCCTTTGTGTGAAGCAAATAAACAAATCAAAATCAAAGAAAAAGCCACTATGGTTCACAAAAGAGGTGGCAGTGAAGGTTAGGGAGAAAAAGATAGCATTTAGGAAGTATGAGGAAACACAGAAGGAGCATGACAGAGAACTGTACCAGTTAAGGCAGAAGAAAGCAGGGAGGATAGTCAGAATAGCAAAGGCCCAAACTGAGGAAAAGATAGCCAACTCAGTTAAGAAGGGGGATAAAACATTTTATAGGTATATCAGAGATCGTAGAAAGACAAAGGGAGCGATAGTGAGGCTGAATAGAATGGACGGTAGGTGGGCAGAGAGGGACTGTGAAAAAGCAGGGATACTGAATGAATACTTCTGTTCAGTATTCACAAAAGAGGAGGTAGGAGAGGTGCCTAATCTAATTAACAGAAGCACTCTGAATAGGGGGGTCGATCCCAGTCCTTTCACAGAAGAAAGGGTTCTGAAAGAAATCCTACAACTGAAGGTGGACAAAGCAATGGGACCAGATGGAATTCACCCCAGAATTCTAGAAGAATTAAGCAGAGAACTAGTGACACCACTGACTGCCCTTTTTAACAAATCATGGGAGGATGGTGTGACAAATGAGGACTGTAGGAATGCAGATGTGATTCCCCTTCAAAGAGTGGGACCAAGACAGAAGCAGCAAACTGCAGACCTGTCAGTTTCACCTCTGTGGTAGGGAAAGTGATGGAATCACTTCTGAAGGAAAGAACTGTTGAGTACCTAGAGGCCAGTGGGGCACAGGACCCAAGGCAGCATGGGTTCACAGCGGGAAGGTCATGTCAGATGATTCTAATTGATTTCTTTGGCTGGGTGACCAAAGTAGTAGACCAGGGAGGGGCTGTGGACATGGCCTACATAGACTTTAGCAAGGCATTTGACACAGTCCCACACAAAAGATTAATAGTCAAATTAACCAGCCTGGGAGTGGGTCCCAGGGTGGTAGCCTGGGTAAAACATTGGCTGGGCAACAGGACACAGAAAGTAATTGTAAATGGAGTTCACTCTGAAGAAAGAGGGGTTACTAGTGGGGTACCGCAGGGTTCAGTACTAGGTCCAGTCCTTTTTAATGTCTTTATAAGTGACATTGCAGAGGGACTGAAAGGAAAAATATGTCTCTTTGCAGATGACACAAAGATCTGCAACAGGGTTGATACACAAGGAGGTGTGGAAAGGATGAGAAGGGACTTGGCAAGGTTGGAGGAATGGTAAGAAGTATGGCAGCTTGGATTCAATGCAGAGAAGTGCAAAATAATGCACCTGGGAAACAAAAACCCAGGGGAAGATTACACAATGGGGGGGGGTAGTAACAACAACAAAAATGGAAAAGGACCTGGGGTAATCATATCAGATGACTGTAATATTGGCATGCAATGTGAGAAGATGGTAGGGAGGGCTGGGGGGATACTTACTGGGATGTATAGGGAGAGGCATCACCAGCAGAAAACAGGAAGTTGTTAGTCCTCTGTACAGACAGTTGGTGAGACCCCATCTAGAGTACTGTGTCCAGTTCTGGAGACCCCATCTCCGCAAGGACATAGACAGGATGGAGGCAGTTCAGAGGAGGGCAACTAAAATGGTGCAGGATCTGCAAGAGAAGCCATATGAGGAGAGACTAAAGGAGCTTAATATGTATACCCTTGAGGAAAGGAGGGAGAGGGGGGACATGACAGAAATGTTTAAGTACCTCAGTGGAATCAACAAAGTCCAAGAGGGTAGCATCTTTCAGAAAAAGAGATGTGCAAGAACAAGGGGACACAATTTGAAGATAGAAAGGGGACAGCTGAGGGGCAATGTGAGGATGTATTTTTTCACAGAGAGGGTGGTGGATGCATGGAACAGCCTTCCTGAGAGGAGGTTGTGGGGTCTAAAACTGTGGGAGAATTCAAGAATACATGGGACAGACATAAGGCAATTTTTGTGGGGTAGGAAGAAATAGGCGTTTGGTTAAATAGAATCTGCAGCTAATCATCTAGGTAGGGAAATGGGCAGACTAGGTGGACCAAGCGGTCCCTTATCTGCCGTCAAAGTCTATGTTTCTTTGTTTCTATCTGAAAAAGAAGGGAAATTCTTTGCAAAAAACTTCATTAATGCATCAGTTGGGGTGGATACCACTGCAATAAAAGCAGGGAAATTAGGTGTTAAGGTTTCAAACCCTAATGCCCCACCCCCCAGGGTTCCCACCTCAACCCACCCATCCCCCACCCTCCACACACCAATAGGTGTTGGGGTGTGCCATGGAGTTATAAGGCCCAATTCTTACCCCAGTGTCCCATACTGTAGCATGTAAGCATGTTTACATGTGGAATGGGATGAGAGTTGGGTCTTATGACCTCATGGTCAAATGGTCACCATCACAAAGGTGATCTAAGCTGCGGGTAGCAACAAATCCGTATCTCGCTTTGTTTTCGAGATACGGGTGCTGAAAGTTGCTATTGGCACTGCAATGTTATCCTATGGGAAAAATGTCAACTTCATGATGACATATTTATGGAACCAATTAACTTTTCAACACCTAAATAACATAGTTCACATCTCTAGGGCATCCCCATTATACCATGCAAATTTCAAGTAAAAAAAAACAAACTGTTTATTTACAGTGCAGTGTCAACGTTTTTAAAATTATAGTTTGCAAGGTGTCAAAATCCTCATTTGCAATGTCAAACCCTGTTTGCAAGCTGTCAGATCTCTGTTCATGAGTAATCCTTGATTGTCAGATTTTGGCCATCTGGTCCCTAAGTCATGAATGGGGATTTTGCCAGCTTGTGAAAGGGGATTAGCTTATGAACGAGGATTTTAATACCTTGTGAATGGGGATTTTGACAGCTCACAAACAAGGAATTGAAAAACCAATCCCCTTTCACGAGCTGATAAAATCCCCATTCACGAGCCAATCCCCCTTTCATGAGGTGTTAAAATCCCCATTCATGAGCCAATCCTCATTCATGAGAATAGCCATCTGGTCGCGAAATGGTGATCAAGGATTTTGTCAGCTCAATGAAAGGGGATTGGCTCACGAATGGGGATTCTGTCAGCTTAAATACAGAAACACAGAAACATACAATTTGACGGCAGATAAGGACCACTTGGCCCACCTAGTCTGCCTAGTTCCCTACCTAATGGATAAGCTGCAGATCCTAGTTAACCAACAGCCGACTTCCTCCTACAGTACCCCCCACTAGAATTGCCTTGTGTCTGTCCCATGCATTCTTGAATTCCCTCACTGTTTTTGACTCCACTACCTCATCAGGAAGGCTGTTCCATGTATACACAACCCTCTCCATGAAAAAATACTTCCTCACACTACTTCTTAGCTGTCCCCCCCAGCTTCAAATTGTGTCACCTTGTTCTTGTACATCTCTTTTTCTAGTGAAAGGGGATTCAAAAACCCAATCTCCTTTTGAGAGTTGAAAAATGTCCCCGTTCATGAGCCAATTCCCGTTCATGAGCTGACAAAATCCCAGTTCATGAGCCAATCTTCACTAATAAAAATGTCCATCTGGTCCCTAAGTCATGATCAAGGATTTTGCTACCTTGTGAAAGGGGATCGGCTCGCGAACGGACATTTTGTCAGCTTGCAAACAAGGATCAGAAGTGAGTTGCGAATGAAGAATTTCAAAATTTAAAAGTGCCATTTTTGGGCCAAAAGGAAGCAAACCAAAGGTATAGGTTTGTAGAGGGCATCACCCTGAACAAAACCCATGCCTTATTGCAGCAAGAAGTCACCTATGGAGGAAGCTACAACATTCTTTTTTGGGGGAAAAATTAAAACAAGATGGCGGTTCGCAAATGAAGAATTTTTTCTAACGAACGAGCATTTTTTTAAATCACCATTTGTGATGTGACAAAACCCAGATCATGAGTCCAATTCCCTTTTGCAAAACATAAATATAAATTTTGGAGTGAACTAAACAAGCTCAGAATCCAAAAATGTTAAATTAAATAACTTTGTAATGGACTAATATTTTTTCACCAAACCAACACTGAACTGTTTTTTTTGTCCAAATCTCTTTCTACCCAGATCAAAATACCAATGGTATGGCCATAGTGCAGAGGGCAAAAAATCAGAAAAAAGTGCCCCAAAAAGGCAAAAAATGCATTTTTCAGCACATTGCTGCATGTAAATCACAAGTCCGACTGAAACACAACTTAGCAAATCAAGAGATCTGCCATACAAAACCATGCATGCCAAATTTCATGCAAATCCATTGAATGGTTGCAAAGTTATTAAGGTACAAAATTTGGGGTTTAACATTAAATTGCTTACTCAACCCTAACTATACTGGCACAACCGTTTATAGAATAAATGATGAGTAAGTGTGGTACACAAATAGAATAATAGTTGGGAACTGTGTATTGTAATGCTATAATATTTATTTATTTAGTTACTTTTTTGTTTACCTGGCAGATGCTCTAGACAAGAATAGCGTATTTTCAGTCACAATCCAGGAGAGTTATAGACAAAGATAAAAATGTTTCAGTGAAGACAAATATAGTACATTACAGAAAACTTGGCTATTAATGAATCATTTTAGTGCTGCAGGGAAAACAATAACAATTCAAGGAAAGCAGCATATGAAAGATCAAACAGTGCATAGAAATTAGTATAGTAATAATAGTTAATTCAGCATTATAGGACCTCATGATCAAGAGGTTCTGAGGACATGTAAGCCTCAAGACAAGTTCAAGAGATTCCAACATGTCACCAGAACCTCAAGGCGAGATTATATCTGAGTGATACACATTCCCCTATTATTTTTGTGTGTAATATTTGAATCCGTGGAACATTGTTTATGTGCTTGTAGTCAGCAGTTAGTTAGACTTCACTGTATACAGCAGTGCAATAAAACTGTCTCGCGCTGACCATGAGAATTTGTGCTGCATTTGTTTGGTATGGAGTTTTGCATGAAGTGTGAATGTGATCAAAAGAGAAAGCTGTGCCGAGAAAAAACATAACCGTGCTAGCTTGAAGCGTGGTTCACAGCGCACCAGGAAGTTTTAATGGACTGTCCTTTAGATTGAAAAACAGTCGATGGTAAGCAGGAGAAAATTTAACCCCCCAATGCTGGCTGGCTTTTACTGAACTGGATAGTTACAGTAAAAGCTGGCCTGTGAGCGCTGAGCTGACTGTGCCTGGTGCAAGGCAAGTCTTTGATCTTGTTGCACTATCATAGAAAAATCCACCAACAGTATTAAAGAGATCTCATACTACTATCAATGGATTTCTATGATAGTCTTAGAAGCTTTTTTTTTTTTTGTATGATTTTTTAGTGGTTATCATTAGACATATCCATATATTACAAGGAAATAAACATATTGGATTAACCTGTTCATGAAGCCCGAAGCCTAAAGGGCAAGTGGTTTTATGCTCTTGTTAACCTCTGTGAAGTGTTTATTTCTTAATATAGCAGACATGACCATCTTTTATTTTATATAATGTATTTGCATGATTACTGTTAGCTGTTATCACATATGCCATCAAGATAATAAAGCCACAAGCCCAAAAGGCAAGTCGCTTTATAATCTGGATAGCCACCCAGATGGGTATATTTAAGAGTAGGACTTACCTATCATTTGCTTTACATAATACATTAGGATGTTTAATGTTACCTTTATATCACATCATTTCTGGGTTTCCTTCTTGTTTTGGTCCTCTTGTGTTTTTATAGTATAGTGGTGTTTTTTAGGTGTGGCCTTCTTTCTGACTCTAGTATTTTTCCATATAGTAGGTTCCCCCTATAAAAGGAGTCATGTATGTGGCAATCTGTCTTTTAGTTTGCTGGTAGTTTGCTGGTGAATGGCTAGAATTTGCAGTCTGGAGCAGAGTCTGTGGTAAGGAGTTTGTGCTGCTGCAGTCTATGGGCAAGAGTGGAATTTCTCATTGGTAGCTTGCACTGTTTGTGGTTAGGAGTGTGATGTTGGGAGTGGTGTGGGATCAGCATTGAGGGTCTGGTATCAAGGAACATGGCAGTAGCAGCATAACATGTTTAGAATTAAGGGACTTGTCAGCAGCAACATGGAGTACCTGGCATCTGAGGAGAGAGTTAGAGCATCAAGGCACATGGCTATTTGGTGAGAGTAATTTACAGTAACTTTATTTTTTATGCTAAGGACTTTTTGTAAAGATAGGTTGTTTTTGTGAGGCTGCAGTATGTTTTTGACTTTTAATTATTAACATACTAACTATTTGCCAGCAGATTAGGTCTTACGGTCTATCGAGTCTGCTCGAACCTTAGATCCTTAGTTGGGTGCCGAGGCCCTCCCATCCCTTGTGCTCTAGAAACCCCTATCATCCATCCCCACCCCCCTGGCACAGGCCATCATCTGATACATTCACTTTCTGTGTCTGTCCCACCCTCTCTTGAAGCCCTCCACTGTGGATCTCTGAACCAGCTCGCCAGGCAGTGCATTCCAAGGGTCCACCACCCTCTCAGTGAAAACCTCCTCCTCTTTTCCCCTCACCTTCCACCTTCCAACTTCAAACCATGCCTCTGGTGATACCTCCCTGCTTTAGTCTAAAGATCCCTCCATGTTTACCCTATTTATTCCCTTGAGGTACTTGAAGACCTCAATCATGTCCCCCTGTCTCTCCTCTCCTCCAATGAAAACAGGCAGAGCTCCTCAAGTCTGTCCTCATACGTCAAATCCCCTAGCCCTCGTATCATCTTAGTTGCCCTCCTCTGTACCCTCTCCAGGAGCTGTATGTCCCTCTTCAGGTGTGGTCTCCAGGACTGTACACAGTACTCAAGGTGTGGTCTAACCAGTCCATTGTACAGTGGCAGAATCACTTCCTTGCTCCTAGAGGTGATCCCCCTTATGATGCATCCCAGCATCCTGTTTGCCTTGCTCCTGCACTGCTCAGAGTTATTCACACATGCATCCACCATGATCCCTAGGTCTTTTTCCCCTATTGAGGCCTCCAGCACCTCCCCTCCCAGGGTGTACCTGTGTTTAGGATTTCCCCAGCCAAGATGCAGCACCTTGCACTTGGTGATATTGAAATTTAATTTCCATGTGTGAGCCCAGCTTTCCAGGGTGTCCAGGTCCCCTTGCAGGGCCAAACTCCCCTCTTCTCCCTCAACTACTGCTCCCATCTTGGAGTCATCCGCGAAGAGACTCATTTCACACCCTATACCCTCCCTGATGTCCGATATGTATGCATTAAACAGGATCGGACCCAGGACCGAGCCCTGCGGTACCCCACTACCAACCTCTCTAGGGTTTGAGAGCTCCCATAGACCACTACTCTCTGGGTGCATCCAGCTAGCCAGTTTTCAATCCATCTGTCCATCAAAAGGCCTACTCCTAACCCCATCAGTTTCTCCACCAGACCATTGTGGGGGACAGAGTCAAATGCCTTGCTGAAGTCCAAGAATAATACATCCACAGGCTTTCCCCTGTCCAGCTCTGATGTTACCCATTCGTAGAACTCCACAAGATTGGTTTGACATGATCTACCTGGCACAAACCCATGTTGCTGACTATCCAGACCTCCCACCTCCTCCAAGTACACCCCCAATAGTTCCTTTAGTATACTCTCCATTAATTTTCCCACCACCGAGGTCAAACTGATGGGTCTATAGTTACCTGGTACTGCCCTCGACCCCCCTTTATGGATTGGCACCACATGTGCCTCTCACCAATCCCTAGGTACCCTCCCTGTCTCAAGTGACCTGTTGACAATTGGATGTGTTATTTGGCTTGGTAATATAGTCACTGATTAACAGATATACTAATTTGGTTTAAATTGGTTGATAATTATTTAATTGTTGTTTTTACATATTTTCTAGTGGTTGCTGTTATTATATGTGTATTTTCTCAATGTAGGCTGCTTTAATTGGGAGCTTTACCGATTTAATTCCTCTCCCTATGTACCCCAGCATCCCACTGGGCCTACTTACTGCCCTGTCACACTGCCTGGCCACCTTGAGGTCATCAGATATGATTACTCCAAGGTCTCCTTCCTGTTTGGGGACTGTTAATACTCCTTCCCTCATTTTATGCTCCACCTCTGGGTTTCTGTGCCCTAGTTGCATGATTTTTCATGTTTTCACAGTGGAGCCCAGCTGTCATACCATTGACCACTCCTGAAGTGTTCTCAGGGCTCTGCACACTCTTTTCTCCATCTCTGAAGTGTCTACCCTATTGCAGATTTTGGTGTCATCTGCAAATCAGCATACCATCCCTTCTAGCTCATCTGCAGTGTCACTTATAAAGACATTAGAGAGGACTGGCCCCAGTACTGAGCCCTGAGATAACCCACTGGGCACCCTCCCATCCCCGAGTGAGTTCCATTTACACCATTCTCTGCTGCCTATCCATTAATAGATTTCTTACCCAGTTAATCACCTTAGGACCCACCCCTAAGCTGCCCAGTTTCCTTAAGAGCCTCCAATGTGGTACGGTGTCAAAGGCCTTGCTAAAATTAATCATTTAATTATTTAATTAATGGAACAATATGATCTTCCCCCAAAAAATCTTTTTAGTTATTTACAAGTGAGAATAACTCCCGAAGACCTACTAGAAAACCATAAATCCTGTGATAAAAAACATTTGATATCATTTATTTGCCACCTAAAAGGACTAAATTAATATCTAAAAATGTATGGTTATATTATTGAACCTATGTATGCAGATCTTTATACCCTGAAAAACAAATCAGGAACAGAATTACAAATTGTAATCTCTATAGATAAATGGGACATGATTTGTTCCTTATGGAAATTATGTATGTACAACAGACTGAATCAGAGGCAGTTTTACTTCTTAAATAGGATCTACTATGCATCTTGGGACAGATTTTAGAAGGCTCCCGAATGGCGCAGGCATTGGGTGCGCCAAACAAATGGTGCACAAGGCTTGCAACATTCTCCTGGTCATCGATCGGGATTCCCCAACCAGTGTGTAATTACCACAAGTTAGACCAACTTTTTCTAGTCTAGTTTGTAGCAATGATGGGAACCCTTATTTTTTTGTGTATGAACTCTGTTTGCTTGACTGGCCAGGGCATCTCTCAGAGGTGCCCATATGACTGCCACCTCTACTCCCCACCTGAGACCTCTGGTTCCCCGGGAACTTCCAACCCTCTGAATCACCCCCCTCTGGGGGAGGGCCTGCCCCAACTACCTGGCAGTCTTTCTGTTATTAGAGGGTTGGTCTGGGTGGAGAGCCCTGGAAGAGAGACAGTCCAGCATTGGGGATGTGAACTAGGTCCCTGGAGTGCTTGTCACCTCCCTGATCCACCAAGGGTTTTCTACTTGTGCTCATTATCCCAAGGCCATGGAAGTAGTAGTGTATGCATGTGGAGGTGCGCATGCACACTGCAGCTCCAGTCACAGCCTCATCCCCCCCCCCTTGGCCTACCGCTGGGGCTCCTGGACTGTGACGCTGGCAACCTGATCTCCACTAGGAGGTAGTCAAACCCTGAAGAACCCCTCAGATCCCTCCCCAAGGGTGAGAGCTGCCAAGCATCAGCTCAATCAGTCCCTCCCCCAGCTGATAACCTAAGTCTGTTTATGAACCCGGGATGCCGGCATGGCACAAGGTCTGGTGTCCAGTGCCTCAACCCTCAGTGCCACTGGGCCAGCCATGGGTACCCTTTTTACAGGGCTTGTGCCAGTTATTTGGTGCAAGCAGCCGTAAATCAGGTAAAGAGTTGCAACAACACACAACCTACTAAAATCGGGCACAATTGTGGCAAAGGTGTTCAGTGCAGCTGCACCAAAAATGGGTTTGATACACAAGGCATGATGTAAGCCCTGCATCTCCCTTTGATAATCCATCCCCTAATCTTTGAAATAAATGTAATCAAAATATTTCATCTATCTGTCAATGGCATACAGACCAAGTGGCTTATTTGTCACATTTAATGGTCATATGTCCTAATCTCACTGTATTCTGGCAAACATTTTATAGATCAATTAATATTATTAATTATTAGATGTTAGAAGAAGCTCCCCTTCTCCCTCTGCCTCTCCTCTTGCCCTGGTTCCTTCAGGCACCAGTTGAAACTCCAACCCCACCCCACCCCACCTACTCCTGTTACACGTCCTCCTGACACCTCTGTTGTCTTGCCTCTAATGCCCTTGGTTGGGCCTCTGGCTGTGTTTCCACTACTTGTCTACTGGCTGCACTTCCTTACCATCACTGCTGTTTCCTCTACCATGGGGTTAGGCATAGGCAGGTTTTTTGCTTGTATCAAGTTTAGTAACTGCACACTGTCTATTGCACCACTGCTGTTTCCTTTATCATGGGGTTAGGCATAGGCAGGTTTCTCAGCTGTATCAAGTTTAGTGACTGCACACTGTCTACAATTTTAGTTTTTGTACCTACACATTTCGTATCAATCTTAATTACCAAATGATGTTTTGTTGACTTGTTTCATGTATTGTACTGCTGTTTTTCCTGTTCCACTCCCACAGATCATACTTGGGAATGAATCTCAGCTCAGCTCAGTGTGCCTCTCCTGGTTATCAATTTTCAAAAAAATAATAAATAAATTTAACTGTGGAGGTATACAGATTTAATTAGGAGGTATACCAATTTAATTGGGAGGTATACAGCTTTAATCAATGAGTTATACATGGAAATATTGTACATAGTAACGGATTCTATGGGGGAATATCTCTCTCTCTCTCTCTCTCTATATATATATATATATATGTATAGTATTTGTGTGTGTTTGTGTATATGTGTGTGTGTATAGAGAGAGGGAGAAAGAGAGAATGAAATAGAAAAAAATCTGATGTGCAAGTGTCAGATATGAGGCAGTATCCTCATCAAGGTGGGCTAATCTAGTTAGCTCAATAACTCATGGGCCAGAAGGGTGAGTGGGATTATGAACTAATTAGCTCTCTGAGATATGATAGTATTTAAAGTGTATCTGGGAGCTACTTATCAGATGCATAGATACATAGCCACTGTCAGTAGATAAGGACCTATGGCCCACCCAGCCTGCCCATTTGAGCTTGTAAGTTCATTTTATGTTTTCCTAGAAGTCTGTTGCCCCTTACCCCTGACCTGCAGAATATCCTCATGTCTATCCCATGCATTCGTAAATCCTGTGATTGTTTCAGCACCCACCACTTCCTCTGACAGTGTATTCCACTTGTCCATCACCCATTCAGTGTAGAAATGCTGGATTTCCTCTAAATCACCCTCCCTCCAACTTCACCCCATTCCCTCTAGTTCTGGAACATCTTTTGCACTGAAAAATAGTGTATTCCTTCACCCTGTTCCTCCCTGTAAGACACTTGTATGTCTCTATCATATCCCCTCTCTCCCTCCTCTCCTCCAAGGAGTACATATTAAGTCCTTTAACCTGTCCTCATAGGACTTGTGATGCAATCCATGTACCATCTTTTTTGCCCTCCTCTGAATCTTCTATACCCTGTCTATCTCCTTATGTAGGTAAGGTCTCCAGAACTGTACACCGTCCTCCAGGTGGGTCCTCACTAGTGTTTTGTATAGTGGAATTTTGACCTCCCTTTTCCAGCTGGTGATGCCCCTGCCTATGCATCCCAGCATCCTATTTGCTTTACCTGCTGCCTTGTTGCACTGTTTCCCTTCCTTCAGGTCATCACAGATGATGACCCCAAGCTCCCTTTCCTGCTTGGTGCATGCTATATCCTCACCCCCAACTGATAAGTTTTTCCAGGGTTTTTGTGCCCCGTATGAATTATCTTGCACTTCTTTGGATTGAATTTCAACTGCCAACCCCCTGACCATTCTTCAAGTTTCTGCAGGTCCCTCCTCATTCTGTCTACATCCTCTGGTGTGTCCACTCTGTTACAAAGCTTTGTGTCATCAATGAACAGGGAAATTCTGCCTTCTAGGTCTTGTGCAATGTCACTGATGAAAACATTAAATAGGACCGGTCCCAGCACTGATCCCTGTGGTACCCCACTGGCCACTCTTCCCTCTGTGGAGTGACAGCCATTTACCACCACCACCCTCTGTGTCCTGCCACCCAACCAGTAACCTACCTACCACACTACTGTCCTGCCCACACCCATATTCCCTAGTTTGTTTAATAGCCTTCTATGTGGCACAATGTCGAAGGCCTTGCTAAAGATGTTTTATGTATTTTATGAAGTTGGTGGACTTGCGATTTAAATATGTGCTGTTCTTCTGCTTAGGTAGTGTAGTGTTTTTGCTTAATGTAGTTTTTTTACATAGCGTAATGGTGTCCCCCATAGCATGCTCCTTAGTGCATTTCTGTACAGTAATAGCATTTTCAGGGTTTCAGGATTTTGGCCTTTGTTTCTTTAGTGTAGTAGACTCCTATAAAAGAAAGTGTGATTTCAGCATGGCATACTTACAAACATGTAATCAAGGTAGTTTACCTGACATGGGTATCCCAGCTGGGTAAGCAAGCTCAGTTGCACATGAGGTAAATGGATCGACAGCAGATGCTTCAAGTTCCATTTCTAAAATTGCACAAGAAAGTCCACACAAGTTCATATCTTGTTGGGAATTCTTCATCACCAAGAATAGAATCAGACCCCCAGCTATCTATTGAAAATGAATTGGAACTACAGGTAAGTGAGAACTCCACAGAATGAGAAGAAATGAATGGGGGGGCACTATGACACCCCCCATTGTTAGAGGAAGTCAACAACCAAGGAGATGACAAGGAAGACAGGGAACAGTTGGCAGGAATACAAACAGAAGAGCAGCTGGAAACAATGAGAATCAGACCCTAAGAAACTACTGTAGGAACAGCCAAAGAAGTGGCAGTCATGAACTTCTTATCTACTAACCTTTGAGAAATTTAAGTTCTTAAAAAGTGGTTATCTTTTGTCTCAGCAAATGTGATGAATTAATTTAATCTCATGGTGGACTATTACAAGTTCTTCAGACAGTTACCACTTGACCCTTAGACTGCCAACAGATCTAGAATGTATTGGAGTTCTGGACTGATATAACAGTCAGTGACCCTGCAAGGGTTAAACATCACTTTGTAAACATATTACCATTCATTCAGGAATCAACATGGGTCTAGGAACAACAGGGGGAATATAGAAGTGAGAGAAAAAATACAGTTTAGATTTCCTACCAGATCATAATGTCGTACACATAATAGTGTACAACATTATGGCTAACCCGGAACAGCGCTGTAAGATACAGTGAGAGGTGCAATACTGCTAATACCGCTGTATGTGGTATTACACCACTTGCACTATCCCAAGCAGAGGATAAGACCTCTGTTGGGATAAGGTTCCAGTGAGGTGCTGCCTGAGCAACTTCAGCATGGAACCCAGGCACCGCATCTGGGACTGGGTTTGATTCCTGGTCCCAGAAACATTTTTTTTTTTTTTTGCACTTTGTGCAATTTCAGTTGAACCCCCCGAGTTAAGAATCTTTATTGAGGCACAGCCCCCATAATGGGGGGGGAGAGCCCTGCAAAAAAAAAAAAAAAAAATATGCTGCATGCAAAATCACACTGTATTGGTAGCACGACAGTTTAGAGTGACATAATGTCTTATGACATTATGACCTGTGCCTTTAGATTTAGATCCAAGCATCTCCAACCTGGTTTGGCTAGTCTGGCATCCATAAATTTTATGAAAATGGCAGAACAAGAAACTGAAAACATACTGAAAAAATGGTAAAGTGAATAATCACAATATTCTCTGTCAAATGGAATACGAAAACACTTAATTAACTGGAAGAAAATAAAAAATTTTCAGCAGTTCCACTGATAAATGGTGTTGAACAGTGCTAACGGATTGAGTGTACAATAATTCTATCGGCAGTTACAAGATAAAAGATCATTCAGAAGGATCTGAATAGTCCATTGGATTGAATCGAAGAAGAAGCTGACAAGGGCTGCAAAACTATACTCAGCACAGCTGAGCTGTTGTGTCCTGTTATTTTTTTTAAATTTAGTGTGAACTATATCTTTCATTATACATCTTTCTATACCAAATCTTTCTCTATATAAAGAACTACAAAAAACAAAAAAAGAAAGAAAAGAAAGGAAGAACTAACCCTTTCTCCATCATATTATGTATCATTGGTGACCATAGGATCTGTTGGGAAATAGGAAGACTGTCGAGCTGAGGACCCATGATAGCTTATCTAAGAGTTACTTTAGCCCTTATAAGCACTGCTTTTAGATGGATTTAGATATTCAGGGTACAGTAGAGATTGAAAAAATCCTGTATTTTAGCTAAAACCGCCACCATCCGTGCCTTACTGAACTAGAAGCAAACAGCCAATCATTTCCAGTCCTGAGAGTACAAATGCTAACATTTGTGCGAGCACTGTTCAGAGGTGACACTGACAGAGGCAATATCTGCCAGTGCTAGCCAGGAAGGGCAGGTTATTATCTCCTGAGTACATAATAAACCATTATTTCACTTTACAAGTTAAACAATTATTTTTAAGTCATGAATGTTTGCAAGAGCTGTGCAATGTACTTCTGAGAGAAAATGGAAAGTAATTGGGAGGGGGGTGTTATGTGCAACAAATCCATGCACATAACAGAACTTGAAAAATACATGATGTCATTGAAAGCTAGCATCAGCAAACCGGAAAGCATAAATAATGTGGAAAACTTAAACACAGAAGTAAGAATTATGCTGCAAATGGAAGAGGATGTACTTCCTCAAAGCAGGAGCAGGAGAAAAACATGTAGAAGTGCAGAGGATTTGACTACCTACACTGATGACAATGAACAGGCATATGTCACGAGGAGGAAAAGTAATAAAATATGTAGATAGGATGATAATATACCTCTGCAGCTCAGTAATGGATCTGGAATTTTTTCAAATGGTGACTTTAACAATGAAAAGGAAGAATTAGGCATAGAAAACACAGCAGATGTAAGACGTGTATTAAATATGGGGGCAAGAACTGACAAGGTGACCGACAACACAGACCATACCCTTTGACAAAAGCATGTAAATGAGTCACCCAATCAGAATGCAGAACAATTAAATGAAACCATGGAGCAAGATAATAAATGAGAAATCTTAGTTCTTGGAAACTCTGTTTTATGGCATACTAGTCATGTGATCTGTAAAGACAGAAAAGTTATCACGTTGGTCTGTTGCCTTGCTTGTCAGGTAACACAATTTGTGATATCAAAAACTATCTAGAGGGGGTCATGAAGAACAGAGGAAGTAACCCCCTAGTACTGATCCACTACAGAGTTAATGATGTGCATATGAGGTTGGATGAGGATGTAGAAAATTATATTATGGCTGTGGGGAATTAATTGAAAGAAACAGAATGCAAAGTACTAATATTACAGATTCTTCCTGTACCCAGAGCAGGTTCAGGGAGAACATAAGCAACTAAAAAATCATGAAAAATCATGAACATGTGGCTCTGTAACTGGGCAAAAAGGACAGTTACCAAGGAGCCCAGTCCAGGTCTAAATGAAATATATATGTCATTTAAATAGTACTGGGTCAGAAGCTGTTGGAGAAAGAATGAAAAACTCCAAAGACAAAAATATAAACTGATTACCTTGTGGGGAGGCATAGAAACAGTGAAACAGTGGCAATAATGGCAGAAAAAGGTCAACTCTCCATCCAGTCTGCCTGAGTTCCTTATTTTGCCCTGGCATCTAATGTCACTCCAGGGTCCTAGCCCTCCCCACCCCACCCCCATTTACCTCCAAGTCTCTGTTGTCTGTGGCAACCACTATACCCTTCACTCTGTCCCAACCATGCTTGAACTCATCAGTGGTCTATAATCCATCACCTCAGCTGGTAGATTCTTCCACGGCTCCACTACCCTTTCTGTAAATTAATACTTCCTCGTGTCCCTTCTGAATCTCCCTCCTGTCAGCTTTCACTCATGTCCACGTGACCGCGAGCTAGTAACATAAGTAAAAAGTTTCCCACAGTTCACCTTGTTAATTCCTTTTAGGTCCCTGATGGTCTCAATCATACTTGAATCAACAAGGTTTCCCATTTTAAGCCACTACAGCATTCACTTCACACAGGTACGTTCTAGTTGCTCTAGTCTGTAAAAATAAGAAAAACAGTACTACAGTATTCACTTCATGCAGTCTCCCATACTGAATGGTAAGTTGCAGTTAGTCCATTCTGTAAAATCACATCTTTGAATCATTGCTAAGCTGCTTGTTTCTTAATATGTTTTTCTTATTTTTACAGAATGGACCAACACCAGCTTACCATTCAGTATGGGCGACTGAGTGAAGGGAATACTGTAGTGGCTTAAAATGGGAAACCTTGCCGATTCAGTCATTCTACATGTACCCGTCAGCTGGACTAATCATATTGTTTGCCCCATGTGATGATAAAAGAAGTATGGAGCACCAGGTGACTGCAACAACTTATAAGAGAGCTATGAAAGAACACTTTATACAAAATGATGCTATTTAATGCCATTTTATGAATTAAGAAAGTATTTTAAATGATGCATATATATTTATATATACACATGTTTTTAATTTTATCATTAGTTTTTTCTGAATATATCAGTGATGATGTATGATTTTAAATGCTGTACTACACTGATCACACTTTAAATCTGGGTATACACCTTCAAGTGACTGCAGACTATAAAAGGGCAGTATACAGTACACCGCATTAGCTTTTGAAAAAGTGGGATCTATGTGATCGGCTATCGCCATTAGGGCAATGGCACATCATCAGAAAAATATTTTGGCGATGTACTCCCTGGTGCACAGCAAAACGGCGCCAGGAATTTTGGCTTTTCCACTTTATGTGGGGAGGCTGTACCCCCACGCACCCCAATAGGGCTTTGCCCCCTGCACCCCCCTACTTAAGGATTCTTAACTCCAGGGGGTGCATGTCGAGGGGGGGGGTGCAAATGCAGAAAAAATAAAAATTTGGGCCAGGAGCAACAAAACATACCTGCAGCTGGATCCAAACCCAGCACCATTCCTACCCCCATCTCTGAACCCACCTGCCATGCCACAGAGACAGCTCAGCAGCTCACTGCGGTGCCACTCCCTATAACCCCTCCATCCACTTCCACCCCATGCTCTGCATACTCGCCCCCCCCACGTGTGTAGGTATATAGTGACAGGATGTCACTAATGTGCACTCCCCCATCTTGTCACCCACCTTTCTTGTCACCCCGATGACAAGCACTGCAATTGAGTCACCCTTTCGGTAGGTGCCTAATCACGGTCACCAAAGTCAAAGGATACCGAAAAAGCACCAGATGAGTTTGAAATGCTTCAGGTGATGTGTGGTGTACATTTTTCATACTGAGTGGAGGGAAAAGGTTTGTTGGAAGGAGTGCTTGAAGTTTTGTTTTGCACAAGAAAGCAGCTGAATAAAAGTAAGCACCTTTCTTCAAACAAACAAGGCTGGTCTCCTTTACATGCACAGTATGTTTGATTCCAATATTGGGATTGCGAAGAGTTGTTACTGTTGTGCAGGTGCTGGCTACCAAAACTGCTAGCTAGTGGCCTGACCTTTTAGCATGGCACTACTAACCCAGGTGTGGCTCCTCATGCCATTAACTGTTTACGTGTTCTGAATTTAGAGGAGGCTCACTCGGGACAAAGACTTTTGAAAAAAAAGCAACAGGAAGGACAAATAAATAAAGGTCCAAACAACATAATCTCACACTGTTTAATTATTCTATGTGTTCTATGAACCCTATTAGATGGTAAGCAGGGTTACGAGAGGGGCTGTGAACCCTTGAGATGGTGCACAGAACCAGGACTCCCCCTTCCTCACATACTTAATCTTGCAGAATACTGTGCCCAAGATGGAACAATTTGCAGAGATCCTTAATCAAGAGACGAGCACTAATTCTGAACCTTTCAATGTTAAGCAAGTCTTTAATTTATTTAAGAAAGTTGCTTTCTATTTAAAAAGACTGCATGAGGAATGTGTTTCCCTCAGAGAATACCTGGAAGTGGAGAGAGTTCCACACAGGTTATGTATTTTAAAGAATCCCACATTTGGCCAGCTGGGAGAGTTTCTTTTTAGAAAATTGGTGTAAAATTAGCCATGACACAAGCAATCAATATTTTTATTTTATTTATTTTTTATTTATTTAGGGATTCAGAAATAACCTTTGAGCTGAGGCACTTTTACAGAGTTCCACGTCATTTAACAGTAACAGACAAGTCACAGGGTAGGTACACTATAGTAAAACAGAGTTTGATACAGAGAATCACATCCTTACACAATCCAGGCAATTGCAACAGCAACAGGTAGCACGAGGCTGGAGGTGGGTTAGGTGCAGAGAGAGGCCCCACCCCTAGGAGTTGCCATAAAAACAGGGCAGGGGAAATTATTTGGTTGGACCACAGGGGAAGGGGAGGAAGTGGGGTGGTAAGCAACCCAAATGCAAGGCTTTGTCTGCAGCACATAGGAGGGGGGTCAGTAAGCAGGGCATGAGGAAACAGGTAGGCAGGTGGGCCACAGGGGTTTGGAAGTGACAGGAAGAGGTAGGAGCGGGCAATGGAGGTGGGACAAGGTAGGCGAGGGATAGGTGTAGGGAGGAGGTAGTGGGTAGTGGGAGAGTGGAGGTGGGAGGTGGGATTGCCATGGGATAAGGTACTGGGTATGGGAGTCATGGGGGGGGCAGCTCAAGGCCCTGTTAGAGGGCCAGGTCAGTGAGAATATATTGAATTGATACTGAAAGAAAATGAAATAATTGGAAAAAAAGGAAGAGGAAATCAAAAAAGAAGAAGCACAGGAAGAATTCATAAATCAACTATTGTATGAGGAACTGAGGGATAATTTTAAAGCAAATCTAATTAACTATGATAAAAGAGATTCAAGAAATAAAACAGACTAAATTTGAACGTGATGCCAATAATTACAGAGATGGAAAGATATATGGTTGGAGTAAGGAGGATAGGAGAGATGCAGGTACCTCTCCAGGACCAAGATCTGTTTTAAAGACCCCATTAATATCAGAGGATACTGGAATACATGACGTGGAACCGAATAGTTTGGAGGACCAAGAATTTTCAGCACTCCTGAAATCACCTCAAGGACACAGGAGAAGTCAGAGACTGAATTATAGCCAGGGTAAAAAAAAATGGATGGAGGGGCAGGAACAGGAGGTGGAAGAAACAGGGGCAGAGGAAGGGAAGGGAAGGGAAGGAGGAGGATGGAACCAGTGGTGGCAGCAGAGGAACAGATTTCAACAGGGAACATAATAAACATTTCAAGTTACAATCTTTCAGAAATGGAAATAAAGTTTTAAATAAGGGTTTATCATTTATGCCCACACAGAGGTTCAACCTTTTTGAAACTATTACGGACTGTAACAGATTTGTTACAAATCTTAGCCTCAAGTCTTTTTTATCTTGAAGAAACATGGAAGAAATAGAAACAGAAGGGGTATGTCACAACTTCATCTCTACTACACAAGATAGTGATGTGATTTTGGAGGACATAAGGGCAAGTTTAAACATAAACTAACATTCTGTCACCACTTACCCCTGCATTATAGACTTTTCTAAAAAGTTGTAAGAATGACTTACAGCATCTAGGCAATATCACAGATAATCACTTTTTTCATAATTTAAATAATGTTGAGACAAAAACCTTGAATAATTTGGGGGCAAATAAATCCATACAATCATGCCCAAAGAAAAAGGGGCTCAATAGTGATTTTAGATCCAGAGAAATATGATGCTGAAGTCCGTAGACAGCTGGAAAATGAAATATTTTATGAAAAACTTGTGGAGGATCCAACTAATAAATTTAAAAGAGAAAGAGACAGATATCTAACATAGGTAGAACAGAATAACTTGATTCCAGAAGAGACTATTGAATACCTAACAGTTAAGAACCCAGTAAGGGCATGTTTTTACTGTCTTCCAAAGGCACACAAATGCCTTATAAATTCACTTGGCTGTCCCAAAGTCTCAGGTAACGATTGCCTTACAGAACCATTTGCCAGATTCATTGATCACCACATTAGCAAACTTGCCCATGACACATACCATCGTACATTAGAGACACAGGTGACATTTAACAGGTATTGCAAGATCTAGCAACTGAGAAAAATAGTACAGCATGTTGGTAACTTTGGATGTGGAATTGCTGTATTTAAAAATTCCACATAAAGATGGTTTAATTGCAATGCCACACTATTTGAATGAAAGACAGATACAAGACCCACCCACTACAATGTTAGTACAATTAGCAGAGTATGTCCTCAGCTGTAATACTTTTTTTTTATCAAGAAAGTTTTTATTTGCAAAACAAGGGGACAGCAATGGGGGCGTGTTTTGCCCCCAACTTTGCAAATTTATATCTTGGGGAGTGGGAGAAGGAAGTAGTCAGAGAGCCAGAGATGAATACTTTCTTTAGGAAGGTCAACCTCTGGAGACACTTTATTGATGATGTCTTGATGGTATGGACAGGAACTGTATCTGAACTTTTTTTTTTTGTGAAATACTTGGAAGAAAGCAACAAAAAATATTAGATTTGCTATTTCTTTCAGCTACAAGGAAATAAGTGTTTTAGACCATGTTGTGTCAAAGGGTATAACTAGGTGACTCACAACAGATCTGTTTCATAAACAAATAGAAATACCATACTCCAAGCTAATAGCAACCACCCTTATCACACTATAGCAGGGATCCCAAAAGGGCAGTTTATTAGAGTAAAAAAGAAATTGTAGTACTGAGGGATAATATAGGACAAGGGTAACAGTGCTAGAAGAAAGGCTATGGGAAAGAGGGTACTCTGAGAATATCATTGAAAAAGTTAGAATAAAGTGGACAAGGTAGCACGTAGTGAATTGCTAATGCTGAAGGTCAAAAAAAAAAAAAGAAGAAAATGACAGCAGAATTAATTTTGTTAGTACATACAGTGCCCAGTCCAATCAAATAAGTGGGATCATAAAGAAGCACTGGCATATGGTTAGCCTAGATCCAGGCCTCACAGAACTAAAGGATGTGGAACCTAGGATGGTTCGCAGGAAAGGGAAAACTACCTCAGTCGCCCCAGGCTTCTGCCCATTTGGAGTTGCTCCCTGAATTGTCTGCCGGTATACAGCAAGCTACCTCAGTTGCCCCGGGCTTCTGCCCATTCGGAGCTGCTCCCTGAATCATCCGCCGGTATACAGCAAGCTACCTCAGTCACCCCAGGCTTCTGCCCATTCGGAGGTGCTTCCTGAATCATCCACCGGTATACAGCAAGGTATGAGAAATGAACAACAAATCTATACCCGTGGCGCCTCTGCCCTGCGTGAACTTTTTCCTCCATGATTTAAACTTGGCACCATTTCCTGGGCTCAAGCTTCCAGTTTTCCCCAGATTTCGGGCAGAGCATGGAGCACTACCTAAACAGTTTATTTCAAGTTACGCAGCAGACTGTAATTGTAAAAACTGTAATAGGGCTCTCCCCACATCGGGCTTCACTCGTAGCCAGAATTGCTCCGTGGTGGAGCACGTAGGTCCAGGTGCTCGCTCTCTCTCTTCTCGGAGCTGCCAGGGCAGTAGTTTCATAGTAATATTTGCTGCTCTGTGTAATGTAATTAATCGCATTTATGATTACCTGCTACATAGATACATAGATACATAGACAGTGTCGGCAGATAAGGGCCTATGGCCCACCTAGTCTGCCCATTTGAGCTTGTAAGTTCAGTTTGTTTTCCTAGAAGTCTATTTCCCCTTACCCCTGACCTCTAGAATTCCTTTATGTCTATCCCATGCATTCTTAAATCCCGTGATTGTTTCAGCCCCCACCACTTCCTCTGGCAGGGTGTTCCACTTGTCCACCACCCGTCTGTGTAGAAATTCTTTCTCATGTTTCCTCTAATCTGCCCTCCCTCCAACTTCATCCCATGCCCTCTAGTCCTGGAACATCTTTTCGCTTAAAATAGTGTTTTCCTGCACCCTGTTCCTCCCTGTAAGATACTTGTATGTCTCTATCATATCCCTCTCTCCTCCTCTCCTCCAGGGAGTACATGTTCAGTTCCTTCAACCTGTCTTCATAGGACTTGTGATGCAACCCATGCACCATCTTTGTTGCCCTCCTCTGAACCTTCTCTACCCTGTCTGTGTCCTTACGTAGGTATGGTCTCCAGAACTGTACACTGTACTCCAGGTGGGGCCTCACTAGTGTCTTGTATAGCGGAATTATGACCTCCTTTTCCTGCTGGTGATGCCCTGCCTATACATCCCAGCATCCTATTTGCTTTACCTGATGCCTTGTCACACTGTTTCCCTACCTTGAGGTCATCAGAGATGACAACCCCAAGATCCCTTTCCTGCTTGGTGCATGCTATATCCTCACCCCCAACTGATATATTGTGCCAGGGTTTTTGTGCCCATATGCATTATCTTGCACTCTTTGCATTGAATTTCAACTGCCAAACCCTTGACCATTCTTCAAGTTTCTGCAGGTCCCTTCTCATTCTGTCTACACCCCTGGTGTGTCTACTCTGTTACAGAGCTTTGTGTCATCAGTGAACAGTGAAATTCTGCCTTCTAGATCCTGTGCAATGTCACTGATGAAGATGTTGAATAGGACCGTCCCAGCACTGATCCCTGTGGTACCCCACTGGTCACTCTTCTCTGTGGAGTGACAGCCATTTACCACCACCTCTGTGTCCTGCCACCCAGCCAGTTACCTACCCACCACACTACTGTCCTTCCCACACCCATATTCCCAGTTTGTGTAATAGTCTTCTATGTGGCACAGTGTCAAAGGCCTTGCTGAAGTCCAGATAGGCCATGTCCACTGCCCTCCCTGATCCACCTCCCTAGTCACCCAGTCAAAAAATTCAACGAGGTTGGTCTGACACGACCTCCCCCTGGTGAAACCATGCTGCCTTGGGTCCTGTAGTCCATTGACAACCAGATGTTCCACCAATCTCTCCTTCAGTAGTGCTTCCATGATCTTTCCCACTACCGAGGTGAGGCTGACTGGTCTGTAGTTCAGGGAGCAGCTCCGAATGCTGCACATTTTGTTAGCCGAACCCTATTTTATCAGCTGACTGCTTTAAAATAATCACAGTAAATTAACTGCCACTATCTGCTGATTGTATAAAGTTTTATTAGTTTGGACTTGTACTATAGTTTGTTAAGAAATTTGTGCTTGTGCATTCCAACTGCTAGTTTTCGCCCTTGCCTCCTATTATTTCCCTCTCCCTGATCTATCCTCCCTGCCTCCTCTTACTTCCCACTCACTGATCTATCTCCCCTGCCTAAGCTATTCTGATTACCTGCGCTTGTCTCTTTTTTCCCCTGCTGTATCTCCCACCCCCGCCTTGGCACCCCACAGTATCATAAAAGTAACTTGCATTGTGCTCTGAAACCCTTTTTGTTCCTACTCAGCAAATCCTATCTGTCCTCAGGTCTTTTCTTTGTCCAATGTCCCCTCCCTCCTACTAACGTTTACCTCTTCTCTATCCTTAGCTACCTCAGTCACCCAGGGCTTCTGCCCTTTCGGAGCTGCTCCCTGAATCATCCACCGGTATACAGCAAGGTACAAGAAATGAACAACGAATCTATACTCATGGTGCCTCTGCCCTGCGTGAGCTTTTTCCTCCATGATTTAAAATTGGTGCCATTTTCTGGGCTCAAGCTTCCAGTTTTCTCCGAACTTCGGGCAGAGCATGGAGCACTACCTAAACAGTTTATTTCAAGTTAAGCAGCAGACTGTAACTGTAAAAATTGTAATAGGGCTCTCTCCATGTCGGGCTTCACTTGTAGCCGGTGTTTGCTCCGAGGTGGAGCCCGTAGGTCCAGGTGCTCACTCACTCTCTTCTCGGAGCTGCTAGCCCCGACGCCTTTGGCATCTCTCCGCCCACCCTATCTTGGCATTTACTCTTATAGTGTGAAGTGACCAATCAGGTAAAATATACTATCTCCTCACTTTTCCATTGGCTCGTTATACAAACAAGCCACAAGGGGCACCCTTAATAATCTTTCCCTAATTCTCCTCAACCTAATGATTTTCCCAACATTTGTGTTGATATTTTTCTAGCTCTAGTCTGCCCTGATCGCTTACACCTGTAGCCTTTTCAGGCTGAAACTATTTATTCCTCTTTCCTATGCAATCCTGTCTGCTGGAATTTTCAACTTTGTGCAGCTTTTCTTCACATCTTGTAGCTTCCTTGGCTGCAGCTTTTAATTACCATTTCAGCTAAATGCTCTCATACCCACTCTGTCAATCTTAGTTTTTTCTTTCTTTTCATGGAGTCTTAGGAATCTCTTATAATAGGCAGATTACAGGATGCATAAACCAGGAGGAAAATTAATAGTTTCTTTTCCGGCAGTTACTTCTTGCCCCCTCTTGCATCTCTCAATCCCTGCTTTTAGCCTTATAAAATATGCTTAGTTCTAAATCTTACAGAATGGTTTGGTTGCCTCTAATTGTGACCTCTCTTATCCTGTCTCTGGTGCTACTAAGTATCCCTAATGTGCCCAACCCCAAGAATCACTTGCAAAATGGAGACATGAATCTAAACGATTTCACATACTCTAATATGCTAATCCGAACCAAATGTGGCATTGACATGACCCCTGCCCTCCTCCCTAAACTACTCATCTACTATGCTACTGCATCTGCTGCCAAACGGTGGCGCACCTATTGCTGTAGTAGCCCTAAATTTGCCCACTATAAGCTAAGGTACTTTATATTGCTGGCTGTTATGCTGTCTGGGGATATTAAGTTGAACCCTGGTCCTGCACCAGGTACATTGCCCTTAACCTGCTCTGGATATGATATGAAAGGACTTCACATAGTCCATCTAAATGTTAGGAGTCTTCTCCAAAATTATGCAGACCTTGAAGCCTGGGTGGTTAACCACCACCCTGACGTGCTCTGCCTATCTGAGACATGGCTAAAACCCTCTATCCCAGATATGTTTTGCCTGCTCCCAAACTACAACCTTCTTAGGTGTGACAGACCACCTCCAAAGCATGGTGGGGGTGTTGTAATCTATTACAAAAACAATCTAAGCATGGCTATGATAACTGACAAGAAAAACTCCTTGTGTGAATACATCCATGCCATACTCAGACTAGGAGATAAGAAACTCCACATTGTCTGTGCCTACAATCCACCCAATAGTGGAATAAAAGGCCTAGCTGATTTGCTGGATCATATGGCTGCACATGCAGGGAAGAGTGAAGCAATTGTTACACGAGGTCCCTGCACCCTAATTGATACCCTCAGGGGCACACCGTAGACAGCTAATGTTTAGGCATAGGCTATACTAATACATAGGGCATAGGGCATCTACCGTACAAGAGTAGATGGCAGGATATGAATACATATTATTGTAACTCACTTTGCTTGCTAATGCAAACACATTATATTATGTACTTCTGTCTATTTCTTACTTGTCAGATGCCAAGACACCTGTCCTTGAAGTGATTATGATGTGTAAGGCAACATTGCCATCTTTTGGTGATGGACACCACTTCACCTTGTTATGTAAGACTTTGTATAAGAAGGTCTTTGTTCTAAAACTGATGACTTTACAACTTTATATAATGTTATCTTATACCGTGGAGCCACCTCTAATTTAGCCAATAGGGCTCATCTCTGTAACTAGAAATGTTTCTATCTTTCAGTAACCATAGTAATTATCATAGGTATATAATGTTATGCACAGGCTTTACACCTCGGAGACCCGAGAGACCCCAAGAGACAATAAAGAAACCTCGAGGTGTAGGGAACGCTTAGCATTGGCTCCCGGTTCGTATTGGTAAGAACTGCTTAGGGCAACTGTGATTTACCCCTATTTTGTAGTAATAAACTTGTTTATTACTCGAATGCAACTTGTCTGTGATTATTTGCAACTCCAATATTGCCAAGAACCTGAAAGTGAGATTTAGATCACTTACAATTGGCGACTGCATGCAGGCGATATTGGCTGTTGTGAATTTTCACTTGTTGCTAAAAGTTTTCCCTTTCCCACGGGGACTGTAGGTGTACATCTCCGTATCACCTCTCCCGTCTTTTTCCACCAGTTGTGGATACTTGCAAAGTCTGGCTGATTTTTCTTTTGGGTGTGGTCGATGCCGTCTCAACCCACTCCATAGCGGCTTTGAATTGCAAGCCTACAACTTATACAGTAGCCTGGCTGTGCTAAAAGTACCTGTGTTGTGGATCGATACACAATGCCTGGTCTTTTTCACAGCTTGAATTCTCGTTCCCTCCCAAGTAAATGGCCACCGTATCAGATATCTGCGCAGAACTGAGACTCGATGTCTCGAATTTTCTTACCTCCCATGGAGGATGGGCTGACTTCGCGCGGGACGCAAGTCAATCCGATAACCCTGTACTGGGGATCTCAACTCAGTACACTGAGACGCGGCAGTCAACCAACAGGTGTTCTGCTAAAGGGTTGATGGTCGCTGCTCTCTACGCTGCTTTGGAAGCCTCCGAAGCGAGGTTTCGAACCCTTGACCTGAAGATCGCATCTCTCAAACAGCAGATGGGTTTGCAGGAGACAGAATGTATTAAGATACAGCAGAATTTGAGGTTGAACTCCAAATGCCGCGAATGAAAAGGATTCACTATTGCATCATTCTGCACAGGCAGGTGAACAAGAAATGTGTACTCTGAAAACTGAGTGTGAAAGTTTGAGACAGGATAAGAGTCAGTTGTACAAATGAATGATTTGTTGAGTGCTGCGAATGCACAGATGAGTGATGAGATGGGTGAGCTACAGGACGAGATCAACCAAGTACGTAATGATTTAGAGATGGCCTATAGGGACAATCGCGAATTGAGCTCCGCTGCACCGTGGTTTTGCAGAAACAGAAGCAAGATCAGGTTGATATGGATGTTGCAAGTGTGAGTCATGATGAATGTAAGGTTAAGATGGATAAACTGCGCCATCAGCGAGAGGTTTTGACTGGCCATGTGAAGGCGATGGGTGAGCGTCCCCGCTTTTTCACTCATCGGTCGGAGGGGAGCTATCCGACTACCTACATTTCACAGTACAATGCTCAGTCACGCCCCTACTATGGCCCAGATACCCCACCCAGCCATCCACAGCATGGCGGGTCCCCACCCCCTACTCCCCAGGTCACACGTCGACGATGTCGTGACGCTCATCATGGAAGACGCCATCATGGCGGCGCCCATGATGGGGGGAGGCCCAAGCCTGGTCCCGACGGCGCCTCCGGTAGCCGTTACTGGTGTGGAAGACAGACAAGAGATTGAAACCATGATTGATAGGGCACTAGGGAATATTCCTCTTCCTGAAAGAAGCATGAAAGCCATTAAAAGTCAAATTCGACAAATTTTTCAAGAGGCTGGCACTCAGGAAGGCGCTGTAACGGATGGCAGCTGAAGCTGCAGCCGTGCAGCATTGGATGGTGCGCGAGATGTGCTGCCCTTGCCTGATCGACCACCAACTAATCCCTACAAATGGCCTACTTGTTCAGCAATTGCTGACAGTATCGGTCGGATGACCCCGTCCGACAACCTCAGCTGCCATTTGGAAAAGGTACGCCAAGTGCGAGATGCTCAGTCTCGTCGCGGAATACCAAGTCCAAATACTATGCCAAACCATCGATCCTGGCTTATGGGCAAACTCCTCGGTTGTTCTGCCAGGATGGGAACGCCACCTTGATGAAGTGGCAGCTGAGCTCATTTCCGGCCACAGAACCCTGGCGTGGTTGGAGTAATGCTAGCATATCCGTGAAGCAAAATGCTAAAGAAAGCCTAGCGACTTACCACCAGAGACTCTGGATGGCTTACTGAGCAGGAAACATCTGGCACAAGAGGCCGCAGATGTGGACCTTATTGAATATAAGACCCTGTTCCTTAGAAACATGATCCCAGCAGTAAGAGATAAAGTAGAGCCCACTACTTACCCAAATACGGATAGGTTTGCCGATATTCTTCGGAAAACCAAGAAGGTGTACCAGTTGTATATCTGAGATTTGGGTTCCGGTTCCAAAAAGGTTGCTGCCGAGGAACCCGCTCCTGGGGCCACAACGCACTATACGGTGGAAGGACAGGCCCAACGACAACAGGCCAAACTCCATCGGCCCTCCAGCTGGCGCCCAACAAAACCTCAACAACAGCAGCAGCAGGGTGGGAACTGGAATTGGAACAGGAACAAAAGTATAAGGGAAAAGGAAGCCACTACAAAGACCGGGTCCCTCATATAAACAAATAGCTGAGGAAAATCAGAAATTTCGGGAGCTCCTGGGGCAAGTGCGTTCTGTAGCGGATGCCGTTCCCGCACAAACACTTGCAACAGTGCAGCCGGCGATCCATGACACTACCGGTCATGGAGACTCCGGCAGTGGGAGTGCGCAGACCCACAGTCTGAACCCAGAAGCAACGTCTTACATTGCATCAGTGCAGCACGGTGAGGTTATCCATGCAAGCCAGGCCCAACCACTGCATGCCCCCAACGATACAGATTGACAATTACAGGCCCCAGTCTGCATTGTAAACAAGCTGGTCTTGGATACAAACGGAAGGCCCTGCACCGAGGCCGAGGTCGGGGGCCGCCACTTAATTGTACTTTTAGATACAGGTGCAGCTGTATCTGTGTTACACGACGATCACCCTGAAACGTCTTCATGATCTACCGGACGGAAGACCAACATGTCAGGAGTCGACGGTACTAGGCTGCCTGCATACCGCTCCCTGCCTTTACCGGTAGAGCTAGGTCATTTGAAGGCCTCCCACACCTTCCAGCTGATGGTGTTGCACGATCATCCCAGCATTATTGGGATTGATTTTCTGGCACCACACGGCTGTGGTGGATCTGGCAAATATGTTGTTGATGCAAATCCAGGGTCAATCCCATACCATCTTGATTCCTGACTCACATGCTGTGGCAACCGCTCTATCAACAATAAAGAATATGACGTCATAGATTTATTCAAGAATCATGAATTTTTCCCAAAACTCCTGCCCATTCTGCAACGACATTTGGAAGCGTTTGCAGTTAACAAACATGATTGTGGCAGAATGCATACTGTCATTGAAGTGCCAGGCCCGACACATGAAAGACAAAGACAATACCCATTTCCCTGAAGCCTTACCCTCTTGAGAGAACGATTAAGTCACTCCTTAAACAAGGAGTAATCAGAACTTGTGTCTCCACTGCCACTCCTCCTGTTTGGCGGTAAGAAAACCTACAGGTACCTGGAGACTTACCATTGACTACAGGAAACTAAATCAAGTCACTCCTAGTTGTTCCTCAATCAGCATCAGCACCAGACGGCTTCGATTACTGACACCAGACCAGAAATGGTTCAGCGCCTGATATCTCCAATGGTTTTTGGTCATTACCATTGGCCCTCAAGAGTCAATACAAATTTGCCTTCACCTTTGAAGGAAGACAATATCGTGGACTTGCTTGCCACAGGGATTCCATAATAGCCCATCCCTCTTCCATCTCCATATGATGGATGCCTCAAAGGTTTCTCAACCCCAATGTCTCTTTGCAGTATGTAGACGACCTGTTGCTGGCAACTGCCACACAGGATCAACATCTGGATCTCTTGGATAAACAATTGACTCTTATTCAGAGAGCAGGCTTGAAGTGTAATCCTGCAAAAGCACAATTGTGTCAGAAAGAAGTACTCTTTCTAGGTTTGAAGATAACATATCAGGGTCGGAGCCCTACTTGGAAGAAAATTCAAGGGTTGCAGGACTTGCCATTACCTACCAGTGTGGCAACTCTTAGAAGGTTTTAGGTATGGTAAACTATTCCAGGGATTTCATTTGAGACTTTGCACAGAAAGCTTCTCCACTGTAATGACGTTCTAAAAAGACGTCCATGGAATTGGGGCCCTGTCCATACCCAGGCTGTGATGTTACTGAAGCAGGCCCTGGCCTCCGCCCCAGCACTGGTGAACCCCAATCCAACATTACCATTTCACCTAGAGTGTGCCACCTCCGACATTGCTATGTCAGCAGTACTGGCCCAGAAGGTACATGGCTCCTTGAGACCAATTGTATATGCATCACAGCTCTTGACTCCCGTAGAACAGAAGTATGGCCTTTGTGAAAGGAACCTTCTGGCTACCTATTGGTTAAGCACTTCCTGTATATCATTGGGTACTCTCCACTGATTCTAACACAATCACACTCCCACCACATTCTTACTTTGGACCGAGTGAAGGATGGGTCAGTCTCAACACCAGACTGACACATAGGTCACTTCTCCTCCAGGACAGGGACATACAGGTCCACCAAACCAAAGTTCCATCTCTATTGGCACACGGTCTCCTTTTTCAGGGAGAGCCCCACGACTGCGCTCTGCAATCACCTGACCTTCCAGACCCAGGTCCATTTTTCCCTGCCACCCCTGAGGTGCTAGAAAACACCTCCTTGTGTCGCGTTTTCACCGATGGTTCAGCCTCCTACTATCAAGGTGAACAAATTGCAGGGCTGGGTATCATGGTAACATATCCTCATGAAACACTGTCAAGATATCTAAACGTTGTACTGTAGCTTCATCACAGTATGCAGAGCTAGCAGCAGTGGCCTGTGCATTAGAGTTTATCCAACATGGAACTCAGGATACTATCATCTTTACTGATTCTAATTGGGTTTGTTGCTCCTTACAGAATTTCTCCTTTCTGGCAGAAGAACTCCTTCTCTCTTCTGATGGCAGTCCAGTGAAATACAAAGAGTTGGTAATTTACATACATGCGTTAGGTGAGAAGTACCCACACAAACTTTATGTGCACAAGGTTAAAGCTCATTCCTTACATGATCCCTATCATGCATTTAATGACACAGCAGACACCCTTGCCAAGGAAGGGGCCCGAGGGGGGGATGTTTGGGAGATGGAACATCCAGAGGCCAACACAGCTGTTCAAATTGCAGCTCTTAAAAGGAAATCTGAATCCTTTACCCCCTTAGACCTCTCAGCAGCCCAGCACTTGGACACTGAACTCAAAGAAGTGTTCAGATTCTTGGACAAAGGTACTGAAGAGAGACTTCCCACACATAACCCCTACCGTAGACATGAGAGCAGACTACATTTATCTCCCGATGATAAACTCATTTGGTTCCAACCAGAGGATACCAACATCAAATTATGGGTAGTCTCCAGACACTTGAGATCTGAATTCTTGCATCAGGTACATGATACCCCCACTGGGGGACACCAGAGGGCTGAAAACACACTCCAAAGACTTAAAACTACTGCTTGGTGGCCTGGAATCACCAAAGATGTTAAACAGTACATTGACAATTGCCTTGTTTGTGCACAGAACAATCCCATACCTACAAAACGGAATGCCAAACTTTTACCACAATGACATACTGGACCTTGGCATGCCATCCAAATTGATTTTATTGGCCCTTTGACCAATACCAGCAGAAACAACAAGTACGCACTTGTAGTAACAGATTTATTCTCTAAGTGGGTAGAAGCTTTCCCCACTAAGACTTGTACTGCAAAAACAACTGCCAAAATCCTGGTGGAACAAATTTTCTCCAGGTGGGGTCTGCCTCTCAAAGTAGACTCCGACAAGGGAACCAGTTTTACAGGTGAGTTGATGAAAGAGTCCCTTGAACTCCTCGGGGTCCAGCAAAAGTTCCACATACCTTATCACCCTCAATCCTCAGGTCAAGTAGAAGAGCTAACAGATGAATTAAGCAAATGCTTTCCAAATTCATTGAGGACAACCCCAAGACCTGGGATTCCCTACTGCCTTTACTCCTTATGGCAATTAGGGGTACGCCCTCAGCCACTACCCAGCTCACACCCTTTGAGGTGATGACTGGCAGACAAATGAGGTTACCTGAACATTTGCTCTTTGACCTACACACCCCCACTGCGGACCGAGTGTCTGTAGATCAGTATGTGGAAAAACTCAGACAAGACCTCATACACACACACTTGTATGCTGCAAATTGCATGGGCAAGGCCCAGCAACAATCCAAGATACAATTTGACAAACACGCACAAGAAGTGGATTGGCAGGTTGGATATCAAGTAATGGTACTTCGATTTGCACATCCCACCCACTCCTTCTCCAACAAGTGGGAAGGCCCTTATCCTATTGTCAACAAGCTCAGTCCGGCAGTCTATCAAGTTAGACTCCTCCACAACAACAAACCGACTGACAAATGGTTACATGCAAACCAATTGAAACTGTACAAAGGAGTTTAAACTTACTTTTCCTAACCCCATTGGGTGGAACTGTACTAATATACTAATCTTTTATCTTCCTTTTCAGATGCATTGACAAGATGGTTATCTTGTTCCTCTCAGTACTCCTTGCAGGAGTACTCCCCAACACTCACGGCACGGTACCGGACCTCCTTCGCCACCTTGATCATCCACCACCTCCTCCAGAGGGAGTTTCCATCAAAATTCCAGACACCATGGTCACTGTACAGGAAGGTTCCGATGCATACCTCACTGCCTCAGTTGTTGCTCCTGATAAATCTACCCTCCAGATTGAATGGCAAACCACATTCCAAGGACAAATTCTTCCTGTGGCCAAACTTTCTAAGGGAACTTTCCAAGGTTGGCCCAATGCTAAATTGTCCCCAAATGGTACTCTGTCCTTGTTACAAACTGCATTAAGACACTCTGGGTGATATAACATTACTGCTTTAATTGACCCTTCCTATTGTAATTTCTTCTCAGGATGCTGCCGTAAAATTTTGTGTTATTCACCACATGGCCTCAGCTGCCATGTATTTATCTGTTTTACCCCCCACTGAGAGACAGCTTTTGGAATGTCCGAAACATAATCCTGGCCCTCGTAGTGGTCTCACTGCCACTGCCCTTCCAGGTTCTCTGATTAATAATTTACAATTTATGCATGTACCAGTTTTGTTTAATCTTACTTATTGGAACATGAAGGAATTTGGTATGTGTCATAATATTAACACATCTGCCTTTTTCAGTACCTTATTGCTTGACAGTTTAGCTGCATTTCAAATACGTACTAAAGATCCCTTTACTGGCATATACTCAACTGAACATAGAGGGAACTTTAGGAGGAAACCTCCTCCTCCTAGCACACATACTAATAAACGTACTAAACGTGAAGTAGATAGTTCTGATGTTACAGGTGCCACTGGCACAGTTACAGGTATTTTTGGTACTGCTATGTCCATTTGGAACAAAGCAGACATTGCTGCTATAAAGAGTCACTCAGTGAAATTCTCCGCTGGCTTGGTAAATGACGTTTTACCACCGTTATTGCATGGTGTGGATGGTCTTAGTCAGGAAGAGAGATACACTGTATATAACATGCACGACATTGCAAAGGCATTCACTGATTCCAAGGATAAGATTGATGCACTCATACAACAGAACAATAGAGAAGCTGAGAAACAATACATTGGCAGAGAAATACTTTGCTCTGCATATGGATCATACATAATCACTACCATCAACAACCTTTTAGAGATTTAGAAATTGGAAGGATTCTCACATAATACATGACAGACGCTCTAAATGGTATTGTCCCAGATGTAAATCTCAATCATGTATTGAATTGTGTATGCAACAAACTTTGTCTATTCCTCTTTCCACAGCTTGCAACTTGGGGTTTTGACCAGACATCCAAACACTGGTCCTTGTTTTCTGTACAGAAATGTTCTATAAAAGATACCATGTTTGTCTCTTTACTGTCTCCTTACCACGCTTTGACCCTACTACAGCTTTGTTCGACAAGCTTGCATTGGCGCACTCTATTGGGCATTTGACGAAGACATCTACCGAGAACGCCTGATCTACTTCCTCTACTGGTCTACCATTCCTTCTTGACGCTTAGTGGCACCGCACACAGACTGTTGTTGAAGACAGTGACATCTACTTGTGCCGATGTGATGTGTTTGATGTTATCCGCCTGTATGTGGTTATTCACCAGACAGCATCGATTGGACTTTCACTATGGATGCTGACATCACTGAAAATGGCACCGCGCTTTGCACCAACGCAGTCACCGGATCAATTCTATCAGTCCTATCGTGAGGAAGCTCATCGCCTCGTCAACACGGATCTCAAGTCGACCTCACATGCCCCGTCCAGTTGCAAAATGGAGACTACCTACTGTGCGCCTCAGTATAACTCTGAAGGGAGTACTGCATTGTCACAAATATTAAAACGCACTCCTATGGTTCTGTTGCTTGTCAAATTGATTACCCCAACTTCTGTTTTGTCCCCATCAGAAAACTGTTATTGGACATACTGTCATAACCCCTGCCTCCTTGTAGAAGCAGACATCATTGATGGGAATCCAGATTATTTACTTACCTTAGAAGAATACCTACCCTACTTTAACGTCACATAGATCCACTGACACTCACACGAAATCACTTCTAGATAGAAAGGACACACACCTCATCCACATCAGCAATAATATAACCAAAGCCAATGAAGCTATTCTTGATTTGATGAATGACGGAGATATGAATAATGCTTTGACTAACACTTGGTTAGAGATTACTTTTAAAGGTTTTGTTATAATACAAGCATTTTTGATATTTACTTTGATTATTATGCTTTGCTGCCTACGACGTACCCTGCGCCAACACTGTGAGCAGCTTGAATTTCTTTACAAGGCTCGCGCCTCTGGATTGTAAAGAACCACTGCTCCTAACCACTCCTTAATTTAGCCTGTGTTGCCCTTTGAGGGCAACAAGGGGGGGAATTGTTACACGAGGTCCCTGCACCCTAATTGATACCCTCAGGGGCACACCGTAGACAGCTAATGTTTAGGCATAGGCTATACTAATACATAGGGCATAGGGCATCTACCGTACAAGAGTAGATGGCAGGATATGAATACATATTATTGTAACTCACTTTGCTTGCTAATGCAAACACATTATATTATGTACTTCTGTCTATTTCTTACTTGTCAGATGCCAAGACACCTGTCCTTGAAGTGATTATGATGTGTAAGACAACATTGCCATCTTTTGGTGATGGACACCACTTCACCTTGTTATGTAAGACTTTGTATAAGAAGGTCTTTGTTCTAAAACTGATGACTTTACAACTTTATATAATGTTATCTTATACCATGGAGCCACCTCTAATTTAGATAATAGGGCTCATCTCTGTAACTAGAAATGTTTCTATCTTTCAGTAACCATAGTAATTATCATAGGTATATAATGTTATGCAAGGCTTTACACCTCGGAGACCGAGAGACCCCAAGAGACAATAAAGAAACCTCGAGGTGTAGGGAATGCTTAGCATTGGCTCCCGGTTCGTATTGGTAAGAACTGCTTAGGGAAACTGTGATTTACCCCTATTTTGTAGTAATAAACTTGTTTATTACTCGAATGCAACTTGTCTGTGATTATTTGCAACTCCAATATTGCCAAGAACCTGAAAGTGAGATTTAGATCACTTACACCATCATTCTCGGAGACATAAATTTAAACTGGCTTGGCTAATCTCAAGACACCTTTCAATCCATGGTTCAGAGCTACAATTTGCACCAAATCATTACTGATTATACAAGAGTGTCAGTCAACACTGACACCAGCACCCTTCTTGATTAGGTCCTAACAAATCACGTGGACAGAATTGCAAAAACAGGTACGCTGCCGGACAATATCAGTGATCACTCCCCCATCTTCTGCACATGGAGCACATCCACAACCTCCATGTCCCCCAAAAACTATATATGCTTCAGAAACTATGCAAACTTAAATCAGGCTCATTTCCTATATGATGTGTCTCACACTGACTGGTCCCCTGTCTTCCAATCCACAAGTACTGACACTGCCCTTCATGCCTTCCTGAGCAGGTTTGTACTCCTTCAAGATAAATATACCCCATTCGTTAATCGGCACATTCGTGGTAAACAAACCAGATGGCTGCACAAAGACCTCCTCACAGCCCTCAAAAATAGGGACAAATGCTGGAGAAAGTTTAAAATATCCGGTCTCTCTGCAGATTATAATAACTATAGAGAACAGCGATCAAAATGCAAAACACGAATAAGACTTGCAAAAAGCCAATACTGTAAAGGCCTTCTGCTGGATGCTGCTGGTGACCCAAAGAAATGCTGGTCTCATGTAAAGACTTTCCTCGGTTCAAAGCAAACTCTACTAAACAATGACATGATACTGAATGGTGTCCATTGTAATGACCCGGGCACAATTGCCAATGCATTTAACTCTCACTTCTCCGACCTCTGGAGCTACACAAATGCCTTCTCTTCCAATATCTTAATGCCTGGATCCCCCAACCCAAATGACATTTCAATGACGCCTACCTTCTATTTTAAAGCTATATCAAAGAATGATGTCATTAAACGTCTAAATTCTTTATCAGACAGTACCGCTGTTGGATCTGACTGCCTCAAACCTAAACTCTTAAAGCTTGTGGCACCTTTCATTGCAGGACCACTGTTCAGTATACTCAATTTGTCCCTGAGTGAAGGTGTAGTGCCTGAGGTATGGAAACTGGCCAGAGTCATGCCAGTGTTTAAAAAAGGTGACAAAAAGATATAGCCAACTATAGACCAATAGCTATACTGTCAATATTAAATAAAGTCCTTGAGAAGCTCATCTCAGCACAGATCTCAGAACACCTTACTAAGTATAACCTTCTCCACTCAAATCAACACAGCTTCAGAAAAGGCCATATTACTGAAACTGCTCAATTACAGCTGACAAATGACATTCTTCAAGCCATGGACCAGGGTCATCAAACTGGTGCAGTATTTATCTATCTGACGAAAACTTTTGATCTTGTTAACCTTCCTCTTCTGCTTACCAATCTCCACTCCCTAGGTTTCTCGACTGGAGTTGTAAACTGGTTCCATAGCTACCTATCAAACAGATATCAAACTGTGAGATTCAACTCAGCCACCTCAGAAAAAGCAGTCATTAATGTTGGTGTACCTCAGGGATCTATCCTCGGACCCCTCCTCTTCTTGATTTTTATTCACAATATTCCTCAAAATATATCCTCCTGTTCATCGTTGCTATATGCCGATGACCTTGTCCTTTTACACTAGCTCAGACAATGTCCACTCTATTAATCATAAGCTCTCAATGGACCTACAAAATATTCAATCCTGGATCACCAAAAACAACCTCATTCTTAACGTTGGAAAGACCAAGGCCATGCTCTTTGGATCCCCTATTAAACTAAAGCAGTGCGATGAATTTTTTCCAGGTCACCTGGACTGACGGTTCCTCATTGGAGTTGGTAACTTCTTTTAAATATCTAGGTGTCTTACTTGATGAATCCCTCACCTATGACGCCCATATTACCTCCACTTGTAAGGCTGTAAATGCCAAACTCAGCTTAGCCTACAAAACAAGCCATATTCTTACCCCCACTGCTAGGACAGCCATTGCTAGAGGAATCCTGCTTCCATCACTTTCTTATGGATCTGTAATCTATACTAATGCATCTAAGGCTACTATTCATAGGTGGGACACAACTTATAACAACATATGCTGTTACGCCTCTGCATCCTCTAGACTAAAACATCACTGCCTGCTGTATGCTGACCTAAATTGGCCATCCTCCATTGCACACTGTCTCCTCTCCCTTGGGAACCTTCTGGACAGTGTACTGCGAGCAAGTATGCCCACCTACCTAGCCTCCCTGCTGACCCCTCAGTCTATCTCCTACGGTCTCTGATCAACTGACATTTCCTTGATTAGCATTCCCAGATGTAGAACAACCAAAGGGAAATCAGGCTTCTTGCACGTAGGCCCCTCCTACTGGAACTCGTTGCCCCTAGATGTACGCCTTGCCCCTAATCATGCCACCTTTAAGAAGAGACACCGATCTCTCCTTACCTCATGTGCTCATCGTACCAGCTTCAGATCTTGACTCCCTCTGCCTTGGCTGCCCTTAGTATCTGGCACCCTGCTCCTTTCAGCCTCCCTTAAACCTGTCCCACCATTACCTCTCTCCCTGCCTCTTACCAATAACATCCTTTTAGGTTCAGCAGGATGTAATGATACCCTGTTGGTATATTTTTTCTTTTTCTGCACCTTATATTGTGATATTACTATGACAGTCTTCACATGGGCATTTATCTCCATTTGTATAATTTATGCCTTTATGTGCCTTGTACCAATATTTGTCTTAATTTTGTCTCACTTTCTGATTGTGATGTATTGCATATCTCCTGACACTGTATTCTGTGTAACTGTATCTCTCTGTGTTGTTGATCTCCTGGGTCATGCCTGAAAATAGTCACTTTTGTGTCTAGTGCACTTACCCGGTTATCAAAAAATAAATAAAAATAAAATAAATAAAGAGACTAATACATTCTGTTCAGCCAATGCCTGAAATACCTGGAATGTGGCTACCAGCAAGGCAAGATAGTTGCTATAAATGTGGCAACTGTAAGTACTGTCCAAATGTGGTGAGCACAAAAACTTTTAGAAATCCTAAAACAGGGCAGGAGGCAAAGGTCAGAGGTTTCATAACTTGTGTAACTGAGGGGATAATACATATAGCAATGTGTACATGTGGACGTTTTATATTGGAAAAAACAAAACAACAATTTAAACTTAGAACAGGAGCTCACATGAGGGCCATTGAGAATAATGACCTCAGTTATGCATTAGTTGTTCATAATAATAATAATAATATCTTTATTTCACAAAGCACTTTTCAAATAGCAAGACACTTTACAAAAGATTAAAATAAGAGTAGTAAAAACAATAAATACAATATAAAATGAAACAATAATCTAGCAGGGTTCAATTCACTAAATGCCATTAAAAGCCTGGCACCATTAAAAAGTTTTTAACGCTTGTTTAAAGCCTCTCACTGCCGTGCACTCCTGAAGCCGACAGGGTAGAGAATTATAGAAGGCAGGGGTGATGTACATAAAAGCACGGGCCCCAGATGACTTCAAAGACACCCTTGAGATCTCTAGCAACCCCTCATTGGCCAAACGGAGCTGTTGCTCTGGGCAATAGGGGACCAGAAGCTCTTTTAAGTAGTCAGGGCCAAGTCCATGTAGGGCTTTATAAGTCAGTAAACCAACTTTAAAGGTGATCCACCACTGAATCGGCAACCAGTGCAGACTGCGCAGAACAGGAGTAATATGAGATGTTCGAGAGACCCCTGTCAGCAATCGTGCTGCTGCATTCTGCACTAGCTGCAAGTGGTGGATATCAACCCCAAGAAGCCCTACGTACAGGGAGTTGTAGTAATCAAGGCACGAGGTTTCAAAGGCATGAACAAGTGTAGGAAGGTCTCCAGATGAAACAAGGTGCTTAATCCTGGTGATGTTCCTAAGATGATAAAAGGAAGACTTGATGACATAGAAACATAGAATTTGACGGCAGATAAGGACCGCTTGGCCCACCTAGTCTGACCATTTTCCTACCTAACAGATAAGCTGCAGATCCTAGTTAACCAACAGCTTACTTCCTCTTACCCGCCCCTAGGACTGCCTTATGCCTGTCCCATGCATTCTTGAAGTTCCCCACTGTTCTTGACTCCACGACCTCCTCAGGGAGGCTGTTCCATGCATCCACAATCCTCTCAGTGAAAGAATACTTCCTCACATTACCCCTGAGCAGTCCCCCCTTGAGTCATAAGGCCAGCCCATCATCAAGCACCACCCCCAGGTCCCACACCCATTCAGAGGTAAGGGTCTGGGCATCCCCTAGGTAAATTCCAGAGGGCTGACCAGTCCTCAACCCCTCTATCCGGCAACCTGGCTCATATTCATATGTCCCATGTAAGAAACAGGAGTGCACATAAGATATATTTTGCGGGAAATGAAAACCCCATTAAGAGCCCAAGGGGAGGAGACTATAATGGGGTATTACTAAAAAGAGAAACACAGAAACGTAGAAACATAGATTTTGACAGCAGATAAGGACCGCTTGGCCCACCCAGTCAGCCCATTTCCCTACCTAATAGATAAGCTGCAGATCCTAGTTAACCAGCAGGCTACTTCTTCCTACCACCACCCCCTAGAATTGCCTTATGATTGTCCCATGCATGCTTGAATTCCACCACTGTTTTTGACTCCACAACCTCCTCTGGAAGGCCGTTCCATGCATCCACAACCCTCTCTGTGAAAAAATACTTCCATAAATTACCTCTGAGCTACCCCTCTTCTATCTTCAAATTGTGCCCCCTTGTTCTTGCACACCTCTTTTTTTGAAAGATGCTACCCTCTTGGACTTTGTTGATTCCCTTAAGGTACTTGAAAGTTTCTATCATGTCCCCCCTCTCCCTCCTTTCCTCGAGGCTATAATACATGTTCATCTCCTTAAGTCTCTCTTCATATGTCTTCTGGTGCAGACCCTGCACCATTTTAGTTGCCCTCCTCTGGACAGCCTCCATCCTGTCTATGTCTTTGCAGAGATTGGGTCTCCGGACTGCACGCAGTACTCCAGATGGGGTCTCACCAACTGTCTGTACAGAGGGATAATAACTTCCTGTTTTCTACTGGTGATGCCTCTCCCTATGCATCCCAGTATCCCCCCAGCCCTCCTTGCTGCCCTCTCACATTGCTTGCCCACCTTTAGGTCATCTGATATGACTATCCCCAGGTCCCTTTCCATTTTTGTTGTTGTTAGTATCTCACCCCCCCATTATGTACTCTTCCCCTGGGTTTTTGCTTCCCAGGTGCATTACCTTGCACTTCTTAGCACTGAATCTAAGTTGCCATACATTTGACCATTTCTCTAACCTTGCCAAGTCCCTTCTCATCCTTTCCACCTCAGCTTGTGCATCAACTCTGTTGCAGATCTTTGTATCATCTGCAAAGAGACATACTTTTCCTTCCAGTCCCTCTGCAATGTCACTTATAAAGACATTGAAGAGGACCAGTCCTAATACTGAACCTTGCGGTACCCCACTAGTAACCCCCCTTTCTTCAGAGTGGACTCCATTTACTATTACTCTCTGTGTCCTAATTCCAGCCAATTCTTTACCCAGGCTGTCATCTTGGGACCACTCCCAGGCTGGCTAACTTGTATATTAATCTTTTGTGTGGGACTGTGTCAAATGCCTTGCTAAAATCTAGGTAGGCCATGTCCACAGCCCCTCCCTGATCTACTACTTCGGTCACCCAGTTAAAGAAATCTATCAGATTTGTCTGGCATGACCTTCCCGCTGTGAATCCATGCTGTCTTTGGTCCTGCGCCCCTCTGGCCTCTAGATAATTGACAATTCTTTCCTTCAGAAGTGATTCCATCATTTTTTCTACCACTGAGGTTAAACTAACGTCTGTAGTTTCCTGCTTCTGCCTTGCTTCCACTTTTGTGAAGGGGAATCACATCTGCCCTTCTCCAGTCCTCGGGTACCACCCCATCCTCCCATAATTTGTTAAAGAGGGTAGTCAGTGGTGTCACTAGTTCTACCATTAGTTCTTTTAGAATTCTGGGATGAATCCCATCAGGCCCCATTACTTTGTCCACCTTCAGTTTTAAGAGTTCTTTCAGAACCTTTTCTTCTGTAAATGGGCTGGTATCAACTTCTGTATCCAGAGTGTTTCTGCTGTTTGTTTTAGGTACCTCCCCACTTCCTTTGTAAATACTGAGCAAAATATTTGTTTAGTATCTCTGCCTTTTCCAGTCACCCACTGCCCACCTCCTCCTCTTTATTAAGCCTCACTAACCCTCCCTTGGTCTTCCTTTGCTCCCTGATGTACCTATAAAATGTTTTATCCCCCTTCTTAACTGAGTTGGCTATCTTTTCCTCGGTTAGGGCCTTTGCTGTTCTGACTGCCTTCCCAGCTTCCTTTTGCTTTAACTGATACAGCTCTGTCCTGCTCCTTCTGTGATTCCTTGTACTTCCTGAGTGCTTTCTTTTTCTCTTGAACCTTCACTGCCACTTCCTTTGAGAACCATAGTGGTTTCTTACATCGTTTTGTTTTGTTTACTTGCTTCACACAAAGGCTTGATCAGAACAATATTGCATTGTCTCTACCGGGAGGGGGGAGTGCAGATGCACCTGGACTCAATGATAAAATAGAATTGGGTCCTTTTCTAAAGAAATAGAATAACTAAGAATGTCTTATAATGTGCAATTTCAAAATTCCATCCTCATCCCCCCATGATCCTAAACTCTCTATTCCTCCTTCTTACCAAACTTTGCCATGTGTAAATATATCTTTGCATCATTACTAATTTGCTTGTTTCTTAATAAGTTTTCTTATTTTTTGCAGAATAGACCAACTGCAGGTTTAGTATAGGAGACTGCATGAAGTGAATACTGTAGTGGCTTAAAATGGGAAACCTTGCTGATTCAGTGATTCTACGTGTACCAACAGCTTGACTAATTATCTTGCTTGTCCCATGCAATGATAAAAATAGTATGGAGCACCATGTGACTGCAACAACTTATAAGAAAGCTATGAAAGAACATTTTATATAAAATGATGCTATTTAATGCTGTTTTATGAATTAAAGTATTTTAACTTATGCATATATATATTGGGCTGCAAGTATAGCCCAGAGGTTAGAGGAACGAAGTGTGAACAAGCCTGATACATCCAGCAGACCAGACCTGAGTTTGATTCTCACAACCTCCACTTGCATACTGTGTGACTCTTAGCAAGTCACTTAACCATCCAGTGCTCCCAGGTCACCCCTGAAAACAGGCACTTGTGCCTAGTGGGCCTTACCTGGTTACCAAAGACTAAAATAAAATAATAAATAAAAATACATATACACACACACACACACACACACACACACACATATTTTACTGCACTTTTTTTCTGAATGTATCAGTGATGATGAATGATTTTAAATGCTGTACTACACTGATCACACTTTAAATCTGGGTATACAGTACACCTTTAAGTGACTGCAGGCTATAAAAGGGCAGTATACAGTACACCTCATTAGCCTTTGAAAAAGAGACAGGTGGGCGTGAAATGCATCAGGTGAAGTGTGGTGTATGTTTTTCATACCGAGTGGAGGGGGAAGGTCTGATGGAAGGAGCACTTGAAGTTTTATTTTGCACAAGGAAGCACCTGAATAAAATTAATCACCTTTCTTCAAACAAACATGGTTGGTCTCCTTTATATGCACAGTGTGTTTGGTTCCAATATTGGGATTGCAAAGAGTTGCTACTGTTGTGCAGGTGCTGGCTACCAAAACTGCTTGTTAGTGATCTGACTTTTTAACATGGCACTGCTACCCAGCTGCAGCACCTCATGCCATTAATCAGACACAGTACTCCAGGTGTGGCCTCACCATTGATCTGTACTGGGGTAACACAGCCTCCTTTTTTTCTGCTGGTGATACCCCTCCCTATGAACCCCAGCATTCTGCTAGCCTTTCCTATTGCATTATTGCAGTTCAAAATGAAAGGGGATCAGCAGTCTAGACCAATGACCACACACTGTGGTCATAACATCACTCGCTGCTTGCTGGGCAGAAATTTCTTGTACTTGAAAGGACCAAGTCGCTCCAGTCAGATAGGGCTTTGGTCCCTGCATTTGCATAAAGCCAGTTAGTGAGCAGCCGATCGAATTTATGACATTACCCTTTTCTCTGTTCTCCCCTCTCCTTCTGGCTGAGGAATGGATGTTTTGTAGAGAAAGTGAAAGTAACAGTGCATGAAACAACTAATCCAAAATAATGAGGGTGCGCGCTAGTTTAAAGCTGTTTTTTTATTTTTGTATAGATGTCTCATGATCAGTATGAATAAATGATGTGTCCTGCAGCAGCATGCTTGTTCACCAGAATCACCAGTGAACATATGCATTGAGGATTTCATTGACACCAACAGCCTTAGCTGATCACTTGGTTGTAGCTGATCACTTGGTTGTTTGACAGTAGCCATAGCAACAACAGTACGGTAGCCAAATGAGTCAGTGCTTCATAGAATATTTAGAGACTATAGGCTTGTTCACATGGCCAACTGTGAGCCATTGTCAGTGGCTTACAGCAGCCAAATTGGTACTCCTGCCCACGTCTGAATGCTACCATTTGGGCACTTTTCTGTTACATAGTATTGCATCCATGTTCCCCCTTTCCCTGGGTTTATGGAGTGGTGTAAGTGGTTTCCTGTGCCGTCTGAACAGCCAAATCACCTGCTCCACTCAAAATCCCCTATTAAACCAACAGTGACTGGAACAGCAGTCAAATCGTCAGAAAGGAAAAGGATAGCAGCAAAACCGATGTCGTATGAACACTGCACTCTAATGTTTTATAACATTTTTTTGAATAAATAAAAGTGAGCCTCTGGGGCAAGGTGCAGTGTGCATGAACCTTGTAGCTTCCTGGTTTGCACAGTACTCAAGATGCAACTTTCTTTTTCTGCCTGTCAAATTTCAGGTTTTACTTACAGGCTATGAGCTAGACTGCTGTACAAAGAATTTAGATGCATTTATTGCATACAGTTGTGATTTATGCTTATTACTCAAAAAAAATAAAATAAATTAAACTGACAGTAGAACTGAATGTTCCTGACTCTGTTTCTTACCCTCATCTCTGTGGTCACTGTGAAGATGGTACTGGGTCAATATAGCACTCCAAGAAGTGCACAACAATAACCATGCTGTGTAAAGCACGAAAGGCTTTTGAGTGACAGGGGTATAATAGTGGGAGGGAATTACTGGTACCCCTGTCATTCTATGCTGTTGTTTGGATGGGAACAAGTTGCCATGTGTGTGGTGCCTGGTCAAGCTACTCCCATGGTGGAGTGGCTAAGGCACCACCAGCACTCAGCAGGGAAAGAGACCCAGGAATATGGTTTGTATCCCCCAGGTCTCTGGGTGTTGCTGTTTTTGGTTTTAGAAAGGAGCCTCCCCCAATTGTGTTCCCATCCCCAAAGTCTACAGTCCTTCAGAGTTGATTATTTTAACTCTGGGTGATGTGGAGGTGTGGGGGCAGAGCCCCCTACAAAAAAAAGGAAGTCCAATTGTTTTAAATGGATATGTGCTTCCTTTGTAAGGGCAGTGTTTTTCCCGATCTTATTTTTGTGGATGACATTTTGCTTGTAGCATTTATTGTCATGTGGTTGTTGTTTGCGGCACTATGACCCCGTGCTGTGAAGATCAGCTTTTATAATATAACATCTGCAATAAATTAAACAGCAGTCTCTACAGCAAATGTTATCTTTAGCTGCTCTTGGCAATCATCAGGAGGATCAATGCAATGTACTTGTGCTCAAATGTTCACTTACACTAGACTCGAGAAACAACTTTTGAGTAGTTTGTCTTGCTCGGTTGAGTGCCGTCTTGATGTGTGGTACAGGCAGCTGTTTCATTTCGGTTTGCCAACAGCAGAGACTGTTGGAGAAATTATAAAAACTTTTGGACATATTAAAACTTTCACTTTTTACACTCTGCAGAATCTCTCCACACATGCAATAATCTCTTATTTTGTTTCTCTGTAAGTACATGAATGCATCACACTGTGACAACCAGGATTGCCTGGAAAATATTCTGTCTTGGTACACTCACACAGATGAAAAAGAACATACAACTTTAAAATCTTGAGTGTTCTTTTTTGCATGCAGTATATGTTTGGGTTGGAAGAGGCTGTGATTTAGAAAGTTATTTGTTGGGCGATTATGTCTGTACTGTTTAAAATCTGTATACTGTGGACAGAAAACATAAAGGACACTGGAATAATAAACTGTATGCAAGGAAAGCAAGCATCAGGAGTCCCCCCACCCAAAACACACACATATACACACACACACTTGCTGTACAACATTCCATAAGAAAGTGGAAGCAGCAGTGCACGAAACTAACCCTACAAATCAGAAAAATAATGAAGGTGATAGTTGCACTAGTTTCACAATCATGACAGTTTCACTAGATATTAATTTGTTAGTGATTGTCTCTGCACCATCAGTGCCAAACACTGAAACAGCAAATACAAGCAAGCAAACATTCGGCATTGACAAATGCTTGTTATGTTTGCTTGCACGCATGTGCAAGAAACATAGTGCCTTGATCGGAGATTTCGGAGGTGTGTCACCTCCTCCTCCAATTCAGGCAGCCAGCTGGCAGGCACGGCCCCTGTAAGCCAATGCATTTTGGAGCTGTCTATGACACGCTCCAAAATGCAGTGGCATACAGTTGAAAGGGGGCGCTACGCTTGAGTGAGCACCGATAAGATATCGGCTGCTCACGCCAAGCAGCTCCCCCACGCACAGACAGACGGCGCGCTTCAGAGTGACAGCGGACGGGTGCCCAATCCCCGCCAGCTGAATGCCCCCCAGTCTCTTGTGCCACACTGGGAGCCACCCCAGCGTGGCAAACCATGCCACTTTTTATTTTGCCGACGGGGTGCCTAATCCCGCCGGCTGAACGCCCACCCCAGTCTTTGTGCCACGCTGGGAGCCCACCCCAGCGTGGCAAACATCCTAGACGCCTTTTTTTTTTAAAACCTGTAAAATAAAAGTCCGCGCGCGCTCAAGCCCTTCTCTCACAACCCGCACGCACCCACTGCGCACTCCAGCCTCCCCGCACCCTCCTCACCCCATACTTACCTCCGACTCCAGCGCGATGATCTTGTGGACCGGGAACACGCTCTGCACTCTTCAAAGCCGACCCGAACTGAGGAAACGCTGGTAAGCTGTATAATGGGTTACATAGGGGGGTTTCAACTTTATTGCATATCTCGGGCATTTTTGGGAATTTTTGCACCAAATTTTCAACATGGGGGTTTTGGGACCCCTTCTCATGAATTATGTCACTGTCATGCTGGTATTCGTGCCTGAAGGGTGATTTCGCGCAGTGACTGCACAGTGACTGTGAAATCACCCTTTGGGCCTGAATACCACCATGACAGTGGCATCATTCATGAGAAGGGGTCCCAAAAACACCATGTTGAAAATTTGGTGCCAAAATTCCAAAAAATGACTGTTTTACGAGGGTGCGTTGCGCAGTTCCTACGCAGGCTCGTAAGTTCGTCGAAAGTTCAATATTTTCACTCCAGATTTTCAACATTGCCATTTTACCACACCTTCTTATAAGTAGTACAGCTGTCATTTTTCACATCTCACCCAAAATGTGTTTCCACCCATGTAGCGCAGAATGGCGCAGTCGGTGTGCGAAATCAATGTACGGGACAAATTAAGAAAATCACAGTGACACTGTTCATGAGCAGAGGTCTTAAAATGGCTATGTTGAAAATTTGGTGAAAAAATTCCTGAAAATGACTGTTTTACGATGGTGCATTGCGCAGTTCCTACGCACACTCGTAAGCTCACGAATTTTAAATATTTTCACTCCAGATTTCCAACATTGCCATTTTATCACACCTTCTTATGAGCAGTACAGCTGTCATTTTTCACATGTCACCCAAGCGTGTTTCTGCCCATGTAACAGCACACAATGGGCGCGGTCGGTGTCGCAGCGAGATCAATGCGGGACAAATTAAGAAAATCACAGTGACACTGTTCATGAGCTCAGGTGTTAAAATGGCTATGTTGAAAATTTGGTGAAAAATTCCTAAAATGACTGTTTTACGAGCGCATGCTGTACAGCTCCTATGCACGCCGTAAGTTCACAAATTTTCAATATTTTCACTCCAGATTTCCAACATTGCCATTTTACCACACCTTCTTATAGAGTAGTATAGCTGTCATTTTTCACATCTCACCCAAAACGTGTTTCTGCCCATGTAGCACACAATGGCACAGTCGGTGTGCGAAATCAATGTACGGGACAAATTAAGAAAGTCACAGTGACACTGTTCATGAGCAAAGGTCTTAAAATGGCTATGTTGAAAATTTGGTGAAAAAATTCCTAAAAATGACTGTTTTATGAGGGTGCATTGCGCAGTTCCTACGCACATTCGTAAGTTCGCGAATTTTCAATATTTTCACTCCAGATTTTCAACATTGCCATTTTACCACACCTCCTTATGAGCAGTATAGCTGTCATTTTTCACATCTTGCCCAAAATGTGTTCCCACCCATGTAGTGCACAATGGTGCAGTATGTGCAAAATCAATGTATGGGACACATTAAGAAAATCACAGTGACACTGTTCATGAGCAGAGGTCTTAAAATGGCTATGTTGAAAATTTGGTGAAAAAATCCTAAAAATGACTGTTTTACAAGCGTGCGTTATGCAGTTCCTATGCATGCTTGTAAGTTTGCAAATTTAATATTTTGACTCCAGGATTTTCAACATTGCCATTTTATTACACTTCCTTATGAACAGTACAGCTGCCATTTTTCATATGTCGCCCAAAATGTGTTTTCGCACATGTAGCGCACAATGGTGCTGTTGGTGTGCGAGAGCAATGTTTAGGACAGATTAAGAAAATCACAGTTACACTGTTCATGAGCAGAGGTCTTAAAATGGCTATGTTGAAAATTTTGTGACAAAAGTCCATAAAATGACTGTGTTACGAGTGAGCAATGCGCAGTTTCCACGCACCCTCGTAAGTTCATGACTTTGTAACATTTTCAGTCCAGATTTTCACCAGTGGCATTTTTTCACACTTCCTTATGAACAGTACAGCTGTCATTTTTCACAACATAGCTGAAGTGTGTTTTCACACTTTCAGCGCTGAGATGCATGATCGCTGTGATGAATCATTGTTCGGCACAGATAAAGAAAATCACAGTGACACTGTTCATGATCGGAGGCACCAAAATGCCTGAATTGACAATCTGCTGTAAAATATCCCCAACCTAATTATATTACGGGTGTGCGTTGCACAGTTTCTATGTACGCTCATGACTTCATTTTTTTAAATATTTGTACTGCAGATTTGCAACATTGCCATTTTTTACATCTCCCCATGAACAGTACAGCTGTCATTTTTTACATCCTGTTCGGAATGTTTTTGCACCTGTGGTGCTAAATGCCAGTCTGCTGTGCATAAGCAGCTTTCAATCAATAAACTGATATTCCCCTGTTCATGAGGTGGGGTCACAAAAAAACATGTTGAAAATTTGGAGTGAAAATACCAACGAATGCCTGAGGTATTAGGTTTTCCAAACCATAACGCCTAACCCTGTAGAGAATGACAGGCATCAGGGGTGTGACTTGGGATTCTTGCCTGTAATGCTCATACCATTCCACACCCTGCAGCCAGTGAGAGGTATCGAGGTATGCCTTGGACTCTTCAGCTCCAAAGTTCACCCCATTCTCCTATATCGCACCCATCTCACCACATTTCTTAATGAAATGGGGTGCACATAAGGGCCAAACACCCCAAGGAACACCGTGACACTTGTCAGTGTCTGCAGGGTGGGGTGTGGTGAAATGGCAAGGCCGTTATGCCTGATGACCCAAATGCACACCTCAATGCCTGTCACTCTCTGCAGGGTGGTGGTGGGGTTGGCTTCAGTTCAGTACTTCACTGCCATTCCTATTACGCAGCTCTGTAACTTCTACATTACCACTGCCAATGCCAGCAAGCAAACATTCGGCATTGACAAATGCTTGTTCAACAAGGCATGATGTCTTTAGTATATGGATTACTTTTTCTTTCCCCTTGGTGTGTGTAAAGCTTTCATGTGTATAGAATGTGAGAATATAACAATTTATGATCATAGGTTGCTGAAAACATCTATATATTTTGAATATAACAAGGGCCCCTTGTTTACTGCAGCAAAGTGGACCTACATTCTGAGGCAGGACCTCATACTTTCTGTGGCAGAACAACTGCTGATTCTGTGGCCATTCTGCGTCAGATAAATTGCGGCTAAACAGCATACCTTCAACGGGATTAAGTCTTAATTAACCTTTTGACTGCCTTCATGCAACCACTCTGCTACACTGAAAGTGGAACAGCAGGCCATTTAACAGTATGTAGTCTTCTTATCATAAATATTAAACTGCAGTAACCCATGCCTGGCACAGCAATGGGCATCAGTGTTCTCTTTTAATTAGTTTTCTCCCCACCCTGAATTTGAAGGCTAATCTGTTGTTCTTCTGGAAATTGGTGGCCTTTGCTGTTCTCCTAGGTTACAATCAGAGAAGGACGTGCACACTTAGCTAAAACTACACAGAAGGCAAAACCTGCTTGGATTTCTTCTGGTTTATATTTACATTTAGCAGATATAAAGAGAGACTCCAACTTGAATGCCATTTTTTTCTGATTTTGATCAATGTTCTTTTAGGTTATTATTTTTTTAAACTTGGAATACTCCAACTACCTTGCAACAAATATATTGAGTACAGTGTACATATCTGTGTATTGGGGGTTGGTGGGAATTGTCTTCCTAGAACAGTGAAGAAGGGTGCAACTTGCACTGTCTGTAGGTTTTGTTGACTCCTGATTTTTCTTTTGGGGGACACTAAAAAAATGCAAGCAAGTCATTCTTATTAAGCTGTAGTAACCTCGGTTAGCATGTTCTCGTCTCACAACTCAGGGGATTGTGGTGTTCTTCAGGCAGTGACCCTCAAAGAGAATACTGGATGGGCAACTATGCACAACCAGTGTGTTCTGCCACAGAGGTGTTCTGATTCTCTCTGACCTCAAGAGCGAAGCTCGAGAGGTCAATGGGAATCAGAACCCTGAGGTGGCAAAACACACTGGTTGTGCATAGAATTGTTCATCCTATATTTTTTATAGTGTATAGTACTGTGTGAAATATGTGTTTGTGAGTTCTTTTTCTCTCAAAATTAAACTGAATCTTGCAGTCTCTAGATGTTCAAGAACACTGTTCTACCACAGTAAGGTAGAATCACATTCCATAACCTTTGAACTGTGGTACAACAGTATTTTGAAAGGGATGGAATTCTATACAGAAAAACACTCCACTATACAATATATTTCACTTATGTATAGCAGCAATCAAACTCTTCATTCCAATGTTTTCCATACCTGCTTGCTCCAGTTCTAGTACAGTCTGGTCCCCAAACTCTGCTGTAGCTCGGCAACTTCACCCTCCTTAAGAATTGAGCTTGATGCCACCACTTAGGCTGCAGGTTCAAATCTGCCAAGAAATTACTTTCACACTTGCAGGTACAGAACTGTGGCCCACAGATCAATTGTGATTGTTGTCCACCAGTGGGGACTGAGTCCTTTGCTTAGTCTTCTGCCAGCCCTACATTTCTTCAATCAGCTCCTCCTCTGATACCCGTCACCACATAGAGATCAATTCCACCTTCATGGGCACCACTGAATCTTCTCACTTCTTGACTACAGCTCGCCTTCCACTAGTTCTTCCTTCCAAATTAATTTTCCAAGGATTTAGCATGCACAATGAGCACCCTCACAATGAAAAATTAACATGGCTGAGCTACCCACACAGCAGAAAATCATAACTGCCATGGACGTAATCAAGTTCTGTTACTCTTACATCAGCCCCCCCAGTACTGGCTGGATGGAGTTATGTAACAAGAGCCAACATGAGTCAAGCTGCCATGCAGCCACTAGCTTTTTTGCTTTGTAGCGGATGGCATCAGTTTGCTGCCCCTTTTAATGAGCATGTATGCCATGGCATACTTAATATATCAATAGCTATGCCCATGCCTTGTGTGATCTCATAGCATAACTAGCATTTCTGCGGCTGTGTGGCTGGTTTTCCTGATTTCTGTGGCAAGCACTGATTTCTACGGTCAGCCCCAGTTTCTGCGGCCACTGCTGCAACCGCAGAATCGCAGAAAATACGGGGCCCTGAATATAACTCCAATAGAAGTTCCAGATGGAAATTCAACTCCCCTCTTTTACTAGGTTCCACCATGCCACAGCAACACAGATTGAGGTGAATGTCAGAATAGTGATGGCATAACATTGCCAATTGGTATTGTGCCATCGCTGGGGTAAAGTGTGTTTTCTGTGGGGGCTTCGACTCCCACACCCCCCATGTGGAGAGCTCTGCCCCCTGCACCCAATATTATCTTTAAATAACCAACTCCATGTTGGAGTTGGTTCAGAGAGGGCAACACCCCGGAGGCAGCAGCAGCATCGGGAACCCAGCGGACCATCACAGCGAACTGTCTAAAATGTCGCTGTGACAGTCTTCTGTGTTTTTCCATTGCTGTTGCACCATGATACCCTTTTACTAGACCCTAAATGTAAGACTTGAATCACCAAGAAGACTTCCTTATACTTTGAAATCAACAAACAATGGTGAGGTGTCTCCTCAGACTCCATGGAAAGCCTTTAAAATGTATATTGGGGGAAAATTATTGGGTTTGCCTCCAACAAAAGACAGAAGGATGTGACAGACAAGGAACTTCAGTAACATTGTGTGTTGTCTGATTTTAAGAAGAAATCCTATCAGAAACGATAGTTCCTATACCAGATTAGACAGGTACAATCTGAAATGAATAAACTCCATTCAGCTAAAATTTAATATTCTTTATTTTGCACAAAACAAACATAAGATTATTAATAGAACTAAAGAAAACAAAAAAAAATGTTCCCTATGACCTAAAGGTTAATTAATACATGCTTTAAGCAGTTTTAAAAAGGCCATTAATACATGGTTTAAATACTTTTACAAAAACATGTATCAATCATAAGGATTTCTTGGTCTTGAATCTGGGAAAGATTTCTTAAACAGTGTTTGTTATCCCATTGTCTATTCAGGAAGTTGCTGAGGTAATCAACAAAGCACCAAAGGAAAGACTTCAGGGTCAGATGGTCTGCCAAGTGAAATTTACAAATATTTGAGTCCTAACATTTATAAACATGTAACTGCTATATTTAACAAATCCTTGGTCACAAATAGCCTGCCAGACTCAATGAATTATGCCCTAATGTGTTTCTTAGACAGAAAGGATAAGGATAATTTAAAATGCTTCAATTAGACCCATATCATTATTAAATTTCAATTGCAAAACACTTCCAAAGATTTTAACCAATAGGCTAGCAAAAATTGTGCAAACTCTGATTGGGAAATAGCAGGTAGGATCTGTGCAGTTAAGATAGCCCTCGGATAATCTGTGTAGGCTATTCTCTATGATTTGGGCTGCCCAAAGGCATCATCAACAACAAGCCCCTATTTTAACAATTTCATTAGACTTAGGGAGGCCCTTTGATTCCCTGGAAAGGACATTTTTAGACGGGATGTTAATTTCTTATAATTTGGGGCATATATTAAGGAAATGGATCTCAATAATTTACAAAACCCTAATGCGTCCATCATTCCAAATGGTATAATCTCTGCACCTTCACAGAGGTACAAGACAAGGGTGCCCCTTATCCCCTTTATTATTTGTTTTAGCCACAGAGCCCTTGATTAGCAGAATAAGAACATCCTATTAACCCTGACTCAGCCACACTTCTCACCACAGACCCTAAAACCTTCACTTCTAGAATTTGACTTCTTGTCTGGTTTGTTTATTAACTGGTCCAAGTCAGAAGGCATTATGCTTTCTAACTCTTGCTTTGAAGATAGCAGTCTGAATAGAGATTATAAAATGTATTGTACCAGAGGGAATAACCTGCTTAGGAATAAGGATATTAAACTCAGTTGAAACAATTTACAACTTAATCTAGCTTCAGTTATGACTGAAGTGAAAACAGACTTAAATAAATGGTTTAGGATGTACTTATCACTTTAAGGCAAAATAAATTTGATTAAAAATGATTATCGTTCCTAAGGTCTTTTATATTGTAAACAACTTATCCAGTTTAATTAGGGGAACATGATTCAACAAACTACAGTAGATAGACTAATAGCTTCCTTCCAGTTCCACGTGAAGACAGCAAATAAAGAATGGCAATGACTGAAAACAGTGCAGGGAATACAGTGAGTACATATATGGCAATCTCTATTTTCCAGGGGCTTTGTCCCCCTGTACCCCCCTTGTGTGCTCCACACTCCCCATTACTAAATATACCAACTTTGGGGGGGGCCCAACTCAGAGAGGGGCAAAAAACCAAATCCCTGAAATGGCACTTGCGGTTTAGCTCTGCCATTTTTGGTCATTGCTGTTTTTCATTTGCTACTTTGATGGGCTACCCTTTCTTCCTATGGGATAATAAATATCCTCATTTAGCTCTTTGAAAACTGAGAGCCCCTAGGCAATAAGTGGGGCTTGCCACACCCTGGTGGCAAGGTTATTTTGGGGCTTTCAGACTTAAGCAAGCGGCAACATGGTTTATGTCACCAGACACCATGTATTACCCCCTTTGGCTAAAACATAATGTGAACTAGTTAAGCCTTTAAAGTTATCAGACCTCTTGTTCAGCCCCATGCCTAAAATGCTATCTAATCATCCCTCTTTGACTATTACAACTCTAGCTTGCAAAAAATATTCTACTCTCAAACATCCTAATTCCTCGCCTCTTTAGTTCATGTATCTCTGGGATAATCCTGCTCACACTTTCGACGGTAAGAAATTTAAGGATATTGGATGGAGTAAAACAATAATTAAAATGGTTGTAAACGTATTAGATAGGGAGGATTATTTATTGTCCTTTTAAGACTTCAGACAAAAATATAATATGTGTAAGTTTCAATTTGGGCTTTACTTACAAATTATGGACACTTTACTTAAAACAGTGTTGAGAACTGATCTCTCTTTCCTGGAATTCTTTTTTTTTTCTTCAAATTAAAGTTTATTAAATTTTAACAATGCCATACAATAATATTGAGAAAGGATCCAGCAAAACACTGTACATTTGTCAAAAGAAAAGAATGCAATATAGTGGAACCCTTCTCAATCCCTCCCTCCTCCCCCCCAAAAAACAAACACTCTTAAAAAGAAAAAAAAATCCCCAAATACAACACAGTTGTTATCAAAGTAAGCACGTGAATCCAGTGAATCAAGAAAGAAAAAACAAAGAATATACAAGATAGGTATTTTAAAGAGAAAACAATGTATGTAAAGATTCCCAAATTTTCACATATCTCTCAGGTCTATTATTAAGACTAGCAATAACTTTCTTTGTCCTCAGATTGGCCAGTAGCTCGTTGAGCCATTCAGAACAAGCAATGTCATCACAATCTTTCCAATGACGTAGAATTACTTTCTTAACAGACGTGGAAATAAGGGCCATGTGATATCTTCTGATAGGAACAGGAATCTCAGTATAGTCACCCAATACACAAATTTCTGGGGTAAATAAGTCATTCAGGCCCAGTAAGAGATCAACATTGTGTTGGATATTAGCCCAGAGTGAAGTGGCTTTGGAACAGGTCCAGAAAACGCGATATAGAGAGCCCTCTTCTTTCTGACACCGGGTGCAAGTGGGAAAACATGAAAGACTAAATTGAAATAATTTTTGTGGGGAATAATATAAATTATGCAATATATGGAATTGATTAAGGCGTATCCTCTCTTGGGAAAGTTATTTATGGCAATTGCGCCACAGAGTCTCCCACTGTAAGCCTTGGGTAGGGAAGAAAGAGGATCAATAGTCTGAGGGAGCAAAACACTTCAGATAGGCCCAATTGTACAAAATGTTATAACATTTGGAAACCGATTGTTGGGAGCCAGTTAAGGAGCCCAGTTCACTCTTAAAGGATATCGAGCCCTGTTGGGGGGGGGAGGTATTCTAAAAACAGTCAAGATCAAATGCCTTAATTGAAAGATTTGGAAGATACATTTTATGGGTATATTAAGGGTGGTTAACACCTCAGTAGAAGAAAGCCAAGTATGTTTGTCTGAGACAAAGGAAGAGGGACACAAGTCATTAACAGGTGGTAGCCAGTTGGAAGTGAGCATTTTATTGTTTATTTTCAGATCAGGATTACCCCAGATGGGTTGTGTTAAATCCTGTATATGATTGTATTTAAGAAAATGACATAACTGTGAGTGAGTTTTGACGGAAATTGCTATAGGGGTTGATTTTAACTGCGCAGGGAGAGAACTGGCTTTGATGTGAAAAAGTGCTGCAGGGGTTAAACCATAGGCAGCAATGAGAGATAATTCAATTTTAAGACAAAGAGGCGATAAAGAAGAGGCAAAAACATCCTCCCTAGGAGACAACCATCAAAGATATTTAGCAATGTGACTAGCCCAGTGATAGAAGGTAAGATGAGGGCAGCGTATGCCTCCTTTATCTTTAGCAGCCAGCTTAAAGTAAGCCAATCTGGGCTGTTTATTGACCCATATAAATTTGGTGATAAGTTCATGGATTTTGCAGAACCAAGAAAGGGGTAAGCAGATGTTAAGTAAATAAAGGGGGTGAAAAAGTCTGGGAAAGACATTTATCTTAATTAAGTTAATTCTACCCCATAAGGAAATAGGGAGTTTGGACCATCTTTCCAAGTCCATGCCAATGATCTTAACCAGAGAGTCCAAGTTTAATTTCTGAAGAAGAACTGGGTTCCTAGAAATAGCAATTCCCAAGTATCTTAAAGAGTCTTGTGTCTAGGAAAGGCCAAACACAATAACAGAACCTTTATTATACAATGGCAAGAAAAAATCCTGGACTCTGATTGGTCAGTCTTGGGCTGGACCCATGATGTTATCCCAGTACAACATCATGGCTCTAGTCTGAGCCTCACTGTGAACCTGCAGATGAACTTTTGGATGATGAGCTAGATGACCTCTTTTTTTGCATCTCCTCTTAAGCAACAAAAATATTTTTCCACACTAGTAAAAACATTCTTTAAAATTATTTTTTTATTTTATGTATAACAACGAGCCATTGTATAATAGCAATAATGCCCTCCAGGGTGTGTGTTGCTTGGGATAACGTCACACCTCAGTTGTTGGACGCACTCGGCCCGTGGCCTTGAGCCCAACCACCTGAGGCTTGATGTTATCCCAAACTACACACACCCTGGGGGGCATTATTGCTTAAGTAACCTTATGATTGAGGGGAAATATAATAGTCTTATTCACGTTAATTTATAATTGGATAACTGACTATATTTTTCAATAAGTGTGAGCATGGGAGGAATTGATGTGATTGGATAAGATAATTGTAAAAGAAGGTCATCGGCGTATGCCGAAACTTTGATTTCATGGGCATAGATGGGGATGCCTTGAATCTGAGAACAATCTGTTAAGCGCCAAATCAATGGTTCCAAACACAGGTTGAAAAGTAGGGGAGATAGAGAGCATCCCTGTCTAGTACCAGATTGTAGAGGAAAAAGTTCGATACCATGCTGTTAGCAGTAATCCACGCCGAAGGGGCATGGTATAATGCATTTATCCAGTTTTGGAATTTAAAAGGGAAACTGTAAGCATTAAGAGCGTGGAACAGAAAGTTCCAATTCACCCTATCAAAAGCTTTCTCTGCATCCAGAGGAAGGAGAACTGCAGGGAAATGAGCATCTCTAGAGACTAAGAGAACATGTGACAGCATTCGAAAGTAGTGTACCAATGAATGCCCTTTCATGAAACCAACTTGTTCAGGTCCAATAAGAGTGGTTAAAACAATATTGATACATACAGCTATTAGTTTGGTCAGTTTTTTGATGTCTTGATTCAGTAAGGAGATAGGGCGATAACTTGTAGTTAGTTCTGGGTTGCGATCCGGTTTAAGTAAGAGAACAATTAAAGCTTCAAATAAATAGGGTCTACCACTGCTCCAGATAAGACATATTGATATAAGGATAATATTAAAGAAGTTAGTTGCTTCTGAAATATTTTATACAAATTTGCAGAAAAGCCATCTGGGCCCGGTGTTTTTTCAGAGGGTAGGCTTTGAATTGTACTGACTATCTCTTCCAAAGAGATAGGGGCTACAAGTAACTATTGTTGTGTATCAGAAAGAGAAGGTAAATTGGAAGTAGTTAAATAAGAATCCAGTTCTTGGTTAGAGGGTTGGTTCGACATCGAACTATATAATTTGGTGTAATAGGTCCTGAATTCAGAAACTATGTCAACAGGGGATGTTTTCAGTGTGCCATCATCCTGAGAATGGATAGAGGGAATGAATTTAACAGAGTCCTGTTGTTTAATTCTGAGTGCTAAGAGGCGTTCTGCTTTCTCCCCCTGGTCTGTATAGGAGGCCTTAGTTCTCAGTATAGCAAATTCCACCTTTTCTCTAAGAATCTCTAAATACGCATCTTTCAATTTGGTTAATTTTAATTTTACGTCCTCCGGGGAAGAGGGAGACAAGTGTGCCTCAAGAAGGCGTATCTGAGTGAGCAGGGTAGACAGTTCCTGTTCCTTCTTCTTCTTTCTTTGAGAGGAGAAACTAATCAAAACCCCTCTAATATATGCCTTGAAAGCACACCATAATAAGTCAGGTCTAGATATGGATCCAATATTAAAATCAATAAACTGTTCAATGTGCTTAGTAAGGGTGGTGATCACTTCAGGATCCTTCAGCAGCTGGTTATTAATTTTCATTGTGTGATTCTCCTAGGGAGAGAAGACAAGGATAGATGGCAAATTACTAATGAGTGATCAGAAGGTGGACCAGGTTGAATGGATACCTCCAAAACTCCGGCCAACAGAGTTTGAGATATAAATATGTAGTCAATTCAAGATGCAGTCTTATGGACTGGGGAAATAAAGGTATAGCCCCACTCAGTGGGATTAAGGACTCGCCATGTGACACATAGACCCAAATTAAAAATAAGCTCCCGGAAGGCCCGTTGGGCTGGTGAAAGACCTCTACGAAGGCTAGAGGAATGATTTAGAGTAGGGTCAAATACAATATTCATATCACCTCCCAGAATTATGGCTAACGATAAAAATGGGGTTAAAACATTAACCAGCTGTGTGTAGAAGCCTGGAGAATCTATATTAGGTCCATATACACTTCCCAACAATAATTCTGTGGAATATAAGAGACAATGAATAAAAACATATCTGCTCTGCAGATCATTAAGTAATTGAATAAGTGTAAAGGGTACTTTCCCTAGATATCAATATCAGGACCCCACAACTTTGAGTTGTACCCACTGAGGAAAAGACATGACTCACTTGCTGCCTTCGCATATGGAGAGCTTCAGATTCCAACAAATGAGATTCCTGTATAAAAGTAACTCCCGTAGATAGTAATGCCAAATGTTTAAGAATTTTGCATTGCTTCAATTGTTGCCTGAGACCTTTCACATTCCAAGTAGCAAATTTAATAGGGCAAGTCATGGTAATTAAAGGTAAATAAAAGGGGAAGAGGGAATATATGGGAATATCATAATGATCCACTCATTTAGGAAAACCAATAGTATCCATGCCACTGTGTTGTAAGTACCCAGACCCAACCCTCCCAGCTCCCATAACCACATAGCCCAGATATCACAAATAACACAAAATGACAAATGCAAACATTGAAATAGCGATCAAGAATACCCCACCCACCCTCCCTCTCCTACTAATACAGTCCCAGCAAACAGCTCACCAAACCCAAACCATCCCCTCCAGCCACCCCTAACCATCCCACTGTAAATAAAGTCCTAACATAAAACCTACAATCATACTATAAAATCCTAATAGCACAGAGAATCATTACCTTTACTAAAACTGTGGTAAACTTACAAATGTTATGAGGAGTTAAAATATCAAACCAGAGAGAAAAACAAAAAAGCTTAATGAGAAATATTACTGCATAACATTTCAGATAATAAACATTCTGGGTCTGCAAATACCACCATTAGCATAAACTGGAGAGTAAAAGGTAATACAATCAACCAGAACTAATAACTCTCCTTCTACAAACATTTTATTAGGGAACAAGGCCGACAAAATCCAAAATCCAAAATCAAGACATTTGTTATGTGTCTAGTAAACCAAAATGTCCTGCATATAGATAGAGTAAAAAAGGCATATGACACCCCCCGTAGGAGAAGAGATTCCACAATTAACAGCCAAAAAATGCAAGTTGTGCATCTAGCAGAGTACTTTTACATGCTGCCCATCTGGTAGTAGAGGAAATAACCATTAAGTGGACTGTAGCTCCCTCTAGTGGTGAAAAGCGAGTATCGCAACTGCCACGTATCCGATTCACTATTCATTCAGAGACGAGAAGTAAAACTTGTACTTGAAGCCCCCACCAGATGTGCTGAGCGGATGGGATCACACAGGAAGTTGAAAACAAGGAATAAAATAATCCAACATACTCTATATCCATGTGCTTAAAGCGGGTATTTTTTCCCATCCTCGTAACAACAAAAAACTTAAAACTCTCAGGTAATGGTGTTTCATAGGGGTCACAGGTCTAAAACTGAATATGAGGGGTTACAAATTAAAACATTTTCAGGAAAAATCTTGCAATAAGTTGTTAGTTATAAATATCTGGGGGTGTATTTAGATACAAAATTTAAATGGGACAGTCATATAGATAGTACCTTGACTAAAGTTGGTAAGTGCTTGGGGTCATTATATAGAGTAAGAAATAGTATGTCTTTGGAAATTAGAAAATTAGTCATAACTGTTGTTGTACTATCCGTATTGGAGTATGGTAATTTGATATATATGGGTGCGTCTAAAGAGCAACTACATAAGCTTGATGTTATGTATAATAAATTAATTAGATTTACACTGGGAGCTGCAAAGAGGGCACATAGAGTAGATATGTATAAAGAATTAGACTGGTATACTTTGTCTCAAAGGTGGGCTCTTAGTACAATTATGTTAATGCTAAAATGTATCTCAGGAAAAGTCCCTAAATATATGGCTGAGTCCATTAAAATAAAAAGACCTATTGAGGGTCTGCGCTCTACTAATTACTTGGACTGTGCAGTCCCAAGTCATAGAATGGCTTGGGGGGATAAGCATTTTTTTAATATTGGACCTTCTATATGGAATAAATTGCCTGGGAAGCTTAGACCCCTTGAGGGAAATTTCCAGTTGCACCAAATTAAACAATGGCTTATCGAAAATATTAGTTATGATGGGAATTAGTTTGAATCTTAGGATGGTAGATTGTAACTTGTATTAAATGTATACTGTGAATTAATTATTGTTTTTTGTATGTTCTTCTTGTCCTAGTTTATTTTATGATTTGGAACTGTGTTATATTTATTGATGTATAATTATAGTGTATATGTGTTTTCCTTCGTTATATATTGTTAACTTATAAGAGTAACTGGAAATGACACCTGGATCTCACTGTAAAGGAGCTTCGGCTCAGTGGAGATATCCTTATTCATTTTTTATATGAATAAAAATGTTTTACTACTACTACTTACTTACTACTTACTACTTAAAGGAACGCAGTCTGAATGAAATGAGGAGGCACTTGATATTAGCAAAGCAAAGGGCAAAAAAATGGAAAAAGCTCAGGTAGCCCCATGACACCCTGATAAAATAAAAAGCACTTTCAGCAAGGGATGCCAACCATATTATCGAGGATCTCGGAATAGGTCAGGAAGGGAAATTTTAAGGCTAGTTGTGGCGGTATATACATCTTCGAAAGTAGACCAATTGCCAGAAATGAGGACCTGGAATCTCGCCGGGTAGCCCATCCTAAATTTAATCCCCACAGTGATTAATTTAACCACCAGATGATGAAAAGCAGCTCTTCTTTGCCTCACAGAAAGCGGCAAGTCTTGCACTACCCGGACTTTCACATCTCCCCATTTAATTTCTTGGAGCCCTTTGACTTTTGTAATAAAATATTGATGCTCCTGATAATTAAGAAAGCGGAAGATAAAAGTATGGGGGGGGTCCCAGGAGCTGGAGGAGGGTGAATGGCACGGTGGCATGCTCAATGATATATTTAGATCTGAAGGGGAAAGGCCCGGCCACTGTTTCTACGAATTTTTGAATAAAGCCAATGGCGTCAGGTGGCTGCGACCCTCAAGATCTTCAACGTTATTTTCCAGACTTTTAAGACACTGATGGGCCACAGTTAATTCAGTTTCCATGTTTTGCTGCTTATGTTAATTGGAGTGAAGATGGGGCTTCGCTGTCTGAAGTACAGGTAGAGACATACTCAATGGCCTGAGCCATGGATTTCATTTTGTCTGTCATTTGTCTGAGTTCGGACTGAAATGGGTTAAACTCTTTGAGGAAATGGGCCAAGGTAAGTGGTTCTGTATCAGGGTCAGAAGATGCAGCGCCCTGTGAACTAACCATTCCAGTGGTCCACGATTTCTTAGGTGCTTTTGGGGGTAGAAGGCGCCGTATGCTTAAGTCAGGATTTCTTCATAATTTCTTCCATCCACTCGTTCAAGCAGTGGTGCAGTAGAAGAGAAAATATTTAAGTAGTCAAAGATGATAGAATATCATTGTAGAATGCAAGTTTAAAGAGGTTTTTGGACAAAATAGATGGTTGAATGGCTTGGGCTATCTCGGGAGGCTGCTAGTTGGAAAACTGCATCACATGATCTCCCTTCTCCTGGAATTCTGTTTGGTGCTACTTTTTTAAAGTAGTACACCTCAGAAAAGGGGCTAATCATATCTATAGCCTTTTATTAGAATATGACATTTATTTAACAGATTCGTCTCAATGCAAATGGGAAAGGGTGGGGGCACAGCTGAGTGCATTGGGAGAATGGCTTGCTGTATCATGAATCGGTACTGTAGGAAAGTGCAGAAGAATGGTACATGCACAAATAGCTGGTAGTACCTATGGAATTTACGCAACAGCAACTCAGCATTGCACATGACATTCCACTTGAGGAACACATGGGGGTGAAACAGAGCAGCAGAGGTTGATACAAATCTTCTGTTGGTTTGGTGTCTATAAAGATGTAGTTCAATTCTGTCACACTTATGATACCTGTCAGGGAGTGGGAAAGCAAGAGAACAAGGGCAAGGTGGCTTTAGTTCCTTTACCCATACTAGAGGTATAATTTCAATGAGTAGCTGTAGATATTGTGGGGCTTCTAAGTGTGCCATCCAGCTCAGGAAAGAGGCACACTCTGGGGGTGCTGGATGGTACCACTTGGTAATCCAAGGCTGTGGCAATGTCCTCCATAAAGACAGAGAAAACATCAGATGAACAGCTGAGGATCTTCAACTGGGTTGGATTTCATCAGGAGATCTTAAAAGACCATGGCACAAACTTCACATCAGCTCTAAAAAGGAGTTTGTGGTAAAAATGGGGTGCAGCAACTACGTGCTTCACCTTACCACCCACAAACCAACGGTCTTGTGGAATGCTTTAGCAGCACCATTAAGACCATGCTTAGGGATTTTGTAGCAAAGCATGGTAGGAGTTGGGACAAGCATTTGCCTATAGGAAAGTTTCTACAGGAGTCCACAGGGTTCTCTCCCTTTCAACTCCTGTATGCATGCAGGGTGAGTGGACCCCTAGAGTTAGTGTGACATGAATGGGAAAGCAAGCTTGCTGCCTCAGGAGAATCAATGGTAGAATACTGTATGCCCTTAACTTCATGAAGAAGTTAAAGGAGTTCATGGGCCTAGCACAGGACAACCTGGCAGGTGTGCAACATAGGCAGAAAAACTGTTATGATCGTATGGCCAGGGATAGGACATATGATGTTGAACAGAAGGTGATGGTGCTCATTTCCCACTCGACAGAACAAACTGCATGCAGCATGAGAAGATGCACTTGTACTAGTAAAACAGGTGGTTTAGGTGAACTATGTGGCAGAACTGCCCAACAGGAGGGGAAAAAACAAGGTTTATGATGTCAACATGATGAAATCTTACCATGACAGGACAGAGGCCATCATGACTGTTTGCAGCCAGGCAGATGAGGCTGGGGATGGAGACACCAATTGACCTACTAGAAGGATGGTACAGGAAAGGCATCAGTGTACTCTGTCACCATCTCAGAGCAGCTGATACCTTTACAGAATGAACAAATGAAGATGGTGTTGCACTCTGTTAACACTCTGTTCTTTGCAAAGCCAGTGTATGCCCCACTTGTAGAATATGGGGTGGACAGAAGGACCCAGTGCAACTGAAACAGGATACCTGCAGAGTCCCAGAGAGTGGGAAAAGCCATGTGTAGGAGGAGCTAAAGGAGATGTTGGACCTCCAGGTGTCCGGGAATCCAGTAGTCCTTGGTGTTCGCCTTTTGTTCTTAACCCAGAAAACAATGGGACAAGGTTTTGTGTTGATTATTGGAAGCTTAATGCTGTCATGGTGTTCGATGTATATTCCATGCCATGGATAGAGGAGATATAGGAAAAGCTATGGGAAGCAAGTACCTAACAACTATAGGTTTGACAAAGGGTTACTGGCAGGTACCTTGAACTGCTGAAGTGAGGGAGTGGTCAGCATTCATCACTCCTTTTGGTCTATATGAATTTCCAGCCATGCTGTTGGATCAGAATGAAAAATGTACCAGCTACCTTTCAGAAGCTGGTTGATCAGGTGTTGGCAGGGACAGGTAACTTTGCCATGACTTACATGGATAATGCTGCCATATTTAGCCAAACCTAGGAGGAGCATCTGACACATGAGAGAGAGAGATCCTCAAAAGACTGCAAATCTGACAGTCAAAGCTCAGAAGTGTCAGGTGGACATGGCAGAAGTGCCATACCTTAGACATCGAGGTGGAGGAGGGGCACATCCGGCTGGCACCAGCAAAGGTGGGGACAATAAACAAATGGCCCACACCGACAACCAAAAAAAAACAGGTACTGTATAAGTATTTTTGGAGACTGCTGGCTATTACAGAAGATTTGAGACTAATTTCAGCACAATTCTAGAAACATAAAAAAATAGAAACATAGAAACTAACGGTGGATGATGGCCGCTTGGCCCATTTAGTCTGCCGTTTTTAGTTGTGATTGTTTTTTCTACAGACCCTTCCAGGTTTATGGCACTTTCTCTTCCACACCTTTCCAGTCCCTTAAGATTCCCTTGTGCCTATCCCAGTCTTTTTTGAATCCTACCACTGTTTTGCCCCCACTACCACCACTCTTTCTGTGAAGAAGTATTTTCTTACATCTCTCCTGAACCTACCTCCTTCAGCTTCATATTGTGACCCCTTGTTCTAGAGCACCCTTTCCTCAGAAAAAATATCTCCCATCTGTACCTTATTCACCCCTGTGAGGCATTAAAGGTTTCAATCATATCCCCCCCTCTCCAAGGCAGTACATGATTAGCTCCTTTAGCCATTCCTCATAGGGCTTTTGATGCAGGCACTGAATCATCTTGGTAGCCCTCGTCTGTACCGCCTCTACTCTATGTCTTTCCTGATATGTGGTTTCCAGAACTGGACACAGTGGTGTCTTACCAATAACCTATTAAGGGGCAACACCAGAGTAACAAGCTGTAAATGAGTTTGGTACATTCAGCAGACCTTGGTTTGATTGCAATAACCTCCACTTGCATACTGTGTGACTCTGAGCAAGTCACTTAACCACCCCACTGCTTCCAGATCACTCCTGAAAACAGGCACTTGTGCCTAGTGGACCCTACTGGTTACCAAAAAAATATAAAACATGTTCCTCTTCCTGCTGATGATACCCCTACCTATACATCCCAGCATATTACTAACTCTCCCGATTGCTTTGTTGCATTGTGTGGCCACTTTCATATCATTAGATATGATTGCCCCAAGGTCCCTTTCCTGCTTGGTCATTGCATGTACATCCCCCCATTTTGTACTCCAGCCCTGGGTTTTTGTGCACCAAGTGCATTATTTGGCACTTTTTGCATTGAACCTTAGCTGCTAAACTTCTGACCACTCCTTCAGCTATTTTAAATCTCTTTTCATCCTTTGCATCCCCCCCCCCGAAGTGTCCAATCTGTTGCAAATCTTGGTGCCATCTGTAAAGAGGCAGATCTTCCCTTCCAGTTCCTTGACTATGTCACTAATGAAATTAAAGAGGACTGGTCCCAGTACTGACCCCTGAGGTACCCCGCTTGTTACTTTCCCTTCATCTTAGCAAACTCCATTTACCAAATAGAAAAATAGAAATATAGACTTTGACAGCAGGTAAGGACTGCTTGGCCCACTTACTCTGCCCATTTCCTTACCTACTGGATAAGCTGCAGACCCTAGTTAACCAACAGCCTATTTCGTCCTACCCCCCACAAGAGTTGCCTTATGTCTGTCCAATTCATTCTTGAATTCTCTCACAGTTTTAGACCCCACAACCTCCTCAGGAAGGCTGTTCCATGTGTCCACCACCCTCTCTGTGAAAAAATACTTCCTCAGATTGCCCCTGAGCTATCCCCCTTTTATCTTCAAATTGTGTCCTCTTGTTCTTGCACAACTCTTTTTCTGAAAGATGCTACCCTCTTGGACTTTGTTGATTCCACTGAGGTACTTAAAAGTTTCTATCATGTGATCCCGCTCCACAAGAGTGGTAGCAGGGAGGAGGCAGGGAACTACAGACCAGCCAGTCTTACCTCAATAGTGGGCAAGATTATGGAGGCACTCCTTAAGGAAAGGACAGTGCAACACCTAGAATCCATAGGGGCACAGGATCCAAGATAGCATGGGTTTACAAAAGGAAGGTCCTGTCAAACTAATCTCATAGATTTCTTTGACTGGGTAACCAGAGTGGTGGACCAAGGGGGAGCAGTTGATGTCACCTACCTTGACTTCAGCAAATCTTTAGACACTGTTCCACATAGAAGATTGATACATAAGCTGGGTAGGCTCGGGATGGGTCGGGAATTGGTTAACTGGGTGGCAAACTGGTTGACGGGCAGAAAACAGAGAGTGGTGGTAAATGGTATACAGTCAGAAGAGATGCCAGTCACAAGTGGGGTACCTCAGGGATCAGTCCTGGGGCCAGTCCTCTTCAATATCTTCATTAGTGACCTTGCAGATGGACTAGAGGGTAAGGTTTGTCTGTTTCAGATGACACCAAGATCTGCAACAGAGTAGATGATTCAGATGGAGTGGCAGAATGAGAAGAGATCTGGATAAACTAGCAAAATGGTCAGAAGAGTGGCAACTGGGATTTAATGCAAAGAAGTGCAAGATCATGCACATAGGGAAGGAAACCATGAAGCTACCTATAGGCTGGGAGGAGTTGCTGGCAGTCACAAAGGAAGAAAGAGACTTGGGCATCATCATCACTGATGACCTGAAATCATCAGGCAGACCTCTAAAGCAGTAGGTAAGGTTAGGGGATGTTAGGGTGTATTAGTAGGGGTATCACAAGTCGTAGAGGAGGTAATAACCCTCTTTACAAGATACTAGTTAGGCCCCATCTGGAGTACTGCATGCAGTACTGGAGGCCACACCTTCACAAGGACATTAACCAAATTGAGGCAGTCCAGAAGGGCAGCAAAATGGTGCAGGGACTGCATCAGAAGATATATGAGGACAGATTAACGAGCTCAATATGTATACCCTTGAGCAAAGGAGGGAGAGAGGTGATATGATCAAGACATTCAAACACCTTAAGGGCATTAACAAGGTGAAAGAGTAACATGTTTAAATATAAGAAAAATAGCAGGACAAGAGGACACAGCATGAGATTAGAGGGAGACCAACTAAGGGGGAATGTGAGGAAATTATTTTTCACAGAAAGAGTGGTGGATGCATGGAATGGCCTACTTCAGGATGTGGTGGCTATGAATGCAGTGCAGGGCTTCAAACAGGCATGGGATAGGCATAAGAGAGCAATACAGATGAGTATGAATAGATAGGCCACTGGCAGAGCAAAGGCCGATGGCACATTTATAAGGTAGAAAAAGAAATGGGCAGACTGGATGGGCCTTGCAGTCCTTATCTGCTGTCAACTTCTATGTTTCTATACCCCCCCTTCCTCAAGTGTATACATATTAAGCTCCGTTAGTCTTTCCTTGTATGGCTTCTGTTGCAGACCCTGTACCATTCTAGTTGCCCTCCTCTGAACTGCCTCCATCCTGTCTATGTCCTTGCGGAGATGGGATCCCTAGAACTGGACGCAGTACTCTAGATGGGGTCTCACCAACTGTCTGTACAGATGGATAACAACTTCCTGTTTTCTGCTGGTGATGCTTCTCCCTATACTGTACATCCCAGTATCGCCCCAGCCCTCCCTACTGCCTTCTCACATTGCTTGCCAACCTTAAGGTCATCTGATATGATTACCCACAGGTCCTTTTCCATTTTTGTTGCCTTTATGACTCAGTATCACCCAGACATATTCTGTATTACAGAGTCTTGGTTGAAACTGTCAGTAGACAGTAGAATTTATCAGAGTGATGGTTATAAATTACTATAAGGATAGAGGTGGTAAAAAGAAAGGGGGAGGAATTTTAATGTATTTTAAAGAAAGTTTAGATGTGTTTGAAAACCCCATAAATTGGTGCTCTCAATCAGAGTGTGAATTACTGCAATTTTGTATAATTCTTGGTGGCTGTTATAAGCTTAAGATTTGCACAGTCTACAACCCTCCTAAAACAGCTACTAAGGGGTCTAGCTGATTTATTAGAATTTTTAGGTTCTGAAGGTAGATCTGGGGACCTTTTGGTCCTTGGTGATTTTAATATAAATTGGTCTCCTGATGATAACCCAGCACTCGAATCACTTATAATTAATGCAGGGCTTGTGTAGGTAGTCTCTACCTATACTAGAACGAATACGATGAGTAATAAGCATACTACTATCGACTGAATCCTTACTAATAACTATTCTAAAATAACAGCTCTGGATACCCTCCCTGATCTTGTGAGTGATCATCTTGTGGTCTCCTGTGTATGGAGGTCTAATATAGTAAAAACCCCTCATAGACTTACATTGTATAGGAAATTTCCATCAGTAGTTTCAGAGGATTTGGCTGAAGACTTAAATAATATAGATTGAACTTACTTAGATGCGATCCCTGAGGTAAATTGTACAGTGGATTATTTTAATAAAACTTTAGCTGATGTACAGAATAGATTTCGTCCTTTAAAAACTCATAGGGTTAGAGGTTCAGTAAATAAATGGTTAACACCAGATCTATTTAAATGTATAAAAGAGAGATATTCTGCCTGGAGGCTTTATAAAAAGCAAAAGACAGACCAAAGTTTTAATAGCTACCAGCATTTAAGTAATTTATGTAAGGCTAAAATAAGAGTTTTATCTAACAAAACAGCAGAATAATTTGAATAATGCTAAGCAATTTCGGTCTGCAATTAAGGAGCTGACTGCTCCAAAGGTTAGTGTCACATCAGATAAATGTTGATGGGACTCTTATGTCTGATTTATCTATTATTGCTGAAGCTTTTCTGACTGAATTCACTGATCTTTCCATCTGTACTAAGGAGTTTTCCTCCTCACATTTTCAGGGTCACTCATGCTATAAAGTGAATTCTCCTTTTTATTTCTGGCAAGTTAGGCCTAGTGAGGTCCTGAATTATTAAAACAACTGCCTGTAAATAAAAGTACTGGACCAGGTGAACTTGAAGTAAGGTTCTCAACACTTGTAGCTGAGTATATATATGTTCTCTTAACTAAAAGTTTTAATCTATCTTTAATTATGGGTGAATTTCCATCTTCTTGGAAAAGTACAATCATAAAACCTATGTACAAGGGTGGATCAGTGAATGAGCTGGATGGTTATCATCCTATATCTCTCCTACTTGTTTTGGGAAAAATGCTTGAAAAAATTGTGAATCATCAAATGGTGGAGTTCCTTGACTCTGTGGGCCTCTGATCCCCGGTGCAGCATGGCTTTCGCAAACATCATGGTACAGGTACTGCCTTGGCCAGATTCATGGATTATATTGGTAGAGCACTGGATAGTAATAAGTTTGTTGAAGCTGTGTTTGTGGATCTGTCCAGGACCTTTGACTTGGTAGACTACTGCTTACTGCTCCGGGGTTGGAGGACCTCAGATTCAGGGGCTCCCAATTGGCATGGTTTGGCAGTTATTTAACTGAGCGTCCATTGCTAGTTAGCTATCAGGCAGTCCAGTTTAGAAGTAAAATAATGAAAGTAGGGGTACCCCAGGGCTCTATCCTGGGGCCCCTACTTTTTCTGTATTTCTAGATAATCTTCCAAATGATTTGGTATCCACTGAGGTTTTGATGTAAGCGGATGATATTATTCTTTATATTAGTTCACCATCAGAGGATGACAAAAAATTAAATTTGACCTCTAGCTTTCAGGCACTAGATATATGGTTACATTCTCATTGCCTTCTTTTAAATACAAAGAAGACAAAGAGTATGATTTTTGGATCTAAGTATAGGTTAAATAGATGCAATTCTTTGGAGATTGTAAGCTGTGACGGTGTTGTTTTGGAGCAGGTTTTCCAATTTAGGTGTAACCCCCTCTGTTACCCAGGGTTACTAGAATCCCAGTAAGACCTAGTGGTAGGCAGGGAAGGCAGCTTGTGAAACTCCAGTTAAATGGATTTCACACTGTCTCACTCTGTTCTCAGTCTCAGCTGAGACTGAGGATGACATCACCATAGAACTATCGCAGCTGCATGAGCCACATTGAAATCTGCAGATGGGAGTTAGGTTAGAATGTTGGGAGTTTTTGAATAGTGAGCTGCAGCAGTTGTGTGTGAGCAGTCTTGAAAAGAGGAGCACAGCAGTCTGTGCACAGGCTCTTGGAGCCTAAGCTCTGATATAGAGCTACTTTTAGGGAAAGGTGTGTGTTTCCGCCTAAAGAGGAACACAGTAAGCTGTTCTTGAAGTGGTGGAGACCGCTGATACTGGTCTCTGTGCCCCATCCCTGAGGGGATGGGGTGGAAGGTTTGCCTGTTATTCCAGGGGCAACCCACTAGTTCCAGCTAGGGAAGAAGCTGCCTTATTTTTCTGAAATGTGTTGTGGCACCAGAAGCTGTCAAGATTTGCCTGTGGGGCACCTGCAACCAAAGGGTGAGTTCTGCTCTTGTCAAAGGGCCTATGTTTCACCTGAACTGTGTTAAAGTGGGGATTGGACTGCTGAATTAGTGGGAGGCCTAGAGGAATAGGCTTAGCCAAAGTACAAGTATGTTTAAGTCCAGCACAAGGGGAAAGCCAAGACATGTAGAGGAGATGTGCTATACATTTACCCTTTAATCTACACTGCCAAGCTTTTCAGGAAAAGATGTTTAAGTATGTTCGAGTTTAGTACAAGGGGAAAGTCAAGACATGTAGAGGAAATGTGCTATATGTTTACCCTTTAATCTACATTGCCAAGCTTTCAAAAAGAGTTGTTTAATGTCCAGAGAAATGGCCGGGTATGGATTGTGGAAGCTGGAGGTGGGAGACCCCCCATCTTTAGTAACCAGGTTCACCTCTACGGATTTGCTCTTTGGCCCTTTTACTTTGCCTCAGGCACTTGGCCAGTGCTGAGGGAAGTTCCCAGACATGGGATTGAAAGGAAATTTCCCATAAGGAGTCAAAGGCTCTAAGGTGGTTTGGGGAGCCACCAACGGAAAATGTGTCCACTGCCATATGAACAGGGATTGGGTGGCCGGCAGGGGAGCCGGGCCAGGAAAAAAACCAAATAGTGTGCAAGTTGGGCTGTGTGCCTGGTGGGTTCAGAGTCTGAGGGCTGAAGTGTTGAAGAAGTGTTCTGTTACTCTTATCTGCATTACCAGGAATGTAGTCCCGTGGGGGTCCGTCTATGCTTTGTTTGTTCAGTTTGGATGTGAATAAAAGCCACACTTTCTAATCCCATTCCTGGTATTGGACATTACAGTTATTGCTTTCTGTATTCGGATTTACTTGGGTGCCCCTGTACAGAGTGGCCAAACCTAGGCCCCTTGTGCCGAATAACATAGTCCTCCCTAAACCCAGTCCCCACCTGGTACTGCTGTCAGCTTCAACAGCATACCACCTGTCATTTGCAAAAAGTACAGGGGTGAGGGGTTTACAAAATGAAGGCACCACTGGGATTTTAATTTTGGGAGGTAAGGTGCTCAGGCAAGGGGCTAGCATTTTGGTTACCTGGCAGTGGGTAGCCCAAAAAGCTGAAGCAAGTTAACTGGTGTGTCGCTGTGTGCTGTGGTTCATATGCTGCTGTTAAAATGCCAACTGTTTACCAAGGAGCAGTAAATCTGAAAGAATATGCCCTTGTCCTGCATCAAATATTTACAGCATTTTTGCCAGCTTTCTAAAATCTGTGTGTGATAAAGAAAAGTGTGGAAGACTAGGGGTAGCAACAGGAAAATTGTGCCCTGGACGTTGGAAATGCTTTCTAGTAAACTGTGTGATAAAGAAAAGTGAGGAAGACTAGGGGTAGCAACAGGAAAATTGTGCCCTGGACGCTAGAAATGCTTTCTAAAGAACTGTTGTGCTAAAGAAAAGTGTGGAAGACTAGGGGTAGCAACAGGAAAATTGTGCCCATTGGAAATGCTTTTTAGTAAACTGAGAGACTTGCTGTGTTAATGGCCATGCTAAATGGTTGAAATGGGCTCCCACCATGGAGTCAGTTAAGAAAAAAAAAAAGTGTTTTGCAGTTTAAATTTGCCTGCTTGACGATCGCCGTGAAGAGAAGAGCACTCGCGAGGGAAAGAAGCTTGTTTGCATGGCGTCGTGTGATTGGTGAGACTGCAATCAGTCCTGCCCCCCCCAGCCAGCTCTACAGTGACTGCCCAGCATTCAAGAGGGAGTGTGAGAGGAGTGCGTGTACTGGCTTGGTGGATGAGCGTCGCGGTGATTAAAAAGCGCTGTAAAAGTATTAAAAATAGACTTTACTGTTTAAAATCGGGCTCAACCCGCATCTTGATCGACTGGATTGTGAGTGTGGTGATCAGAGAGACGATCGGCAGGACTGCCCACCCACTTCCTTTCTGAGGCCTCCAACACTGGCTGCAGGCCGTTTTTCTATCGCAGCAAACAGCTACTGATAACAGTGAGTACCAACAGTAATGACTGTTCAAACAGTGATTTTTTGCCAAAAGCCAGCTGAATATGTGTGCAGCAGTGTAGTCGCTTTGCAAATAAAGACTGTGTCAAGTTTTACCAGCTAAAGCAAGTGTGTTAAGCCATTGACTGTGAGTATAGTTATGGGTTCAGTGTCAGTTTAAAGTTCCAAAGCCAGTAGAGAGACTGTGAGTTGTAGCAATTTATGCAGCACTAATTACAGGCAATCCTGTGCTTGAAATCCTGAGGCTTTAAGGGACTGTGAGCTAAAGAAATGTTTTCAGCAAGTGAAAAGTCTGTGGCAAATCATATAAATGTGCTAGGAAAAGAACAGTGCAAGTTTGTGCAGTTTTGAGCAAAGTTATCAGTAGTGTGTGTAAATCGGATGCGCAGTGGCTTGACCCAATTTCTGAATGTTGATGCGCAGGAGTGCTGCCGCCGCCATTACAGGGTGGGGTAGTAATGTAAACACAGCAGCAGAGGAGCCATTTTAAAAGTAAAAGAAAGTGTTCAGTAATGTGGGACTTTCAGTAACAGTGAGCATTTGTTTGTTTTCCCTGCAGTCATGGCCTAAGGACCAGCCCACTACCCGGATCATGCCCGGGCTGTGGTAGCAGCAGAAGTAAATAAGTTAAGGGACATTGAAAGGTGTTCTTATGGAGGACAACTGCCTTCTCATGTGGTGATTCCTGGATATCCAGTGCAAGTGTGTCTAATATGCTTAAATGCTGGAAGGGACATCTTCATGGTACCTCACTGTTCTGGGTGCCTAGAGAAATACTGCTTGTTTAAAGCACCCAAGATTCATTTGGCTCCCACATGGACAAAAGTTCAGGAATCTGTAGTTGGCAGCACACAGCACCAGGCAGAGTCTGTTGAAGTAGGCCCCTCGGGGGAGTGTGGCACAAAGCTAGAGGGTGCAGATTTAGAGATAGAACCATATGCTGATGTTTCAGATGCTGGATCACAGACAGATAATTCAGACAGAGCATCAGTAGACCCCTGTAGGGGGGGCCTAGCCCAAGTCTCATAGGAGAAGATGATATGAGGGAGGCCTTTGAATGGGAGGTGTCGACATCCGCACCCAGTGAAGAGTGGATAGTCTCAGGAGTGAGGATGACTGCTCACTCCTGGGCACAGATTCTCCGTGAGGAAGAAGAAGAAGAGAGGGAACCTATGTGGCCTTGTGAAAAAGGAATGGGTACACAGCCTCAAGCTCTTGCCTTGGAGGAATGCATGGAAGAGAGTGGTGATGCCACTGCCCTAGCTGTGCAAGAAGAAGAAGTCAGGGATCCATTTTTCATCTTGTTGAGAATGCGTAGCTGGCAGAAACAGGACTGGCCGCCCCCAAGCCAGGCCAGCGGTCTCAGGTTGACCAAAGCTAGTAAAGAGGAGAGACTGGTTCGTAGGAAAGTGAATTAAATCTATGGGATGTCCTTTCCTACCTTTCCTCCAAGAGTCTGGGAGGAGATTGAGAACAGCAGGAAATCCTGGATCTGGGCTGAAGCAATGAAATGTGTGCATCCTGGTGCAAACAAGCATGTCAGGAACAGACTGTTTCATGAAAAATGCACCCAGTGGAAAAGAGGCAGGACTCTGTTTATGGACACTGTTCGAATAGTGGATGGAGAGGGATGTGAAACCTTTCACAGTGTGAATTATTTGCACCCAGATGGGGTAATAATTCAAGCTCCTGACCCCCTGTACTATTGGCCTCAATACAAAGACCTTCCTGCAAATGTGCCCATGCCTACCAGATGGAAAGCAGAGCAGTGGTAGTCAATACTGCCACACCAGCCATTGCACTGCCTTTGTTGTTTCACCAGTGTGGACATCCAGGACTCAGGTGCCCCACATTCATCAGTTCTACAGTGTACTGGCCTTTCCAGAATCTATCGACTGGCCCACCAGATGACTTCAGATCCAGAGAGGACACCAGCCCAGCTGTATCCTGCTTCATCACCTGGTAATTAGATGACATCAGACCAGCTGTTTTCCTTTTTGTTCCTGTTCCAAGGTTCCATCTCCAGAGATGACATCATCCCATCAGTTTCCAGATGTGCCCTCCTGTAGTTCCTGGAAGATGTCCGCCCAGCTGTATCAGAAGAATGCTGCCAGGGAGAGTCTTCGGCTGAGGAGCAGGTCGGTGTGTATTATTCCTTCTACAAGAGGCTGGTAAGTCCAGACTTTTCTATCCTTATGACATTGCAATAGACACCCTACGCTAGCAGACTCCAGAATATGTGAACTGTCCTCAAAGACTCTCCCCTTCGGGACTTTGGCCTGCTAGAACTGTGCTTCACTTGGTTCCGGCCCAAGAGAGACTCTTTAATGGACTAGCCTTCGGGTACTGTAGTCACTAGATGGGACTTTTAGGGCACTCCATCCCCCAAATGTGTATTGTAAATAATGTCATTGTTTTTCTACTGTTTTCTAGTGTATATACTGTTTTTCTACCTTTTAAAAAAAAAAAAAATCTTTTTGGGATTCTCCAGTGTTTTGATGGTAGGGGTTTAGATAGACTGTGTATGCAGATTAGGAGTGTGTGTTGTCTTTCTTTTTCTTGCAGGTGTTCCTGAAGAAGATAGAAGAGAAGGCAAGAAGAGGAGGAGGGGCTCATCGGAGTTCCTCACTAGTACTTTAGTGTGTAGAATTTAAAGTACTGTTGTTGTTACTGTAGTAACCCTTTCCTTCCACAGGTGTGGTTGTGGGGGAGTGAGGGAGTAAAGTAATAGATGGTATTAGTTCTTAGTGTGTGGTTGCAGGGTGCCCAAGGTCGGAGATGTCCCCGGTTTGTTTTTATTTTGGGGTATTAAGTTAGAGGCAGACAGAGTTTCCCTAGAGGGCTAGGGGGGATAGACAGGCTGTGGTCCTGAATGGCCATAGGGACTGCAGTGCTGAGCTACTAGGGCTATGCTCTGGACAGTTCTACCAGATCCACTAGGCATCCATAGTTAGTGGGTAGAGTAGAGGCTGATATGTCAGCCAAAGGCCTCTAGGCCCTTAGTGTTGCCTGCCTGTGCTCGCACATGGTAGGAGGGGGCCTGATCACCCCCCTCCGCAGGTAGCACATAGGGTGGGATGGCCTAAGCCAGGTAAATAATGACTGTGGACAGTCATTTTCCTGGCTCAGGGTGAGTGTAACCCCCCTATTACCTGGGGTTACTAGAATCCCAGTAAGACCTAGTGGTAGGCAGGGAAGGCAGCTTGTGAAACTCCAGTTAAATGGATTTCACACTGTCTCACTCTGTTCTCAGCCTCAGCTGAGACTGAGGGATGACATCACCATAGAACTATCGCAGCTGCATGAGCCACATTGAAATCTGCAGATGGGAGTTAGGTTAGAATGTTGGGAGTTTTTGAATAGTGAGCTGCAGCAGTTGTGTGTGAGCAGTCTTGAAGAGAGGAGCACAGCAGTCTGTGCACAGGCTCTTGGAGCCTAAGCTCTGATATAGAGCTACTTTTAGGGAAGGGTGTGTGTTTCCGCCTAAAGAGGAACACAGTAAGCTGTTCTTAAAGTGGTGGAGACCGCTGATACTGGTCTCTGTGCCCCATCCCTGAGGGGATGGGGTGGAAGGTTTGCCTGTTATTCCAGGGGCAACCCCCTGGTTCCGGCTAGGGAAGAAGCTGCCTTATTTTTCTGAAATGTGTTGTGGCACCAGAAGCTGTCAGGATTTGCCTGTGGGGCACCTGCAACCAAAGGGTGAGTTCTGCTCTTGTCAAAGGGCCTATGTTTCACCTGAACTGTGTTAAAGTGGGGATTGGACTGCTGAATTAGTGGGAGGTCTAGAGGAATAGGCTTAGCCAAAGTAAAAGTATGTTCAAGTCCAGCACAAGGGGAAAGCCAAGACATGTATAGGAGATGTGCTATACATTTACCCTTTAATCTACACTGCCAAGCTTTTCAGGAAGAGATGTTTAAGTATGTTCGAGTTTAGTACAAGGGGAAAGTCAAGACATGTAGAGGAAATGTGCTATACCTTTACCCTTTAATCTACATTGCCAAGCTTTCAAAAAGAGTTGTTTAATGTCCAGAGAAATGGCTGGGTATGGATTGTGGAAGCTGGAGGTGGGAGACCCCGGATCTTTAGTAACCAGGTTCACCTCTATGGATTTGCTCTGTGGCCCTTTTACTTTGCCTCAGGCAGTTGGCCAGTGCTGAGAGAAGTACCCAGATGTGGGATTGAAAGGAAATTTCCCTTAAGGAGTCAAAGGCTCTAAGGTGGTTTGGGGAGCCACCAACGGAAAATGTGTCCACTGCCATATGAACAGGGATTGGGTGGCTGGCAGGGGAGCCGGGCCAGGAAAAGATCCAAATAGTGTCCAAGTCGGGCTGTGTACCCAAAGCAGCGTGCAAATCTGGGCTGTGTGCCTGGTGGGTTCAGAGCCTGAGGGCTGAAGTGTTGAAGAAGTGTTCTGTTACTCTTATCTGCATTACCAGGAATGTAGCCCCGTGGGGTTCCGTCTATGTTTTGTTTGGTCAGTTTGGATGTGAATAAAAGCCACACTTTCGAATCCCATTCCTGGTATTGGACATTACAGTTATTGCTTCCTGTGTTCGGATTTACTTGGGTGCCCCTGTGAAGAGTGGCCAAACCTAGGCCCCTTGTGCCGAGTAACATAGTCCTCCCCGAACCCAGTCCCCACCTGGTACTGCTGTCAGCTTCAAAAGCATACCACCTGTCATCTGCAAAAAGTACAGGGGTGAGGGGCTTACATAGGTATTTAGGACTCATTTTGGATCCTTGTTTGTCTTATTCATTGCGTATTAAAACCATCTGTAGAAATGTAAATCAAAGGTTGGGGGCTCTGTTTAAACTGCATGATTTATTGTCTAGGGAAGCCAGATTTGCAATAAGTCAAAGTGTACTATTGTCAATTTTGAATTATAATACATTTATATTTGTGAATTTGGCGAAGTCTGATGTTTCGTTGTTAACAACAACGTTTCATGCTATATGTAGGTTTGCATTAAAGCTCCCACATAGAACACATCATTGTGACTTATACTTAACATCTTGGCTTCCCCATTTCTATATTCTCAATATAGTTTAAGCTGTTTAGTCTATAATACTTTTCATTTGGGTACAGTTTCTCCTTTGTCTTCATTATTAAATATTAAGATATTTAATAGGGATTTACAATCTAATGCTTCCTGTTATGTTAACTATACCAAAAACAAAGTCTAGATTAGGTCAGCAGGCATTTTCTAACTATGCTCCAGTACATTGGAATAAGCTCCCATGCACTTGACAACATATTACTGGAAAACATGCTTTTTAAGGCATCAGTGAAACAATATTTTTTAAGTTTAGTGGTGTGCAATTGTTACTAATTTATTGTTTGTATGTTATTATGTTATATTTGTATGATTGTATTGTATTGCGTATATGTATTGTGTATTACATCTTGACTGTAACATAGATTATGGTCCTGGGTCACATTAGAAAAAGGGCCTTGGCTCATATTGTTTACCTGGTAAATAAAAGTTTAAATAAAAAAATATAAATTAATTAAAAAAGTTACTACTTTACTACCCCCCCCATTGTGTACTCTTCCCCTGAGTTTTTGTTTCCCAGGTGCATTATTTTGCACTTCCTTGCATTGAATCCAAACTGCCATACTTCTAACCATTCCTCCAACCTTGCCAAGTCCCTTCTCATCCTTTCCACGCCTACTTGTGTATCAATCCTGTTGCAGATCTTTGTGTCATCTGCAAAGAGGCATACTTTCCCTTCCAGTCCCTCTGCAATGTCACTTATAAAGACATTAACAAGGACTGGACCCAGTACTGAACCCTGTGGTACCCCACTAGTAACCCCCCTTTCTTCACACTGGACTCCGTTTACTATTACCTTCTGTGTCCTGTTGTCCAGCGAATGATTTACCCAGGCTACCACCCTGGAACCCACTCCCAGGCTGGCTAATTTGTTTATTAATCTTTTGTGTGGGACTGTGTCAAATGTCTTGCTAAAGTCTAGGTAGGCCATGTCCACAGCCCCTCCCTGGTCTACTACTTTGGTCACTCAGTCAAAGAAAGCAATTAGATTCATCTGACATGCCCTTCCTGCAGTGAACCCATGCTGCCTTGGGTCCTGTACCCCACTGGCCTCTAGGTACTCAACAGTTCTTTCCTTTAGAAGCGATTCCATCACTTTCCCTACCACAGAGGTTAAAATGACAGGTCTGTAGTTTCCTGCCTATGTCTTGCTCCCACTTTTGTGAAGGGGAATCACATCCACCCTCCTCCAGTCCTCAGGTACCACACTATCCTCCCATGATTGGTTAAATAGGGTAGTCAGTGGTGTCACTAGTTCTCCCCTTAATTCTTTTAGAATTCTGGGGTGAATCCTGTCAGGCCTCATTGCTTTGTTCCTCATTGCTTTGTTCACCTTCAGTTTTAGGAGTTCTTTCAGAACCCTTTCTTCTGTGAAAGGAATGGGATCAACCCCCCCTACCCAGAGTGCTTCTGTAAATTGGATTAGGTACCTCCCCTTCCTCCTCTTTTGTGAATACTGAGCAAAAGTATTCTTTCAGTATCCCTGCTTTTTCACTGTCCCTCTCTGCCCACCCACTGTTCATTCTATTCAGCCTCACTATCCCTCCCTTTGCCTTTCTACGCTCCCTAATGTACCTATAAAAGGTTTTATCCCCCTTCTTAACTAAGTTAGCTATCTTTTCCTTAGTTTGGGCCTTTGCTATTCTGACTGCATTCCTTGCTTCCTTCTACTTAACTGGTGCAGTTCTCTGTCCTGCTCCTTCTGTGTTTCCTTATACTTCCTAAATACTATCTTTTTCTCCCTAACCTTCCCCGCCACCTCTTTTGAGAGCCATAGTGGCTGTTTCTTTCATTTTAATTTGTTTATTTGCTTCACAGAAAGACTTGTTGCCTCTGTGATGGTAGTTTTGCTGTTTCCCCATTGATGCTGCACCCCTCCTTCTTGCCTGTTTGCTAGTGCTTTTCTAAGGCACTCTTCCATCTTGCCAAAGTCAGCCCTCCTCAAGTCCAGTACCCTCACTTTTGTATGGCTTGACTCTGCAGCTGAGTTTATTGTGAACCACACTGTTTGTTGGTCACTTGTTCCCAGATGGCTACCCACTTCTAGATCTGAGTTTCTCTCACTGTCCCTATTTGAGAGTATGAGGTCCAAGATTGCTCCCTCCTGAATGTGATCCAACACTAGCTGTTTGAGGCATGCCCCCTGTAGAGCATCGAGAATGGCCCTGCTCTTGGATGTGGCTGCAGCAAAGGTACTCCAGTTAACATCAGGCATATTCAGGTCCCCCATCAACAGTATTTCCCCTTTCTCTGCCATCTTAAGAATGCCTTCTATCATATCTTTGTCCATTCCCTCCCCCTGAGATGGGGGTCTGTATACAACCCCTGTGTGGATTGTGGTGCCTTTTCCAGTCTCTAAGATGACCCACAGTGCCTCCTCTCCTCCCTGTTTACTCTTTTGTTCCACTGCTTTTATCCCTTTCCTTACATAGAGAGCTACTCCTCCCCGTCTTCTACTCTCCCTGTCTCTTCTGTCGGTTGTGTACCCTGGTATGTTAACATCCCAGTCATGATTCTCTGTGTACCATGTTTCTGTGACTGCCACGATATCCAGGCATCCATCTTCCATCAAGGCCACCAGTTCAGGGAGCTTGTTGCCCAGACTACAGCATCAGTACTCATTACCCTCCATTTCTTGATGGTCTTACCCCTTTTTGCCTCATCCCTGTCCTTATTGCCTTTGTTGTTTTCTACCAATGAATGTCAGAGCTGTCTACGACAGCAGTTCAGATGCAGTGGTGTACAGCTGAAAGAGAAAGACTGCTACAATCAGTGGTTTTAACATGTAAGCAATTTGCAAACTGCCGTGCCAACAGCAGTATGCAAATTGCCTACACATCACCACCTTAGCACCACCTTAGCAGTCATTCTCTTTCAGCTGTATGCCACTGCATCTTCCAGCATGATGCAACCCCCCATTTGTTGTGTGCTGAGGGGGTGCCCAATCCACCATGGCACATGCACACTACCCTCCCCAGCACACTGTATGTCTGATGGGGTGACAATCCCCATTGTCTCCAGTGCCCCCCCAAAAAGCAAAATTCAAGGTGCCACACTGGGAGGCCACCCCAGCATGGCAAAAGTCCCACGTTGTCATGTGCTTCCCCGCACACTGTATGGCCAATGGGGGTGCCCAATCCCCCATTGACTTCACTGCCCCCCCAAATAAACTTCCAGGTGCCACGCTGGGAGCCCACCCCAGCATGCCAAAAGTCCTGTGTCATCTTTTTTTTTCAATTCAAAGTTTATTCACCACATTTTCCACATTACAGGAGGCAGTAATAAACACTTGACATAGGATTCATACTACAAATCAAATCATACTGACCCCAACCCTTCCCCCCCAGCACAGCAGTTCATTCTAACCCTGTTATCATCTGCTAACTACCTATGACAAAGAAATTAAGATGGTAACCTCGGTTACAGACTACTTCCTAGCCTCCGTAATTAAAGTATGAAGGGGATCCCAGATATCCTTATACCTATGTAGCCTGTTTTGAAGGCTAGCAATAGCCTTCTCTGTGCGTATATTTGTTAAGATCTCGTGGAGCCACTCATGATATGTTGGGCCGAACCTTTCCTTCCACCATCTGAGAATGACTTTTTTGACCGAAAGCGCCACCATAGATATGTGGAATCTCCGGATTTTAACCTTTATGGAGGAAAGATCCCCAACAGGCAAATATCCAGCGTAAAATAATCCTGTAAACCCAGCAAAGGGTCCAGATTGGTTTTTATTTGCTCCCATAATGATGTTATCTGGGGGCATGACCAGAAAAAATGAAAAAGTGATCCTGCATCCTGGGAACACTTATTACACCTATCGGTATCAAGAAGGCCCCATTTCACCAACTTAATTGGGGTATAGTATAAATTATGCAAGATATGGAACTGCATGAGATGTAATCTATCTTGGGATACATATTTATGACAGTACATCCAGAGGGCGGGCCACTTAAAAGTATAGTGGGGAAAAAATGAAACCCAGAAATTAGTGGGGCCACCACCGCATCCAAACCTCCTCCGGAACAAGACTTGATAAATCTTAGAAATCACACCAGAAGAGACTAGTAAAAGGGAAAGTTCAGATACCAATGCAAAGGTCGGTGGACGGGGTGGAGTGACCCTAAAGACCGTGATTAACAAGTGTTTTAGTTGAAACACTTTAAAAGTCTGGGACTCAGGTATTTTGAACTTGTGTATGAGCTAAGAAAATGAGAGCCACTCGCCAACTTCATCCAGAAATTAAGTTACTGTCCCCTCTCCTAAGTGAGGGAACCATGAAAGGGAAATTTTCTGTTTGTTTATAGTGAAAGCCGGGGAATTCCAAATAGATTGAGCGAGATCATTACTTTGATTATAACGCAAAAAAGAGCACAGTTGCGAGTGTACTCTTAGTGAGGTCATGATAGTGGGACATTTATTAATATCTTGCATCTGAGAAATTTTTAGATAAAGTATAGTCAGGGGGTCCATGTTCATAGATTGGAAAAAATCTAATTCAATCTTAAGCCAAACCGGATTCATGTTATCTGGACCCGGCCTTACCCATCTCAGGTATTTAGCCAAGTGACTAGCCCAGTAGTAAATGGGCAGGTAAGGAATCTGCAACCCCCCCTCTTTCTTAGGTGCAGCTAACTTGTGGTATGCCAGGTATGTGGTATGTAGGTCTTGTTCGACCAAATAAACTTAGTAAAGAGTTTATGTGTTTTCTGGAACCAACTTAGGGGGACAAATGAGTTAAGATGCGACAAAGGATAAAATGAATGGGGAAACACATTCATCTTAATAATATTAATACGACCCCATAAAGATAACGGGAGTTTATCCCATCTCACTAAATCATGGATGATCCCCTGCAAAAGGGGGTCCAAATTCTTCTGGAACCACAAAGAGGGATTACGCATTAATTTTATGCCTAAATATTTAATAGCCCGGGGTGACCAGCATAGTCCCAGAGAAATAATATCAGTCTTAAAAACTTTATGATTAAGAGGAAAAAAAGATGTTTTATTGGGATTTAATTTATAGTTCGAGAAACTACTAAATCTATCAACCTCCCTTAGCATATTTGGAATAGATGTTAACGGATTAGCCAAATGTAGGAGTAGGTCATCAGCGTATGCTGTTACCTTCACTACCTCATTCCTAATGGGAATACCTTGTATCCCTTCATTATTGAGAATATGCTGAATAAAGGGTTCCAGGTAGAGATTGAAAAGTAATGGAGAGAGAGGGCATCCCTGCCTCATTCCTGACCACAGTGTGAAGGACTTGGAGAAGGTTCCATTCCCTGAAATCCTCACCATAGGAGATCGATAAATTGCCCTGATCCAATCTATGAACATGGACAGGAATCCAAATGCCTTGAGGGCTTGAAAAAGAAAAGTCCAGTTAACCCGATCAAATGCCTTCTTGGCGTCCAGGGAGACCAATCCCGCAGGATATGTGGCATCCCTGGTCTCCGAGAAGACATGAGAGAGAGTATGCAGGTGATCTGAAGATGCACGTCCTCTCATAAATCCCACTTGAGACTTACCCACAAGATCCGGAAGAACCAAGGTTAGTCTATCTGCCATTATCTTCGAGAGAATTTTGACATCTTGATTCAGCAAAGATATTGGCCTATAGCTCTGAACCATTTCTGGGTCTTTGTCCGGTTTAGGTAACAAAACTATCAATGACTCAAACAGGTGAGCATCTGCCACCTCTCTGGACAAAATATGCAAATAGAGCTGATACAACACGGGAAGTAGTTGCTCCGTAAAAGTTTTATAAAATAAGGCTGAAAACCCATCTGGACCCAGGATTTTACCCATAGGCAAGTCCTTTATAACAATTGCTATTTCTTCCTGTGATAAAGGAGATGATATGAATTCCTTTTGGGAGTCAGATAGTAACGGAAGATGAGCTTCCTTGAGATACTCATCCAATTTTTGAATGGGCGGAGGACTATCCATATCCCTATATAGTTGTTCATAAAAGGTAGCAAATTCCTGGACTATCTCTGAGGGGGATACCTTCAGGGTCCCGTCAGACTGAGTCCTTATAGGGGGTATAAATCTTGCTGACTCTTGTTGCTTTAAGCGTAAAGCCAACAGGCACCCTGCTTTTTCTCCTTGATCTGTAAAGCTGGCCTTTGTACAAATTATTGCCAACTCAGCCTTCTCTCTTAACATTCCCAGATACTTATCTTTATATATTAATAACTTCTGTGACTCCTCTTGAGAAATTATATCTGGGTGAATACTTTCTAATACCCGTATCTGGGACAGTAAAAAAAGTAACTCCGTTTCCTGTGCCTTCTTCCTCCTTGTAGCTAGACTAATGAGAATACCCCTTATATAAGCCTTAAAGGCTCCCCATAGGATATCCGGTCTTACACTATCTATTGGATTGGTAGAAAAGAAAAACTCTATCTGCTCTTTCACCTCACTTCTATACTTTTCATCCTTTAATAATTGTTCATTTAATTTCCATCTGGTCTCTCTTTTGGGGATATTGAGAAAAGCCAGATTACCCCAAACTAAAGAATGATCCGATATTGCACCCGGTTGGATCGAGGTGGATAGAACCCCTGGCAAGAGCTTGTGAGAAACCAAGAGGTAGTCAATGCGAGATTGCGTGCCATGAACTGGTGAACGATAAGTATATTCCCTAATATTGGGATGTGTGACCCTCCAGACATCACACAATCCGCACTGATCCATCTTCTCTTTAAAGACCCTATGTCCAGGTGTCATTCCCCTTGATCCAGTGCTTGATCTATCCATAATCAGATCCAAAACTAAACTGAAATCTCCCCCTAATATAATTGGAATAGGAAGTATAGGAAGAATCGTGGAAATCAATTTCATAAAAAAAGAGGGATCATCTGTATTTGGGCCATATATGCTGCCTAAAACCAGTGGCATGGCCCAAATAGTGCCCTGCACTAGAACATATCTACCTTGCGAATCCTTAAATACCTGAGAAGGGACAAATGGGATATTTCTATTAATCAGTATCATGACCCCACAGCTATTGGTTTCCCCTGAAGCATGAAAAACCTGACCTATCTGTTGCCTTCGAAGTTGTTTTACTTCGGAATCCACTAAATGAGATTCTTGTATAAATGTTATCTGGGCATGTAAGAAACTCAGATGTTTGAGTACCTGATATTGTTTCAGTTTTTTCCTGATCCCCTTCACATTCCATGTAGCAATATTAAGATTCTGAGCCATCTGTTATATCAGATGTAATCCAGATAGAATATCTAACATATCCTGCTAACATGTAACAGGTGATTCTATTTCCCTGAATCTGCTGTGCCGGGCTCCCACCCCCCTTTAAACTCCTGTCCCTCCCCCCCCAATTACCCCCCGAACAATCCACATCATCCATATTTCCAAAACATAATCAAAAACCTCCACCCAAACTCCTCTTATCGCTAACAACGTTCAGCAATGCTCCGTTTGCTACTCCTCCCCCAGCCCCCCGAAAAACCGTCCCCCAAACCCTGTATTCTTTATAATACATTCCCCTTTCTTGAAATGCCAGTAATCAATAAAAGAGAGAGAACGCCACCTCTCCATTATACAAGTCCTTGTGTCTACCACCTGTCCCATATTAGGGGCTATTAGAAATAAACTGATATCAATAAAACATCGCCCCCATTAACATCACGGCTTACAAGGGCATATGTATAATTGAGTGTGATAAGGCGCTTTGTGGCACAAAATTGGGAAGTCGGCCTCAGCCGAACGTAAGATGCATTAAAGGGCCTTCATCTCAGTAGGCTCTCCAGCCTTGTAGGGAGAAGCCCCCAATCCTCTCCTCCCAATTGTTATGCCTTTGTCCCAGTAAGTCCCAGCTCCTTTCTTACTTTGGGAGCTCTAAACACATCCCATGCATGGAGCACAGGCTCCCTCCTGTGTTCTGAATGCGTAACAGCACCCTGCTGCCTTGCAGAGGAACGGCAGTTCTTATGATAAGATTTTCCAAAAGGCTAAAGCCTACCACCAAACCCTTCCTCCCTAAACTTCCACAAGAGAGAGAAAAAACAGATATTGCTAAATAGGCATTATTTTCTGTCAATACTAAAACTAACGAGAAATCGCTTGATTATTTGAAACCCCAGACCCAGACAGGACGAAACCCCAGACCCAGACAAGACAAATAAGAGTATGCAACCATAGCTAGATCACTGTAAAAAGAAAGAGAAAGTCCTTTCTGTCCCATATTCAGGCTGAAATGAGAGTCCAAGAATGTGTAACTGTTGATTTCCAGAAGACCTCTTTACATGAATACCGAGCCTTCTCAAAGTGGTTCTCATCTTGTTGAGAAAGCCCTGAGGCTTTTCATGTGTCCCTGAAGAGATCTTGCAATGCTAATTTTAAACCAGCAAACGCTGCCTCCGGATCTTCGTAAGTAGCCCAGGAACCAGCCACCAGTACCTGTAGCCTGGCCGGGTATCCCATTCGAAATTTAAGTCCAGCCACAATAATTATTGAGACAACAGGATGAAAAGCCGCTCACTTCAAGCTAACTAAACCCGGAATATCTTGAGCTATTCTAAGTTTAACTTGCTCCCGATGAACTTCTTGGAGTTCTCTCACTTTATACAGGAAATGTTGTCGCTCTAAAAAATTTAAGAAACGACAGATTATAGGTCAGGGTGTTGCTCCGGGAGGGGGCTTTGGTCTTAATGACCTATGGGCTCTCTCAATAATATATTTAGCCCTAAAAGGAGAAGGGCCTGCAATCTTCTCGACCAACTTCTGGATGAAAGCTATGGTATTCTGGCCCTCTTCTCCCTCAGGTAACCCGAGGATGACAACATTATTTCTCCTGCTACGACCTTCAAGGTCTTCAATCTTGACCTTGAATCTAGACAGTTTCTGACGTATTGCAGCCATCTCAGGCTCGAACCTCTTGACTTGTTTCTCTAGAGAGAAGATCCTAGTTCTGTTGTCTGAGGTAGCGAGGGTTATTTCTTCTATTTTTCTTGTGAGCGATTTCATTTCTGATGCCATCTCTTTGATCTCATCTCGGAAAGGTTTGAATTCCTCCAAAAATCTGGACAATGTGAGCAGCTCTTGATCCACCCCTAGATTCAGACCGTCTCCCTTTTCCGTTCCACTTGAGGCCCAGGATTTTTTTGAGGCCTTCTCTGGTGTAACTGGCGGGGTGTGTTTCTGCTGTTGTTTTTTCATATAAACGTCCATTCTCTCGAAATCGCCCTGCTAGGGCACAATGTTATAGGGAACCAGAATAACTCGAAATTCGAGGTTTAAAGATCGAGAAAGTGTAGCAGAAAATGAAAATATAGAAACGGGAGGCTGGAGTTATACAGAGGAGCGACTATCCGGCAGCTTGCTTCACGTGGTCCCCCCGTGTCATCTTTTTTTAAAAAACCCTGTAACAAAAGAAAACAGTCCCTCATTGACTCTCTTGCCCCCCAACCCGCGCCCACCTTCTGCACATCCCACCTCCCCACACCCCCCACCCCATACTTACCTCCGGAGACCAGCGTGACAATCTTCAGTGGACTGGGAACATGTCTGCACTCTTCAAAGCTGACCACAAACTGAAGAAATGCTGATAAGCTGTATAATGGCATAAATAGAGTTTTTTCAACTTTGGTACATATCTTGGTCATTTTTTTTAATTTGTGTACCAAATTTTCAACATGGGGTTCTTGGGACTCCATCTCATGAATTCAATCACTGTCACCTGGTTATTCAGTCCCAAAAGGTGATTTCTTGGTCACTGCGCAGAACCACTTTTGGGACTGACTAACGAAAAGGCAGTGTCACAGTTCATGAGGTAGGCCCCCAAAAACCCTATGTTGAAAATCTGGTGAAAAAATTCCCCAAAATGACTGTTTCACGAGCGTGCATTGCACAGTTCCTATGCATGCTCGTAACTTCTAAAATTTTTATATTTTTACTCCAGATTTTCAACATTGCCATTTTACCACACCTTCTTATGAACAGTACAGTTATCATTGTTCACATCTGGCTCAAAATGTGTTTTTGCACATGTAGAGCACAATGGCATGGTCGATGTGTGAAATCAATGTTCGGGACAGATTAAGAAAATCACAGTGATGCTGTTCATGAACAGAGGTCTTGAAATAGCTATGTTGAAAATTTGGTGACAAAAGTCCATCAAATGACTGTGTTATGAGCATGCATTGCGCAGTTTCCACGCACCCTTGTAAGTTCATGAATTTATAATATTTTCAGTCCAGATTTTCAACATTGACATTTTTTGACACCTACTTATGAACAGTACAGCTGTCATTATTCACACCCTGGCCAAAATGTGTTTTCGCACTTCTGGCGCAGAATAGCATGGTCACTGTGGGAAATCAGTGTTTGGGACACATTAAGAAAATCACAGTGACACTGTTCATGAGCGGAGGTCCCAAAATGCCTGTGTTGAAAATCGGCTGTAAGAAATCCCCAAACTAATTACATTACGGGTGTGCGTTGCACAGTTTCTAAGCACGCTCATACCTTCACCAGGTTTTTTTATATTTTCACTCCAGATTTTTAACATTGCCATTTTTTACACCTTCTCATGAACAGTACAGCTGTCATTTTTCACATCCTGTTTGAAATGTGTTTTCCCACCAGTGGCGTCAAATGGCGCAGTCGCTGTGCAAACTCACCTTTCGACTAATGAACTGATAGGGTCACTGTTCATGCGGTGGGATCACAAAAAGCCCATATTGAAAACTTGGAGTAAAAAATACCAAGAAACACCCAGGGCGGCAGGGTTTTTGACCATAACGCCCTACCCTGTAGGGACTGACAGGCATCAGTGGTGTGACTTGGGATTGTCGACAGTAATGCTCATGCCATTCCACCCCCATCCCCACCCTGCAGCCAGTGACAGGCATCGAGGTGCACCTTGGACCCTTTGGCCCCAAAGTTCACTCCATTTTCCTATACTGCACCCATTTCAGAATGTTCACAAAAATACCACCAACAGATTATTCTGGTTCAAGGTCAGTTGGGATTTATCTGCATCTCCCTCCCATGGGTCGTGCCTGAAAATTGGCAGAATTTGTCTAGTAAACTTACCCGGTCAACAAAAACTAAATAAATAAATAAAATGTTTCCTTATGGAATGAGGTGAATGTAAAGCCCAAACACCCCTAGGCACACCTCGACACTTGTCAGTGTCTGCAGGGTAGGGTGAGGTGAAATGTCATGACCATCATGGGTGATGACCCAAAGCCACATCCCAATGCCTGTCCACCGCTGCAGGGTGGGGGGTGGAGTTGACGTCACTTCAGTATTTCACTGTCATTCCTATACTGCATCTGTCTAACTCCTGCACTTCCACTGCTAATGCCAGCAAGCAAATATTCGGCATTGACAAATGCTTATTATTTGTGAGAGGCATCTGCTGAGATGTGGGAGTTATATCCGTTTCAAGCATAACATTTTTATTTGTGAGAGGCATCTGCTGAGACATGGGCACTTATCTCTGTAAAGAACCTACTTCATGGTGAGAGAGAGAGAGAGAAAGAAAGCGAGGTCAGTGTGTAGTATACACATCTGTCTGATGGTTTGAGACAGAAAGGCATAGAACCTTAAAGTGGATTCAAATTCTCCTAGACAAGAGGCTGTTTTCTTTTCTGTTTGTGTCCAGCGAGTGAGTGGAACAGTGAAGGAGTGGAACAGGTAACTGGTGTTGGCAGGCATCAGAAGAACAAATCAGAGAAGTGGTGGCTCTGCCAACTGACTAAGGCAAGGCACCAGTTCATTGCTATGTAACAGTCACTGCTGCAAATGGGTGGAAGGTGAAAGGTAGGACACAGCTGTAAACAGGAGCAACACCATTCTAGGATAGGAGTACATAAAGATTTAAACAAGGCATGGGGGAACACAAATAGAAATAAAAAAAGGGGTAAATGAGAAAACCCTATAAGGGGTAAGGGTACAAAAGTATTTCCAGGTAACACTGGGAGAATGGAGGTTGAGAATGCTCAATGTGGTGCAGTGCAGCAGTGCAGTGGCTGTAGGGCCACAGTTTCAGAGAGACTTACTGGAGACTTAGGAGCTACCCCATCTGCACACACTGCTCTGGACTGAGGAAGGAAGTTGCTAGACTCCAGGCAGAGTTGGAAAGGATTAGAGAGAACTCTCCCCCACCCAGGGCCCCCAGATCTGCCACCGTTACCTTAGAGGATGCCAGGGAGGAGGAATGACTGGACTATGGAGGGCTCTGGAAGAGTGGGTGTGGTGGGGTAGAGGCACATTCTTCAATTGGCACCATTATGTAATTCCTATGCCACTCTGACGGGGCAGGACTGCTATAAGGAGGCACCGATGGCACTGACAGAGGAAGATGTGAGGGCCCTCCATACGTGGAGACCCCAAGGAGGGTGGTAGAGGACCCCAGAGGAGGAGGAAGCAGCTTCTGGTGGAGGACTCAATTTTGAGAGGGATAGATTTGGGAATAGGAAAGGAGGGAGAGGCTAGTTATGTGCCAACCTGGCCATGGCCCAGAGGCATGGGAAGTATATCTTGAAGATCACTAGGGTAGCAAGATGAAAGGGAGAGCTGGATATTATTGTCCACCTTGGGACCAATGATCTGAGTAGAGATGGGGCTGGGATAGTGCAGGGAGAGTTTTGGGAGTTGGGCAGGGGTCTTACATAGGTAACTCACTCAGTGGCTTTCGCTGGGGTGCTGCCTGTCTATGACAGGGGACAGAAGAGAGATCTCTGCACCAGGAGCTTAAACTCAAGGCTGAAGGAATGGTGCAGAAAGGAAGGGTTTGACTACAGTGGACTGGGGATCAATCTGGGAGGATAAAGGCCTATACATGGGGCAATGGCCTACATCTAACTGAGAGGGGAACCACAGTCCTCAGTGGACAGTTAAAATGTTACTTCGATGAACATTTAAACTAACCAAGGGTGGTGGTAGAAGGAATTAGGAAGACAGACACTGCCTCCCAACAGGCTGAAGTAGAGAGTAATGAGAACCTGAAGGGAGAAGAATCCCTCAGGGTGCAAATTAATAAAGGAAGCAGGGTGGTAGAGACAAAGGTGGAAAGGAACAGGAGCATTAAAAAGAAAGGTAGGAGGGAGGGAGGGAGGGCAAAAGACAAAAAGGGGGCAACAAGCAGACTGGAAACAAAATCCACAAGGCTATGTGTGCGAATGCTAGAAGTCTAGAAAATAAGATTCTGAACCTAGATGCCATCATGGCAGTGGCCAACCTGGTTTTTGTGGCCATTACTGAGTCATGTTACACTGAAAACCATGAGTGGGATATGGCCATACTAGGGTATACTCTGTTCAGGAAGGACTGGGTAGGAAGGAAAGGAATGGGTGTTGTGCTTTGTGTGAGGGAAAGTATAAAAGCAATGGAGATATGGGTAATATATATGGGAGGCAGAGGTACTGCGTGTCACCCTGGAGACAGGGGATGGAACCACTATTTGCATTGGAGTGATTTACAAACCTCCAGCACAGGGGCTGGAATTAGATAAGGTACTGGTTGAAGCCATTGGCAAGATGGCAGAAAAGGGGAGGTGCTGCAAGTGGGACACTTCAACCTGCCAGATGTAGACTTGAGCCTTCCAGCAACAACTGCAGCTGGAAGCAGGGATACCCTGGACACTCCTCAGGGGGCATTCCTCAAGTAACTAGCTAGTGAATCCATTTGTTAGGTGGCAGTACTGGACCTGGTACTGACTAACAGGGACAATGTTGTACACATCATGGTGGGAGACCACTTGCGGACCAGTGATCACTGTACAGTGTGGTTGAATATAAGGATGGCTACAGAATCGAACCACACAAGGGCGAGGGTCCAGGACTTAAGAGGCAGATTTTATAAAGATGGGTAAATGCCTCAGAGATGACCCAGCAAGGCGGATGACCTGGGTGGGTTGGAGGAACAGCGGGCAAAGATAAAAAGGAGTATAGTAAAGGCAACAAATCTCTGCATCAAACAACTGAGCAAAAGCAAGAGGAAAAAGAGACTGCTAGAGTTCTCAAAAGAGGTGACTGAAAAGGTAAAATTTAAAAGCGTAGCATTTGGCTCGGTGGCACTGAGGCACTGGATGCCACACCGCATGCCATGCCAGCGACCTGGGTTTGGGAGTAGACTCAGGCCATCAGGGGTCGGCAGGGGAGGGAGGAGAAAAGGCCACCATGTAGGTGAGGCTGGCCCTCCCGGGGGGGGTGATCAGGGCGCTGGATGTTTCCTTGGGTTCAGGAAGAGGGTGCTCAGCAACTATACTCCCCAGAGGAGGGTGGTTTCAGGCAGAAAGTAGAGACTGTGGCCGAGAGGGCACTCCCAAGAGATGCCCCAACCCTCTGGTGCATAAATAAACACTACAAAATAAAGGTAGCATTCAGAAGGTATAAGGAGAACAGAGGGAGGCAGGGAAAGCAGTAAGCAACCCAAAGGCACAAACTAAAGAGAGAATAGCTCAGGAGGTAACAAAAGGGGGCAAGACATTTTTAGATATGTAACTAAAGAGATAAAGACATGTTGTGGCATTGTAATGTTAAAAATTGAAGGGGGGATTGTGCAGAGGGGGGCCCAGGAAAAGGCAGAGATCCTGAACAAATAGTTTTGTTCAGTGTTTATAGAAGAAGTAGGAGAAGGGGAGAGGCCACAAAAAGTAACAAAAGTTTTGGAAGGAGGGAGGGAGATGGACATTATTCCTTTTTTGGAGGTGAGAGTCCTGAAGAGACTTGCTAATCTGAAGGGAGACAAAGCAATAGGGCCAGATGGAGTGCATCTAAGAGTACTGAGGGAGCTCAGGGAAATGCTGATTGCACTTCTGACAGTTCTGTTTAACAGCTCACTGGAAACAAGAGTGGTTCTGGAGGATTGGTGGAGGGCGGATGTAGTCCTACTGCAAAAAAGTAGTACCAGGGAGGAGGCTGGCAATTATAGGCCAGTCAACCTGACACTGATGGTGTAAAAGTTAATGGAATCACTGCTGAAAGAAAGGATTGTGTAATATCTTGACTCCAAGACCCGAGGCAGCATGGTTTCACAGGGGAGGTCATGTCTAACAAATCTGATAGATTTCTTTGAGTAGGTGACCAAAGAACTAGATAAGGGTAGAGTGGTGAACATGGCCTTCCTAGATTTCAGTAAGGCATTCAACAAACAAATGCATCAGATTGGTATCAAAAGGCAAGAGAAGGAAAAAGGCGACCATGGTTCTCAAAAGAGGAGGATGAAAAGGTAACAGTTAAAAGGGCAGGGTCCTTGAAATATAAGGAGACTCAAAGGCAGGAGGACAGAGAGGTGTAGCAAGAGTGTCTAAAGGAAGCAGGGATGGCGGTGAGGAGAGCAAAAGCACAGACTGAGGAAAGTTTAGCGCAGACAGCAGACAAAGAGGACGACATTCTGTAGTTACCTCAGTGAAAGGAGGAAAACGGGGGGATTGTAAACTTAAGGAAGAAGGGAATATAAGGAGGAAGACTTGGATAAGGTAGAAATACTTAATAAATACTTCTGTTCAGTATTCACAGAAGAGGGGGAGGGACAGGGACCACAGAAAAGCATCAGATGCCAAGATGAGAAAGAGGTGGACGAGGAGTTCATTCACAGAGGAGAGAGTCCTGCAGGAATTCACTCAATTAAAGGTGGGCAAAGCAATGGGGCCAGATGGTATACACCCACATATACTATGGGAGCTGCAAAGAGAGCTAGCAGAACTTCTAGCAGCATTGTTCACTGAGCCACCTAACACAGAAGTGGTGCCAGAGGATTGGAGGAGGGCACAAGTCATCCCTCTACACAAATCAGGCAGAAGGGAGGAGGCTGGCAACTATAGGCCTGTCCACCTTAATTTGGTAGTTGGGGAAGATCTTGGAGGCACTATTTAAGGAAAGGATAGTGGGACATCTAGAAGCCATTGGTGCCCAGGACCCTAGGCAACATGGGTTCACAGTGGGTATGTCATGTCAAACAAATCTCATAGACTTCTTCAACTGGCTGACAAAGGGAGTAAATCAGGGGGGCGTGGTGAACTTAGCCTACCTCGATTTCAGCAAAGCCTTCAACACGATCCCACATAGGAAGCTGGTTAACAAGATGGGTAGTCTGGGCATGGGAGACAAGGTGGTAAACTGGGTTAGGAACTGACTAACCCACAGAAGACATAAGGCAGTGGTAAACGGAGTATAATCTAGGGAGAGAGGAGGGTAACCAGAAGAGTACCTCAGGGATCAGTTCTTGGACCAGTTCTGGTTAATGCCTTCATCAGTGACATTGCAGAAGGGCTGGAAGGAAAGGTCTGCCTGTTTGCAGATGACACAAAGATTTGTAACAGGGTGGATACTTCTGAAGGGGTGGAGAAAATGAGGAGGGACCTGGGGAAGCTTGAGAAATGGTCTGCAGAGTGGCAACTGAGGTTTAATTCAAAAAAGTGCAAAATTATGCATCTGGGACACAGTAACCCTGGGGAGAGCTACAGGATTGGGGGGCAGTTGCTGACAGTCACCAAAGAGGAAAGTGATTTGGGGGTTACTATTTTAGATGACCTGAAAATGTCAAAGCAGAGCGCAAAGGCAGCAGGGAGGGCCAGTGGCATGCTAGGGTGCATAGCAAGGGGTATCACCAGTAGAAGGTGTGAGGTAGTGGTGCAGTTATACAAAACCCTGGTCAGACCTCATATAGAGTACTATGTGCAGTTCTGGAAGCTGCACCTTTACAAGGACATTAACAGGCAGGAGGCAGCCCAGAGGAGGCAGACTAAGATGGTTCAGGGCTTGTACCACAAGACTTATGAGGAAATATTAAGGGACCTCAATATGTACTCACTGGAGGAGAGGTGGGAGAGAGGGGACATGATAGAAACATTCAAGTACCTCAGAGGCATAAACAGGGTGTGGTGGGGGGGAGATCTTCCAATACAGGAGGAGTACAAGAACAAGGGGGCATGACATGAAATTGGAAGGTGGCAAGTTAAAATGGAAGGTAAGGATGTTTTTTTTCATGGAGAGGTTGGTGGATGCATGGAATGGTCTGCCACAGGAGGTGGTGGGAGCGAGCACTGTGGTTCAATTTAAACATGCATGGGACAGGTGTAGGGGAACCATAGAGGTTAAGCAGGGGAAGGTCAAAAGCTGTAATTAAGTACATGATTTATGGGCAGACTGGATAGGCCTAGCTGTCTTTATTGGCCAACAATTTCTATGTTTCTGTGATACTGTTCCACATAGGAGATTAGTAAGCAAGCTGGGTAGCTTAGGAGTGGGTCTAAAAGTGGTAAACTGGAAACTGGTTAGGGGATAGGCATCAGAAGGTGGTGGTGTGGTAAACAGAGTTCACTCTCTCTGAGGAAGGGAGAGGATGATCTGTAGGGTGCCTCAGGGATCAGTGCTGGGACCAGTCCTCCTTAATGTGTTTATAAGTGACATTACACAGGAGTTGGAAGGGAAGGTCTGCCTCTTTGTGGATGACTCCAACATCTGCAATTGGGTGGATACTGTAGGGGAGTGGAAAGGATGAGCAGAGACCTGGGGAAACTAGAGGAGTGGCCAAGGGTATAGCAGCTGGATTTCAATGCAGGACAGTGTAAAACAATGCACTTAGGGCACAGAAATTCAGGTGTGGAATACAAAATGGGTAGAGGGGTATTGACGACCAATAAAAGCCTTAAGAGGACAAACTAAAGGACCTTGATATGTACCCCCTGGTACAGAGGTAGGAGATGGGGGATATGTTAGAAATCTTTAAATACCTTCTGGGAGTAAATAAGGTACAGGAGGGGCATATTTCTCAGAAGAAAAGGTGCTCAGGAACAAGGGGACATGCTATGAAGCTGGAGGGGGGCAGATTCAAAAGAGATGTGAGGAAGTACTTCTTCTGAGGGAAATACACACAACACAATTGTAAACTGTCTTCCAGGGGCTTACCTAAACTTCTAGCCAAAACACCAAAATCCCAGGTAGTGGTCATGCACATGGGCAGCAACCACATCAGGCGGGACCATGAAAAAGATATAATGGATGAACTGCTTGACTGTGCTGACCAAAAAAATGCAGAGGGGCAAGCACCTATAACATTAGGGATATTGCCAAACTTCAGATGGAACCCAGAAAAAAAATCACACTATACAACATGTGAATAGTAGAATACTTAACGAGTGTAGTACTAGAGCCATAACCTACACTGATACTTGGGTCACCTTTCTGAATAATAGCAAAACGTACAGGAAAGATGGACTTCACCTAAGTGCATTGGCACTCAAACTTTTGCAGCAATGATAGGAGAGGCACTAATCAGACATTTAAACTAGGCATGGGGGGGTACCCAAAGAATAAAACAATAAGAGAAATACTGAATCTAACCATGCTTATGGGAACAAAGTAAACTGTATCCTTTTGAATGCTGGAAGGTTTAAAAATAAACAAGCATTTGTCAATGCCAAATGTTGTCTTGCTGGCATTGCCATTAGCAGTACAGGAGTTAAAGAGATGTATAATAGAAACTGCGGAGAAGTACTGAACTAATGCCAACCCCACCCCCACACTGCAGAGACTAACAGGCACTGGGATGTGCCTTTGGGTTGTCGGCCCTAACACTCACTCCATTTCACCCTACCCTGGAGACACCAACAAGTGTCGCAGTGTGCCTTGGGGTCTTCAGGCCTCATGATCACCTCATTTCATAAGGAAATACATTGAGATGGGTGCAGTATAGGAGAATGGAGAGAACTTTGGGGCTGAAGAGTCAAAGGTACACCTCAATACCTATCACTGGCTGCAGGGTGGGGTGCAATCGCATGAGCATTACAGCCGACATTCCCAAGTCACATCCTTGATGCCTGTCAGTCTCTACTGGGTGGGGCATTATGGTTGGAAATCCTAATGCCCCAGTCGTTTGTTGGTATTTTCACTCCAAATTCTCAACATGGGTTTTTTGTGACCCCACCTCATCAACAGTGGCACTATCAGTTTGTTTATTCGAAAAGTGATTTTGCACATCGACTGCGCCATTTGGTGCCACAGGTGCAAAACATATTTTGGGCAGGATGTGAAAAATGACAGCTGTACTATTCATGAGAAGGTGTGAAAAATGGCAATGAAGTGAAAATATGAAAAATTGGTGGTCATGAGTGTGCATAGAAACTGCACAACACACACCCGTAATGCAATTATTTGGGGGACATTTTTAACCAAATTTTCAACATAGGCATTTTGGGACCTCTGCTTATGAACAGTGGCACTATGATTTTGTTAATCTGTCCCGAAAGTTGAATTCCCACAGTGACTGCATCATTGTGTGCCAGATGTGCAAAAACACATTTCAGGCAGGATGTGAAAAATGACAGCTATACTGTTCATAAGCAGGTGTGAAAAAATGGCAATGTGGAAAATCTGGTGCAAAAATATTAAAAATTGTCAAAGTTAAGACAGAAAGTATAAACTGCACAATGCACACTCATAACACAGTAATTGTTTAGAATTTTTTCACCAAATTTGCAACATAGGCTTTTTGGGACCCCACCTTATGAACAATGGCACTGTTCTTTTGTTACTCAATCTTAAGAGGTGATTCCTTGCAGTGACCACAAAATCACCTTTTGGGACCGAATACAGAGAAGACAGTGCATGCATTCATGAGGTGGGGTTCGAAGAACCCCATGTTGAAAATTTGAAGCCAAAATAAAAAAAATGGCCGAGAAATCCACCTAAGTTGACACCCCCATTTATGCAATTATACAGCTTACCAGCATTTCTTAATTTTGCAGTTTGGCTCTGAAGAGTACAGATGTGTTCCCTCCACCGAAGATTGCAGTACCAGACCTCCAGAGGTAAGTATGGGGTGAGGGAGGGGTGTGGGGAGGTGGGGTACACAGAGGGTAAGTGTGGGTTAGGGAAGGGGTGCCGCAGACAATGGACCATTTTCTTTTTTTCAGGTACAAAAAAAACAAGGACACTATGCCGCGGGATGGTTTTCTTTCTTTACAGGTGAAATAAAACAAATGTTGGGCACATTGGGGTGGGTTCACAGAGTGCCCCATGACTTTTGGGGGGTAGATGGCCACAATGGGGTGGGCTCCCAGTGTGCCATGCAATGGGGGTGGGATGATGGGGGGAACATGCCTAAACAGTTGACTTTCTGTGAGTGGAGGCACACTAGGGTGGGCTCCCAGTGAGCCATACAATGTGTGGAGATTGCGGACATGCCAACACGGGGTTTGAACCCCCTATGTTGGCCTTCTTTGGGGATTGTGTGGCAGCGGTAGGACTGCCTCCATGTTTATTGAAATGTTTCACCATGAAAGGCACGTACGGGAGGAGTTTCATCTGTGCTGCTATATGACGAACTTGTCTCTGATTGCAGCTGCACATTACTTACAAGTTGTGTCCACTTTACATAATTCTTGTGTCTGTGCTAGCATGCTGGCAAATTGGGGAATGAGGGATGCACCTATTAAAGTGTGCCCTGCATTTGCCAACACTGACACACCTCTGTATTTCTCCTACTACCACAAGATGTTGCTTGCAAACATGAAAAGTAGAACTAGAGGCACTTATAAACAACAAGGCAAATGTCACCATGGCTTTCTTCACTGAGACTTGGTGGTCCAAAAGTAATAAGTGGGAAAAAGGCATACCAGGCTTTGAATTGTACTATCTGGCTAGGGATGTTAAGGGGGGGTGGGGGTTGCAGCATAGATATATCAAACTCCCTAAAATCCACAAACATAAGTGACAGGATTAAACAAGCCACAATGGGCCTAGAATCCATATGGATTAGACTAGATATGGAAAGAAATTAACACATAATAGTTGGAATATGTTACAGACCACCTGGGGCTAACTTAGAACTATCTAAACAAATAAACCTAGAAATCAGCAAAGCATGCAAACTTGGAAAGGTATTATTTGTGGGTGACAAATTACAGTTCAAACTAACAAGGTTATGTATAAATGTGTTAACTAGAGTTACTGAGCTAGCAAGCTGGGGAGAACGGAGTAAAGAAGGACTCGGAAGCAATCTAGCAGGGTCACTTATGGTATCCAGCTATTGCTGTACAGACTGTGTTATAAGAAATTGAGGTTACATTTAAGTTAAGTGTGAATAACAGAGGGAAGGAAAATGGGGCATTATGTGGGAGATTGCACTGGGGGGGTGTAGGGACATGCATATGGGTAGTTGGAGACATCAGAATAGTGGATGGAGCGGGGCCCCATGGAGTGAGGGTGGCAGCCACAGGGAGGATAGTGGAGTGCAATGGTTGTGGGGCAGCTGTTTGGATGAATATACTATGGATACTGGGGGGGTTGTCCACTTTGTTACAAGCTGAGCAGACTGGAAGGGAAGGTACAGGGGCTCTGGAGGGAGCTGGAGAGGGTGAAAACAGGAGGGGTGTACAGGACAAGAAGATGGGGGTATTAGTGCTGGGGGATTCGATACTGAAAGGGGTCAGATGGAGCAGAAGAGGAGAAAGGTACAGTTGTATCTGGGTTGAGGCTATTCTGGGGTTTACGGCTGTCAGGACATGGCAGGCACTTCTCAAGTATACATGGAAGGGGAGGAAGAAACCTTACATAGTGATGTACACAGGTACAAACGACTTGGTGGGGGAGATGATAGAGGTGGTAATGGGGAGGTTTGAGGATTTGGGTAGGCAGTGTGAGGAGGTGACATCCTCTGAGGTACCCCAGTACCGTGTGCGAGTACAGCAAGGGAAAAAAAAAAGGATAGAGGAGTTCAATGAGTGGCTGAAGGATTGGAGCCATGTCAGGGAGTATGGATTAGTGTCAGACTGGGGCAGGACCTGGAGCAATAGTGACCTATATGCAGAAGATATGTTACATTTGAGCAGGGAAGGGAAGGGAGTACTAAAATGGGGAATAGCGGGGTATAAATCAACAAAGGTGGATTTAAACTAGGAAGGAAGGGCGAAGGGACTGCTGATAGGAAAAAGGTGAGGAAAGAGGAGCATAGTGAGCTCGCCCCCTAGTTATAGGTAAAAGCACTGGGGAAGTGGCAGAAGCAGGGATAAAGGGGGAAGAATAAGGGTAAGGAAAGGAGGAGATAGGCAGAAGGGTGGTCTTGCTGAATGTGAGACGTCTAAGGAATAGAACAGTGGAGTTACAGGTTGTCTTGGCAGTGGAGGGGGTGGAAATTGCAGCCATCATGGAATCATGGCCCACCCAGTACCAGGACTAGGATATGATGATCCCAGTGTTCAGGTTATTCAGAAAGGAAAGGGCTTAGGGGAATGGGGGGAGTGGCATTCTATGTAAGGGAAGGGATAAAGTACGTACGGGAGGAAGGGGAGGAGGGGAGAACAGAAGCACTATGGATGCAGTTCCAAGATGCAAAGAATAGGACTCTGAGGATGGGGGTGGTGTACAGGCCACCAGCTTAGGGGAGTGACCTGTATATGGAATTAGCTGAACAAACCAGGAAGGTCTGTAGGAAGGGGAGCACAGTGGTGGTGGGGGACTTCAACCTAACGGGGAAGAGTGGGGCACCCTATCCACCATGAGTGCAAGGTAGTGGATCCTGTTAGAAGCATTTCAGGACTGCTTCCTGACACAGCTGGTTCAGGGGCCAACTCAGTTAGAAAGGATTCTGGACCTTGTGCTGGATAATGGGGAAGCTGTAAGGAATCTGGAAGTGGAGGAACCACTAGCAAGGAGTGACCACTATTCGGTGTGGTTCACGTTCAACATGGGGAGGGAAATGGGGGCATGGGTACAAGGGTGATTGAGTTTGGGGGGGAGGACTTCAAGAAGATGGGGGAAATTTGGGGCAGACACATGGCAGGCATGCAGCCACACATGGATACAGGCCAGAAATAGGACATCATAAAGGAAGGGCTGGCAGAGGCTACAGTCTTGCACTAGGAAGATAAGCAAGAAGGAAAGGGCAAAGAAACCCAGTTGTCTGACACAAGAGGTTATGGAAGGGGTGAGGGCCAAGAGGGCAGCACTTTGAAAGTACAGGAAATGAGGGAGGGGTACATACATGGAAAAATCCAGGGAGGTTACCAGACTGGTCAGGGTGGCCAAGGTGTCCAGGGAGCTGATACTGACGCAGAGAATCAAAAGTGGAGAAAAAGACTTCTGCTACATCAGAGAGACAAGAAGGAGCAACGATCAACTGGTGAGGATTAAGAAGGACGAGGGTGAGTGGAGAAAGGGGTGGAGCAGACAGAGGCACTGAATGAATACTTTCTGCTCAGTATTCACTCAGTAGAAGGGGGGCAGATAACTCAGGTGAAGGGGTGGGTGGGTAAGGGTGGAACAGATGACAGATGTAGGGATTACAGAGAGCAGGGTACTAAATGGGTTAAGGGCATTAAGGGTGGACAAAGCACTAGGGCCTGATAGCATTCACCCTAGGGTACTAAGGAGGCTGGCAGAGCTCCAGGTAGGGCCACTGGCCAACCTGTTTAATACCTCCCTGGACACGGGATGTGTACTACAGGACTGAAGAATGGCCTATGTAGTGCCCATCCACAAAAGTGTCCCAAAGGATGAACCAGGAAAGTATAGGACAGTGAGCATCACATCAATCATGGGAAAGCTCAAGGAGACCATTCTAAAAGAGAGGCTAGTGAGCTTCTTGGAGGAAAACAGTCTCCAGGATGGTCAACAGCACAGGTTTGGTGCAGGCAGATTCTGCCAGACAAACCTTGTAGAGTACTATGACTGGGTGAGTGGGAACTGGACAAAGGCCATGCAGTGGATGTCCTGTATTTAGACTTCAGCAAGGCCTTTGATTCAGTGCTGCATGGGAGGTGGTGTTGGTGGTAGGGGAAACTGGAATGTGTAGGGGTGGGACCAAAAATGTTGAAATGGATCACAAACTTCTAAAGGGAAGGCAGCAAAGGGTGGTGGTGGTGGTGGTGGGACCTTTCATCACTGAGAGCAGTGAAGAGTGGGGTACCACAGGGATCGGTACTGGGACCAGTGCTGTTTGGGATTTTCATTGCAGATATCTCAAATGGAATCTAGAGCAAGATCAGTCTGTTTGCTGACAAATCCAAGATGGAAGCTGTGGTCGATTACGTGAAGGCATGGAAGGGGTTGCAGGAGGACCTGACTAAGCTGCAGGAGTGGGTGGAAACATGGCAGTTGGGGTTCAGCAGGACCGGGGTTGGGGATTATCACTTGAATGGGGTACAGTTGGGGAGCTCCACAGAGGAGAAGTACCTAGGAGTGATTATTATGAGAAGCATGAACAACTCTACTCAGGGCAGGAAGGTGGCAGCAAAAGCCAATTAAATGATGGGGTGTATTGCAAGAGGGATCTCCTCCAGAAGGAGGGAGATTATCCTGCCCCTGTATAGGCCATTGGTCAGGCCCCACCTGAGTACTGCATGCAGTATTGGCACCCATTCCTAAAGAAGGACATCAGATTGTTGGAGGGGGTGCAGTGAACAGCCGCAAAGATGATCCAGAGATTAGAGAGTAAGCCCTACAAGGACAGGCTGGGAGAGTTGAATATGTATTCACTGGGGGAGAGGAGGGATGGGGGGGATATGATAGAGACCTTTAAGTATCTGAAGGGGATAAACAAGACCAGCACAGAAGGGATTTTCCAGATGAGAAGGGGAGGAACACAAGAGGGCATGGACTGAGACTGGAGGGGGGAAGATTCAGGAAGGAGATGAGGAGACATTTTTTCATTGAAAGAGTGCTGGACAAATAGAACACCTTACCAGATGAGATAGTGTCCTGTAAGATGGTGGACAGGTTAAGGGGAAGGCATACTGGGAAGAGGGGGGGAGGAGCAGCTCCGAAATGAGGTGCTAGCTGCACACTAGAGCAGACTCGATAGTCTGTGAGACCTGTTTCTGCTGGCAATTTCATAAAGTGACACAAACTGGGTAAATCAAGAGGTGACCAGACCACAAAGTAAAGCATTATTGGAGCTTATAAATGAGCTGGACTTAACCCAAAGCGTAAATACTCCAACTAGGGGAAATAAAATACTGGATATAGTTATGACAACTACAGAGATAAATGTCACATCCTGTCAAGCTATTGCCCCCTTAGGAAACAGTTATCACAATAGGGTAACTTTCTCATTTAAACAGCATATTCCAACAAATAAGGGATGCAGAGAAATTTATAATATGAATACTGCTGACAAAATTAAAATATTGGGAGCCCATAATTCTGTACCTGAATTTGTACTGTTTTTTCAATTCTGCAATCTGTAACTACCTGTCTGTGTCAAAGGACCTCCTTGTGAATGAGCTTGCTCAACTGAGTTTTTTAACAATAAACTTGAACTTGAACTTGAGATAAACTGGAATGAAAGTCTGGAACATAAAACAGTAACGGAAATGTGGAACATTTTCAAAAACAAAATTTTCACTATATGTAATAAGCATATACAAAATGTGTGTATAACAATAAAGGAAAGAAGCCAAGACGACTAATTAAATCTCTAACTAAACTATTGAAAAAGAAACAACGGCTTTTTAACATGAATAGAAGCACAGGGAACCCACAAAATTGGACCAAGTTTGAAGAAATACAAGTCAAATGTAAGCATATGATAAGGAAGAACAAACATTAGAAGTAAAACTGGCAGCTAAAGCTAAGAAACATAATATGTAGCAATTAGAAACACAGACTTTGATGGCAGATAAGGACCGCTTGGCCCACCTAGTTTGCCCATTTTCCTACCTAACAGATAAGCTGCAGATCCTAGTTAACCAACAGCTTACTTCCTCCTACCCCCCACTAGGACTGCCTTATGTCTGTCCCATGCATTCTTGAATTCTCCCACTGTTCTTGGCTCCACGACCTCCTCAGGGACGCTGTTCCATGCATCCACAACCCTCTCCATGAAAAAATACTTCCTCACATTACTTCTGAGCTGTCCCCCTCTATCTTTAAATTGTGCCCCCTAGTTCTTGCACATCTCTTTTTCTGAAAGATGCTACCCTCTTGGACTTTGTTGATTCCCTTGAGGTACTTGAAAGTTTCTATCATGTCCCCTCTCTCCCATCTTTCCACAAGGGTATACATATTAAGCTCCTTTAGTCTTTCGTCATATGTCTTCTGGTGCAGACCCTGCACCATTTTGGTTGCCCTCCTCTGGACAGCCTCCACTCTGTCTATGTCTTTGCGGAGATGGGTCTCCAGAACTGCACACAGTACTCCAGATGGGGTCGCACCAACTGTCTGTAAAGAGGGATAACAACTTCTTGTTTTCTACTATTGATGCCTCTTCCTATGCATCCCAGTATCCCCCCAGCCTTCCTTACTGCCTTCTCACATTGCTTGCCCACCTTCAGGTCATCTGATATAATTACCCCCAGGTTCCTTTCCATTTTTACTGTTGTCAGTATTTCACCCCCCATTGTGTACTCTTCCCCTGGGTTTTTGTTTCCCATGTGCATTACCTTGCAGTTCTCTGCACTGAATCTGAGCTGCCATACATTTGACCATTCCTCCAACCTTGCCAAGTCCCTTCTCATCCTTTCCACTCCATCTTGTGTATCAACCCTGTTGCAGATCTTTGTGTTGTCTGCAAAGAGACATACTTTTCTTTCCAGTTCCTCTGCAATGTCACTTATAAAGACATTAAAAAGGACCAGTCCCAGTACTGAACGCTGCGGTACCCCACTAGTAACCCTCCTTTCTTCACTGTGTACTCCATTTACTACTACCCTTTGCGTCCTGTTGTCTAGCCAATTTTTTATCCAGGCTACCACCTCGGGGCCCACTCCCAGGCTGGCTAACCTGTGTATTAATCTTTTGTGTGGGACTGTTTTAAATGCCTTGTTAAAATCTAGGTAGGCCATGTCTACAGCCCCTCCCTGGCCTACTACTTTGGTCACCCAGTCAAAGAAATCTATTAGATTTGTCTGACATGACCTTCCCATTGTGAATCCATGCTGCCTTGGGTCCTGTGCCCTACTGGCCTCTAGGTACTCAAAAATTCTTTCCTTCAGAAGTGATTCCATCATTTTCCCTACCACTGAGGTCAAACTAACTGGTCTGTAGTTTTCTGCCTCTGTCCTGCTCCCACTTTTGTGAAGAGGAATCACATCTGCCCTCCTCCAGTCCTCAGGTACCACCCCATCCTCCCATGATTTGTTAAAGAGAGTAGTCAGCGGTGTCACTAGTTCTACCCTTAGTTCTTTTAGAATTCTTGGGTGAATCCCATCAGACCCCATTGCTTTGTCCACCTTCAATTTTATTAGTTCTTTCAGAACCCTTTCTTTTGTAAATGGACAGGTATCGACCCCCGTCTTCAGAGTGTTTCTCTTGTTTGGTTCAGGTACCTCCCCCTCCTCTTCCTTTGTGAATACTGAGCAGAAATATTCATTCAATATCCCTGCTTTTTCACTGTCCCCCTCTACCCACATTTCCTCCCCTTTATTAAGCCTCAGTATCCCTCCTTTGGTCTTTCTTCGCTCCCTAATGTACCTATAAAAGGTCTTATCCCTCTTCTTAACAGAACTGGCTATCCTTTCCTCGGTTTGCGCATTTGCTATTCTGACTGCCTTCCCAGACTCTTTCTGCTTTAACTGATAAAGTTCTGTGTCCTGCTCCTTCTGTATTTCCTTATATTTCCTGAATGCTATCCTTTTCTCCTTAATCTTCCCTGCCACCTCTTTTGAGAACCATAGTGTTTTTTTCCTTCATTGTGTTTTATTGATTTGCTTTACACAAAGGCTTGTTGCCTCTGTGATGGCTGTTTTGATTACTCCCCATTGTTCCTCCACCCATCCTTCTTGCCTGTTTGCTAGTGCTTTTCTATGGCACTCTCTCATTTTCCCAAAGTCAGCCCTCCTAAAGTCCAGTACTCTTGCTTTTGTATGGCTTGATTGTATGGCTGTGTTTATCGTGAACCACACTTTTTGGTGGTCGCTTATTCCCAGATGGCTACCCACCTCTAAATCTGAGATTCTTTCTCTGTCCCCATTTGAGAGAACCAGGTCTAAGATTGCTCCATCCTGAGTGGGTTCCAACACTAGCTGTCTGAGGCATGCCCCCTGTAGGGCATCAGGAATGACCCTGCTCTTGGATGTGCCTGCAGCAAAGGTGCTCTAGTTAACATCTGGCATATTCAGGTCCCCCGTCAACAATATTTCCCCTTTTTCTGCCATTCTAAGGAAGCCTTCTATCATTTCCTTGTCCATTCCCTCCCCCTGAGATGGGGGAGGGAATTTATTTTTATTTTAGTCTTTGGTAACTGGGTATATAGTTATGTGAACTCTCTAAAGAAAACAAGCAACATCCTACGTTCCGGTAAAGTAGGGCGTGATGTGGTCACTGAACCAGTAAAAGTAACAAACATCTTTAAGTCATACTTTGGTACAGTCTTCTCAAAAACTTCAAGAACAAGTAGATATCAGTCCCAACAAGGAAAGTAATATAGAGATAACAGTGGATACCATGCTTAATAAAATTAAATCTCTAAAAAACATGCACTCAGCATGACCGGTTAATATCTCAGATAGTATACTTAAGCTATTTTCCCCTAATATTGCTACCCTACTGACACTAATATTCCAAAAATCACTAGTAGAAAGTACCAGGATTGGTTGGCAGCTAATGTGGTGCCCATTCATAAGAAGGGTAATAGGGCTGACCACACTAATTACAGACCCATTAGTTTGAATTTGGTTCCAGGGAAATTAATGGAATCTATATTAAAATATGTAATAAACATCCATCTGGAGGAAACCTGCTAGGGGGACTGTGAGCAGATTGGATTTGTGGTGGAAAGGTCATGTGTAAGTAATATGTTATGTTTTTACAAAAAGATTTCAGCAGCATTGGATGGGGGGGCTATGGATTGCATTTATCTTGATTTTGCAAAAGCATTTGACAAAGTCCTTCACTTGGAAATTGTATATAGCCTAAAAGAAATTAATTTGGATCATAGAATGGTCCACTGGATCGGCAGCTGGTTGGGGAAAGATAGCAAAGGGTATGCATAAATGGCTATTACTCTACCACAATACCAGTGACTAGTGGGGTGCCCCAGCGGTCAGTCCTGGGTCCTATACTCTTTAGAGTCTTTATGGCCAGGATGGGTAAAGGGGCAGAAAGCTGGATAAGTAAATATGCAGATGACACTAAACTGGAAGACTTGGTAACTGATGCTGGGGTGGGGGGGCTCTTGAACAAACAGACCTAGACAGCATCTATAACTGGGCAACCACTAGGGAATGAGTTTCAATATATAAATGCTGTGTAATCCACCTGGGCAGGCAAAACTGTTAAACAAACTACTTTATAAACAGATCTCGTTTGTGCAAATCTGAGGAGAAAAAATAAGTGGGTATTGTAATAGATCACAAACTCACGTACATGTCTCAATGTAATAAGCAAATTATAAAAGCAAAAAAAGTACTGTGAAACATAATGAGAAATTTTAGGAGTAGGAGTCAGAAGGTGGTTATGCCACTGTATAGGGCATGTGTTAGACCACTACTGGACTATGGGGCTCCAGTTGGGGAGACCATTACCAAGGGGGAGTGGAAAATATTGAACAGGTACAGAGACAAGCCACACAAATGATACATAACTTAAAAAATGTACCATATGAGCAACGTCTGGTGAAATTGCAGTTGATGTTACTACAGACAAGAAGAGTTAGAGGAGACCTGTTATTATGCTATGCAGGATGATTATATACTAAATGAGCTAAACCTTCAATTCAAAAAATGATAGAATGGGCACCAGGGGCCATCTACTTCAGCTATGCCAGATTAAATTCAATACTAATAGGAGGTAGGCTTTTTTTACATAATGAGTGGTGGCCCCATGGAATGAGTTACCAGATAAAATTGTTTGCTCAAAAAAGAAGGCCCTGTTTTAAAAAAGATGAGATTCGTATATCCTGGAAGGACACGTACTGACCTATTATGGGTAAATGAACAGGAGTGGTCATGGGCTTGCACTGTCCTTCTTTGCTCCTTACCCCTTAATAAGAACCTTAGTGTGAAGCTTCACAGAAAGAGTAGTGTATTCCTGGAGCAGCCTTCTAACGAAGGTGGTGGGGGTGAAAAACATCAATGTGGTCCAAGAATACTTGGGATAAGCACAAGGAGATCACAATGGAAAGGAAGGAGGAGGGAAGAAGAGCTGTAGATTGAGTACAGTCTGTGGTAATAGCATTGGTAGGGAGAAATGGGCAGACTGGATCGGCCAAGCGATCCTTGTCTGCCGGCAAATTCTATGTTTCTTTTTCCAGTCTTGACCTGTAATTTTAAACCAGTTATAGGAAAGTTAAATTTGTGTATTTATAGTTTAACTCATTTAATTTTTAATGTTTTTTTTTGTAATCACCTTTGTTCTGTTTGGCCAATGTGAAAATATGTTGTATAAATACAGTAGTTATTATTTAGCACAATACACAGACTGGTTGTGCATTTTAATAAAAAGGGCATAGTTTACATTGGCCTAGTGGTGTGAAGGGTTAAGATGCTGAATGCCTTATCTCCTGCCATGACAGAAACCTGTGTTTGAGAACAAGCATGGGTTGTCGGGGATTGGCCGGGGAGAAGGGCTGAAAGAAGATGAGGGTCTGACTGACAGCTCTCCTCTTCCAGATTAGGGTGGCTGGCCATTTCAGCTCTTTGCTGCCACCAGGAAGGCCTGATGGTAGCCCAGGGGAGCTCTGAGCAGCAGATGGCAGTCAGGGGAAGGGGAGGAAGTCATAGTCCCGGGCCACATGTGAGCCTTCATGCACATGTGGAACTCATATATGCCATAACTAAGGGTAGGAGTAGGAGGAAAATGACTGCACAATGTGGATGCAGGATGCCCACATGCCACGTCTCCACCTGCTGCATCACTGGAACATTGGGACATGGGGGCCCTCCTGCAACTGACCCCACCATAGGAGGAAATCCATTGGGGGTAATAGCCAGACAAGTAAGCTTGGGGAGATGACAGATGGTGGGGGTGGGGGATAAACACTGGGCAGATGGAAACCAAGCCCCATCGTGTCCACAGGAAGATAAACAGTTGATGGAAAAAAAAAAGAAAAAATAGGGTAGCATTTGTAAATCTCTGGGGTAGCCATCATTCTGAAGATGCATGCTAAATCTGGCAAGAAATTTGTAAACTATATTTCTTCTTCATACAAGGAAATACATGTTGTGAAGTTTGATAAGCCAGAATCCACACTTTTCCTGGGGTTTGAGCAGACGGCCTTGGTTTTATCCAGCTGGCCTGGTGACTGGGCTCAGAAGGTCCACGTATCTGGGGTGCACCACCTTTGCACAAGGTTGAGTGTGGCACAAGGACATTGTGAGTGGTTAACATGGGTGAAGATCTGCAGCAGCTGACTGTGAGGGGGCACTGGTTGGTGCACGGACAGGTGGGTTTGCCACAAGCATACATGGACCTAAGTAAAGCTTTCAGTACAGTCCCTCATGATTTAATGAATAAAAATATGGAAAAACTGAAGATCCCAAATATATTCATCAAATGGATAGAAAGCTGGCTTGATAATAGAAAACAATGAATTAAAATAAGAGGGCTAACATCTGAATAGTCAGTCGCAACCAGTGGTGTCTCCTAGGGATCAGTTCTGGGACCAAGCCTATTCAACTTTTATATAAAAGATTGGAATAAAAAACTAAGTGGCTGGAAAGCAAATTTTGAGGATGATTCAAAAACTGGGTTAATAATAGAAACAGGGGAAGACTGTAAGCTAATGCAAGACAACCTTGATAAACTAAGTAAGTGGTCAGCAGAATCAGGGATGTCATTCAATAAGGTAAAAAAGTATACAATAATGCACTTTGGCAAACAGAGTCTACTATACATGTATACATTCCAAGGTACAGAACTAAGGAAATGTAACTCCTAAAAAGACCTAGGTGTAATTGTAAGCAATGACCTCAAGTGGAAAAAACTCATAGACAGCATCATTAACAAAGCAAATCACAGTTCTGGTTGCATAAGCACAATATAACCAGTAGGGGCAGAGTAGTGTTGTTGCCACTTCTTAGATCCCTTGTGAAACAGCCTAAGGAATAAGCAGCTCAGGTCTAGAATCCACACACTAGAGAGAGAGAGAGATAAATGGTGTCAAAAAGTACACATAATGTCTACCAAAAGGAATAAGGTGTTGGAGGCAAAAAATGTGAGGAGAGAATGGGAAAAACTAATATGTATGCATTGGAGAGGAGTAGACATAGAGGGGATATAATGCTGACATTCAGAACAACTAGAGACCATGAACTTGTTAACATATTGTGGCTTAAGCAGAAAGAAAATTCTAGTATGATGTATCAGCAAACATCTTTCCTGACGAAATAACCCATTATAAATGCTATATCGATGAACTTTTTTGCTTAAGGAGGTAGAATGAAGCTGAACTTAAAGAGTCTGAACTTTACATCAACAATACACACAACACAGTGAAGTTCATGAAAATTAGGACAAGACAGAAATCAGATTTTTGAATGTGGTGGCACATAAGATGAGTGATGTATTGAACACAAGTAAGTATAAAAAATGATTGCCAGGAAAGTTCTTTTAAAAGCAGACAGTTGCCAGCGCCAACCTAGACAAGTCATCAAGAAAATTCCACTTGGGCAGATTTTAATTGGTAGGAGCAACTGTTCAGACAACATTTTATGCATCAAGAAGTTGGTGGAAATTGTTACCCAGTTCAAAGAACAAGGATACAAAAATCACATAATTGATAGAGCAATAGAAAGGGTGCTAAAATCGGAAAGGAAAGACCTCTTGATAAAGAAGGTGAAACAGACTGAACAGAGTAAACACAGCACTGTTTTTCCTTTCAACAGACTGTCATCTCAAGCACCAAAAATTGCAACAACAATGAGGCAAAATGGGCACATACTGAGTTCCAAATCCTTATAGCACAAATGAGAACATGGTCACCAGGCTGGGCAGCTATATGAGAGAGCCCCTACTAAACTGAACTTTTATTACTCTGCCCGTCATTTCATTATGTTGCTTGCACTCATGTGCAAGAAACATAGTGCCCTCATCGGAGATTTTGGAGGTGTGTCACCTCCTCCTCCAATTCAGTCAGTGTGTTGGCAGGCACGGCCCCTGTAAGCCAATGCATTCTGGAGCTGTGTATGACACGCTTCAAAATGCAGTGGCATACAGTTGAAAGGAGAGCTATGCTTCAGTGAGCACCGATAAGATATCAGCCGCTTGCCGCAGGCCCCCCCCCACGTGCAGGCGTGCGCCTGCCCCTGCACGCAGTGTATAGCCGACGGGTGCCCAATCGCTGGCTGAGCTGTGTCCCCCAGTAGTAAGTGCCATGCTGGGAGCCCACCCCAGTGTGGCAGCGGTCCTTGGCCGACGGGTGCCCATCCCCGCCGGCTGAACGCCTCCCGAGCCTTGTGCCATGCTGGGAGCCCACCCCAGCATGGCAACAAATGCCTGGCCGACGGGGTGCCCAATCCCCGCCGGCTGAGCCCCTAACATCCTTGTGCCATGCTGGGAGCCCACCCAGCGTGGCAAATGTCCCACAACGCCTTTTAAAAAAAAAACCTGTAAACAAAAACTGTCCTGCCGCACGCCTCCCAACCCCCAACAACTCCGACTCCAGTTTTCATACCCCTCTCACCCCATACTTACCTCTGACCTCGCATCACGATTCGGTGGACCGGGAAACACGTCTGCACTCTTCAAAGCCGACCGCGAACTGAGGAAATGCCGGTAAGCTGTATAATGGGCTAGATAGGGGGGTTTCAACTTTGTTGCATATCTCAGGCATTTTTGGGAATATTTGCACCAAATTTTCAACATGGGGCTTTTGGGACCCCTTCTTATGAATGATGTCACTGTCATGGCGTTATTCAGGCCCAAAGGGTGATTTCGCAGTCACTGCACAGTCACGGCGCAAAATCACCCTTCAGGCCTGAATAATGCCATGACAGTGAATCATTCATGAGAAGGGGTCCCAAAACTTATGTTGAAAATTTGGTGCCAAAATTCCAAAAATGACTGTTTTATTTAGCTGCAGCATTACGCAGTTCCTAATAAGAGGCTCATAAGTTCGCTGAAATTTCAATATTTCTACTCCAGATTTTCAACATTGCCATTTTACCACACCTTCCTATGAGTAGTACAGCTGTCATTTTCATATCTCACCCAAAATGTGTTTCCACCATGTAGAGCACAATGCAGTTGGTGTGCGAAATCAATGTACGGGACAAATTAAGAAAATCACAGTGACATTGTTCATGAGCAGAGGTCTTAAAATGGCTATGTTGAAAATTTGGTGAAAAAATTCCTAAAAATGACTGTTTTACGAGCGTGCGTTGTACAGTTCCTATGCACGCTCGTAAGTTCGCGAATTTTCAATATTTTCACTCCAGAGTTCCAACATTGCCATTTTGCCACACCTTCCTATGTGTAGTACAGCTGCCATCACATCTCACCCAAAACGTGGTTCTGCTCATGTAGCACACAATGGCGCAGTCGGTGTGCGAGATCAATGTACTGGACAAATTAAGAAAATCACAGTGATACTGTTCATGAGCTCAGGTGTTAAAATGGCTATGTTGAAAATTTGGTGAAAAAATTCCAAACAATGACTGTTTTACGAGCGTGCGTTGTACAGTTCCTATGCATGCTCGTAAGTTCGCGAATTTTCAATATTTTCACTCCAGAGTTCCAACATTGCCATTTTGCCACACCTTCTTAGAAATAGTACAGCTGTCATTTTTCACATCTCATCCAAAACGTGTTTCCGCCCATGTAGCACACAATGGTGCAGTCGGTGTGTGAAATCAATGTACGGGACAAATTAAGAAAATCACAGTGAGCAGAGGTCTTAAAATGGCTATGTTGAAAATTTGGTGAAAAAATTCCCTTCAGATGTTCTGCAATATTACTAATGAAGACATTGAACAGAACTGGCCCCAGGACTGATCCCTGCACCACCCCACGGGTCGCCCCCTCTCTCTAGACTGCATACCATTTACCACCATTCTCTGCCTCCTGTCTGTTAGCCAGTTTCTAACCCAGTTTACCACCCTTTCCCCCATGTCCAGCCTACCCAGCTAGTTCATCAGCCTCCTATATGGGATGGTGTCAAAGGCTTTGCTGAAATCAAGGTAAGCGTTGTCCGCTGCCCCACCCTGATTCACTTCCTTTGTCACCCAGTCAAATAAATCAACCAGATTTATTTGACATGATGTCCCCACTGTGAATCCATCTTGTCTATGGTCCTGGTTCCGATGGCATCTAGATGCCCCACTATCCTTTCTTTAAGCAATGTCTCCATGATCTTCCCCACTACTGAGGTGAGGCTGAATGGCCTATTGTTCCCTGCCTCCTCCCTGCTGCCAGACTTGTGTAGAGGGACCACATGTGCCCTCCTCCAATTCACTCATGTTGAATGACTCAGTGAACATGGCTGCCAGAGGTACTGCTATCTCCCTTCGCAGTTCTGTTAATATCCTTGGTCATATGTCATCTGGTTCCATCGCTTTGTCTACCTTCAATTTAGTGAGCTCCTGCAGGACTCTTTTTGTCCACCTCTTCACCCCCTTGGCAACTGCTGTACTGCTGTGGCCCTTGCCCCTCCCACTCTTCTGTGAATACTGAACGGAAAGACACAGTGGATGTCTTGGGAGGAAGGCATGAAACTGTCACTTCCAAATACCTAAACAGCACATACAAGCAAGCAACATTCGGCATTGACAAATGCTTGTTTTTACATCTTTTAGGAGAATCCAACAGCTTGTTTTGATTTTACTCTTAGTGATATTTTCTTTCTCAAGTTTCAGGTTGCCAAGTTGGTTGTTTTAATTTGATTGAGTGACTTTGCAAATTAGGTATTTAGTTAGGTGGTGGTTAGCACTGTGGGGGATGTTACATAAGGTAGTATTAGAAGGTAGCTTTTTTCATTTTAGTTAGGTTCTGTAGTATGTTCTTTATGCAACACTTTAATCTTTTTTCACCTGGGAAGTGCAATTAAAACATTGTTGTGCTACTCCAGCTGCTGTAGTTGAGAATAAGTGCTGGATTAGTGTCTGACCCAGCTGGGTCAAAGATTCTGACTCTGACAAACTGTATCAGAACATTTGGGACCCTTCTTTTGCCATCACCTTGAGTTCCTTTTCAGTATTTTCCCCAGTAGAGTTGTGGCTGAGGAAACAGTTGGCAGCATTCAGACTGTAAAACTGAGTGCAGGGTAAACTTTTTTTTTATCAAGCAACTTTTTATTGATGCTGTAGTTGTTGTTGGATTCACAGGAGTTCTGAGTCATTTCCCAAGTTCTATGCTGCGGCTGCAGCTGCAGCCACCATTGGTGTTGTTTGAGAGATGGAGTAGTCCTGGTGTTCTCTGTTCACAGTTATACATTCACACTATACCTCTGCTGCTAGTGGATTATTTGGCTTCCATGGATTCACTGAAATGGAACTGTAAATAGGCTCATTGGCAATTTGGAAATGTCCTCCAGAGAGTGGCACAAGAACCCTTGGACTTAAAGCAACTTGATTTGTGTTTTTGTAGCACTGCTCTGGCATAAATACGTTGAACTGGAAAAAATGGATTAGAAAGATAAAAGGGTTCCAGTGGTTGCAAATAATACTGAGAATACTTTTGAAATAAAACATTTCACTATAGAAGAAACCAAGACGGTTTACTAAAACTGAACAACAATTCTTCACCAGGACCAGATGGAATATATCCTAGGTTTCTTAAAAAAACAGCTAATCAAATAGCTGGACCACTGAGTATATTATTTAACCTTTCCCTAAAAGAAGGAGAGTGCATTCCCTCATGGAGAGATGCAATAGTAATCCCTATACATAAATCTGGAAATAAAACTGAAGTTTCAAACTATAGACCCATAAGTTTTACATCAGTAAAAGAAAAAACTTCAGAAAGACTTATCTTGCAAAAATTAGAAGTACATATAAAAACTAAAAACCTTCACAATACCACACAGCATGGATTCTCTAAAGGTAGATCTTATCTAACTAACCAGTTACAGTTCTTTGAAAATGTAAGTGCAACAGTAGGTGCTGGCCTCGCTGTGGATTTGATATTTCTGGACTTCGTAAAGGCCTTTGACAGTGTCTCACATGATATCTTAATTCAACGCCTATATGAGATGGAACCTGGGTTGAAGTTACTAGTGGGGTACCTCAGGGCTCGGTTCTGGGCCCAGTACTATTTAACATCTTAATATCAACAATGTAGCCATCCCAAAAAAGCTGGATGTCTAAGTATGCAGGCGATTGCAAACTAGGCAGCATTGTCAATAACTCAGGGGATGCTGTAAGTTTGCAGAAGGAGTTATCTGCACTTGGGCAATGGGCAAACAGGAATAAAATGAAATTCAATACCCAAAAATGCAAAGTAATGCATCTAGGACATAATAACAAGGGACATAGTTACTTCCTAAACCAAGAACTGTTGAAAGAAACTGATTCTGAAAAAGATTTGGGAGTGATTATTGATAGCAAACTTAATTTTGAACAAAACACAATTTCTAAGGTAAAAAAAATCTCAACAAACAAACAGCATGTATATTTACAAATGTGAAAAGCAGACAACCAGGAGTAATTTTACCATGATATAAGACACTGGTTAGAACACACTTGGACTGTTCCGAACCTTTCTGTGTCCCAAATACAAACAGAGATAGAAAATGAATAGAGGGTGTACAAAGAAAAATGACAAGAAAAATAACTGGTATGAATAGCAAAACGTATGGAGAAAGATTACAAGATTTAAATTTATATTTTATGAATTACCGTCAGGTACGTGGAGATCTCTGCCTAACATTTAATGCTATTAAAGACCTTCTTCTTAGTGAAATCTTAGGTCTAGAAACAAATTTTAATGTCACACAAACTAGGTCACATAATCTTAGATTAAGAGGGGCTCATTGTAACACTAAAAAGATAAGTAATTGGTACACACAGCATGCAGTTAATAAATGGAATATTGACAGTAATAACCAAGAAATACTCAAACACAAATTGGATCAGTACATGGGTACTACAAAATTTGAATATTTATAGAAATTAATCCACCTTTGTGGTGGCGAGTGCTTATAAAGACACTGCCTCCTGAGCTTGTACAGCTGCTATGATACTGTGATACTTGCAGAAGTGAGAGTGCTGCATTACTAATGCTATGACGTCTGCCAGTCTCTGGTGAGAGAAGAGGGTGAATGACTGTAACAACATTTATGGCTTTTGTTTGGATTCATTTAGTTTTTTTCAGCTGTATTTTGTTTGAGACTACAAGGACAACAGTCATTGTGCAATAGAAATACTAGTGGATGGGGTTCTCCTAAGTTCTGTTGCTGGTAATTTTAGTGGTTTAGTTGTGGAGTGGGTTTGGAGGGTGTGGGTAGTTTACTGTGGTTGCTGGAGTGGTGTTTCTATTTTATTTATGTATAACAAGTTATGTGTTGTTATGAGTATGTTAGATAGGTTTTAAAGAAGGGAGAGAGGGTTGCCAAAGTAATCGCGACTACTAGGGGTTTACTAGTTTTAGGATGAAACATTTAATCAGGATAGTTATTGTTTATTAATTAAGATTCTTTGTGTAAGGCCAGTTAGGATTTGTGGCAAGGTCAGACCCCTGAGGCATAGCTACTCCTGGGCCCAGCTACTGGACCTCTGTCCCTTCGAGGACCACCTCCTGTTGGCTATTATTTATAGTCGCTGCAGGGCAGCAGGAATTGTGGGGAAATGGATGGTTAGGTGGAGAGGCTTGAGGGGGTGCTTGAGGGGGTACTAATGAGGAGGGTGGTATTAGGGTGGCGAGGTTTAGAAGGTACCCTGTGTGAAATGGGAGCTAGGGAGGGGTCAGTCCTTGCTGGTTCTCTTACCCAAGGATTCCACCAGACCAAGTGTACAGGCAATGGCTGGGCCAGCAGCTACCACCTGTCCCATCTGGGAAGTGCGGTGTAATGCTAGGTCGATGAGGAATAAAATCAAAAGACTGCAGTTATGGCTGACTTGATTTCATCAGTTGACCTGACTTACATCATGGAGACCTGGTTGAATAATGACACCAGGCTAATACTGGAGGCATTGGTTCTGGCCAGGTTCTCCATTGTGCACTGCCCAAGGAGGGACTGCAGGGGAGTAGCACTCTGTTCTAGATCCAGTCTGAACTTCCCTGTGCTCCTGATGGAATCTACCTCATAGTTTGAATGTGTGGTCACTTGAGGGGGTCCTGGTCCAGGCTGCAGAGTCCTTCTTATGTACCGGCCTCCTGGACATGAGAGGGAATTCCTGCAGGAAGTAGCAGATTTTGTCACTGATTGAATGTTGGAGTCATGTAGATGGTAAATTCCAGGTGACTTCAATGCCTGGGTCAATGACAAACTCTCAAAATTTGGGTGTGACTTCCTCCAGACTATGGAACCGCTGGGCCCGTCACAAGTCATTACTTCTGTGAGTGATACTTATGGCCACACCTTGGACTTGGTATTTTCATTGGGGCTTGAGGTCAACAATCTTGAGATTGATTCGGTCATTTGGTCAGATCTTTGTACAGTGAAGTTCTTGTTTGGGCCCCCCCCCGAGAGTCCTCCCCCTGTGGAGATGATTGGCCTTTGCTATTTAAAGGGGGTGACCCCAGCAGGACTGATGGCGGAGTTGGACCTGTCGAGTGTGTAAGCTGCTTGTGAGACAGAACCGGGGAGTGGTGGTGGCCTACAACAGGGCCATTGCCTCAGCCTTGATTCTGTAACACCTGCCCATGTATGACTCAAGCTTTCTTACCTGAGGTCCCATGGTTTGATGAGGAACTCAGGAAGCTGAAGACTATGGGTCAGAGGTTGGAGCACCACTGGTGGAGATCCCGTCTGATGGACACATGGCTTTGAAAACCCATTACAATAAGTATTAAAGGGGAATCTCCCATAGGAATGCAGAGTTCCTGTTTAAGGAGATTGCTGCAGCAAAGAACTGACCAGCTCAGCTCTTCCAGATGGTAGACAGGCTTATCCTTTCTACCTGTCTCCAGTCAGTGAGAGCACTGTCAGCTGCTAAATGATAAGAGTTTGCTGTCTTGAAGTTGTGGCCCACATGTTGTGAACTGGACCCAGGCCTGACATGTCTCTTAATGGGATGTGTAGAGTCTGTTGGTTCAGTACTTGCTGAGATAATCTGGTGTTCCCTCTTGAAGGGGGTATTCCCTAGTGCTCTTAAAGAGGCATTGGTGAAAACTCTTTTGAAGAAACCATCTCTGAGTGTAGTTCTGCCAAAAGAAAACTGTATGCCTTGTACTTGTCAGCAGTTCTTTTAAGGGGGGGGGGTGCCAGCTAACCAAAGTGGTGTGGGGGTTACATACATATGCACAATACTCATGCATGAACAGTTTAAATCTATGCCACCATGTTGCAGATGGCCGCCATCATGTCTGCACTTGCAGAAAGGAAAAGTAGTGCACCAGAAAATGGGTATGTTTATGCAGCCCACAGAAGGGAAGGGCTGCATAAACAGAATCACAGGATACTACGCTGGAGCACTGGGGCAGAACATCAGACAGTGGTCCAGTTATGTGCTTCCACCATGCTCTTTCACAAATCTGATAATGGCATAACATCTATGGAGCTTGACCCACACAACCATAAAAATCAGACTCAGGAGGAGAATATTAGCAAACTAGAGATCTGGTCTCAGATTTGCTTGTCATCACAGTCACTTTCTCATTCTTTTCTAAGCAGTAATTTCTGGTAAATGTGCCTTAACCATATTGATCTCAGTACTGATAGACTACTTCTGGTTTCTTCTAATTGTATTAGGAGAAGGTAGTAGCAGTCTTGAAGTGGTTGCTGCCAGTGGTGGCATACTCTGAAAAAAGTGGTACCCATGCCCGTCTGCACATTTTAGAAATGACCCCTTGAGTTAAAGGGGACATGAATTGATTACTTATGTGCAGCTGTTTGAAATGCTTCTATTTTTATAAATTATATCATACTTCTAAAGGATCCCTATGTAACCCCCCTGTTACCCAGGGTCACTAGAATCCCAGTAAGACCTAGTGGTAGGCAGGGAAGGCAGCTTGTGAAACTCCAGTTAAATGGATTTCACACTGTCTCACTCTGTTCTCAGTCTCAGCTGAGACTGAGGGATGACATTATCTTAGAACTTTTGTAGCTGCATAAGCCACACTGGAATGTTGCAGTTGGAGGTTAGTGTAGAATGCTGAGGATTTTGAATTCAGTGTTCAGTATGAGTAGAGACAGTAGTACAGCTGAGTGTGTGCAGGCTCTCAGAGCTTTAAGCTCTGTTTTAGAGCTACTTCGGGAAGGTGTGTGTTTCCACCTGTAAGAGGAACACAGGAACTGGTAATTGAAGTGGTGGGGACCACTTTCAATGGTTCAAGATCCCCATCCTTGAGGGGTTGGGGGGGAAGGTTTTGCCTGTTTTCCAGGGGCAACCCTCCTGGGTCCGGCTAAGGGAAAGAAGCTGCCTATTCAAGTTGTGCTGAGGCACCAGAAGCTCTGAGAGAGAAATTCTGTGTGGAGAAATTGCCTGTGGAGCACCTGCAACCAAAGGGTGAGTTCGCTCTGAAAAAGGGCCAAGTGTTTTTTCACCTGAACAGTTGGAAAGTGGGGATTGGACTGCTTAACTCAGTGGGGGGTCTAGAGAAATGGACAATGCCACTTAAAAGTATGTTCAAGTCCAGCATAAATGATGGGAAGCAAGACAAGTAGATGGAATGTGATGTACATTTAGCAAGAATCTACATTGCAAAGCTTTACAGGGTGAGGTGTTTACTGTCCAGAGAAATGGCCGGGTATGAATTGTGGGAGCAAGAGGTGGGAGACCCCCTATCAGTAGTAACCAAATTCACCTCTACAGATTTGCTCTGAGACACCTTTTACTTTCTCTCAGGTACTTGGCCAGTGCCTGAGGAAAGAACCCAAACATGGTATTAAGAGGAAGAATTCCCTGATGGAGCCGAAGTGCTCTTAGGTGGTTTGGGGAGCCACCAGAAAATGTTTCCAAGAAGTATGGAAGGTGTCCGAGTGACCGGCAAGGGAGTCGAGCCAGGGAAACCCAGAACAGTGTACAAGTTTGGGCTGTGTAACCAAAAGCAGCATGCAAGTCCAGGCTGTGTGCCTGGTGGGTTCAGAGCTTGAGGGCTAAAGTGTTGAGGAAGTGTTCCTGTTTCTTTTAATCTGCATTACCAGGAGTGTAGCCCCGTGGGGGTCCATCTATGCTTTGTTTATTCTGTTTGGATGTGAATAAAAGCCACACTTTAGAATCCCACTTCTGGTATTGGGCATTACAGTTATTGCTTCCTGTGTTTGGAATTACTTGGGTGCCCCTGTGCAGAGTAGCCAAACCTAGCCTTTGTGCCAAGTGACCTATTCCTCCCCGAACCCAGCCCACCTGGTATTGCTGTCAGATTCAAATGACATACTTACCCTGGGATTACACCTATTTTAACTATGCCTGAATAAAAGCTGAAGCTGTCAGTTGTGTTTTGTTTTGGTTTTAGGTTTATAGAACTGTTATTTAATACAACAGCAGATTAGGTACTCATGGACACTTGCTGATACATGGACATATTAAGATAACAGTATCTCAATAACAAGGGGATCTGTGTTAGGTTTGGGTTTTGAATATACACATATACTAGTCACGTGTTACAGAATTACAGATATATCATGTTTATGACAGCATAAGTTTGACTATTCCTGAGTAATGTGGACTTATTGTACACAAAGTTTAAGAAAAATGTATGGAACAGTACACTGTGTAAAATTTGATTTACACCACTTTGTGAAACAGCTGGTGAATGTTTAACTTACAGTAGGGCAAGTTGTCTTCTAACATATTTTTTTACTTAATGCATATATATTTTCATATTTATAAGACTATTTAACATTATTTACTATGTATTCCTTAAGCTTATTTTTTCTTGTGTTTTTAATCATTGTTATTTACTAATGCTAGCACAGACACACACAGAGGGTTTTAAAATGAAGCTTTACTTGGTTTATAGCTTGTGTCAGGGAGTGAATGTTCAAATCAGTGAAATTTGACCTTGGGATAGCTTTCTTTTGATGGAACTAATCCTGTCTTGGCATAATAATTTGCAAAGCTAAAGCTATTTAGAAGTATAATAAGAGTTATGCTAAATAAATGTAAATATTGTATCTCTAAAAGTATACAACTTACATATAATAAACCTTACAAAAGTTGTTCAGGACAACAAGATCTTTCAAATGAGCATATTCGTTAAGCTGCAAGAATTATATTTTTTAAACTATGGACATCTGATTACCCCAATTTTCATTTTTCATAGGAGTTATGCCAAACAAATATAAATATCTCTAAAAGTATATGAGTTATGCATAAACCATCAGGATGAAAGTTGTTTGGGATAAAACAACCTTTCAAATGAGCCTATTCATTAAGCTGCACTAATTATATTTTTTAAACTATGGTCATTTGATTACCTGAATTTTAATTTTTCATCACAATTTTCACCTTTTGGATGGCTATATTTAAAAAATACACAATGAATTCAGATTAGTGACTACCCTCATATGAAATATCATTTTGCCCTGAACAACTTTCATGTTGGTTGTATATTGGTAACTTGTACGCTTTCTGAGATATTTATATTTGTTTGGCTTGACTCCTACAGTGTTCATTCAGAGAGAGAAACAAAATGAGGTTGTTTGGAAGACCATATTTTACAAAATATAAAGAATTCAGATTAATGACTATGCTCAAGAGAAAGGTATTTTTGCTCTGAATAGCTTTCACTCTGGCTGATTTTGTGCACCTTGAATAGTTTTAAAGATATTTGGATTTGTTTGGAAGGCATTCACATTCATTCTCAGAGAAAAGCAACTTGGAGTTCTATGTCCATCATTCTAATTAAACAGAAAGAAGGGAGTATTTCTTTAACTGTCATAGGGAGGTGCAGAATGGAAGGATACACTGAAAACTCCTAAAAGATGTGTTCCATGGAAACACCTTTTTTCAAGTGAAAGCAGGATGACTGTAGGCTCTGCCCACAGCCATAAAAATTAAGGTTAGTGGATAGGCAATGTCCTGTGCCACTAGTTTTAAGAAGAGGGGGAACAGACCATCGCTACCAGCACTCCCTTGGGATGGTAGGCTGAGGAGGAGCTTAAGTGTCCCAGGAGGAGAAATGGTCATAAAATAAAAAGGGGGTGAGTAGGAGGGGAAGGTGGAGCAGGGGGGCAAGGGGGTGGAGGCAGAAGCTTAGCCAGATAGCTGCTAAGGTTTGAGAAATGTGCATTAAATGCATTCACAATGTAAGTAGGGTCAGTGAGGGAACCTTGTTGTGTGTTTAAGGGGGACGGTGACTACTTGGTTGGGGGGAAGCAATGCATTAATGGAGGACCAGAAATGCCTGGTGTTGTCTAGGTGACTGGATTGAAGTGATTGGAAGTAGGCCAACTTTCTTGAGTGTATACAGCACTTGGAGAGATTTCAGAGTTGACAGTAGCCATTCCAAAGGGTAGGGGATGAGGAAGCTTTATAGTCAGATCACTTTGAGTCATGCTGTTTCATAAGCTTGAGGAGGTATGACATGAGCCAGCGAGTGTCACCCCTATGCACTCTGTGAGAGTGAGTGGGAAATGCTTGTCTTGGATGTGAGACAGGGCTGAGACAAAGATGTCTACTGCAAGATCACTTGCTGCTCAGTGTTGAGGCTTCCTCTACATGATGAACATGATGTGTCCAAGACAAAGGGCCTGTCATCCAACAGAGGCCAAGGGTCCAAGGGAGGGTGGTCTGAGATAGAAACTGCTGAAGGTACACTCTCTGGGGCAAGGAAGACATCAATAGACCTCAACTCCTGGGTGCTGGGAAAGTCATCAGTAAACTGTGACAGACCACTTCCTCTGCAGAAAACTCCATAGTATGTACAGGAGATGGAATAGATGGAGAAGCAGAAAAGCAGGTAACAACTGCGGTGCAGCGCTAGGTGACTGTGGGGGGGGGGGGGGTCACCCAACTCTGTTGGCTAAATTATGACATCCTGCTGAGCAAGTGGTTTAATGGTGGAGTGCAGTGAAAAAAATCAGAGGCAGCATCAGAGGAAAATGAAGCCTGTGGGAGAATTCAAGAATGCATGGGACAGACATAAGGCAATTCTTGTGGGGGGTAGGAAGAAATAAGCTGTTGGTTAACTAGGATCTGTGGCCTATCCTGTAGGTAGGGAAATGGGCAGACTAGATGGGCCAAGAGGTCCTTATCTGCCGTCAAAGTCTATGTTTCTATATTTCTATGTACCTGGAACAAAGGGTGCTGCGCTGGGTTCCTGAGGAGTACTCGGGTGCCATTGTCCAGTGGTATCATGGGACCAGCCAGCCCCATTGAATGCTGAGACACAAGACCAGCCCTTAGGGAGGTACAATGTTCAGCCCTGTCCTTTCTGAGGTCCCAGAGATCTATGAAAAAAGCTCAGTCAGCTGAGACTGTAGTGTAGTGTAATGAAGTAAAGTCTGTTGATGAGACACTAAAGGTGTAGCCTGCAAAGTGTATGACATCATCAGCTCATGAAGCAGAAAACTGGGTGAGGTCCACTGCATAGAAATGAGTCTATACCTATAGCCTTATGTTTTATAGAAGAAGCAGGCTGTAGCAGATCAACCGATTGGCATGCAGCGATGAGCACATCAGGAATTGGGAGGCTGTCTGTGGCAGGTACAGGATCAAAGGGAACAGGAACATTGTGTAGTGGTGCTTCAGATGCTAGTGCATCACAGGGTTTGACAGGTTCCAACTAAGTGTCTACAGGAGTGGGCCCAAAAGGCAAAGAGTTTGCATCCCCTTGCATCGCCAACAACTTCGCTTTTTCATGGAGGCGTGTAGTTGTCTCCTCAGCTAGTAAAGTCAGCAAATGCCGTTTCTTGAAATGCAAAGCCTTCTGAAGGTGAAATTCAACTTCATGAAGGTCAGAATTTATAGGCAATGTCATAGTTAAAGGCTGTGCAGCTTCAATGGGAAGTAGTGGTGCAGCCTCTATTGTTGAACTCTATTCCATAACCATTGAGTCCAAACCAGTGCTAATCCCAAAGGGAGAGGTAGGAGGGAAGTAGACAATCTTCCCAATACCTGGAGCTGCTGCAGCTCCTTCGGTTTCCAGATCTGTCATCTTGGAAAGATGGTCAGCATCGCCCCCTACTGCTAAGAGTAGGGGAATGTTTATTGAAAGAAACTTAACAAATCTTACAGTGAATCAACCCATGGTACATACATTAAGAAACCATTCAAAAAGTCATAACCGTCAACTTATGCAATAAATAAAAGAAAAAGAAAACAAATGAAAAAGAAAACAAAATTTAGGTTTTCATATCCAGGGTATCTTATTGCAAAAAAAATCTACTTTTTCCCTAGTATGATAATGGAAATCCCTCATTTTCACTTGCTGTAATGTACTCTCTATCATGATAGCAACTGAGAGGTTTGACGATTGTAACTGTTGTAACAAATATTGGCATTTGACTTGACATTGGAAGACCTTCATACATGCAGAAATAACATTTGGAGTACTTGGGTGGTATTGTTTTAAAATACCATTGTAGCCCCCTAGTATTAAAGATTTGTAAGTAACTCTAGCCAAAAAAGGCCAATTCCATCTTTTAGCCAAAAACTTCCAGAACTGAATAGTAAAATGACAATGTAAAAAGAAATGTTCCTGTGTTTCTTCTATGTTCACACATTCTTGTCTCAGACATAATCATTCGACTATTGACTTATGTTTCAAATTCTCCCTGGACTCATACCCTTCCATGGCAAGATAACCACAACACATTCCATGTTTTCTGGGGATACAAAGATTTCTTAACATGTATAAAGCCAGTTTTGTTTTTGATGGTAAACAAAAGGGAAAAACAATTCTTTAGTGTGGACGCTATCCATTAAGTAGGAGTATAATTTATTTCTGGTAAAACTGATAATTATTTGTTTAGAAAGCATCCATGTTTCAATTTTTTTAATGTGGGATAAGCCTATTCAGGAACCACTAAGGAATTAGTTAATCTAGGGGGGTCCTTGTCCCATTTACTTATATAATAAGCTAAAAAAGGCTGTCCAACTATTCCAGTGTAGTGTTTCCTCATTTAGAACCAATTAAATTGTGGAAAGCATAAAGAATGTAATAAACAAGCATTTGTCAATGCCAAATGTTTGCTTGCTGGTATTGGCACTGGAAACGCAGGAGTTAGACAGATGCAGAATAGGAATGGCAGTGAAGTATTGAACTTCACACCAACTCCACCTCCACCCTGCAGAGATGGACAGGCATTAATATACATTTAAGTCATCATCCATAACGTACATGCCATTTTACCTCACCCTATCCTGCAGACACGGACAAGTGTTGAGGTGTGCCTTGGGGTGTTTGGCTTTACGGTCACCCCTTTACATAAGGACATACATTGAAATGGGTGCAGTATAGGAGAATGGGGGTGAACTCTGGGGCCAAAGAGTCCAAGGCACACCCTGATGCCTGCCACTGGCTGCAGGGTGGGGGTGGAATGGCATGAGCATTACAGTTGGCAATCCAAAGGCACACCCCTGATGCCTGTCAGTCTGTACAGGGTGGGACATTATGGTTAGAAACCCCTAAGGCCCCTGGCTTTTGTTGGTATTTGCACTACAAATTGTCAACATGACCTTTTTGCGACAAACACCTGATGAAAGCATTAGGGATCTCTGCTCATGAACAGTGACACTGTGATTTTGTTAATCTGTCCTGAACGTTCATTTCCCACAGCGACCGTGCCATTCTGCACCAGATGTGCAAAACCACAGTTCAGGCAGGATGTGGAAAATGACAGCTGTACCATTCATAGGGAGGTGTGAAGAGATGGCTATGTTGGAAATCTGGAGTGAAAATATAAAAAATTCTCAAAGTTACGAGCGTGCATGTAAACTGTGCAATGCACGCTCGTAACACAGTAATTTTTTTGAATTTTTTCACCAAATTTTCAACATAGACATTTTGAGACCTCTGCTCATGAACAGTGTCACTATGATTTCCTTAATCTGTCCCAAACATTAATTTCCCACAGCGACCACGCCATTGTGCGCCGGATGTGCAAAACCACATTTCGGGCAGGATGTGAAAAAATGACAGCTGTATTGTTCATAAGGAAGTGTGCAAAAATGGCAATGTTGGAAATCTGAAGTGAAAATATAAAAAATTCTCAAAGCTATGAGTGCATGGAAACTGCGTAATGCACGCTCGTAACATAGTTATTTTGTGGATTTTTTCTCCAAATTTTCAACATAGGCATTTTGGGACATCCACTCATGAGCAGTGCCACTTTGATTCTCTTAATCTGTCCCAAACATTGATTTTCCACAGTGGCCGAGCCCTTGTGTGGCGTATGTGCCAAAGCACATTTTGGGCAGGATGTGAACAATGACAGCTGTACTGTTCATAAGGAGGTATGTAAAAATAGCAATGCGGAAAATCTGAAGTAAAAATCTCAAAAACTCTCAAAGTTCTGAGAGTGTGTGCAATCTGTGCAACGTACACTTGTAAGACAGTCATTTTGGGGAATTTTTTCACCAAATTTGCAACATATACTATTTGGAAGCCCACTTCATGAACAGTGGCATTGTCATTTCGTCAATCAGTCCCAAAAGGTGATTTTGTGCAGTGACCACAAAATCACCTTTCAGGACTGAATAACACCATGACAGTAACTGAACTCATGAGGAGGGGTCGCAAGAACCCCATGCTGAAGATTTGGTGACAAAATAAATAAAAAATGGCTGAGATAGCCACATAAGTTGAAAAAAAAAACATTTATGTCATTATACATCTTACCGGCATTTCTTCAGTTCGCGGTTGGCTTTGACGAGTGCAGATGTGCTCCCGGTCCACCGAAGATCGTCTCGCCGGGCTCTGGAGGTAAGTATGGGGTGAGGTGGTGTGTGGGGAGGTGGGTTGCGCAGAATGTGGGTGCGAGTTGGGGGAGGGGACCTGACCAGCGAGGGACCATTTTCTTTGTTTCAGGGAGAGGAAAAAAGCAAAAGACATTGTGGGAAGGTTTTTTTTTTTGAAGGCTTGCTTTGGGCACACTTGGGTGGGCTTTCTGTGTGCCACCTGCATTTTTGGGGAGGGTGGACTTAAGCTGATGGAGATTGGACCCCCCCATCAGCAAAGAAAGACTGTTTGGGGGGCATGATGCCAAGGGGGATTGGGCACCCCCTCGGCACACAACAAATAGGGGAGGGGGACATTATGCTGACAGGGATTGGGCACCCCCATCGGCTTTTTCATGGGGACTCTGAGGTGGATAGCGACAGCCACTGCCATGTTCCTGGAAATGTTACACCAGGCAAGGTACTGCCCTGCAATGACTGATCGCTCCCTCATTGCAGAGGCAATTTCCTTTCAAGTTGGTGGCAAGCTTGTTGAACTAGTGTCATCAGCAGCATGCTACCACATTGGGGAAAGGAGGCCAAGCTTTTAAACGCAGTGGTGACACTGGCCATCTCAGTGTCATACCTTGAAAACCCCGCTTCTCTCCTAAGTTGTCACATAATGTTTCCTGTGCATGCTCGCAAGCAAACATAAAAAAGAGAATATGGGATCGAATCATACTCAGGTCTCCTGATTTCAGCAAGAGACAGGTACAGTCCCTTTTGACAGGGTTGAAATGGACTACCCCATATCATTTGAAACAAAAAGAAACACTGTAAATGTGTGTATCCAAATTAAGTGGTAGTCTTTATACAAAACTCAGGTATGTGAAAATGGGCAGCAATGATGCCAATGTTGTTATGGTATCGATGTGACATAGACAAGAGGGCTTAGCAACCTCTTGACATCACAACAATACCATAACAGAGATAGGAATTCATCAAATTCCATCCTTAATCACCTCTCCCATGCATTGTTAACCCCTCTTGACTGCGCCACATAGATACCATAACAACATTAGTACCATTGCTCATGTGTGTCCCTCAGTGTTAGCGTATTTGCTTTTTTAAATGCTGACAAATTATTCCCTTCCATCCATAAACAGAAAAAATGTTGTCTTTTTTTTGAAGTGTGGGTACCTGAAAGACACTAGCATCTCTCGGACTCCTGCTGTGTACGACCGGGTTGTCTGACCTTCCTGGCATTGACAAGGTGATGCTCAGTTCCCACTGCCATGCCTGTCATCTGTCACATGGAGGTAAGTGGACCCAACTATTTTTGATGTCTGAGGGCAAAGTTGTGATCTAAGGAGGTCCAAGGAGTGAATGCTGCAAGCAATACCTTTGCCCGTACACTATAAAAGTCATTGTAACATGGCTAAAAGCAACAGAGCAAAATACAGAGAATTGATTGGAGCAAGAGCAGCATGTGTCATCCGAGCAACCATGGATTAATTCCCTTTTCTAATCCATGGTTGCCATCGGAGGCACACTAAAGAAATAATTAAACCATGGCTAGACCAGCATTTGTGTCTGTTGGTCTACCTACAGGTGGCACAGCTCTATGTTTCTTCCCACCCACCTGCCCAGGAGAACTTGAGGCTCCTAGCACACACAGGAACTGGCATGAGTAGCTCCAGTGAGGTAGCTGCAGGTTCTGGTGTGTCAGTCTACCTACAGGTGGTGCAGTTCCATGTTTTTTCACAGCCACCTGCCCTGGGAAAATTGGATATCGTAACCCATACAGTAACCGGCAGGAGTAGTTGCAGTGATGTAACTGTATTACCATCTTTTGTTCCCCAGTTTAGTTGCTTCTCACCCACCACCTGGTCGATAGCAACCACAGGATGGATGTCCCAGAATTGGGTGTTCAGTGTCCCCCCATACCAGTGTTCCCCATTCTGTGCTTCCAATGGTAAACAGTTGTACCTGAGAATGCGGGGTTGTGTGAGGATCAGGCTCTGAAAATTCTGCATGGATGAAAACAGCAGCATAGATTTGTGCAGTCAGTGACCTCACTACCACTGTTTACAATTCCCTGCTTGTAAGGCAAAACTGTGTTACCTCTAAATGAAGGGTTCTCAGGTTGTTGAAACATCCGCATGAATGGAAAGTGCTGCATTGTGGGCTAATTTGCATATGGACAGCAGTGAAGCAGAATTAACATTTTTGATGTTAAGCAATGGTATGTAATATGTATGTTGGACAACATTGTTTAATATCACAAATGTTAATTGTGCTGTAGGTATTCCTTCGTCTTTTATATTGCCAGTTACAGTGAAAAAACACTGTTTTCAACTCCTTTTCAATCTTTCAAATATGCAAATGTATTTCATTCACCCACAATGCAGCACCCTGCAGCAGTGAATGTGCTGTGAGAATTGGATGACAGTAGAATGATCGATATGTAGAAGCACTGAGTTATTTTCCCCTCAGAATGTGAAAATATATGGCACAAAAGCAAACTCTTCTTAAACTCAGAAGTCATGATATAAATAAATGTAGACTGTGCAGCATGCATATGCACAGCTTCTAAAGCAGCACTTCTGACACAGCAGTGTAAAACAAGGATGTTATTTTCTCTGGATTTTAATATGTACCACAGTTGAAGTCAGACATTCAGACACATTACTTACCTTGCACATTGGCCATGTTACAGGCTCATTAAACCACTCCAGAGCATGGGCGCTGCTGGGATACCATGCTAAGACACTGGTGATGCACCCTCACTGACACAGTACTGCCCGTAACTGTTGCCACCACCCTTGCTGCAACCACTTCCACCACCCATACTGCACACACACCACCTGCCTGCCTGCCTTCCAAAGTGGGTCTGGGTGGCCTGGCAGCACTGCCATCATCCACCACCCATAACGCACAGCCGGGTACAGTAACCACAGTCCTGACATTCTCCCCTGACCACCCTGGTTGTGCAGCACCCATGGGTGCCAATGGAACCTGTTCACCTTGACACTGCTCCCGAGCACTGGGATGTGTTGGCATCCAGGCAGCTGCTGCTGTCTGCCATGGAGTACCAGGCCACCTTACTGCAGGAACTCACCCAATTCAGTCAGTTCATGCATGATGATCTGACTCACCTCCTCCACCTCCTGTACTAGGACTTGCAGAAGGCTGTCAGGCATTCAGAAGCCTGTGAGGCCCGCTTCCTTGATGCCTTATAGGACATGTTTGGAGACTTTCCCAGGGCAGTAAAGGATCTCCCTTTCACAGTGCATGATGCTGTGCAGACCATTCAAAGTCTAGGCTTCTCTGTGGGGTATCCTGTGATGATGGCGACTGCTACTGGGAACCTGCCAAAAGGGTAACTCAATCGCAGCACCTGTGGATGGGGCAATTGTGGAAGCTGGGCGACTGGATGGTGAGGGTGGGTGAAATAGCAACCAGATGTCACTATATGTCTATGTGCATGTGGGGGGAGCGAGCACACCAAGCATGGGCTGGGAGGGTACAGAGCAGCTGTAGGGGGTAGCAATGTGCTGAGCTGCCGAGCTGCATTGTGGCATTGTGGGTTGGTCCATGGTATGGCGGGTGTGGTGCTGGGTTTGGGTCCAGGTACTGGTGCCTTTTGTTGTGCCCTGCCCGAGTTTTTTTTTTCCCCCTAGTTGCACCCCCGCTGACATGCACCCATCTGGAGTTGAGAATCTTTAAGTAGGGGAGTGTGGGGCACAGCCCCCCACATAAACAATAAAAATCCAAGTCAGACATTCCCACCATGTCCACACTGCATGCCACCATGCTGTGTTGTGCTGCCCCACATGTCCCACAGGGCTGTGGCATTTCAATGTGTGTTTATCCCCTGGTGACATCACATATGCTGCCACAGTTCACCTTTTTGCCTGACACATACTGCCGCCATGTTCCATGGAAGCAGTAATTGTGGCCCTGGCCACATGGCACCCCTAGGTTATATCTGTTGTGCCCCTCCACTGCCCAGGCACCCCTGAAGCTGGGGCATGGCATGGGATCCCCAGGCATGCTGCATGTTCCATTGCACTCTGCATGACAGTGCCCCAGCCTTGGGTAGCATGCCCCCAATGTGCCAAGCACACTGCATCCATGTGGGTGTCCGGGTGGGGCCATGCTTCCGATGGGCTGCTACGCCCTGACATCCAATATGTTCCCCATCACACACATTGCACCAGTCCATGCCTCTCTGCAACACTGGGGGGTACCAGCACCCATACCCTGGGGCTGGCCCTCCTGTGGGTTCCAGGCCTGGCAACCTGCGGCCAATGTGTTGCCAGTATGCCACCAGGGTCACCTCTGTACTGAGTGTTGGGCCTGCATCCCTGGCAGAGGGCACACCTTGCATCATGCCGAGAGTGGGCTGATTGAGGACGTGTTGGCCTCTCCACCATTGGGTCTTCTCGGGCTATTGATGGTTCTGCTAGTGGCCATACACTTCTGGCTAATGGCTCATCTGGTTGCAGTGGCTGCCCCACTTCTCCATCTTTTCACCTCCAGGTATGTCACTTCATTTCTAGTTCTGCTGCACAGCTTGTGGGACAGTTGTATAGCCCACACAGCTTCCAGCACTGGTACTGGTGTGTGTGTTCCATAGTTTGCTGATAGTCTGTTACTTGCATTTATATGTGTCATCCCATTTGGTAGACGGTTACATTACGCTTACAGTGTACCTTGTGTTTGGGCGACATGTTCTTGGGACATGGTGGCCTTGTCCATGGTGCTGAGGGCAGTACTTGCTGTCCTGTGAAACAGGTGATGGGTACGGTGGTAGCCCAGGGGCAGCATCACACAACATCTGCTGCAGCAGTTGTACTACTAGTCTGATGGTCCCGTGGTATGGATGCAGTACCATGTTGCAGCACACACCTCATCAGAGGTGGGCACCCTGGTCCCCCGTGGCTTCATGGTCACTGATCCCAACCTGTCATCCTGTGCTGTCACCCTCTATGTGCCTGTATGACCTACAATGCTGCATTATGGTGCTCCAGGCAGGCCTATCCAGTACGCTACAGGTGCCCTATACATTGCATTCCATGGCCACAGGCTCTCCTTTGGAGCACCAGCTGGCATAGTTTGCCATGGGATTCATGACGCTGGCGAGGCTGGGCTGCCATCTGCTGTGCTGAGCGATTGCAGCACTCTTTTCATTCAATCCTGCAGTTTTCAAACTTTTTCCATTATTTTTCACTGTGTAAAGATTTAGCCAATAGGAACATCTTTTTAGAGAGTCTGTGGAGAAGTTAAAACTCTGACAGTGAGTTAGTTTTGCTTCGCTGTTTGTTAAATGAAGTGGCTAGTTTTAATAATTAGCAAGCAAGGAACAGGGTTTTAGGGCATTTTAGCATAGGTAGGGTAAACTAGTGAATCAGAAATAGAAGTGTGATTTTTTTTATTTTTTAACTGCACTTACAGTCTGAGTCCCGAGATCCAGGAAGACTAGGAGCTGGAGCGCTGGCCGGTGTGAGCTGATTGGGAGCCGAGAATCATCTGCTGGTTTAGAGCACCATGGAGAGTGGTGCAGAGTGTCACAGGGAATACCAGTTGTCCTACAATCTGTGGACTGGTTGGAACACTTGGAGAGGTGCTGAGTTGGAGTGGGGGAACCATCAGGGTGAGACCCCTTGGCATTGAAGGAGAGGCGGCCTCCAGGAGTGAGCCAGACTGTTGCAAACTAGAAGCCTCAGACTATCGAGTTGGGGACTTGCTGGTGACTGTCCTAGTGCCTGGAACATCTCAATGGCTGTTGCAGACTTTCTCTGTTCCCCTTGAGAAATTGTTTGTTGGATCCTATAGGACTGGTGACTGCTGCCCCCCAAATCCTATGACAATTATGTGAGTACTGCCATCAGTGAGGGTGGTGAGAGCTCCACTCACATTGTTTCCCATGTTTGATTGGTATATTATTTGATAGTGGTGTGAGCACTATTCTGAAAGCATTTCTGGAACTGCACTCTCTAGAACAGTGGTGAGAGTGTTGTCATTGGTGCCATCCTGGTAACTCTCTACTGGAACTTTAATCTAACTTCTCCCCTGGTTGTAAGCCCAAGACATCTCGGGACTTGAGCCTTGAGGACTCTTTATTATCTTTTATTTATTAACTGTGTTTTTTGATAACCTGATGTTTTGGGTGGTTGTTTGTGTTAGGGGTTTTTAATTAATTGAAAATTATTGTTGTGAGTAGAGGTAGGTGGGTATTGGGGTCTGCTTAGGGAGTGTGTGTGTGAATCTGGTATGGTTGGTAAAGGTGTGAGTTTGAGTGCCTCATTAGTTAGTAAAGTAGTTAGGTTTTGGAGGACATGTTTGAGTTTCAATTTTATTTAAGGGAGGCTGACTGTGGTAGTGACTGAGTTTTAATATGGTAGTTTTAGGGGTGGGATCAATTGGGTTGTTTGTGTGGGTTGGATACAGCGTTAGTTGCTCAGGATGTGCCGGGGCCTGGGACCTCTGTGAATCACCTATAATGCTGCCCAGCTGCATGACCTCTGCCCCTTTGTCAACCTCCCTGTGTCATCTACGACAGCTAGATGCTGTTGGGAGGTCGGCATCTTAAGGGCTGAAAGGGGTCGGCAGTAGCAGGGTGCTAAGGATCAGGTGGAGGTTAGAGGTATCGGGGTGGTAGGGTGCAGGAGATGCCCTGTGTTTAGATGGAACCTGGAGAGAGGCCTGACATGTTTGGTTCCCATCCCCAGGGTTTCCACCAGACCAAGTGGGCAGGCAGCCAGAGTGGCTACAGCAACTTCCAGTCCTCTTCGGGTGGTATTATGCAATGCCAAATCGATGTGGATCAAGACCACAATTATGGTAGACTCGATTTCCTCAGTTGATGTGGCTTGCATCACGGAGACCTGGTTGGGTGATGATGCTGGGCCTGTTTTGGAGGCAGCTGTCCCCACTGGGTACTCTGTAGTATGCTGCCTGAAGTGGGAATGCCGGGGTGGGGCTATCTAATTTAGAGATGGCTTAAACTCTACCCTGCACCCAATAAGAACTTCTAGGTCCTTTGAGTATGTGGCTGTGCATGGGGCTCTAGGTGCAGGTTGTAGGATTCTCCTTATTTACCACCCCTTAGGGTAGAGGGAGAATTCCTGGAGGAGGTGGAGGACTTCATCATTAGTGAAGTGTTGGAGTCTCCCAGATGTTTAATTCTGGAGGACTTCAATGCCTGGTTCGATGATGAATCCTCGCAATTTGGATCAGACTTCCTCCAGCTAATGTCATCACTGGGCCTGCCATAAGTTGTTACTTCTGTGACCTATCACCACCGCCATACACTGGATCTGGTGTTCTCTCTGGGCTTAATGTAACTAACTTCAAGACTGATCAGGCTGTGTGGTCTGATCATTACATGGTGGTGTTCTCATTCGGGGCCCCCCCGATAGTCCTTCACCTGTTGAGGTGGTCAGGTACTGCCCTTTAAGGGGCTTGTCCCCAGAGAGACTACTGGCGGTGGATGATTCATCTAGTGTAGTCACTGCATGTGTGGTCAGCACGAGCGAGGTGGCTGCCGCTTATAATAGGGTGCTTTCTGGGGCATTTGATGCAATCATACAGGTCCATGTATGACCCAGATCCTCTCACTTGAGCTCTTCCTGGTTTGATAGGGATCTCAAGATAATGAAAATTAGGGTTGGAGGTTGGAGCATTTCTGCAGAAGGCCCCAATCAGATGGGGACAAACTTGCCCTGCATACTCATTATTCTGAGTACCAAGGACAATCACCTGTAAGAAGGCAGAGTTCCTGTCCAAGGAGATTGCCACAGGGAAGAACCGACGTGTTCAGCTTTTTTTGACAGTGAAGCATTCCAGGCAAGAAAACGCTGTGGCAAGCAAGCAGGTACAATGAAAAATGTATTCCTTGAAATTCCAGGCATTCACACCCTCTGTGAAGGCCTGAGTATTGGGCGAGGTGCTAAGTGAAGTATAAGGAATACATTTTGCATTGTACCTGCTTGCTCATCACAGCGTTTTCTTGCCTGGAGTGTTTCACTGTTTTTGCTTTTTGTGTTATTTTCAAGGATTCTAGCCTCCTTTGGTTTAGCACCCTGGGTTTGTGAGTTGCACCCAGTCCTCCTTTTCTCTATTCAGCTTTTTTTGGACTGTGGAAAGACTTTTACATCCAGTCTGTCTACAATCGAAAAAAGTCTTTTCACTTACATTATGTGAGGAGTGTGCTCAGTTCTTCTCTTCGGTGAAGTCCCTTCTGAGAAAAACATCTCTTGGCCCTGACATTCTGGCAAATTAACATCCTATCTCCAGCCTTCCCTTTTTGGGGAAGGTTGTTGAGAAAACTGTGGTGAAGCAGCCTGAGGAGCATCTCATGGCCTTTGACATCTATGAGCCACTCCAGTCTGGTTTCAGGGCCAAGAACAGCACAGATACAGCATTAGTTAGGATGCATAATGATCTCCTTGGGTAAGAGACAGAGGAGAACGGTCAGTTCTTGTTCTCCTGGATCTCTCTTTAGCCTTCGACACTGTAGATCACATGGTGCTGCTCGATCACCTCAGAGGGTATTGTAGACTCACTGGCTCTGTTTTCTGCTGGTTTGAGCCTTTTCTCTCTGGCAGGAAGCAACCAATGGCTATAGGGAATTTCTCCTCCACCCCAAGCCCCTGCCTTGTGAAATGTCTCAGGGGTCAATCTTGTCCCCCATGTTATTTGCAGTATACATACTGCCCATGGGTGAGCTCATTAGGTGTTACAGTGTGGGTTTTCACTGCTATGCAGATGATACCCAACTGTATATGTCCTTTGCCCCCAGAACATCGGATACCGTGGAAGTGCTTAACAACCGCTTGGCAGAGATCAATGGCTGGATGTTCTCCAACTGGTTGCAGCTGAACTCGGGCAAGACAGAGGTATTAATGATTGAGCCAGGTCATGTAAGTGTCACCGGCATGGGATGCTGGGTCTACATCTGGGTCCAGCACCATTGTTGGTCTTTACCAGGGTGTGAGATCTAGGCATGATCCTTGATGACAGGCTGACACTTGAAGCTCAGGTGTCAGCTCTCATCCAAACAGAGAGCAGCGAGCAGTTTTAAATTGTCTTTTCACCTCTTTTCTTCAATAAAGGATGATTTGATGGATCTTTGTGCCACAGCTCTGGGGTGAATTTGTTTGATTGCTGCCTTCATTTTGCTTCAATGAAGTAAACAATGTAAACATAGAGCAAGTAGTTGTTGCCTATAGACTGTCTTAGTTGGTGCTGGGTCTCTGAAGCTGTTTAAGCCTCAGCTCTTTCTACTTATGTGTTTACTATGATATGCTTTCCTACTTGTTTTATTTACTTTATTATATTTATTTTAATGTGAAGTGCTCAGAGTCTCTGGGATTGAGTGCGGTACAAATAAAATTTGCCTTGCCTTGCCTTACATGTCCCACATATGTGCCTGCACCATCCAACTGCTGTGATTCCCACAGGGCTGACCTGGGCAGCCATGCCACCATATGTTGGGCTTGATGATGTGGCACAGTGGCATGCACTGCCCCTTGGCCAGTGTAATTGTGCCACTATAAGGGAGCGTGGAGGGCTCAATCCATCCCAAGCATGCCTCCTGGCCCGAGTGCTGTGCCATCCCAGTGTGCCACTGTGCTCCACCTTTGCCGCACATTGTGGCCACCTGCCTGTCAGACACAACTTCCCAGGCCACAGCCCCTGCACAACATCCTTGGCCTTTGATCTGTCATTGCACTCACCAGCCCAGTCTGTGCCACCTGTGTGACATTGCAGAGCATGTGCGGCATCCACCCATGTCCAAATGTCAGGGTGAGTTGGTATTAGCAGTCTCTGGGGTGGCCATGCCACCCTTATCAATATGAGAAGGCAGTAAGGAGGGCTGGGGGGGATACTGGGATGCATAGGGAGAGGCAGCACCAATATAAAACAGGAAGTTGTTATCCATCTGTACATACAGTTGGTGAGGCCCCATCTGTAGTACTGCATGCAGTTCTGGAGACCCCATCTCTGCAAGGATATAGACAGGATGGAAGTAGTCCAGAGGAGGGCAACTAAAATGGTGCAGGATCTGCACCAGAAATCATACAAAGAGAGACTAAAAGAGCTTAATTTGTATAGCCCAAGGAAAGGAGGGAGAGGGGGGACATGATAGAAATGTTCAAGTACCTCAAGAGAAACAACAAGGCCCAAGAGGGTAGCATCTTTCAGAAAAAGAGATGTGCAAGAACTAGGGGGCTAAATTTGAAGATGGGGGGAGGCTCAAGGGCAATGTGAGGAAGTATTTTTTCATGGAGAAGGTGGTGGATGCATGGAGCGGCCTTCCTGAGAAGGTTCTGGGGTCTAAAACAGTGGGAGAATTTAAGAATGCATTTGACAGACATAAGGCAATTCTAGTGGAGTGTAGGAGGAAGTAGCCTATTGGTTAACTAGGATCTGCAGCTATCCAATAAGTATGGAAATGGGCAGACTGGGTTGGCCAAGTGGTCCATATTTGCCATCAAAGTCTATGTTTCTATGTATCCCACAAATACCATGGCAGTGGCAGTGCTGTGGGTGGGTGGAGGGAATGACTATGTGTGCTAGCTACTTACCTGCAACATATTTTTTTTCTCCCCACAGCTGGCCATCAGATTGCAGAAAGAGCAAGCCACCCTGAGAGAACAGAGGGAAGGGATGACCCGCAGTGGTTTCTGGTCTGACAGCAGTACCTCATAATGAGGTGCCTCCACTTCTTAGAGGACCTGGCAAGCTGGATAACTGATGGCAGTCCAGGAGGCAGCCCAAAACACATGGCCACACCCCAACCTGCACCCTGCATGTTCCTCCATTTTCTCTGTCACATGCTTCGCATAAGTGTTGTAATAAATTATCATTATTACTCCAACTTGTGTACAAGTGTGTCTTTGGCCAACATTATAGACATACAAAAATCTGTATTATTATTTACTCTAGAGCTGGTATCTAGATAACAAATGACAACCATGGCTAATGTCTGGGTGTTAGTCAAAGCTACATTTTAATTTCCTCTGTAAATTAAAATACCAGGTGAGAAATCCCCAGTGACAAGCAGCTGAGAGAGTATTTTGTTTAAATCTTTGGTCTGTTGTGAATTCCTAGTGCAGACAAAACAAATCTATTACCAGATAATCTAACTCTGTGTAGTGAAGTTGTTTTATTTCATTTATTTTTTTTCCCTCCTCTTTTCCTGTGGGAACACGCAGCTGTAAAGGGATCCAAAGAGACAGATATACTGCTTTCATTTGTGGTTTCAAATCCTAATGGGTCTATACTCATCTAGTAGTCCACATATGCCAAATGCTGTTTGTGTCCTGTCATGAACTTTGGTTGCAAACAAAGTTCCTGATCCACAGACAGCTAAGGGTTTCTCATTTTATATGACATGTCTAAAAAAATCAGTACTGAGTTGAGGCTTTATGCCTCAACATACCAAACTGCCTATGGTGGTTGGCAAGATTTTGCTGATGTAGCAAAAAACAGTGATAATCCATTAAGAAATACCATTGATTTCTACAGCAAATTGAAGCATGGTACCAAAAGAGTTAATCCTGAATGATTACTATTTGCAGCATTATTTGTATGGTTTGATGCAGTTTTAAATTAACTGTTTTGAAATCTGAGAATGCTGCTTGTAAGCAGGAAAATACTGCTTGCAAGCAGAAAATGAGTCTGAAAAAGGCTGATCATATAGAAATTACAGGACTGCTGTGTCAAATCCTGTCCCTCCATCAGCAAAATGAGTCTTTGCTGAATAACATAAGCAGCCAAGAACTGCATGCCTTTGGCAGTAACTGTGAAAAGGCAGAACTTATTAGAAAAAAAAGGTTTTCAAACAAATGGTGTTCTGGCTAACACCAGTTATACCTCCTGTGCTAAAAATAAGGAACTTAGGGATGAGATGTCTGAAGTAAATGCTGAAAGTGTTAACATGCTGGTATTTCAACAACAGACCTTGACTGAACAGCGTGATTAATTATGTGATGATACCAGCAGACTTGAAGTGAATACTTTGAATATAAACAATGACAGAGTTTCTGTTGATAACAGACAAGTTTTGCAAGATGAGAAAGTCTTGCGATCTGAAATTAAGGTACTTCACAGCATGCTAGCTCATATATCTGAGGAGCTAGAATGTAGGAGTAAAAAGTCAGATATGGTGAACTTGTGCCATCAGCCAGAGGTTTTGGCAGAGCATGCCACCTTAATGCCCATAGACCTTGCCTCTTCTGATGTTGAAGAGTTTGATTTTGAACACTCAGAGTGCTGTGGGGTGGACTAGAACAAATGCTAGCTACTTGTTTTTCTGTGATTCACAAAATGGAGAATTGTTAGAGTCTCAAAATGGAGGACACACATGTCATCACATTGTGTCCCCATGCCATCCCCAAGATGACCGCTCATGATGATGGTCATAACACAGTAACCCTTGAAGCCCATAAGGTGATCCAAAATGGCCGACCACCACATCATGGAGTTTCGATCATGCAGTCACAGGGACCTGTGATTGCTGCCTTAACCAAACAAAACATACCAAAGGTTTTTGGCATGATTCATAATGTTATCAGTAAGACTAGTGTTTCTGAGGGACAGAAGATTCTCATTAAAAATGATGTTGATGTACTTTTAAATGAGGCTTGTACGCAGCCTAATGTTATAAAGTCACTGTACTAGCACGTCCTTGGTAAAGGAACACATTGGTGTTAATTATGTGAAATGCTGTGATTCTTCCCTAGGTAATTTAACATCACTCTCCCTGAGAAGTCTGAATGTGCTGTTTTTCTTAATGCTAACAGCATTGGGCACATGCAACTCACTAATAACTTAAGCTGTCACATTAAAAACAATGTTGCTACCATCCAGCAACCTTCCAGTGGGGAAACCCACTTTACATTTGATGGGAGAAGGGGCAGCCCTGATTCTGAAAGCCCCAATCCATAGCTGGAGTACTGCATGCAGCTTGCACACCACTTTTCTCCACTGTGCGGGTACCCCTGATAGTGCCAGCACCACCTGCACATGTTGCAGAACCCCCTCCACCAGTGACACCTGGATCATCCCATACTGTGACTGCAATAGCAGACACAAGCCAGGAACAATCTGATTTATTCCCAGCACAGACAATAACAGGCACAAGCCAGAAACAGTCTGAATTATTCCCAGCACAGACAATAGCAGGCATTTCTGGCAAGGAGGTGCAAAATATTGTACTGTTGATATTGTTGTCTTTTCTAGCAGTTTCAGCCCAAGCATACAATGGACACATCAGACCCATTGCTTATGCATCCCAGATGCTCTCCCCAGTGGAGCTAAAGTACAACCTTTCTGCAGGGAATCTTTTGGCTACATACTGGGCAGTGAGAAACTTTATGTACAGCATTGGATATGCACCCAGTATGCTGCATTCCAATCATTTGCCAACTAACTTTCTGTTGTCAGACATAGTAAAAGATGACTCTGTATCTAATGCCAGACTTACACACTGGTCTCTCATTTTACAGGATCATGACATCACTGTTCTTCCTATCAAAACTCCATCCTTGTTGGCCGACGGCCTACAATTTACAGGAGAGACCCACAATTGTTCACTCCAACCCCCTAACCTACCTGTCCTGGGGCCCTCAGAAAGTGTTATAAGACACCACTGTGTCATGTTTTGATTAATGACTCAGCCACACATACCAACGAGGGTCAGATAGCAGGGTTTGGAATTCTTATTGTACATCCTAGTGATGACAGAGTCAGTATCATCATTATGTACAATTCACAGGCATTGTTAAAACACGCCTGACAAGAAAAAAATGTAAAGCAGGGAGACAAGGAGTCTCCTTATTATCATTACAAATGTTTGTGGATGGTTTACAGAGCTTAAGTCCTTGAGAAAAGAAACAGTTTGTGTTAAGAGATTTTTCTTTATGTAACATGACACCAGCACTCCATGAGAGGGTTAAGTGCTGCACGCTTTAAGAAACAGCCTTGATCTAATTGCAGAAAAGCATTGCAGACACTGTTTTTTTATTACAGTTACTAATTGGGTCTGTTCCTCACTGACTGAATTTATTTTGGAAGAAAACAAACTTCCAATACTATGATAGTACCCCTGTGAAATACAAAGACTTGTTTGTGTACATCACAACACTAACCAAACAGTTTAATGATACAAACTGTATATTCATAAGGTTCAAGCATATTGTAACTGTGAACCTTATGCTCCAAAAGGAGGACCCTCATTTGAGGGCAGTGTATAGGTTCTTTAATAAAGAAACGGAGGAATAACTTCCAGAAATTAGCCCTTATAAGAAAGTGAAAAATGACTTTCACCTATCCAGTGATGGCCTACGTAGTTGGTATCACTGTAGTAACACTCATGAAAAGTTACGGGTATTTCCTGAACACCTGAGGGTAAATTTTATCTACTGTATCAAGTACATGATACTCCAACCGGTGGACACCGGGGAGTCAATAAAACAGAGAGACTGAAATCCTCTATCTGGTGGCCACACATGAGAAATGATGTAGAATACTGCATCAATAACTGTTTGATCTGTGCACAGAATAATCCTATTTCAGCTAAGAAAAATGCTAAATTGTTACCCCAGAGGTACTTAAGTCCCTGGAACAACATCCAGATTGACTATATTGGCCTTATGCCAACCACTAAGAGCAACAAAAAGTCTGCACTAGTGATCACCAACTTATTTTCCAAATAGGTTGAAGCTATCCCAACAAAGAGCAACACAGCCAAAGGGACTGCAAATGTCTTGGCAAACCAGCTATTTACCAGGTGGGGTTTACCCCTAAAGATAGATTCTGGTTACAGGGTGCCAGCTTTATAGCCAAAGTAATGCAGGAAATTCTGGATTTGTTATGGATAAAACAAAAGTTTTATATCCCTTACCATCCACAGTCATCAGGACTGCTGGAATGGGCTAGCAGGCAGATCAAAGTTATGTTATCAAAATCTGTTCAGTAAAACTCCTTATTGCCATTGCTCCTTATGGCAATAACAGGCACACTCTCTGCATGCACACAGTATACCCCATTTTGAAATCATGACCAGACGGTCCATAAGACTCCCAGAACACTTACTTCTGGACCTGTGTACTGCCACTGCCACAGCTGATGGAGCATCAGAAGATAAAAAATGTAAAATAACTCAAACAAGACATCCAAAAGGTGCACTTGTTTGCTGCACAATGTATGAGCAAGGCCCAACAACAGGCCCTGTCCCATTGTAAACAAACTCAGTGCAGCAGTCTAATAAGTTACATTGCCTCACAATAAGAGTCATTGATAAATGGCTACATACCAATCAAATGAAACTGTTTAAAGGACATTAAATTACTTTTCCATACCCCAATGGGTGGAATAGTACTAAACTATGTTTTTCGTAAATCTGCAGCTACCTAAAAAAACAACTCAATGGAGGCTAAATGTTACTTTGCTCAGGGACGAGAGGACGAGGGAGGGAATTAAAAGGGTAATAGAACAAACTATTCGAATAAATGATAGTCCGGACACCTCACCACAAATAATGTGGGACACAATCAAAACAATGGTTAGAGGTAAATTGATCTCAATAGCCACCTATAAAAAAAGGGAAAGGAATAGACAGAAAGAACAACTAACTGAAAAACTTAAAAATCTGGAAGAGCAACAGAAATTAAAATTCTCAAAGGAAACAGAAAAAGAAATAAAAGAAGTTAAAACAAACCTCCAAAAAATACATATACATGAGACCGAAAAAGTTTTGTCCTATATAAAACAATTTTATTATGAAGGGGGGCTGAAGGCCACTCTCCTATTGGCATATAAATTGAAGCAACAGTCTGCCCGAGCACATGTGGCTGCCCTCAGACACCCGATCACAGGTAACACTGTTTATAAATGGGAACAGATAACAGACATGCTAGTCACATACTACAAAAAATTATACTGTCCACAGCAGGATACATGTACAGAGGAAGCGCAGAACTTTTTGGGAGCCCTAAAACTGCCCACACTCACTGAGACACACAGACAGATGCTGGAACAGCCTGTAACTCACCAAGAAATTCTCCACACGGTCAGGGATCTTAAAACGGGCAAATGTCCAGGGCCCGACGGGTTTGGGAGCGAACTATATAAAACATTTGTAATGGAACTAGCCCCCGTGCTAAAGACCGTATACAACCAGGTCTGGATGGAAGGGGAAGTAGTACCTCCCTCATGGAACTATAGCACCATAACTGTGATTCCAAAAGAGGTGAAAGATCTGAAGAATTGTGGTTCATATAGACCAATTTCATTACTTAGTGTAGATTATAAAATATTCATGGCTATAATAGCTAAAAGACTTCAGACCTTCCTTAAAACCTAATCCATCTAGACCAAACAGGATTTATAGAGGGCAGGCAAGCCCCGGAGGGGGTAATACAAACTATTAATGTAGTTGACATCATAAATAGACAACATACCCCCACCTGCATTATGAGCTTGGACACGGAAAGAGTGTTTGACAAAGTCAGTTGGAGTTTCCTGTTCATGGTGCTTGAAAGAATGGGATTCCCACTGACTTTTATGGAGGCCATAAAAGCCCTGTATGCATCTCTGCAGGCATTTGTGAGGGTAAACGGGGGAATCTCATGGAGGTTCAATTTGGGGAAGGGTACCAGGCAAGGGTGCCCACTGTCACCGATCCTCTTTGACTTATATATAGAACCCCTAGCCCAAGCGATAAGGGAGGAGAAAGGAATGAGGGGAGTGAGGACAGGGGGAGAAGACCATAAAATCTCTTTATATGCGGATGATGTCCTCTTGTATATAACTGAGCCGGATACCTCTATCCCTAAATTATGGTCCCTGATAGAAAAATTTAGTAAATATTCTGGATACACGATAAATAAAAGCAAAACAGAGGTATTGACGTTTTTTTATAACTCAACTCCAAATATAAGACAATTATTAAATATGAACTGGAACAGAAGCAAAATAAAATATTTGGGCACACAAATAGCTAAAAATCTCAATATGCTCTTTTTGACTAACTTTGAGCCACTAGTAGACCGGATCAGACAAGATATTAAAGGATGGGAAGCCCTGAACTTACCACTTCATGCGAGGATACAATCAGTTTCTATGAATGTCCTTCCAAAATATCTGTATTTATTCCAATGCCTCCCAATAGAAATACACAAAAAACAATTTCAAATTTGGCAAAGAATGATCATAAAGTTTATTTGGAACAAAAGGAGACCTAGAATAAGAACTGAAATAATGCAAACTAGTAAAAAATATGGAGGAAGAAACCTCCCTAACCTTGAGGACTACTTCTTGGCCACTCTATTAAGATGGGCTCTCCTGTGGGCAGCGGACACATACACAGCCCGATAGAAGGCAACTGAGGAGGCATCAATAGATGGAATGCCCCTAGGAGCCAGAGCTGTGATGCCAGGAACTAAGGACCGAGATAGCAAGGTGTTGTTGATGTCTGTAAGAAATACCCTAGGGACCTTGAAATGTCTATGGACTAAACATAGGTTGGAGAGAGAGGTATGGCCCTTAAGGTGGTTTGCGTGGGACCCATCATTCCTCCCAGCTAACCAAGATCTCACTTTTAAAAGGTGAGGAAGACTGGGTCTGTGTTCTCTAAATCAATTCCTAGAAGGAAATATAGTCCTGGAGTTTAACCAGATTAAGGAGAAATTCCAACTAAAACAAGTAGATTATTTTAGATATCTACAGAAAAGGACACATATAAATAAACTACAGGTCCTATATGAACATGCCAAATCCCCAACGGGGTTGGTGAACATCATGAATGAAATAATGAGCCAAAAGTGACTGAAGGGACAGGTTTCTGTTATATACCAAGCCCTGAGGGATGGGAGGGGGAGGGGAGAGGCACAGATTAAGAACAGATGGGAAATGGAGTTGGGTGAGGAAATAAAGGGGGAAGATTGGGACTCTGCCCTGGTGCAGATTTTTAAGACCACTTGTTCACCAATGTGGAAGGAGTTTGAATGGAAAGTAAGAATGAGATTTTTTACTACACCAATAATACAGAGTAAATGGGACAAGAAGTGTAAAGGGACATGTTGGAGAGGATGTGGGAGGGAAGGGGCAAATTATCTACATATATTCTGGACTTGTCCAGGCCTAGCACACTTCTGGGTGGAAATCATCCAAAAACTAAAACAGGTTTTTAATTTATCGACCAATCTGTGCCCCATAAACCTGATATTGGGAGTAAAGCCGGAGGAGGTAAGGGGGAGTAATAGGTGGTACCTATGGAATATTCTCTTAACATTGGCCGACAAGGCTATAACGAGGAGATGGCTATCTCCATGTGCACCGAGATGCCAGGAATGGGTAAAAATAATAAGTGAAATTCAAGAAATGGAGGAAATCACACATAGGATAAATGCAAGGATGCAAGGCTTTGTGAGGCGATGGACTCTGTGGTCGATGGATCAGGGATAAGTAATAGAAGGGACAAGATTAGTGGGAGAAGGGAGGGAAGGGGGATTCATGAATAGCAAAATGCTGTTATAAGATTCTTGATTGTGGATATAAAAGGGAGACACCACATAGGATAAATTGGAGAAATAGATATTGGAAACTGCCCTGGGTATTATGAAAGGAGAATGTATTGGGATTGTGTCGTAATGGAATGTTAAAATGTACACAACTCTATGTGATGAAAAAGACTGTAATCATTTTTAAATCTGTGTCTAAATATGCAATAGACTTGAATGAAAAAAAAAACAACTATGTTTTTCTTTTCTCTTTCCTTTTAGAGTTCAGAGAGAGAGATGCTTGTTTTTATGCTTATTTTTCTTTTTAGAAATATGGGGCCTTTTACAAGACCAAGCTGAACATCATACTGCAGATAAGAACCAGTGACCTAAACTTAAACAGCTTGTTGAGGCAGAGTACCTCACACCCCCACATGATCTAAATGCATCAGGTGGAGTTCACAATAAAGTCCTAAAAGACATGTTCATCATCCAGGAGGGTAGTGAGGCCCTACTGAATGTTATGATCATTGCTTTGGATCAATCCTAGCAGCTAGACTTGATCTGGACTCCTTTTTTACATTGTATTGATAATCAGGAATTTTGCAACCAAAATTTATATGACAATAAAAGCCATGAGACCTTAAGGTTTTACCCTATGATGCCCCATAATTTGTGATTCCTAATACTGAGTGCCCAAACAGAATCATGGCCAACCCAGTGGTCTAATAGCCACTTCCCAAGCTGGTACCCTAGTTAATAATATGCAGTTCATGCACATCCCCGTGAGTTTAAATCTTACGCTTTAAAACTTAGAATGATTTGTTATATGTTTTACAACAAACATTTTCCCACTTTTTTTAATAACAATGTCATTGCACACCCTGGCAGTATACCAGGTACTCAATAGTGGCCCCTATACAGGGAATGATAGCACACACAGGCAGGATTTTCACATCCTGACCGCTAGTGGTACAGCTTATAATAGTAAACCTACCCAAACACACTAGGCATATTTTTTTCAATAAAAAAACAACAACACAGGTCTAGCCCCAGGCCTATTTCGCTCTGACATATCTATTTGAAATACGGCTGATATAGCCATTATTCAAACACATATGTTAAAGGTTCATGATAGTATGAAATATAATATCATACCTCCCCTACTGCATGGTATACATTATCTTGTTCATGAAAAGTGATTTACATTTACAGTATTAAGGATATTGTGAAGGGGTTTGACTTGACAAAGGTTAATATTAATGAATTAATTTCTTCTCACATTAAGGAAGCAGATGAGCATCACGTAGCTAGGAAAGTCCTTTGTACTGCCTACAGCTATTGTGTTGTTACAACCCTTTGGTTATCTCTTTTGGGATCTGAAATTAGGACATATCCCTGATTTCATGCATAACAGATGTATGGGTCAGTGGTATTGCCCCAATATGCACTTCTATTGCATGTGTTAACAAATGTTTATTTAAATCTAACACTATCTTAGATGCCCTACAGGGGGCAGGCCTTAGACAACTAGTATTGGAGCCCACTAGAGAGGGAGCAATCTTAGACCTGATTCTCTCAAATGGAGATGGAGAAATATTTTTGCTCAGTATTTACAAATGAAGAGGGGGAGGTACCTAAAACAAGCAGTAGAAACACTCTGGATACAGAAGTTGATACCAGCCCATTTACAGAAGAAAGGGTTCTGAAAGAACTCTTAAAACTGAAGGTGGACAAAGCAATGGGGCCTGATGGGATTCATCCCAGAATTCTAAAAGAACTAAGGGTAGAACTAGTGACACCACTGACTACCCTTTTTAACAAATCATGGGAGGATGGGGTGGTACCTGAGGACTGGAGGAGGGCAGATGTGATTCCCCTTCACAAAAGTGGGAGCAAGGCAGAAGCAGGAAACTACAGACGTGTTAATTTAACCTCAGTGATAAGGGAAAATGATGGAATCACTTCTGAAGGAAAGAATTGTCGAGTATCTAGAGGCCAGAGGGGCACAGGACCCTAGGCAGCATGGATTCACAGCGGAAAGGTCATGCCAGATGAATCTGATAGATTTCTTTGACTGGGTGACTAAAGCAGTAGATCAGGGAGGGGCTGTGGACATGGCCTACCTAGACTTTAGCAAGGCATTTCACACAGTCCCACACAAAGATTAATACACAAGTTAGCCAGCCTGGGAGTGGTCCCAAGATGATAGCCTGGGTAAAGAATTGGCTGGAGAATAGGACACAGAGAGTAATAATAAATGGAGCCCACCAGAAGAAAGGAGGGTTACTAGTGGGCACATTTAGGTTCAGAGATTGAAGTCCTCTTCAATGTCTTTATACGATATTGCAGAGGGACTGGAAGGAAAGTATGTCTCTTTGCAGATGACACAAAGATCTGCAACAGAGTTGATGCACAGGGTGGGGTGGAAAGGATGAGAAGGGACTTGGCAAGGTTAGAGGAATGGTCAAATGTATGGCAGCTTAGATTCAATGCTAAGATGTGCAAGGTAATGCACCTGGGAAACAAAAACCCAGGGGAAGAGTACACAATGGGGGGTGAGATACTAACAACAAAAATGGAAAGGGACCTGGAGGTAGTCATATCAGATGACCTAAATGTGGGCAAGCAATGTGAGAGGGCAGCAAGGCGGGCTTGGGGGATACTGGGGTGCATAGGGAGAGGCATCACCAGTAGAAAACAGGAAGTTATTATCCCTCCATACTGACAGCTGGTGAGACACCATCTGGAGTACTGCATGCAGTTCTGGAGACCCAATCTCCGCAAAGACATAGACAGGATGGAAGCTGTCCAGAGGAGGGAAACTAAAATGGTGCAGGGTCTGCACCGGAAGACATATGAAGAGAGACAAAAGGAGTTTAATATGTATAGCCTCGAGGAAAGGAGGGAGAGGGGGAACATGATAGAAACGTTCAAGTACCTCAAGGGAATCAACAAAGTCCAAGAGGGTAGCATCTACCAAAAAAAGAGGTGTGCAGGAACAAGAGGGCACAATTTGAAGATAGAGGGGGGGTGGCTCAGAGGTAATTTAAGGAAGTATTTTTTCTCAGAGAGGGTTGTGGATGCATGGAATGGCCTTCTGGAGGAGGTTGTGGAGTCAAAATCAGTGGTGGAATTCAAGCATGCATGGGACAGTCATAAGGCCATTCTAGGGGGTTGGGGTGGGAAGAAGTAGGCTGCTGGTTAACTAGGATCTGCAGCTTATCCAGTAGGTAGGGAAATGGGCAGACTGGGTGGGCCAAGCGGTCCTTATCTGCCATCAAATTCTATGTTTCTATGTTTCTGTTTCCTTGTCAGTGGCAGGGAACCTTGGTTATGTCACCACACACACCAGTATTGCTCCATGTTTTGAAACTTATTCCTGCACAATCTTGGAAGCCATGTTTGTGACTCTCACAGTGCCATTGCCGCATTTTCATCAAGCAACATCCATCTCTGGTCATCTGGTAACCGTCCATTCATCTGGCAACTGTCCATTCTATTTATCATCTTGATGGGAACTTTTATCATGAAAGGTTGAAACTACCTCCTTTGTTTGTTTACCATGATGTCTTGGAATCATGACTTATTCCTCATGAATTTTGATTGTCATTCCTGAAAGAATGATCACCTTTTATGCAGATGTGACATCTTCCATCTTGTCTTACCAACTTGAGAATACTGGCCTAATAACTGAAATTAGGCTGCTTCTTGTGAACTCTCAAACAAACTGTATTCAGTCCAGCCAGTTCAGATTGTACAATCAAGTTCATTGTTATGCATACTATGGAGCCAAGCCTGGGGTGGGGGAAATCCTCTAACTTCAGCAAGAAGACTCTTCTTTAATTTGATCTAGAATCAAGAAATCAATTTTCTTCACTGCTTGTTTTCCAAGCCTGACTGGCACCTCATACAAACTGAGTACTGTCATTAACTTTTACACTTTGTGTAGCTGTGTGATCATCTTGCACTGAACACTGTTGCTATTCTATTACAAAACTTGATGTGCGATCTTGAGGCCAGTGTCCCTCTTGCCCCAGATATCCAAGTTATTAGAAAAATTAGTTGCTGCCCAGCTAAGAGAGCACTTGGATTCCCTTGGTTTATTTAATAGTATGCAGTCTAGTTTTCGGAAATTTTATAGCACAACCACTGCACTTGCTGAAGTTATGGGGGGTGTGCAGGCATCCCTGGACAGAAGGACACTAGTGGGAGCAATTTTTGTGGTTCTATCAAAAGCTTTCGATTATTTAGACTACTGTGTCCTCCTGTCCAGGGCAGCATCACTTGGGGTGGTGGGCCAGAGTGGGAAGTGGCTGGATTCATACTTGAAAAATAGGAGCCAGATGGTATCAATGGGTGGGTGGGAGTCATGCTTTCTGCCTTTTGGATTGGGGGTACCACAGGGCTCCATCCTGGGGCCTTTGCTGTTCAATGTGTATGCAAATGATCTGTCTTTTTTGGATCCAAAAGTAATGTTCCATCTTTATGCTGATGACACCATCATATATACATTCAATAAGTCCATAGAAGTAATAAAGAAAAGGCTTCAATTGGCCTTTAATGAAATTCATGCCTTCTTAATGGATAGTAAAGAATGTAAAGAAAACACAGACCATGTTGTTCCATCAAAAAAGTGACATGTTGGATGGGGGACCCTAGCAGTGGTTGCCTCTAGGGGGCCCCAATCCAGTAGACAGATGCATATAGGTATCTGGGTCTCTAGACTCATAGTTCATTGAGTTGGGACACACATATTGCCAATCTAACTAAAAATGTGAATAAGAGAATGGTGGCCCTTTATAGGGTCACATCAGTAATGAGCAAGGAAGTAAGAAAAAGAGAGGTAAATGCAATGATTATTGGGTTGAAGAGCTTAGTGAGTGGACTTATGACTACATCAAGAGTAAGGGACAGCAGTTTTGGGTCCAGGGAGTCCCCGCTATGTCTTGATTTACCTATTGCCTTCCTAATGTACTTGTAGGCTTTGTGTTTCTTGATGGCTTTGAAGTAGAAAGGTGGGCGTGACGGAGAGTGTGGAGCTTCGGTGGTGTTATCGGAGGTATCAATTTTATTGAAGAAGTCGGGGGGGACAGAGCTGAGATCTGTGAAAGCAGAATTGAAGGTATTTATGATAGCCATAGGGTCCAGTGTTATATCTCCATCTGTAATTGCTTGAAGGCAAATCATAAACATAAGTTTGGCAGAAAGGTACTGCCCTAGGGATGTATGCAGGGAATAATCAGAAACACAGGAAAATCTGTTTGTTACATGTCCACATATAGTTATGATTTGGGGATCTTTTGGCATGTCAGTGGAATGAACCTAACATTTGATCCCCTTCACATGAAAGCATTGTTTTCAGCATAAGTTTACAAGCCTAGTCAGTGTATCTTATTAGCACTTTGAGGATTATGTATGCCATATTGAAATTCCCTATTTGGACGTAAAGATTTCTATGGCTTCTACAACAAAAATATATTCTCCTCAATTGGTTTTAGTAAAAATTCACTACCTCCCCTTTGTGCTCTTTATAGATCTGAATTGGGACATTGCATAAATCCCACGTATGGTCTCTCTAGAGAAAAATCTATTGCGTGGAAGTGTTCTTCAGATTTTCTAGCACTTTACTTTATGCCTGACTTACTACTTTCATTTGATTTCTTTTCTTCAAGCTGAATGCATATGATCATCTCTGCTTTGGTGAAATTTACTTCATGAGTTTTTTTTGTGTTTTCTTTCCATATATTGTTATGTTTGAGTTATAGCCATATATTGTTATGTTTGAGTTTTGTCCATGTGTTGTTATGTTTGAGTTATATCCATATATTGTTACGTTTGAGTTATGTCCATATGTTATGTCTGAGTTATGTCCATATATTGTTATGTTTGAGTTTTATCCATATATTATGTTTGAGCTATGTCCATATATTGTTATGTTTGAGTTATATCCATATATTGTTATGTTTGAGGTATGTCAATATGTTGTTACGTTTGAGTTATGTCCATATATTATGTTTCAGTTACATGAATATATTATTTTGTTTGAGTTATGTCCATATATTGTTATGTTATGTTTGAATTATATCCATATATTGTTATTGTGAGGTTCATGTGTGCCAAAACCTATTGCTAAGTTAAAAGTCTGATTTCAGAGCACCACAACCCTGTGCTCACTCATTATTGAAAAATATGTACAGAACTGCATAGAATACTGTGCTCCAGAGGACTACACAGCACAGGCACTGGTGGTGGTGCTGAATGCAATAGTCACACTGTAGTTCCTGCTAAACAGTGAACAGAAGATGGTACAGTGACACGGGGGCCAGTGGTGTGTGGGACACAGCACTGCCTATGGTGTGTTGGGCAGCAATGACTGCTGCACTGTACACAGTGACAACCCCATCTTGCAGGTGTGTACTGACAGTGGACAGTACTTTTCTGCTGTTGCACGACTCACAGATACTGCACTACTGGCATGGGATGCTCACAATGACATATACATTGCTAGGCATATGTGCTGTGGTGTCTGTACATCTGTGCAGTATGTGGCTGGGGGGCTCTTACCATCGGACAGGCACACAGGTATTGGTGTATTCCCTACACTAGACCATTTGCACTGCATGGCTTGTCCCAGCCATGTGGCAGCACCCAGTATTTGGTGCAGACTTGTCAACTGTCCACCCTCCATGCCCCCATTGCTGCATGTGTGTGCTGGCTTCTGTTGGTGTCCACTGAAGGGTGCTCTGCAGGTGTGTGCTGTATGGACACACTGCCATAGTGTCCACTGGGTCCCAGGTCACCATTCAGTCTGGCATGGCTGGGATGGATGATGGCATCAGAGGAGGTGCCAGCCATGTGCAGCATGTGTCTTTGCAGTCTGGTTTCTTAATGTGATTAACATGTACTGAGTACGGTTGTGCAAAGCCGCACAATCATCATGCAGTGCCGCACAAAGCCACAATGTCATGTAAAACTTGTTTGCCTAGAGTTAAGACTACCTTTTCCTGGGTAGTAATTTGTACCATCTAATGTGTCACTCTAAGTCATGTAAACACACCTTGTGCAGCACTATTGTGCTGAATATCACATTGCGCCTGTCTGCATGAACACACACCCTTAGTTTGCTCCTTGCATACATTATACCTTTGCCTGGCACTAATGCTGTTTGCCCGCACTATTCGGTCTTTTGAATATAGTGGTCCTGCTCCAACCCCGTGCTAACCCTGTGCTAACAGTTTGCGCCCGGTGCAAAGTTTTGAATATAGAGTCCAAAATGAGCAAAAATTATTGGATTCTTGAGATCTGGTTCAGCTAATACAGGTAATTTGGTGACTTATCCACTCCAAATTATTAATAGTAATATTAGAAAAAAATGATTAAATATTCATGCAATAGATATAGAATAAAAAAGTCAAAGAATGTGATATTTATAATGGATTTATCTGTTTGATTTAGAGCCATTATTCCATGATGAACAGGTATGCAAACTTTCAAATTATGGATATATGAAAAATAAGTGATGTTAAATGGCTAGAAAATAATGGACTGTACACAATAAATATTCTTTGAGCACTTTTCAAAGGCAAAAGGAACTTTTTGACCCAGAACAGCTTTATTTAAGGAAGTATAAAGGGTACTTGATGTATGACAAAGATGGCAGAACACAGGGGTGATGTGTTACCCTTATTGCATTGCAGTCAGTTGGTCAGGAACAGTGGCACCTCTGGTGCAACCTGATATGGAACCCTCTAGGGACTGAGGTGGGCAAGGGAGATGCCTGGCAAGGGGAAGGGTACCTATGCCAGCCCACTGCATGGTTGGGTGTCCCTCTGCCACTCTGCTGGTGCAAACTAGATGTGCCTGCTAAGGTCACATGTCATGTCTGCAAGTCACACAGTGGCATGCTACTGATGGTGTCCCTTCCAGCTGGGTGTCTGATGCAGAGCTGCTAGATCATGACAACTCACACCACCAGGGTTTTTTCCTGTAGTGCCGAACAGTAGCAGTGCATGGAGATCTGGACCAGGTACATCCCAGTTTAAAGTCTAGAGGATCTGGTGGGCTTCTGGAATCCTACTGAAGGGGATACTGCAGCATGCACCTGTCACAAGCCTCTATACTGACGTGCTGCAGGTAGAAACCTGGCACATGCCTGGTGCCGGTGACTCTGGCACAGGTGGCCAGCTGGTTCAGGCTGTGTTGGAGAAGCTGGGTTGCCGCAAGTATTGACACATGGTGCCACTTGCTTCACTTCTGTTCAGCACATGAACCTTGCATCAGTAGTGGTTGCTTTGTGAATCGAGCCCATGGTTTCAAAAAATTGCTTCTGAAGGTCAGCCTCCTTGCAGTTGTTTTTACTAGTTGATTTGTGTAATTAAAATGTTATTAGAGTTATATTATTGCCTGTTATCCTTGGCTATAATTATGACTTGAAATGCTGTATGAGACTTGTTTCCATGAAACTTACCGTGTACATCTGAAACTTAAAAAAAAAACTTGATCCACGCTGACACCTATCTAAACTGATGTTCATCTCCCTTCTTGTGATAGCTGAGAAGAGATTTTGGGTTACAATTTTACATTCTAGCGATATCTTTTAAAGATTTCAATTCCATTTTAGTTAACCAATTTTGTCTGCAAAAAGTAGCATTCAGTACACTGAATTTCTTATGATCGATGCCATCCAATTCTACAGGCACTCATTCCATTTTTTATGTTTGCTTGCACGCATGTGCAAGAAACATAGTGCCATCATCCGAGATTTCGGAGGGGTGTCACCCCCTTTTCCAATTCAGTCAGTGTGTTGGCAGGCGTGGCCCCTGTAAGCCAATGCATGCTGGAGCTGTGTATGACAAGCTCCAAAATACAGTGGCATACAGTTGAAAGGGGGAGCTACGCTTCAGTGAGCAGCGATAAGATATCGCCTACTCATGCGCAGCTCCCCCTACACACACACAAACACATACACGCACACACACACACACACGCACACATACTGCGTGCTGCCCCCCCCACGCACACACTCTGCAGCCAATGGTGGTGCCCAATCCCCCGTCGGCTATGTTGCGATCCCCCCTCAAAGCCTTCCAAATGCCACACTGGGTGCCCACCCCAGCGTGGCAACTCGATGGTATAGCTGACGGGGGTGCCCAATCCCCCATTGGCTTCACTGTCTCTCCCCCCATGCTATTGCCGACAGGGTGCCCAATCCCCGTCGGCCCTCTCTCCCCGAGTACAAGGTGCCATGCTGGGAGTCCACCCCAGTGTGGCAACAAATGCCATGGCCGAGCGGTGCCCCAGTCCCCGTCGGCTCCACGCCCCCAGTCCTTCTGCCATGCTGGGAGCCCACCCCAGCGTGGCAAATGTCCCGTCTATTTTTTTAACCTGTAAAGCAAAACGGTCCCAGGTAGTCTTCCTGCCCCCCACAACCCGCACTCACCCACTGCACACCCTGCCTCCCCACCCCCACCCCATACTTACCCTCCGAGTCTGGTGCGACGATCTTCGTGGACCGGAACACATCTGCACTCTTCAAGCCAACCGCGAACTAAGGAAATGCCGGTAAGCTGTATAATGGGCTAGATAGGGTTTTCAACTTTGTTGCATATCTCAGGCATTTTTTTGAATTTTTGCACCAAATTTTCAACATGGGGTTTTTGGGACCCCTTCTCATGAATGCTGTCACTGTCATGGCATTATTCAGGCCTGAAGGGTGATTTCGCAGTCACTGTGTGAAATCACCTTTCGGGAACAATTACTGAAACAACACTGCCAGTGTTCATAAGGTGGGCTCTCAAGAAGCCTATTTTGAAAATTTGGTAGAAAAATTCCAAAAAATGACTGTTTTACGAGCGTACGTTGCACAGTTTCTACGCACACTCGTAAGTTCACGAATTTTCAATATTTTCACTCCAGATTTTCAACATTGCCATTTTACCACACCTTCTTATGAGTAGTACAGCTGTCATTTTTCACATCTCACCCAAAATGTGTTTCCCCATGTAGCGCACAATGGTGCAGTCGGTGTGTGAAACCAATGTACAGGACAAATTAAGAAAACCACAGTGACACTGTTCATGAGCACAGGTCTTAAAATGGCTATGTTGAAAATTTGGTGAAAAAATTCCTAAAAATGACTTTTTTACGAGCGCATGCTTTGCGCAGTTCCTATGCACGCTCATAAGTTCGCAAATTTTCAATATTTTCACTCCAGATTTTCAACATTGTCATTTTTCCACACCTTCTTATGAGTAGTATAGCTGTCATTTTTCACATCTCACCCAAAACGTGTTTCCACCCATGTAGCGCACAATGGCGCAGTCAGTGTGCGAAATCAATATACGGGACAAATTAAGAAAATCACAGTGACACTGTTCATGGGCAGAGGTCTTACAATGGCTATGTTAAAAATTTGGTGAAAAAATTCCTTAAAATGACTGTTTTACGAGCGTGCATTGTGCAGTTCCTACGCACGCTCGTAAGTTTGTGAATTTTTAATATTTTCACTCCAGATTTTCAAAATTGCCATTTTACCACACCTTCTTATGAGTAGTACAGCTGTCATTTTTCACATCTCACCCAAAATGTGTTTCCACCCATGTAGTGCACAATGGTGCAGTTGGTGTGCGAAATCAATGTATGGGACAAATTAAGAAAATCACAGTGACACTGTTCATGAGCACAGGTCTTACAATGGCTATGTTGAAAATTTGGTGAAAAAATTCCAAAAAATTACTTTTATGAGCGTGCATTATACAGTTCCTATGCACGCTCGTAAGTTTGCAAATTTAATATTTTCACTCCAGATTTTCAACATTGCCATTTTATTACACTTCCTTATGAACAGCACAGCTGCCATTTTTCATATGCTGCCCAAAATCTGTTTTCGCACATGTAGCGCACAATGGTGCTGTTGGTGTGCGAAAGCAATGTTTGGGACAGATTAAGAAAATCACAGTTACACTGTTCATTAGCAGAGGTCTTAAAATGGCTATGTTGAAAATTTGGTGACAAAAGTCCATAAAATGACTGTGTTATGAGTGAGCATTGTGCAGTTTCCACGCACCCTTGTAAGTTCATGACTTTGTAATATTTTAAGTCCAGATTTTCACCAGTGGCATTTTTCCACACTTCCTTATTTACAGTACAGCTGTCATTTTTCACAACATGGCCAAATTGTGTTTTCACACTTTCAGCGCAGAGATGCGTGGTCGCTGTGGGAAATCATTGTTTGAGACAGATAAAGAAAACCACAGTGACACTGTTCATGATCGGAGGCACCAAAATGCCTGAGTTGACAATCTGCTGTAAAAAGAAATCCCCAATCTAATTTTATTACGGGTGTGCGTTGCACAGTTTCTATGTATGCTCTTGAGTTCACAATTTTTTTTTTAATATTTTTACTGCAGATTTGCAACATTGCCATTTTTTACACCTCTCCATGAACAGTACAGCTGTCATTTTTTACATCCTGCTCGGAATGTTTTTGCACCTGTGGTGCTAAATGCCGTAGTCGCTGTGCATAAGCAGCTTTCGGCTAACAAACTGATATTGCCACTGTTCATGAGATGGGGTCACAAAAAAACCATGTTGATCATTTGGAGTGAAAATACCAATGAATGCCTGAGGTATTAGGGTTTCCAACCATAACGCCCAACCCTGTAGAGAATGACAGGCATCAGGGGTGTGACTTGAGATTCTTGCCTGTAATGCTCATACCATTCCACACCCTGCAGCCAGTGAGAGGCATCGAGGTATGCCTTGGACTCTTCGCCCCAATGTTCACCCTATTCTCCATATCGCACCCATCTCACCATATTTCCTAATGGAATGGGGTGCGTATAAGGGCCAAAGACCCCAAGGAACACCGTGACACTTGTCAGTGTCTGCAGGGTGGGGTGTGGTGAAATAGCATGGCTGTTATGCCTGACGACCCAAAGGCACACCCCAATGCCTGTCACTCTCTGCAGGGTGGTTGTGGGGTTGGCTTCAGTTCAATACTTCACTGCCATTCCTATTACGCAGCACTGTAACTTCTACACTACCACTGCCAATTCCAGCAAGCAAACATTCGGCATTAACAAATGCTTGTTTTTCATAATCTGACTCATTTTAAGAACACCATAACCTTGTATTGATTAGACTTTCAAGTGAGGGATAATGCACTGCTGATGGTCCGAAGGAGAAGTCTAAGTGTAGGAGTCTTGTGGCGTATAAACTTATCCAACAGCCCATATCTGAGCTGTATGAATTTGTCTGAGGAGGTAGAGGAAAGTGCTTGCTTTTAACTTGCTCCATTATTTTATAAGTATTTTTGATCTCATGAAGAAAATAAAGTGATTAATAGCAGAGATCGAGCAGGAACCAAAACAAAACAAAAAAGCCATCAGCAGTCATCTTCAAAACTCTCCCAAGAGTTATCCTTTTTGCTCATCATAAGGGCCAGTGAATGATTCTTGAGCTTCACTGCCCACAGGTGAACCTGCTGCAGAGACTGGTTAGCTGCAGAAAGGCTAGCAAATGACTCATTAGGTACCGGAGGGCTCAGCTGTACATTGGGTTATGGTAAGGAGAAGCCATAAGGAAGGGCAAAGATTGGTGGAGAATGCCAGACAAAGTGGTGAATCAACACATAAAAAAAACAGGATTCTGTACGACCCAAGTCAGGTGGTGCTGATGATCATAGTCATGAGCCAGCACGTTGATCATGCAAGCTCCCATCTATGTTTCTAATATAGTATACAAGGTATATTATGGAAACAAGGTTGTATATTAAATGGAAGATCAGGACTTGTATCATCCCTCTCAAAACAAGAGATACAGTAATCCCTGAAAGCAAGGAATGGGTTCACTTTCCCTGTTATCTTCCATGAATCCAGTGAAGTGTTTTGGAAACCTACTTATCTTTGCTGGTGAGTTGCATACCTCTGAACTGCTATGAATTTTGCATAGTGCTATGTTTTTCACACTCAAATTTACCCTTGCTCCACATGGGTTTTCTGATGTTCTCAATAATGGTAGAGCTATTTCTGGACATAAAAACTATTAAATCATTGAACTAAGTTGACAGAAACATTCCTTATCACTAACTATATGGGGCCTACTATTCGTAGACATATCATTCTTAAAAACAAGAATGTACTCCACATTCTGTCCATTTGCTATGATTTTTGAAGGCCAGTGCTATGATTTTTAATGCTGAGAGGTTGAGAGGTATGGTGAGCTGTGGGGTCTTTTTTACTCACCTTTGATGAAATGCAACACATTTGACACAAACTCTGGGAACCATACACATAGCTTTGTGACATCCCCTTTCTTGTAAAGATCACATGCAATGCACGGAAATTGTCATTTGAAACAGTTACTTCCTCACAAGACTGGTATTGCTTCTTCCTTTTTAAAAGAAAAAGCAAAAAAAAAAATTTCCTGCTCGAGCAAGGCTTCCTCTTTCACAACCTTAATTCCCCAAGAGGGCTGCAGAGCTATATCAAGGCAGCAGTGCAATGACACGGTAAAAAAACTACCTTTTTTTGCTATAAAAGATTTCAGGATTCTCACAGTTTTATTTGGTGGTCACATTTTCTACTCCCCTCACAATCTGAGTATTTTATAAGTGTATTAATTTATGTTATTCTCAAGAAAAAAAAATGGCTGCCACATCTTGCTTACAAATAGCATTATAGACCTGGCAATGGTTAGGGTTGAGAAAAAACAAGTATTTATTTATTTATTGAAATGTTTCACCAGGAAGGCACACTGAGCAACAAATTGCTTATCTCCTGGTGCGACCTGGGGGGTAGGGAACTAATGGGATAGAATACAGAGAAATCTTACAATGTTGGAATGCAGTTTGCTTACTTGCATACAATGAGAGCAGGAAGGATTACAGGTAGATAACACTGGCTCACAATACAACAGTTAAGTATAGTAGATATGAAGACACATATCAAATTGGCAACAGTTGGTGACAGTTGGTAACAGTGGAACACATATAATAAGTTGGCAACAGTGTGTAGCACTAGGTGGTAAGGTGACCCAATAGCAATTGGTAGCCATTAGTGTAACATTGATATTCAAGATTTGCAGTGATCAGAGTGAAGAGAGGAAGAATGGAAGGAGGAAATGAAACATTGTGGAGGGTAGAATGGAAGAAGGAAAGGAAAATTGCAGAGAGATGCAGACAGAACACGATTTTCAAGGCAAACAGAGATGACAGTGTGGACTAAAGTGCATGTAAGAGGGGTATCGGGGTAGGTTATAAGTGCTTAATTGAATGTAGGGGGTAGGCCAGTGTTAGGCTACGATAACTGGAAGTGGGGTAGGAGGAGAGGAAGAGTGTGGCAGGATGAATGAGAAAGAGGTATTGTAGGTGGGGGTATAGGGGGAATGGGGAGTTGAAATTCAACAGTGTCCTGTTATTCATATTTGGGCAGAGCAGTGGACAGCCCAACTGGTAGGACACCGGTTATAGGTGGTGAGAGTTATTTATATATATTGATGCGGGAGGGGGGTGTTGGGGGAAGGATGTTGTGGGAGGGGGTAGCAGAGGTCAACAATAGTAGGGAGGTAGTACCCCACCAGTGTGCTGGGTGACCCTGCCTGCACAAGGTAGTGATCTAGCAGTGAATGAGGGGGTGCAGTAAAAGGAGAAATAGGGGAAAGGGGGAAAGGTTGTTGCCCACCATGCGCTATAGATCCTGTCTTCACAAGGCAGTGATGAAGCACGCTGGAGGGAGATAGATTAAGGGTACAGAAAGAAGGGAGAGCAAGATGTTAGGATGAGGGAGAGTAGGAGACAAGGAGGAGCATGATCAGAGGGAAATAGGAGTGGTGGGAAGTAGACATATGGTAATATGGGCTTAGCGGAGATGGCGGAGGGATTAGGTAGGGTCATGGCAGGCACAGAAAGGTGATAGGAAGTTCTTGAGGGCAGAGTTAATGGAGTAGCAAGAGGATGAGTGGTGAATTTGAAGGGGAAATTAATTCCATATTTTTGGGAGGCGATAAGAATAACCCGACTGGCCAATAAGGGTGGAACGGCGTGGGACCACCAGGATTTGTGAGTCGGTAGATATTAGGGAGTGGGAAGAAGGGGGGACAGTTGTAAAGGCAGAAGAAAAGCAGGAGGGAAGGTCACCCAGCCAGTACTTGGAGGTGAATTTTGCACAGTGAGAGAGATGTTGGTTTGTCAGGGAAGGGAAGGATAGGGCATGGTACAGATTACAACGGTGAGTAAGGAGTGGTGTCAAGGGCAAAACAGCAAAAGGAGTTGAAGAGGGTATCTAGTCTGGCCAGCGAGGACGTAGGGGCAGCACTGTAGACTACGTCACATTAGTTGAAGATAGATAGGATCATCTTCTGAACAATCTCACACCTAGCCATGGGCAGGATGCAGGCATGGTTCTTAAATAAAGCACTGAGCTTGAGATGTAATTTATTCTGAATGGCGTCGATATGACCAGAGAAGTTTAGGTGTTGGTCCAGCCAGACACCTACATACCTGAAGGAGAATGTGTCCTCAAGTAAATTCCCTTCAATAGTGTGGAAGGAGGGAAGAGAGAGAAACCTGGTAAATCTCTGCATGGTGCCGAAGGTCATGGAGACTATTTTTTTGGCACTGAGAGATAGTTGGTGGTTTGCAAACCAATGCTGAACTGTGTTGAAGTTGAGTTGCAAGTTGGATGCAACCTCAGTAGGGCAGGAGCCAGATTCATACAAGACTATATCATCAGTGTACATGTGAATGGAGGAGAATGGATAGCAGGTGGATGGGAGATCATTTAGAAAAATAGAGAATAGTATGGGGCCTAACAATGATCCCTGGGGATGCCAATTCTTATTGGGAGGGGTGGGGAAATTGCATCAGAGATCTTGACTGATTGGGTTCTACCAGTGAGGTATGCCTTCAACCAGTCTGTGGCTAAAGGGGATAGTCCAGCAGTTGACAGGGTGTCAAGGAGCAGGGAGTGGGAGACTGTTGAAGGCTTTGGCCAGATCGACAAAGGTGGCTGAGGTGATTTAGCCATTGTTCATTCCTGTGAAGACAGAGTCAGTGAGCCAAAGAAGGAAGGTGGTGGAGGAGTGATTTTTCCTGAAGCCATATTGATAAGGGGAGAAGAAGGAGGAGTCCTCGAGGTAAGCGGTGCACTGGGACAGGGCTATGTGTTCCTGAAGTTTGGCAAGGGTAGGGAAAAGAAAGATGGGGTGGTAGTTGCCAAGGGAGATTGGGTCTCCGCTTCTGGGGAGGGGAAGGACCACTGCGTGTTTCCATGGGGATGGTATCAAGGCAGTTGAAAGAGAGGTTCAGGATAATAGAGAGTGGGTAGGCAATGGCTGGAGCTGAGAGGGATAGTAGTTTAGGGTCAAAGCCATCTGGGGAGGAGACTTTTGAGGGTCTGATCGCTAGCAGGACATTTAGGGTGTCATTTGGGGAGACAGTAGCTAATGAAAAGGGGGGATCAGAGGGGGGTCATTCATAGGCAATAGGAAGGGGGAGAGGGAAGGGAATAGTTAGGGAGGGATTGGAGTAGCTCAACAGCACAAGTTGTGTAATAGGAGTTGAATTCAGTAGCTACTGCAACTGGATCGGCAATAAAATTGACGCTTAGCTTTAGTTTAGGGGTGGGTGAACAGGATAGGGGAGTAAAGAGGACATGGACCACTCTCCAGAACTTGGAGGGGGAGTTGATGTTTGTTGCAAAGGTAGATTTGAAGGACTCTGTTTTGGCTAGCCTGGCAGCTTGGGTGTATGCATTACAGAGTTTTCAGTAAATAAGGAGGTCATTTGGAAGCTGGGAGACTTTGTGTCACTTCCAGACCTGATCTCTGGCAGGCTAGTAATTTAGGGATAATCCAGGGGAGGTGATTACCTCTAACCCTTGTTTGTTTTAGGGGTGCAAAGGCATTCCAATTAGCTAGGAAGATGTCTTTAAAATAGATTAGGGCTTTATCGACCAAGGAGGTGCTTGCTAGAGGGGACCAGTCTGAGAGGGCAAGGCTATGCAGGAGATGTTCCAATTCTAGGGATTTATAGGTCTCTATTTGTAGGGTTTTATGTGGGGATTTAGGGCTATGAACTTTTTTGACCAGGAAAACTGGGCTGTGGTTGCTGAGAGCATCTGGGAGGAAGCTGGAGGTGATGAATCTATGGCGGTGGGAAGTTAGGGCCCAATCAAGTAGGGAGTGGTTTTAGATCTTGTGATTAGGGTGGGTGGGTTCTATAATTAGTTGTGTGAGGTTGAGGGCACCGATAGCATTTCTTGTGGTAGATGTTGTTGGGGACAATCAATTTAAACTGAGGTCACCAAGAATGTAAAGCTCACCAGACTGAGAGTGGGAAGTAATGGAAGTTAGGAGGTCAAGGGAGACAGCAGGCTGGACATTTGGACGGCAATAGATAATGGCTACAAAGATAGGGATAGAGAAAGGGAGGGATACATTGATGGCTACAGCATCATGGGTTGCTGGGTTGGAGGAGGACAAGACTGGGAAATATTGAAGGGAGGCGCGGAGATATATGGCCACTCTACCACCCCTGCCTGCTCTGTCTAGCCTTAGGATGGAGTAACTGGGGATGTAGACCAAGCGGTCAGAAATCGTGCTCTTTAGCCATGTTTCTGTTATAATTAGAATGTTTGGTTTCAGGGCAGCAACCATGGCTTGTAGGTGATCTAGTTTTTGAAGTAGGGTATGAAGTATGCCAACCGTGCAGTGTTGGTTCTACAGTGAAGACCATCACAGTGACATTGTCGGCAGTGGCTGGGATGGTCTCCACTACCTGACACTGGCACCAGGGAGGTGTGTGCCCCATCCCGAACTAACTCTGACTGGATTTAGTAATCAAAAGTATGGGGGCTCCGGGGGGAAGGGTCCCCATGGGATGTGTTGGGTGAAGCCCCCCACAAAACACACTTGTCCCAGAGTGACAGCATGACACCAATTGGTGGTGTCGTGCTGTCACTGTGTCATCAGTCAACAAATGTCTTGTCACCGTGGCATAGTGGAACCAGGCTACGAACGTTTAAGTGTAATATCTTGAAACCCTTTATGAGTGCTGTTGGAGTAGGGGTATGGGCAGTGGCAGTGGGGGAGATGGCAGGAGTGAAGGATGTAGCAGGACCAGGGTTGGGGTGGATGTCCCCAAGGTGAGTAATAGTAGAACTAGGATGAAGAAGTGTAGCTTCGTGAATTTGGAGTGATGGGACTTGGAAGCCGAGTGAGTGAGGTAAAAGGGAGTGGTACAGTGAGGAAGCAGGAGGTGGAGTCATGCAATGCAGAGGCATGCGCAGAAGTCATGAGCAAGGGGGGCCCAAAATCCTAACTAAGCTAGGGGTGTCTGGGGGCATGCCTCCCATGGAATTTTTGAAATGAATCACTGCAAATCATGCATTTTCCTGCATTTTACAGTTAGGCAAGATACATTACAGCCCAAAGCATTAACAGGTGTGCACATTTGGAACGGAGCCTGGTGCACTGCCGGGGATAGTAACTAGCCACTGGAAATCCGAAGTAAACAAGTTCAGGGTAGAACAGCACTCACCAGTCCTCCACAATAAGAAATGTAGGAGTCAGTAAATGTGTAAAAGAAATTCTTCAGTTTTATTGCAGGTAATTAACAGATGCATGCAGTGCGGGCTCACCTCCATACCAAAAACACCAGCGCTTTGACAAAAGTCTTCCTGAGGGGGCCAGTTTTTCTGTGCCACAATAATCCCATTTATACAGTTTCCTGAACTAACATACTGTCTGCCCCCAGCTATTTTAAATACATATAGAGATGTTAATTCATGATTTAGATTTAAGCAGCTGTGGTGGGATTCGAACAGTGATAAACAAAATGCAACACAATGGAACATAAGAAATAATAAAAAAAAAAATTGACTATAGAAAACTGTATACAAATCAGCCAGAACTGCACTAGGGAAGATGAGTTTGAAAAAGAATCTCAGGAACTATTGTCATACAAAGGGGCTACGAAATAAGCTGACATTTGACAATGCTCTTGAGAGAACTAAAAACATGGAAAGGGACTTCTTGTTAGAAACAAAGAATCAGGAACAGGGTGTTAACAGATCTGTCTGTTTTATCACCAAATTCATTAGGGCATCAGGGGTAGGAAATACTGGCCCCTACTCCTTCATGATTCTGTTTTATCAAAAGAATTTACAGAGAGCCTTAGAATTACATTTTCAAGAGCAGATAGTCTTACAGACAGGCTAGAACTGTACATTTGCATTATGTTAAAACCAAACCTGAAACAACCTATAGGATATGGTCAATCCCACCTCAAAGGGATGTTTCAGTGTTGGAAATGTAACATCTGTGCGTTCAGCTACTACAGTAATAAATTCCAGCGTGAAGGTTATGAAAACACTGTTTGAGACAGGAAGCTTTCTTAACTGCAGCAGCTCAGGACTCTGAGGTCAGGCAATGTAGACAACAGAAAAAAAATCAAAGGGCATCTTTTTTTTTCTATTGACAGCATCTTAAGGGGGGGGCCAAGGCCAGGGTCAGCCCCCCTCTATTCATGCCTCTGATGCCGTGCAGCATTAGAGGTACCTGTAAAAGTGGATTGGTTAGACATGCTAATATTTTTTATGGATGTGAGTGGAGCCTACAGCCGTCTTGCTTTTCCTTGGGGAAAAAAAAGGTATTTCCCTGGAGCACATCTTATTTATTTATTTATTAGCTTTTGGTAACCAGGTAAGAACATTAGGCAAAAGAACAGCCTATTTTCTAGCACGACCTGGGAGTGTACAAAACAACAATGGTACAAGTTTACACACGACAAGACAGGAATAACCCAATCCAGGTAAAACAGGACCCCGTGCAGTGAGGTCAAAAACATAGCTTCTGGTGAAGTGAACACTCATGTAGGAGTAATAAAATACTAAACAGGTCAAGCAATACATAGGGTAGAAGTATACTGCAGACATGGCAGGCATGTAGTAAACAGGAAAACCAGAGTGAGAGTTAGGGGCAGCACTAAGTGTGTTCAAGAAGGAGAAAAGTGCTTTTTTGAAAGTATTGTGAGAAGGTGAGTGCTTGATGTTGGGAGGAAGGGAGTTCCAGAATTTGGGAGCAAAGTGGGTGAAAGCTTGCTCACCCATCTTAGTGGAGCAGAGAGGAATGGAGAGCAGGGGAGATGCAGAAGACCTTAGAGGGCGAGAGTGGATCTCAGGGTTTAACATAGCAGCAAGTGAGTTGGGACGGGGCAGATGGGTTAAGGGATCAATGAAGCATCCAAGAGTGTAGGAGTGCAGGCCATTGGGAGACAGCCAGTTGAAGGCTGAGTAGAGCAGACAATGATGGGTGCGACAGGGAGCCAACAGGGAAAATCTGCAGATGTTGTTGTAAGTGGTATCCCATTTATGTAGATCAGCAACCTTGGCATGAGAGAAGACGGGTAGAGCACATTTAAGCCCAGGGAGCAGAACACCTGTGGCTACAGAGATCCTGGCCGAAGGGGTGAGGGAGTGACGTACTGTGTACATTATGATGGTAAAAGAAGAACTAGACAGATTAAGAACTGGTTTAGTTTAAGGAAGTTAAAGGTTTCTTAAGAATAAAGTCAATAAAGTATACTTAATGGGTGGTTTAAGTATGAGTGTGTGCAATATTGTAGTATTGTACTAGTAGTAGGGTACCAGAGGGGTACCGCAGGGTTCAGTAGTAGGACCGGTCCTCTTCAATGTCTTTATAAGCGACATTGCAGAGGGACTGGAAGGAAAAGTATGTCTCTTTGCAGATGACACAAAGATCTGCAACAGAGATGATGCACAAGGTGGGGTGGAAAGGATGAGAAGGGACTTGGCAAGATTAGAGGAATGGTCAAATATATGGCAGCTTAGATTAAATGCTAAGAAGTGCAAGGTAATGCACCTGGGAAACAAAAACCCAGGGGAAGAGTACACAATGGGGGGTGAGATACTAACAACAACAAAAATGGAAAGGGACCTGGGGGGTAGTCATATCAGATTACCTAAAGGTGGGCAAGCAATGTGAGAGGGCAGCAAGAAGGGCTGGGGAGATACTGGGATGCATAGGGAGAGGCATCACCAGTAGAAAACAGGAAGTTATTATCCCTCCGTACAGACAGTGGTGAGACACCATCTGGAGTACTGCATGTAGTTCTGGAGACCCAATCTCCGCAAAGACATAGACAGGATGGAAGCTGTCCAGAGGAGGGAAACTAAAATGGCGCAGGGTCTGCACCGGAAGACATATGAAGAGAGACTTAAGGAGCTTAAAATGAATAGCCTCAAGGAAAAGAGGAAGAGGGGGGACATGATAGAAACTTTCAAGTACCTCAAGGGAATCAACAAAGTCCAAGAGGGTAGCATCTTTCCAAAAAAGAGGTGTGAAAGAACAAGGGGGCACAATTTGAAGATAGAGGGGGGCAGCTCTGAGGTAATTTAAGGAAGTATATTTTCACAGAGAGGGTTGTGGATGCATGGAACGGCCTTCCGGAAGAGGTTGTGGAGTGAAAAACAGTGGTAGAATTCAAGCATGCATGGGACCGTCATAAGGCAATTCTAGGGGGTTGGGGTAAGAAGAAGTAGGCTGCTGGCTTACTAGGATCTGCAGCTTATCCATTAGGTAGGGAAATGGGCAGACTGGGTGGGCCAAGCGGTCCTTATCTGCTGTCAAATTCTATGTTTCTATTGTCTTCTTTTTTTCCCTATATGTATTTTATTGTTGTTTAGTTGAGATGTTAATGGATTTGTTGTAATGTGTTAGTTTTTATTTATTTAATATTGAATGTTTGTATTGTAATATGCTTGTTCTTAGTTATATGTGTTATAACTTTATTGTTATGTATGTTTTTTAATGGATCTTGCTGGAAATAAGTTTCGACTCAGTTGAGTAACCAATTCATTAATCATAATGAATAAATTTTTTTTACTACTACTGTATGCAGCTCCTATCTTCTAATTGATGTGTCTACAAACCTCATTAATATGCAAGGTGAAGAGGGGTTTTAGGGCAAGAGTCACACCCAGGTATTTAAATGAGTTTGTATTAGTTATTGCAGACCCATCAGGGCATTGGACCTGCAGATGGGGGGACACGGTTCTGACTTTTCTTAAGGACCCGAAGAGCATAGCCTGAGTCTTGGACAGATTAAGAATGAGATGGTTTGAGGAGAGCCAGGGTTGGATCTGAAGAAAGGAGGATGATAGGTGATAACTGATGTCATTGTCAGACGACGTGGCATAGAGGAGCAGATCATCCATGAACGTGATGGACTGACAGTGGGGCATGGAGGCAGGAATATTATCAACAAAAATGGAAAAGAGCAAGGGGCCAAGTACTAAGCCCTAAGGGACACTGCAGGATGTGAAAGTTGTGGCTGAGTGGACTTTACAGAAGGAAACAGACTGTGAATGACTGACAAGATAGCTTTCAATCCAGGATAAGGTGGGAGCAGTAGCACCAAGACACTGTAGTTTGTTTAGTATCAGAGGACAGTTAACCAGGTTGAACGCTTTAGTGAGGTCAATGAATATAGTCCCGGTGAGTCATCCATTGTCCATGTTAGTCTTAACATCGCTAGTAAACAGCATGAAAGCAGTAGTAGTACTATGCCCAGGCTTAAAGCCATGCTGGATAGAGGACTGAAAATTGAACTCAGTTAGGTGAGAAGAAATCTGTCCATGGATTAATTTTTCCTGCAGTTTGCTAAGGGTGGGCAGTATAGTAATGGGCCTATAGTTTGTTAATATCTTAGGGTCACCTTTTTTGAACACGGGAATAATCCTGGCAGATTTCCATAAAAGAGGAACAGTAGAGGTGGAAATGGAAAGGTTGAATAGCCTGGTTACAGGGGTAGCTAGAAGGTATGCAGCCAGACAAAGGATCCTTGGCTCAAGATCATCGGGACCTGTACAACCATGTATGGTAATTGATATGAGTAGTTTTAGGACTTCCGATCTCGTGACAGGAGCTAGCATCAAAGGTGCAGGTGCATCAGTGGTATCCTGATGTTTTGTCAGTGGGCCATGAGGCGAGGCCAGAGAGATATTGGGAAGCTTAGTGAAGAGAGAGTTAAAGGCCTCAGCAATAGTAGAGGGGTGGTTACAGCTGACATCGTTCACCAGCATTTCCTTCAGAGTCTGCGGCCTGCTATTCCCCAGGATCTCATTAATTGGGGACCAATATGTCTTTGGATTAGAAGTGGAGGAGCGAAGTAGTTCACAGTAGTAGATGCTTTTTGCCAACTGAATGTCCTTCTTGCAGGTATTCCTCAAAGCGCGATATTCCTTGTAGTCAGAGAGCAGTGCGGTGGATTTCCATTTCACCTATAACTTATCCCTCTGCTTTAGGCACTGGAGTAGAGGGCACCTAAGCCACTTAATAGGTTTGCCCTTAACTCTCTGGGTAGAGAGGGGGATATGTCTCCTCTGTAGGGAGAGTAAGGAGTTGGTGAAGCATTCAGTAGCCCTGTTGACATTGTTATTTGTGAAAATAGGGTACCAGTCAACAAGACACAGGACTAGATTACCAGGGTTTGTTTGGTATATATTGAAGCAATCGAGGCTAGGGGTGGGGGGGTCCACTTGACCACAAGGGTGTGTTTGTGTGTGTGTGCTTGGCAACAGCGTTCTAGGTGGGTGGATGGCCACCCATGGCTGGGCTGCTGTGTTGCGCCCTGCAATACTGCTGCCCACCTCTAGGTGGCCAGGAGTTGAGCCATCTTTTCTGGGGCTCAACTTTGAGCCCTGTTATGTGGCGCAATGCAGGGTTGTGCCAACATATGTGCCGCACATCCCAGGATGAATATTGGGATATGCCGCATATGCATGGGCACGCCCCCTGCATTTGTGACGCATACATTAGCTTTGCACCCCTGCACATCGAGATCTGCACTGAGCCAGGCAGCCTTCTCAATATCCCACTGGGGCACAATGTGAGGCTGTGCCAGTGCAACACTGTTGCACCAGGCGCTACCCCATTGAATATCCTGGCCTTGATATACAACTTGGTCCAACAAAGTTACTATTTGCAATTATTATAAAGCACTTTAAACATAGTAGGGTGATTTTTATATTGTTATTTGTTATAATAATTTAAGATGATTGTTATTTGTTTCTTATATTGTCTATGTGAGTTTTTGATTGTCGAAATACAGTATGTTTATGTGTATGTGTATATGTGTAACTTGCACTTTACTTGGCCTGAAACTTCACTGTAAATGAGTTTTTTACGCAAATGAATGCATTCCATTATTTTTATGAACGAAACATGATTTACTACTACTTTACTACTACTACTACTCAGGATATAAACAAAAAAATATTTTGAAGCTGCTGTCATTTAACCGTTACAGGGTTGCAGAATGAGCATCTGTCCAGCTCAAGTCAAATAGATTCATTTGAGTTTTTTCAGCAGCCTAGGGGTTAACTTATTATTTCCTTACTGTGACTTAATCCTGACCCAGCAGCACATTTAACTAATTAGGCACATGTATTATGTGGGAGACAGAGCAATGTAAGAAGTAGACCTGGATCCCCCGGCCCCCAGAATCCAAGCTGTGAGTCATAATGTAGAAATTTTTACTACTTATTGCTCTCAGCACTCCAACATGTCTAAGTTATGTTGTTCAAAAATAAACTAGAACTACAAAACCAATCATACAGATGGTATAATGACTTGAATATGTTTTTGTTTATTTTTGTTTGTTTTCTATTACTGGTCCAAAATAAGTATCTGTTCATAAGTTTATGAGCCCTGTTTAATAAATAAATGCTCTGCTATGCCATGTTGCTCCAAGTGTTAGTACTAAAACAATGTTTTCAATGTGTGTCCATTTGCCTGTTACAGCAAAGTTAAACTGATTCCATGCTAAGGAGGCACATTCTGTAATTGAACACTGTCTATTCTGCTTCACTCTGGGATCCATTTTAATGGGAATTTCAGGCACACAGTTAGGGTTTAAGTATCCTTTAAATTTTGTTCTGTTATTTTCTCTGTGTGCATTTACTATCAACTAACATAATGTATCTCATTGGAACCACTTTGACATTGCTGAACACAGAACTGAACATACATTCTATAGCAAAATGTATTCAACTCAGATTTAAAAAACAAATATATGTGCATAGATTTTGTTTTGCAACAGTAGCCATGAACATGATGAAAGTAGCCTTGATTTAACACAAGTGATCCTGGGTCATCACATGTAAGTGGCTCAGGTAGGATTTGAAGCAGGTGATTCATTATTTCAAGCCAAGTAACAACTTTGTAGACATAAGACTGCAGAATGCTGTTTTCTGTTGTGCCATAAATCTGATGTACCACATTTTACTGTCATGTTTTCTATGACACATTTCAGATCACTTTACGAGGATAGGTTGAGGGACCTCAACATGTACTCATTGGAAGAGAGAAGGGAGAGTGGTGATATGATCGAAACCTTCAAGTACTTAAAGGGCATCAACAGGGCTAGTACAGAGGGTATGTTTCAATTAAAGGAAGAAGGAATTACAGGGGGGCACAGCTTGAAGTTGGTGGGGGTACTTTCAGGAGAGAGGTGAGGAGACAAATGCTTGTTGATCGAAACTTTAAGGAAAGAAATCTGTCAACTACAAAAAAGGGTGGCAACCCAGAAGGAAATAGGGAAACTAGAATCTTTCCTTGACACTAAGGTGGAGAATCTAATTACTCAAGGGCAAGAGCCAAGTACCAGTACACCTACTGTTAAGGGAGATATTAAAATTCACAAGTTAGAGAATTGGGAAACAGTAAAAGTAAACCAAAGTACAAAAACAAAAATAAGAAAAACAAGAAAACAAAAGAAAACTAGTACCAAAGAGAGAACAAATAACACTACAGAACAAGTATGATATTTTAAATACAGAATTAACGACAGTGCCCCGAAAGTCTAAAGATAAAGACACTAGTTTAGTAAATATTGTAGACCAGAGCTCTATAACTACCCCCCACAAAGTGTCTGAAGGGAATAATAGACCCCTGGAGGATAAGGAAATCAACATCAAGCCAATGCCAAAGACTGTGGATATGGAACACAATGGGGGAGGAGGAAATCAACAAACATTAATACTAGACAATAATCAAATCAACAAGGAAGCAAGGGACATTATAATTATAGGGGATTCTATAACAAGAGGCACAGATGCTATCATATGTGAAGGGAGAAAAATGAACACAGTAGTAAGTACTCTCCCAGGGGTCAGGTTGACTGCTGCAGATACATTACTGAATGGACTATTAGAAGATACCCATAATCCTCTGGTCATACTCCATGTAGGAGTAAACGACATAGAAAGAAGTAGCAAAACATCTATACAAAGCAACTACAAAAATGTAGTACATAGAATAAAAGATGGGCAGGGGAGTAATTATCTCAGGAATATTACCTACCGATGGAGCACAGCATTACAAAAATGAAACTATAGATGAAATCAATACATGTCTGCAGCAGTTTTGTTTAATAAATAAACTGGGCTTTATGGATAACTCTGTAACATTTTTAAATAAAGTTATATTTAAAGAGCATGGAATACAACTAAATAAAGCTGGGACAAGAATGCTAGGCAAGAGAATAAATGAAGCGATTAAACTGCATTTAATCTGGTTCCAGGGGAGAAGAAACACCTGACATAACATCTAAAAACAAAGAAAAGAACAATAGCAAACAGTTTATGGACTGGAATGGGGTACTTATGAATGCAAGAAGCTTAATCAACAACTTTGATGAATTTAAACATCTTCTAGTGTCTTAAAATATCTATCTTGCTTTAGTAACTGAGACCTGGTGGGAGGACATGGACCCATACAACAAAAATATTGAGGGCTACACTCTGTATACTAAATCTAGAACATACAGGAAAGGGGGAGGAGTAGCTGTTTATGTCAAGAGTTCAAAAAACAGTGAAGAATTGATTCTGGAACAACATAACTTAGAAATGCTCTGGCTAAAGATCTGTTTTAAAAAAGGATCAGATATAAACTTAGGGTTAATTTATAGACCCCTTCAATTTCAATAGATGAAGATCATCTCTTAATAAACTATATATCAAAATTAGATCCAGTCAAGGAAAACATTTTAATGGGTGATTTCAATTTGCCAGGAATAAACTAGGCCAACTCTAGTGGCTCCACTTCCATTGAAAAAACATATGTAGAAGTCATAGACCAAATAGGTTTCGAACAAAAAGTTACCAAATGCACTACAGATAGCAACATACTGGACCTAATTATGACCAACAGTGAAAAGTTAAAAAATGTAGAAGTTTCACATCCTCTTGGAAACAATGATCATCAGTTGGTCCTTTTCCAAATAAAGGAAGATTCCTCAACAGAGGTTGTAAACAAGTATACTAATAATTTATGAACATACAAAGTTGTCTGTTTGGAATAAAATCATGCTAATCACGTAGAAACATAAACTATGGACCTGATCAGTGACATTTTCAAGAGCTTTCTAGTAGACCTCTAAAAAAATACTAATACTTTTGCAAAGTATTGCCGCAATGTTCAATATCTGAAACATTTATTTTTTACCAGTCTTAATTAGAAGACATTTCACCTGAGACTAGGGCCCTAGACACAAGGGGCAGGATATTCAGACTGCGCCATGCAGGGGCGCAGGCCTGGGCGCAGTGCAACTGGGTTGAGCCAGGGCATAGTCTATGCGATATTCAACTGTGCTGCACCATGGCTAAGCACCGTTGAATATGGCACTGGGGGCAACTGCACTGCACCAGCGCAAGTGGCAGATGAGGAGCAGGGGGATGCGCCAGCGCAAGTGCGGGTGTGCTAGGTGCATCAACCACGATATTCAGTGCTGGGTATGCAGATGAGGCCATTATGCATGCAAGGTGCAAATGGGGCCATTTGCATGTCATTATGGCCCCATTTGCAAGTGGTGCGCTGATCCCCGTTGACTTGAGCCTGGTGCCCTGTCAGGCAGCAGCCATCAGGGACCGACGCTCTCCTGCCTATCAGCGGGAACCACCGCCATGTTGCCCGATCATGGGCATAAGTGTATACGCTCCCTGGTGGTCCATTGGACTGCTATCTCCTGCCCGATTATGGGCATATGCATAAAATAATCCTGGTGGTCCAGTGGACCCTACCCCATCACCCGATCGCGATCATGTAGTAAAGAATTCCCTGGAGATACAGTGGACCGATCTCCAACGCCCACTCGCGGGCGGTAGTCAATCACCCTGTGGTCCAATGGTGCCCCTCTCCCACCTGCCACATAGACCTCTGCCACCTGCACCCCCAGTCAGTGGCAGGTGGCTTCCACCCACAAGCTGCCCTGGCTGCCCGCTGACTGACAGCATAATCTGGCTGTATGCCTGTTGATCCACTGTGTGGGCCAATGGGCATGTAGACCACACTGTACTACAGTCCCAAAATGTGAATAAACTATTCACATTTGGGGCTGTGTAATACATTCTGGTCTGGTACGCATTGGCCACGTGAGTGTAATCAATAGGATACAGCTGTTCCGCATGCCAGTCAGTCGGTGGGTGGGCTGGCGGCTTGGCGGATCGGAGCTGTCACCCGGGCCGCTGACCGGGGCAGGGTGGCGGGACTACATGGGTGGGGAGTGATGGGGTACTGTTGTACCACAGGGTGACTGAGTACTGTCCGCGAAGGGGTTGTGAGACCAGTCCACTTGACCACCAGGGATTTCTTTATTACATGCCTGTGAAAGGAAAATGGGGTAGGGTTCACTGGACCACCAGGGTTATTTACATCATGGCCATTATGGGACGATGGGTTAAGGTCCACTGGACAACCAGCTTTTCTTTACATCATGCCCACGATCAGGCAAGGGGGGGCACCATGCCCCCTGGGCAGGGGACTCCTGGATTGTATCCTGGGCGGTCGGGTGGCGACGCACAGCAGGCGGCTGCTGTGTTGCACCCAGCAATTCGGCAGCCCACCTGTGGGTGTCCCCCAACTTGTTCCTGGATTTGAGGGGCTCAACACTGCACCCCCCTGTGTGGCGCAAGGCAGGTTTGTGCCTGCATGTGCGCCGCACATCCCAGGCTGAAAATCGGGATGTGCTGCGTATGCATGGGCACGCCCCCCACACTTGCACTCCATACATTACTGGTGCACCCCGGCACATCAGGGTTGCGCAGTGCAGCCAGACCCTTTGAATATCATGCCAGGGCACATCGGTGGGTTGTGCATGGCACAACCCTGTTGTGCTATGTGCAACCCCTTTGAATATCCCACCCAATGTTGATATTAAAATGGTGTAAGTGCCTGAAAATGTTTTAAATCCTCCTAGCACAGTTTGCATCCAGACTAAAACCCCTTAAAATGTTTTAACAAAAACATTTATAAACCCTGCTAAGCTCTGTCTACACTAGGGCTTCTGTAATGCTACTGGCATACAAAACCACTAGAGAAGCTCCTAAACACAGTTCGCATCCACATTGGTAAAGTTTTCAAACTGTTTTTGAAAACTGTTCTCAAAATCTAACTCTTGTTCGTTTTAGGGGTGAGAAAGCATTCCAATTAGCTAGGAAGATGTCTTTAAAATAGATTAGGGCTTTATCAACCAAGGAGGTGCTTGCTAGAGGGGACTTGTCTGAGAGCGCAAGGCTATGCAGAAGAGGTTCCAATTCTAGGGATTTATAGGTCTCTATTTCTAGGGTTTTATATGGGGATTTAGGGCTATGAACATTTTAGACCAGGAAAACTGGGCTGTAGTCAATGAGAGCATCGGGGAGGAAGCTGGAGGCGATGAATTCTATGGCGGTGGGAAGTTAGGGCCCAATCAAGTAGGGAGTGGTTTTAGATCTTGTGATTAGGGTGGGTGGGTTCTGTAATTAGTTGTGTGAGGTTGAGGGCACCGATAGCATTTCTTGTGGTAGATGTTGTTGGGGACAATCAATTTAAATTGAGGTCACCAAGAATGTAAAGCGCACCAGATTGAGAGAGGGAAGTAATGGAAGTTAGGAGGTCAAGGGAGACAGCAGGCTGGACATTTGGACGGCAATAGATACCAGCTACAAAGATAGGGATAGAGAAAGGGAGGGATACATCGATGGCTACGGCATCATAGGTTGCTGGGTTGGAGGAGAAGACTGGGAAATATTGGACGGAGGCACGGATATATATGGCCACTCCACCTCCCCTGCCTGCTCTGTCTAGCCTTAGGATGGAGTAACTGGGGATGTAGACCAAGTGGTCAGAAATCGTGCTCTTTAGTCATGTTTCTGTTATAATTAGAATGTTTGGTTTTAGGGCAGCAACCATGGCTTGCAGGAGGTCTAGTTTTTGAAGTAGGGTACGAAGTATACCAACCATGCAGCTTCGGTTCTACAGTGAAGACCATCACAGTGACATTGTCGGCAGTCACTGTGGTGGTCTCCACTACCTGACACTGGTGCCAGGGAGGTGTTTGCCCCATCCTGAACTAACTCTGATTGGAGTTAGTAATCAAAAGTATGAGGGCCTGAGGGGGAACGGCCCCCCACATGAGATGTGTGGGGTGAAGCCCCCACAGAACACACTTGTCCCTGAGTGACAGCACAACACCAATTGGTGGCATTATGCTGTCACTGTGCCATCGGTCAATAAAGGTCATGTCACCATGGCATAGTGGAACCAGGCTATGAATGTTTAAGTGTAATATCTTGAAACCCTTTATGAGTGCTGTTGGAGTAGGGGTATGGGCAGTGGCAGTGGGGGAGATGGCAGGGGTGAAGGATGTAGCAGGACCAGGGTTGGGGTGGATGTCCCCCGAGGTGAGTAATAGTAGAGGTAGGATGACGAAGCTTAACTTCATGAATTTGGAGTGATGGGGCTTGGAAGCCGAGTGAGTGAGGTAAAAGGGAGTGGTATAGTGAGGAAGCAGGAGGTGGAGTCATGCAATGCAGATGCATGCGCAGAAGTCATGAGAAAGGGGGGCCCAAAACCGTAACAAAGCAAGGGGGTGTCTGGGGGCATGCCCCCCATGGAATTTTTGAAATGAATCACTGTAAATCATGCATTTTCCTGCATTTTACAGTTAGGTAAGATACATTACAGCCCGAAGCATGAACAGGTGTGCACTTTAGGAACGGAGCTTGGTGCACTGCAGGGGATAGTAACTAGTCACTGTAAATCCGAAGAGAACAAGTTCAAGGTAGAAGAGCACTCACCAGTCTTCCACAATAAGAAATGCAGGAGTCAGTAAATGTGTAAAAGAAATTCCTCAGTTTTATTGCAGGTAATTAACAGATGCATGCAGTGCGGGCTCACCTCCATACCAAAAACACCAGTGCTTTGACAAAACTCTTCCTGAGGGGGTCAGTTTTTCAGTGCCACAATAATCTCTTTTACACAGTTTCCTGAACTAACATACTGTCTGCCCCCTGCTGTTTTAAATACATATAGACATGTTAATTCATGATTTAGATTTAAGCAGCTGTGGTGGGATTCGAACAGTGATAGACAAAATGCAACACAATGGAACATAAGAAATAATAAAAAAAACTGAATATAGGAAACTGTATACAATCAGCCAGAACTGCACTAGGGAAGATGAGTTTGAAAAAGAATCTCAGTAACTATTGTCACACAAAGGGGCTACAAAATAGGCTGACATTTGACAATGCTCTTGAGAGAGCTAAAAATACGGAAAGGGACTTCTTGTTAGAAACAAAGAATCAGGAACAGGGTGTTAACAGATCTGTCTGTTTTATCACCAAATACATTAGGGCATCAGGGGTAGGAAATACTGGCCCCTACTTCTTAATGATTCTATTTTATCAAGAGAATTTACAGAGAGCCTTAGACTTACATTTTCAAGAGCAGATAGTCTTACAGACAGGCTAGAACTGTACATTTGCATTATGTTAAAACCAAACCTGAAACAACCTACAGGATATGGTCAATCCCACCCCCAAAGGGATGTTTCAGTGTGGGAAATGTAACATCTGTGAGTTCTGCTGCCACAGTAATAAATTCCAGCTTGAAGGTTATGAAAACACTGTTTGAGACAGGAAGCTTTCTTAACTGCAGCAGCTCAGGACTCTGAGGTCAGGCAATGTAGACAACAGAAAAAATCAAAAGCCATATTTTTTTTCTATTGATAGCATCTTAAGGGGGGCCAAGGCCAGGGTCAGCCCCCCTCTATGCATGCCTCTGATGCCATGCAGCATTAGAGGTACCTATAAAAGTAGATTGGTTAGGCATGCTAATATTTTTTATGGCTATGGGTGGAGCCTACAGCCATCTTGCTTTCCCTTGGGAAAAAAAAAAGGTATTTCCCTGGAGCACATCTTATTTATTTATTTATTAGCTTTTGGTAACCAGGTAAGTACATTAGGCAAAAGACCTGCCTATTTTCAAGCACGACCCGGGAGTGTACAAAACAACAATGGTACAAGTTTGCAGAGGACAAGACAGGTATAACCCAATCCAGGTAAAACAGGAGGTCAAAAACGTAAGAGTGCAGGGAGGTCAAAAGCATAGCTTCAGGCGAAGTGAACACTCATGTAGGAGTAATAAAACACTAAACAGGTCAAGCAATACTCAGGGTAGCAGTATACTGCAGACATGGCAGGCATGTAGTAAACAGGAAAAACAGAGTGAGAGTTAGGGGCAGCACCAAGTGTGTTCAAGTAGGAGAAAAGTGCTTTTTTGAAAGTATTGTGAGAAGGTCAGTGTTTGATGTTGGGAGGAAGGGAGTTCCAGAATTTGTGAGCAAAGTGGGCTAAAGCTTGCTCACCCATCTTAGTAGAGCAGAGAGGAATGGAGAGCAGGGGAGAGACGGAAGACCTTAGAGGGCGAGAGAGGATCTTAGGGTTTAACATAGCAGCAAGTGAGTTGGGATGGGGCAGATGGGTTAAGGGATCAATGAAGCATCCAAGAGTGTAGGAGCACAGGCCATTGGGAGACAGCCAGTTCAAGACTGAGTAGAGCAGACAATGATGAGTGCGACAGGGAGCCAACAGGGAAAATCTGCAGATGCTGTTGTAAGTGGTATCCCATTTATGTAGATCAGCAACCTTGGCATGAGAGAAGATAGACAGAGCATATTTAAGCCCAGGGAGCAGAACACCCGTGGCTACAGAGATTCTGGCCGAAGGGGTGAGGGAGTGACGTACTCTGTACGTTATATTGGTAAAAGAAGAACTAGACAGATTAAGAACTGGTTTAGTTTAAGGAAGTTAAAGGTATCTTAACAATAAAGTCAATAAAGTATACTTAATGGGTGGTTTAAGTATTAGTGTGTGCAATATTGTAGTATTGTCTTCTTTTTTTCCCTATATGTATTTTATTGTTGTTTAGTGGAGATGTTAATGGATTTGTTGTAATGTGTTAGTTTTTATTCATTTAATATTGAATGTTTGTATTGTAATATGTTTGTTCTTAGTTATATGTGTTAGAACTTTATTGTTATGTATGTTATTTTAATGGATCTCGCTGGAAATGAGTTTCGACTCAGTTGAGTAACCAATTCATTACTCATAATGAATACATTTTTTTACTACTACTGTATGCGGCTCCTATCTTCGAGTTGACGTGTCTACAGACTTCATTAATATGCAAGATGAAGTGGAGTTTTTTGGCCAAGAGTCACACCCAGGTATTTAAATGAGTTTGTATTAGTTATTGCAGACCCATCAGGGCATTGGACCTGCAGATGGAGGGACACGGTTCTAACTTTTCTTAAGGACCTGAAGAGCATAGCCTGAGTCTTTGATAGATTAAGAATGAGATGGTTTGAGGAGAGCCAGGATTCTATCTGAAGAAAGGAGGATGATAGGTGATCACTGATGTCGTTGACACACGTTGAAGTGGCATAGAAGAGCAGATCATCCATGTACATGATAGACTGACAGTGGGGCATGGAGGCAGAAATATTATTAACAAAAATGGAAAAGAGCAAGGGGCCAAGTATTGAGCCCTAAGGGTCACCGCAGGATGTGGAAGTAGTGGCTGAGTGGACTTTATAGAAGGAAATAGACTGCGAATGACTGACAAGATAGCTTTCAATCCAGGATAAGGTGGGACTAGTAGCACCTAGACACTGTAGTTTGTTTAGTAGCAGAGGATAGTTAACCAGGTCGAATTCTTTAGTGAGGTCAATGAATATGGCCCCGGTTAGTCGTCCATTGTCCATGTTAGTCTTAACATCGCTAGTTAAAGGCCTCGGCAATAGTAGAGGGGTGGTTACAGCTGACATCGTTCACCAGCATTTCCTTCAGAGTCTGCTGCCTGCTATTCCCCAGGATCTCATTAATTCGGGACCAATATGTCTTTGGATTGGAAGTGGAGGAGCGCAGTAGTTCCCCGTAGTAGATGCTTTTTGCCAAATGAATCTCCTTCTTGCAGGTATTCCTCAAAGCGCGATATTCCTTGTAGTTGGAGAGCAGTGCGGTGGATTTCCATTTCACCTATAACTTATCCCTTTGCTTTAGGCACTGGAGTAGAGGGCACCTTAGCCACTTAGTAGGTTTGCCCTTAACCCTATGGGTAGAGAGGGGGATATGTCTCCTCTGTAGGGAGAGTAAGGAGTTGGTGAAGTATTCAGTAGCCCTGTTGACATTGTTATTAGTGAAAACAGGGTACCAGTCAACAAGATACAGGACTAGATTACCAGGGCTTGTTTGGTATACATTGAAGTGATCGTGGCTATGGGTGGGGGGGTCCACTTGACCAGCAGGGTGTGTGTGTGTGTGTGTGTGTGTGCTTGGCAACGGTGTTCTAGGTGGGTGGATGGCCACCCATGGCTGGGCTGCCGTGTTGCGCCCTGCAATACTGCAGCCCACCTCTAGGTGGCAAGGAGTTGAGCCATCTTTTCTGGGGCTCAACTTTGAGCCCCCCTATGTGGCGCAATGCAGGGTTGTGCCAGCATATGTGCTGCACATCTCAGGCTGAATATCGGGATGTGCCGCATGTGCATGGGCACGCCCCCTGCATCTGTGTCACATACATTAGCTTTGCACCCCAGTGCATCGAGATTCGCACTGAGCCAGGCAGCCTTCTCAATATCCCGCTGGGGCGCAATGTGGGGTTGCACCGGCGCAACCCCATTGAATATCCTGGCCTTGATGTATAACTTGGTCCGACAAAGCTACTATTTGCAATCATTATAAAGCACTTTAAACATAGTAGGGTGATTTTTATATTGTTATTTGTTATAATAATTTAAGATGATTGTTATTTGTTTGTTATATTGTCTATGTGAGTTTTTGATTGTCGAAATATGTTTATGTGTACGTGTATATGTGTAACTTGCACTTTACTTGGTCTGGAACTTCACTGTAAATTATTTTTTTACTGAAATGATTGCATTCCATTATTTTTATGAACAAAAAATAATTTAGTACTACTTTACTACTATTACTCAGGATATAAACAAAAAAATATTTTGAAGCTGCTGTCATTTAACCCTTACAGGGCTGCAGAATGAGCATCTGTCCAGCTCAAGTCAAATAGATTCATTTGAGTTCTTTCAGCAGCCTAGGGGTTAACTTATTATCTCCTTACTGTGACTTAATACTGACCCAGTAGCACATGGCTAATTAGGCACATGTGTTATGTGGGAGACAGAGCAATGTAAGAAGTAGACCTGGATCCCCCCGGCCCCCAGAATACAAGCTGAGAGTCATAATGTAGGAATTATTACTACCTATTGCTCTCAATACTCCAACATGTCTAAGTTATGTAGCTCAAAAATAAACTAGAACTGCAAAACCAATCATACAGATGGTATAATGACTAGAATATGTTTTTGTCTGTTTTTGTTTGTTTTCTATTATTGGTCCAAAATAAGTATCTGTTCATAAATTTATGAGCCCTGTTTAATAAATGAATGCTCTGCTATGCCATGTTGCTCCAAGTGTTAGTATAAAACAATGTTATCAATGTGTGTCTATTTGCCTGTTACAGCAAGGTTAAACTGATTCCATGCTAAGGAGGCACATTCTGTAATTGAACACTGTCTATTTTGCTTCACTCTGGGCTCCATTTTAATGGGAATTTCAGGCACACAATTAGGGTTTAAGTATCCTTTAAATTTTGTTCTGTTATTTCCTCTGTGTGCATTTACTGTCAACTTACATAATGTATCTCATTGGAACCAGTTTAACATTGCTGAACACAGAAATGAACATACATTCTATAGCAAAATGTATTCAAATCAGAGTTAAAAAACAAATATGTGTGTATAGATTCTGTTTTGCAACAGTAGCCATGAACATGATGAAAGTAGCCCTGATTTAACACAAGTGCTCCTGGGTCATCACATGTAAGTGGCTCTGGTAGGATTTGAAGCAGGTGATTCATTTATTTATTTAGTTTTTGTTAACCGGGTAGGTGCGCTAGCCAGCAGGTGACTATTTTCAGGCACGACCCGGGAGAGTACAATATTTCATATCACGGGAAAAACAGCAATACAATTTGAGGCAGCAACCATACAATTACAATCAAACATTTAGGACATAAAGAGGCAGTACCAGCTAGACTAACATGATAAGGGCTAAACTCAGTAGAGACCATCAGGTCAAGAGCAAGGAGGTGTTAACAGGGGGATATAGGTTCAGGTGAGGGGTTGAAAAGGGGCACGGGTCCAGAGGGACTGCATACGGTTATACTGGGGCGCGCAAGGGAGCAGCCATCTGAGCAGCAGAAAAAAAAGCGCTGGTATACGGGTTTGGCGGTGGGTGGCGGTATAAGCAGCCGATCGTTGTTCCGAGGTTGGGCAAGAGGGCTCATGGCAGTCCCCTGGCCAAGAACATCTGGCGGTAAATGGAAGCCAAAAGAAAGGGAGGGCGAAGGTCGGGATTTACAACATCCACCTGTGATTAGGTTGGAGCAGTGCACAGCTGGCGTTGAGAAGACACGGAAGGGAGGGAGGGCTAGGAAAAGGAGGCGGGCAAGGAAAAGGACCTGGCAGCTTTACGCCTTTAGCGGGACAATGGTCTGGGGTGAGGCTGAGCTCGTGGTTCTCCTCCTGGGCATGCGACTCTGCGGGCGGCCCCTGTCAACAGTCTTCATGGAGGGGCTAAGCGCAGGACTTTGGCGGGTGTGGCAGGGCTGGCGGCACCTCAGCCGTTCCTGGGCAGGCAAAACGGAGGGTCCTCGGCGGCACTGGGGATCCGTCGGTGGGTTCCTAAGCCCCGGCAGGCTAGGAAAAGGACCTGACGGCTTTACACCTTTAGGCAGGACAAAGGTCTAAAAGTGCCGGAGCTCGTGGTTCTCCTCCTGGGCATGCACAGGTGGCATTGAGAAGAGACGGAGGGGAGGGAGGAGGGGAGCTGAAAGAGATGGAAGGGAGGGAGGGTGGAGGAGCTGATAAAAAGAAAGTCGGCCATCAGCGGCAAGCTTTGAAAAACAGCAGGGTACCTAGGGAAGTTAACAAGGGTGGCAGAGACACCCCGGTTGCAGCTTGGGGATGCCACAAGGCTCCACCATCTGGGATAGAAAAAAAAGGAGGGGTGGGTGCGAAGTAGAGGCGGCTGGATTACGGCTTTAGCGGTAGGCAGCGGGAGGGTGCAGCCGGGCTCGTGGTTCCGAGGCTGGGCAGAAAGGCCGAAGGCAGTTGCGATAAGGAGGACCGGTGCAGGAGAGGTGAGGCCATATTATACAGCATCCTACTGAGGCAAGGAAGAGCGGTGCCCAGGTAGCCAGAGGAATAGGAGACGGGAGGAGGGATGGAAAGAGCCATAAGGAGTCAGCCAACAGCAGCGATCCGAGCATCGGCAGGGAGCCCAGGAAGTTAGAGAGGATGTCAGAGACATCCGGTGGTAGGTTAGAGGACATCAGGTTCATGGCTCCACTGTCAGAGATGAAGAAAGGGGGAGGAGGGTGAGTGAAGGAGGCTTGATAATGCTTTAGCGGTGGGAGCAGATAGGTGCAGCCGGGCTTATGGTTCCGTGACTGGGCATAAGGGCTGGTGAATGCTGTCCTGAGGCATCAAACGGTAATGGAGGACATAAAAATACATAATACAGTAGTCCTGTATGTGTAGTAGATAAGTGCAAGACATAAATAAAAACTATACATGAGTGTAATCTGAGATGATAATAGGTGAGGGGTTGAGAAAGGGAGAAAGATCAAGAAGGAGGTAGCAAAGACCAGTAGCAGGGGAGGAGAGTAGCAGCTGGGGAGTTTGAGGGATCAGGTAGGATCAAAGCAGGTGCATGGATCTGAGGTGGCCAGGTGGACTCTCAACCCACGTTTAAAAGAGGGGTGCGAGGGTGCTTGCCTGAGGTCAAGAGGGAGCTGGTTCCATAGCTTTGGGGCTGCATATTGGAAGGAGCCCGTTCCTTTATTTGTGCGGCAGTGAGGAGTTTCCAGCAGGTCTTTATCTGCAGATCTGAGTGGGCGGTTTGGGATCACTGGGAGAAGGAGCTTCGCCAGTGCGGCTGGCTGACTTTGCCTCAGTATGGAGTCATTTAGGCAGGCCAGAAAGTAGCTCCTGATGGCCGGGGGGGAGAGCCACCCAAGGTCCTCATATAGCTGGCAGTGATGAAGCAGTCATGGGGATTGTGAGGCATATCTGCATATGTTATTGTGGGTAATATCCCATCTGTGCAGCACAGATTTGTGAGCGGAGGAAAGTATAGGTGCACAGTAAGTAAGTATAGGTAGCAGGATCCCCTGGCTATGGCAAGCCTGGCTGAGGAGGTGAGCATATAGCTTGTTCTGTGGCTGCCCCTTAGCTTACAGTTAACGCTTCTGCAGGTGGCTTGGATATGAGGCTTAAGTCAAGCGATTGATCAAGTAGGATTCCCAGGTAGTGAAAGGAGGTAACTGTCTGCAGAGGATTTCCATTAGAGTCAAGGATGCTTAGGGGAGTGGGGCACCTTCGGATCTTTTGCATGGTCCCAAGTAACATGGCATTTGTTTTGGCAGAATTCAGAATGGGGCAGTGGGTGATTAACCAGCTCTGGACACTGGAGTAGGCTCTATTAAGCGAGGTATTAATAAGCTCAACATTGGGTGAACTGCTATAGATGACTAAGTCATCAGCGTAGAGGAGCGAGAAACAGGCAGGTAAAGCGTCTGGGAGTTTGTTAATGAAAATAGAGAATAGAAGAGGACCCAGAATGGAGCCTTGGGGCACTCCAATGTTCGTAACCACAGTGGAGGAGATGGCTGAGTTGAATTTGACAGCCTGGGACCTGTTAGCCAGGTAACTTCTGAACCATGCCAGTACAGGGAAGGAGCAGCCTATATTCCTCAGGGAGGATAGAAGCAGGGGGTGGTCTACAAGGTCAAACGCCTTGGTTAGGTCTATAAAGACAGCCCCTGTGAGCGTGCCATGATCCATACCAGTGAGGATGTCGGTGGTGAATTTAGCTAGCGCTGTTGCGGTACTATGATTTTTTCTGAATCCATGCTGTGCATCGTTGAGCTGCTTGGTAGTGTCGAGGAAATCCTGGAGTTGCATGGCAACCAGTTTCTCTAGGATTTTGCAGAGTGGGGATAGAATGGCAATAGGCCTGTAATTAGAGATATCTCTTTTGTTCCCTTTTTTAAAGATGGGGGAGATCCTAGCCATTTTCCAAAGATCAGGGACTGTGCCGCTGGAGAGAGACAAGGTGAAAATTCTTGCTAGAGGTCTGGAGATGAAATGCGCGGCTAGTTTTAAAAGGCGAGGTTCAAGTTGGTCGGAGCCGGGACTGGTGTAGTCTGACAGTTTTTTTAGATGGTTCAGGACCTGAGAGCTGGTAATAGCTTTAAAGTAGAGGAGGTGTGGTATAGGATTTGAGGTACTGGCATGGGTGGCAGAGTCTGTAGGCGGCACGGAGTCGTCAGTGGAGGCAGCTGGTGGCATAGCTCTAGTATAGAGGGAGAGGTCAGAGAACAGGCTGTTAAAGGAGTTTGCAATGGTGATGGGGTTGTTGCAATGGGCGCCATCTATAACCATGTCAGATGGTGTAACTGATTGAGGTGTCCCCAGGAATGTTTTTATGTGCCCCCAAAATTTGCGGGGGTCATGGGCTGAGTTCTTTAGCAGGTTCTGATGGTACACACTTTTCGCCAACCTTATGTTTTTCCTGCAAGAATTTCTTTCTTGCCTGTAGTTTGTGTAGTCCCGGATTGAATGAGAGCTTTTGTAGGATGCCCAGAGCTTGACCCTATGACTTAGTTGTTTAAGGAGGTCTTTATGTAGCCATCTGGTTTGTTTACCCCTGACTCTTCGCGTGGTTTTTGGGGCGTGCTTATTTTGTAATGGGAGAAAAAGCTGTAAAAATAAGTTCAGGGCAGCCTCTACATTCCTCGTACGGTATATATCTGACCAGTCAATGTTAGAGATGTCCCAGAGGAAGGATTCCGTGTCCAGGCTTGCAAAATTCGTGAACGTGACCTGCCGAGGTGGGGGGGGTGGCTGCCCGGAGCGCCACTGGCAGTAGATAGGTGAGTGATCAGTGATGGTATCTGCCATGACCCCAGAGCAAATAATATGTTCAGGTCTGTTTGACAGGATCCAGTCAATAAGCGTACCAGACTGCGGCCCAGACAGTCTGGTGTTTTCCGTGATTTGTTGGTGGAAGTTTAGGCCTTGAACTAGTGAAGCCAGGGAATTTTGAGAGGGGCCTAGCCAGTTCAAGTTGACATTCCCAAGGACGATAGCTTCATTTTTTTTGACTCATTTTAGGGTGAGCTGGAGTGTCTCCTGGAGTCCTTTTACTCCCCCAGAGGGAGGGTTATAGAGGCAGATTACGTGGAATTTTTTTGAGCCAAGAGACAGGAGCTCGTGCAATGATTCACTCATTGTATGGGGGTTTGAGTCACTGAGTATGCTAACGTTCAGGTAGAATTTGTGGTAGAGGGCAACTCCTCCACCTTTCTTAGACCCAGGTCGGTCCCTTTGAATGAGAGAGTAGCCAGGTATGGTGCAGAGGGTATCGGGGGTTCCAGGTTTCAGCCAAGTTTCCTACAGGCAGAGTATGTTGGGATCATGTACCTTGAGCCATGCTTCAACTTCAGGCAGATGATTAACGAGGCTTCTGATGTTCATGTGCACTATGTAAAATCCCTAGATTTATTGAAGATCCTGTCGGGTGCCCCACTGTGGCGGGCCAGGATTCAGTTCAATGTCACCAGAGAGTATTATCAGGAGTGATGCAAGGTACAAAAGCGGTGTGCTAAGGAGGACTGGAGCATTCTTGCATCGCATCCATTTGATTCTGAGGGAAGACAGTAATTTGTAAGTGCAGCCTTTGCGGAGGAGCAGGTGTTCCCAGGAGGGTTTTGGTCTTCGGTCTGTGATCATTAGGTTAGAGAACCTGAAATCAGTGGCTGAGGGGAGGGTTCTGGGAGTCTCGAGGTGCACTGACAGAGAGATTACATTTATACCCCAGAGTAGTGAGAGGAAGATCAGGAAGATAATCCCATTTGGTCGGCCATAGGGGCACAGTGCCTTTGTAGACAAGGTGGACATGGTTCTCACTTAGGTACCGGCAACTTATGCGTGGGTAGATGAGAGGTTTTATAGTAGTGGGCTGGTGTGGGAAGAGAAAGAGATAGAGGAGAAATAGGAGCGCAAAGGATAAGGGAGCGTTTGGAATAAGTGTATCTCTAGGAGAGGCCAAGTGGTTTAACACTGGGCTGGCAAAATTTGGCGCGAGGGAGATTACGAATATTTGGCGCGAGGAGCAAAGTAGAAAAACAAAGTTAATTTAGATGGACGTTAAGGGTAGATCTCCCCTAGTGGTGAGAGAGTATAAGGGACCAATTGGAAAGTGGGCACTTAGTCATATGACACTGGGAGAGCTATAAATCTAAAGGGTCGACCAGAGTGGGTGAGGTGGGGGGAGGGTTGGGAGCCGACGGGACAAACTGCCACCGAAGGGGCTGTAACACTTGAGTCTTGAATCCGCTTAGGGTTAACCTGAAGCAGGTAGGGAGGCGCTTTCGAGCGGCGCTCAGAGTCCCGGTCCAAGAAAGGTTCCCCAAGACCAGCAGACCAGGTGAAAACAGCCGCTTTTCCAGAGGGAGTACAGCCAGGCAGCACTACAGACTGGGCTGGAGGCAACCAGCAGATGGAAAGCGGTGAAAAACATACCTGGCGGCTTTACGCCTTTAGCGGGACAATGGTCTGTGGTGCGGCCCAGCTCGTGGTTCTCCTCCTGGGTGTGCGACTCTGCGGGCGGCCCCTGTCAACAGTCTTCCTGGAGGGCTGAGCGCAGGACTTTGGCGGCGCGGCAGGGCTGGCGGCTGCCAGCGGTTCCTGGGCAGGCAAACAGAGGGTCATCGGCAGCACTGGGGGTCCGTTGGTGGGTTCCTAAGCCCCAGCGGGCTAGGAAAAGGACCTGGCAGCTTTACGCCTTTAGCGGGACAATGGTCTAGGGTGCGGCCGAGCTCGTGGTTCTCCTCCTGGGCGTGCGACTCTGCAGGCGGCCCCTGTCAACAGTCTTCCTGGAGGGGCTAAACGCAGGACTTTGGCAGGTGCGGCAGGGCTGGCGGCTCCTCAGTGGTTCCTGGGCAGGCAAACGGAGGGTCCTCGGCGGCACTGGGGGTCCGTTGGTGGGTTCCTAAGCCCCGGCGGGCTTATTTCAAGCCAAGTAACAACTTTGTAGACATAAAACTGCAGAATGCTGTTTTCTGTTGTGCCATAAATCTGATGTACCACATTTTACTGTCATGTTTTCTATGACACATTTCAGATCACTTTACGAGGATAGGCTGAGGGACCTCAACATGTATTCATTGGAAGAGAGAAGGGAGAGTGGTGATATGATCGAAACCTTCAAGTACTTAAAGGGCATCAACAGGGCTAGTACAGAGGGCATGTTTCGATTAAAGGAAGAAGGAATTACAGGGGGGCAAAGCTTGAAGTTGGTGGGGGTACTTTCAGGAGAGAGGTGAGGAGACAAATGCTTGTTGATCAAAACTTTAAGGGAAGAAATCTGTCAACTACAAAAAAGAGTGGCAACCCAGAAAGGAAACAGAGGAACTAGAATCTTTCCTTGACACTATGGTGGAGAACCTAACTACTCAAGGGCAAGGGCTGAGTACCAGTACACCTACTGTTAAGGGAGATACTAAAATTCACAAGTTAGAGAATTGGGAAACGGTATAAGTAAACCAAAGAACAAAAACCAAAATAAAAATACAACAAAACAAAAGAAAACTAGTACCAAAGACAGAACAAATAGCACTACAGAACAAGTATGATATTTTAAATACAGAATTAACAACAGTGCCCTGAGAGTCTAAAGCTAAAGACACTAGTTTAGTAAATATTGTAGACCAGAGCTCTAAAACTACCCCCCATGAAGTGTCTGAAGTGAATAATTGACCCCTGGAGGATAAGGAAATCAACAGCAAGCCAATGCCAATGAATGTGGATATGAAACACAATGGGGGAGGAGGAAATCAACAAACATTAATACTAGACCATAATCAAATCAACAAGGAAGCAAGGGACATTATAATTATAGGGGATTCTATAACAAGAGGCACAGATGCTATCATATGTGAAGGGAGAAAAATGAACACAGTAGTAAGTACTCTCCCAGGGGTCAGGTTGACTGATGCAGATACATTACTGAATGGACTATTAGAAGGTACCCATAATCCTCTGGTCATACTCCATGTAGGAGTAAACGACATAGGAAGAAGTAGCAAAACATCTATATAAAGCAACTACAAAAATGTAGTAAATAGAATAAAAGACGGGGAAGGGAGTAATTATCTCAGGAATATTACCTACCGATGGAGCACAGCATTACAAAAATGAAACTATAGATGAAATCAATACACGGCTGCAGCAATTTTGTTTAATAAATAAACTGGGCTTTATGGATAACTCTGTAACATTTTTAAATAAAGTTATATTTATAGAGCATGGAATACATCTAAATAAAGCTGGGACAAAAATGCTAGGCAAGAGAATAAATGAAGCGATTAAACTGCATTTAAACTGGTTCCGGGGGGGAAGAAACACCTGACATAACAGCTAAAAACAAAGAAAAGAACAATAGCAAACAGTTTATGGACTGCAATGGGGTACTTATGAATGCAAGAAGCTTAATCAACAACTTTGATGAATTTAAACATCTTCTAGTGTCTTAAAATATCTATCTTGCTTTAGTAACAGAGACCTGGTGGGAGGACATGGGTCCATACAACAAAAATATTGAGGGCTATACACTGTATACTAAATCTAGAACATACAGGAAAGGGGGGAGGAGTAGCTATTTATATAAAGAGTTCAATAAACAGTGAAGAATTAATTCTGGAACAACATAACTTAGAAATGCTCTGGCTAAAGATCTGTTTTAAAAAAGGATCAGATAAAAACTTAGGGTTAATTTATAGACCCCCTTCAATTTCAATAGACGAAGATCACCTCTTAATAAACTATATATCAAAACTGGATCCAGTCAAGGAAAACATTTTAATGGGTGATTTCAATTTGCCAGGAATAAACTAGGCCAACTCTAGCGGCTCCACTACCATTGAAAAAACATATGTAGAAGTCATAGACCAAATAGGTCTTGAACAAAAAGTTACCAAATGCACTACAGATAGCAACATACTGGACCTAATTATGACCAACAGTGAAAAGTTAAAAAATGTAGAAGTTTCACATCCTCTTGGAAACAATGATCATCAGTTGGTCCTTTCCAAATAAAGGAAGATTCCTCAACAGAGGTTGTAAACAAGTATACTAATAATTTATGAACATACAAAGTTGTCTGTTTGGAATAAAATCATGCTAATCAAGTGGAAACATAAACTATGGACCTGATCAGTGACATTTTCAAGAGCTTTCTAGTAGACCTCTAAAAATACTAATACTTTTGCAAAGTATTGCCACAATGTTTAATATCTGAAACATTTATTTTTTACCAGTCTTAATTAGAAGACATTTCACCTGAGACTAGGGCCCTAGACACAAAGGGCAGGATATTCAGACTGCGCCAGGCAGGGGTGCAAGCCTGGGCGCAGTGCAACTGGGCTGAGCCAGGGCATAGTCTATGTGATATTCAACTGTGCTGCACCATGGCTCAGCACTGTTGAATATGGCACTGGGGGCAACTGCACTGCACCAGCGCAAGTGGCAGATGAGGAGCAGGGGGATGCGCCAGCGCAAGTGCGGGTGTGCTAGGTGCATTAACCATGATATTCAGCGCTGGGTATGCAGATGAGGCCGTTATGCATGCAAGGTGCAAATGGGGCCATTTGCATGTCATTATGGCCCCATTTGCAAGTGGTGAGCTGATCCCCGGCGACTTGAGCCTGGCGCCCTGCCAGGCAGTAGCCATCAGGGACCGACGCTCTCCTGCCAATCAGCGGGAACCACCGCCATGTTCCCCGATCATGGGCATAAGTGTATACACTCCCTGGTGGTCCATTGGACTGCTATCTCCTTCCCGATCATGGGCATATGCATAAAATAACCCTGGTGGTCCAGTGGACCCTACCCCATCGCCCGATCGCGGGCATGTAATAAAGAATTCCCTGTTGATACAGTGGACTGATCCCCAACGCCCACTCACGGGCAGTAGTCAATCACCCTGTGGTCCAATGGTACCCCTCTCCCACCTGCCACATAGACCTCTGCCACCTGCACCCCCAGTCAGTGGCAGGTGGCTTCCACCCACAAGCTGCCCTGGCTGCCCGCTGACTGACAGCATAATCTGGCTGTGTGCCTGTTGATCACTGTGTGGGCCAATGGGCATGAGCCACACTGTAGTACACAGTCCCAAAATGTGAATAAACTATTCACATTTTGGGACTGTGTAGTACATTCTGGTCTGCACGCCCATTGGCCACGAGTGGATCAATAGGGATACAGCTGTTCTGTGGCGCGTCAGTCGGCGGGCGGGCTGGGCGGCTTTGGCGGAGGGATCTGCCACCCGCCACTGACTGGGGGCAGGTGGCGGGTCTACATGGGTGGGGAGGGAGGGGGGTACTGTTGGACCACAGGGTGACTGACTACTGCCCGCAAGTGGGCATCAGAGATCGGTCCACTGGACCATTAGGGATTTCTTTATTACATTCCTGTGAACGGACGATGGGGTAGGGTTCACTGGACCACCAGGGTTATTTACATCATGGCCATTATGGGACGATGGGTTAAAGTCCACTGGACAACCAGCATTTCTTTACATCATGCCCGCGATCAGGCGAGGGGGGGCACCATGCCACCGGGGCAGGGGGCTCCTGGATTGTATCCTGGGCGGTCGGGTGGCGACGGACAGCAGGCGGCTGCTGTGTTGCACCCAGCAATGTGGCAGCCCACCTGTGGGTGTCCCCAACTTGTTCCTGGATTTGAGGGGCTCAACACTGCGCACCCCTGTGTGGCGCAAGGCAGGTTTGTGCCTGCATGTGCGCCGCACATCCCAGGCTGAAAATCAGGATGTGCTGCGTATGCATGGGCACGCCCCCCCACACTTGCACTCCATACATTACTGGTGCACCCCGGCACATCGGGGTTGCGCAGTGCAGCCAGACCCTTTGAATATCATGCCAGAGCACATCGGTGGGTTGTGCATTGCACAACCCTGTTGTGCCATGTGCAACCCCTTTGAATATCCCGCAAAATGTTGATATTAAAATGGTGTAAGTGCCATAAAACATTTCAAATCCTCCTAGCACAGTTTGCATCCAGACTAAAAGGCCCTTAAAATGTTTTAACGAAAACATTTTTAAACCCTGCTAAGCTCAGTCTACACTAGGGCTCCTGTAATGCTACTGGCATACAAAACCACTAGAGAAGCTCCTAAACACAGTTCGCATCCACACTGGTAAAGTTTTCAAACTGTTTTTGAAAACCGTTCTCAAAATCTAACTCTTGTTCATTTTAGGGGTCAGAAAGCATTCCGATCAGCTAGGAAGATGTCTTTAAAATAGGTTAGGGCTTTATCAACCAAGGAGGTGCTTGCTAGAGGGGACTTGTCTGAGAGCGCAGGGCTATGCAGAAGAGGTTCCAATTCTAGGGATTTATAGGTCTCTATTTGTAGGGTTTTATGTGGGGATTTAGGGCTCTGAACATTTTAGACCAGGAAAACTGGGCTGTGGTCACTGAGAGCATCTGGAAGGAAGCTGGAGGCGATGTTTCTATGGAGGTGGGAAGTTAGCCTAATGAAGTAGGGAGTGGTTTTGGATCTTGTGATTAGGGTGGGTGGGTGTTCTGTAATTAGTTGTGAGAGGTTGAGGGCACCGATAGCATTTCTTGTGGTAGATGTTGTTGGGCACAATCAATTTTAATTGAGGTCACCAAGAATGTAAAGCACACCAGATTGAGAGAGGGAAGTAATGGAAGTTAGGAGGTCAAGGGAGACAGCAGGATGGACATTTGGACAGCAATAGATATCGGCTACAAAGATAGGGATAGAGAAAGGGAGGGATACATCGATGGCTACAGCATCATGGGTTGCCGGGTTTTAGGAGAAGACTGGGAAATATTGGACGGAGGCACGGATACATATGGCCACTCCACCACCTCTGCCTGCTCTGTCTAGCCTTAGGATGGAGTAACTGGGGATGTAGACCAAGTGGTCAGAAATCGTGCTCTTTAGCCATGTTTCGGTTATAATTAGAATGTTTGGTTTCAGGGCAGCAACCATGGCTTGAAGGAGGTCTAGTTTTTGAAGTAGAGTATGAAGTATACCAACCGTGCAGTGTCGGTTCTACAGTGAAGACCATCACAGCGACATTGTCGGCAGTCGCTGTGACGGTCTCCACTACCTGACACTGGCGCCAGGGAGGTGTTTGCCCCATCCTGAACTAACTCTGATTGGAGTTAGTAATCAAAAGTATGGGGGCCTGAGGGGGGAAGGGCCTCCCACATGAGATGTGTGGGGTGAAGCCCCCCACAGAACACACTTGTCCCAGAGTGACAGCACAACACCAATTGGAGGCGTCGAGCTGTCACTGTGCCATCAGTCAACAAAGGTCATGTCACCGTGGCATAGTGGAACCAGGCTACGAATGTTTAAGTGTAATATCTTGAAACCCTTTATGAGGGCTGTTGGAGTAGGGGTATGGGCAGTGGCAGTGGGGGAGATGGCAGGGGTGAAGGATGTAGCAGGACCAGGGTTGGGGTGGATGTCCCCCGAGGTGAGTAATAGTAGAGGTAGGATGAATAAGCGTAACTTCATGAATTTGGAGTGATGGGGCTTGGAAGCCGAGTGAGTGAGGTAAAAGGGAGTGGTATAGTGAGGAAGCAGGAGGTGGAGTCATGCAATGCAGATGCATGCTCAGAAGTCATGAGCAAGAGGGGCCCAAAACCGTAACAAAGCAAGGGGGTGTCTGGGGGCATGCCCCCCATGGGATTTTTGAAATGAATCACTGTAAATCATGCATCTTCCTGCATTTTACAGTTAGGTAAGATACATTACAGCCCAAAGCATAAACAGGTGTGCACTTTAGGAACGGAGCCTGGTGCACTGCCGGGGATAGTAACTAGTCACTGGAAATCCCAAGAGAACAAGTTCAAGGTAGAAGAGCACTCACCAGTCTTCCACAATAAGAAATGCAGGAGTCAGTAAATGTGTAAAAGAAATTCCTCAGTTTTATTGCAGGTAATTAACAGATGCATGCAGTGCGGGCTCACCTCCATACCAAAAACACCAGCGCTTTGACAAAAGTCTTCCTGAGGGGGTCAGTTTTTCAGTGCCACAATAATCCCTTTTACACAGCTTCCTGAACTAACGTACTGTCTGCCCACTGCTGTTTTAAATACATATAGACATGTTAATTCATGATTTAGATTTAAGCAGCTGTGGTGGGATTCGAACAGTGATAGACAAAATGCAACATAATGGAACATAAGAAATAATAAAAAAAACTGAATATAGAAAACTGTATACAATCAGCCAGAACTGCACTAGGGAAGATGAGTTTGAAAAAGAATCTCAGTAACTATTGTCACACAAAGGGGCTACGAAATAGGCTGACATTTGACAATGCTCTTGAGAGAGCTAAAAACACGGAAAGGGACTTCCTGTTAGAAACAACGAATCAGGAACAGGGTGTTAACAGATCTGTCTATTTTATCACCAAATACATTAGGGCATCAGGGGTAGGAAATACTGGCCCCTACTTCCTAATGATTCTATTTATCAAGAGAATTTACAGAGAGCCTTAGAATTACATTTTCAAGAGCAGATAGTCTTACAGACAGGCTAGAACTGTACATTTGCATTATGTTAAAACCAAACCTGAAACAACCTACAGGATATGGTCAATCCCACCCCCAAAGGGATGTTTCAGTGTGGGAAATGTAACATCTGTGAGTTCTGCTGCCACAGTAATAAATTCCAGCTTGAAGGTTATGAAAACACTGTTTGAGACAGGAAGCTTTCTTAACTGCAGCAGCTCAGGACTCTGAGGTCAGGCAATGTAGACAACAGAAAAAAAATCAAAGGCCATCTTTTTTTTCTATTGATAGCATCTTAAAGGGGGCCAAGGCCAGGGTCAGCCCACCTCTATGCATGCCTCTGATGCCATGCAGCATTAGAGGTACCTGTTAAAGTAGATTGGTTAGGCATGCTAATATTTTTTATGGCTATGGGTGAAGCCTACAGCCATCTTGCTTTCCCTTGGAAAAAAAAAGGTATTTCCCTGAAGCACATCTTATTTATTTATTTATTAGCATTTGGTAACCAGGTAAGTACATTAGGCAAAAGACCTGCCTATTTTCAAGCACGACCCGGGAGTGTACAAAACAGCAATGGTACAAGTTTTCAGAGGACAAGACAGGTATAACCCAATCCAGGTAAAACAGGAGGTCAAAAACGCAAGCATGCAGGGAGGTCAAAAACATAGCTTCAGGTGAAGTAAACACTCATGTAGGAGTAATAAAACACTGAACAGGTCAAGCAATAAACTGGGTAGCAGTATACTGCAGACATGGTAGGCATGTAGTAAACAGGAAAACCAGAGTGAGAGTTAGGGGCAGCACCAAAGGTGTTCAAGTATGAGAAAAGTGCTTTTTTGAAAGTATTGTGAGAAGGTGAGTGAGTTCTTGATGTTGGGAGGAAGGGAGTTCCAGAATTTGGGAGCAAAGTGGGCGAAAGCTTGCTCACCCATCTTAGTGGAGCAGAACGGAATTGAAAGCAGGGGAGAGGCAGAAGACCTTAGATGGCGAGAGTGGATCCCAGGGTTTAACATAGCAGCAAGTGAGTTGGGACGGGGCAGATGGGTTAAGGGATCAATGAAGCATCCAAGAGTGTAGGAGTGCAGGCCATTGGGAGACAGCCAGTTCAAGGCTGAGTAGAGCAGACAATGATGGGTGCAACAGGGAGCCAACAGGGAAAATCTGCAGATGTTGTTGTAAGTGGTGTCCCATTTATGTAGATCAGCAACCTTGGCAAGAGAGAAGACAGGTAGAGCATATTTAAGCCCAGGGAGCAGAACACCTGTGGCTACAGAGATCCTGGCCGAAGGAGTGAGGGAGTGACGTACTCTGTACGTTATGTTGGTACAAGAAGAACTAGACAGATTAAGAACTGGTTTAGTTTAAGGAAGTTAAAGGTATCTTAATAATAAAGTCAATAAAGTATACTTAATGGGTGGTTTAAGTACGAGTGTGTGCAATACTGTAGTATTGTCTTCTTTTTTCCCTATATGTATTTTATTGTTGCTTAGTTGAGATGTTAATGGATTTGTTGTAATGTGTTAGTTTTTATTTATTTAATATTGAATGTTTGTATTGTAATATGTTTGTTCTTAGTTACATGTGTTAGAACTTTATTGTTATGTATGTTAGTTTAATGGATCTCGCTGTAATTGAATTTTGACTCAGTTGAGTAACCAATTCATTAATCTTAATGAATACATTTTTTTTATCACTACTGTACGTGGCTCCTATCTTCGAGTTGACGTGTCTACAATCCTCATTAATATGCAAGGTGAAGAGGGGTTTTAGGTCAAGAGTCACACCCAGGTATTTAAATGAGTTTGTATTAGTTATTGCAGACCCATCAGGGCATTGGACCTGCAGATAGGGGGACTCGGTTCTGACTCTTTTTAAGGACCCGAAGAGCATAGCATGAGTCTTGGACAGATTAAGAATGAGGAGGTTTGAGGAGAGCCAGGATTGGATCTGAAGAAAGGAGGATGATAGGTGATCACTGGTGTCATTGACAGATGAAGTGGCATAGAAGAGCAGATCATCCATGTACGTGATAGACTGACAGTGGGGCATGGAGGCAGGAATATTATTAACAAAAATGGAAAAGAGCAAGGGGCCAAGTACTAAGCCCTAAGGGACACTGCAGGATGTGGAAGTAGTGGCTGAGTGGACTTTACAGAAGGAACAGACTGCGAATGACTAACAAGATAGTTTTCAATCCAGGATAAGGTGGGACCAGTAGCACCTAGACACTGTAGTTTGTTTAGTAGCAGAGGATAGTTATCCAGGTAGAACGCTTTAGTGAGGTCAATGAATATGGCCCTGGTGAGTCATCCATTGTCCATGTTAGTCTTAACATCGCTAGTAACAGCTTGAGAGTAGTAGTAGTACTATGCCCAGGCCTAAAGCCATGCTGGATAGAGGACTGAAGATTGAACTCCATTAGGTGAGAAGAAATCTGTCCATGGATTAATTTTTCCAGCAGTTTGCTAAGGGTGGGCAGTATAGTAATGGGCCTATAGTTTGTTAATATCTTAGGGTCACCTTTTTTGAACATGGGAATAATCCTGGCAGTTTTCCATAAAAAAGGAACAGTAGAGGTGGAAATGGAAAGGTTAAATAGCCTGGTTACAAGGGTAGCTAGAAGGGATGCAGACCGACAAAGGATCCTTGCCTCAAGACCATCGGGACCTGCCCTACCATGTATGGGAATTGATATGAGTAGTTTTAGGACTTCTGATCTCATGACAGGAGCTAACATCAAAGGAAAAGGTGCATCAGTGGTATCCTGATGTGTTATCAGTGGGCCATGAGGCGAGGTCAGAGGGATATTGGGAAGCTTAGTGAAGAGAGAGCTAAAGGCCTCGGCAATAGTAGAGGGGTGGTTACAGCTGACATCGTTCACCTGCATTTCATTCAGAGTCTGCAGCCTGCTATTCCCCAGGATCTCATTAATTTGGGACCAATATGTCTTTGGATTGGAAGTGGAGGAGTGAAGTAGTTCTCGGTAGTAGATGCTTTTTGCCAAATGAATCTCCTTCTTGCAGGTATTCCTCAAAGCGTGATATTCCTTGTAGTCAGAGAGCAGTGCGGTGGATTTCCATTTCACCTATAACTTATCCCTCTGCTTTAGGCACTGGAGTAGAGGGTGCCTAAGCCACTTAGTAGGTTTGCCCTTAACCCTCTGGGTAGAGAGGCGGATATGTCTCCTCTGTAGGGAGAGTAAGGAGTTGGTGAAGCATTCAGTAGCTCTGCTGACATTGTTATTAGTGAAAATAGGGTACCAGTCAACAAGACACAGGACTAGATTACAAGGGCTTGTTTAGTATACATTGAAACGATCGCAGCTATGGGTGGGGGGGGTCCACTTGACCATCAGGGTGTGTGTGTGTGTATGCTTGGCAATGGTGTTCTAGGTGGGTGGATGGCCACCCATGGCTGGGCTGCCGTGTTGCACCCTGCAATACTGCAGCCCACCTCTAGGTGGCCAGGAGTTGAGCCATCTTTTCTGGGGCTCAACTTTGAGCCCCCTGATGTGGCGCAATGCAGGGTTGTGCCAGCATATGTGCCACACATCCCAGGCTGAATATCGGTATGTGCTGCATATGCATGGGCATGCCCCCTGCATTTGTGTCGCATACATTAGCTTTGCACCCCGGCGCATTGAGATTTGCAGTGAGCCAGGCAGCCTTCTCAGTATCCCGCTGGGGCACAATGTGGGGTTGCGCCGGTGCAACACCGCTGCACCAGGTGCAACCCCATTGAATATCCTGGCCTTGATGTATAACTTGGTCCAACAAAACTACTATTTGCAATCATTATAAAGCACTTCAAACATAGTAGGGTGATTTTTATATTGTTACTAGTTATAATAATTTAAGATGATTGCTATTTGTTTGTTATATTGTCTATATGAGTTTTTGATTGTCGAAATATGTTAATGTGTACTTGTATATGTGTAACTTGCACTTTACTTGGCCTGGAATTTCACTGTAAATGAGTTTTTTACTCAAATGAATGCATTCCATTATTTTTATGACCAAAAAATGATTTACTACTACTTTTCTACTACTACTCAGGATATAAACAAAAAAATATATTTTGAAGCTGCTGTCATTTAACCCTTACAGGGCTGCAGAATGAGCATCTGTCCAGCTCAAGTCAAATAGATTCATTTGAGTTCTTTCAGCAGCCTAGGGGTTAACTTATTATCTCCTTACTGTGACTTAATCCTGACCCAGAAGCACATAGCTAATTAGGCACATGTGTTATGTGGGAGACAGAGCAATGTAAGAAGTAGACCTGGATCCCCCCCCACCCCAGAATCCAAGCTGTGAGTCATAATGTAGGAATTATCACTACCTATTGCTCTTCATACTCCAACATGTCTAAGTTATGTAGTTTAAAAATAAACAAGAACTACAAAACCAATCATACAGATGGTATAATGACTTGAATATGTTTTTGTCTATTTTTGTTTGTTTTCTATTACTGGTCCAAAATAAGTATCTGTTCATAAGTTTATGATCCCTGTTTAATAAATAAATGCTCTGATATGCCATGTTGCTCCAAGTGTTAGTACTAAAACAATGTTATCAATGTTATCAATGTGTGTCCCTTTGCCTGTTACAGCAAGGTTAAACTGATTCCATGCTAAGGAGGCACATTCTGCAATTGAACACTGTCTATTCTGTTTAACTCTGGGATCCATTTTAATGGGAATTTCAGGCACGCAATTAGGGTTTAAATATCCTTTAAATTTTGTTCTGTTATTTTCCTTGTGTGCATTTACTGTCAGCTTACATAAGGTATCTCATTGGAACCAGTTTAACATTGCTGAACACAGAAATTAACATACATTCTACAGCATAAGTGGCTCTGGTAGGATTTGAAGCAGGTGATTCATTATTTCAAGCCAAGTAACAACTTTGTAGACATAAGACTGCAGAATGCTGTTTTTTGTTGTGTCATAAATCTGATGTACCACATTTTACTGTCATGTTTTCTATGACACATTTCACATCACCTTTCGAGGATAAGTGGAGGGACCTCAACATGTACTCATTGAAAGAGAGAAAGAAAAGTGATGATATGATCAAAACCTTCAAGTACTTAAAGGGCATCAACAGGGCTAGTATAGAGGGCATGTTTCCATTATAGAGAGAAGGAATTACAGGGGGGCACAGCTTGAAGCTGGTGGGGGTACTTTCAGGAGAGAGGTGAGGAGACAAATGCTTGTTGATCGAAACTTTAAGGGAAGAAATCCGTCAACTACAAAAAAGGGTGGCAACCCAGAAGGAAATAGGGGAACTAGAATATTTCCTTGACACTGTGGTGGAGAATCTAACTACTCAAGGGCAAGGGCTGAGTACCAGTACACCTACTGTTAAGGGAGATACTAAAATTCACAAGTTAGAGAATTGGGAAACAGTAAAGGCTAGCCAAAGTACAAAAACTAAAATTAAACAAACAACAAAACAAAAGAAAAATAGTGCCAAAGAGAGAACACATAACACCACAGAACAAGTATGGTATTTTAAATACAGAATTAACAACAGTGCCCCAATAGTCTAAAGCTAAAGACACTAGTTTAGTAAATATTGTAGACCAGAGCTCTATAACTACCCCTCACAAGTGTCTGAAGTGAATAATTGACCCCTGGAGGATAAGGAAATCAACATCAAGCCAATGCCAATGAATGTGGATATGGAACACAATGAAGGAGGAGGAAATCAACAAACATTAATACTAGACCATATTTCAAATCAACAAGGAAGAAAGGGACATTATAATTATAAGGGATTCTTTAACAAGAGGAACAGATGCTATCATACGTGAAGGGAGAAAAATTAACACAGTAGTAAGTACTCTCCCAGAGTTCAGGTTGACCGATGCAGATACATTACTGAATGGACTATTAGAAGGTACCCATAATCCTCTGGTCATACTCCATGTAGGAGTAAACGACATAGGAAGAAGTAGCAAAACATCTATACAGAGCAACTACAAAAATTTAGTAAATAGAATAAAAGATGTGGAGGGGAGTAATTATCTTAGGAATATTACCTACTGATGGAGCACAGCATTACAAAAATGAAACTATAGATGAAATCAATACATGGCTGCAGCAGTTTTGTTTAATAAATAAACTGGGCTTTATGGATAACTCTGTAACAGTTTTAAATAAAGTTATATTCAAAGAGCATGGAATACATCTAAATAAAGCTGGGACAAAAATGCTAGGCAAGAGAATAAATGAAGCGATTAAACTGCATTTAAACTGGTTCCGGGGGGGAAGAAACATCTGACATAACAGCTAAAAACAAAGAAAAGAACAATAGCAAACAGTTTATGGACTGGAATGGGGTACTTATGAATGCAAGAAGCTTAATCAACAACTTTGATGAATTTAAACATCTTCTAGTGTCTTAAAATATCCATCTTGCTTTAGTAACTGAGACCTGCTGGGAGGACATGGACCCATGCAACAAAAATATTGAGAGCTATACTCTGTATACTAAATCTAGAACATACAGAAAAGGGGGTGGAGTAACTATTTATATCAAGAGTTCAATAAACAGTGAAGAATTAATTCTGGAACAACATAACTTAGAAATTATCTGGCTAAAGATCTGTTTTAAAAATGGATCAGATATAAACTTAGGGTTAGTTTATAGACCCTCTTCAATTTCAATAGACGAAGATCACCTCTTAATAAACTATATATCAAAATTGGATCCAGTCAAGGAAAACATTTTAATGGGTCATTTCAATTTTCCAGGAATAAACTGGGCCAACTCTAGTGGCTCCACTACCATTGAAAAAACATATGTAGAAGTCATAGACCAAATAGATCTTGAACAAAAAGTTACCAAATGCACTACAGATAGCAACATACTGGACCTAATTATGACCAACAGTGAAAAGGTAAAAAATGTAGAAATTTCACATCCTCTTGGAAACAATGATCATCAGCTGGTCCTTTTCCAAATAAAGGAAGATTCCCCAATAGAGGTTGTAAACAAGTGTACTAATAATTTGTGAACATACAAAGTTGTCTGTTTGGAATAAAATCATGCAAATCATGTGGAAACATAAACTATGGACCTGATCAGTGACATTTTCAAGAGCTTTCTAGTAGACCTCTGAAAAATACTAATACTTTTGCAAAGTATAGCAGCAATGTTTAATATCTGAAACATTTATTTTTTACCAGTCTTAATTAGAAGACATTTCACCTGAGACTAGGGCCCTATACACAATGGGCAGGATATTCAGACTGCTCCATGCAGGGGAGCAAGCCTGGGCGCAGTGCAACTGGGTTGAGCCAGGGCATAGTCTATGCGATATTCAACTGTGCTGCACCATAGCTCAGCACTGTTGAATATGGCACTGGGTGCACCTGCACTGCACCAGCGCAAGTGACAGATGAGGAGCAGGGGAATGCACCAGCGTAAGTGCGGGTGTGCTAGGCGCATCAACCATGATATTCAGCGCTGGGTATGCAGATGAGGCCGTTATGCATGCAAGGTGCAAATGGGGCCATTTGCATGTCATTATGACCCCATTTGCAAGTGGTGTGCTGATCCCCGGCGACTTGCGCCTGGGGCCCTGCCAGGCTGCAGCCATCAGGGACTGATGCCCTCCTGCCCATCAGCGGGAACCACCACCATGTTGCCCGATCATGGGCATAAGCGTATACACTCCCTGGTGGTCCAGTGGACTGCTATCTCCTGCCTGATCATGGGCATATGCATAAAATAACCCTAGTGGTCCAGTGGACCCTACCCCATCACCCAATCATGGGCATGTAATAAAGAATTCCCTGGTGATACAGTGGAGTGATCTCCAATGCCCGCTCGCGGGCGGTAGTCAATCACCCTGTGGTCCAATGGTACCCCTCTCCCCACCCACCCATGTAGACCCCTGCCACCCTGCACCCCCAGTCAGTGGCAGGTGGCAGCTTCCCACCCACAAGCTTCCCGGCCACCTGCCGACTGACAGCATTCAGTACAGCTGTATGCCTATTGGTCCACTGCCTGGGCCAATGAGCATGTAGACGGACTCTACTACACGGTCACAAATATGAATGAACCATTCACATTTTCAGGACTGTGTATTCTAGTCTGCCGCCCATTGGCTATACAGTGGACCAATCAGGCACAGCCGGATTATGCTGTGTCAGTCGGGCGGGCAGGGAGCTGCTGCCCGCTGTTGACCGGGGGTGGTGGTTGGTGGGCTCCACATGGCTGGGTGGGGAGGGTAGTACCGTTGGACCACAGGGTGACTGACTACTGCCCACAAGTGGGCATTGGAGATCGGTCCACTGGACCACCAGGGATTTCTTTATTACATGCCTGCGAACGGACGATGGGGTAGGGTCCACTGGACCACCAAGGTTATTTACATCATGCCCATGATCAGGTGATGGGTTAGGGTCCACTGGACAACCAGCATTTATTTACATCATGCCCATGATCAGGCGAGGGGGGGCACCATGCCCCCTGGGCAGGGGGCTCCTGGATTGTATCCTGGGTGGTCGGGTGGTGGCGCACAGCAGGCAGCTGCTGTGTTGCACCCAGCAATGTAGCAGCCCACCTGTGGGTGTCCCCAACTTGTTCCTGGATTTGAGGGGCTCAACGCTGAGCCCCCCTGTGTGGCGCAAGGCAGGTTTGTGCCTGCATATGCACCGCACATCCCAGGCTGAATATCTAGATGTGCTGCGTATGCATGGGCACGCCCCCGCACTTGCACTCCATACATTACTGGTGCACCCCGGCACATCGTGGTTGTGCAGTGCAGCCAGCCCCTTTGAATATCATGCCAGGGCACATCGGTGGGTTGTGCATGGCACAACCCTGTTGTGCCATGTGCAACCCCTTTGAATATCCCATCCAATGTTGATATTAAAATGGTGTAAGTGCCTTAAAACATTTTAAATCCTCCTAGCACAGTTTATATCCAGACTAAAATCACCTTAAAATGTTTTAACGGAAACATTTTTAAACCCTGCTAGGACCTGTCTACACTAGGGCTCCTGTAATGCTACTGGCATACAAAGCTATTAGAGAAGCTCCTAAATACGGTTCACATCCACACTGGTAACATTTTCAAACTGTGTTTCAAAACTGTTCTCAAAATCTGATACAGTAGTAACAGGTCTTAGCATGGTTTTCAAAATGATTTGAAACTGAGCACGGTTACCTGACTAGTGTGGACAGAAGTCAGTAAGATGTTCACCAGCTACAGCAATTACTGGTCCGTCAGCATACTTCAGAAACCCTGTTTCTCTGCCATGGAATCTCCCTCTGGTGTTGATGGACTTTGACCATTTTTAAATATGGTTCAGCTGCAGTGTGGATGTAATAGCATGGTATGCGCTGAACCATGTTTAAAAATGTTATAACAAAACCGTGCTCAGTGTGGACAGGGTCTTTGATACCTAGTCTTAAAACCATTTTTAAAAATGTTAGAGCTAGCGTGGTATTACTCACATGTCTGGGCAGCAGTGAAAATGTTTTAAGCTGTAACGGTTTAACTAAAATCTTTCCAGCTACAGTGTGTACAGGCAAGCACAGTTCTGTGTGTTGGACATATTATGAAATAGTTACAGGGAGAACAGGTTTAATGCCAGCAGTGTGGACACACTAAACCATTATCAAAAATGGCTATTGAATAGTGTGGATGCTGCTAAACTGGTTTTAAAAACAGTTTTCAAAACTATTTCTGTAGTGTGTACAGGGACTAAGTATGGTACGTAGAACAACACTTGGAGACTGACATATTCTGTTCCCATGCACACCTCATCAGCATTTTGATCTCACTAATTATTAATTATTAATGCATACATCAACCAGCTCCCCTTCTGCGAAAGTGCTGATCACTGGTGACGTCACTATGAGTAAGTGGATGCTTATGAAGTATGAAGAGGAACATTTCTAGGTATTGTAGGTCATCCTTTAGCATACTAATCTATTCATCACACTTTGCACTGTTAGAAGGAAAATCTAATTGCTGAAAGAAAAAATACTTCTAATGTATAAAGTAACTACTGGATTCTTTGAAAAATTTAGCAACAGCTTCTGTCTTTTTGCCAGCACATTCCTAGTTTCTTTTAACCCTGTTCACACTACACCAGAAAACCCCCTCAGTAACATTACAGATGGTTCAAACTGTTACCATAACGATTTGTATTCACAATGGTAATGTTACAGAAGGCATTTTCGAAACCGTTACTGAAATCACTTATGAGGTGGTTTCAACAATAGTTTTGAAAATGGTTACGCCTCTGTAACATTACCAGCTGTAGTGTGGATGCATGAGCATGTAGCTCCAACATTGCCCTCAGCACAGCACGAACTGCACTGTGGGATAGGGAGCTGACCATAACGGTCACACTTCGCCCGGTGTGTGGATGGACTGTAACGGTTTCCAGAACAGTTCACAGGTAATGTAGATGCATTGTAAAATTACCTGTTTGAACTGTTTTGGAAATGTTATAGATTTTCTGGAGGTAGTGTGGAAAGGGCCTAAGTTGCAGATTTGCCATAAAACCAGGATACACTGCAATGACATGACATAAAGGATAGAAGGCACGTGCATTAATGCCAGCTAATATAACATTGAAACCCACCAACTTCATGAATTTGTTTCATTTAAAACAAAAGTTTACTTTGGGGTCAGAGAACTGAGCAGAGTTTGAAGTGGTTCAAGTGGATTAAACTGATTCAGACTCTGATGTACCCAGTTGCTATGTATGGTAGTACACTACCCCTGCCCTGCAAGCTCAAATAGTGCTGTAGGGTCTGGGTTGAGAACTCCTGTGAAAATTCATTTCCAAAAGATGTTGACTTAAAGTTTAGATGTGAACTGTACAGTACTTCCACACCAATGGAAGTATGTAGTGGACTAGATTGGATGAGGTTGGGAGCTAGTACAGCCCCCTTGGGAAGCACTACAAACTCACTATAATCCCCAACAGTACACTCCACCCTGTTTTTATACAATCCAAGCAACACTTTAGGGGAAAAAAAGCACTTTAATGAACTACAAATAGCATGCTCACTCAAATAATATGCTCACAAGTCCGTAATTTCAAAAAATATAAGGAAGTTAATTTATTTAAAATTTGTAACCAAGAGAGGTGTACTGGGCCGTGGTTTAACCCTCGTTATAAGGACAGCAGCAGCAGCAGCAGCACTACAGTCCTCATCCCTCCATGTGATGACAGCAGCACTACAGCTCTCATCCTTTCATGTGATGGCAGCAGCACTACAGCCCACATCCCTCCATGTGATGACAGCAGCACTACAGCTCTCATCCTTCCATGTGATGGCAGCAGCACTACAGCCCACATCCCTCCATGTGATGACAGCAGCACTACAGCTCTCATCCTTCCATGTGATGGCAGCAGCACTACAGCCCTCATCCCTCCATGTGATGACAGCAGCACTACAGTTCTCATCCCTCCATGTGATGACAGCAGCACTACAGTCCTCATCCCTCCATGTGATGACAGCAGCACTACAGCCCTCATCCCTCCATGTGATGGCAGCAGCACTACAGTCTCATTCCTCCATGTGATGGCAGCAGCACTACAGTCTCATCCCTCCATGGGATGGCAGCAGCACTACAGCCCTCATCCCTCCATGGGATGGCAGCAGCACTACAGCCCTCATCCCTCCATGTGATGACAGCAGCACTACAGCTCTCATCCTTCCATGTGATGGCAGCAGCACTGCAGCCCTCATCCCTCCATGTGATGGCAGCAGCGCTACAGCCCTCATCCCTCCATGTGATGGCAGCAGCACTACAGCACTCATCCCCCATGTCCCCCATGTTGTTTGCAGTGTATATGCTGCCCCTCGGAGACATTGTAAGATGGTATGGGCTGAGGTTTCACTGCTATGCTGATGATACCCAGCTCTACCTGTCTTTTGCTCCCGACCAGGATAATGCTCTCTCGGTATTTAACAACTGCCTTGCTGAAATCCAGGACTGGATGAATTTGAGCTGTCTAAAGTTGAACGTGGAAAAGACTGAGGTGATGGTTGTGGATCCAGGTCACTGGATAGAGAGGCTGAGGGGTGGCCAACCCTCTGGACTTTATCTGGGGAGTTCCCAGATTCTTACCTCTGACTGGATGCAAGACCTGGGGGTGGTGTTTGATGATGGGTTGACCCTTCTATCTCAGCTATCTGCAGTCATCAATTCTGCCTTTTATCATCTTAGGAACATCGCCAGGATCAAGCACCTTATTCCGTCCTGGGATCTGCCTACACTGGACCATGCCTTTGTGACCTCACGCCTTGGCCATTGCAACTCCCTATACCTAGGGCTTCCTGGGGTTGATATCCACCACTTGTAGCTAGTGCAGAATGCAGCAACGTGATTGTTGATGGGGACGTCTCATTCCTTGCATATTACTCCAGTGCTGCGCAGTCTGCACTGGCTGCCGATTCAGTGGCGGATCACCTTTAAAGTTGGTTTACTGACTTATAAAGCCCTACATGGACTTGGCCCTGATTACTTGAAAGAGCTTCTTGTTCCCTACTGCCCTGTGTGACAGCTCTGCTCAGCTGACGAGAGGTTGCTGGAGATTCCGGGGGTAACTTTGAAGTCTTCCGGGGCCCGTGCATTTATGTTCGTGGCCCCTACCCTCTGGAATTCTCTACCCCACCAGCTTTGGTAGTGCACGACTGTGGGGGGATTAAAACAGGCACTTAAAACTTTTCTGTACCATCAAGCTTTTCTGTGATGCATAGTTGTTTGGATTTGTTATTCTGTTTAACTACTGTCTGTGTTTTATATGATTATGTGCTTGATTTTTGTACAGCGCCTTGATAATTTTGAAAGGCACTTAAAAAAATAAAGATTATTATTATTATCCCGCCATGTGATGGCAGCAGCACTACAGTCTCATCCGTCCATGGGATGGCAGCAGCACTACAGTCTCATTCCTCCATGTGATGACGGCAGCACTACAGCTCTCATCCCTGCATGTAATGGCAGCAGCACTACAGCCCTCATCCCTCCATGTGATGGCAGCAGCACTACAGTCTCATCCCTCCATGGGATGGCAGCAGCACTACAGTCTCATTCCTCCATGTGATGACGGCAGCACTACAGCTCTCATCCCTCCATGTGATGGCAGCAGCACTACAGCCCTCAACCCTCCATGTGATGGCAGCAGCACTACAGCTCTCATCCCTTCATGTGATGGCAGCAGCACTGCAGCCCTCATCCCTCCAAGTGATGGCAGCAGCACTACTGCCACCATCCTTTCATGTGATGGCATCAGCACTACTGCCCTCATCCCTCCACATGATGGCAGCAGCACTACAGCCCTCATTCCTCCATGTGATGGCAGCAGCACTACAGTCTCATTCCTCCATGGGATGGCAGCAGCACTACAGCCCTCACCCCTCCATCTGATGGCAGCAGCACTACAGTCTCATTCCTCCATGTGATGGCAGCAGCACTACAGTCTCATCCCTTCATGGGATGGCAGCAGCACTACAGCACTCATCTCTCCATGGGATGGCAACAGCACTACAGCCCTCACCCCTCCATCTGATGGCAGCAGCACTACAGACTCATTCCTCCATGTGATAGCAGCAGCACTACAGCCCTCATCCCTCCATGTGATGGCAGCAGCACTACAGTCTCATCCCTTCATGGGATGGCAGCAGCACTACAGCACTCATCCCTCCATGGGATGACAGCAGCACTACAGCACTCATCCCTCCATGTGATGGCAGCAGCACAACTGCCCTCATCCCTCTATGTGATGGTAGCAGCACTACAGCACTCATCCCTCTATGTTATGGCAGCAGCAGTACAGCCCTCATCCCTCTATGTGATGGCAGCAGCACTACAGCCCTCATCCCTCTATGTGATGGCAGCAGCACTACAGCCCTCATCCCTCCTTGTGATGGCAGCAGCACTACAGCCTCATCCCTCCATGTGATGGCAGCAGCACTACAGTCTCATCTCTCCATGGGATGGCAGCAGCACTACAGTTTCATCCCTCCATGTGATGGCAGCAGCACTACAGCCCTCATCCCTCCATGTGATGGCAGCAGCATTACAGCCTCATCCCTCCATGTGATGACAGCAGCACTGCAGCCCTCATCCCTCCATGTGATGGCAGCAGCATTACAGCCTCATCCCTCCATGTGATGACAGCAGCACTGCAGTCCTCATCCCTCCATGTGATGGCAGCAGCACTACTGCCCTCATCCCTCCATGTGACAGTAGCAGCACTACAGCCTCATCCCTCCATGTGATGACAGCAGCACTGCAGCCCTCATCCCTCCATGTGATGACAGCAGCACTACAGCCCTCATCCCTCTATGTTATGGCAGCAGCACTACTGCCTCATCCCTCCATGTGATGACAGCAGCACTGCAGCCCTCATCCCTCCATGTGATGGCAGCAGCACTACTGCCCTCATTCTTCCATGTGATAGCAGCAGCACTACAGCCTTCACCCCTCCATGTGATGGCAGCAGCACTACAGCCCTCATCCCTCCATGTGATGGCAGCAGCACTACAGCACTCATCCCTTCACGTGATGGCAACAGCACTACAGTCTCATCCCTCCATGGGATGGCAGCAGCACTACAGCTCTCATCCCTCTATGTTATGGCAGCAGCACTACTGCCTCATCCCTCCATGTGATGACAGCAGCACTACAGACCTCATCCCTCTATGTTATGGCAGCAGCACTGCTGCCTCATCCCTCCATGTGATGACAGCAGCACTGCAGCCCTCATCCCTCCATGTGATGGCAGCAGCACTACTGCCCTCATCCCTCCTTGTGATGGCAGCAGCACTACAGCCTCATCCCTCCATGTGATGACAGCAGCACTGCAGCCCTCATCCCTCCATGTGATGGCAGCAGCACTACAGCCTCATCCCTCCATGTGATGGCAGCAGCACTACAGCCTTATCCCTCCATGTGATGACAGCAGCACTGCAGCCCTCATCCTTCCTTGTGATGGCAGCAGCACTACAGCCTCATCCCTCCATGTGATGACAGCAGCACTGCAGCCCTCATCCCTCCATGTGATGGCAGCAGCACTACAGCCCTCATCCCTCCGTGTGATGGCAGCAGCACTACAGCCCTCATCCCTCCGTGTGATGGCAGCAGCACTACAGCCCTCATCCCTCCATGTGATGGCAGCAGCATTACAGCTCTCATCCCTCCATGTGATGGCATCAGCACTACTGCCCTCATCCCTCCATGTGACAGCAGCAGCACTACAGCCTCATCCCTCCATGTGATGACAGCAGCACTGCAGCCCTCATCCCTCCATGTGATGGCAGAAGCACTACAGCCTCATCCCTCCATGTGATGGCAGCAGCACTACAGCCTCATCCCTCCATGTGATGACAGCAGCACTGCAGCCCTCATCCTTCCTTGTGATGGCAGCAGCACTACAGCCTCATCCCTCCATGTGATGACAGCAGCACTGCAGCCCTCATCCCTCCATGTGATGGCAGCAGCACTACAGCCCTCATCCCTCCGTCTGATGGCAGCAGCACTACAGCCCTCATCCTTCCGTGTGATGGCAGCAGCACTACAGCCCTCATCCCTCCATGTGATGGCAGCAGCATTACAGCTCTCATCCCTCCATGTGATGGCATCAGCACTACTGCCCTCATCCCTCCATGTGACAGCAGCAGCACTACAGCCTTCACCCCTCCATGTGATGGCAGCAGCACTACAGCCCTCATCCCTTCACGTGATGGCAACAGCACTACAGTCTCATCCCCTCCATGGGATGGCAGCAGCACTACAGCCCTCATCCCTCTATGTTATGGCAGCAGCACTACTGCCACCATCCTTTGGATGTGGCTATAGCAGCACTATGACCTCTAGCCTTCAGGTGAGATAGCAGCAGCATTTTTGCCCCATCCCTCAAGTGTAACAACAAAAGCACTACAATGCCCATCCCTCAGGTGTGATGGTAGCAACCACAGCACTGTTGCCACCATCCCTTCAATGTGATGGCAGCAGCACTCTGCCCCATCCCTCAGGAGTAACAGCAGCAGCACTGCTGTGCCACCCTTGAAGTGTGAAGACAGCACTACAGCTCCCATCCTGCAATGCCTATGCCCACACATGCCCAAGATACCAATGTCTCGGTCTCAGTTTATCACAACTCAGACATGAATTGAGCCAACAACCAGACACCAAGGTGTACTACCACAGTTCAGCCCTATCTAGCATTTAACTGACTAATTTGATAATGGAGAGCCACACATCTACCAAACTTTAAACAAATCCAAACCTAAATTTGGCTACTTTCTTACTTAGTTTCAATGAAAAAGGAGTCTGTTAGTTTTCATGTCAGAGCTCCAATATAAATTAAGCTACACCCTGCCCCTAGCATCATAGAGTGCCTGAGGCCTTGCTTTTATGTGTGCCTAAGTGTCCTGTATTTTATTACTCCCTGTCTCACTATCCTGCCTCATCAGCTGCACCAGCCCCCAGTGTGGACCATGTCTCCAGTATGGGTTGGATGCTGTTGCAGCATGCCCACCATCCATGGCATCATATAGTGGTAGATAGGTAGTGGCACCAACTCTAACAATCCCTCCCATCCAAATGAACATAGTCAGCTCCCATCCAACAAGGCCAGCTCCTCACCCATGCACTTCCTCTCCTCACACACAGCATAGACTGGCCCTGTACCAACATTGCCTTCTCATCCAAAATGTACACACAAAGCTACATATGCACTAACATGGCCAGTGCCCCCCACTCCACATAGCCAACTTGCCCATAATGAACACAACTGCCTCTCTATGCACCACAGCTGCATCCCCCACTAACATGGGCAGCTCACCATCTTGGCCCACAACAAACAGACCATCTTCTTCAAGTTGTGTAACAGGGGCTGCTTTGAAACAACTGAGAAGCTGCATGGGATATATTAAACTGGACTAGACATCTGCAACAAATCTCTCTTACTTTACAGACTTACTTCGGTATTGCTTTGTGTTTAATTATTTTAGTTTTTAAATAAGGAAGGGGGTTTTCAAAACTGCTTATCTTGTGAGCAACTTCATAAGGGTTGGAATAACTGCATATTTGATTTTCCTTTGTGGGTAACTGGACTGTCTACTAGTATTCTGTGACAGTTTGCATCAAATTACTTTTAAATACTTTACAAATCAGTTACTGGAGGTTAGCTGAATTACTATAAAGGGCAGTACTCACCAGGGTGGCAGAGCAGTGGTGTATTTGATTGTTTCTAACAGTCACCAGTGGTTGTGGACTACCCACCCACCCTTCCCCACACCCCACCCTCTGGCGTGATGTTTCCTTTATAGCCAAAGTTCTGACATCACTTCCACAACAGGTCTTGGGGCAGAACTGTCATATTCTTAATAACCCATCACAGTGCATAAAGGGTAAGTACACACCACAAAAAGGAAAAAAAATATATATATATATGTATTACAAGTTGTATATTATAAGGGAGAGGGACATGTGGGGAGTGGTGCAATGCACTGGCTATGAGTCAGCAGTTTACCGGGAGACATTCTGGAAACTGCGTTGCTGTCCTATTTGCAGGCAACTGTCAGCTCTGAAGGAGGAGGTAGCCCACCTCCAGGCCGAACTGGCAAGGACTATGGAGGCAATGGAGGCACTCCTTAAGGAAAGGATAGTGCAACACCTGGAATCCATGGGGCACAGGATCCAAGACAGCATGGGTTTACAAAAGGAAGGTCCTGTCAAACTAATCTCATAGATTTCTTTGACTGGGTAACCAGAGTGGTGGACCAAGGGGGAGCAGTTGATGTCGCCTACCTTGACTTCAGCAAAGCTTTTGACACTGTTCCACATAGAAGATTGATAAATAAGCTGGGTAGGCTGGGTGGCTCAGAAGTTGGTCATCTGGGTGGCAAACTGGTTGACGGGCAGAAAACAGAGAGTAGTGGTAAATGGTATACAGTCAGAAGAGATGCAAGTCACAAGTGGGGTACCTCAGGGATCAGTCCTGGGGCTAGTCCTCTTCAATATCTTCATTAGTGACCTTGCAGATGGACTAGAGGGTAAGGCTTGTCTGTTTGCAGATGTCACCAAGATCTTCAACAGAGTAGATGATCCAGATGGGGTGGGCAGAATGAGAAGAGATCTGGATAAACTAGCAAAATGGTCAGAAGAGTGGCAACTGGGATTTAATGCAAAGAAGTCCAAAATCATGCACATAGGGAAGAGAAACCCTGAAGCCACCTATAGGCTGGGAGGGGAGTTGCTAGCAGTCACAAAGGAAGAAAGAGACTTGGGCATCATCATCACTGATGACCTGAAATCATCCAAGCAGACCTCTAAAGCAGTAGGTAAGGCTAGGGGGTGTTAGGGTGTATTAGTAGGGGGTATCACAGGTCAAGAGGGAGGTAATAATCCTTCTTACAAGACACTGGTTAGGCCCCCATCTGGAGTACTGCGTGCAGTATTGGAGGCCACACCTTCACAAGGACATTAACCAAATTGAGGCAGTCCAGAGAAGGGCAACCAAAATGGTGCAGGGACTACATCAGAAGATATATGAAGACAGATTAACAGAGCTCAATATGTATACCCTTGAGCAAAGGAGGGAGAGAGGTGATATGATCGAAGCATTCAAACACCTTAAGGGCATTAACAAGGTGAAAGAGTCTAACATGTTTAAATATAAGAAAAATAGCAGGACAAGAGGACACAGCATGAGATTAGAGGGGTCCATTAAGGTGGAATGTGAGGAAATTTTTCACAGAAAGGGTGGTGGATGGCTGGAATGGCTTACCACAAGAAGTGGTGGCTATGAATACAGTGTGGCTTCAAACAGGCATGGGATAGGCATAAGGGAGCAATACAAATGACTATGAATAGATAGGCCACTGACAGAGCAAAAGCTGATGGCACATTTATAAGGTAGAAAAAGAAATGGGCAGACTGGATGGGCCTTGCGGTCCTTATCTGCCATCAACTTCTATGTTTCTATGACTAAGGAGGTCTCCCCCACCCAAAGAGCACCACTGCCACAACCACTGCCTCAGAGGCTGCCAAGTATGAAGAGCAGTTGGACCACAGTGGGTTCTGGGAGGGTGCAGGTGGTGGAACAGAGGCGAAGCCCCCTAGTTTTACCTCTACACAAACCATACGCCAGTCTGGCAGAGCAAGGTTCCTCTATGATGGCACCCTCAGTGGAGACAAAGAAGAATGCTGAGGACATCCACAAGGGAGACCCACAGAAGGGTGGCAAGGGACACCACAGAGGAAGGAAACAGCTTTTGATAGGGGACTCAATTGTTAGAGAGGTAGACCTGGGGAAGAGAGAGAAGAGGGAAGTAAGGTGCCTGCCTGGTGCCATGGCTTGAAGGGACAAGAAGCGAATCCTCAGGATTGTAGAAGCAGCATCACAGGAGAGGGAACTAGACATCATTGTCCACCTTCGGACAAATGACCTAGCAAGGCATGGGATCAGTGCAGTGCAGGATGAAACTGTGGAGTTGGGGAGGGGCCTCAGACAGGTAGCAAGCACGGTTACCTTCTCAGGGGTTCTGCCAGTCCATGGCAGGGGTGAGGCTACAGTACTGCACACCATGCAGTTTAATAAATGGTTGCAAAACTGGTGCAGAGCACAGGGCTTTGGCTTCATTGGGGACTGGGGGTACACCTGGAGAGATGAAGGTCTATACTGGCACGATGGTCTGCATCTGTCCATGAATGGAACCAAGCTCCTAAGTGACAGGTTTAAATGCTTCCTTGGCAAGTTTTTAAACTAGCCATGGGGGGGTGCTAATAAGAGGCAAGAAATTTCAAGCCTCCACCCACAAAACATGCCAGGTAGTGAGGTAAACACTGAGGTACAGTGCTCAACAGAGGGCAGGACAGGGGTAAATGGAAAAATAGACAAGGGCAAAAAGAGCAGGCATGGGGGAAAAAAGGATAAAGCCAACATTAAATGGAGGGCAATGAGTAACAATGCCCGTAGTCTGGGAAACAAGCTTCCTGAGCTAGTAGCCTTGATGGAAGATGAACAATTGGATATTGTGGCAGTCACGGAAACATGGTACACAGAGAACCATGACTGGGATGTCAACATACCAGGGTACACAGTCTACAGAAGGGATAGGGAAGGGAAAAGAGGAGGTGGAGTAGTTCTATACATAAGGGAAGGGATCAAAGCTACAGAACTAAAAAGTAAAGAGGGAGAGCAAGAGGCCCTCTGGGTCACGTTGGAGACAGGGAACAGCATCACAATCCACACAGGGGTTGTATACAGACCCCCATCTCAAGGGGAGGAAATGGACAAGAAAATGATAGAGGACAGTCTCAAAATGGCTGAAAAAGGGAAGATACTGTTGATGGGGGACCTGAATATGCCAGATGTTAACTGGATGACATGTACTGCAGCCACATCCAAGAGCAGAGTCATTCTCAATGCACCTGCAGGGGGCAGGCCTTAGACAGCTAGTGTTGGAACCGACTCGGGAGGGAGCAATACTAGACCTGGTACTCTCAAATGGAGAGAGGATCACAAATTTAGAAGTCAGTAGACATCTGGGAACAAGCGACCACTGCACAGTGTGCTTCACAATAAGCACAACCATGGAGACTGGCCATACAAAAACAAGCATACTGGACTTTAGAAGGGCTGTCTTTGGCAAAATGGGTGAATACCTGAGGAATACACTAGCAAATGGCCAAAAAGGAGGGGTGGAAGAACAACGGAGAAAAATCAAAACTGCTATCATAGAGGCAACAAGCCTTTGTGTGAAACAGATAAAGAAAACAAAGCGGAGTAAAAAACCACTATGGATCTCAATAGAGGTGGCAGGGAAGGTTAAGGAGAAAAAGGCTGCATTCAAAAAGTATAAGGAATCACAGAAGGAGCATGACAGGGAACTGTATCAATTAAAGCAGAAAGAAATGGGGAAGGCAGTCAGAATAGCAAAAGCCCAAACCGAGGAAAAAATAGCCAATTCAGTTAAGAAGGGGGATAAAACCTTTTATAGGTACATTAGGGAGTATAGAAAGGTTAAGGGAGGAATAGTGAAGATTAATGAGGGAGAGGGGAGGTGGGCAGAGGGAGACAGTGAAAAGGCAGAGATACTGAATACTTTTGCTCAGTATTCACAAAAGAAGATGAGGAGGAGTTACCTAAACCAGACAATAGAAGCACACTGGATAGGGGGGTTGACACCAGTCCATTTACAGAAGAAAGGGTCCTGAAAGAACTCTTAAAACTCGAGGTGGACAAAGCAATGGGGCCTGACAGAATTCACCCCAGAATCCTAAAAGAACTAAGGGAGGACCTAGTGACACCACTGACCACACTTTTTAACAAATCATGGGAGGATGGGATGGTACCTGAGGACTGGAGGAGGGCAGATGAGATTCCCCTTCACAAAAGTGGGAGCAAGGCAGAAGCAGGAAACTACAGACCTGTAAGTTTGACCTCAGTGGTAGGGAAAATGATGGAATCACTTCTGTAAGAAAGAATTGCTGAGTACCTAGAGGCCAGTGAGGCACAGGACCCAAAGCAGCATGGATTTACAGCAGGAAGATCATGTCAGATGAATCTAATAGATTTCTTTGACTGGGTGACCAAAGTAATTAGACCAGGGAGGGGCTCTGGATATAGCCTACCTAGACTTTAGCAAGGCATTTGACACAGTCCCACACAAAAGATTAGTAATCAAGTTAGCCAGCCTGGAAGTGGGTCCCAGGGTGGTAGCCTGGGTAGCAAACTGGCTGCACAACAGGATGCAGAAGGTAATAGTGAATGGAACACATTCTGAAGAAAGGGGGGTCACTAGTGGAGTACCTCAGGGCTCAGTACTGGGTCCAGCCCTCTTTAACATCTTTATAGGTGACATTGCAGAGGGTCTGGAGGGAAAGGTATGCCTCTTTGCAGATGACACAAAGATCTGTAACAGAGTTGATACACAAGGGGTGGTAAGGATGAGAAAGGACTTGGCAAGGTTGGAGGAATGGTCAGACATATGGCAACTTAGATTCAATGCAAAGAAGTGTAAAGTAATGCACCTAGGAAACAAAACCCAGAAGAGTACACAATAGCAGGGGAGGTACTAACAACAACAAAAATGGAAAGGGACCTGGGGTAGTCATATCAGATGATCTAAAGGTTGGTAAGCAATGTGAGAAGTCAGTAAGGAGAGCCAGGGGGATACTGGGATGCATAGGAAGGGGCATCACAAGAAGAAAAAGGGAAGTGGTTACCCCTCTGTACAGACAGTTGTTGAGACCCCATCTGGAGTACTGTGGAAAGTTTTGGAGACCTCATCTACACAAGGACATAGACAGGATGGAAGATGGAAGTAGTCCAGAGGAGGGCAACTAAAATGGTACAGGGTCTACATCAGAAACCATATGAAAAGAGACTGAGAGAGCTTAATATGTATACCCTTGATGAAAGGAGGGATGGGGGGGACATGATAGAAACATTCAAGTACCTCAAGGGAATCAACAAAGTCCAAGAGGGTAGCATCTTTCAGAAAAAGAGATGTGTAAGAACAAGGGGGCACAATTTAAAGATAGAGGGGGGACAGCTCAGGGGTAATGTGAGGACATTTTTTTTCCTGGAGAGAGTGGTGGATGAATGGAACCGCCTTCCTGGGGAGGTTGTTGGGTCTAAAACAGTGGGGAAATTCAAACATGCGTGGGACAGACATAAGGCAATTGTAGTGGGGGGTTGGAGGAAGTAGGCTGTTGGTTAACTAGAATCTGCAGCTTATCCAGTAGGTAGGGAAATGGGCAGACTGAGTGGGCCAAGTGGTCCTTATCTGATGTCAAAGTCTATGGTTCTAGGTTTCTATCTCAGTCCCCACAAACATATATGGTCAGCCTCCCTAAATTTACACACACACACACACACACACACACACACACACACACACACACCCTCACCCAGTTCTGCAACACTAACAAAATGTCACCCTTCTACATACCCACCTCCCCTAAACACATGCCCAGCTCTCTGTTCAGCAAGTCCATTTTTGCCTTCTCCTCAGCAATCGTCACAAATGTCAATTCTTCAACAAGGTCCCCCACTCCCACAAAAAGGCACTGCAAGCTACACTCACACATGATCAGTTACACGCAGTCACAACCAACAACCCCTCCCCCCCTCCACACACACACATACATATGCATGGCCAACTCCACCACACACACACACACACACACACACACACACACACACACACCCTTCACCCACAGTCTGCACCCAATGCAATATGTCACTGTATGCAAATTTTCAGTCTGACATCATAACATGTATCCTACATATACCAAACACACTACAGCCTCTCAACCTTTTGCTTTCATTAAAAAGAAAATAAACATATTTTTCTAAGTGCAGTCAAGCTGGGAGAGAGTATCCAGTTCACTGCTAACACCCTGCCAGTGTTTATTCTAGAAATGAAACGCAAGGAGTAATTTGAACCACTGAGTTCAGAAAGGTTATTTATAAAAAGTGTGAGTCAGTCGAGGAATTTAAACTGAGATAGTGGGCATGGACCATACCCATTATTTCAATTTAAATTTCTCAAGTGGCACACACTTTTCAAATGACACTATCTGCTTTTCAATTTTTGGGGCTTGATTTAGTTTGAATACTGTCAGTGTTTAATGATGTAAAAAAAGTATTTTGCCAAGTAATGATTTGCTTAAATGTGAAATAAACATTTATTTTGTTCTGTAACCTCAGCCTCACTTAGTTTGTTAGATAGTTGACATGTGACTCAGCATCCTTTTTTACTGTGGCAGTGGGTGTTGCCCTGCAGATGTCTTGCAAGCACAGTAGAGTAAAAGGAACTTACCGGATACCTGCTGGAATTGTAAATAGTGAAGGTGAAGGGCAATCACTGCATGTTCACTGCACTATACGGAACATGACACTAGCCACCATGTCCAAGATAGCTATAATTCTCTGTGCATGTATTGACAATTCACGCATGCACAGTGTACTCTGGTAGCATGGTAAATGATTGCTACCTAACCTGGTAGTATAGCCTTGAGGGTGTAGAGGAACAAGATGAGAATGAGCTTGGTACATTCATCATACCTGGGTTATATTACAGCCTCCACTTGCATACTGTGACCCTAAGGCATGCTGAACTTTGTAAGCCAATGCCAATGTTAGTGCCTGAGGGGCAGGTGTTGGTTTTCTCTCTATCATCTATTCTGTTGTGAGTAAATAAAGAAGGTAGCAGCTAGTATTGTAGCCTCTCAGCAAGTCATGCTATACAGTTTGACTGTCCTATCACGGCAAAAGTGCCAGGTAAATCGACTGCTGCACTAGGGCACCAAAAACACACCATGTGCTCCACAGCCTCAAACTACAGTTTGGGAGGGCCGGGGAGCATAGGACAAAAGCAGCCTTTGACTGCAGAGAATTTTTGAAAGTGCTCCCTGGTCCCAGATATGCAGTTTGGGAGGGCCATGAAATAGAACATAAAAACAGCCTTTGACCACAGAGAATTGTGGAGTGCTCCCTGGCTCCTGATATGCAGTTTGAGAGGCCTGGAGAGCAGTGAAAAGACAACACTGTGTTTTTAGGAATAGAGACTAATTTGGAAAACTCGAAAGCACAACAACAGCAACCCTTTGTCAACCACAACACAACAGTGTGTTTTACGTGCCTTCCAAGGGGGCGTTCCATTTCTAGTCTAGCAGTTGAAGCTGTTGTGGACACGAGGCAGCAGGAGTTAAGAATGTGCCTTTTCTGTTTATTCGTTTTTCATTGATTTGAATGTGCTTGCATTGAATGTGCTGCTGAGTGAGCTTGTGCAGTGGCCTGACAGATTGCAAGTGCTTTCTAGGCTGCAGTGCTTGCTTTATATGCTGCATGCCACAGTAAGTGTAAACATGCCACATGCTGTACCGACTAATCCTCTCTTCCATGATAGTTTCAATGGTCATGATCCCGACTGCCCAAGAAATTACTGTTTTGAGGTGTGCCACAGTTGTTTGGTTAAAAAGCAGCAGCAAGCAGTCAAGAAAGAATCCTGTTTCTTGATTTTTTTGACATATACTTATGCTATGCAAATAGCCCACTGCAAGTTCGATGTTGGTGCAACCTGATGGGCCAACAAATGGAACTGATTATTACTTTCTGCTATTTTAGGTTTGCACTTCTTAAATTGTATAAATAAATAAATAATGTTAGGGATGGTCAGTCACATGGTGGGAAGCAAGATAATTACACCAGACAGAGCTTGCTCTGTTTTTTGGAGAAACAGGTATTTTCCTTTGTACTGCACGGAGCCAACTTGTCACTGTTTTAGGGTGATTGAGACTTGGCTGTGTCTGTTACTAGAAAACTGACCTGTTTCAAGCTGGTTCTGTCCTGGAAGGAGTTGTGTTATTGTCTTGTAATTGTAAGATGTAGAAAAAAAAAGTGTTTGAAATCCCTTGTTCTGACTACATGCTGATATTTTTAGTCATTTTTATTTCAATTAACTTTTTCACAGAAAGGGAACTTGCACATAGTACAGGTTACAGTTATAGATAGATGTAGAAATACAGTGGTAACATGTTACGTATAGGGCCATACCATCAGGAAGATAATTATTCCCCAAGGGCGTCCACTTTCTCCAGCTCAGCAATGGGAGAGCAAGGACCCCTCTATGACACTTAAACTGCAGTAGCAGGTACTCCTCATGTGTTGTCAGGGGCAGAGGAGTGCATCTTTGGGGACCAACTCATTATCTTATACCTCCCCTTGATCTGCATCAATCCTCCACTGTACTACTGAAGCCCTCCCTACTGTGGGACCCCATTCTGTATGGCACAAAGGTAGGGTCATGCTGCACAATACAGAGGAGCCTAGCAGTTCATCTTGTGAGAAGATCTCTGCCCGATCACTCAGCTGAAACGTAATCCGCTCTGTAATATAGATGTGATTCACTGTCTCCCACATCAGACAGGTGGCTGCACTATCAGTTTCTTGTAGTGCATTTCTGTGCTAGCACCAACATTATCTTTAGGATGTGGGAGAGCACATGATGCCTGAAGCTGGATGGTAGCCTAGCTCTGGAACTTCTTCCTCCCTGCCTCAATTTTGCCTAATTTCCCACTGCAATACTATTTAAACCAACAAAAAACTCTTAAAATCAATAGCTGATAACCAGCTACTTCCATCCCAACTATTGTTTCAACCTGGCTGACTTTATATCTTAGAGGATGGACGTGGATATGCAGTAGGCCCTGCCGAAACAGACTTCACTGGTTTCGCCTGAAAAGACAGCTACAAAATCTAAATTGCAGCCTGCTCATTCCTCTCAACAGTCAGGTCCCTCAGCATCTAATATACTACTCACAGAAGACCAGTTTTTGCAAGAATTTCAACCCTTCAGAGAAACTCTGACTGACATTGCAACTGAAATGAAATCTCTAAGAGCTGACATATCCAACCTGAGTTGGAGGCTTGGTGATACTGAAGCCTGCACTTCGTCTCTCGAAAGGTGAAAAGATAAAGTTGACCCTGAAATTATTAAACTGCAGCAACAAATAACTAAGCTCCAGCTGAAAACTAAGGATTTGGAAGGGCGCAACAAGAGGAATAACCTTCTCATTTTCTGCCTACCTGAAGCCGAGGAAGGACCCTCTCCACTCACCTTTATGCAGAAACTCCTCATCAAAGTGGTTGGGCCCTCGCCTTTCAATGCTGCTTATCAGATCGAGCAGGCTCACTGTTCTCTGCACTCAAAACCCTCCAGCTGGGGCCTCCCCTAAACTCATCATCATGAAGTTCCTGAGTTACTTGGAGAGACAGCATGTTTTAAGCAAAGCTAGAGATCTCCACTCTATCTCCTGGGAGGGGGATCCTCTTCGTATCTCTCAGGATTTACCAGGTGAAATTCGTCAGAAGCGAGCAGCTTTTCATTTAACGGTCACTAAATTAATCGCAGCTGGATTTAAATTCAAGATGCTTTACCCTGCCAGATTGCAAACCCTGATTGATGGGCAGTAGTTATCGTTTAACTCGCCCGATCAAGCCAATAAAGAACTCACTACCCGACTTGTTTAAAACACCTTGACTCTTTTTGGACATTTAACTTTTCTTGCTGTTAAATTGGTTGACATAATTGTTATGGTTATTATCTTACTTGTTTTGGCATCCCCCCAGATGTTTGTCCATGTAGCCTCTTGCCTGGTCTGGCTGACCACCGTGGTAGAGTTCCTCCTCGCTTGCTTGTGCTCCAAGGGATCAGGCCCTGAATTACCATGGTTACTGCCTATGTTAATCTCGGCTTGTAGACCCTGCTCCCTCCAGTCCCTGAAACCTTGGGACTGTCTGTTGATTCTTGGAGGCAGAATTAGTGTGGTACAGGGTTAGGCCCACCTTGTTTTTAGGTCCTGAAGCTCTGGGCCCTTTTCCTGTTACACGAGCCATGCCTGGAGAGTTAATTTGACTGCTAACTCCACCCATTATTCTTCTGCCCGATTTGGAAGGTAAGCTTGCCTCTCTCTCCTCTCTTTCCTCTTCCTTGCCTTGCTGCAAGCTACCCTGCTATTTACATATCTGAGGCTCGGTATCTAGGAGCCCACACCTTATGGTGTTATTTTATTACGTTTCCTCAATTCTCTGCCAGGCAGTTCACCTATTTTTCATAATTGTATGCTTATAATTTGATTAACCTATCCCTAGCAATGTTGGAGGAGCCTGTTGAATGGAGTTCGGGTATGGGATTTCATTATGGGGAAATGTAGATTTCCTTAATTACTGTTCCGATGTCTCAAATGCACCTTGTTCTAGTAATGTTGATCAGCTGGTGATCATAGAAACATAGAAACATAGAAGTTGATGGCAGATAAGGGCCGAAAGGTCCTTTCAGTCTGCCCATTTCTTTTTCTACCTTATAAATGTGCCATCGGCCTTTGTTCTGTCAGTGGCCTATCTATTCATAGTCATTTGTATTGCTCCCTTATGCCTATCCCATGCCTGTTTGAAGCCCTGCACTGTATTCATAGCCACCACTTCTTGTGGTAAGCCATTCCATGCACCCACCACCCTTTCTGTGAAAAAGAATTTCCTCACATTCCCCCTTAATCGGCCTCCCTCTAATCTCATGCTGTGTCCTCTTGTCCTGCTATTTTTCTTATATTTAAACATGTTAGACTCTTTCACCTTGTTAGTGCCCTTAAGGTGTTTGAATGCCTCGATCATATCACCTCTCTCCCTCCTTTGCTCAAGGGTATACATATTGAGCTCTGTTAATCTGTCCTCATATGTTTTCTGATGCAGTCCCTGCACCATTTTGGTTGCCCTTCTCTGGACTGCCTCAGTTTGGTTAATGTCCCTGTGAAGGTGTGGCCTCCAATACTGCACGCAGTACTCCAGATGGGGCCTAACCAGTGTCTTGTACAGAGGGATTATTACCTCCCTCTTCTGACTTGATCAATTGTAATGTTTACTTATTGCTGACTGTTAATGGTGGGGGAAGGGGCTCCTACTTTTTCTTAGCTGGGTTGCCCCATTGTGGATGGACATCGTGCCCTGGATTCATGCAGGAGGGAATTACCCTACTTCTCAACAAACTGTACCCTGTTTGTTTTCCAATTCCTAAGTGGGGCTTGGTATCTGGAAAGTTCCCCTAGGATATTACCATGTTTTTATTTTGGCACCTTCCTGGGACTTTTCTGTGCTTGTACACTATTAATGATCCATGGAACGTTCTCCCAGTGGGTTCTTCCTTACCTTTTGTGGAAGCAAGGGTTTAATGGGGGTTGAGTAATAGTGGGGCCTTATCTGGTCTGTGTCTCACTCTTACTGGTTCATATTCAGGCCCTTGTAAATAGTTCACTGGCTTTGGTTGTTTGGAAGATGGATTGAAGGGCATTATGGCCTTTTTTAACTTTTTCAACTTGCCTACTGCAGAGGGAGGGGGGTAGTCTGAATGGATGTCCTCAGTTTCATTCTTGTTTTTGGTCATTTTTTGAGATAGAGTTTGTATATAGTTCTGATGGTGGGAGTGGAAGGTGGTGGGGGAAGGCTATGGGGTTATGGGCTTTGGGGGTGGGATAGAAATGAGGGAGGTCCATTTTACCTAGTCATAAGCCTTTTTTCTGATGTTTTTCCTAAAGATGGGAGGTGGGAAGGGATTCTCATCATTGATCATCTAGTTGAGGGCATCACCCTCCCTAAGGTTCACTGTGGGCTAGTGGGGGTTAGGGTTGGTATTACCCCCTCTCTGTTACGAAATTCAGGGGACTTTACTCTTAACTATATGTGCCTTCATGTATTGCAATGTTTTCATACTAGTTTTGTACATCAAACTGTTGGTCCACCTGCAAGATGGGGGTGGGGGATGGGTGGGAGGGAGTGTGTTTCCACTTGCTTAAATAAAGTATTAACCAGTTTGACTGAAGTGAATATGGCTAATAACCATTTCATGATTACATCCTGAGCTGGCCTGGTGGCGCTGAGGGTTGAGGTGCTGGACGCCCATATCTCGCACCACACCGGCGACCTGGGTTCGGGAATGAGTTTGGGTTGGCAGGGGAGGGAGGGAGGAGATTGAGTGTCCAGAGGACTGCTCTCTTGTCCCGGGGAGGATTCTAGGGGATGCATCACACAGGGGCAACCTCTGGTGGAGACCAGGGGAATGCTGAGTCTGCGTTGCTACGCACTGCAAGGGGGGCAGTGCTGCTGTGGGCATCGGCAATAGTGCCATAGATGCCATTGCACGACTGAGCTTCGGGGGAACAGGAGGAAAATGGAAATACCCTACCTTCGGGGATAGGCAACAGCACCACCTACCATCAGCCACACTCCACAGGCCATACTACCTCCTGTCCTGGGCTGAGCCTGGCCCAGCCCAGCCCTGGGTGGATAGGACAGCCCTTCCTCGGGGGGCTCAGAGCCAAGGGGATAGCTGGGCTGGTGCCAGGACACAGGGGGAGTTTCAGGCTAGGAGGTAGAGTTGGGGGCAAGGTGGATTGCAAAGATTACATCCTGGAATGTCAAGGGACTCAGAGACCAGCTCAAGAGATATCAGGTATTAAAGCATTTTTCTATACTTCACTCCCAGATTAGGTTTCTTCAGGAAACCCATCTTCTCCCCCCCACGAAGAGGTTAAATTCTGTAGACAGGATATTGGCCAGATATTTGCCTCTGAGGAGTCAACCTCCAGTAAGGGTGTAGCAATCTTAATAAACCACCTTATTTCCTTTCAAGCAGACCACATTATTTCAAACCCTCAGGATCGATATGTATTTGTTACAGGCCTGCTTGACCACCAAGAACTGGTACTGGGTAGTGTATATGGGCAGGTGGGTGGCGAACCAGGCTTCCTTATGGAGCTAGCCAACAAACTGACACCTTTTCTCAATCTTCCCTTTATACTGGGCGGGGACTGGAAAATCCCTTCCACCCAAGATCTCAAGCATTCAATCTGTTCCCTTAGACCCTTTTCAGCAACACAGTTAGCCTTGAAGGAATTCATGGAGTTGTTGGGTCTTTGTGAGCCCTGGAGAATCCTCAATCCGCTATCTCGCAGTTACACCTTTTATTCAATGGTACATCATACCTCCTCAAGAATTGATTACATACTTACTAGTCTCTCCTTACTTTCTGGTCTCTGTAATGCTGGTCTTGAACCCATTGTGATTTCTGACCATGTGGTGGCCTGACTGCTCCTTATCCCAAACCCTAACCAACAGCATGATTTCTCATGGAAGATCAACACCCAGCTTCTTAAGGACAATCAGGTGGTTACTAGGATTTCCAACCTTATCCAGTCTTTTGTCACTACTAACCAGAACATTGTCAAAAGACAAGATCATGAATGGTGTGTCCTGAAATGTTTTCTGACAGGTGAATTCATTCATCTGGCTTCTACCCGGAACATCATAGAGGAACGGAGGCATTAGCAACCATTGCCCAAATACACTAACTAGAGCAATCTCTCTCTCCCACAGCCTCTCCAGATTCCCTCAAGAATCTACTGTCCCTCAGGGACAAGTACGCTACTCTCCTTCAAGAGAAAGCTGAATATTTCATTCTCAAGGCTAAGTCTAAATACATTGAGCAAGAAGAGAAGGCAGGGCATCTACCTGCCCTCCAACTTAGGAAACTGGAGGCCTCCAGGATTATCCCTTCAATCTCTGCCACAGATGGCACCTTAAAAACTCTTCCCAGGGAAGTGGTTTAGGTTTTTGAAAATTTCTACTCCACTCTATATGGCAAACGCCCCTCTCCCTCGACTGTCACAGAGGTGTCATCCTACCTGGATGCTGCTCCACTGCCCTGTCTCATGGAACTCCATTGTGCTCTTCTTTCTGCCCCTAACTCTCTAGCAGAGGTAGAAGCCACAATTAATAGCTTAGCTCTAGACAAAGCTCCTGGCCCTGATGGGTTTCCTTTGAATTTTAACAACATTTTTATGAAAGACCTATCACCTATCTTACTTTGACTCTATCAATACACGTTTTCTGCACAAAAATTAGACCCTTCACTTCTGGAAGCCACCATAATCTTTTTTCTCAAACGAGACAAGCCCCCCTCTAATCCAGCAAGTTACCGGCCTATTTCCTTACTAAATTGCGATATTAAAATCCTTGTCAAACTTTTAGCATCTCGTATTAGGAAAGTATGGTCCGGGGTATTAAGTCCCGAACTGGTCAATTTTTTTCCTGGGTGATCCTCTGCCGACCACCTCTGCAAGATTGATCATTTGTTTTGGGTGGCTCAAACCTCTCCTCTCTCGATGGCCTTAATTTCTCTCGATGCAGAAAATGCCTTCAACAGAGTAGAGGCAGTATAGCGCAGTGGTCTAAGGCTCTGAGTTGCAAATCTGGTGACATCCAGTAGACCAGACCTGGGTTTGAATCCCATAGTTTCCACTTGCATACTGTGTGACCCTGAGCAAGTCACTTAACCTCCTTGTGCTCCCAGGTCGCTCCTGTAAAAAAGCTTTCAGCTTAGTGTGCTATACCTGGTTAAACAACTAAATAAAAAAAAAAAAAAGATTGGTTCTATTTGCGGCTTACCCTTCAGAAGATGGGCTCTCCAGCTTTATTTCGTCAATGGCTTAATATGATTTATTCCTCTCCTTCAGCAAAGATTTACTGCAATGGCGTCTTTTCTTCTGGTTTTCCTCTATACTCTGGCACACGTCAGGGTTGCCCCCTATCCCCCTTCCTTTTTAACTTATATCTTGAACCACTTATTTGACACCTTAAATCTTCCCTCAACATAAAAGGCATTGCCATAGATTACCTAACGCCCTCTAATATGTTATCTGTAACTATTTTGTAACCATTTCTGTAACTATTGTGTCTAGTTTTTGCTATTGTCCCTGATGTCTCTGTTTTCGATGACGTGGAACCTTTGTAAAGGAGTCTTTGTAATTGCTTTTTATTTACATATTTATTTAGTGTTTAACCAAAAAAGGGCTTGCAAACTCTGTTTATCTTGTGAGTAACTTTAGAAGGATTTAAATACTGCATTTGGGTTGACCCTTGGAGGTAGCTAGATTGTCTAGTAGGATTTTCTGACAGATAAACTATTTTTAAATAAGTTACAGGTGGCTGTGAAGTTGAATAAGGAGCTTGCAAACTCCGCTTATCTTGGAAGTAACTTCCCCGAGTGGTGCTCATGGATCCTGATGGCATCAGTGCCGCAGCCGAGCACACCCATTCTTTCCTCCCGCCCTCCTGGTCCTGCCTCCCAGAGTAAGCTGAAGACTCCTCTTGTGCTCCGAGCAGCACACACGGATCCTGGCAGCATCAGCGCTGCTGCCGCTGAGTACACCAACTCTTTCCTCCTGCCCTCCTGGTCCTGCCTCCCAGAGTACATTGAAGGTGACTACCGCTAAACTCCCACAGCCGCCCAGCTTCTAGCGCCTCCCCGATTGGTGCTCCTACCGATTTGGTGGCCCCTGATTGGACCGGCGAGCAGCCCGCCTCTGTGTAGTGTGTACCTCTCTACACTGCCTATCTGTGCCTCCAGTACACTTGTCAATAATGACACAATCAGTAAGATACTTATTTTTGATCTTCTCCTTCCTGTTTTTCCTACCCCTTTTAACATGCCCTATAAGTTGCTACCCTGCATCCCCCCCCACCCTCCGCTGAACTGACTCATCCTACAAATGCCCCCAAATGTCCACAGCATCTCTCCCAGTTACTACCTGGTCCTGTTTCCCTATGAGCCTCACCACCTCGCTCCATTCCTATGGCTGCCTCCTGATCTCCCTCTACCAAAGCAGATCCCACTTTCTCCACATTGCCTGCCCTACTGCCTCTCCTAAGTGGTGCTTGCCCAAATCTTGGTGTCTCCACATACTTCATCACCACTTAATCCTTGCTCTACTACTGCTGGCCGCAGGGGATATACACCCTAATCCCGGCCCAACACCAACACCCAGTCACAGTTACCCCATGCCTAACCCCTCAGCCAAGGCCACCACTGACACTCGCTCTGGCTCCCTTCCCTTGGGACTATGCCTACTCCATCTAAACATTTGAAGCCTATTCCCCAAGCTCAATCAGCTCTAGGTTCTAGCTGCCCACCATGCCCCTGACTGAGACTGAGAGAGCTTAATATGTATACTCTTGATGAAAGGAGGGACAGGGGGACATGATAGAAACGTTCAAGTACCTCAAGGGAATCAACAAAGTCCAGGAGGGTAGCATCTTTCAGAAAAAGAGATGTGTAAGAACAAGGGGGTACAATTTAAAGATAGAAGGGGGATGGCTCAGGGGTAATGTGAGGATGTGAGGAAATTTTTTTTCACGGAGAGAGTGGTGGATACATGGAACAGCCTTCCTGAGGAGGTTGTTGGGTCTAAAACAGTGGGGGAATTCAAACATGCATGGGACAGACACAAGGCAATTATAGTGGGGAGTTGCAGGAAGTAGCCTGTTGGTTAACTAGAATCTGCAGCTTATCCAGTAGGTAGGGAAATGGGCAGATTGGGTGGGCCAAGTGGTCCTCATCTGCCATCAAAGTCTATGTTTCTATGTATCCAAGACCTGGTTAAACCTAAACCTCCCAGACCCAGCCATCGCTATTCCAGGATTCACTATCACACGGCAAGACTGATCCCCCAGAGGTGGAGGGGTGGCAATCTACATCAGTTCAGCTCTACATTTTTCTGTCACTCTCACAAAAGCAGAACCCAAAGCCTACGAGCTGCTTATGCTGAAATTGTTCCCTCCTTCCTCACTCCCCATCTTTGTGGCTGGTATTTATTGCTGCCCTGGTACCCCGGCCACAACAGTCACCGACCTTCTAAACCAACGAACGTCTCTTGCCAAGTTGGGTGAACTATATATTATGGGTGACTTTAACCACAACTGGCCAGCCCCCACTTTTAACAAAACCCAAACCGAGATATCTTCTCTCAATCTTACCCAAACCATTCCGGAACCTACACGCTCAAACCATAAGACCGGAAATGACTCCCATTTTGACTGGGCACTTACCTCACATCTACACCGCGTCATCAGCTCTGACCTCCTTCCTGACTCCATTAGCGACCACCACTTAACCTACTTGGTCCGCAAAATCCACCGGGTTAAATCTCCTCCCAAATTTATATTCCAACAGTCATATAAAACCCTAAACCTCTCCCCTCTCCTGGAAGAACTAGCTCACTCTAACTGGGACCTAATCCTAAGATGCTCTAACATGGATACTGCCCTTATGCACTTCCGGAACACCTTTCTTAGCGCCTGGGATAAACATGCCTCCTTGTGCCATGCTAGGGTCTGAGGGTCTCACCTTCCCTGGACATCATCTGAGCTGATAGCATACCAAAAGCCTGTGACAGGGTGTGGCATATTTACAAATCTACGCTCCTCCCAGGTGACATCACCTACCGCATGCTCCAAAACAAGTGCACAAAGGCCATCCGCTTAGCAAAGGCCAAATATTTTAACAACACCCTAAATGCAAATCTTGGGAGGCCTTCTAAATTCTGGAAAGTCATCAACTCCCTTTTCTCCCCCAACAACAAATCCCCCACCTCTCCTTCTCTCCCAAGGGACCCTACACTCCAACCCCCTGACAGTAGCCTCTGAGTTCAATTTCTACTTCACTACTTGTGCTACGACCCACCTGGACTCCCTTCCTCCTGTAACCCCACCCAATCCCCAGACAGCTACCCCCCCCCACCGACTGGTCAGAACCCTTTCTCTTTCAGACACATCTCCCCCATCAAAACCTTAGATGCCCTTCACTCCCTGAATCCCACCAAAGGTAAATCTCCCGACGATCTCGACAACAAACTCCTCTTCCTATCTGCCCCGGCCATAGCTACTCCCCTCGCTGCCCTGCTAAATCTTTCATTCATCACTGGATCACTCCCCACAGAGTGGAAACATGCCACTGTCCTACCACTACCAAAAGGAGATGACCCTACCTCCGCTGCTAACTACTACCTCATCTCCCTCCTCCCCACTCTCGCCAAACTCCAAAAACACCTAGTACTATCTCAACTCTCCCACTTTCTCTCTGAAACTAACTTCTTCACTACATTCCAGTCCGGTTTTAGAAAAAAACACTCCACCACCACCTCCCTACTAAGACTCATGGATTCCATCCTCTCTGAGACTAACAAAGGACAAATTACAGCCACTGTTTCCATCGACCTAGCCAAACCATTCGATATGGTATCCCACTCCCTCCTACGATCCTGCCCATCAGGTGCTGGGCTATCAGCTTCGGCCACAAATTGGTTCAGAGCCTATCTACAAAATAAAACCCAATCTACAAAAATAGCTGACTGCACCTCCCGCCCACTCCCTATTACCACCGGCATTCCTCAGAGCTCAGTCCTTGACCCCATTCTCTTCTCCATCATAATAAATGATCTACCAAAGGCTTGCTCCACTACCTCAATTCACATGTACGCTGATGACACGGTCCTCTTTACTTCCAGCCGTACCTACGAAGAAGTCACCTCTACTCTCCAGACCAACTTCAGCAAAGTACAATGCTGGTTTAACTCCAACCAACTCTCCCTAAATGCCAGGAAAACAGTCTCTATGACTTTCGGCACTAGACAGAGGCTATCCAGACTTACATCCCCTCTGATCTTCCATACCCTAAATAACATCATCCTTGAAGACATGCTCTCCTTTAGGCACCTAGGGGTTTGGCTTGATCACCACCTCTCCTTTTCCACACACATAGACGCAATCCTATCAAAACTGCGCCCTAAGATAGGCGCCCTCCATAGAAACCGCACTAGTCTCCCGCTTCCTTTGAGACGTGAAATAGTCCAGAAAATGATTCTACCTTCCTTCGACTACTGCGATGTTGTCTACAGCTCTGCCTCCAAGTCCACATTATCCAGGCTGGACCCCCTCTTCAATGCTTTCTGCCATTTTGCCCTTGATGCCCCTCCCCGCACCCATCACTGCAAGCTTTTCCATTCACTGGCCCTTCCATCCCTGAGCAACCAGTGCCTACTCCACAGTGCTAAATTTATTTCTAACTTCTGGTTTGGTTCCCTTCCATCCTACCTTGTGTCCTCCCTATCTTTCCCACCAACCCCCGCCCACGCCCTCAGGTCTACTGACTCCAGGCTATTAGTAATCCCTCACCGAAGAACCTCTGCCGGCCAATCGGCTTTCTCTTACCTCCTCCCTAAGCTCTGGAATGACCTGCCGGGCCCAAATCCGCCATTCCTCCTCCAAACACTCTCTATCCTCTGCCCTCACTAACTTCTTTGCACCCAATTGTACATGCCCCTGACCTCCCCCCCTTGCCTGATTCTCTCCTCCCGATCCCCTCCTTGCCTTATGCACCTGACCAGCAGCTTGGCCTTTGCCCAAATGACTGGCTTATGAATTGCCCTAAACAACCCATGCACTTACCCTCTCATGACACTTCTGCTATCTCTCTTCTTATTCCCTATCATTGTCTTCCCTAGGTCAACCCTCTTATCTTTTCCTGTGTATACTATCCAGACCTGTCACCTCTCCCTGTCCCCAGGCTCAGGCTTCCATTTCTCTCTGCCAACTTGGTGCATTGTACTTCAAATCAATCTCTAGATAATAGGCACTTATGTAAGCATGTATAGTTCTAGATGTGTAATCAAGTATGTTATGTCATCCTCCTTGTGGCACATGTATGTAGTGTCTCCTCATGTAACAAGTTTGTAAAGCCACACTTAACTATGTAACAATTGTTTGAATTGCTTGACTCCAAGTTCAACCTATTGATTGTTTTATGTATACCCTCCTCCCTTGTACCCTCCCAGGTTGCACCGTGAGACGAGCATCTTTTTGCTCAGTGTGCATCTCCTGGTGAAACATTTTCAATAAATAAATAAATAAATACTGCATTTTGGTTGTCCCTTGGGGGTAGCTGGATTGACTACTAGGATTTTGGGACAGAAACTATTAATAATTTACTGGTGCATAGGATTTTGTGATAGTTAAACTATTTTGAAGTTAAATAAATAAGTTACTGGAGGTTAAGAAGTTGTTATAGCAAAAGCTGCAGTGTGGATTGAAACACAGACAGCCTCAGGTGCAGGAGACTGTGTTCCCCTGATTGCTGTGCAGGTTGTTTTGCTGAAAGGAAGGTTAACACTCATCCTAGTGGTGGGTCAGAGCTTGTAGCTGATTGTTCTTGAGGGCACAGCTTGGGCCCAAACCCACTGTTCCCCACATCCCACCCCTTCCACGTGTCACTTCCTTTATAGCAGGGGTTGTAACATCATTTCCTCAAGGGGGAAGGTGCATACAGCACATTTCCTTACCAGCACAGCACACTGCATTGAATGTAATAGCACACTCAATAACTATATATACCAAAAAAAAAGGCTTAACGCAAGAGAATCAGGAAAAAAGACAGATGTGGGGAGCAGTGCAATGCACTGGTTGTGGGGCAGCAGTCTTCCGGGAGACTTTCTGGAGGCTGCGATGCTGCCCTAGTTGTAGGCATCTCTCTGGTCTGAGGGAGGAGGTAGCTCGTCTCTGGGCTGACTTGGCTAGAATTTGTGAAACCTCCTTCCCTATCCAGGGACCACCAGGGCCACTGCTGCTACCTCAGAGGTTGCCAAGAAAGAGGAGCAGTTGGACCAAGGTGGGCTCAGGCAGGGAGAGGGTGGTGGAACAGATGCACATTCCTCCAGTTGTACTTCTCCACAATTCATATGCTTTTTTGGGGGAGAGTGGTTCTTCTATGGAGGAACCAGCAGTAGAGACCAAAGAGGATACTGGGAACCTCCACAAAGGAGTCCTACAGGAGCATGGCATGGGATCCCACAGGGAAAGGAAACAACTCCTGGTGGGGGACTCAGTTATTGGGGGGGTAGATCTGGGCAACAAAGGGGAGAGGGAGGTAAGGTGCCTGCCTGGGGCCATGGCTTGGAGGGACAGGGAGCAAATCCTCAGGATCGCTGGAGCAACTGCACGGGGGGGGAGCTGGATATCATTGTCCACATAGGGACATATGACCTGGCTATGAATGGGATCACAGCAGCACAAGAGGAGTTTGAAGAGCTGGGGAAGGGCCTTAGACAGGTAGCACATATGGTAACCTTCTCAGAGGCACTGCCTGTCTATGGCAAGGGTGATACTAGAGTACTCCACACCATGGGATTCAATGAATGGTTGAAAAACTGGTGCAGAGCTCAGGGTTTGGGCTTCATTGGGGACTGGGGTCCACCTGGAGGGATACATGCCTGAACTGGCATGATGGGCTGCATCTGTCCAGGAGGGGAACCAGAATCCTAGGTGATAAGTTTAAATGCATAATTGGAAAGCATTTAAACTAGCCAAGGGGGGGCACTGAAAAGGAGCAGGGAAAACCCAGCCTTCCTCCCACAAAACACAGTAGTTAGAGAGGTAAACACTAAGGTAGAGAAGTTAATGGGGAGCAGGACAGAGATAAATGCAGAAAAAGGCAGTGAGGACAGGGATGGGGCTAAAAGGGGTAAGGCCATCAACAAATGGAGGGTGATGAGTACCAGTGTGCCCATAGTCTGTGAAACAAGTTCCCTGAACTAGTAGCCTTGACAGAAGAGGGACATCTGGATATCATGGCAATTACAGAAACATGGTACACTGAGAACCATGACTGGGATGTCAACATACCAGGATACACAATGTACAGGAGGGACAGGGAGGATAAAAGAGGAGGAGGAGGAGTAGCTCTCTATGTAAGGGAAGGGATCAAAGCAACAGAACTAAAGGATAAACAGGGAGTAGAGGAGGCACTGTGGGTTTACCCTGGAAATAGGATATGGCACCACAATTTGCACAGGGGTGGTATACAGACCCCCATCTCAGGGGGAGGAAATGGACAAGTAAATGATAGAAGGCATCCTTAGAATGGCAGAAAAAGGGGAGTTATTGTTGATGGGGGACCTGAACATGCCAGATGTTAGTTGGAGCACCCTGGCTGCAGCCACGTCAAAAAGCAGGTTTATTCTTGATGCCCTGCAGGGGGCATGCCTCAGATAGCTAGGGGTGGAACCCACTAGGGAGGGAGCAATCTTAGACCTGGTACTGTCAAATGGGGATGGAGAAAGGATCTCAGATCTTGAAGTGGGTAGCCATCTGGGAACAAGTGACCACAAAACAGTGTGGTTCACAATAAACACAGCCATAGAGTCCAACCATTGAGTCAAGCCATACAAAATCAAGAGTGTTGGACTTTAGGAGGGCTGACTTTGGGAAAATGGGAGAATGCCTCAGAAAAGTGCTAGCAAACTGGCAAGACGGAGGGGTGGAGGAACAATGGGGGAAAATCAAAACAGCCATCACAGAGGCAACAAGCCTTTGTGTGAAGCAAATCAACACAGCAAAATGAAAGAAAAAAAAAACACTATGGTTCTCAAAAGAGGGGGCAGGGAAGGTTAGGGAGAAAAGGGTAGTATTCAGGAAGTATAAGGAAACACAGAAGGAGCAGGACAGAGAACTGTACCAGTTAAAGCAGAATTATGTAGGGAAGGCAGTCAGAATAGCAAAAGCCCAAACTGAGGAAAAGATATCCATGACAGTGTAAAAGCAGGGATATTGAATGAATACTTCGTCTCAGTATTCACAAAAGAAGAGGAAGGGGAGACACCTAAATCAAAGAATAGAAACACTCTGGATAGGGAGGTCGATACTAGTCCATTCACAGAAGAAAGGATTCTGAAAGAACTCTTAAAACTAAAGGGGGACAAAGCAATGGGGCCTGACGGGATTCAACCAAAAATTCTAAAAGAACTAAGGGTAGAATTAGTGACACCACTGACCTCCCTTTTTAACAAATCATGGGAGGATGGTGTAGTACTGGAGGACTGAAAGAGGGTGGACATGATTCCCCTTCAGCAAAGTGGGAGCAAGACAGAGGCAGGAAACTACAGACCTGTCAGTTTGACCTCAGTGGTAGGGAAAATGATGGAATCACTTCTAAAGGAAAGAATTGTTGAGTTCCTAGAAGCCAGTGGGGCGCAAGACCCAAGGCAGCATGGATTCACAGCAGGAAGGTCATGTCAGATGAATCTAATAGATTGTTTTGACTGGGTGACCAATGTGGTAGAAGAGGGAAGGGGCAGTGGACATGGCCTACCTAGACTTTAGCAAGGCATCTGACACAGTCCCACACAAAAGATTAATATACAAGTTAGCCAGCCTTGGAGTGGGTCCCAAGGTGGTAGCCTGGGTAAAAAATTGGCTGGACAACTGGATACAGAGGGTAATAGTAAACAGAGTTTACTCTGAAGAAAGGGGGGTTACTAGTGGGGTACCGCAGGGTTCAGTACTGCGACCGGTCCTCTTTAATGTCTTTATAAGTGACATTGCAGAGAGACTGGAAGGAAAAGTATGTCTCTTTGCAGATGACACAAAGATCTGCAACAGGGTTGATACAGAAGGTGGGGTGGAGAGGATTCAAAAGGACTTGGCAAGGTTGGAGGAATGGTCAGATATATGGCAGCTTAGATTCAATGCAAAGAAGTGCAAAATAATGCACCTGTGAAACAAAAATCCAGGGGAAGAATACACAATTGGGGTGAGATAATAACAACTACAGAAATGGAAAGGGAACTGAGGGTAGTCATATCAGATGACCTTAAAGGGGCACTGTCAGCTTTGTCCCATTTCTGGTCAGTGTTCCCTGAGGCACTTACTAAACAAATTACTAAAGTAAAATGCACCTGCATGTACCAAAAGTAATAATTTTTACTCATTACCGTTTATTTTCCATTATTTTCTGTCCAAACAATCCCGACGTGAGTAAGCTGACCTCTGGAAGCTCATCCATGCCAAGGACACGCATTTGTAACAGAGCGCTGATGTACAATTTTTTAGCATGCCCTCTAAATGAAGCACTTAGATTGTGTATTTCTTCAGCCTAAATTGAACTATGCCTTTCATAACAAAAACCAAGCAGTAATACAACTAAAAAACACAGTTGAAAAGTGGTGCCAAAATCCTGCACATGTGCACTAGCGGCTTGGAGCAGACACCATGCCTTGGTGCGCATGCGTGGGATTTCAGCTCCACTTTTCAACTGTGTTTTTTAGTTGTATTGCTGCTCAGTTTTTGTTATGAAAGGCATATTTCAATTTAGGCTGAAGACATACACAATCTAAGCGCTTCGATTATAGGGCATGCTAAAAATTGCACCTCGTGACTGCGTTGTGTTACAAATGCATGTAGTCAGGATGGATGTGCTTCTGGAGGTCGGCTTACTTACATTCGGACTGCTCAGACACAAAATAATGAAAAAACAGAGGTAAATCACTACCAAATATTGCTGTTGACACATGCAGGGGCATTTGACTCTAGTTGTTTGTTTAGTAAGTGCCTTGGGAAACACTGATCAGAAGTTAGTAAAAATGTTGGGACAAAGCTGACAGTGTCCCTTTGAGGTGGGCAAGCAATGTGAGAAGGCAGTAAGAAGAGCCGGTGGGATACTGGGATTCATAGGGAGAGGCATCACCAGTAGAAAACAAGAAGCTGCTATCCCTTTGTACAGACAGTTGGTGAGACCCCATCTGTAGTTCTGTGTGCAGTTCTGGAGACCCCATCTCCGCAAGGACATAGACAAGATGGAGGTTGTCCAGAGGAGGGCAACTAAAATGGTGCAAGGTCTGCACCAGAAGACATACGAAGACAGATTAAAGAAGCTTAATATGTATACACTCGAGGAGAGGAGGGAGAGGGGGACATGATAGAAACTTTCAAGTACAGCAAGGGAATCAACAGAGTCCAAGAGGGTAGCATCATTCAGAAAAAGTGATGTGCAAGAACAAGGGAGCACAACTTGGAGATAGAGGGGGGGACGGCTCAAAGGTAATGTGAGGAAATATTTTTTCATGGAGAGGGTTGTGGATACATGGAACATCCTTCCTGAGGAGGTAGAGGAGTCAAAAACAGTGGAGGAATTCAAGAATGCATGGGACAGACATAAGGCAATTCTAGTGGGGGGTGGTAGGAGGAAGTAGGCTGTTGATTAACTAGGAACTGCAGCCTATGCATTAGGTAGGGAAATGGGCAGACTAGGTGGGCCAAGCGGTCCTCATCTGCCATCAAATTCTATGTTTTTATGTTTGACTCAAAGGTGTGTTATCTGATATCTTCAATCAATCAATCAATCAATCAATCAATCAATAAATAAATATGCGGATGACATTCTGTATCATCTTTCTGATCCGGCTTCCTCCTTTACTGAGGCCTTAAGTGTGATCAATCAGTTTAGTCAATACTCTAATTACAAACTTAATCTCAGTGAAACCAAAATTCATCCCCTCAATCATCTTAGTAGCTTAGACTTTGCCTCATGTGGTATCCTCTGGTTTTTTCGCTCCCTTAAGTATTTGGGCATCTCTCTTACTTCTGATTCTTCTTCATTAGTGAAACTGAATCCTGAGGACCTTCTGGTGGTGATCCAACAAGATCTAACCAGATGGAAAGACCTTCCAATATCTATCTGGGGTAGGATCAACATAATTAAAATGAATATCCTTCCTCAGCTTTTCTACCCCTTAAGTATGCTTAATATTGTATTTCCTCTCTTCTTTTTCAAATATATCCATTCCCTAATTACTTCCTTCATTTGACTGGATAAATCACCCAGACGATCTTATCTTAAAATGGGCCTTCCTAAAGACTTTGGCGGATTCCGTCTTCCTAATTTTCTGCTCTACTATTGGGCCAGTCATCTTTATAAGTGTGGGAAGTGGTTTTCTAGTCGGCATCTTGTTCATGAATCTGAATATATCCCTGTCTGGTTACAGACAGAATCCTGTATTTTTGCTCTCCATAATCTTTCACCTGCTACAATTCTCTTTATTCCAAGGAAAGCTTTACCGGATTCTGTTACCACCTCCCCAATCGGTACCTCTCTTAAAGTCCTCTCTCAAATTTGTGCCTATCTGAAATTTCCCCAGCTAAAGATCACATGCAACCTATTTTCTCTAACTTAAACATTAAGAGTTGGGAATGCCCACTAACTTCTGGTTGGCTTCCCTTACCACAGAATGTTAGTATTTCTGATTTTTATTCTCAATCTTCCCTTCTGACATCTCCGGAATCAATGGGTAAGTTCCATTTGAGCCCAGTGCACATCTTCAGACTTTTTCAGCTACAACATCTAGTATTACAACAATTTGGATCTGTCCCTACTCTCTCTGGTCTCAGAGACTGCCTTACTCAGGTACAGGATTAGGCTTTTAAGCCCCATGGCACTTCCGGACTGTACTCATGGTTGCTCACCGTTCACCCGTCCCTTTCCCCGATTGGTTCCAAAGTATGGGAATCCTTACTCCCAGATGTCGATCTTGACTGGCCAAGCCTTTGGAAGAATCTCCACACTTACTTAACTCAAGACTGGTTGAGACTCACACAGTATCATATCTTAAATAACATGTATTGCACTCTGGTCAGGCTAGCTAAAATGGGTCGCTTTCCCTCCCCCATTTGCACCAGATGTGGGAAAACAGAGGGCACCCTGTTACATTTTTTCTGGTCTTGACAGAAAGTGTCCCCCTTATGGGTACAAGTAGAAGAACAGAGAGATCCTCTCCTGGGTTCAACTGGCCTTTTTCCCCCTGAAATATGTGTAATCGGTGACTACTCCCAGATTCCGGTCAAGGAGAGGAGGTATTATATCGCCCTCATTTCTTTGACAGTTAAAAAGATAATCCTTAGGCACTGGTTGGATCAGTCCCATATTTTATACTCTGAGTGGCTGCAGGAGCTCTCCTTTTCTCTCCGGACTGAGCGTATGATTGCCAGCCTCTGTCACTGCTCGCCCCTATTTAATAAGAGATGGGTAAAACACTACACCCTTTACTTATTCTGAACTCTTGAGTGCCTTCTGGGTACCCCACCTAAATGCCTGTTATATATTTGTTCACCTGTTTTTATTAATATCTGCTTCCTAATGGGTTGTCTGGCACACTCCTGGGGAGATTGGGGTGGGATGGGGGAAGGGGTAGAGGGATAGGGGGTTGTTCCTTTGTTCTTTGTGTTGGTTTGTTTTTTCCAGTTCAGTGTACATTCTCATTGTTTTATATATGTTTTGTATAATTTTCCTTTTTTCAAAATTAATAAAGTTGACTAAATTAATAAAAAATACCTAGGATATACTTCAGGTGTCTTCCCTTAATAGATGTAGGGTATTGGTACCGAAGTATAGCTCTGAGTAAGAAGTGCTTGAACATGGAGCACCTTAAAAAATTGCTGCTTCTAATTTTGGGGGAAAGTCTGCTGGAAGTGGGCAAGCCTACATAATATCCACATGTGTCACTGTTGCTGCCCCACATGATCTCCAGCATATGGAATTGCTTCCCACCGCATGCCTGGCCATTATTACTGGTGTTGTAAAGAATCAGATTAGTTGCCTCCAGGCATGTTCCCACTGGACATGGGATGAGGTTACTCTACTGGCTTTGCTATAGCCCCTTTCCCAGTATTTAGGTGCTATTTCTCTTTCTGTTTCTTCTATTCACTACATAAACGGTGCAGAAGGAGTGTGTGTCTTGTATGGCATGGTAAATGGTGGAGATTTGGTGTCTGGTGAGTGGTGTGTGGATGTGTTTGATATTAGTGCTGGGAGCTTGAAGGGTCACAGGCTGCAGAGGGCTGTGCATCTAGGTAGTACCACAATTGAAGATACCAATAAAAATCTTGAAGATCAAGTCCAAACAGAGCTTGGAGATCACAAAAGGGTTTAATCAGCTGACCCATGCAAAATCGCACCAAATAGACCAGATGGAGTCTTTGCTAGTGGCAAAATATGGGATCTATATGAGCTGGTATGAATTCCCTCTGTGAAGCTAGGGGCATACACAGACCAGGGCAAAGGTTAATCCCAGAGAGGATTCCAGCCTTCTCCAAGTTCTGCCCACACATTTAATCCAGGACTTCTAGAGCTGCTGTGACATGGTGAGTCATATTCATTTTCTGATCAGTAAGTTCCCACCAGCCAGTGCATACAGGGTCAAACAAGTTTGTAAACAAGTCTCTTCTCTCTCAAAATGTTGCTGATCCATGAACCCTGTAACCAGGGTTAGAGTTAACTGGCCAACTAGTCCAGCAATGGGGGGTTCTTCTTAGCTATGAAAGATTAACTCTTCAGTTGTAGTGAGGGGGGGATATGGGCATGACAAACTTGCATTCTGTAGAAACGTGGGTAAAAGATCTGTGACAGAGCAGCATGAGTCCACTCTGACTGATTACGAGCCAGTGGCAATGACTAGTGGACTAAGAAACCCCTGCTGAAAGAGAGGGATGTTCACTGTGACTGACAAACTGAGTTGTGGGGTTCCTACTACTGGTTAACTTACCAGAATAATCTGGTCATCCTAAGGGTACGCTTCAATATAAAAGATGCAAGTTCTGATCATGGGTCCCCTTTAGCTCCACCACTGCCCCACTGTAGCCACACACCTCAGGGCAATGTGTAAACCACAAAGCCTATATTAAGCAGTTATATCAGGCAAGCCTGTGACAGTTTTTGACAAAAAGCAATGTCCTCCTCCTCCAAGCTGTCCCATAAGGGGGTAGAGAGGTCTTTCAGAAGGTGTTGTACAGTAACTTCCACACAAATAATGTAAACGCAGCTGACCACTGTAAAGAAACCTTTAAATATAACATGTAAGTGTACTGCACTGACATCATTTTTTTTCTAATAAATAATATACTAACAAACTGAGCTGTGTGGAGGGAAGGGGGGCTGTGAGAGTACTGACTGACCAGTGACCCTTGTGGGGGGGGGGTAGATTGCTTGCCACTTTTGCCAACTAAAAAATGGTAATAGTCAATCTGACAAATCTGGAGCTGAGCAGTACCAGAAACGTTTGGTTCAGTTACAGAATAGAATGCCTCTGTGTTGATACAGAAAGACTGAAAAGTCTAAGAGTCTTGGTGGGACTTATGAAGATATAAACTGGGGAGGAGGCTGCATTTCGTAAAAGGAGGTTACCAGATATCGGACAGACTTGTAAATAGTGGAGGTAAATGGCAATCACTGTGCATTCACTGTGCTGTTTTGTCTGCCAGTCGCCGGTTGAACACTGCACTTGCCGCCGTGTCCAAATTACCAGCGGAGTTCTATGCGTATGTGCGATGACTCATGCATGAGCATTGAACTCTGGCAGCATGGCAGCACAGTCAACCATGTCCAAGATGGCTGCTGGAACCCAGTGACAAGCATGAGTCATTCTGTATGTGCAGGGAATTCCAGTACCTATCTTTGACACGGTAGGCAGTGCCATGTTCCGCTGAACCTCGACTGCAGTCATATTGACTCGCTAGAGTTTATCTAACAGAGAAGTAAGTACTTTGTAAACTTTGTCACTTTTGGACTCATTCACTTCATCAGGACACATGTTCCAGTGCACACTTCACCAACAGCCCAGTTTCCCCATTAACCCCTACATGGTCAGCTCTCTCAACATGGACAGTTCCTCAATTCAACAAGCTTTGACTTCCTAGTTATGCACAGCTCCCAGCACACAGCCAGCCCCCCCCCACACATGGCCAGCTCTTCTCTACATGACACAACCAGCCACCTCCACATGACACAGCCACTGCCCCACACATGTCACAGCCAACTGTCTCCGACACAACACAGCCAGCCCCCCCCACACATGGCCAGCTCTCCTCTACATGACACAACCAGCCATCTCCACATGACACAGCCGCTGCCCCACACATGACACAGCCAACTGTTCCCCACACAACACAGCCAGCTGGCCCCCACATGACACAGTCAGCCAGCCAACTGACCCCTACATGACACATCAATTCATTCAGTCAGCCATCCCCCCATATGACACAGCCAGCTGCCTCCTACATAACATGGCCAGCTGCCAGCCACCCCCACATTACAAAGCCAGCTGCCCTCACATCACACAGCCTGCAAACCCCCACACCACACACAGTCAGCCAGCTGCCCACACCACACACAGCCAGCTGCCCCCACCACAGCCAGCTGCCCCCACCACACACCAGCCGCCCCCACATCCTGAGTCAGCCACCCCATACCACACAGCTAGTCACCCCCACACCACACAGCCAGTTGTCTCAATACCACAGAAGCCTGTCACCCCCACACCACAGCTAGTCACCCCACACCAGTCAGCCTCCCCCACCCCACACAACCAGCCCCTACACCACACAACCAGCTGTCCACATGACACAACCAGCTGCCCATGACACAACCAGCCACATCACGCAACACAACCAGCCATCCCCACACAACACAGCCAGCCTCCCCCACATGTCACAGCCAGCCTCTCCCCACATGATAACGCCAGCCACCCCACATGACACGGCCAGCCAGCCAGCCTCTCCCATTTATTTTATTTATTTAGTTTTTGTTAACCAGGTAGGATGCACTAGTCATGGCAATGACTATTTTCAGGCATGACCTGGGAAAGTACAGAACAGAAAAAAATGAATACAGAGCATCAGCAATAACATAACTATACATCATGACATTACATTAAAATGAACAATGTTTCAAGGGTGGGAATACATTGCAAACAGGAGATGAATAAAACGCAAGGTAAAATATATAATTTAGAGTAAATTCATTATCTAAGAGGTACAGCCAGCCTCCCCCACACAACATAGCTAGCCTCCCCCCCATGACACAGTCAGCCACCCCCACATGACACAGCCAGTCACCCCACACAGAACACAGTCATCCCCCCACACAACACAGTCAGCCACCCCCCACATGACACAGCCAACCAGTCAGCTGCCCTCACATGACACAGTCAGCCAGCCAGCCACCACTCACATGACACAGCCAACCAGCCAGCCACTTCCTACATGACACAGCCAGCCAGTCAGCCACCCCCACATGACACAGCCAGCCGCTCCCACACTACATAGCCAGCCAGCCACCTCTAGCATCACAGAGCTAGCTACTTCCCACACTACCCCACACTTCACAGCCAGTCATCCAGCCACACCCCACACCACACAGCCAGCCAGTCACACACCACAACACACCACACAACCTGCCAGCCCCCCACATCACAGTCAGCCAGCCATATTCCACAACACACAGCCAGTTGCTCCCACACCACACAGCCAGTTGCCCACATACTACAATGCTAGTCACCCACACCACACTGCCAGTCACCCCCCACACAAGTCAACCACCCCACCACACAGCAAGCCAGCCCCTAACACCACACAACCAGCTGTCCCCATGACACAACCAGTTGCCCCACAACACAACCAGCCACCCCCACATGACAGAGCCAGCCACCCCACACACAACACAGCCAGCCGCCCCATGAAACAACCAGCCACCCCCAACGTGACACACTAGCTGCCCCTGAAATCAGTGCACCAAAATCTAAATGGAGCCAAAGGTAGATGGTACTAAGCCTCCCCCATCACAAGATCCATAGCATTCACCTAGATGAAAAAACTTTGCAGGCATACAGAGAGTCATATTCTTTTTTTCTGTGATTTTTATGTTTGCCATGTGTGCTTGCATGCAGCATGCAAACATCTTCCTATGATAGTGGCTTTTGAAGGGCTTGATAATGTCCCTCAAATGCAGAACATGGTTTAACAGGCAAGTCTGTAGCAGACCAGTTATCAACCAGTCTAATTATGAGATAGTTTTATCTTGGTGGGTGGAAACTGCATGGACTTCAAAACAAAAAGGTGACCCAATCATGGGTTTATGATTTCCTCTGATGTAGTTTCCCAGCATGCTGACCTCTCATTATCAGACAGGCTAAGGTATTCCAAGCATCCAACAGCACTGTTCCAGATAGCAGCTGTTAAAAGTAATGTGTGTATGTGTGTCCTTCTTTCTCTCTCTCTCTCTCTCACTGTTGGCAAATGGTATTTACTCACTGGTAAAGGTGATTATCCCTGCAACCTTTATGTTTTTACATACCTCAGTAACATCCATGCTATATATTTATATTTGTAACAGCATTTATGCACTTCCAAGTTGTAGCTAATAGCATGCAGTATCCCTTTATTTTATAGTTACTGCAGTATAAACATTGTTTAAGTTTCAAGCAGCCAGACTTATGTCTGCAATGATCCATACAGGGGTTATATTAAGTTTTTACTACTGGCCAGCAGGGTAGTGACTTGCAAAATCAACTAGCCCCACAGACATTTCTACTGGCCCAGCTGATTTACTTATTGAAATATTATCTTTTCCACTACAAGCCTTCCTGCCTACTTAAAAAGATTTTTGACTATCCCAAAAGAAAATCTAACAGCATGTGGCTAGTGGACTGGTACAAGTTTTTACGCTGTCCATGAGCACATGTGGTCACATAGTTGACATTACAGGAATGGACAGCCAGGACCACCCTCCTAGTACATACAAATACACACACACACACACACACACACACACACACACACACACACACACACGCATGCACAGACACACCATAGCAAACATCTGTCATTGACAAATGCTTGTTATTTTCTCTAATCAAAACAGAGTCAGCCCTTATGCACTGGAATGTCGGGTCAGCTGCACACCTGCTTAGTTCAAGAAACCCAAGTCACTACCAGTGGGTCAGGCTGTACTGAGTGAAACTGAAACATTTATCTATTGGATGCAGCGATTTTATCTGAGTGCAGCCAACTTTCATATTGCAATAAGCCTGGTTTGAGGTGCTATATTTTTTTAAAACAGGAAATGTGGTCCATGAACTAGAATTGGTTCTTGTATGCTAGAAACTGTCTCAGTTGCACTTGTACATGGGTCAAACGCACAAATCACTCCAAGTGGGTCAGGCTGTATTGAGCTGCCCAAGTAGGTGCATTTTATCTGTAGATGGCTAAATGTAGTAATTTGATTTGATCATTGCATGTTACCTATTTGTAAGCTGTTTTTTCTTCTCACTCTAAATATTCATTTCTAGCTAAAAATGATTGCTTATGCAACACCTCCCACTGGTCCCCCTTGTGTAACTAGCAGGGCTGCTTCTCTCACCACATTGCGCCAAAGAGTGGGGTGGGGTTTACACAACAGTTTACAGTACATCTACCTCTGAGCCTGCCATACACAGACAGGCAACCCAAGTGTGGCAACAACCTGGCACACACCTGGTGGGACCATTTATGTGTTTATTTGTTTGTATAATTGGATTTACAACCTTTGAGCCAGAGGCTCGTTTACAAAGGTACCTCATCACAGAGAAGACATACAGTGAAAACATAATTTACAGAAATTCAACAAAACAATGAGTGACATAATTACACAGCAGTTTTCATACAATGAGTAATTAGAGACATTTCAGGAGACACAATTATTAGCACATGCAAGTACCAATAGAAGGCAGGATACCAGAGGGGAGTTGGGGGGTGAGTGAGGTGGGGGTTCAGCCTAGAGGGCATTGTCAGATGCAAAAGATAGTAGTGGAGCACCAGTTTTACCATGGCCATCAACCTAGGTCCTTGGGAGAAAACATTTGCTCACAATTATGCTAGGTTTGCATTTCTGGACAGGGGCACCCAAGTAAATCTGGACACAGTGGAAGCAATAGCAATACTGTCCAAACCAGGCTGGAATTCTAGACTGTGGTCTTTATTCACGTAACAAAGTAGGAATAATCACAAAGTGAAGATGGACCCCCACTGGGCTACACATACTGGTAATGTAGATTACTGAGGTACAGAAATTCCTGAATTCCCATTTAGCATAGGCTTAAAGAACACACACAGCAAACTCTCTGGTTCTGAATTACACAGTGAACTCTCAGGTTCTGAAATGGAGATTGGCATGCATGGCCATAACTGGTACATTTCCTCTTGACTAGGCACACACGGCCAGTACTAGAACACTTTCCCATATTTCATGAGGAATACTGGCGGCACACATGATCACCAAAGAGCACATCTAGGCTCACAGAAAATCCAACCCACATTTGGGTAACTATTTCCATCAGGCACTGGCCAAATGCACTGAATGAAAATTGAACTGGTGCCCAAACTGAACCTGGAGAGGTAAACTGATTACTCGAGATGGGGGGTTTCCCACCTTTTGCTTCCAAGTTTATACTCGACCATTCATCTGGTTAATATCACCCTCACAGAAAATTTGTGGATGCTATCTTGAAATGTTTTTCACACTTAACATACTACATGACTAAAAGTTCTGTACTTGGACAATCTCTCTCTAGACTCCAACGTAGGCAGACACTTTTAAAAAAACAGAAACAGTCTAGGTGACAGGGTCTCTTTGTCAGAGAAAATTCACCAAGGAAAGCAGGTGCCCCTCCTGGGCTGAACACAAAAGTACTCATGGTTTCTGAAGTTGTCACAGGCAGCTTCACCAGACAGACTGGGTGAGGGGATTGCCCCTGAACCTTGAAGATTACCCCATCCCTCCTGGGATGGGGGCAAAGGAAAACCCACTTGGAACGGTTTCCACCACTTCAATCTCCGTCTTCTATGTTCTTCTTCAAGGATGAAAACAAACTACCCAAAACACAGCGATAGCTCTCTCTCAGAGCTAAAACTGAAGAGCTGCTGCAGGCTGCAGCCTCCTCCTGGAACTCCACTCCACCCTGCAGACTCACTGAACATTCTAAAGCTTTCTCCCTTGCAGCCAACTTGAGTGTGGCTTATGCTGCTGTGACAGTTCCATGACTACATCATCCTCCAGATCAGCTGAGAATGAAAAACAGAGTGTGACAGTGTGAAATCCATTTAACTGGCATTTCACTAGCTGCCTTTCCCTGCCTACCACTGATTGTAATGGGATTATAGTAACCCCTGGGAACAAGGGGGATACACTTAGACATTCTTATCTTGACAGTTCTAGTTAATTCCTACCCAGCTGAAACAACTGATTGCAGGGGGACTAAGGTTAAGTTTAGCCCAGTGGACCAGAAGTTATGTGACCCAGGTATGAATCCAACTTTCCTGTGTAGTATTTTCCCTTATAGTATTTCTGGAAAATTGCCCAAAATACATACTGTCTCTCAAGTCAGCAAAGTTGCAGTGTCTCCCAGGGTTTCTAGGTAAAGAAAAGGCAAGCAATAAATTCGGGTTCAGCAGAGCACTGCAGCAGTGATAGAAAGTTTGATTACGAGCTGTGTGTAAGCCCCTCAACTCTGTTGGGTTTATCGTGTTTGGTCTCATTTCCCCCCCCGGTGCCACCAATCAGAACACCTGCTTCTTGGTGGTTGGCGGGCTACATATGCGCGATTTGTGCACCTTGCTTCTGGCCACTCCTGCCGTGATATTGGGTTTCTCTGGTGTTCCTGACCCTTTTGTTCAGCCTTTTGGGATCCAGGCACCTGAAGACAGTTCAGAGAGGGGCACAAAATCATTTAATTTAGGAGTGCTTTAGCACTCGCATCCTTGGGAAAGGGGGGTTATGAATATTAATAAGGGCTCCTGAATATTGATGAGCCTGGCTCATTCTTGGGGGGACAATGTTCTGGTAGCAGTGACAGACTGCCAAAGCACTAAAAATGTTAAATGCTGCATTTGGGTAAGAGGCCAGAGGAAGTGTAATTAAACACTGGGGGAAATGATTGTCAAAAATAATGTTTATGGCTGCAATGCGATTTTAAAAGCGGGGACCTGTTTTGGGACTGAAGATTAGCAGCCATAGTGTCACCTTTACCCTCTTCATCATCCAGCCAGGGGCTCAGAAGGCATCCAGAGGACTATGGAACTAACTCAGAGATTTATGGGAATAAAAAGAGAGTTAATTCTAGGCGCCAATTCAAGCAACTAATGGGGCATTGATGAAGATTAATAATTATTAATTTTTGAGAATGGCAACTGTGTGGACCAATCAGGAGCTGGACAGAGCTCACAAAATGAGAGAGACTTTCTGTTCAGGAGGCAGTCCATCAGGACCCCCTCCTGTGGGAGGGGCTCCAGTTCCAGCAGAGAAAAATTGTGTTTTTTGGCTTCCAGATAAATCTGCCTGAAGGTTTTCAGTTTTTTATGTCCCTCAGGATTCTGAGGATTTAAAGTCTTCAGCTAAGAGAGAGCTGTGAGCCATTTCCATCCAGCCATGAGAGAGCCGTAAGTGACTAAAACCACAGTGGTGGCAGCACTGTGGGGACTGTGATGTTAAGGGTTAAGGTTTCCTCTGAATAAAGAAAAGTTTGAGAATTTTAAGGACTGTGTGTCTGCTCCTCGGTCTGTTGACCACAAAGGAAGACAAACTACATTAAGCCTTTGTGAAACTGTACTAGAGTCAATTGGGGAGCTGCTGTGCCAGTGACATTTCTGCCTGATTACTGCTGTAAGAAGAGAGTTTTGGTTTCACTCCAGAAAGGGAGCCTGAAATTCACGAAGAAAGGGTCAGGAGCTCGTCTTTAGCTCAGAGGATCCCGCCATGGATATTGTACCTGAGGGTGCTGGCCTGTTGGCCAGAAATCCTGCTACTGGCCTGATCGCCAGAGATCCACCTGAAATCAAGGTTAGTTAGTTAATATTTTATTTCTTATTATTGCAACCAAGCACAAAAGTACAGGTTGGAGTTCCATACAAGGTTAAAAAAAAGACAAACTTTACATATTCAATACATTACATAAATAATACAATTTAAAAGAGAAAAAAAAGGAACAAAATATAAAAATTAATTTCACCACATTTAAACAATGCACAAACAGCAATTTACTATAAGTCTGAGTTCTTACCAAAGGTTTTCTCCACATCTCCTGATTGCGTAAATTATACCCTGACATATTTTTTAATACAAGTATACAGTGCAATTTATGAACAGGATCACAGATTTTTTTTAAAACCTCCCTTGCCATTTTTTCTGTTCTGGTATCCAAACTGTCAAGCCCACATTTAATCAAAGCTTTCCTATAACTCACATCCCACCCTAGAAGTGCTCTTTTTTGTACCCTTTCCAATTCTTCAGATTCATTTCTTGTAAGGCCACTATGCCACACAGCTGCCCCATATTCAACTACTGGTCTTCCTTGAATGGTTCCTGTTGGTTCATCTTTAGCTGAGGATCTCCTGCTTAAGATGCTGTTTACTAAGCGCCCTAGCATGATCGGAAGCCAAGGACACCCTTTCCCACAGGCACTATGTCAGCTCGGTATACATTTTTCTCCAAGGGACTACAAATGGTAACTTCTGCTCCAAGTTGCTTTGCCTTGTGTCATTTCTGCACCTGGGCCCCAACCCGCATCATCAGAGGCCTGCCACTATAGTAGGGTACTCCAAAAAGAGATTCTGGGACTGGTTTGGTGGGAGCTTTGGAGAAATTACATTGGGTATGTTTTATAAATGCCTAACCTAACCGTATTTCCTTGCAGCCAGGTTGCCAGCCCCTTTTCCCTTATTTCTTTTCCCTGAAAATAAACGTGTTAATATGTATGGCAATTGCTGTCTCTACAAATGTTTTTAGGTACTGTATTTTGTTGGGGATTGCCTAAAGGTAAAATGGAAACATTGTTCCTGGGGAATAGGGAAAAGCCACTGGCAGGTTGCCTGTGTCCTCAGGTGGAGACACCATACTTTAAAATGTATAGTAAGTTTGGTCCTGTTTTTAAGAACCCAGACTGGGTCCCTTGAGTAACTTTGAGGGCCCTGGAGTTGCCATTTGGGACTGGATGACAATCAGCCTTACATATTCGGCATGGCAGTGTGCACTTTAAGGCGCTTTGATCAGAGATTCTGTGAACAAATGTGAGTTCTGTTTCATGCCATTGGGAGTTTTGAAAATTTGTGCAGCCGATTGGATTCCGCGATTCTGTCTGTGTATCAGCTAATACAGAAAACCAGTGTCCCTGAGAATTCTGGTAAGCAGTTCTTGGCAGACAACAAGGAAGAGGGAGTGTTTGTTCCTGTACATAGCTCCTAGCTTGGGGTGGTGTTAGGTGTGGATATAGTCAGCGTGTGATGAAGGTAGAAAAGGATGGGAGAGAGGATGGTTTAAAAAGGTTTTGACTGGTACCTAATGTCACTGATACTGCATTCTTGGTGTTAGCCTTTAGCTGGCTTATGTGGAACCAGTGAAGCACCCTTGCGAAGTTGCTGTGGAGCTGGGACTGTACCACTGGTGTTGAAGGATTAGTGCCATAGAGGACAGTGTCACCTGCATATAGATGAATCTGGGAGGAGACACAGACAGGTGAAAGGTCATTTAGAAAAACAGAGAAGAGGATAGGGCCCAAGATGGAGCCTTGAAGAATACCTGCTTTAATGAGAAGGGGGGGGACAGGATGTCACCTGCTTGGACACATTGTGTACATCCAGTAAGAGAGGACCTAAACCAGTCCACAGCAGAGGCAGAGAGGCCAGTAGAGGGAAGCTTGGATAGAAAGAGAGAGGATAAGAGACAGAGTCAAAGGATTTGGCAAGGTCAACAAAGATTGCAGCGGTGATGTGCCCAAAGTCTATGCTTGTGAGAATAGCATCAATGACATGAAGGAGGGAAGTTACTGTGGAGTGTTTTTTTTGGAACCCAGATTGATATAGAAAGAGGAAGTCAGAAGAGCAGAGGAAGTCAGAAAATCTAGAGAAGACAAGGGACTCCTGTAATTTAGCCAGGGATGGAAGGAGGTATAGTGGTCAGGAATTTGCAGGTGAGGAGGGATCACTTCCTTTGTTAAGGGTATCATCCTGGCAGCTTTCCAAACCTGAGTAACGGTGTCAAGAGTGAAGGAGAGGTTTAGTAAGTGGGAGAGAGAGAAAGGGCTATAGCAGGGGTAGAGAGCAGGAAAAAGTGTGGATCAAGGTCATCAGGGCTGGGCTTATGAGGGCTGAGGTAGAGGAGAGCATGGAGAACTTACTACACAGAAATGAGAGAACAGCAGAAGCCATCAGCGGGGGGGCAGGGAGGCTGGGGGAGTCATTTACCAGGCTAGGAGTTAGGGCACAGTTAGTGAAGAATGAGTTGAGACTGGAGGCAACAGAGGAGGGGTCAGAGAGAGCTGTACCATCAACCAACAGGTTAGGAGGGTAATTCTTGGGAGGGGGATTAAAGAGGGAGTGAAGAGCCTGCCAAACTTTAGAGGGGGAGTTGAGATTTTGTTGCAGAGTCACCTTGAAGTATTGTGCTTTTCTAGCTTGTATAGCCTAAGTGCAAGCATTTCTTAGGGATCTGTACAGGTGTAGATTGGAGGGAGAGAGGGAGGATTTTTAACACATCCTGGCATGCTCGTGGGATTTATAAAATGGATAATGTCCACAGATATCCAGGGGTGATGAGAGCATCTGATTCTGCACTTACTCAGAGGGGCATGGGTATTCCAAGCTTTATTAGAAAGAAGTAGAAGAGGGAGAGAGCAGAATCAATATTGGGGGCTGAGTATACTAGGGACCAGTCAGAGGAAGAAAGGTCAAGGGGTAGGACCTCAGTGTCTAGTCACTTGAGAGACCCAGTCCAATGGTAGTTAGGAGGGGAGTGGGTCCTAGGCAACTTGCGGACATAATTGGTCATGTAGTGGTCACTGAAAATGTCTGGGGGGGTGCCAGCAGCAGATATGTGGTGGGAGTGGAAGAAGAACACTCAGTCCAAGAGAGAGTGGTTAGGAGAGAGTGGGTAAGGCCTGGTGGGCTATTTTATTAGTTGGTGGAGGTTCAGGAACTCAGTCCTTTTGATGATAGGAATAAGGGCAGGAGAGGACCACTTAAGACTGAAATCCCTGAGTATGTAAGTTCACCAGATGAGGTGAGGGACATGGGGGAGGAAAGGATTTTGACAGGAGAGAGGGGAGAGATTTGGGGAGAAGCATAAAGCACTGCTACAAAGATAGGGAGGGAGAAGAGGCATTTTATATTAATTAGGAGGAACTCATGAGAGGAGGGGATTGATTTGCACAAGTAAACAGAGCAGGATAAGTTTTAGTGAGCATAAATGACAACTCCACCACCTCATGTATAGGAATGGATGGGTACTAAAGTGCCCAACTATCAAGACAGCCATGAGTACCCCAAGAGTACCCGGAAAAAACAGGATAAAAACCGAGTAGTCGGGTTGGGTCAGGTAGTCACTACCTGACCCATTCTACCAGCCAATTACCCAACACTGACAATAACAAAAATCATGTAAAGACGTTTTTTTGGGGACTATTACACTGTCTGTTGGTTACCCCACTCTATTGTACCCAAGGGGGCATTACTGAATCAGGTATGAGAGGCACAGACTCTCTTAGTGAGCCTGCTGCTGTTTCAAAAAATTATGCCCATGGCGGGCATTGCTGAGGTAGGTATGAGAGGAGCAGCTACTCTGAGTGAGTCTGCTGCTGATTCAAAAAATTATGCCCATGGCGGGCATTGCTGAGGCAAATATGAGAGGGGCAGCTGCTCTGAGTGAGTCTGCTGCTGATTCCAAAAATTTTACCCATGGCGGGCATTGCTGAGGCAGGTCCTAGAGGTGCAGCTGCTGTGAAACACAGAAACATAGAAATTAACAGCAGATAAGGACCACTAGGCCCATCTAGTCTGCTTGTAAGCCCTACCATTATTTGCAGCCTGTGACCCTAACTGGTCAATTGCTTTCTCCTCTCCATCACACGTCCAGGGTTCCCTTATGCCTGTCCCATGCATGTTTAAATCCCATATGAGTGAGCCTGCTGCTGTTTCAAAAATTATACCCATGGCGGGCATTGCTGAGATAGGTACGAGAGGTGCAGCTGCTCTGAGTGAGCCTGCCACTGTTTCCAAAAATTATACCCATGGCGGGCATTGCTGAGATAGGCATGAGAGGTGCAGCTGCTCTGAGTGAGCCTGCCACTGTTTCCAGAAATTATACCCATGGCGGGCATTGCTGAGATAGGCATGAGAGGTGCAGCTGCTCTGAGTGAGCCTGCCACTGTTTCCAAAAATTCTACCCATGGCGGGCATTGTTGAGGCAGGTATAAGAGGCACAGCTGCTATGAGTGAGCCTGTTGCTGTTTCAAAAAATTATTCCCATGGTGGGCATTGCTGAGGCAGGTATGAGAGGCACAGGCTCTTTTAGTGAGCCTGCTACTGTCACAGAAATTATTCCCATGGTGTGCATTTCTAAGGTAGGTACAAGAGGCGCAGCTGCTGTAATTGAACCTGCTGCTGTTTTAAAAAATTATGCCCATGGTGGGCATCCATCAGACTTACATAATATAAAGTGATGGCTGACAAAGGAAAACTTAAGAGTAGTACTACTGTGGCACATGTGGCTGGCATGGTGGCAGTGGTGATGGTTCCATTTGTTTCATGCACAACCTAGTCATCATATTCAGTATCACTGTTCACAGGCTGTTGTTCATTTTTTAGGGTCAGACTTACATAAATCAGTGTTTGTGACAATTGGGGAATTGTCAGCATTCATTTTGAGAAATGTAAGCCGTTCCATCTTTGCAGGACTTAGCAGTGTTCTGTGGTCAGTGACTATTCCTCCAGCTGTGCTAAGTATACGTTCTGAATATACACTTGAAAGTGAGCAACTGAGGTACACTATTGCAAGATTTTCTAGATCTGGCCATATTGTTCTTTTTTGTTTCCAGTACAGTAATGGATCTTCCCTGAGACCAATCACAGTATGGGCTGCAGGGTACTCCAGGATCATCATGCCGCGTGAGTTGCTTACCAGTCTGGTAGATGAACTTGCTGCACTTTCTTTATAGGATGCCAGTCCATGTGGTTGCAGGTGACTCAGAAGTGATTTGCTTTTCTGACCCGGAGCATAGAGTGTCTGAGAAGTAGCTGTATATGTCTTTTCCCTTGCTGATGACACTGCTGACTATGAAGAATTGATAGATGTTCTATTGCCTGTGACAGAGGCATACTATAACAGTTTGGCAGGGTTTGAGTGCTGTACATCAGTTAATGGTAGGAGGCAGTATAGCGCAGTGGGTTAAGGCTCTGAGCTTCAGATCTGGAGACCTGAGTTTGAATCCCACAGCTGCCTAGGTGCATACTGTGTGATCCTGAGCAAGTCACTTAACCTCCTTGTGCTCCCAGGTCACATCTGGAAACAAGCTTTGGCTTAGTGTGCTACTCCTGGTTAAACAATGTTCCGTTTCCTTTAATGGTGTTTGTAGAGCAATGTCACATTTGGTTAGCAGAATATATTGCCAATACTCAATGTCTTCCCCTGAAGGAAGGATGGCTTCAATGCTCCATTCTGAAGAAGGGATCTAGCAATGTAGCCAACATATAGGTGTCATTCTTAAACTTGGCATTTACTGTGTTCTCTGATCAGTTGACAGTCTGAGACTCAAGTCATCTGTCAGCATAACAGCAGTGGTGTCATCTTTTGACTGAAAGTCTTTATGTCATCAAGGAAAACGTGATGAAATCTGATTTGAGGACAAATTTGACTCAAAGTTGCACAATCCGCACTGACATCATGTGTGGCAGCATCAAATGGCTCCAGTAAGGTGGTCAAGGATTCCAGTACAGTCCAGCTGCTGTAACTGAACCTGATGTCTAGTTTAGCTATTTGATTCTGCATGGTGTAGTCATGAACAGCTTTTTTTCTGTTCAAGAAGTCTTTCCAAAATGCAAAATGCTGCATATCAACAGGTTGGAACTTCCTGCTTTAATGTATGTAAGGATAAGCTATTTGACCTCTCCATCACCTTTAGGATTTTCTGTGCTTTCACAGAGTGGCTGAAATGCCCACATCTTTTTCTAGCAAGACCTAACAGGTATTCAACATTTCTCTTTCCATTTAAGAAATCATGGATGAGAAGATTTAAACAATGTTCAAAATAAGGTATGTTTGTGTTGGTAGCTGCCATCTCTAACAGCCTTGACTATGTTGGCACCATTATCTGGTACTATGAACCCCGGAAATAAGGAACATGGAGTAAGTCATTTCTGGAATTGATTTTCCAGGTATGCAAAATGTTCACAGCAGTGTGGTTTTCTTCAAAGGTGGTGACACTTAATACAGCCTGCTTCCTACTGTTTATGGTAGAGTGAGAATCATTACGTACCAACTGAAAACTTGCCCAAGGAGCTGTAACAGTCATTTAGTCAATTGTTTAGTTGCTGGTCCATATATCCATGGGTATGTGAACCTGCTTCACCTCAGAGAGTTTCAACTGTTTAGGGACTACACTACACACCAACTCATACAGCTGTGGAACAGCCTTTTTTGAGAAATATGTTTGAGAGGGAACAAAGTACCGTGGTTCAATCCACTTCATGAACTAGAGGAAACCCTTCTGGGCAACAAAAGCAAAAGGGAGCTGACAATCAGCCAACAGCTCTGCTGTGGCTCCATTTAACAGCTGGCATATTGGATGATTGCAGGTACATGCTGATATCCTCACAACATTTTCTTTTAATATAAGTTGATAAGAGTGATGTGATATTTAAAATTCAGGGGGATTGTACTTTTCAAACCTTTTTCACATGGAGTGTTACTGTGGGATTTTGCAGTGCTTGAAGGTGTCAGAAGAAAACAATTGGAAGGCTATAGCCTGATGTTCAATGGGGGGATAGCTCCTCCCCCATCCCCTATTTGAACATCAGGCCACCTCTCGCTCTGCTTCAAGTGTTTCGGTGGCACGGCTGCATGGCTGGCCAGCTGTGGGCTTCCTCTCTACTTCTCACTTTGCTGTCTGTTGCCTCATTGTTCGTTCCTCCCTTTGCTCACTTTGCCCTTGCTGTTTGTGCTTTAATTCATGAGTCTCTCCACTATTTCCTCCTTTGTCTGTGATTTGTTTGGGGAGCTTTAGCTTGGGTCATCACTATGCACACTGTATTCTACTTGTACCACACTTCTCTTTCTTCTTCCTGCCTGTCTTACCCTCCCATTTCTGTTTCTGTTTTTCCTTTCTCTTGTTCTGCCTTTTGTCCATCTCCCTTCCCCATGTGCCTGCCCTGCATTGTGTGTTCCTCGTTCCTCTCCCCTGCCTAGTTCCCCGCACCTTTTCTGTTTTCTTTTGGGCCTTTTCTTCCCGGTTGGCCACCATGCTGCTTCGCTACAGTTCTCCTGCCACTTCCATGCTTGGATTGCATCTCCTAGTTTCATGTCTGCTCCCCTGATCCTTCATTTGGCTCATCCAGCTGCTCTCCACCTTTCAGTCTGCTGCCATTCAGTCCTCTGCACTCTCTGTTTTGTTTCCCCTTGTCCTGACTTCCTTCCCACTTTGTTTTGCTGCAGCGATTTATTTCGACTCTTGCAGACTCTTTCTACAGTCTACTCACTCCGATGCATGGCTATTGGTGACTCTTGGCTTGCTACCTATCCTGTGGGTCCACCTGCGTATTGCCACAATTCCCACAACCATATTTAATATGTGGTGATTTTAACACTTCATAGGTCCATGTTTGAATACATCTTCCTGAACACAGACTCTTATGGCAGAATTGAGGACCTGACCCTGACTTATGTATGGTGCTCTAGTAATTCAGACAAGAAACAGTGTTCCTACTATTTGTCTCTATATAAATCATATTCGACAACTGACATTTTACTAGCCGCTAAGTCAATAATGCAGGCTATAGACACTTTTTGAGTATGGGTCTATAGTTCTTTCTAACCACTCTCTCCTTTTGATGGCCCTCACTTTCAGAGACACCACCAGAACTATTCCAACGTGGCATTTTGATCCTCTATTGGAATAAAATCATCAGTTTATACAGTGGGTGAATGAGGTGACTAATGCTTTTTTCAACTAAATTTAACTCAAGAGGTTAACCTGGGAGTTGTGTAGGATACATACAAAGCTTTATGAGGCTTAATACATTCTTACACTGTAAGGGAAAAGTATCAGCAGGAAGTTACATGTTCTGCTTGTTGACATGACTTGCATATCTCCAAGACGCATGGGTTCAATGCTTTATTCACTGTTGAGTGCTTTCTACCACTGTTTCACTGTTCCAGCTTACTGCCAGCAGTCTGTTCATCAAGGACATTAAGGTATGCAATGCTTTGTCACCCTATCTGGGATAACTCTGTCATGCCTTCTCATTCCCTGCCCTCAACACATTTGGTCCCAAAATGATGGGCCTCATACTCCTGCTCCTCCCCATGTCTTCCTGTCATCAATGCGCCTCTCCCTAGTGTGTACTTGGCCTTATCTTCCTTACATGGCTTATGTTCATTACCCCACTCCTGACTGCAGGGACCGTCATTCAGAATATCTTTTACTGCCTCATAGCCATGTTGGACTTTGTGAGATCCACACAAATGCGTTACTTTCCTGGAATATGCCTATCCTATTATCAGCTTTAGCATTTACTACTTTCCAGATTCATTCAACCAGTCTTCCACTATATATTCCATGTTCCTCACTCAACAGTTTGAAGTGCACAGATGACTTTGGCTATGCCTGACCTAGTGGGTCCCCTTCCCATACTGCCATGTCCACCAGGGGGACCATCACATAGCACAACTGCTTCTATTCTCTCACTCAGCCCCGGGGTGTTCCCCTCCTCTCTTTCGACCATCCATCATCAGCAACAAAGAAGGCATTTACTTAAGGTGCAATCACTATTCAATTTCAGGTGGATTCTTCCTATCTTGCACCCCTTCCATGGCAAAAGCAAACAACGTGGGATCTCACCTTCTTAGTCTTATACTGTTCAGTGATATGGTGATGGTGGACCACGTGGTGTTCCACCATCTCTATCATGCACTACTTGATGGAAGGAATCGCGTTATTTGGATACGGCGATGGCAGACCATGTGGGGTCCCACCATTCCTATCATACACTAGTGTTACTTGACAAAGGCGAACCACATGGGGTCTCACCTTCCCAGTTATGTGGTACAGTGATGTGGACCACATGAGGTCCCACCATCCCTATCACTCACTACTCTATTGGAAAGGTGATGGTGGACTACGAGGGGTCCCGCCAACCCAAACATACACATCTTCAAGGGCCCTACCATAGCTCTAAAGTATTACCTACTCATTTCAGGAGGTCATATGTGCAGGAAAAGTGTTCTTTACTTTGGAGTGCAATAGCCTCTTACTCACGAGGATACACTATTTATCACCCAGATCACTGTATACTATGGTGATGGTGGACCCATGGGGTCCCGCCATCCGTCTCCTGCATTCCCTTCAGAAGCCTTCCTTGAATTCCTGTTTTCCAGCCCTACTTCATGACCATCGCTGTCCCTTGAACTATACAATAAGACAACATTTATGGACTTATCTCGGACTATGTGTTAACCTGTGATTCAGGCCATGCAAGCGTATCCTGCTATGCATCTCTCTGCACCCTCATGGGGACCCTCCTTCTTCAGCTGCTTTCATACATATTACAGTTTTTGATGATTTTTGGCCCCTCATTTCAGATTCATCATTCTATTTTGATGGTGAACCCATGTGGGGGTCTCACCATCCTGCCAGTTCCTATTGCCCCTCAAACAGGGGGTTATCCTCTACTCAACGGGACTTCTTCTTGCAGTATGGCAGACCCTTGTCGGGGTCTTACCTTCCAGTATTGACCACCTGAGACTGTCAGTCGCTGAAACATGATAACTTCATACATCAGGACTGCCATGGCAATATAATTCCTCAGCTATCCGATCTCTGAGCCTGCTATCATCATTAATTTCTGCTGGCACAATCCACCATCTTCTGTTCCAGTTTCAATACTTAACATCTCTGTGATGGTGGAACATGTGGGGTCCTGCCATCCCATTTATTCATGCCCCACTACAAGCTTTATCCTTTAATGGCATGTCATTTCAAGCAGCCTCATACTACTTTAGTCCTTCATATATTGCATTATTCCATACTACTGCAATGGTGGACCACCATTCCTACACAGGCTATTACCTTTCTGTCTTGGATTATGTCACGTACAGCCATAGTGAATCCGCAAGGTTTCTGCCTTCCCAACAATCAGACTCTTTATGGAGCACTATCTATTACTTAATGACCATGCTCTGGATGTACTACAGTCATCTACTTAGAATTGGATTAACCATTGTCACAGCATTCAGATATAATTCCAAGTTGGACATTTCCATCTGCTAGAACTTTCATATGCAACATCGACTTCCTGCTTACCTCGATCTCGAACAGGACACTTCCACCAGCAAATGTCAGACCAAACCTCTGGACATAACCAAACCTAACTCTAAGCCACATTTAGGATTATTCTCCTCTTAGTATGCCCAGAGGATGGGCAGGTCAGTAGCCATGGGTCCTTGGAAGTTTCCCCCTAAGGGTTTTTTTCCTCTCCTGCATGCTACTGATCACACTCTTGGAGCTGGAGGAGGTAGTCACTGCACTATTTATTTTTGGGCCTTATTTACACTTACCCAGTGTCCTACAGAAGGTGGGATGCGGAGAAGTGCCAAAGCTTAAGTCATAAACACCAAGCATATACCATTCAGCTCATAAGTTTACACAAGCACTGAGCTATGAACCCCACATTGAATTGGAAATCTATAGCTTGATGTTCAATGGGGGGGGAGTAGCTCCTCCTCCTCCATTCCCTATTTAAACATCAGGCTGCCTCTCACTCTGCTTCAATCGTTTCGGTGGTGCCTTCCATCCTCCTCTGCCTCCTCCTCCTCCTTCTCTGGCACTCCTATCTCCCCATCTCCACTGGGCCTTATTTACACTTACCCAGTGTCCCAAAGAGGCTGGGATGCAGAGAAGCACTAAAGCTTAAATCATAAACACCAAGCATATACCATTCAGCTCATACGTTTACACAAGCACTAAGCTATGTACTCCACATTGAATCTATTTTGGTCTGGGAAGACTCCATGGATACATCAAGTGATTTAGTGTGGCAATTTCTGCTTCCTGTTCATTGTCACTAGTCACCATTACCACCACCTCCATTGCCACCCATACCAACCACACTGTACCTTATCCTGCTCCACTCAGTTGGGTGTTTTGACGTTGCATGTCGTATCATTACTGATGATCCAAAATGTTCCACTTTGCCACCACGACTGGCACTCCTTTTGCACAGCCTGCATACAGCTCAATAGTTGTCTGCAGGTTTAATATAAAATAAATTTCACACTAAAGATTTACCCTTTCTGCTTTGTACTATGGTGCCTGGCACTATTTCTTGTACAGTCAAGCATGTGATTTTTTTTTCTGCATGTGTCTGTCATGCTCTACAGTGGCATCTTCTCCAACCCCCTCATCAAAACTACAGATCTAATCACCACAAGATCCAGAAGACCGGGAAGGGCCATCATCATCATTATGTCCATCACGGGAAAGCTAATAGAAATAATCCTGAAGGAGAGGCTGGTGTCCCTGCTGGAGTTCAAAGGGCTGCAGGACAGTAGACAGCATGGCTTTGTCTCTGGCAAATCCTGCCAAACCAACTTGGTAGATTACTATGACTGGGTAACTAGGCAGATGGACAAGGGCCATGCAGTGGATGTCCTGTACCTGGACTTCAGCAAGGCATTTGATTCAGTACTGCATGGGACACTTGGAATAAAACTTGAAGGCACAGGGGCGGGAGCAAAGATGGTGGGGTGGGTGACAAACTGGCTGCAGGGAAGGTAGCAGAGTGTGGCGGTGGAAGGGGAACTCTCATCCCCAAGGGCAGTAACAAGAGGGATTCCGTGGAGACTCAGTGCTAGGACCAGTTTTATTTGGGATATTTATTGCAGACATTTCCATGGTATCATAAGCAGGATCAGCCTGTTTGCCGATTACATCAATATAGGGGTGGTGGTGGATGACATAGGGGTGGCAGAGTTTGCAGGAAGATCTGAAAAAGTTAGAGACCTGGTTGGACATTTGGCAGCTGTAGTTCAGTGCCAAAAAGTGTAAGGTGCTCCATTTTGGGGCAAAACATCCAAGGAGAAACTACCAACTGGAGGAGTGCAGCTGGCAGAGACTGAGGAACTAAAGGATCTGGTGGTGGTCATCACGGGATCAATGAACAACTCAGCACAGTGTAGGAAGGCAGCAAGAAGGGCCAACAAAATGCTGAGATGCATTGCAAGGGGAATAATGTTGAGGAGTGGGGAGGTGATTCTGCCACTATATAGATAGTTAGACCTCATCTCGAATACTGCATGCAGTACTGGTACCCATACCTGCAAAGGCACAGTAAATTACTGGAAGGGGTGCAGTGCAGAGCAACTAAGATGATCCAGGGACTGAGGGACTTACCTTATGAGACGGCTAAAGGAGTTGAACATGTACTCACTGGAGGAGAGGAGGGACAGAGGGGATATGATCAAGACATTTAAGTACATGAGCTGGATAAACAAGACTGGTATGGAGGGGCTATTCAGGGTAAGGGTGGGGAGGGACACTCGAGGCCATAACATGAGATTGGAGGGGGGAAGGTTCAGGAGGGGAATAAGGAGACACTTTTTTACAAGAGGGTGGTGGCAGAGTGGAACTCATTACCAGCAGATGTGGTAGCCTGTAAAACAGTAGGCTGCTTTACGGGACTCAGACAGGGTAAGAGGGAGGATAAGGGGGGGCGAGGAGGGAGGGGCAGCTGCAGAATAGGGCTGCTAGCTGCAAAATCAAGCAGACTTGATAGACCAAATGGCCTTTTTCTGCTGGCAAATTTCATACATTCGTATCTGGTGGGACATAGCCTGGGCTATCCCATTCCCAGTCCCACTATCACCACCATCTTTATCAGCATTTGCTGCCTTAGCATCACATCTGAGGTTATATTTGAGGAGGATGCCTCCCCTTCCTTGCATGCTGCTTCAGTAGCTAGAAGTCTCCTGGCACATGAGGCAAAACTTTCAGTGCCTCTATGAGTAACTCCTGTTAGTTCTTTCCCAAACCCTACCATCATTTCATTGGTAACGTGCTTTTTTGGTTCAAGATGACATTCGGTGGCAGTCCTCGTGATGTTATTGTTATTGTTGTTGCTATGTTCTTCATTAGTGCTAGGATTCATATTTGTCCACATCAGTTTCAATTGCATGCGCACCAGCACTGTGCTTCCTTTCAGTAGACTTAGTCTGGGAAACACGAAACATAGTAGACAGAGCCATTGCTTTTTCTTTGCCACAGAGAGGCATCACAAATAGTGTAACTAGACAGGACTCAGGGCACCTAACAAGCTAACAGACAGTGTAATACAGCCTGAATGGCTTTTGCTATCCTGCAGAGAGACACAGAGTAGCTATGTCACAGATAGGACTCAAGGCACCTAATGGGCACCGTGTAGTACAGACGAAAGGCTTTATGCAGAAAAACAGAGTAGCTATATGTCACATACAGGGCTCAGGGCACCTTGCAGACAGTGTGTAATATAACCAAAATGGCTTTATGCAAACACACACAGAGTAGCTATATGTCACACACAGGGCTCAGGGGACCTAACAGACAGTGTGTAATACAACTGAAATGGCTTTATGAAGAGAGACACAGAGTTCCTACTGTATATGTCTCACACAGGGCTTGGGGCACCTAACAGACACTGTTCAATGCAGCCATGATGGCTTTGTACAGAGACACAGAGTAGCTATTGTATATGTCACATACAGGGCTCAAGGCACCCAACAGACACTGTGCAATACAGCTGCAATGGCTTTGTGCAGAGACACAGAGTAGCTATTGTATATGTCACATACAGGACTCAAGGCACCCAACAGACACTGTGCAATACAGCTGCAATGGCTTTGCAGAAACATGAAGTAGCGATACAGTATGTCATACATAAGGCTTGAAGCACCTAACAGATGGTGTGTAATATAGCTGAAATGGCTTTATGCAGACACAGAGTAGCTATATGTCACACACAGGGCTTGAGGCATCAAACAGGCTACCAGTGTAATACAGCTGAAATGGCTTTATGCAGCGACACAGAATACCTATATGTCACACACAGGGGTCAGGGCACCTAGCAGACCCTGTGCAATACAGCTGCAATAGCTTTGCAGAGACACAGAGTAGATATATATATATATATATATATATATATATATATATATATATATATATATATCACCCCTGGGGCTTGGGGAACCTAACAGACAATGTGTAATATAGTCAGACTGCCTAAATGGCTCTCATTAAGAGATGCACATATAGACAGGGCTCAGGGCACCTAATGACTGTGTGTAGTACAGCCACAGTGGCTTTATGCAGAGACACAGAGTACCTAATAGCTACACACAGGGCTGGGGACACCAACAGAATTGGCTTCAGAGACAAGAATAGCTAGATGTGGGAGTCATGTGATTCAGAGGAACGAGTAGCTGCTTCCACTGTGAGCTCCTGCTTCATCTCTTGATTAAAAACTCAAATTTCTCATATAGCCTCTTGATAAACACACTTACCCTCTGCTGCAGCTCCTAACATCACCAGGAATCTCGGAGAATCACTCTTGCACTGGAGATGGATTCGGAGACGAAAAATCCTCCTCCAAAACACACCCCATCACCCACACTCAAGAAGGCCTTCAAAAGAACCAAGGCCCAGACATCAGGAGCGGGTCGATCTCCCACTACAACGTCGGGGCCCCTGCCCTCACTGAAGACTGATTCTTGGCTGAAATGTCCTCTTTTAAAGATGAGCTAAAAACCATCACCAGGGAACTTAAAGCTACTGTAGCAATATTTCCATCGACAACCTCAACAAACGTGCTGGAGACTCAGAAGCCAGAATCGCATCCATTGAGAAGTGAATGGCCTGCACAGACCCCGAGTTGGTAGCTATATGACAGAAGACAGCTTGATTAGAAGCCAAATTGGAGGACTTGGAGGGCTGGAGCTGGCACAATAACACAGTTCTTATAGTGCTCCCTGAGTGAGAGGAAGGCCAACATACCATTTCCTTCATTTTTTTTTTTAATTTAAGTTTATTAGTTTCAAAGACAATACAATCAAACACAAAGCAGACAAGATACAAACCAATAAGCCATAACCACACCAAACCCCCTCCCCCCCCCATAAAACGAATGCATAGGATATCAGGGAACCTTGAAGACAAAAACAAAACATGAAAGGTATATCCACCAGCCACAGTGTCAAAGAAACATATCCTTCCCCATCCCCTCCTTCCCCCTCCCCAGGGTGCACCCGCAAATAACCTTCAACACAGAACCTCTAGAGTCTGGATATCATCTTCTCATTACATAATGATTGGTATCCTTACCAATAGCTAGATTTGTTGTAACGAGAAGATAGCAAGTCCAACATCCACTATGATACAAAAGAACCATAGAGTTAACATATACTGTACTATATGGTATGAGGGTCAAGGGATCGGGTTGCCAGGCCTTATCATTTAGGGTAAACAAAGGGATTGAAGTTTACCCCATCTTTTATGAAATAGGTCCAAACAATTCTTATAGCTGGCAATCAGGTTTTCAGATTGGAGATATAACATCAACTCCTTTAACCAGTCAGCATATGATAAGACCAACTGGTCCCTCCAGTGTCTTAAAACCAGCTTCTTGACTGCCATAGATACCAGGGCCATATAATATCTACGCTCCACGCTATCTACATGAGAGAAATCCCCCAACACACAAATTTCAGGGCAAAAGAACCTACTCAGACCCAGAAGGGGATCCAAGTTGTCCCGAATCAAGGACCACAGAGGGCAACTTTAGAACATTCCCAAAAAATGTGAATTAAATTACCTTCACCTTGCAAACACCTGAAACAATCTGGGACGGAGATTAATTTACGCTGAAAAAGTTTAACAGGAGTATAATACAGGTTATTGACAATGTTGTACTGCACTAACTGAAACCTATCTTGAGTGTAATATTTATGTAAGTTAGGCCAGAAACTCCTCCAAAGCGGGACGTCCTCCGGAAGGAGATGTGCCCAGACCCGGGGACCCCCAACCTCCTCCCGCAAGTTAAAAGTCAAGAGATAGGAATAAATCTGTGAGATTGAATGGGACTGAGAGGCCAGCATAATAATATTAGAGAGAAAAGGGTGAACCACCGATTGCCTAAACGTAACACCAAACTTGCTACCCACCAGGTACCGGAGCTGGGACACCTTAAAAATATCTCTGCTTGATATACCAAACCTAACTAAAATATCACCAGAATCAAGGAGTGAGGTATGACCGAACAACTGCTCAACCATGGAATCTTTAAGTTGTGGGAGCCAGCTTGGCCCTATCCAAGAATATCCTAATTTAATATTGGGATTAAGAGTTATCGGCTGCCCTAAATCCATGTGGTTGGAAATCCGAAAAGACTTGAGACATTAAGCCCACACTCTAAGGGAGACTGCCACCACATCATCTGGGATCAGTTGTGAAAGTGTTTTCGGGGTCTGGTAAAATAAAGCCAACATATCAACTTTAAGTTCGGAGAAAAGGCCTTTTCAGCTGAAGCCAGCTTGGGTAAGAGCATTCAGTGTTCGTAGAAAACCATCTTCCTAACTTGGACAGATGGGCACGCCAGTAGTACAACAGGAAGTTAGGGAGTCTCAAGCCACCCTTTCTTTAGGAAGTGATAGGGTACCATAAGAACAACGTGTCCCTTCCCCGCCAGATAAAAGTAGAAACCAGACTATGAAGCTGCTGAAAAAGGAAGGGGGATCCAAAGATTAATAAGATTCAATGGATAGAAGATCCGGGGAAGGACATTCATCTTAATACTATTGATTCTGCCCCACAAGGAAACAGGGAGCACTGTCCAACATTGTAAGTCTTGGCTGATCGAATCTCTGACTTTGGTTAAGTTTAAATTTTTGAGAAGAGAGAGATCGGTAGAGAAATAAATCCCCAGATACTTGATTGAACTGGAGGTCCTCCTCATCCCAAAAAAATGAAAATCTCACTTGAAAGTATAGTTATTTAAAGGAAAGATCTCACATTTAGAGATATTTAATTTATAACCAGAAAAGGAACTAAACTGCCTAATGATACCCAAAGCTGCCTCTAGGGATGCTACTGATTCCACTAAATGCAGCAAGACATCATCTGCATACACCGATAAGACTAGTTCCCGATTTTGGAGCCTGACACCTCTCACCTGAGGGGAAGACTTAAGGTTAATCAATAAGGGTTCCAAATATAAATTAAACAACAGGGGAGACAGGGGATAGCCTTGTCTAGTACCGGCAAAAGAGCGGAAAGAAGGGGACAAGACCCCATTACAATAAATTTTGGCAGAGGGGCACTTATAAAATACCTGTATCAAATTCAAAAAAGAAATCGGAAAACCCATTTACTCCATTACCGTCCATAAAAAGGACCAGTCAACCCGATCAAATGCTTTCTCCGCATCAAGAGAAACTAGGGCGACTGGGCCTGAGGTAGTCCGGGCATACTGCGAGATATGGGACAAGGTCCTCAGATGGTCAGCCGCCGACCTCCCAGGAACAAAACCGGCCTGCTCAAGGCTCAGAAGACCCGACCAAATCTTTTTGATCCTTTTGGCTAGTATTTTGACCAGTATTTTAACATCATAGTTCTGGAGAGAAATAGGGCGGTAACTAGCCGGATCAGAGGGTTCCTTGTCTGCCTTGGGAATTAGAACTATGGTGGCCTCGAATAAAACAGGATCAAGCTCAGATGAGACCAAAAAATAGTTATATAACTCAAGAAGGATAGGAGTGAGCTCCTTGACAAAGACTTTATAGAAGTTTGCTGGGAATCCATCGGGGCCCGGTGCCTTGTCTGAAACCAGAGAAGCAATAACATTCTTTATTTCCTCGGCTGAGATAGGGGCCAATAGGCTCACTTGCTGAGACTCCGATATGCACGGAACACCGATTCCTCTTACGTATTCCCTGATGTCCGCTATCAGATAGGATGTCGGGGAATGACAATAGAGGCTCGAATAGTATTCCTTAAAACCTGAGCAATATCTCTGGCAGGAAACAGTGTTACCAGATGGGGAAACCAAAGAGGAATAATCCTCGAACTCTCAAGTGCACGAGGCGCAAAGCTAGTAGTTTACTGGATTTTCACAAGATCCAGATATCTAGCCGGGTTTCACCAGACAGTACTCAGTTTTTCCTTCAGAAGATCGAATATTCATTCTTAGCCAAGAGAAGTTCCTTAAGATCTGAAACCGAGGAAGATAATGAATACCTATATTCTAACTCCCTAATCCTACCAACCAACTCCAGCGACCTAGCTAACCGTGCCTTCTTCCTAAGGGAAGCCATTCTGATAAGGTCACCTCTGAGATAACACTTTAAGGCTCCCCATATCATATCCACCCTAGGGGTAGAGCTCATATTATCGGCCAGAAAGAGAGATATTCTAGAGCTAATTTCTGAGACACATTGGCGGTCCTTTAATAGTTGAGTATTTAAATGCCACATGGAGTCGCGAGAGTAGTCAGGATCCAGGGACAGTTGTATCCAAACCATAGCATGATCCGACACAATGATCGGTTCCAAGCCAGCCAAAGGGATCTTCGGGAGGAAAGAGAGACTAACTAATATCATCTCTAATCTTGACTTAGTACCATGTGACTGGGACTGTAAAGAGAAGCACGCAGGAAGGGTTAGCCAGATGCCACGGATCACCCAAACCTAACAATGAAACCATTTCACAGAAGGCTTTCTGGGCGAAGTAGGCGTATGCCTGTCTTGGGTTCTTATCCAACTTCAGGGAAAAGCATGCTCCAATCCCCACCTAGCACAAATTGAGTGGGCAAAAGCTGGCCAGCTTATCCACCAGTGTCATAAAAACTCAGGATTCCCACCGGTCCATAAACTGAACCAAGAACCACGTTTTCTCCATTTAAATTACCTTTAACTAAAACATATCTCCTTTCTAGGTCTGAGAGAGCTAATTCTTTAATAAATAAAACATGTCTTTTAAAAAGAATCACCACCCCCTTGCTGAAACAGGAATTCCCCGCAAGATAAAATTGAGAGAACCCAGATCGAGAAAGCAGTCTAACTTCATCATGACATAAATGTGTTTCCTGCAGAAAAAGGATGTCAATATGGAATAATGAGCAATGATTAAAGACCTGTAGGCGCTTGACCCGATCCCTAAGCCCTCTAACATTCCAGGATGCTATTTTAACTGTGTTTCTAGCCATCTTATGAATGTATCAAAACAATTAGATATCTAGACAAAGTACATATTACCTACAGTAGCAAGGTGCACCTCATGTATAACAACCAGAAACCCTTTCATAACTCTCCCTCCCTCCCCTCCTCCCTGCAGAGAACCCCCCACCCAGAAAATTGAAATAGACCAATTATGAGAAACCCACCCCCACTCCCCATTACCCCAAAGACCATATCGACCCAAGAAAAATCTCTAAAAAAATTGTCCAAAGTACCCAGTAGTTGAGTGGAGTAACGTCAATAACCCCCCACCCCCCCATCAAGACTCTAAGCTTCATAAAACACCAGACAAATCCAGAAAAGACCCTATCCCCACTAATGAGACCAGAGAAATCGATCCCATAACCTGCCATATTCCATCCCCCCCCAAAAAAATGTCCCAAACCACAAACCCACCAGAAACTATATACAAGTGGGGGTTCGTACGAAGGTAGTCCCAGATGCAGTTTGTTGCCCCGAGTCACGAACCTCCCTAATCCCCACGTGAACCCCCAACCCCCCAGAACCGGAAACAGATACCCATGTGTCAGAAAAAACAGGTACATGCTCAGTACAAGTACAGCCTCTGCGGCAATGAAACTATTCTTACCCCGGACCAGCCCCAGGCATGGTAGCTACCCCAACACACGGCTGAATCCCGCATCCAGCGAGCAGGCCCACTAAGTCCTCCCTCCCCCATACCTCCCCAGCCCACAACATATAAAACAAGCCAAGACCAGAACAGGAGAAATAGAAGAAGGGCATGAGGAAAGGAACAGAAAACAAAGCATAAAAAGAGCTTACATCTCGAGTTGGGGATACCTCTTAAATCCTGTCATCCCAAAGCGCACCAGCCAAGCCCGTTCACCTCCCCATCCCTGCAATATACATAGAACACCTACCCGAGTCCGCGCCGATTGTGGGCGACGAAAACCCAATCCTCATATGCCATTCCAGACTGAAAATGGGGAGAAAAATGCCAGGGGACCCAAACCATGGTTGCCGTTTCCGGGGGGGACCGTTTAAACCGCAGAACACCAAGTGGTCCATCCCCCAGGAAGTTCCCACCTGGAAACTGCAACCCTCAAATAAAGGTTCCACTGTCAGGACGCCCCTGTAACCGAGGAGCCGGGAAACCGAACCAGGACCCAAACCTAGCGCTCTTTCGCCCTCCTACCCCGACGGCCACCCCACGAAGAGGACCCCGAAGGGAAGAGCCGAGACAGCCAGACCGAGACGAAGAGGACGGCCCAAAAGGACAAAGATAGAGGTAGGTGACAGGGAGGGTAAACAAACGCCAGACCGAGGGCCGGGGAGAAAAACAAACAGCCAGAAAGGGAAAAAACACAAACGAGACCACAAACAAGAAATTTAGCTCAAGCCAGCATTAGAGCCCTTAATCAAAGTCCACAGCACGGTCTTCATCCAAGTCCCTTGAACAGATCAGGCAGTCGGATTAAGAGGTCCTTACGCGCCGCTTCAGGGGTGCCAAAACTCGTAGCTGATCCACTGACAGTCACTTTTAGGGTAGCAGGGTACACCATCCTGAATGGGATCACTGCCACTATTAATTTTTGCACTATCTGATGAAACACTGCCCTCTTCTCCCGGATTTCCTTGGGAAGGTCCTGGGTTATACGGATCCTTGAAGCACCCCACAGAATCTCCTTCAATTCCCGGGCCTTCAGATAGACATGCTGCCTTTCTAAATAACTAAGGAATTTTATGATGATCGGACGTGGGGGGGATCCTGCTGCAGGTCGAGGGCGCAATGAGCGATGTGCCCTTTCAAGGTGGTAGGAGGTATTTATGGGAGACGGGCCCACTATTTTGATGAAGAATTTCTGTAGAAAGGCCATGAGGTCTGGGCCTTCTTCCAACTCAGGAAGGCCAATTATTAGTAAATTATTTTGGTGGTTTCGCCTCCAGATCCTCAGTCTTTAATTGCAGCTTCTTAACTTGCTGCCTAAGCTCAGTTATTTCTGTTTCAGCCCTGGCTCTCCACTGCTCCGAGGAAGCGACCCTGACCTCCACATCCGAGACCTTTTTAGACACAGTGGAGAGGTCGCTACGCAAAGATTTAAGTTCTCCACTCAGCTCTACCAGGAGCTCCCTCAAAGGATTGATTTCCTGGAGGAATTTATCCTCTGACAGTGGCATAGGTTGTGGAGCTTTATCTCCTCCGCGGTCCGGCCTAGCAGGGGCCTGGTTCCTTTGCTTTTTTGCGGCCTTCTCAGGAGATGCAGGAGGGGTATGCTTTGTAAGGGCCTGCTTTCCATCCACATCCATCTCAACCCAACAGGGGTTCAGTTTCCCAGAATAAGATCCTCAATCGATGCCAGGCTATCAGCACACTTGGTTTTTGATTGAATTTCTGGAGAAAACCCACAGAAAGCACTATAAAATTCTCAATTAAGGCGGCCAGAGGGGGGAGCTCAGTATCCCAGCTGCTGCTTAGATGGATGCCATCACGTGACCCCATACCATTTCCTTCATGCAGAAGCTAGTACAGAAGCTGGCAGGACCCCTCACCAAATGGGCCCCACTATTCAATTGAAAGGGCACACCGGGCACTGTGAACTATGCTGCCTGCAGGTTCCCAGCCTAGACCTTTCATTTTCCACTTCTTGAATTTTCTGGAGAGGCAACACTTCATCTCTTGCACTAAGGAACTTCAAGAAGTGCTCTGGCATGGGAAGCCCATTTGCATAGTCCAAGATCTCCAGGCTTCTGTGAGACAGAAGTGTGCAGAGTTTCACCCAGTTATGTCTAAAGTAATTGAGGCTTACATCAAATTCAGAATGGGGTATCCAACTCAGTTGCAGATCCTAGTTGGAGACACCTGGAGGGCTTATGATACCCCTGAAAAAGCCCTTGAAGACCTGAGAAGAACCCTGCCGGACTTGTTTCCTAAATCATGAGAAACCTGTGGATGCCTGTCTGATTAAAAACCCTATAGAGCCATAGGTCCACTTATGGTTTGTTAAGGCTTCAAAGTTTGATCTGTTCTGACTATTGCTGTCTGGTTCTACACTTGTGGTGAAGCCCCTAATTCCCAATTTGAAGAACTACCTGGAACCTTTCAATCTTGTTGATCTGCTGGTAGCTGCCTACATGGATCTTAATTCCATGGGAAATAATCCCTCGACCTTACCTTTTGCTTTGTGGAGTAGGCACTGGTGAAGTTTCTTGACCTATGTTCTGTGAGGGACAGTGGGTCTGAAGCAGGTGGACCAGGCCCTGTTTTACTCTAGCTCCCAATCCTCCTAATTCCGACATGTCTGTATTGCAGCATGGCGAGGGACCAAAAAGCGATAATTAGTCCTACAGCTCCATCTAGTGGCTGGACCCCAAAATGATTAATTCTGCTTTTTTCTCTTATTGGTTGTGTCAACAGAGGCTCGACCACTCACTAGGATATTCTGGGCGGACTCTTTCTGTAGGAAACTTACCCAATGTATTCTTTGTGCTACATGTCTGAGGAGGTTTCCAAGCTCTGAGCTGATACATCCTTCAGTCCACCAGCTGTGTTACAGTCAAATATGCACTACATATAGATATGGCAATATTAGCAATGTGAAACTAGTGGAATATTGCTTACCCCCCAGCTCCACAAGTTTTATAAGCCTGTCTTACTGTTTCTGGAGTCATTTGATCAATGTTGTTATCCAGATCAAAGGCTGCCATCAGTGTCAGCAGGCGGGTCTACATCCTACAGACTTAGAAGGGACCCAATTCATCAAACAAGTGCAGATCTTAGGGGACTTGTCTGGCACCTATGTAAATCATTATTTTACTTCTCCTTAAGATTTTAATGTACATATACAGTCCTCTTGGCTTTATGTACCAGCCATGAATAAGGGTATTTTACTATGTGGAATCTATAAGGGGGGAAAAACCCACTCTGGCTCAGTTTTATCCATCCATTACCTGGGTAATTAAAGTACCATCAGTGTGGAACTGGATGGGGGGCACTTAATAAATATCTTTCAGTGGAGAGGATATTATACACTTCTATAGAGGGTATTGTTGACAGGAGGTAGGGGCAGTAGGTGGTATTTAGTGGCCATTGCCAGACCATCATGGGCCATCTAAGCCTTTGTTTGGTGGGAGGGGGATTGGGAATTTTGTCTTTCTTTATGTCTCAACACCACCGTACATGCTGTTCAAATGTTATGGTGGATTGGACAATTGGTGGGGGGGGATTGGGGTGAGGAAACTGCAGAGTGGCTATATTTTGATGACAGAAGATTTTATTATAACCTTAGTGGTTTATTTTTGTATAGATCCACAAATCCTAGTGGCTAAGGTGTATACTGTTATCACCTGGAATGTCAGAGAAGCCTGTTCTAAAATGAAGAGATACCAAATCATTTAACATCTTCTGAATCTTAAAGGAGACATACTTCTTCTGCAGGAGACCCATCTTCTGGAACCGAAAAGAGAATCTTTTCCAAAGGCAACATATTGGACAAGTATATGCAGCTGGAGACAGCTCCAATAGCAAAAGGGTGGTCATTGCTCTTAACTGTAGGGTTCCCTTCACATGCCTGCAGTGCCTGGGGGATCCAGCAGGGAGATTTCTCTTTCTTTGGGGGCTGTTAGATAGAGCAGAGATTTTGCTGGGGGGCATTTATGGTCCCAATGCAGGCTCACTGTCCTTTTTTGCAGACTTGATCCCCTTTTTAGCCCCTTTCCTTTCACTTCCTATGGCCATAGGAGGGGATCGGGAAGCTTCTGTTTTCACCTGATTTGGACAGGTCAGGAAGCAGAAAACTGGGCTTATCTCCTGCCAGTGTGAACTACGAGACCTTGTTAACTCACTGGGCCTGTGTGACCCATGGAGAGTCTTATATCCCAAGGCCAAGGACTTCACATTCCACTCACCTATGCATGAATCTTCATTCAGATTAGACTATTTTTTTTACTAGCAAAATTTCTATGAAAGGTGTGTTAGGATTGGGGATTTCTCCAGGAGTCATCTTAGACCATGCTCCAGTACGACTCAAGGTGAATCCTGACACCTTACAAGAAAAATAATTCATTTGGAAATTTAATAACCAACTGTTCAAAGAGGAAGGGGTAATAAAATACATCAAAAACCAGACTGATATGTTCATGTCTAGTAATCAAAACTCAGTGGGTAAACCAGATATGGAGTGGGGAGCCTTAAAATGTTTCCTCTGTGGGGAGCTGATCCAACTAGTTTCAAACAGGAAGCGTAGTAGAGGGAAAAATGCAGAGGATTTGCTGAATCGTATTAGGAAAATAGAAAAGATCTGTCTCTGCACACCCCGGAGTCCATTAATAGAGAGCTCCTAACAATAAGAGATCAGTATGCATACCTTTTAAGGGAAAAAGCTGAGTTTGTGATGTTAAAGACAAAAGCCAAATATGTGGACCAGGGTGAAAAAGCAGGTCACCTTTCAGCACTGAAGGTCAGCAAACAGGAAACATATAGATTAATTAACAGTCTTACTGTACATCCCTGAATGATGGATCTGTTAAAACCCTACCCCAAGATATAGTGACAGAATTTGAAAATTATTACAGAACATTATACAGTCGCATGGACGGTACTCCCACCCACCAGACAATTTGCAAGTATCTAAGTGATACTGTACTTCATACTCTGACACAGGACCAGAAAACTTTCTTAACAGCGCTGCTCACAGAGTCTGAAATCTTGCAAACAATTAAATCACTCCCATTGAACAAAGCACCTGGTCCAGATGGCTTCCCTCCCAGTTTTTATAAAACATTTGGAGAGTCCTTGGCTCCCTGGTTGTTAAAACTGTTTACATGTTTCCTTTCTGGGGATTTTTTAGACAAATCTCTTTTGGAGGCTCTGATAGTGGTTCTTTATAAGCCGGACAGGGAGCCAGAAAAAGTGTCCAGTGTCACATCTGTGTTCCACAGGTCAGGCCCTCTGCTCCCACAGTGCCAAACCTCAAAGCACAATATGTGAACAGGAGGCAAACAGGATAACCCTCCTGTCTGTTTTGTGTCTGAATCACCTACTAGTCTCAGTTCCTTGGGGTCAGATGTGAACCTTTTCGCTAGCACACCCAGTTAACAGGCTCAGATATGTACCCTCTTCGGGGAATGCAGTACAATACTTCACCCAGTGGGTACCCAGCCAGGTTCCCCAATGTACCCTTATGACTCAATGTGAGACCTAGGTATATTATTACTTTTAGCAAGATAGTAACACACCCTTATCGAGCACTTAACAGATTTCAGAATTTCTCAATACAGTTTCAGCCTACACATGCAAAAGAAAGACTCAAGCAGGATTTAGGAGAACCAAAAAGGTTTACTAAGATTAAAAAAAATAATAGATAAAATACTTACTGTCCAAATATAGTAAAATAGTTTGGAATTCTACAGAACAAAATGCCTGTTTTATAATTGTCTAGCCTAGCTAGGTTACCTATGTTTTACAAAAGTGCCTTGCTTTCAGTCCAGAAAATGAAGTGTGTCCTTAAATTCAGAGAGGGAGTCTGCCCCTTCCCCTCAGATGCTGGGCAAATTGAAAGCCAATCTCTCCACCCTTTTGTGATGTCACAGAACACATGAGGTTACTGTTAGCCCTGAGATCACTCTGTAATCTGAGTAAGAATATCCAAAAGGATGTTATTTTACTGCTGGCTGGAGATCAGCTGTTAGCAATTTTTAAAATTTGACAGTCTCTTTGATCAAAGCATTTCTTTTAATGTTCAGAAATCAGATCCTGACAAACACTTCTCTTCTAGTGGGAAGAGCCATAACATATAGCTGTTAAAATTTGTGGCTTCCTAGGATGTTGTAAAATATGCAATTCTCTATGGCTCTCTGACTTCAAAGTAGAAGGGTTTTACAAGCAGTTACATCCTGTTCCTTGGAAGGAAGTTTTTAATTAGAGTTTCCACTGGGCCAGTTTTGTGACAGCCAGCTGCTGGGACCTTTGGGGTCAAGAGATCAGGCCATTACAACAGCTAGGACTGCCTTCCCTCTAAGTAGACATTCATATAGAATACTTTTATAACACAAATATTATACAACATAATTATTAGAGGGTTTATCATGTTACACTCCTCCCTCCTTAGACTGAAGTGACATCCAGCAGACCAGACCTGGGTTTGAATCCCACAGCTTCCACTTGCATACTGTGTGACCCTGAGCAAGTCGCTTAACCTCCGTGTGTTCCCAGGTCGCTCCTGTAAAAAAGCTTTCAGCTTAGTGTGCTATACCTGGTTAAACAAAAATAAAAAAAAAAAAAAATTTAGGGGATCTATTCCTGCATGGGATGAGTTCCCAAAATTCAGTTCACATCTCAAACTGACGTGATGAACCGGCAGCATTTTCATTTGCTGCCCCTGCCCTGTGGGAGACAGTCATGTCATAACTAGGACGAAGCTGTCCCCGGCCTACAACGTGTCCAAGGTATGCCACCTCAACCATGGCCACCTGGTACTTCTCAGCTTTTACAGTGAGTCTGTCCCTCTGTATCCTGCCCACCACTTCCCTAAGGTGAGACAGGTGTTCCTCCCAGCTGGCACTAAAGATGGCATTGTCATCCAGGTACTCCACGGCGTACTCCTCAGCACCATTTAACACCTGGTTCACCAACCTTTGGAAAGTGGCAGGGTCATTCTTCATTCCAAAAGGCTTTACTTTAAATTCAAATAACCCTATCGGAGTGATGAAGGTCAACCTCTCCCTAGCTCTGGCAGTTCACTGTACCTGCCAATACTCCTGTGTCAGGTCAATAGTTGTAAGGTATGTTGCCCCTCCCAACTTGTCCTGGAATTTGTCTGTCCATGGCATTGGATGGGTGTCTGACTTTGTGACTGCACTGAGACCATGATAGTCCACACAAAAATGAGTAGAGCCATCTGGCTTGGGAACAAGGGGTACGGGTGAGACCCATGGACTATAGGATTTCTGGATTACCCCTAAATCCAGCATTTCCTCCATCTCCCTCCTAATGTTCTTTTGGACAGCCTTTGACACCCGATATGCCATCTGCCATATGGGTGCTTGCTTCCCTGTCTCCACATCATGTGTCACTAAGGGGTTTAGTCCAGGCTTGGTGCTAAACAGTGTGGCAAAGTCTGCTAAAACCTCCCTTACTTCCTGGATTAGTTCCAGGGTCAACTGGGGTGACATTTTAATTTCCTCCACAGAGAACTCCCACTTGTTTTCTTCCAGCAAGTCCAGAAGGGGGGGTCTCCTTCATCTGTCCCCTCCCCAGGACTACACACTGCAAACACCATATCAGCCCTATTAGCATATGGCTTCATCACATTGACATGGTACATTCTTTGTATATGTCTCTCATCAGGTAGTTCTATAATGCAGTTCACGTCATTTACCTGTCTGATTACTTTGTACAGTCCTGCCTACTTGGCCTGCAGCTTATCTTTCCAAACTGGGATTAGGCTCATGACTTCCTGATCCACAGTGTATGAGCGAGCTCTGGCTCTGAGGTGACACCACACCTTTTGTTTTTGTTGGGCAGCTGCCAGGTTGCTCTGGGCTGTTCCCATAAGCTCCTTCAGCTTTTCCCAAAACTTCAGGACATAATCCATTATGAGAGTTCCCTGGGTAACATGCTTGCCTTCCCAGTCCTCCTGGTTCAAGTTTAGTGGCCCAAGTACCCTGCATCCATATAAGAGTTCAAAGGGGGAAAACCCTGTTGACTCTTGGGGCACCTCCCTGTATGCAAACAACAGGTGGGGAAGGTATTTCTCCCAGTCCCTCCCATGCTGTTCGGCAAACATTTGCAGCATCGATTTAAGGGTGCCATTGAATCTATCCACAAACCCATTGGTTTGCATGTGATAAGGTGTCATGCATCTCTGCACCACCCCACACTTCTTCCACAAACATTTCATCAGGTCTGACATGAAGGAACCCTCTTGTTCAGTGATACACTCCTGTGGAAACCCAACACAGGAGAAAATCCTTAGTAAGGCATCTGCCACTTTGTCTGTCCTCAGTGAGGATAGGACGACTGCCTCTGGGTACCGGGTGGCATAATCCACCACAGTCAGAATAAACCTCTTCCCAGAGGAGCTGGGGGTATTTAAAGGCCCCACAATATCCATTCCTACCCTCTGGAATAGCTCCTCCACCATGGGCAAAGGAAATAGGGCAGCTTGGGTCTTCTTACCCACCTTCCCTATTTCTTGGCACCGGTGACAAGACCTGCAATACTCCTTCACCTGCTGGGTAAAGTTGAGCCAATAGAAATTCTGAGTCAATCACTGGATAGTGCATGCGATTCCCAGATGACCAGACATGGGAATATCATGTGCAATCTTGAGCAACTGATCACAGTACACCTGGGGAATGACAAGCTGCCTGCCCATCTCTCCTCCCTCTGTCCTTACATCCTGCGTATACAGCAGTCAATTGTCCCAATAAACTTTATGTTTCCCATCACCTCCCTGTGCTCCATCGGAGTCTTCCCAAGCTCTCAGCTTTTCTATGCTAGGGTCACTTTTCTGAGCAGCTGCACACTTCTTACACATTCCCAAGGCATGGGACAGGTCCCCTTCAGTTTCTAGACTAGGGTCCCTTGCTGTAGCATCACGGCATTCAGGATCACTGCCATCCCTAACCTTCTGACTATAGGTCACCCTTACCTCCTCACAGTAACCCTTTGTAGCTGGTCTGTTAACTGCTACCTGGGGAGTTTGTACCCCCCTTTCATTATTCTCCATATCAGGAGATACAGGCTGAGGAACCAGCCCCCTAGTAGTTTCCACAGGGGCTTCTATACGGCCTAGGGAACTACAGTTTACCTCTGCTGCTTGGATGTAGGTAACAGCACACACCATCCCCTGCTGGAGAATGTTCCCAATAATTACGTCTAAAGCAAGATTTTCTGTGATTGCAACTTTTTGTCTCCCCGGTCTTACCCCAGTCCAGGAGAACACTAGCAAGTGGCAGTGCTGTCTCCTCCCCAGTGAATCCCTGTACAGTTACAGATTGATTGGGTATAAGCTGATCAGACTCTATGAAATCCCCTTTTACCAATGTTAGGGATGCCCCCATGTCCCTTAACTCATGGGTCTATACCCCATTCACAGTGACTGGGTGTACACATTCCCTGTTTACTGGCATGCTTTCAGGAACACACAAACAACCCACTTCTTTCTTAGCACCACTTTGTGCACTGTCTTCCCTCCTTGGACACTGCCTGGCTAGGTGGCCAGGTTCTCTGCAAACCCAACACTCATTTCTCTTATCAAGCAAATCTTTTCTTTGTAACCTGGGAATGCCTGGTTTCAGTGAAGGCAGGGAGTGTTTTAGCTGCCCTGAAGGTGTACAGTTCCCTTTTTGTACTACCATGTCTGCCCCATTGCCTCTCAAAACAGGTCTGCTCCTGGCATAGCAGTCCGAGAGTTCAGCAGCCTCTTGCACTGTTCTTGGATCTCGGTCCTCTAACCAGGTTTTCAGCTCTGCTGGGCATGCCCAAAAAAACTACTCTAACAGTACATTTTTAATTTTCTCTACAGAGTCTGCTTCAATCCCTTCCCACCAGCATTTTAAAAACTGATGTTGTTTAGTGGCTAGCTCCTCATAGCTCAAGTCAGGGCTTCTCCTGAGCTTAAGGAATTTAACTCTGTATGCCTCTGCTGTTACGTAATTTGTCTTTAACAGTGCAGCTTTATGTTTGCTATAATCATTACTGTTCCGATTGTCCATTTGACCTAATGTGTCCCGAGCTTTTCTGGTAAATAGTGGGGATATCTGGAAGTGCAAGTACTCTCTAGGAATATTTGACTGAATGCATACGTTTTAAAGGAATTTAAAAAAGTATCTGTATCTTCCCCCTCATTAAACTCAGCTATCAATTTAGAATTTAATTTGTAACCCAGTCCTGGAGTCCCAGTTACACCCAGGCCACTTACCTGCTCTGGCGCTGGTGTTTGTAGTCATAGTTTGTCCAGTTCATGTTTTCTCTGCCGCTCTCTCTCCTTTCACTTGGTCTTTCGCTGCTGTTGCTCAGCCTCTCTCTGATGATGTTGCTCTCTTTCCTCTGCAGTTTGCTGCTCTTGCTTCTATTCTCTCTAGAATTCCAGCTCTACTCTCCACAGCTCTATCTGTAGCTGGATCCCTTCTGGCTCCAAAATGGTGGTGACCTTCCCCTGCTGCTGTGGCCCTTGGTTTGCACTGATCCTGTTGTCTTCCTCACTGGATCTGGCTACTGCCCTGCACTCTTTCCCCTCCATGCCCAAGGTTTGGTCCTTTCCAGTCACAGATTGTGACTCGAGGACTTGTGTATTGGCTGTTGCAAAAGCATCCATGAGGTGTTACTTTTTGACTCGGCCCTCATGCTGGACTCCTCTGTCTTGGCATAACTGCCTCTTCTTCCCTAAGCTATGGCTACACTAGCTTGCACCCAAAAAAAATAAAACAGTTAGGGAAGTTAGACTGTAAACACAATGCTATAGCTCTATTTCTTTTTAAATCACTGCCTTATTTTGCATGTAAGCTGTTATAGTATCAGTCTGACACACTGACTGTTAATGCTCGTGCTACCAAATATTTTTAAATCACAACGCTCTCAACCAAATCTGTCACAACCACGCTCAACAGGTCAGACCCTCTGCTCCCACAGTGCCGTTCCTCCAAGCAAAATATGTGAACAGGAGACAAACAGGGTAACCCTCCTGTCTCTTTTGGATCTGAATCACCTACTGGTCTAGAGTCCTGGTAAACCTTTTCGCTAGCACTCCCAGTTAACAGGCTTAGATATGTACCCTCTTTGGGGGATGCAGTACAATACTTCACCCAGTGGACACCCAGCCAGGTTCCCCAGTGTACCCTTATGACTCAATGTGAGACCTAGGTATATTCTTACCTTTATCAAGATAATAACACACCCTTTTTGAGCACTTTACATATTTCAGAATTTCCCAATACAGTTTCAGCCTACACATGCAAAAGAAAGACTCAAGCAGGATTTAGGAGAACCAAAAAGGTTTACTAAGATTAAAAAAAAATAGATAAAATAGAAAACACCTATAGAGCATATAACCTGTACCTACAGTCCAAAAATAGTTTGGAATTTTACAGAACAAAATGCCTGTTTTATAATGGTCTAGGCTAGCTAAGTTACCTATGTTTTATAAAAGTGCCTTGCTTTCAGTCCAGAAAATGAAGTGTGTCCTTGGATTCAGAGAGGGAGTCTGCCCCATCTCCTCAGATGCTGGGCAAATTGAAAGTCAATATCTCCAGCCTCTTGTGATGTCACAACACACATGAGGTCACTGTTAGCCCTGTGATCACTATGTAATCTGAGTAGGAATATCCAAAAGAGGGATAAAACCTTTTATAGGTACCTTAGGGAACAAGGAAAGACTAAGGCAGGGATACTGAGGCTGAACAAAGACTAAGGTGGTTGGGCAGAGAGCGATAGTGAAAAAGCAGGGATACTGAACGAATACTTCTGCTCAGTATTCACAATGGAAAAGCAGGGGGAAATACCTAATCTGGTCAATAGAAGCACTCTGGATAGCAGGGTTGATATTAGTCCTTTCACAGAAGAAAGGGTTCTGAAAGAACTCTTAAAACTGAAGGTGGATAAAGCAATGGGGCCTGATGGGATTCACCCTAGAATTCTAAAAGAATTAAGGGAAGAACTAGTAACACCACTGACTACCCTTTTTAATAAATCATGGGAGGATGGTGTGGTACCTGAGGACTGGAGGAGGAGGATGGATGTAATTCCCCTTCACAAAAGTGGGAGCAAGACAGAGGCAAGAAACTACAGACCTGTCAGTTTTACCTCAGTGCTAGGGAAAATGATGGAATCACTTCTAAAGGAAAGAATTGTTGAGTACCTAGAGGCCAGTGGGGCACAGGACCCAAGGCAGCATGGATTCACAGTGGAAAGGTCATGTCAGACAAATCTAATTGATTTCTTTGACTGGATGACCAAAGTAGTAGACCAGGGAGGGGCTGTGGACATGGCCTACCTAGACTTTAGCAAGGCATTTGACACAGTCCTGCACAAAAGATTAATAAACAAATTAGCCAGCCTTGGAGTGGGTCCTAGGGTGGTAGCCTGGGTAAAACACTGGTTGGACAACAGGACACAGTGGGTAATAGTGAATGGAGTGTACAGTGAAGAGAGGAGGGTTACTAGTGGGGTACCACAGAATTCAGTACTGGGGCCGGTCCTTTTTAATGTCTTTATAAGTGACATTGCAGAGGGACTGGAAGGGAAAGTATGTCTCTTTGCAGATGACACAGAGATCTGCAACAGGGTTGATACACACAAGGAGGCATGGAAAGGATGAAAAGGGACTTGGCAAGGTTGGAGGAATGGACAAATGTATGGCAGCTTAGCTTCAATGCAAAGAAGTGCAAAGTAATGCACCTGGGAAACAAAAACCTAGGGGAAGAGTACACAATGAGGGGTGAGATACTGACAACAACAAAAATGGAAAGGGACCTGGAGGTAGTCATATCAGATTACCTAAAGATGGGCCAGCAATGTCAGAAGGCAGTAAAGAGGGCTGGGGGGATAGTGGGATGCATAGGGAGAGGCATCACCAGTAGAAAACAGGAAGTTGTTGACCCTCTTTACAGACAGTTGGTAAGACCACATTTGGAGTACTGTGTACAGTTCTGGAGACCCCATCTCCACAAAGACATAGACAGGGTGGAGGCTGTCCAGAGGAGGGCAACCAAAATGATGCAGGGTCTGCATCAGAAGACATATGAAGAAAGACTAAAGGATCTAAAGATGCGTAGCCTTGAGGAAAGGAGGGAGAGGTGGGACATGATAGAAACTTTCAAGTACCTCAAGGGAATCAACAAAGTCCAAGAGGGTAGCATCTTTCAGAAAAAGAAATGTGCAAAAACAAGGGGGCACAATTTGAAAATAGAGGGGGGATGGCTCAGTGGTAATGTGAGGAAGTATTTCTTCACAGAGAGGGTTGTGGATACATGGAACAGCCTTCCTGAGGAGGTCATAGACAAGGCCCCTGGAATTCTGTGGTCCTGCGGTTGTGGAATTTGCCACAGAAATTGCATCATGCCGTAGAATATATATAGTGCCGCAAAATTCATTGTTTTTGGTGAATTTTCATATAAATATACTGTTTTTCCATAGTGTCAAGCTTTCTTTCCCACCTCGTTTATCCTGAAGCCCCTCCTCTATGCTCAGCATATGATGTCATCGATGACATCACATCATATTTATCCAATGACAGTACTGCATTCTGCCAGAGAAATGAAAAAATCATGCTGCAGAAATCAGAAAATGGTGCCACAGAAGTCAAGGAGCCCTGCCGCAGAAATCAGAAAATTCTGCCGCAGAACACCAGAGGCCCTGGTCATAGAGTCAAAAACAGTGGGGTAATTCAAGAATGCATGGGACATACATAAGGCAATTCTAGTGGGGGGTAGGAGGAAGTAGGCTGTTGGTTAACTAGGATCTGCAGCTTATCTGTTAGGTAGGGAAATGGTCAGACTAGGTGGGCCAAGCGGTTCTTATCTGCCATCAAATTCTATGTTTCTATGTTTCAAAAGAATGTTATTTTACTGCTGGCTGAAAATCAGCAGTTAGCAATTTTTAAAATATTAGTCTCTTTGATCAAAGCATTTCCTTTGATATTCAGAAATCACAGCATGACAAACACTTCTCTTCTAGTGGGAAGAGCTATAACAGATAGCTGTTAGAATGTGTCACTTTCTAGGATGTCGTAAAAGATGCAGTTCTCTATGGCTCTCTGACTTTAAAATAGAAGGGTTTTACAAGGTGTTACACCCTGTTCCTTGGAAGGAAGTTTTTAATTAGAATTTCCACTGGGCCAGTTTTATCACAGCCAGCTGCTGGGACCTTTGGGTCAAGAGGTCAGGCCATTACAACTGCTAGGGCTGCCTTCCCTCTAAGCAGACATTCAAATAGCATATTTTTATAACACAAATATTATAAAACATAATTACTAGAGGGTTTATCATGTTGCATCCAGTTATAGACCTATTTCCCTTTTAAATTATGACATCAAAATACTAGCCAAAATATTAGCCAACAAGCTTTGTATGGTCATTCGCATTCCTATTGGCGCTGACCAGGTAGGATTTATGGCTACCCACTCATCTTCAGATCATATGAGGAAGCTTCCCCACATATTCTCTGCATTAAGGGAACTCTGATTCTCCCGCTGTTTTGATGTCTCTGGATGCGGAGAAGGCTTTCGAGAGGGTGGACTGGCAATTCTTGTTTTGCTCTCTGTCATGGTATGGTTTTCCACCCCAATTCATTAATTGGATCAAAGCCTCTTATTCTTGTCCTAGTGCCCACATATATTGCAATGATGTTTTTTCCTCTTCTTTTCCCCTATTTGCTGGCTCTAGGCAAGGATGTCCCTTGTCCCTGCTTCTTTTCAATCTCTATCTGGAGACTCTACTTAGTAGGATAAGGAATAATCCTGGGATTCAAGGAATCCAAGAAGGAACCCAAGAGCTGAGGTTATCAGTGTATGCTGATGACATCATGCTTCATCTTTCAGACCCTAGTAACTCCATACCAGTGGCATACGACAGTATCAGGGAATTTAGCGCCCTCTCCAACTATAAACTTAATCTTAGCAAAATGGCAGTTGTGCTCCTAAATGACAGGTTTAGCAAAGAGAACATATTGGAACTTGGTCTCTCCTGGAACCCCAAAGGGATTAAATATCTTGGGATACAGCTCTCCAGGGACAATACAAAATGAGACATCTTAATTTAGACAACCTAGTGTCTACAATTCAACAGGACCTTTCCAGGTGGAAGGCATTTCCCCTATTCCTCTCGGGCAGAATTAGTTTAATTAAGATGAACATTTTTTATTTTTATTTTACTTTATTTAGCTTTTGTTGACCGGGTAAGTGCACTAGACAAATCCTGCCTATTTTCAGGCATGACCCGGGGGAGGGAGGGGGATACAGATGAATGCCAACTGACCTTGAACCAGATTAAGCTGTTGGTGGTATTTTTAGTGAATGAGGGAAATTTAGCCAGGACACTAGGGAAATTCCCCTACTCTTTTCGATAAGTGCCATGGGATCTTTAACATCCACCTGAACTACCACTAATCCAGGCAGATGGGACCTCGGTTTAATGTCTCATCCGAAAGATGGCACCTCAGAAATGCAGCACCCCTATCATGCTGCATTACAGTGTCAGTACTAGGATATTAACCCAAGTGCCAGATGTGGGAACTGAACCCACAGCCCTCTGATCTCCCGGCCTCAGAGGCGAGTGTGCTACCTACTGAGCCACTGACACTGCTATTTTAACTAGATTATTTTACCCCATTAACATGCTGAACATCTGGCTTCCCTTGTCCTGGTTCAAAAAGTTACATGCCATTATTCTGGGTTTTATTTGGAAAGGTAAGCCCCCATGGAGAGCATACTACTAATTAGCTGCACCTAAAGGTCAGGGAAGACTTCGCATACCCCATTTTGGCCTATATTATTGGGCCAGCCATGCAAGTAAATATCTACAATGGATCATACCCCCTCAGGAAATACAACACTATCCATATGTCCTGGATTGGCTGTCTATTGAACAGGAGTTAATAGACTCTGCTGGCATTTCCCTTAGCGCTTTACTCCATACTGGTCTTAAAGAAGTACCTAAACAACTGCATAGCTCAGTAATTGCTACCTCAATCAGGGTGCATACCCAGCTATGCTCACTGTTAAAATAAGACCATAAAAAAGATCTTACCCAGCCACTGTTTAGGAATCCAAAATTTAAGATTGGGGGCCATCCTATCTCCCCCTCTTGGTTTCCACAATTAGCAGATCTCAGAATGTGTGACTTGATAAGAGATGGCAAATGTCTCTCCTGTTCGGAAATGATGCAGCTTTATAAGTTGGATCCCCCCTTAATTTTTAAAGTCTTTCAACTCTGACATGCAATGCTGAAAGATTTTATTAAAGGGGTGGACCACGTTACTCCTATTGACCTTTTGCAAATCCTCTCAGATTTAACTAATATGCCCCACTCTGTCTCCAAATTATATGCTTATCTCTATTCCAAAGCATACCTGCACATAGACTGGGTCTCAGTACACTGGACAACTTAATTCCCCCATAGCAATTTTGACTGGAAAAGGGCATTGACAGATGTTTACAAATATATTATCTATGACCATCTCTGGCTGTTACAGCTTCAGATATTAAATAACCTATATCTCACTCCTTTTAAACTATTCAAGATAGGGACTGTGTAAGATGTGACAAAGCCATAGGAACCCCCTTTCATATCTTCTGGGAGTGTGAAAAGGTAGCCCCTTATGGGACCTCATCAAATAAAGAGCAGACCCATTGCTTGGTATTCAGGTTTTTTTTTTAATCCAGAACTCTTTATAGTCGAGGATTTCTCCACCATCAAGGTAAAGGACAGGAAATTTTTCTTGGCTCTAATTGCTTTAATGGTCAAAAAATTGGTCCTGCATCATTGGCAGGAGCCAATGACTGTTTCCTATCCTGAATGGTTACAAAAGTTACTTACTACGCTTAGGATTGAGCAACTCATTGCTGGACTTCATAATCGTCTCTTTTCTTGCTAAAATTTGGGATAAACTGCAGACTCTGTACATCTTAAAGGATGGATGGCTACCCCCCCCCCACGAAGATAGTACCATCTGGTCTCCACCCACACACTCATTATGTGTTATTTGCCAAAAGTACAGTATACCAACTAGGGCTCAATTTGATGGAAATGATCAAAGTCACTCTGCAGGGGAATGGGGAGGGTGTATTATTAGTGGGGAGAGTGGATGGGTAGAGTTTAGGATAGTCTGTTTGTTTGTGTTGTAATTCTTATTCAGACATCATATTTGTTACTTCTTGATGATACTGTACATGATCCTGTGATGTCATGAAAACCAATAAAGTCTTTAATTTAAAAAAAGAAAGAATAGTTAGATGTCATGCACAGGGGGCTTGAGACATGTAACAGATACTGTGTAATACAGCCAGGCAACCTAAGTGGCACTCACTAAGAGATATACAGAGTACAGGGCTTATGGCACCTGACAGACTGTGTATTATACAGCCACAATGGCTTTATTCAGAGACACAGAGTAGCAGACACACACAAGGATGGGGACACCTAATGGACACTGACTATACAGACTAAAATGGCTTCAGAGACACAGAGTAGCACTAGATGTCACACTCAGAGCTCGGGCACAGACAATAGGCTCAGTAAATAGCTTTCACTATTGCAGAGACACACAGGCTCATGGCACCTATTAGTTTACCCCCCACTGAGTCACTCATATAAATGATCCTGATTCTCAATCCCTTCCCTTTCCCCTTCAGTCCCCAAGTTCCCTCCTAGCCTCCATGTGCATTTGTGTTTTTTTTTTTTAATATTGCTTTTTGCCATTTTATGGGGGTTGGGAGCTCAGTTTCAGCTGTGAGCACCAAGCTGCCGACCAGTTGCTCCTTCTTCTCTAAGCTGTGATCATCTTTTGCAGCTCTCTCACACAGACAGGGAGCTCAGACACCAGCACTGACCAATCGGATTGGCAGGCTGGTGTCATGTACTCCTGTCTGGTGTGAGGACCCCACGGGTTGCTTCTAATACCTGATTGGAGTGGTTCATAAATCTCAGGACCCCACAGGCTCTGCAGAAAATGCCTGGTTTTTTTTTTAGTACTAACCACTACCTGCCTCGTTACCTGCGACCACAGTACCCAGTCTGTGAAATGTCCCATTATGTTGGGAAGGATAGTAAATTGCCCAAGCCACCCTACCCAACCAAAAAAAGCAGATACTCAACCTACCAAATTCCAGCTACCTGATGGGTAGACGATCCCTACTCGTTTACCACAGTCTTGACAAAAGAGGTGGAAGTCAAGGAGGTATAAATGGGAGTCAGGAATTCTAGAGGAGAGACAGGTTTAAGAAGAGAAAATGGAGGTAATGGGTAGACCAACGCTTAACACGCAGGTGGGGAGATTTAGGTTTGGTTAGGGGGAGTGGAGAGATGGAGCCTGTGTGAGAGTTCCATATTCAAGGAAGGAGAGGGTACCAAGGCAGGATGAAACATGAGAGAGAAGAGGGAGAAGGAGAGGAGAGGGAGGGAAGGGGTAGGTGTGGCACAAGAGGGGGGTGATTGGGGAGTGGGCCAGCTCAGGGGTATGAGAATTGTAAGCGTCAGGAAGGAGAGAGTGGAAGAAGGGGAGAGGTGGAAGAGGGAGGTAGATGATTAAGAGGAGGAGAGGAAAGGTATGATCCATGCATAGAAGAGGACAGGGAGATCATGGATTAAAGGAGGTTAGCACAAGAGAGGATAACAGGTAAGAGGTTTGCTTATGATAAGGGAGAGAGGGGAGAGGACAGGGGAGAAAGGGGGGCATGGTGTCGATATGAGGTGAAGGGCAGGGAGGAGATGGTAGGCAGGTGGTGGAAAGCTAAGGAGGGAAATTGTTTTAACCAGAAAAGGCACACTAAGCTGGGGCTTGTTTCCAGGTGCCACCTGGGAGCACAAGGAAATTAAGTGACTTGCTCAGGGTCACACAGTATGCAAGTGGAAGCTATGGGATTCAGACCCAGGTCTGGTCTGCTGGAGGTCACCAGATTTGCAGCTCAGAGCCTTAGACCACTGCGCTATACTACCTCCTAAGGGAAGTAGGGGGCAGGGGTAGAGGACACAGCAAGAGGAAAAAAAAAGCAGGGCTCTAGGTTGGATGGCTAGGAGGTTATAAAGAAAAGAGGAGAGAGAGAGAATAAGCCCAGGGAGGAAGGGACCAGAGGGTAGACTCAGCTAAAGAAAAGTAATGGGACCTAGAAATAGAGTCCTGCTGTTTATGAGAAGAGGTGGAAAAGGGGATGGGCCCAGTTATCAAAGGAGCTGAAAGGTTGGGGTTCAGTTAGGGAAAATATGGGGGTCCTAGAGGGGAGACCAGGTAGTTAAAGAGTGGAGGGGAAGAGCAGGTTGCAGGGAATTAGTGAGCCAAAAATAGGAGGGAACACAACAAGAGAAAAGGAAAGGGGTTACTAGAGAGGGAGTCAAGGTAGTTATCCTGAAAGGTTGGAGGAATTGTGAGGAGGGAGCATTTCTAGAAAGGGGGCACAGAAGTGCTGATCAAAGTGTTAAAGATGGGACACAGGCTGGAAAGGGAAGCTGAGGGGAGAACAAAGCAGTGAAATGGAATTGGGGAGTGAACGAACAATCAATCAGTCATCTTTATTTTACCAGATGAAGCACCGTTGAGGAAGACTCATTTACAGTGTGGACCTGGATTGGTCAAAAGATGCAGAACAAATAGTAATGCAGAAAAGGAGCAGTTGGGTAGTGCAGTAACAGGTGGCATAGGTAACAGTAAGCAAGCACAATGATCCACAACATCTACTTGTTCAGGACAAGTAATAAATATTTACAAAAATGTACAGAACAATAATTTACAAGACAATACTGTATATACAGTGCTGCCCACCAAGATGAAGTGCAGTAACACAGAATTCTGCGTGCAGAATGTTGGGTTAAATTGCCCAGAAAATGACGTTATTCTGAGCCAGTTCAGCAATTTTTTTCCTTTCCTGAAGACTCCTGCAATGTCACAATCAAACAGCAGGTAGCGTCTGAAAGATGACCCAATGTTAAAGAGCTCCTGACTATAGTTGATCCTCTGCCTGGATCCTGGTGTGCTGTGTTCCCTTCTTTTATGTGTAATATTAAAGTATTAAACACCATTTTATTGTTTTTTGTAGCATCTTAGTTTCTCCCTCACTACCTGCCTGTTTTTCCCACTTGTCATTTACTGCTGTCCCGGCTGAAGTCCATGTGAGGTCATCAGTAGGTTATTTAAGAGGAGCTGCCTAGCAGTAACAACTATTCTCATCTGTTCCAGTGGATCTCCTCATGCTGGCTTTGTTGTTCATCTTGGTTCTCCATCATTTCTATCAGTAAGTGGCAAGCTGTGAACTCGTAAAATGGTACACAGACTAATACATAACAGTGCTGCTTGATGTAACAAGCATTTGTCAATGCCGAATGTTTGCTTGCTGGCATTGGCAGTGGTAGTGTAGAAGTTACAGAGCTGCGTAATAGGAATGGCAGTGAAGTATTGAACTGAAGCCAACCCCACCACCACCCTGCAGAGAGTGACAGGCATTGGGGTGTGCCTTTGGGTCATCAGGCATAACGCCACGCCATTTCAGTACACCCCACCCTGCAGACACTGGCAAGTGTCACATGGTGTTCCTTGAGTCTTTGGCCCTTATGCACACCCCATTCCATTAGGAAATACAGTGAGATGGGTGTGATATGGGAGAATGGGGTGAACTTTGGGGCTGAAGGTCCAAGAGCATACCTCGATGCCTCGCTGGCTGCAGGGTGTGGAATGGTATGAGCATTACAGGCAAGAATCCCAAGTCACACCGCTGATGCCTGTCATTCTCTACAGGGTTGCGCGTTATGGTTGGAAACCCTAATACCTCAGGCATTCATTGGTATTTTCACTCCAAATGTTCAACATGTTTTTTTTGTGACCCCACCTCATGAACAGGGGGATATCAGTTTCTTAGCCGAAAGCTGCTTGTGCACAGCGACTATGGCATTTAGCACCACAGGTGCAAAAACATTCCAAACAGGATGTAAAAAATGACAGCTGTACTGTTCATGGGGAGGTGTAAAAAATGGCAATGTTGCAAATCTGCAGTAAAAATATTTAAAAAAATGGTGAAGTCACGAGCGTACATAGAAACTGTGCAACGCACACCTGTAATATAATTTAGGTTGGGGATATTTTTACAGCAGATTGTCAACTCAGGCATTTTGGTGCCTCCGATCATGAACAGTGTCATTGTGATTTTCTTTATCTGTCCTGAACAACGATTTCCCACAGCGACCACACATCTCTGTGCTGAAAGTGTGAAAACACACTTCGGCCATGTTGTGAAAAATGACAGCTGTACCGTAAATAAGGCAGTGTGGAAAAATGCCACTGGTGAAAATCTGGACTTAAAATATTACAAAGTCATGAACTTACGAGGGTGCATGGAAACTGCACAATGCTCACTCGTAACACAGTCATTTTATGGACTTTTGTCACCAAATTTTCAACATAGCCATTTTAAGACCTCTGCTCAGGAACAGTGTAACTGTGATTTTCTTAATCTGTCGAAACATTGTTTCGCACACAACAACAGCACCATTGTGCGCTACATGTCTTGAGAAAACATTTTGGAGCATATGAAAATGGCAGCTGTACTGTTCATAAAAGTGTAATAAAATGGCAATGTTGAAAATCTGGAGTGAAAATATTAAATTCACAAACTTATGAGCAAGCATAGGAACTGCGCAATGCATGCTCGTAAAACAGTCATTTTAGGAATTTTTTCACCAAATTTTCAACATAGCCATTTTAAGACCTCTGCTCATGAACAGTGTCACTGTGATTTTCTTAATGTGTCCCATACATTGATTTCGCACATCGACTGTGCCATTGTGCTACATGGGCAGAAACACATTTTGGACAAGATGTGAAAAATGACAGCTGTACTTCTCATAAGGAGGTATGGTAAAATGGCAATGTTGCAAATCTGGAGTGAAAATATTGAAAATTTGAGAACTTACGAGCATGCGTAGGAACTGCACAATGCACGCTCGTAAAACAGTCATTTTGGAATTTTTTCACCAAATTTTCAACATAGCCATTTTAACACCTCTGCTCATGAACAGTGTCACTGTGATTTTCTTAATTGTCCGTACATTGATTTCCACACGACTGCGCCATTGTGCTCTACATGGGCAGAAACACGTTTTGGGTGAGATGTGAAAAATGACAGCTGTACTACTCATAAGAAGGTGTGGTAAAATGGCAATGTTGAAAATCTGGAGTGAAAATATTGAAAATCCGCGAACTTACGAACGTGCGTAGGAACTGCTCAACACACGCTCGTAAAACAGTCATTGTTAAGAATTTTTTTCCCCAAATTTTCAAAATAGGCTTCTTGAGAGCCCACCTTATGAACACTGGCAGTGTCGTTGCATTAATCAGTCCCAAAAGGTGATTTCGCGCAGTGACCGTGCAGTGGCTGCGAAATCACCTTTTGGGCCCAAATAACGCCATGACAGTGACATCATTCATGAGAAGGGGTCCCAAAAACCCCATGTTGAAAATTTGGTGCAAAAATTCCAAAAAATGCCTAAGATATGCAACAAAGTTGAAAAACCCTATCTATCCCATTATACAGCTTACCGGCATTTCCTCAGTTTGTGGTCGGCTTTGAAGAATGCAGACGTGTTCCCAGTCAACAGAAGATTATCGCGCGAGCTCCAGAATTAGTATGGGGTGGGGGTGTGGGGAGGCAGGGTGCACAGTGGGTGGGTGCAGGTTGTGGGAGGGGGCCAGGGGAGACTACGTGGGACCATTTTTCTTTACAGGTTTTCTTTTTTTTTCCAATGACAGCGGGATGTTTGCCATGCTGGGGTGGGCTCCCAGCATGACACAGGAGCGGTTGGGGGGCATTCAGCCGACAGAAGTTGGGCACCCCATTGGCCAAGCATCTATTGCCATGCTGGGTGGGCTTCCAGCATGGCACCCAGTACTCGGGGGTGAGGACAGTGGAGCCGATGGGGGATTGGGCACCCCCATTGGCTATATCATGAGTTGCCACACTGGGGTGGCCACCCAGCATGGCATTTGGAAGGCTTTGGGGGTGGGGGGCACAGCACAGCCAGGATTGGGCACCCCATCGGCTCATACAGTGTGTGTGCGTGGGCGCACTCCTGCGTGTGCGTGTGTGTGCGTGGGGGAGCTGCGCATGAGCAGGTGATATCTTATCGCTGCTCACTGAAGAGTAGCTCCCCCTTTCAACTGTATGCCACTGCATTTTGGAGCTTGTCACCTCCAGCATGCATTGGCTTACAGGGGCCGCGCCTGCCAACACACTGACTGAATTGGAAGAGGGGGTGACACACCTCCGAAATCTCGGATGATGGCACTATGTTTCTTGCACTTGCATGCAAGCAAACATAAAAAGGGAGCAGGTTTTAAACAAAACATCAGGAGTTCCAGTCCCACGTCGAGTATATTTTGCAACTGCTGTTCAGATCTGGTGGAAAGATCTGGCAGTGATAGTGAAGCACAAAGTAAAAAATACAAAATGAAAAGTCCACAAAATAAAAAGGGACAGCTTACATTCCCTGTTTGCACAAATGATTTTTGCAAGGATTCTGACACATAGTAACATTTCAACTCCTTTCAAAATAAACCTGTATTAGTAAGGCACCATGCTTCATGTACCCCAAAATAAACGTACATATTTACAACCCAATAGCCAGACAAATAGTGTAACATTCCGTTGCAGAAAACTCAAAGGGAACACACATGTAGCAGAGGAAATCAGAGTCACCACACACTCGCCATTTGTTCTCTTTGTCTCTGTCTCTCTCTCTCTCTCTCTCTCTCTCTCTCTCTCTCTCTCTACCTCACTCTATACCTGACAAAATATTCAGAATTATGTGGATATGAAGATGGCCTGAAAGAAATGTTAAATAATAATAATAAATAAAAAATTAAACCTTGTACATTTTCCTTGTTCATTTGTTCCCAAATAACACTCTGTTTGTGTGGATATTAGATTGTAAAATTGTTCCATATTTCCCTGCTCATAATCCTTAAATTTCTTTTTTTTTCACTGCATCACTCATTACATTTCAGAAGAAAAATTGGATCCTCTCAGCCATCCAACTGAAACGCGATTCACAACATCTGCAATACACATCGCAAGCTGTTTTTCACATATTGGACTTCCACAGAAAACAACGAGCCACACAGGAGTTAAAAAAAAATTGTTCTAGATCATGCAGCATGAGACTGCAACCTATTAGTCTATGTACCTTTTTCCTGAGTTCACAACTTGCCGATTACTGACAGAAACGATGGACAACTGAGATTAACAATGAAGTCAGCATGAGGAGATCCACTAGAACAGACAAGAACAGTTGTTACCACTAGGCAGCCCTTCTTAAACAACCTGCAAATGACTTCACATGGACTTCAACCTGACAGCGGTAAATGACAGGTGCGAAAAACGGGCAGGTAGTGAGGGAGAAGCTAAGAAGACATAAAAATAAATAAATAAATAAAACACTATTTCAATATTTTAATTAATATTACACATAACAGAAGAGAACTGAACACAGAGAACACAGTACACGGGGATCCAGATAGAGGAGCAACTATAGTCAAGAGCTCTTTAAAGTCAGCCTGTCTGGTAAATTTATTTGATAGTCAGGGCTGTGATCCTCCAAGAAATCTGACAAGACTTCACTCACTGACACTTTATACTGTATGTCGATATTTCTTACTCCACTAAAACAGTGAAGGGGCAGGATTAAAAAAAAAGATTCTACATAGAGTACCATTGTTACGAGACAGGAGATTATATGACAGCCACTATGTTGAGCTGCCAGCAAAAGTTGACCCCAGATTACCCGCATACTCCTTGCAGCAGGTTTTATAATCACAACAGGGCCCCCCTTCTTATTCCAGGAACTCAAACATTGGTGTATGTATAGTATGGTATGATAGCTGTCATAATGCATGTTGTAATAGACATACTGTAGTTCCAAGGTGTGAAAATATAATAATGTACATCACTTTTTTCCTCTATTCTTCTGTAATGTTAATTAACTGAAAAAACAATAAAAATTTCAAATGATTTGTAACTGGAATTTCCCTGTTAACATCAGTGAAGTAATTAAAAATTTAAAATATATATTTGTAACATGGCACTGCATAGAGGTGTCAAATACAGCCACGCCATTGTCTGAAAGGGGTTAGGTGACAGTAGCCGAGCAGTGATTAAGCCACAGGTAATGCCCGCTTGGCTAGTACCACTTGTGGCCACCGCAGCAGCAGAGGGTATCAGCCCACTGGGTCACCACCTCCTCACGCCAACCACGGCACTCATGAGGCACAGTGAGGTGGCGACTGGCGAGCACACAGTGGACCATTGTAACATGGCATGAAACATCATACTGAAATGGAGGAACCAGAGTGGTGCAAAGGCATCAGCTGATGGAAACCGAGTGGGTAGTATTCCAGCAGTAGAGCCCACTCGGTATCGGTATCGTGCAAAATAAACAGTAGAAGTAAAAGAATGAGTCTGTAGTCTGATGTCTGGTTTTGTATGTGACTGTGTGTGCCTGTAGATGGTGCACATAAGGGAACAGAACACAGTGCTCATGCCTATGATGCCGAGTGACCCATAGGGTCAGATTGCTGGCAGCGAGCACGTGAGCCGTGGAAATGCTGTTCTAAGTGAAATATATGCCACAGATGGATTCAGCAAGACAACAAGACACCGTGGAACAGAGAAAGTGTAGTAAATTATGAGTGTATGGCGGCGGAGCACAAACCGGGAGAGAGACACAGCAGTACAAATCAGTGTGCATAGATGCCTTAATGTCAGTGATCATGCACAGAAATGTCCCAGACTGCATTGGTATTTTGGAGGACCGGGATATAATGCTGAAGCACACAGCATAAAAACGGTCAGTACGAATAAGACAATCACAGCATAGTTTGTATATTTGACACAGTACAGTTCTCCTTGTCTGTTCTCAGAAATACCAGACACTATGTAAATGAATGTGTAGCGTCAAGTGTGAACGCACACATTGTCAGCTCATGTCACTGTATTAGAAGCAAGGAAATGGTGCATTGTTTAGCAAGCAGGATGATTAGTGTTGGAAACGGTTTATGTTTTTTTCAAGTGAAACACCACTCAGACAATATTCTCCTTGCACTTGCCATGTTACAAGTGCATTAATCACCTCCAGCGTCGGGCTCTACCGGTGATTAATGCCGACTGAAGTGGTTGGACCCTCGATTCGGGCCGGCACCAATTCCTTTCAGCGCATTAATCCACTGGCAGAGCACTCCTCTGTCAGTGATTAATGCTTACATATTACACAGCAGGGCTGGCCTCAGGGTACTATAGGTTGTATCCCAAGCAAACCTAGAAAAGCATATTTTTTGTTTGTTACAATCTGGTATGGTATTCATGAGAAAACATACAGCAGGTGCCTCTCAGTTGTTGGCAATGTCACAGTATATTTTCCACATCCAGAACACAGTAAAATAATGAGAGGCTACTGACGTGCTGCCCATTCCGGAATGCACGTCACTTCACTTATGTGGAAAATCATGTGCCACGCCTGGCCACATCATTTGTGTGAGTGAATATACAGGTGTGTCCCAGACCCCCCCCCAAAAAAAAACAACAACGCAAAAACCTAATAAGAAAAAATAAATAAGAGAGCACTTTGTGAGATTCATGACCCATATGGACAGCAGAGCTCCATAGCAGAGGGGGAGGGCACTTGCATTGTTTTTATCCTGAGAAAAAATGCAAAGAATGCAATTTCTATGTTGAATTAATATCTAGTCAGTCTTTATATGCTACTACGAATTTAGTTTTCTTGTATTTACTTTGAAGATATTGTAGCAAAACAACATATATTTATTCTGCATATGTATACTGCAATTACTCTGAGACTTTGAAACAAGAAAGGAGAAAAAAAATACTGTGCTGCCAATTAGAAGCTAAAATGTGTGATTGGGAGGATGTGCTGCAGGGTGTTGGGGGGGGGGGAGAGCCTGGTTTATAAAGCTGATGTAAGAGTGTACTGATTTTTAACACATGGCTACTAGTGACATTTTCATTACAGCTACAGTATATGTATTGTATTGTAGTCTAAACCAGCAGTTTTCAACCAGGAATCTGTGAGTGCCTGCCCACCAGGGGGTCCATGGAACACTCTGAGAAATTTAAAGCGTGGTAAAATAATTTTTTTCCAACTGCTGTTTAACCATGATCAAACTAATACACACTTCAACTGCTTTTTTTTACTGATGCTGTTCTGGTGTGTTTGCAAATACCTAAATAACCCTTTTAGCACCTCTTAGCTCTGTAACATTGTTTGAATTATAACTATGTGCCTTCATTTTGGAAAAGTGCCTATGTTGTTCCCATCCATAAAAAAGGTCCAAAAATCTTTGGGAAAACTACAGACCAATTAACCTCACTTCTCCTATGGGTAAAATATTAGAAAACCCAATCAAGGATTTGATTACTCCATCACTCGATCAGATTGATGTTAAACAACACGGTTTTAAAAAATGGAGGAGTTGCCTTACCAACTTGCTGTGTTTTTTACAAAGATTTAAGTTTACAGTTAGATAACAGATTTCCATATGATGTTATCTATGTTGATTTCAGCAAGGCTTTCGACTGTCTCCCACACTAGATGCTATTACCTAAACTACACTGTGTTGGTATTAATTCAAATTTAGTTATGTGGATAACAAATTGGCTAGACCAACGGTCACAACACGTTTTGATAAATGACCATTTTTCTGATAGGGGTCAAGTTACTAGTGGGGTGCCACATGGTTCTCTTTTAGGTCCCTGTTTGTTTCAATTTTTCATATCTGATATTAAATTTAGTTGTTCTAACATGGTAAAATATTCAGATGACATCAAATAGGTGGACCATGTACTAATCCAGATCACATCTATTCTATCCAGAATGACCTTGATCAGCTGTCCAAATGGATTATTACTTGGGGGATGAAACTTAATCATAACAAGTGCAGAATTATGCATTTTGGAGTTAGTAATCCCAGGCATATATATACTTTAGATAATCAGGTGTTAGTTGCTTCTGACATTGAAAAGGACTTGGGAGTTTTGATTGCTGATGATTTCCTTCCAAGCACTCAAATAAATGAGGTTATCCTCAGAGCTAATCGGGTCATTTGGTCCATTAAATGAAATATTAAGTCTATAGATAGGAGGGTTTTATTGCCTCTCTATCGAGCCTATGTCATCCCCCATCTGGACTTCTCATCCCAGTTGTAGTGACCATTTAAAAAGCAGGACATCGCTAGGTTGGAAGAAGTTCAAAGGAGATATTCAAAGGAGATATTCAAAGATAGTAAAATGTCTTACAAATGTCCCGTATGAAACTACACTTACTATTTTGAATTTGATGCCTCTCTATATTAGGCATTTAAGAGGTGACATACTCCTTATGTATGATATTATAAATTACCCATATCTAATTATTACTCTAGGCTTTTGTTTTAAGGATGCAGTATATAATCTCAGGGGACATCCTCTTCAACTGCAGTTAAAGAAATTTAAGTATCTCCCTTGGAAGTTTTTCTATATGCTTTGTGTAATTAAACCATGGAACTCTTTACCTATTGATGTGATTGTTAGCAGTTCCAAATTAATTTTCAAAACAAGGCTGGACAAATTTATACTATCTGGATCAATTTGTAGCTATCATTAGTAACAAGAGCATTTATGGGCCTAACTGGCTCCCTGGCTCTTATTGATCTTAGTATGAATCTTAGTATGTAACCTCCTTAAACACTTTACTAAGGTATTCCACTAACGGAGTGTGAATTGAAAGAATTAGTGTCTAATTAGTGTCTCCCAAGTTGTGGTAAGCCTCTGTTTTTGTGTGAATCACTTGTCTGATTGCTTTAGCTATTTGTAGGTCTGTTGTGAGTGTCAGCACGTTGAAGATATAGCTAATCTTACCTTTAAACCACTAACAGGTAAGGGTAAGAGATATGAACTACCGACAGCTTTGGTTCAGTTTCAGGCTAAGTCCATAAATTATATTCAGCTTTGAGAGCTCAACTGAGCCGCATTAGCTCCCAATGCAGTAATTTGCTGCAGAATGCCAGCCTTTATATGTTGCTCTTGTAAGTAAAAATAAGCTGTTTGTGATGCTGAATGATGAGGGATTGCTCTGGCATGATGGTGCCCAAGGTTATTGCCCTGTGATGGGGATGTTAGGAGCAGAAGTTGGCAGGGAAAGTGAAAAAGATGGGGACGGGTGAGGAAAAACAGATTAAAATTCCAGCCCAGGAAACTGTGGTTGGCTGCCTCCCTATGTGTTAGCCCATGCCACCTTAATCTGTTTGGCTGCCCATCTGGTACCCACCATCAAGGGATGAGAGATAGGTAAACTTATTCTCGTCTTCTTCTAATGGCCTGGAACTAAAGAATCTGCATACTCATCTTCATTTCCACTGGCTTCAAGTAAATTAGCCTGATGATCCACACTGCCTCTTTCTGAAAGACAGCTAGGTAGTCTTCACAAACATATCGGGAAAACGTGACTGCACCTGGGATAAAGCAATGCTCAGTTACAATTATTAGAACATCAAAGAAAATTACACGTTAGGTGATGTGGATGTGATGTGGGAGTGTCCCTCAGTTGCTGCAGAAGCAGTAGCAACTGCTGGTTTGGTTTGCTATACAGGCTCGCTCCGTTTTTTATCCAGTAATTTATGGACTTTATATGGACTTCCATGGACTTTTTATGCACTTGTGGATGGTGATTTGTGGACACTATTGGCAGATGTACTGTTTGAAGTGTTTTTTCCACAATAAAAAGGATTAAAAGGAAGACATTGAGCCTGTAATTTTTCAGTTGGATTCAGGAGCTAACACTTGATGAAGTGTTTCCTTTAAGTAAGTGCTAGGAATTTTCTTTGAAAGTCTTCACAAACAGGATTTTTCTTTTCTTGCTCCAAACTAATGAATTATATACATTTATTTGGGATTTTTATAATACACTGCATTGAAGTGCCCACCAAATGAGGTATTTCACTTTCACTAGTGATGTCCCTGTTAGACTCCTGCAGCCTCCTTCTAAATGGCATAATTGTGCATCCAACATTTATTTATTTATTTATTTATTTATTTATTTATTTATTTTAGTTTTTGTTGACCGGGTAAGTGCACTAGACAAATCCTGCCTATTTTCAGGCACGACCCGAGGGAGGGGGATACAGATGAATGCCAACTGACCGTAAACCAGATTAAGCTGTTGGTGGTATTTTTAGTGAATGAGGAAAATTTGGCCGGGACTCCGGGGAAATTCCCCTACTCTTTTCGAGAAGTGCCATGGGATCTTTAACATCCACCTGAACTACCACCAATCCAGGCAGATGGGACCTCGGTTTAACGTCTCATCCAAAAGATGGCACCTCAGAATGCAACACTCCTCTCATGCTGCACTACAGTGTCAGTACTGGGATATTAACCCAAGTGCCAGATGTGGGAACTGAGCCCACGGTCCTCTGATCTCCCAGAACCCAAGTGCAGGGGCATACCTTGGAATGCACTATAACATTCATGATACAGGAAATAAACTGCTCAGTTTGGAACAAGTAAAGGAAAAGACACATTTTGGAGATTGCCTATGTTTTCTGTTACAGAAAGAGGCAGCCTGGATCTTCATACTCAGTTGCTTGAAGCCTGGTGGATTTAACATGTGATAAACCTAATATTATGACATTCTGCTAAACAGGAGATGCAGTTATATATAAAACAGAGATGAACTGAATTTATGTCTGATGTTTTCATCAGGTATCTAAAATCAGATGATTTCATCTATTTTTAGCCAATCTGAATATTTATTGGTACATTTTTCATCTCTGCACCACCTTGTCACATACAGGTACAATAGAATGTGGTATATGAGCAAGAATTGTAAACAAACCCACTCTTAAGTCCTGTTTGAAGTATTGTATGCAAGTATAGCTTAGTATAATTATAATACTGAAAAAATGCTTTTAAGTTCCAACATTCTCTAGATGACTCAGCCTTTGATGATGCATATCCGAAATGTGCTTGATAAACACATTTTAAAGATTTGATTACCACATCCTGCTTACACACACATATTTAAAAAAATGTGTCTTTTATAATTAATAAGAATTTGTTTTATTCCCCAGACTGATATTGATCATTGGGAATGTAACAACTGAACAAGTCAGATTCTGCTTCTGCCTTAGACTATTTAGTGCTTAAAGGCATACATAAATGAGCTGTTATATACAATACATATTGCAAAACTTTTTTTTTATTTTAGCTCTAGGTAGCCGGACAAGGTCCACTAGGCACAAATGCCTGGTTTCATGGGTGATCTGGGAGCACTGGAGTGGTTAAGTGGCATGCTCAGAGTCATACAGTATGCAGCTGAAGGCTGGGAGAATAAAACCCAGGTCTGCTAGATGTACCAAGCTCACTCACAGCTCATATACTCTAACCTCTAGGCAATATTGCCAACTTCATGCACTTTGGCACATATTGTTAGTGATCTTTCTAACTTGTGAATTTTTTTTTGTACATTACAAACTCACATACAGTATATAGCACCTGATGTCATTTTATGTAATTAGTCATTTTTCTGTGATGCTTGATTAGTGTGCTGTGGAAACTCATCCGAGATTGTTTCAAGTTACTCAGAGTTTCAGAAAAAGCACCCTAAATGCATGTAAAAGGATATGAAGTGGAAATCTTTTTTTAATTTTTTCTTCACCATAAATATAACTGTAGAGTCATGCTTCCCACATGCAACAGCATCATATCCTTAGTCATATCCTATTCACCTATGGCTCAGGTTATTGGGTGAGGGAAGGGATAAAGGATGCCAGTGAACCACATTTCCCAATTCTTCTCTTATTGCATTATTGTGATCTATATATAATGCCTTTTGTTTCTGACAATAATTACAAAAAACAGCTTTATTTTCATTGCATTTAACCAAATGATGTGGGCCATATTATACACACATCTATCTGTTACCGTTCTGACAAAAATCATTCTGCTTGCCATGAGGCTGGTGTTATAGACTAGAGGTTAGAGTAACCAGCAGTGAATGAGCTTCATACATCCTGTCAACTTGGGTTTGATAGCCACAACCTCCACTTACATACTACATGACCCTGTGCAAGTCACTTAACCTTCCCCAGTGCTCCAAGGTTGCCTCTGAATACTAATATGTGGTGTCTGTAACATATTTAATTATGACTCCATTAACAAGTAACTAATTTGTACATTAATTGGTTTGGGGGAAGGGTGATTTTGAAATGATGGCTCTTTTTCAGGAAGGATGTAGTAGCAGATAACATGTGTACAGTATGTGTGTGTGTGTGTGGGGGTGCGATCTGATTTGCTTTTTGGGACATCTGTTTAACTCACAGCTTCTTTATTTAATTCCATTGTTACCTCAAAATTACCCGGGCATGGCAATAGTAATTGCTGCCTATTTACATGCTGAACCTTTTATCTAATTTTCAGTTAACCTAACATTGCAAATAGTTTTACATGGGACAGAATTAAGTCATAGAGTCACTGAACAGTCTACAACTTTCTGCTGATTGTGACAGTCACATTTTGGTGTGTGGGGGGGGGCATAAGGAGAGGAAAGTGTGAAGTACAGTATCTCTTCATACTGTATTTGAGTCAGGGTTACCAGAGACAAACAAACAAACAAAAATCAGAGGAAATCAGCAGTCTTGCCACTAGTTATTGGATAGCTATCCATATAAAACGTGAGAATTGAATGGATTGGGGGTGGGGGAACTAAACATAATACATACACTTCATATACTACTGAGCAAAGACTTGGATTTCCATTCAAAATATCAGGATGTATGTCTGACTCATTGGCAGGTCGTGTCCTGGCACCCCCTGAGACGGAATGGTAAAATGTCATTTATAGACAGAAATGAACCCACACTGTCCCAAATCATTGAGGCTGTTTCATCTTTTTTTCTCTAACTATGAGGAAAAACACACCACAGTCAGACTGTCCCACACACAGCCAATAAACAGACAACTGCTCAGTTAGACTGCACACACACTCACAAAAAAGGTAATTGATACACAACCTTTACAACAGAGTAACACTATCACAGTATCTTTTAACTATTTTAACTTTTAACTATTCTTACAGGGACATGACAGTGAAAAAAGAAAGTGACGATCACCAACAGCAGTCACAAAAAAATGCCATTCATGAAAACAACTGCTCTAATTTTATGCAGCTGACTGCTAGTGTGAGGACAGCCCTATAACGGGCAGATAACTGCCATAAGGCACACTGAGTGTACATAATCGAAAACCACATATTTTAAAATCAAATTAAATGAAAACAGGCAAAGTGTTGAAAATGAGCCTGCAAAAAGTATATTTCCTGATGCGTGGTGTGAGGGAAAAAAACTGCTTAAGGAGTTCAAGTAAAAACACCTTACATTTCACCTTTAAAACTTATTCTCCACTGAATCACAGAGCCTCACAAACAATTATACTGTATATCAGTGCGGTTTCACTTACTACATATACAATAGTTGTTGTTTTTTTGGGGGAGACTGTTCCTGATATTCTTAATACAGCTGACTCTATGGCATTTAGAATATAACAGACTGTCACACCCCCCCCAAAAAAAACACATGGCAAAAATCAAACCACCCCCACCCCCAACCCACATATGCAGTACTGCACAGTAATGGCCAAAGATTGTATATCTGAGGGTGGGGGTGGTGAACCTGTGGTGCGCTGCCCTGAAACCTAATGTACTCTATTTATTTATTTAGTTAAACATCAGTTTAGAAACCTTTGAGCCAGAGGCTCATTTACAAAGGTACCTCATCACAAAAGCTAGTAGTCTCCCACCCCAACCGCAGGTGTGGTTCCAGGTCTGGAAGGGCATCTCATTCAGGCAAGAGCAGTGCCATTATCTATCTACAGTATCTCCATTATATAGTGACGTGATAGTACTGTTGAATGCAGACTCCTGCAGAGTACTGCAACAGGGTCATTAGGTCAGTGGTTTAATATGGCTGTCGGAGCTGGAACACAGCAGCATCCTGCACATCCATGCAGCTGAGCTGCTGTCTCAATGGGGTAACACACAGCGGGAGAATTCAAGAATGCATGGGACAGACATAAGGTGATTCTAGTGGGGGGTAGGAGGAAGTAGACTGTTGGTTAACTAGAATCTGCAGCTTATCCAATTGGTAGGGAAATGGGCAGACTGGGTGGGCCAAGCAGTCCTTATCTGACATCAAAATCTGTTTCTATGTTTCAGAAGCACACCACTCAACGCCACAGTGCAATGTAATTTACAGTATGTAATCACTGTGTATTGTTTTCAGGTCCCTACAGAAATACTTCACAGATGAGCATATTTTCACTTTAGTGACTCCCCAGAAAAGAAGATACTGCTGATGGAATAAGGAAACTCAGAATGTCTCTTTTTAAGCATACTATATTAGGTATTGAAAATGCACTGTTATGCAGAGGGATTAAAGAGAACATTCCTTTAGAATATATCTAAAATGTTGAAATAAGCTCATGTAAGAGCCAATTCTGTAGCACAGAGCATGCATAGTGTATCTGGCCTGCTTTCTTGCAACGCGTTAACCACATCCTGACTTCTGTGATGTTAGAAGCTTAATGAAAAAGGAAACTGTGTTATGCAGTTAGGGTGGATGTGATGCTGACTGAATGTTTAGAAGTTACAAATTAGCAGGAAATTATTTTCCCCCAGTCAATTGCAGAGTAGTGTGGAAAATAAAGAAGCAAGAGGCTTCTGTGTGAAGTGTGCATAATATCAGTGCTTTGTCAAGACTGTATTTCCTTTTATAACATAAATACAACTAGAGACCAAAGTGTTATGCAGTTTACAGTCTCTGGTTCTATTTGTTTCATAAAAGTAAATAGTGTTGCAAAACCACTGATGTTACACTTACTTCACACTGCAGACTCTTGCTTCTTTTGTCCCACACAAACGTACAATTGAAAAGGTGAAAAAAAATCAGGTCCTATAATACTGTGTACATTGTAACACTATTTATTTTGAGTTAAGCTTCTATTCATCTTCTTCTCATCATACGTACTATGAAAAGTAATAATTTATTAGTTAAAGTAGTAGTTTCTCCTTACAGAACCTCACAAAACCTCCTGTTGCTCATACTGTACCTCCCAACTGCTATGAATTTTGCATAGCGCTATGATTTGCTCACTCAGATTTGCCCTAGCTCTGCATAGGTTTAGTGATGTTCTTAATAATGTTAGAGTTATTTTTGGACACACAAACCAGTAAAATCACTGAGCTTAGTTGATAGAAGCATTCCTTATCACTAACTATATAGAGTCCACTATTTGTAGACATATTATTGTTTAAAATAAGAAAATGCTGCACATTCTGGGCATTTGCTATGATTTTTGAAGGCCAGTTCTATGACGTATAGTGCTGAGAGGCTGAGAGGTATGCTGCTGCTATCTCAGTATTCAATTCAGCTGCTGGCAACATAAGAGAGCATCCCAAAAACCTGAGATATTAGGATGTGGTTACCTTGGTGACAAGGAAGCAAGCCAGATAAGCCATGCAGTGGTCTGTGCTGTAAAGTTTGTTCTTCAAGATTTTAGATATTTTGAAAGGGATGCTCACTGTAATCCATCTGCATATCAGTTTATTTTCATACCTAATAGGTACAAAACAGCCATTCTAACTGACTACCCAAAACTGCAACAAAGTTGAAAAGTATGGTTACAATGTTGCACATTGTTTCTGTACAAAACTGATAAAAGGTAGATGATTTGTTTAGCAACAAAGTTGCAACTCCCAGTAACACTGTAGCACATTACTTATTTAAACAATAGAGGAAAGTTACAGAGATATATTTTTAAATTGTAACATGGCAAAACGAACAGTAGGTCAAAGCAGGAAAACAATTGGTCAAAACACATCAGGTGGTACAAGAGCAACACAGCATTATGGCATGATAATGCCGTGTTGCTTGGGAAGTACAACAAGCAGCCACAGGCTAAAACAGAGCAGTGTTGGATAAAATGAAAGGTAAAGAACCATAGAAATCAGGTTTAACAAGAGCAAGAAGGTAGGTTAGACGATCAGTAGGACAACTATAACAGAGGCACAGTAAAAAAAAAGTTGTAGGAGGCAAAGAGAAAGAGGTAGAAATGGAGAAAAGCTCAGGAACATTAACCTTATCTCAAACGAGAGAAATGGAAGCATGGGTAGAAGACAAATGTGGAAATGATAATGAAATGGGTAGATATGCCTGTTAGAAACGTGTCACAGATGCAGTGAGGCACACGGGATGCAATGCAAGGGAACAGACAGGCACACACAGTGAGGAACCAGAAGGACATTTAATTTCGAGATGTTTATCATCTATGGGATACTAAACTTCAGTTATGTAGGAGAATCGACAGTCAGAGGAAACAGGAAAGAGACTGGGGATATGTGAGTGCATTGATGGAGTGAGTATTGCAAAGACAACCGTGTGAGGTAAACAGTGTAAGAAACGGGTACAGGCTGCTAAAAGCTGTATGCAAATGAGACACAGAAGCGGATAGCGAAGCAGGAAAAGCACAAAATCAGGATCCTCCTAACAAGCATAACAAACGGACAGCCATCAGAAACCTCAAAAAATGTATACCAATCGTTAAGCAATGCAGTAGTGTAGTAATGTGCAATAGTATAAAAACAACATATATGTATGTAAGAGAGCTTTGCAGAAATGTTGCAAAGTAATAGCAAACTGAACTGTATAACTTCAATACTGTCATTGTGTGATTTATTACAGCACTAAAACACATGTCTCACATCCAAACCCATATGCAGACCATGTTACAAGTGCATTAATCCCCTCCGAAGGTGGCATCTAATGGGGAGTTAATGCATGGTTGGACCATTGTACGCACTCGGCCTCCGGCCTCGTGCCACAACAGTCCCAACCATGCATTAACTCCCCATTAGATGCCACCTTTGTCAGTGATTAATGCTTACATACCCACTCTGATTTGCTGCAGTACTACTGCAGAAAAAATTTATGGATTCTTTTTTTTGTTTTCATATTTCTATTTCTTACTCATATTCCATCCAGTGTAATAAAATAAGCAAGTAAAGCAACATTGTGTTTTTTTCATATTTATTAAACATTTATTATTGAAACACTTACTGAGTTGTCAAATAATATTTTATGCTAAAGATTATAGCAATGTGGTTATGTTCAGTATGTGGACAAGCCTCAGTTATCCAGGGCACAGGGACCCTACAGAAAAACAGTATGAGGGAACATACTGTTTCTTTTGTGACTCCCTTGAAAAGACGGCATAGTAGCTAGAACAAGTACACTCATACTGGCTCTTTTCCTACTTATTAGGGGAAAAATGATATGCAGGCGGATTCCATTGAGCATTCCTTTAAAATGTATCTCTAAAATATTGAAATAAACTCCTGTAAGAGCCAGTTCTGTAGCACACAGAAGACTGGGCTTATCTTGCATGCTTTTTCGTCAACAAGTTAACCACATCCCAACTTCTGGGATGCTCTTTAAGCTGCCTGCAACTAGCTAAAATATTGAAACACCAGCAGGCAGCAGCTATGGAGAAACACTTCATTTTAATAATAAAAACAGTTGAACAAGTATAGTTGCTTATCTAAAAAGGACACCTTATTACACAATAAGAGCTGAGGTGATGCTGAGTTAATGTTTGCATGCACTTATTGAGCAGGAATTTTATTTATTTATTTTTTGCCCTGATTAATTGCAGGGTAGTGTGGGACATAAAGAAGCAAAAGGCTTTTGTGTGACATGAGTGCAATAGTTCTGGTTTGATAAGACTGAATTTCCTTTTATAAAATAAATCAAACCAGAGACTAAAGTTTCATGAAGCTTACAGTCTCAGGTTCTATTTATTTTGTACAAGGAAATACAGTCTTTGGAAACTGCTGATACTGCACTCACTTCACCTTGCAGACTATTGCTTTTTTATATCCCTACAATTGAAAAGGGCAAACCAAATTAAGTCCTGACCATTTCATGTTTCTAAACATTCACGCCACATGTACAGCAGCTACAGTACTGTGTAAGGCCGTATATTCTGAGTTAAGCCTCTATTCTTGTTCCACTCTTTTTATTAGAAAAAGCAGTAGTTTCTCCTTACAGAACTGCCTGCTGCTGTCTTGGCATTCAAGTCAGGTAATGGCAACTTGGAGAGCTTCCCAGAAATCCCAGAAATTAGGATGTGGCTACTATGGTGACAAGGAAGTATGCCAGGTGAGCCATGCAGTGCTCTGTGCTGCAGAATTTGTTCTTAGTTAATTTCAACATGTTAGATATTTTCTAAAGGAAATAAGGAATGCTCACTTTAATCCATCTGGAATGCCAGTTTATTTTCAGTATCTAATAGACACCAAGAAAATTATTCTGGGTCTGTTTATCTGTGTTTTTTCTCTGGGGAGTCACTAACGTAACAAGAATCTCCATTCACTAAAATACCACCAACAGCTCAATCTGGTTCAAAGTCAGTTGGCATTCACCTACAGTGGCGTGAAAAAGTATTTGCCCCCTTCCTGATTTTCTCTATTATTGCATATTTGTCACACTGGATGTTTTCAGGTCTTTAGACAAAATGTAATATTAGATAAAGGGAACCTGAGTGAACAAATAACACTTTTTTTTTTTACTCATTTCATTTATTTAATGAAAAAAGTTAACCAACACCAACGGGCACTGTGTGAAAAAGTAATTGCCCCCTAGTTAAATCAACCCAATTAAAGGGATAATTAGAGTCAGCTGATTGAACACGCCAGGCTTGATTACAGCCAGCCCTGCTCAATATAAATCTCACTTATTTTGACCCTTACCATCAGAGTCACTTTGCCAGCACAAAGATTCAACAAGCACATTATGCCATGATCAAAGGAAGTTCCTGAAAAGATCAGAAAAAAATTTGTTGCCCTCTATCAGTCTGGAAAAGGTTACAAAGCTATTTTAAGGCTCTGGGACTCCATCAAACCACAGTGAGAGCCATAATCTCCAAATGGAGAACACTTGGAACAGTAGTGAATCTTCCAGGGTGGCGGCCTGCCAAAATTACTCCAAGGGCGCAGCGTAAATCATTCAGGAAGTCTCAAAGGATCCTAAAACAACATCCAAAGAACTGCAGGCTTCTCTTGCCTCAGCTAAGGTCAGTGTTCACGACACCACAATCAGAAAGAGACTGGGCAAAATGGGCTTCATGTGAGTAGCAAGGCAGAAACCACTGCTAACCAAGAAGAACATAAATGCTCGTCTCTCATTTGCCAAGAAGCACCTGGATGATCCACAAGCCTTTTGGGAAAATGTTCTATGGACAGATGAGTCCAAAGTGGAACTTTTTGGATGACATGGATCCCATAATGTCTTGTGTAAGGCAAACACAGCATTCCACAGTAAGAACACCATACCAACAGTCAAACATGGTGGTGGTAGTGTGATGGTGTGGGGATGCTTTGCTGCCTAAGGACCTGGATGACTTGCCATAATTAAAGGAACCATGAATTCTGCTCTTACTAGAAAATTCTTAAGGAGAATGTCCGGTCATCCTTCCGTCAGCTGAAGGTGAAGCGTGATTAGGCCATGCAGCAAGACAATGATCCAAAACACAAAAGCAAGTCCACATCAGAATGGCTAAAAAGAAGTAAAATTAAAGTTTTGGAGTGGCCTAGTCAAAGTCCAGACTTAAACCCAATAGAGATGCTGTGGCAGGACCTGAAACGAGCAGGTCATGCTTGAAAACCTGCCAAATGTTACTGAATTAAAGCAGTTCTGCGAGGAAGAGTGGGTTAAAATTCCTCCACAACGATGTGAAAGACTGATATTGAATTATAGGAAGTGTTTGGTTGCAGTCATTGCAGCTAAATGTGGCATAACCAGTTATTAATGTGAGAGGCAATTACTTTTCACACAGTGCCAGTTGGTGTTGGTTAACTTTTTTTCATTAAATAAGTGAAATTAAAAAAAAAAAACAAGTGTTATTTGTTCACTCAGGTTCCCTTTATCTAATATTACATTTTCTCTAAAGACCTGAAAACATCCAGTGTGACAAATATGCAATAATAGAGAAAATCAGGAAGGGGGCAAATACTTTTTCACTCCACTGTATATCCTATTCCCCCAGATCCTGCCTGAAGAAAGGGCAGAATTTGTCTAGTGCACTTACCGAGTCAACAAAAACTAACTAAATAAATAAACGTATGCCGAATTTCTCTGTAGTCCCCATATAAGGCATAACTGATACTGCTCCACATACAGTATGTGATATTTACTTCCTATAAGGTTATCACTAATGCCAGTATTAAATTTTTTATTTAGTTCTAAAACTTCAAGCTTCATTACTTTTCTCTTCTGGTTTTTCATTTTCCCCCTTTTGCTTCAGTCTTTATCTGCAGGAGTGAAGCACTATTAGCTAGAAGAAAAATTAAAAAAAGGTCCAGTATTGGGGAACAAGAACAAGCTACTATATGACGTGCAGTAACCGAACAGCTTTTGCTTAAATCTCTTGGCATTTACTTCACACTCTCTACTCAGTCCCCACCATTCAACAACTGCCCATGGTGAAGCACATAACAATTCACTTCATGGCTAATTAACAATATTTTCTGATCTCCACGGTAGGTTAAGATATGTTGAAGCTGAGGGGCTCACTGGTTCTTGCCAGTGAAAGTAAAATTGCAGAAAGACAATGACTGACCACATTTTTAATATTACTAAATACCCTCCCATCCCTTATTAAATGCCTCCCTTTCTCATTCAGCCTCTGGCAGTTTCCAACCCCATAACCTTTCCTGTTACCAAACTTAATATTAATAAATTACCTCCACTTCCATTCCATCCTCACCAGCATCCAACACTCTACGGTGCAATTATAGATTTTTTGTATTTAATAAACACCCTCCCATCTCATTCCACCCTCCCCAGCATCCACCCCTTACCCAAAAGTGTCTACTGCAGAAACATTAAACAAGGAATCTATAAGAGATTTCATCGAGTTGCTCTTTTAATTGCCAAGTTGTTTTTCTTTCAGTCTTTTATTTATTTATGTATTTATTTATTTATTAAAGATCTTGGAAAACACCTGTGAGTGGTTGCTCATTGAAAGGTTCCACGCTATTACGTTAACTGAGGAGTCACAGTCATGGTGGACAAAATACATATTTGATAGGCGTATATATACAAAATACAGTCTCCTAACAGTACAGTTGGTGGCTCAGACAACAGATAACAAGGTGTGCTGAGGCACTGTACAATGTATGCCTGTGTCCTATAAAGGGACAAAGACAGAGGAGGGGGATATCTGATAGGGGGGAAGTGCTAAGAAAGGCAGGAGTGTGGAGGTTAGGATAGGGCATGGGTGGGGAGGCGATAGAGTGTAGGGGCTGAGGCAAAATGTTGCCAAAAGACTATCCTGGAAGGATAGTCAGGTCTACTTTCCTCATGACAGGGTAGCGCAACCACTGTGTGAAAGCCTGATATTTGCTTTTGATGCTGAGTGTTGAGTGTGGTCTGTAGGCATTACCTTCTCCCAGCATCAGAAGCTGTTTTTTAAACTATCAGTTTTTTTGCCTTCTGCACAAAGCCATCCCACTACTACAAAAGGTGATTCTACCTAAATGAGTTTCACAGGAGGAGTGTCAGTGTGTGTTGAGAGAGGGGAGGGGACAACTTAAATACAGGATTTATCTTAAATAGTATTTTTTAATTTTTTAAATCTGTGGTCAGCTTCACAGGATTGCCTAAAACACTAATAATTATATATTACCAAGAAATAAGTGACTTCTCATTTTTTTCATTTCATTTTAATTAAATGGGTTAGACCATTGATTAAAACTCATTTAAAATGGTGACCCGTGATTAAGCAACAAATAGTTACAACAATAATTACAACAAATAATACAAAAAAGATACAGTACATAACTCAATAAAATTCCATACAATTGCATACAACAATTACATTATTTCAACCAGTTAGACACAACGGCTTGGATATTCAAAAGGGTTGAGCCATGCGCAACAGGGTTGCGCATGCGCAAGTCCAAAATGCGCCATTCTGCGATATTCAGCAGGAGGCAGTTACGCCACTGGCATCAAGTTGCGCAAGAGAGCAATGCAAATGAATGCATGCTCAACAGGAGGGGGAGGATCCATACATAACCTGCGCAACCCGATATTCAGTCGGGTTGTGCAGAGTTGTACATCTGAACCCCAACCTGCGCCTGCACAACCTTGAGCCCCAAAAGGAAGCAAGTTGAGGGCCACCCACAGGTGAGCTGCTGCGTATGAGGCGCAACACAGCAGCTGCCACCCCTGGCTGGCCCCAACTCTTCCTATGCCCCCCACCAGCCCGATCGCGGGCATAGTGTAACTACGACTCCCCGCCACACATCTCCCACAGCCCGATCGCGGGCAGTACAGGTACATGTAACACCCCCACCATATCCGAAGCCCGATCGCGGGCATAGCGTGTATGACCCCCAGTGCCCGATCGCGGGCAGAATGTAACCCCAATCCAAATATCTCCCTGGTGGTCAGTGGACCGTAAAGCCCGATCGCGGGCAGAATCATCTAAACCCCCAAACATCTCCCTGGTGTCTAGTGTCCCCCCACCCGACCCCTCCACCCGCTCCCCACGGCGGCGAGCGACAGCATCCACCGCCTGCCGCCCGCCGCCCGCCGACTGACTGTCCGGTAGGGCTGCCGCCCAGTGGTGCAGAGCTACAGCCAATGGGAGGTGGAGGCTTGCGGGTGGGGGACACTAGACACCAGGAGATGTTTGGGGTTTAGATGATTCTGCCCGGGCGATCAGGCTTTATGGTCCACCTGGACCACCAGGGAGATATTTGGGTTGGGGGTTACATTCGACCGCGATCGGGCACTGGGGTTCATACACGTTATGCCCGCATCGGCTTCGGCACGTGGTGTGGGGGTGTTACATGTACTGTAATGCCCGCAATCGGAAGCGGCATTGTGCGCCGTCCTCGACGCCGCTGCCTGGCAGGTGGCCAGGCGCAAGTCCTCGGGATCGGGCGCACCTACATGCAAATGGCATGCAATGGGGCCATAACAGATGCAAATGGCCCCCAGCACGCTCTGCATAAATTATGGCCCCATTTGCATGTCACCTTTTGAATATCGGAAATTTGTGCATGGCACAATGGTACTTGGCGCCACCGCAAGTTTAATGCTCATCTCTGGCAATTTGGTGGCGTAAGTTCCACTGGCGCTATGCGCAAGTGTTGGGAGTTAGAGTGATATTCATGAGTTGCGAATGCTAAATTCCTTTGAATATCACCCCGGCCACACCCCTGCACAACTATTTTGAGCAGCGCAAGGGCTTGTGCCTCAGAATGGCGCAGTTTGAATATCCAGGCCAACAAGCCTTAGTTTGAGCTAAAAATGATTCCAAGAACCAAGTTTTAATAACCTTTTGTGAAGGATTTTTGCTATTATACAAACTAAATTTTAAGGGCATCATATTACAGAATTTAGGAACTAGCTGGCTGAAAAAAGAAATCAGGGGGTGGGATATTCAGAAGGGATGTACATGGCACAACACAGTTGCACCATGCGCAACCCACAGATGCGCCTTGGCATGATATTCAAAAGGAGAAAGTGCCTGGCACAAATACCGATGTGCCGGATCGCATCAGTAATGTATGCGGTTCAAGTAGGGGGGGCGTGCCCATGCATGCTCCGCACATCCTGATATTCAGCCCAGGATGTGCTGAGCCCATGCAGGTGCAACCCCTACTTGTGCTGCACTCAGTTGAGCCAGAAAGAAAAGGAGCATCAGCTGGCCACCCACAGGTGAGCTGCCGTATTGCAGGGCACAACACGGCAGCTGCCAGCTGTTGGTGGCCACCCAAGCTCCTGCGGCACCTTCGTGGTAGCGCCCCCCACATGCCCGATCATGGGCATATGTATTAGATGATAGAGTCCAATATCCCTGGTGGTCCAGTGGACCGCGTCCAGCTTGATCGTGGGCGTAAGTTTTTTATTTTATTACATATGCCTGCGATCAGGCTCGGAGCAGTCCACTGGACCACCAGGGATATGGGACTCTCATTTTCCATCCCTATGCCCGTGATCGGGCAGTGGGTCACATTGTCACTTGTGCAGGGAGTGTCAGTCCCTGACAGCTGCAGCCTGGCAGGGCACAGGTGCAAGTTGCCGGCGATCAGCACACCTGCATGCAAATGGGGCCATAATGACATGCAAATGGCCCCATTTGCACCTTGCATGCATTATTGCCCCATTTGCATGTGCACTTTTGAATATTATGGTTGATGTACCTAGCGCAATGACACTTGAGCTAGCACATCCCCCTGCCCCTCTCTGACCACCTGTGCTGGTGCAGTGCCACTGCGTCATGCACAATGAGGGTGGCCATGGAGCAATATTCAACGGTGCTGAGCCATGGTGCAGCACCACTGAATATCACCCTGTCAGCACCCTGGCACATCCCAGTTGTGCTGCGCCCAGGCTTGCACCACAGCCTGGTGCAGTCTGAATATCCCACCCAGAATGTTTAGTTTTTGTCCTAGGTATTACCATCTCTTGAGAGGCTGCATTCCTTAAGGAGATATTAACATCCCTAAATTCTAACCTTTCAGCCAGATAGTCCAGAATCATTGCTGTAATACTTTTAAATGCCAAAATATATTTATGAAGTTGTCTTCTCTCTCTGACAGAGAGATCCATCCTAATTTGCGATACATCAAGCAGTGGTGGGTATCCCTAAGGCATTGTAAAATCAATCTTGCCAAGCGATTATAGAGTACATCTAATTTATATAATTTTTCATGGTGAGAATAGTCAAAAGTACATCTCCATAATCAAATAGAGAAAAAATTTGTGATTCAACAATTTTCTTAATCATATATCCACCCAAACAAATTTTATTTCAATAAAGTAAACCTACCCTCTTTCACACTAATCTAACTAACTCATCAACATGCGAATTGCCAGTAGCCGAGGAGTCCACCCAGTATCCTAAGAACTTGTAAGTCATCACTCGATCTAATTTTGTCCCCTCAGCATCAAACACTGATAATTCAGTGCAAGTTTTACTTTTCATAGAAGAACCAAATATCATACATTTTGTCTTGGTCACATTCATTTTAAGTTTCTGCTGTTTCAAATATCCATGTAATATATCAAAACTTAACTGTAATTTTACTTGAATCTCATCCATAGAAGAAGCAGAAGTGTAAACTATAGTATCATCTGCATACAACTGGCAAGCCACATTATTCACATGGCATCCAAGGTCTTTCAGATACATCAAAAAAAAGGAAGGATCCAAGCACCGATCCTTGAGGGACCCCCTCGGGCTACTGGCAAAGGCACTGAGACAGCTTTATTAACAATAGTTGACTGCATCCTTCCCTCTAAATAAGAGGTAAACCACTTTAGGGTACCACCCGATAACCTAATGTCCCTCAAGCTCAAAAGAAAATGTTGATGATCCACCATGCTGAAGGCCATGGAGAGGTCAACAAAGATGGCACCAGTCAAATAACCCTGTCCGTAGCTTTGTTGACATCATCCAGGACCCTCAACATGGCGGATACTGTATTATGTGATATTGTATAGTGTATTATGTGATTTATGAAAACCTGACTGATATTTATCAAATAAATCATTCTGATTCAAAAAATCAGTCAATTGTTTAGCCATAAATCTTTTCAGGAACTTGGAAACCTGGGACAGAAGTGAAACTGGTTGGTAATTAATGAACTGATCCTGGCTCCCTCCTTTAAAGATCAGGACAACCTTAGCCATTTTCCAATCCAAGGGCATTACTTCCTCAGTAATAGGCCAATTATACAAATAAGTGAGAGAAGCAGCTATTTGTAAAGCTGAGATTTTTAATAGATAGGGGGTTAATCCATCAGGGCCACCACTCTTTGTTGTCTTTAAATCCAACAAGGCCTCAATAACCTCATATTCCTCCAACTTTTTAAATGAGAATAAATCAGGTGAATCTATAAGGGGCAGGGAATAATCACTAATATTACAAGGGTCAGGACCATCAAAGAAGTTCCCCAAGTTCACAGAATAGTCATTAAACCCATCTGCAAGAGACTCCTTCCCCACATAACCTGGGATATCAATTTTACAGTTATCTCCCTGTTGATGGTGACCATTTATCTCTTTAATTATATTCCAAATGTTTTAGCATTCCTAGCAAAGTTCTCTAATTTAGTATTATAGTATGATATTTTACTTTCTCTAAAAGCAGTAACATAGGAATTCCTGAGACTTCTATAATATTGCCAATCCCTTTGTGAGTTTAAATTATGTGCCTTTACCCAAGCCTGACCCTTTTGCCTTTTTAACTTTCTCAGTGCTGATGAGTACCATGGAGCAGAAGATTGTTTTATTTTCCTTATTTTCATTGGCATATGGTGATCTGTAACCTGCATCAGCTCTGTAAGAAAATAATTCCAGGCCAGATCAATTTTAGGGATCATAAACATTCTATCCCAATTTATTCTATCTAGATCTTCGATAAAGGCAAACTAGTCAAACTTCCTAGTAGCTAGATAGGAAATAAGCCTAGGCTGCTTTGGCAAGACAGATTTATCTCTAACACAATATATAATATTGTGGTCACTATCTAGATCTTCTAATACCCCTGCATTTAATGAAATATAACAATTAAAAGTAGTCAAATGAAAACCTGAGTGCTAACCACAGTTTTGAAATCACAGATTTTCTCTATATTCACTGATATTCATTAAATTAGCCAAAAATGAATGGCAAAAAGTCACTAATTACTGTAAGTGGCAGTATTTTATGATTAGTGTTAGCACACTGGTAACGGAGTGGGGGAATAGCATGTGGTTTTAAATGAAGTCCAATAATCAGCTGCAATCCTGCTCCTCAGTTCAGTGCTCACTGTGAGGGCAGCCAGCCCTTATGTTCCAAGAAAAAACAAGCAGCAGTGTCACACCAGACTGAACCCCACAGTTGCCTGAAAGTAATGCAATGAGGCAATGTGTTGAAGCAAAATAAATGTATTTATTTATTTCAGATTGGGATTAATACCTTTGAGTCAGAGACTCATTTACAAAGGTTCCAAGTCATACAGGTATATAATACAAACAGACAACACATAGAAACATAGAAATGTGATGGCAGAAAAGGACTGCCAGTCCTACCCAGTCTGCCCACTTGTCTAAGTATCTGCTAGGACATGCCCTTCCCCCACATCCACCCCCCAACAATCCCTTGTGTCTGTCCCATGCTCTTTTGAAGCCTTCCACAGTTGTTTCTCCAATCACCTTATCAGGGAGCGTATTCCACTTATCCACCACCCTCTCTGTGAAAAAGTACTTCCTAATGTTACCCTTGAACTGTCCCCCCTCAATCTGTAACCCATGCCCCCTAGTCCTCTGATTCCCTTTCAGCTGGAATATGCTTCCCACTGGCACCTGGTTTATATCTTTTAGGTACTGTACTTGAAGGTCTCAATCATGCCCCCCCATCCTCTGTTCCAGGGAGTACATGTTCAATTCCCTCAACTTTTCCTCATAGGACAGGTGGCTGAGCCCCTTAACCATCTTCATTGCACTCCTATGAACTTGTTACAGCCTCCCCAAATCCCTTCTGAGATATGGCCTCCAAAACTGAACCCCATACTTGAGATGCAGCCTTACTAAATGGGTGTACAAGGGTACTATGACCTCCCTCCTTCTACTGGTAATCCCTCTTCTGATGCAGCCAAGCATTCTGCTGCCCCTTGCCACTGATCCCTCGCAGTGCTTTTCCACCTTTAGGTCCCTCAATATACTGATGCCTAGGTTCCTTTCCTGTTCTGTTACTTCCAGTTCTTGGCCCCCCATACAGTACCAGGCCCTCTGGTTTCTGTATCCAAGATGCATGATCTTACACTTGTCCATGTTGAATGGAAGCTGACACCTCCTTGACCATGAGTTGAGCTTCCTCTGATCCTCCGCATTCTTTCTACCCCTTCCCACACCTCAAAAAGGACATTAACCTGCTGGAGAAGGTACAGAGGAGGGCTACAAAGATGATAGCTGGTCAGCAGGGCAAGGCATACGAGAAGAGGTTGAGGGCACTGAACATGTACTCCCTGGAAGACAGGAGAGAGAGAGAGGACATGATTGGGACATTCAAGTACTTGAAAGGGATAAATAAGGTTGATAAGGAAAGTCTCTTTAAGCTGAGTGGCAATCATATCATGAGGGGGCACAGTCTTAAGCTGGAGGGTGGGAGGTTTAGGAGGGATGTCAGAAAGCACTTCTTCACAGAAATGGTGGTGGACACTTTAAATGCACTGCCAGAAGAGGTCATCTCATTAAAGACAGTGAGCAGCCTTAAGAGAGGCTGGGATAGGCATAGGGGGAAGAAAAGAATCATGGGTAGGGAGGATTGGAGGAGTGGGGAAGGAGGGCAGGAACATTAGCTCAAGCTGTGGACCCTGCAGTACGAGCAGACTTAATAGACCAAATGGCCTTCTTCTGCTGGCTTCTTCGTATGATCGTATGTTCGTATGTTCCGGGGTGTCCACCCTATTGCAGACTTTCATATCGTCTGCAAACAGACTCACACCCCCTCCATGGCCTGCCACAATGTCCCCATGAATAGATTGAACAGTAGTGGCCCTAATACGGACCCCTGAGGGACCCCACTGGTGACCTTGCCCTCTCCTGATGCCATCCCATTTACAATGACTTATGTCTCCTGCCCCCAAGCCAGTTTCCTGTCCATTGAACCACCTTCTGCCCTAGACCCAGGCATGACAGCGTGTACAGTAGTCTTCTGTGTGGCACGGAGTCAAATGCCTTTTTGAAATCCAGATAAGCAACATCCATCACCCTCCCTGATCCAGTTCCTTGGTGACCTCATCAAAGAACTCTATCAAGTTTGTTTGACAGGATCCACCCTTGGTAAGGCCATTCTGCCTTGACTTCATCAGGCCGCTTATCTCCAGGTAATTGGTGATCCTGATTTTCAGCAGCTTCTCCATGAGCTTGCCCACCACCAATGTCAAGCTCATGGGTCTGTAATTACCCGCCTCTTCCCTCCCCACCCCTTATACAGAGGGACCACATTCACCTGTCTTCAGTTCTCCGGTACCACTCCAGACTCCAAGGACCTGTTGAAGCAAGCAAATCAAGCAAGTAAGCAAGCAAATTTTTTATTTTTAAGCACTTTTCAAATACCAAAGCGCTATACAAATAAGACAATGTTTAAAAACAAACATTAAAACAATAACAAAATTATTCTCCATATGCTTTTAAAAAGAGAAATGTTTTGAGCTCCGATTTAAAACTCTCGATGGTCAGGCAGCCTTGTATCTGACAAGGTAGAGAATTCCACAGGGCAGGGGCAGCGTAGGAGAATACACATGCCCTGGATGTCTTCAAACAAACCCTGGGGATCTCTAGCAATCCCTTGTCAAAAGATCGGAGTGAACAAGTGGGACAGTAGGGAATAAGGAGATCTTGCAGAAACCACGGTCCCTGTTTGTGTAGGGCTTTACAGGTCAGTAATCCAACCCTGAAGGTGATCCGTCACTGAACTGGCAGCCAGTGCAACCTGCGCAGCACAGACGTAATATGACTACTTCTAGATGTCCCAGTCAAAAGCCTGGCACTAGCTGTAAGTGGTGGATATCAACCCCTGACAGCCCTAGGTACAGGGCATTGCAGTAATCAAGGCATGTGGTCACGAAGGTGTGGACCAAGATAGGAAGGTCAGCCGGAGGAACCAGGTGTTTCACCCAGGCGATATTCCCAAGATGGTAAAAGGAGGACTTGACAATGGCCGACACCTGAGATTTCAGAGTCAGACTATCGTCAATAATAACGCCCAGATTATGTACCTGGTCTGAGGTCAAGAGCTGGACACCATCGAGCCAAAGGCCCGATGGAACCCCAGCCCTACGACTCACCTCAAGGCGACCCAGGTCCACTACCAACACCTTGGTCTTATCCAGATTTAACCTCAGCCAGCTGGCAATCATCCAGTCTTTGATTTTGGATAGACAGATGTTAAGCATAGAGATTGTATCATCCTGCCCAGGTGTAAAGGACAAATACAGCTGGGTGTCATCTGCATAGCAGTGAAAACCCAGACTGTATCTCCTAATGATGTCTCCCAATGGCAGCATGTAAACTGTGAACAACATGGGCATCAAAATGGTGACTTGTGGCACCCCACAGGACAGAGAGATGGCATCAGAGGAATACATTCCAGTGACAACCCTGTGTCCGGCCTGTGAGAAAAGATTAAAACCAATGTAGAACTGTACCAGGCAGTCCACAAAATAAATGCAGGCATTCCAACAGCACAACATGGTCCACAGTATCAAATGCTGCAGAGAGATCAAGAAGGACTAGAATAGTACAAGCCTTTCAATTTCTCGTAATTAGGAGGTCATTCAAAACCCAGACAAGGGCAGTCTCAGTGCTATGTCTTTTCCTAAACCATGACTAGAGAGTATCATAGACATTGTGATTTGTAAGATGGTCATCCAGCTGTACTGCAACCACCTTTTCAATAACCTTATCCACAAAGGGCAGGTTAGAGATAAGTCTGAAGTTAGCTAAACAGTCTGGTTTTAATGAAGGTTTTTTAAGGAGTGGTTGAACGACCGCCTCCTTTAGGGGATCAGGAAAAAAACCCTGCTCCAAAGACTTCCAGACAATTTCAGCAAGGATCAGGCAGATAACATCTACGCAACCTAACAATAGTGGTGTAGGGCCTGGATCCAAACTACAGCTGGTTGGTCACAGTCTGAACAATCCTCACAGTATCCAAGAACTCCAGCCTACTAAAGACAGACCAAGTAGCGCGGGTGTTCATTTCCTCCTGCCGATCACCGCAGTCCCTTAAAGAGGGAGCTGGGCCAATGCCCGACCTAATGCTGGCAATCTTATCTGTGAAGAACCTAGCAAGCTCATCACACTTTGTGAAAAATCTCTTCCAGACTGCAGACAGAGTGGATTGCACAATCTGGCAGTAGTCTGAAAGAGTTGAGCTGGTCAGTTCCATGCAGCAGCAATCTCCCTGAACAGGAAATGTGCCTTCTTACGGGTGATTGCTGATTGACAGATACCATATTTGTCCAACAATCTAAGCTTGTCAGCATCCAGGCCAGATTTCCGCCAAGCCCTCTCTAGCCTTCACCCCACTCTCCTCATCTCCTTCAAGGACCCATCAAACCATGGGGTCCTCGGGCGCAGAGTGAGTGGGTGAACACGGACAGGAGCAATTAAGTCCAGGGCCTCACCCATAGCCTTATTATAGGCAAGAACAAGATCACCTGGACCCATGCACTCACTTGAAACACCCGATAGGTCCAGTACCGCCAGTAGACCCTCTGGGGTAACACCCCTTAAAGGGTGATACTGGACTATCGCCATAGGGATAGGCCTATTTGGGGGTGCCCCCAAAGCTGAATCTTATAGTGTGATGGTCCGTCCACACATTCAGTTCCACCCCCAAATATGTGACCTCCAAGTCCAGTGGAAACACTAGATCCAATGAATGATCCCCTATATGGGTAAGAGAGGTAACCACCTGTGTAAGGCCCAACGTAGTCATAAGCTGGAGGAGGTTATTCGCAAAGTATGAGAGTTCATCGTTGACCCAGGCATTGAAGTCACCCAGTATTAACCACCTGGGCGACTCCAATGCCTCGTCGATGATAAAGTCCACAAACTTCTTCAGGAATTCTCCACCATTACCGGGTGGATGGTAGATGAGGAGAATCCTGAACCCTACACCTGCTCCCAGGATACACTCAAAGGATTGTGTGCAACCCACTGGAACATCCACAAGACCCAGCTCCATTCTGAAAAAGATGGTTACTCTCCCGCACCCTACGATCCAACCTTGGGCGATGTATCACCGAGAACCCAGCCGGAGCAGCAGAAACCAATATAGGGCCTGCATTCTCATCTAGCCAGGTCTTGGTGATGCCTGCCAGGTCAGATGTTGCAACAAGATCCGCTATAATAGCGGTCTTGTTCCTAATTGACCTGGCATTACACAACACCGCCCGGGTTGGATGAGTTTTCAAGGAGGATAGCAGTACCTGCCCACAATTTGTGGAGCCCTTGGGTATGGAGAGCAGGCTGGGGGGAACCCTCTCCTGATCCCATTTTGCCCCAGGGCATCTCTTAATCCCCATTATCTCTATCTGCCCACCCTTTCCATTCTTCCACTCTGCCTAGTCCATCCACCCCTCAAATGCCTTCCCACTATCCCCAGTGCATGACATCTATTATAGACATCGGCTAATAAAGGGGGGCAGTGAAAGGGGCGGAGGTCCCAAAGCAGAGTGGGAGAATAGCCCCTGACCATCTTAAATCCCTCCCAGCACATCTTAAAGAACAGTCAATAAGTAACCAGATACTAAAAAATTAATTAAATTAACTATCTCACTACAGCAATATCTAATACACAAGTCAGCACAGCTAGACAGAATCCTATCTATCAAACCTTACTCATTACAACAGATTAACTTAACAAACAATTCTTATCACAGAAATAAAAAAAATAACAAATTACTTATGCTAACAATTCAATTAAGTCCCAGAAGTCCTGTATCCAGATTATTTCAAACAAATAGCAGCAGTAGATAGCATTGTTGAAAGATGACCATTTTAAGTGATTTATTATTATGGGCTAAAGGAACTCTCACTTCCCCAGCCCCATCCAATTTTAAGATTCTGCTCTCACCAGAAATCTTAATAAATATCATTAGCTTATGACCAATTCAATATAGTAGCCTTTTCAGGCCTACAAAATTAAAAGTCCAGTATGAAATTTGCCAGGAGAGATCGCTACTATAAAGCCCAATGTGAAAGTTTGCCAGGGGAAATAGCTACCATATAGGAAACGTCACCCCTAGCCGAGATCAGGACTTCGGCCACTAGGGAAGAAACCACCCACCAGCAGAACCCCCTAGTAGGCCTAGGAGGCACTGATTTCTTCACGCCCACCCTTCAGCAGGCCCAAAGCCAGTATCACTCATCACAAGCCCAGCCGGAGCAATGCGTACCCCAGGCAGCTCACCCTGCAATGGACATCTATAGTTGCCTGAAATCCAAATAACACAAAATAAAGTGCAGTGATAAGTCCAAGCAGTACAGATATGCAGGCAAAAATCCAATAAATATAGACTCCTCACAGATTCAAGGCCCACTGCACTACATCAAAAAGTTAGAACATTGGTTCCTCAACACTCCGACTGACTTCTCTATATCAGTCAGACTCCAGAATCTTGAACCATTAGATCTCTCCACAGTAATTCAACTAAGGAACAGTAGCTCTTCTTTGTCCCCACAAACCATCAACATTTGCAGTCCAAACAAATACTTTCCAAACAGAAACATCAGATCGTAGCATAGTTTGAGTATTGCTCACCAAACCAGAGAATCCATCTCATCACAGGATCAGATTCAGTTCAAGCAGTTTCAGGACACACAAAAATAAAATATAATGCGTAGACTGTAAAAACAGGCTACAAAGTCAATGCATCCATATGATAAAAATTGTCAGAAAGTTTGTCAAGGGAACCCAGATACACAAAACAACGGCAGTTTCAATGGTCAAAAATAATCCTGCCACCACGGCGCCAGATTCAACTCTGGCAACTCGTCGGGAAGTTCATTGGACGATCCCAAATGGACAAATACAGTGGTGGTCTCCACAATCAGAAATAATAATTCCACCATGATGCCAAATTTAACACTGGCAATTCCACAGCAGTTCTACAGTATGCATAAATAAAATAGTGTATGAACTGCGAGCAGTCAAATGATCGGCGGTCAAACCACACAGTCTCAAAGTTGGGAAACAGGATAAACAATAGTTTACATACAAATGTGAAAAATAATAAAACAACCATAAGATATGTGAGATGGCACCAGTTAAAGGAGCTCAAAACAAATTAAACGAACAAACGAGCAAACAAAAGAAGCTTGCAGAGGCTAGCCCAGCGTGGACGCCATCTTGCAATGCAGCAACAAAGCATTGCTAACAATCGGGGGGGGGGAGGAGGGAGGGGAGTGCAGTCAAGGGTGCCGCCAGTATATCTTCAAGTTCCTTCAACAACCTGGGGTGCACCCCATCTGGCCCAGCTTCAGGCAGCCTAGTTCTCCGAGAGTCTTCTCCACCTGAAACTGATTCATATCCACTTCCCCCTCCCCTGCCTTGGCTTCTCCCATTCCACTGCCCACACCTTCTTCCTCCTCAGTCAACACTGAGCAAAAATGGTTGTTTAGTAGTTCTGCCTTCTCTTTGTTCCCTTGTATCAGTTCACCATCGTTTGTTTTTAGCCTGAGTATTCCCTGCCTAGTCTTCCTCCTTTCACTGACATAACTAAAAAAAGTTTTATCCCTTTTTTTGACTACGCTAGCTATGCTCTCCTCTGCTCATGCCTTTGCCCTCCTTACTTCTACCCCTGCTTCTCTATGGCTTACCTAGTGCAATACATTTCCCAGTCCTCTTCAGCCTATGTTACCTGGAACTTCCTAAAGGCCTTACCCTTCGCCCTGACCTATTCTGCTACAACTCTATTAAACCACAGGGGTTTCCTCCTCCTCCTATTTTTATTTAATCTCTTGGTGCATAGGTCCGTGGCCCCCACAGTAACTTCTTTTACCCTCTCCCACATGTCCTTCACATCTGTTAACTCCTCCACCCCCTCCTGATCCCTCCCCACTAATTCCTCCATTTTCTTGAAATCTGTTCTCTGAAAATCAAGCACCCATGACTTAGTCTGGTGAACATCTGCAGTGTTCCTTATTGTGAATCAAACTGTGTTGTGGTCACTCATACCAAGGTGTTCGCCCACTGACACCTCTCCTATCCTATCCCTATTTGTCAGGACCAGATCAAGAATAGCTCCTGCCCTGGTTGACTCCCTGATCAGTTACCTTTTGCCATTTGCAGGGAGTTGAATATTTCTCTGCTGCTGGCAGATGATGCTGATAGGGTGTCCCAGTCCACATCTGGTAGGTTCAGGTCTCCCATCAGCACCACCTCACCTTTAGCATCCATTCTCACAAATTTGTCAGCCATGCATCTATCCACAGATTCCTGCTGTGATGGGGACCTGTAAACCACCCCAGTATGCACTGCTCCTCCTTTCCCTGCAGCCAAGGAGACCTATAGTCCTTCAGCCTCTCCCCCCTTTCCCTGTAATTCTGTCACCCTGATAAAGTAACATAAGGTTACAAAAGGTTACACATAGAATGCATGGTAAGATACATGCAAAATTACTAAGGGTACATGTTAATACATACAGTAGGTTGCAGCGGTCAGTCATTAATCCTGGACACCCAGGACACAACATGACTGGTTTAGGAATCAGTGCCTAATAGAAAGAGCTGTTACATTACAGGTATGAACTGAAGCATATGGCCTTACCAATATAAGTGCAAAGTACAGCAAGATAACATGGAGAAAGCTTGTTTGGTTAAGAAGCAGTGAAGGCTTTGTCAGCACATGGCACGTGAGATGGGGTGGAATGGAGGAGAAGCATGGGCAAAACAGGGAGGGGGAGGGAGAGGAGAAGGGTATTTGATGGAGGAGGGGAGGTAGGATTACCAGCTGGTGGGCCAGGACAGTGAGGAAAGGTTGCACTAGGGGAATTGGCTGGAATAAGGTGGGGGGGGTGGTGTTGGTGGATATCAAGGGGAGGAGAGATGCAAGGTGGGACCAAACATTACCTATTAACAATGCCTCCTTTGGCTGCACTCACAGAATATCTGTCTAATTCTCTACTTCGCTGTAAATATCAAACCTGTTACTCCCTTCCTCTATCAGCAAACTTTATTGTTCTCTTGAAAACTGTAAAATACAGCTCTCGGTAACACGTTCAATTAAATGTATAGCTGATCTTGATTCTGCAATACTATATAACTGAAAAAACTGTAACCTTTAGCTGCCATTCTGTGTCTATATGTAGTAAGTGTTTGTATTTGTTTTTTCTGATGCGGAGCCTTTGTAAATGAATCACTGACTGAAAGGTTGTAATCTTAAAGTCTGTTAAATTAAATAAAATAAATAAATAATTAAATAAATAAGTGATGACCTGGGGGGGGGGGGAGGAGTATTTTAACAGTTACACTACTGTCTGAAAGAGGAGGTAAGACAAGGAACCAGGGATCCTGGTTTAGACAAGTGCAGGAATGAGGTTGTGGTTTGAGGGAACATTTACAGACATTCTCATGGGCCAAGTGGGCTTGTAGACCTGATTTTATTTATTTATTTTTATTTATTTAGATTTTGATGACCGGGTAAACCCACTGAGACCACTGGTCCCTTTTTCAGGGGCGACCTGGGGTTAAATTACATACAGCAATATTGCATACATCAGACAGTAGTACAGGGAGTAGAAGTGAGACAGCATCAACGGGAGAAACAGTAATTACAGGGAGGCAAGTTCGGTGGAACAATTGTAACAATACAGAGTTAGTAGAGGTCATAGTTCAGCCATTTGTCAACAGGGCATGAGAGAAACATTTGGTCTGGTAGGAGAAAGGAGGACTAGCAAGTGATTTGAATTGACTAATCTTACTACACTTGATCAGGTACTTATGGAGTTTGTTGAGCCATGGACCATGGAAGGAAAGGGATTTCTGGGCTTGAGTTGTTCTCTTAATTGGCACCACCAGCCCACCCTTAACTGGCCCCCACCGCATATTGACAAAAAGTTGAAAGATAAGAAAATACTCCAAGGATCTGTTCTCCCAGTCTCCGTCTGCCATTCTTTCACAAGTCTGATGAGCCAGTGGTAACATATTTGCATTAAACGACTCCCCAGCAGCACTTCTCTCTATCTCAAAAAAAAAAAAATCTGCTTGTTTTTATGTTGCATAGCCAAAAATCATAACATACAGTATGTAACACACATTTTCTCCTCCAGAATTAGGAAGGTATGCAAATGCACTCAAGCTCAAACAGAGATGTTGACTATTTATTTATTTACTGAATTTTGATGACCGGGTAGGCCCACTGGGCCCCGGAGGTCCCTTTTTCAGGGGCGACCCAGGAGTTACAGGACAAAACATGGTAAACAGTTAGTACAGATACAGCTTTTGGCATGTGACATTCTAATATGTGTATATAGCAGTGAATATCTTACATAGCAGATTACATTGAATTATTGAGGTGTACAATATAGGAGCATGCACTCTTCAGTCAGTTACTCCAGTAAGATCTGTACAGATGCTGCTTTTTTACTGGCTCAGTGGCAGTGCACAGCATTCCTACATTGGAGAACCAGGTCAAGGAAAAAAAAAAACTCAAGTCAAAATTTGGAGAGGCAACTTCACAAAATTATAACAGGGTCTCCACCATGACAAATTCAAAGTGTAGGTAGTACGTTGGGCTAACAGATAACCAAACCAAAACTAAAAGCTTTATGTTTAAGATAGGTTGTGCTGTTAAAAATGCATGTAAGGAGCACTCACCCTATATCCAAAATGGCAATTTTAAAGGTAGGGTGAGTGCTGCTGTCATGGATTTTTTACAAAAAACTCATTTTAAACTTTACTACAAATGTGTATGTGTGTGTGTATGTGTGTGTATGTGTGTGTGATTACTGGTTAGCCAAAATTAATACCTGCATTTCAAAACCTCAAGCCACTCCCCCCCCCACCATGATGCCAACCTGGGTCGAGAGGGGACCCATGTTGATGATACTAGTGTCTAACATGGATGCGATCCTTATACGTTTTGAGTGTTGCAGTACTGTAGTATTTGGAGTCAGGAGATGCCCATACATCTCAACCTCCTGCCTCATAAATCAGGGACAAGGCTTAAAGAAATCAGAGACAAAGGACCAAAATCAGGGACACATCTTCAAAATTGTTGATATCCACTCAGGAAAATGGCAGAATAAGGGGCTTAGTGTAAAATGCATTTTGTAAGGAAGAACAAGTCTGTAACTCTAATGTTTGGCATTATTTTGTGCTTACAACCCTCACCATTTGGTCATGGAAACACAATTTTTAGGAGGGACAGAGTAAAAGTGTGAGGCAAAATCAGGGACATACCTGAAAATCAGGGACAGTTGAAAGGTATGGAGATGGTTTGAGAGACAGGTTAGGTGTAGAGATTTGGAATGAGATCTTGTGCTCACAGCATGGGGGGGGGTTGGAGAACTTCGGCCCATTAATATTAAGAGAAGGACCATTAATATTAAGAGAAGGACCATTAACTTTAAGAGCAGGGCCATTAACAAGCGCATAAATAGTCTGGTCTGCTGCCACGAACAAAGGGAAGACTAGGAGGTAAATTAGCACCTTGAGCACTTCAGCAATTGAGCAACAAAGGGAGTTGATAGGCATAAATGGTAGTTTACTCACCTGGTAAAGGTGATTGTGGGGGTATACATCTCTGAGGCACTCCACCTTCCTTACATCTGGGCAATCATTTATTTTCCTTGGGGGACTCTGTCCCATGCCAAGTGGCTTAGCCAGGTGGCTTGTCACCTTAGTAATGAAGTTGTCCTTTATAATAAACATCAGAGCTCAAAAATTAAATATATATATATATGCACAGCCAGGAAGCCGTCCTGTGGCTGCTAGCAGGAGCCACAGGAAGCCCTGGAAAACACTCCCTCAAGGAGGAGGATGGGGGGAAGGGCATCATGAGACTGTTAGCAGGAGTCTCAATTAGCACCCTGTAACTGCACTCCCATCCAGTGCACAAACCTGGGCCTGCTGGCAGGAGACAAAAGTGAGCTGCTGACAGGCACAACCTTAAGCCAAGAAAAAAACTAAAGAACAGCACTGTTCCTGGGGGCTGGTCAGTAACCAAAATAGCAGCAAATGGTGCCCAAAGGCCTGGGACAGAGTCCCCCAAGGAAAATAAATTATTGTCCAGGTGTAAGGAAGGTGGAGTGCCTCGGAGATTATCCCCCACAATGTACATTCTGAAAGGAGCCAGCAGTTCATTGAATCCTTCATTTCTAAACAGGGCCTCTATGGAATTAGATTTTGGCTTTCCAGTTCTGTCCCAGATAACCAAATGTACAGAGGTGGGCTACAATACACATTATATCAGTAATAACTCACATTTGCCAGACAATGCCTTTATGACCTTTTTTGGCATAATTTTATTGCAAAATGTCACGGTCAACTCCCTCCCAAATCACCCACAACGTCTCTAACCAGTATAAAATAAAGAACTCAACTTTAGGTAGATTCAGCAGCATGGAAACTGCCTGTTTGTATGCAGACAAAATTGAAACCCCTTATCAAGTCTGGACAGATTAACAGCCAGCTGTGGAGCAGCGTACAGCAGTGCGACAGCCAACATCTCTAGTCTCTCAAAAGCCCCCTTCCTCCATTTTTCTAAATTAAGTATACTTTATTGTTTTTATTGAAAAAACACAGAACAAAACAGAACAGCTAATATTCTTCAGGTGAAGCTACCTCTGGCTGGAAGCTGCAATACTGAACATAGGATTTGCAAGAAAGTGAGTTGTGCTCACAACAGAGGCAGGTGAAACTTACAGTTGTCTTTGGTTTGTAGCAGATATTCTGCAGGTGGAGGCTACTTCTAACTGAAAGGTGAAATAAGGAACTTAGAATTATCAGGAAAAGACAGTCTTTCAAGCAACAGAGGGAGATGGATCTAGCTTTACTTTTGTTTCAATTCTTAAGATTTTCAGTGCAGGAAGAGTTTAAAGCACAGCTGACTTATTTTGGGGCTGACAGCTTTCAGAGCACAAACCACCAGGCTGTTTTGGGCCTGGGGAGGTTTACCTGTGTCTGACTTGGATGTCTGGATTTTTCTCTGTTTGATTAGCAGGGTATTTTCTCTGTCAAATTGTTGTGTAAGGTATCTTGCTGACAGGAAGATACTCATCGCAGCAGTGGGTCAGAGCTTTTAGCTGATTGTTTTGTGAGGGCACAGTTTAGGCCCAACCCCTGCCCACCCCTCACACCACCCACCCTGGAAATAGTTCCTTTATACCTGGGGTTCTGACATCATTTCCTCAAGAGTGCAAGGTGCATATCACTGTCATATCCTCTGTAGCACACTGCATTGACAATATAAGCATACACATTGTATAATATATATATATTTCTATATAACAAACCAATCACACACACACACACACACACACACACACACACACACACACAGTAGATAAACATGTGGGAAGTAGTGCAATGTAATGGCTGTGGGGCAGCAGTCTTCCAGGAGTCTTTCTGGAGGCTGAGATGCTGCCCTATTTGCAGACAGCTCTCTGCCCTGAGGGAGGAAGCTGCCCATCTCTCAGGCCACACTGGGCAGTAGGAAGGGAACCTCCCCCATCCAGGGAGCACCAGAGCTACCACCACTACCTCAGAGGTTGCGAAGAAAGCACAGCAGTTGGACCACAGTGGACTCAGGAAGGGTGAGGATGGTGGAACAGAGGCACACCCAGTCAGTTGTTCCACTCCACAATCCATACACCATTCTGGGGGAGCATAGCTCCCCTATGGATGCACCCACAGAGGAGACTAAGGAGGCTGAGGACAACTGTCACAAGGGAGGCCCACAGGAAGGAGGCAGAGGACACCACAAGGAAAGGAAGCAGCTCCTGGTGGGGGACTCAATTATTAGGGGGATAGAACTGAGGGGAGCAGGGAAAACTGAAGTAAGGTGCCTTCCTGGTGCATGGCTTGAGGACAGAAGCGCATCCTCAGGATCACGAAAACAGCTACACGGGAGTCTGAGCTGGACATCATTGTCCACCTAGGGACAAATGACTTGGCTCATCATGAGATCAGAGCAGTGCAGGAGGACTTTGTAGAGTTGGGGAGGGGCCTAAGACAAGTAGCACACACAGTATCCTTCTCAGAGGTGCTGCCTATCAATGGCATAGGTGAGGCGAGGGTACTTTGCACCATGCAGTTTAATGAATGGTTGAAAAAATTGTGTGGAGTACAGGGGTTTGGCTTCATTGGGGACTGGGTTCCACCTGGAGGGACACCAGCCTGTACTGGCAAGATGGTCTGCATCTGTCCAGGAAGGAACAAGTCTTTGAGCAATTGGTTTAAATGCTTCATTGGCAAGCTTTTAAACTAGTCAAGGGGAGGCACTGATAAGCAGCAGGAAAATCCCAGCCTCCCTACAAAACAGGGTACTAAATGAGAAAAGACTGAGGCAGAAAGGTCAGTGGGGATGCTGCAACAGAAGGTAAATCCGTCCAAAAATGGAAAGCAATGAGTACCAATGCCCGTAGTCTGAGTAACAAGCTTCCTGAATTAGTGGCCTTGATGGAGGAGGAACATCTGGATATCATGGCAGTCACAGAAACATGGTACACACAAAACCATGACTGGGACGTAAACATACCAGGATACACTATCTACAGAAGGGACAGGGAGGGTAAAAGAGGAGGAGAAGGAGTAGCTCTTTACATAAGGGAAGAATCAAAGCAACAGAACAAAAGGGTAAACAGGGAGGAGAAGAAGCACCTGGGTAAATTTGGAGACCGCAATGGCACCACAGTCCGCATAGGGTTAGAGTACAGACTCTTATCAGGGGAGAAAATGGACAAGGAAATGATAAAAGTATACTTAGAATGGCAGAAAAGGGAGATATTGCTGATGGGTGATCTGAATATGCCAGATGTTAACTGGAGTGCAGTTGCAGCAGCCACTTCAAGAGTGGGGTTATTCTAGATGCCCCACAGGGGCATGCCTTAGACAACTAGTATTGGAGCCCACTCGAGAGGGAGCAATCTTAGACCTGGTTCTCTCAAATGGAGATGGAGAGAGGATCACAGATGTAGAAGTGGGTAGCCATCTGAGAACTAGAAGACCATCGAACAGTATGGTTCACAATAAACACAGCAATAGAGTCAAGCCATACAAAGGCAAAAGTACTGGACTTTAGGAAGGCTGACTTTGCTAAATGGGTGAGTGCCTAAGGAATGCACTAGCAAATGGGCAGGAAGGAGGGGTGGAAGAATAATGGAATAATAAAACTGCCATCACAGAGGCAACAAGCCTTTGTGTGAAGCAAATAAACAAAACGAAACGATGTAAGAAACCAATATGGTTCTCAAAGGAAGTGGCAGTGAAGGTTCAAGAGAAAAAGAAAGCATTCAGGAAGTACAAGGAATCACAGAAGAAGCAGGATAGAGAACTGTATCAGTTAAAGCAAAAGGAAGCTGGGAAAGCAGTCAGAACAGCAAAGGCCCAAACCAAGGAAAAGATAGCCAACTCAGTTAAGAAGGGGGATAAAACCTTTATAGGTACATCAGGAGCGAAGGAAGACCAAGGAGGGATAGTGAGGCTTAATAAAGGGAGGGAGGGTGGGCAGAGGGTGATCATGAAAATGCAGAGATACTAAACAAATATTTTTGCTCAGTATTTACAAATGAAGAGGGGAGGTACCTAAAACAAACAGTAGAAACAGTCTGTATACAGAAGTTGATACCAGCCCATTTACAGAAGAAAGGGTTCTGAAAGAACTCTTAAAACTGAAGGCGGACAAAGCTAATGAGGCCTGATGGGATTCATCCCAGAATTCTAAAAGAACTAAGGGTAGAACTAGTGACGCCACTGACTACCCTCTTTAACAAATCATGGGAGGATGGGGTGGTACCCAAGGACTGGAGGAGGGTAGATGTGATTCCCCGTCACAAAAGTGGGAGCAAGGCAGAAGCAGGAAACTACAGACCTGTTAGTTTAACCTCAGTGATAGGGAAAATGATGGAATCACTTCTGAAGGAAAGAACTGTCGAGCATCTAGAGGCCAGAGGGGCACAGAACCCAAGGCAGCATGGATTCACAGCAGGAAGGTCATGCCAGATGAATCTGACAGATTTCTTTGACTAGGTGACCAAAGTAGTAGATCAGGGAGGAGCTGTGGACATGGCCTACCTAGACTTTAGCAAGGCATTTGACACAGTCCCACACAAAAGATTAATATACAAGTTAGCCAACCTGGGAGTGTGTCCCAAGATGACAGCCTGGGTAAAGAATTGGCTGGAGAATAGGACACAGAGAGTAATAGTAAATGGAGTCCACTCTGAAGAAAGGGGGGTTCCTAGTGGGGTACCGCTGGGTTCAGTATTAGGACTGGTCCTCTTCAATGTCTTTATAAGTGACATTGCAGAGGGACTGGAAGGAAAAGTATGTCTCTTTGCAGATGACACAATGATCTGCAGCAGAGCTGATGCACAAGGTGGGGTGGAAAGGATGAGAAGGGACTTGGCAAGGTTAGAGGAATGGTCAAATGTATGGCAGCTTAGATTCAGTGCTAAGAAGTGCAAGGTAATGCACCTAGGAAACAAAAACCCAGGGGAAGAGTACACAATGGGGGGTGTGATACTAACAACAACAAAAATGGAAAGGGACCAGGGGGGTAGTCATATCAGATGACCTAAAGGTGGGCAAGCAATGTGAGAGGGCAGCAAGGAGGGCTGGGGGGATCCTGGGATGCATAGGGAGAAGCATCACCAGTAGAAAACAGGAAGTTATTATCCCTCTGTACAGACAGCTGGTGAGACCCCATCTGGAGTACTTCATGCAGTTCTGGAGACCCAATCTCCGCAAAGACATAGACAGGATGGAAGCTGTCCAGAGGAGGGCAACTAAAATGGTGCAGGGTCTGCACTGGGAGACATATGAAGAGAGACTTAAGGAGCTTAATATGTATAGCCTTGAGGAAAGGAGGGAGAGGGGGACATGATAGAAACTTTCAAGTACCTCAAGGGAATCAACAAAATCCAAGAGGGTAGCATCTTTCAAAAAAAGAGGTGTGCAAGAACAAGGGGGCACAATTTGAAGATAGAAGGGGCGGCTCAGAGGTAATTTATGAAGTATTATTTCACAGAGGGTTGTGGATGCATGGAACGCCTCCGGAGGAGGTTGTGGAGTCAAAACAGTGGTGGAATTCAAGCATGCATGGGACAGTCATAAGGCAATTCTAGGGGGTGGAGGTAGGAAGAAGTAGGCTGCTGGTTAACTAGGATATGCAGCTTATCCATTAGGTTGGGAAATGGGCAGACTTGGCGGGCCAAGCCGTCCTTATCTGCCATCAAATTCTATGTCTAAAACAACAGACAAGAACAGATAACCAAAATACAATAGACATACAACATCCAAGAACAACCGAAACAACTATGCAGAAATTACCAAGTGCAGATACTAAATTAGAAATGAAAGAAATGAGTGGTGCCATCTAAAACAAAGCAGAAAGAGTGTGCAATGAAACAATGTGTTTTCATTTTCAAAACTAATATTCTCTATAAAAAATATCAGGGGTAATAAAGTAAAGGAAACTGAAAAAGAAAGTGTGAGCTGTAAAATAGCATGACAAAGTATATAAAGAATGCAATTTCAACCATTTTCTATTTCTGTATATCCATCAAGTGCTCAACTTTCCAAAGAAACAGATGCTGAGAGATGTGTGTACAAGCTGGGGGTGGTGGGTGGAGATTCCCGCAAAGTTGTGCCTGAAAGAAGAAAACATTCAAATTCCAGGGTTGCATAACATTTGTAAAATGAGTACATACTCTCTGGTATGCCTGGACATCAGACATGATTTCATTTCAGGAACAGTTCTCAGACACAAAATGTTTCTGAGAACTGATTGAGATATCTAAAATCATGTCTGATATCTGGAACAATTCTTGGAAACAGTTCTCTGCATATTACAGAGAACCTTTTCCAAAAAGGTTCAGGATGTCTGAAATAATTTCTGATATCTTATGATATAGTACCTGATACTGTATTTGTCTGTCTGCCTGCTGATCACTTGTTAAGGTAATGGCTTTGCACTATTAAATACAGTTTTGTATTAGTTTTAACATTTTGATTATTTTATGATACTTTTTTCACAGGTAGCTGTCACACAAACTGTTGCAGTAATTTCAGGCCATCTTTATTTTATTCATGGAATTATGAAGTGTTTGATGATCTTCTGTGTAAACATCAGATCGCAGTGCAGCAGCTCTAATTTAGAGCCTCTAAATAGTGACTCTTTCCATTATTTCATGGTGGTAAAAGTTTTCTGTGATGGTCGGCTGCTGTATTGTACAGGCCCGTTTCCAGGTAGGGCTTGTCAGGTTCAAACGAACCCCCCCTCTCCTGTTCAGAAACATTTTGATTTTTTTTTCCAGTTCCATTAACTGTAGTAACTGTGCCTTTCGATCTCCGACCTGTCTTCAGGTTGTAGTAAGAAGCACCTGCTAATGGTTCACACTCTCTCTTTGATGTGCGATCCTCCCCCACTAGCCCTTATCTAGTTTGACGCACCCCCTGTTCCCAATGATCTATAGCCCAATCAAGATTCCAGCAGCTCGGTATCAAATCTCACGCTGCCCCCCATCTTCTTTGGCCAATCAGTAGGTTGCGATGCTTAGGAAGTGACGCCTGCACATACAATGCATAAGAGTCCACCTTGGCCTGTGGATTTTTCACTGCAACAAAGATTTTATTGTGGGTTTGAAGATGGAGGTGCAGCGTGGCAGTTGATGACTCGAGAGGAAGATGACGAACAAGATGAGGAGGGCACATTACACACTTTTTTTAGTCAGCCTAGTAAGTTCCCTGCCTGGCCGGTCTCTGGATAACTGCTTGTTTGTCTCTCTCCACAGGGCTACTACTATGAGTTGCACTGACTTCTACATTGGTTGTGGGTGGGGAGGCTGGGGAAATTTGAGCTCATGCTAATGTCTTTGGCTCACTGGCTAACATTTGTTTCGGGCCGCAACTTCATAAGTGTCTCTTAAAAATAATGTCTTTGACTGACTGGTTAAATATTCAGGTCTCTTACAGGTATCTCTCAGGGAATAAACAGCTGCTCTGCTGTCGTTGGTTAGGGTTGGGGCGAGTGCTGCTCTACTCATCGGAAGTTTTTTTCACAACCGGCCGAGTGCAAGTAAAGTTTTAAAACTGGAGACTGTTTAAATGTCTCTGGGCTCACTGGCTTAAACATTTGTATCTCCAGCTTGGCTTGCTTATCAGTGGCTCACTTCTCAGCAGCTGGGGGTTGGGGGTCTGGATGAAATTAAAACAGAGGGTATATTAAGACTGCTAAAACTGGCAAGCTTAGAGATGAAAACAGTTTGAATCAGTGAAGTTCTTTCTTGTGCTGAGTTATTGTCTGCATTGAAAAAAGTGGAGCAAATAAATGTCTCTGACCAAACCTTTGCTTTTTTATGGCTTGTTCTGTTCATCAGGGGCTTACTTTCACCTGCCAGGGGTGGAGGTCTGGATGAGAGAAAAAAAACAGGTGTTTTATTGTAATGGTTTAAAGTGCTAGTCTGGCTGAGCAATTCCATTTGATTTTATGGCTTGTTAAGTTCATCAGGGGTGCACTTTCAGCTGCTGGGTGTGGGGGTCAGGAGGACTGAAAAAAAAAGGGTAATTGTAATGGTTTAAAGTGCTATGGCTGACCCAACCTTTGACATTTATGGCTTGTTCAATTTGGGGGGGGGATGCTTGCCTTCAGCTGCCGAGGGTGGGGTCTGGACGATTTGGGGGGGATGGGATTGCCATTGTAAGGTGCACTGTTTAAATGGGCTTCCTTTGACTTGAAATAAAGTGCCCAACCAATGAGTAAGTAATTACTGAGCAGCTAACATATAGGATAGTGTATGGCTCCTGATGCACAACAAGGCTATTCTTTAACTGAGTTGTTACTATGCAGACTGTTGTTTTGAGAGCACAGCTTGAGAGGTCACACAGTCGGCACAGTAACCACAAAGTTAGAGAATAGCCGTGTTGTGCATCTGGAGCCATACACTTTTCTAAATGTAAAGGAACTGTGGGGCCTGTGCATAGTTGTGCCATCCTCCTGACAACAGCAGTGTTTTTCCTTTTGATAATGCCCTTTATTTTCATGCCTCCCATCTTCCTTCCTGCAGTGCCTATTAGCTTACATCCAAGTATCCACCCCCCCACCCCATGAGGGTGCAAGGTTCCTTGCCCTTTGCAGGAGGTCACCATAGTGGTTGAATATAGTGACCTCTCTCCTGAGTTTAGGACATGCTACCATGGCATTGCCTCTTGAGCACTGGCAGTTCCAATACTACTGTGGCAACCCAGGTCAGCTTCCAAAACTTGGTCACCTGCATGGTACTACAATGTGCTACTAGTGGGCCATAGAGCCATATGTTTAGATATTTGGTGAGTACCTCACTCACCGAAGTAGAAGAATGCTGTTCCAAAGGGGCCTGTATTTGTATATTCAAAACTTTAGAAGACCATTTTGCAGCCTGCCCTTCAGTGCAGCATTTGGATTTCTGCTTGAGATGCTGATGAGCTGTGTTCAGATGTGAGCCCAGGGAATCGGAGGGCTGGCCTGGGGGAAGGGGATCTAGCATCCGACATACTGCTGTCCTCCACTGGGGGAGGGAAGAGTGGGGTAACACTCTGTGCATGACCGACCCTTGGTGGAGGCCAGGAGATGTCATAGCTGATGCTTGCAGGATACTGAGAGGTGTGACAGGCATGGAGGCTTTTGCCCTTATGTCATTGCATGCCACACTTCCCAACAATAATGGTATAAACAACTCCTACCAAGGTCAGACACCAGTCATTGACCCATCATAATTTTAGAGCAAGGGAGGGTGGAGAAAAGTTCAGGTAAGAGTTATTTTGCTTCAATATAAGCCCAATAATGCAGCAGGACTTCTATAACCCCTGGAGGCCTGGTGGCCCTCAGACCCCCATTTTTTGTTTTTGTTAAAGGAAAAGAATACAATAAAAGAACACCCCTTGTAAAAATTCTAGTGATGGCCTAGCAGCACCCAGACCCCTATTATCTGGCTGACTGCATGGGTGAATACATGTCTATTCTGTATATAGATATATATCACTTGTACTACAATGTCCACATTTTGCTAACCTCACATACTGAATAAAAGTATGCATTCACCCTTCAGTCAGACACTTCATAATTTTAGAACAAGGGGGTGGAGGAGAGCTAAGATATGAGCCATTTTGTGCCAAAATAAGTCAGAAAATGCAATACAGATCATCTAGAACCCCTAGGTGCCTGGGGCCCCCCAGACCCCCGGCTTTTTTTAAAAAGTCACAAACAAAAAAGAAACCCCCTTGTAAAAATCCTGGCAATGGACATGTTGTAGGCCAGTAATACAAGGTGCAGCAGGTGTATTTCAGTGTCAGTGGCTCAGCAGGTAGCACACTCACTTCTGAGGCCAGAAGATCAAAAGGCTGTGGCTTGTCTCCCCATACCAGGCACTTGGGTTAATATCCCAATACTGACACTGCAGTGCAGCATGAGGGGGTGCTGCACTCCTGAGGTACCATCTTTCAGATGAGACGTTAAACCAAGATCCCATCTGCCTGTTCAGGTGGATGTGAAAGATCCCATGGCAGTTCTTGAAAAGATGGGTGATTTTTACTGGCAAATACATAACAAAATCATACACAAAAATACTGAAAACAAAATTTCCACATGAATCAAAATACTAAATTACACCACAGGTAGCAGTCCTAGATGGTAATTGTAAACACTTGGGCTAGTTCTCAAAAGAAAAACTGCCCCCCACCCCAAACCAATCTACATGCCATAGGTTAAAGTTTCGCCTTATTTCTCTACACTTTCGATAATGCTTGTTCACATATAGTCCTGGTACATCATACACAATTTGACTATAATTACAAAATAAAAAAAAGTAATCCCTAGTCCTAGTTACTTAGCAATGCTCTACACCCAATTTCTCCCTTTTGTAAAAGTAATCAACCATGGCATCTTCACTTCCCGTTTGCATTTATTTCCAAAATTCCTTTCCCACTTTAAAACTTTTCCTTTTTCAACCAGATCTCCTTTTTAGACTTTTCTTTTTTTTCTCTCCTCTCAATTTTTGAAAGACTCAGACCCTACTCCACCCTTTAGAAATTTCTCCAGTGCCCTGGCCACAATTCCCCCCATTCACTAAAAATACCACCAGCAGCTTAATCTGGTTCAAGGTCAGTTGGTATTCATCTGTATCCCCCTCCCCCCAGGTTGTACCTAAGAAATAGACAAGAAATTGTCTAGTGCACTTACTCGGCCAGCAAAAACTAAATAAATAAATACAATTTATTTAGGTTTATGACTGAGAAGTGGAAACAACTATCAAGGGGTAAGAATCTATCTGAAGTCTCCAGCAGATTACCGATGTCTGCTCTGGTTGCTTTACATCTAACAGTTATCAGAGTATCTTAAGATTGTTTGAAAAAAAAATACCTTACTGTTAAAAGTTTAATACCTTGGCAAACATCACTGTTATATTTTAGATAGCTTTGCTTTGCACTGTCATGTCTAATGCAGTGATTCATTTTCATTTTATGATTATTTTGTGTTTGTTTCTCCTTGTGTGTTATAAGAAGTTATATTATAGTCATAATAAAGTGCGAATTGATTTTGCAAATGTGTCTAACAAACCAGCAATTCAAGCAGTTTAATCTGACTTGGATTCTTCCTTTTTTATTTTTTTTTTATTTTTTTGAACAGGTCTTTCTAATTCAGAATAGACTGTAAAATATGAATATGTTATGTAAGTTTTCCCAAGGAGCTCACATTTTCTCCATAAACAAAGACAAAAGGGCCACTCTGCAAGATTTTTTCAGTTGAAAAGACCAAAGAGGCTTTTTTTGGGGGAGGGGGTCTTTTTAATTGGAAAGTTGTCTGGTCCCTATGGTTTCATGTCAGAATTTCATAAGCGGTGTGCAGATCACTTCATTTACTTTTGATTGTTAGTATTTAAGGAGGACGAGTAGGGCAATCGACTCCCACTTCCATCAGTTCTGGAAGTTACAATGTGATATACTGGAGATTTAAGAAAAAAGGTATTGCTTCATTGACAGCAGTGTCCTAACTTAACCACAAACTGACTAAATACTGAATGTTTTTAAATTTGGTCAGAGCAGTACATTTTTATTTACTCTCCATTGGAATCTCCCTGGCAGGAGAGCTGCTTATCTTTACCTGACCTCCTAAACTGCTCAGCAGCTACTGTAGTTCTTTGTGATCTGTCTGCTGTTTATGTTCATGTTTCTCGTCTACAGACATTCGAGAGTACTGGCACTCAATGTACGGTTTTATACCTCAGTTGCTAATGTACCTCAGGAAAATGAGGAATTAGATATTCCAGCTGGGTTACATACTAACTAGACGCATAACCATCTTCAGTGTCTTTGCTTGAATCCAAACGCACTGTACATCTCAGAAGCCTGACTGAACCACTGATACTGTATGTTGTCAGTTGCTGTGAGTTCCAAGGAAGTAGATTTAAACCTTCCTCCCGGTCCATATACAGTGCCGTCCAAAAGGATGAAGCCCATTAAAGTACACTTATCCTGTGGTACAAAAACTGCATCTGATTCATTAATAATGAAAAAAAAACTTACTAACCAGACCCCAGATGTAAGAAAACCTAATTCTCCCTCTGTAGTTCTCTTCACTCATTAATACAAAAATGTTCTCTGAAGCTCCCTCCAGCCATGGGAAATCATGGGGTGCTGTGACATCTTAGGCTCCAGCTTTTGTGTTAAACTACTGCTGCAATTTCACTGTTGTGGTACTCTGCAGGAGAACACTGGTTAGAATTTCTATAATTGCAAAAGTGGACAAATTCGTCTTTTAGAATAACACAAATTGTCACCCTTCTCCCACACACACCACATAGCAAAAGTCAAACCACACTTCCATCCCCACACCTCATGTGCAGTACTGTAAAGTAGTGACCAAAGAACCTAGGTCTGGGGGTAGGGGGTTGGGGTGTTTGACCTGTGGTGCACTACTCTAAAACCTAATGGACCCTAACTAGGGAGTTTTCTTTTCCCTGGTCTAGGAGGGAGCTCATTCATGAGAGAGCAGTCTTTCTTTCTTTCTCTTTCTCTTCTCTCTCTCTCTCTCTCTCTCTCTCTCTCTCTCCTCCTTCCTTCCTTTCTTTCTTTATTCTTTATTCTTTCTTTCTTTCTTTCCTTCCTTCCTTCTTTATCTATCTGTCTGTCTCTGTCTGTCTGTCTGTCTATCTAACTATCTAGATGAATTACTAACAAAACATCCCTCCTCCCTCTGCTTGCCCCTCTCAGTCATAATAAAAAAAAATCTCCCTCCTTTCTCTGCAGCTTTCTCCACCACAGGGAATTGTAGGATGCTGCAATGCCTTAGGCTCCGACAATGCCACTGTCGCAGTACTCGGCAGGGGAACATAGGGTCAGTAGCTCTATGACAACAATACTGGACACACTTGTTCTATTTTTTTGGCAACTGGATTTGTAGGTAAAATGCCTTCAGTCGATGACTCCCTCCCCCCCAATCACTGGTACTAAACAGATTCACACAGCTAATTCCCAGCAGTTTGAGGTAGTTTAAACTGTGTTGTTCACGGTGTTCACATACAGTCAGCTCAGTTTTCTTAATTTTATTATTTTTTTTTATTGGATTACTATAGCTGATGTTTGTATTGTGTACTGATGTTTTTTTGTATTTCCCAAACAGTTCTTCTCCAGGATTCACCACACACATGGTTGATACCGATATGCTTATGATATGGACATGCTCAATTCAAACTAGCACTGTCCATTTAGAGCTGTCATGTCCACAAATAAGTTAAATATTATTACACATCTGCTTTGTATTTTGTACAGTAAACATGCCTGAGTGAATTATGGAGGAGAGTCGAGTTCAGTCAATAAATATAACATCAGCTAATATAGTGAACACGGAGACAACATTATGTGAACACAAATACAATAAATATTACAGCTAAAAACAATGACAGCCTGATGGGAATTTAGTGTTGGGGGGGGACAAACTGAAATACTGGCCTTTTTTAGCTATTTTTCAGACCCATTTGAACGCACTATTAGGCATATGAACAACAACAAAAATTTGACAAAGTCTAACATCTTTTGAACATAAATAATCTGGTTCCTTGTCTGAGGGGGGTGACTCATTCAGCAGAGCTGTTGTTTTATTTATTAATTGGTCTAGTTTATCTATCTATGTCTGTCTGTCTGTCTGTAGTAAGTATGTACTTTATTATTTGGAACCAAAGACTTGACACTGGGATGTGTTAATAACAAAATAACCCTCCTCCCCAACAGAACTACAGACTGTACTTCTCCACACTCATTAATGAAAAACAATAATAATCCAATGAATCAGATCACAAACTTAGTAAAGAAAAAAATCCACCATGCTCCCTCTGCATGATTTCTCCAACCACCTGAAATCGCAGGATGCTGTGATGTCTCAGGCTCCTACTGCTGTGTTAAACTAAGGCCGCAATGCCACTTTCACAGTACTCTGCATGGGAATGCACGGTCAGCAGCTCTATGACAGCAAAAGTGGATAGACTTGTTTTGGGGGCATAATGTGATTACAGCAGTAGGTAATTACAGTACATCTGCTTGTACCTATGTACAAGTGCATGAACTGGGCACCATATACTACATACAGTACAATAACTGCACATAAAAGCTTATGTTTACACTTTCAGAGTGTGAAAAACAACTCTTTAAACATATATACAGTATATGTTATACATATTTTAATTTAAATTTGATACATTTTAAATTTAAATTATATTTGTTATACATTTTAAACAAATATATTTTTTATACAACACAACACATACTTGTTTGTTATTTTTTTAATTATGGATTTGAATTCGTGAATTTTTGTGTTTGTCTGACAAGCCTTCATATTTGCATCTCCTCCCTTTGTTTTTATTCTGTCAATTGTGCTCCTGCCTAAACTACTCATTTTTTTCAAAATAATATCACTACAGATGTTCCCAGTGCCATCCCCTTTAATATCTATTTTGTAACAACCCTTCTTAAGATATTTTGTTCCTAAGGTTCATGCCTACCCCCCCAACACACACACAACCCCCAACCTGCAGTAAAATAAATTGTACAGTAGTTTGAGAAATCCAACGAACAGCAACTGCAAGCAAGGGGAATGCAGTTTAAATGATAGGACAATGTTTAGTGTTAACTTAGGGCATTAGTGATAAAATATTCATTTAAAAACTATGACATCTTCAGTATGTCACCTATCAAAGAATAGCTACCAAACAAGTCTATCACTGAGCTGAACGGCTTCTGCAAACGCAAAGGCAGTGATACAGTTTGTATAGAGAATGATGTAAACACAAGCAGAATCAAAATATCATCAGGGTGCAAAACTAAATCAAGAATACCAATCTGGAAGTTGATCTGGGACTAATAGTTGTCCATCAGTGACAAATCTGCACTTGGTCAGCAACTCATCTTGTAATCTTAATTGTATTATTATCTGATTAGCACTTCGCTATCTGCCTATGTCCTCCACTATAGATTGCTCTATAATCTGTTAAAACAGGCATTTGTACACGCAGCAGTATATAGTACTTGTTTTGTGACAATGTCAATACACAATAAAATATATTATACAAACTGTGTGTCATCCATGGTCACCTCAAACTGTCTGAAATAAAAATGTGTTCAATAATTCATTGTGGTACAGTATATCAACGGTTTATCCCTTGGAAACAGTTCCTGAGAGGATCTCATCACCTGCGTTTCAGTAGTGATTAAAGGTTGGTGGTTCATGATAAGTGTCCACAATAGCATGAAAATGCATTGTTATGTCTTTTAAACGGGGGTTGTTGGCATGCCTGTAGGTGGATGAAGTTCATGGACAACCACCATCAAATCTGTTCTATAACTATTAAGGGTGGCAGTAATGTTGTTTGCATCTTGGCACCGCAGATTATGCCATGGAGTCTGAATGCATTCAGCTTATCTAACCATGACTTGATTTGCTGTCTCAAGATCACATGAAATAACTGTTGCACTGGAGTAATATAGGGTAGCTATGGTAATGGATATCTTTGGACACTTCTGAATTGCTGCCCTTTAACGGTAATCACAATGTATAAAAAAAGAACAGTTCATGTACTTTGAGAATATTGAGAATACTATTAGAATTAAGAAAACTGAGCTGACTGTATGTGAACAGACATGAACATTAAAGTTAAAATAACCCCAGACTGCTGGGAATTAGCTACGTGAATCTGTTCTGTACCAGTGATGGGGGTACATCAACTGAAGGCATTTTACATATAAATCCAGTTGCCAAAAAAATAAAACTAGTGTATCCACTTTTGTTGTCATAGAGCTGCTGACCCTATGTTCCCCTGCAAAGTACTGCGATAGTGGCATTTTCGGAGCCTAAGGCATCATAACAATACTAATATGAAGCAATATAACACAGTAGTTTAATGCTGTGAGCTGCAAACCTGGAGACCTGGGTTTTTATCCCACACCCCCCACTTGCATACTGTGTGACCCTCAGAAAGTCACTTAACTTCCTTGTGCTCCCAGGTCACACCTATGAACAAGCTTTCAGCTTAGTGTGTCTCTCCAGGTAAAACAAACTAAAAAAAAAATAAAATAAATAAATAATAACTATTTATGAGAGATTTCCCATTAAAGTTTTCTGTTTTGCAAATATTATACCCCTTTTCCTCACTGTCACTGACTCCAATAATGAATCTCTGCATTTCAACCTTCCCTGCTATACACTAGGCTGGTAACAATAAGGCCTGGCAGTTTTGACCCTCATCCAGCTGTGCCTGGCTAGCCATATCCTTTACAGAAATGTCTAGTCAGTCTCTTTGAGGATCAGTGAGCCTCAGTAACCAAAAAGTATTATAAGATTTCTAAAATAATAACATTTTCAAGTTTTGTTTTTTCTTTTGTTGTAACCCATCCATTCCCCATTGATTGTGTCAGTAGTTGCCCTAGGTTCTGTATTCTTCTTTGTTCTGCTACAGAACACAGTCATGGAGATCGAGAGGTTTGAATCACACCACAGTGAGTACTCTCTTGCGACTCTCAGCAACTTACAGTAATTGAACAACTGTATCAGGGCTTGAAGTTCCTATTTCCAGAGGTAAATATTGATACAGGGTGCTGCTTGTATGATCACAGACCTAACAATACTTTATAAAATAGTTGAGATCATACTAGTGTCAGCTTCTGACTCATTAATAATAATAATAATAATAATAAAAAAATAACAATCTTACTTACCAGACTACAGATGTAATAAAAAATAAATCCTCCCTCTGTAGCTCTGTCCCACAACAGATCCATAGACTGTATTTCTCCCCATTTATTAATTAAAAAAAAAAAAAAAACTAAAGCGGACCTTAGATTTAAAAAAAAAAATCACCTTCCTTTCTCTGCAGCACACTCAAACCAGGAGAATTCATGGGGTGTTGAGATGTCTTCAGTACCAGCTGCTGTGTTAAACTACTGCTGCAATTTCACTGTTGTGGTACTTTGCAGGGGAACACCTATTACAATTTCTAAAACAGCAGAACTGGACAAATTTGTCTTTTTTTGTGCAACTGGGAATTGAAGGGCCCCGTCGGTAGTTCAGTGGGTGGGGATTCCCTCTACAAAAACCCTACACGCCCGGCCTTCCTTGCTTAGTGTTCAAAGTTTTAATCACTGGGCTGAGCATGTGGTTTCTCTGCTTGTTCTTGTTCTTACCTGCTGCCTGCCTCGTCTCTGCTCCAGTCTGCTTCTTCTTCGCCATCTTGGCAATCCATTGCTGGTGTCCTGCCGGCCCCCCCCTTTTTTTTTTGCTGTCTATCCCTTCTTGTTCCACGTCCTCCCTGGGCTGTCTCTTTACTCTGGGCATTGAGCCTCCTGGTTCTTTCGCACTCTCTCTCTTTCTCCCTCTTCACACCACCCGGCCCATTCTAACATTAGTTCGCTGCTTCCTACACCAGGTCCGACCCATTTCTGGTCCTACCTGCAACGCTCTCCCTCGCAGTGCAGTGCCACTTCCCTTGTGGCTTCCTGGCTGTCCTCCTTGCTTATTTGCCTTGGGAACTATTTTCCCCCATCTCTCTTCATTGTCAGCTGCTCTTTGCTTCCAGCATTTGTCCCAGCTGTTTCAGATTCCTGGTTGCCTGCCTGCTTTTGGAACTTTCAGAGACATGCCTACCCTCTCTGGCTTTTCTCCTAGCTGCTTAGACTGCTAACTGTCCTTCCACTCAGTTTTGTTGCAGCCTCCATGGATTCACCTGCTCCCCCCAACGCCCCCCCACACTCATTCACAGGAAAAAATCTGCCAAATCCAAGCACTCCTTGAAGGATTGGACCATTCTTTGTCTCCTAGCCGAATTGAAGAAACTGGGGGTCCCCGTTCCTGCTGATGCAAAGAAGCAGGACCTGTATGATTTGTGGCTCAACCATCAAACTAGCAGTCCTCTGACACCACCGGTCCATCCTGCTGGTCCTGCTCCCGATACGTTTGCTGAGTTGAAAGATATTCTTTCTCATCTGGCTACCTCTATTGAGGATATTTCCAATTGCTTGGATGTCCTGGAAAAATGTCAGACCTCTTCTCCGGTCCCACGGCTTCCAGCTGCCCCTATTCCTGTTCCTGCTCCTGCTCCAAAGCCTCAATCCTCTCCTCCAATACTTGACCTTACTGCCAACTCAGGTATTCTGGCTTCAAGTTCTTCTGTACCTGCTGTTTCGCCTGTTCATCTAGTTCCTGCCCATCTCTGCAAGGATGTCATAAATGGAAAAGATGTCAACCTTATATCATTACTTATCTGTTCCCATGATACCATTGAAAACAGAGTAATCTCTTGTGGTGATGTCTCAGTCATTCTCCGTTCCAAAGACCCCAGACTTTCCAAGAAGCTGACCATTCCTGAGTTTGTTATGGCTTTTAGTCTTTACAGAGACATTCTTTGTTCTGCTTTTCAGTCTTGCAGGGAGGAGCTGGATACCTACCTCTATCTGGTAGTAGACCTCAATGTCTGCTACGGTGGCACTCATTTTTTTGATTACCATAAATCCTTTTCAGCTAAAGCTGCTTCTGCTTTATCTCACCTTAATGTGTGGCTATACTGGGGCTCCCTCAACAATGAGATTATTTTGCTGTCCTTTTGCCGGACAGCAAGCACTCACTTGCCAGATCTGCGTCTCTTTTTCCCATGCCACCTCCTTTTGCCCCTTATCAGTACCCAATACATCCACATCCCATACTACTACTGCAGGTTCAACTATTACTAGAACTAGTCGCAATCCTCATGCTATGCCTCGTTTGTCCTATGATAAATATGGTCATCCAATTTCCTTCATGGCTGGTAGACCTGTCTGCAACAACTTCAACGATATGGGCTGCTCGGTTTATCCCTGCTGTCTTCTGCACGTTTGCAGCCATTGTGGCAAAGCTCAAGCCAAACCTGTTTGCCCCATTTTAAGTAGTAAAACCTGACTATTCCATCATCCTTCTAATCCCATCAATGTCAACGCGCTGTCTCGATTACTTGCTGCTCACCTGTTCAAATCGTTGGTGCATTTTCTTATTTCTGGACTTATTTATGGATTTCATACTGGAATATACTGTCTTCCTTAGGATTCCTACGAATGTCCTAACTTGCAAACTGCCTTATCTTAAGCAGACTTGGTCACCTCTCTCTTGCAGAAAGAACCGGATAAATCAGACCCTTTTTATAGTCACCATTTCCAGTTATTCATGTCAGCCCTATTGACATCACTACTCGCAATTCCTCAGGGAAACAGTGACTTATAATCAATTTATCCGCTCCACATTCTACTCATATTCCAAGTATCAACTCTCTTATCCCTTCTTAGGACTATTCTCTGGCTTACGCCAGAATAGACGATGCCTTCATAACTATCAAACAGCTCGGTAGAGGTGCAGGGCTTTCCAAAGCAGACATCTCTGACGCTTTCAAGCTACTTCCAATTCATCCCTTGCTTTGGCATCTCTATGGTATCAAAGGGGAAGACTCATATTACTTCGCTGTGTGGGTCACGTTTGGATGCAAAAGCAGCCAAAAAGCTGTTGGATATCTTCTCCTCCACTCTCTGCTGGTTGCTGTTGAACCATTGCTGGGTAACTTTTGTAATTCACCTGCTTGAAGATTTTCTTCTCATTGAATCTCCTTCTGCACCTCCAGCAGCAGCCATTTCTGCTTTATGCTGCTTATTTTGTCACCTGGCAGTTCCTGTTTCAGAAGAAAAGACGACGGGTCCTGTCACTTTGCTGAAATTTTTTGGGCATCATTCTCAATTCCGTATGCGTGGAAGCTAAACTCCCTATGGATAAGCTATGTCGAATCAAGACTCTAGTTCTATCATTTTCAAATCATTCATCCTGCACTAAACACAAACTTTTGTCTCTGCTGGGTTACCTCATCTTCACTACTTGCATAATTCCTCAAAGATGTACCTTCATATCATACTTGCTCAAACTGCTTCCTTTGGCTTCGGCCCTACATCATTGCATTACTCTTACAACTACCGCAAAATCTGACCTTGCCATGTGGTTTCTTTTCCTGAACCAATGGAATGGATGCTCCATGTTCTATAAGGATATTTCTCTGGACCTTTCTCCTCACGTATATATGGATGCTTCACCTATGCATGGATTTGCTGCTATTTTTCAACGAGCCTGAATCTCCTCTTCATGGCCTCCTGAATGTTTTCATTTGCCTGCAGCCACGACCTCCTCCCCTCTATTTGAGATATATCCCATAGTTGCAGCAGCTTTTTCTTGGGGTCATCTCTGGTCTTTGTCTACGGTGCTAATATATACGGATAATCAAACAACCGTAGATGCTATCAATAAAGGCAGATCATCTTCTCCTGCAATCATGCTATTCTTGCGAAGATTAACATGGCTTTCACTTATACATAACTTTTGCATCCAATGTTTTCACATTCCTGGTCATCTTAATACAGCTGCTGACCATCTTTCCATTTTCAATTTCAGAAATTTGGAATCATCTAAACTGCTGCAGATCTTTTAGCAACTCCAGCTCCTCGCTTCAAGGATCTAGTCATGCCATAAGCAGCTTTTTTATGACAGTGCAAACCCTCAGGTGGTCAGCTTTTTCTACCAGCACAAAATCAGCTTACACCTCTGCCTGGAGAAATTACATTTCATTTTGCACCATGGCAGCCTCTTCTGCCTTTCCAATTTCCCTACCTACTATATTTGCTTTCACAACCTATTGTCATACAAATCATAAGCTATCCTACTCCACCATTAGACAATACCTAGCAGGCATTCAGTTTCACTATTGCCTGCAGGATCCAGGCTCTGTCTCCTTGATGTCCTACCCTGCAGTTAAATTACTTCTCACTGCAATCCATAAACTCTCATTTAAAAGAACACCACCTCGTCTTCCCATCGACGATACTATCTTCAAACAGCTACTCAACCTACTGAAGTCTGAGCCTCCTAATTCATACTCCACTATTCTATCTGCAGCTATATGTCTTGCATTTTATGGATTCCTGCACCCTGGAAAATTCACTGTTTCATCAACTTCTTCAACGAACTTTCTTAAGGTCAAGCATCTTACCAAGTGTTCTGACCAATATGTTCTTCATCTTCCAGCATCCAAAACTGACAGATTTCAAAAAGGTGAGGACATAGAGCTTTTTCCTACAGCTAATGCTTGGTGCCCAGTCTACTTCTTAAACTATCTATTATGTCTCCATCATTGATCCTGTCCAGAATCTCCTCTGCTTCCATCCAATAACAATGCACCTCTAACTAAAAAAGAATTTGTGGACTCAGTTTGATTACTGTTACAACGTCTGGGATTTGATCTTTTCACTTATTCTGGACATTCATTTTGAATCGGAGCTGCCACCTCCGCTTCACAAAAGAAAGTTCCAGCTCACATCATAAAACATCTGGGAAGATGGACATCATCTTGTTTTGAGACATACATTCCTAATACTGAAGCAGAAATGCATTCAGCTTTTCTTTCCATCTCCTTGTAGTATGCCTAGAAGGAGGGAAACTTGGCAGCCATGGTTCTTCCGAGGTTTCCTCTGTTAAAGGTATTTTTCCTCTCCTGAGTGCTGCCAGGTATACTCTCCATGAGTTGGAGGAGGTGGAGTCTATTCTTTTGGGCCTTCCAGCTATCAGCTCATAAACAAAGATGGGAACGAGTAAGGCCAAAACAAATCTATATATATATATCAACAAGTGGCACCAAGCACAATTCAGTAACATTACATTCCCGTACAGTGAATTAAAAAATGGGAGTGCTGGAAATATTTAAAACATGAGGTTTGATACCAGCCATTATCCATAATGGCTGGTACTGTGAACGCCTTCCATTCCTTCAAACTTAGCCTCCTCTGAACCACGGAGCCTCACGAGTAATTATATTTCAGACAGATTTTAATGATTGTATTTATTACATGTGGAGTGGGGGGCAGTTGGCAATATTTTAAATATAGCTTGTTTCTAGAATATCATAAACTGTCACCCCTCACACCACATCACAAAAGTCAAACCACACTTCCATCCCCCCACCCCATGTTCAGTACTGTACAGTAGTGACCAAAGATTGTACTGTAATGTCTGGGGGGTAGGGGTGGGCCTGTTTAACCTGTGGTGCACTACTTTGAAACCCAAATGGGCCCTAACTAGGGAGTTTTCTTTTCTCTGGTCTGAGAGGGATCTAATTCATGTAACAGCAGTGCCACTATTTGTCTGTCTGTCTGTCTGTCTGTCTGTCTGTCTGTCTGTCTGTCTATCTACCTATCTACCTATCTACCTAGCCATCCATCTATCTGGATGCATTGATTATAAAAATCATCCCTCATCCCTCTGCTCTTCCCTCCTCAGTCATAGATAAAAAAATCCTCCCTTCTCCCTCTACAGCTTTCTCTGCCATGGGGATTCACAGGATGCTGTGATGCCTTAGGTTCCGACAATGCCACTATCGCAGTACCCTGAAGGGGAACATAGGGTAAGCAACTCTATGACTACAAAAGCGGATACACTAGTTTTTTTTTTTTGGCAACTGGATTTATACATAAAATGCTTCAGTTGATGCTCCCCCCAATAACTGGTACCAATAGTTTCACACAGCTAATTCCCAGCAGTCTAAGGTTATTTTAACTGCAATGTTCATGTGTGTTCACATACAGTCAGCTCAGTTTTCTTAATTTTATTGGATAACTGTAGCTGATGTTTGTGTTGTGTACTGATGTTTTTTGTATTTCTCAAACTCAGTTCTTCTCCAGGATTCACCACACACATGGTTGATACCAATATGCTTATGATATGGACATGCTCAATTCAAACTAGCACTGTCCATTTAGAGCTGTCATGTCCACAAATAAGTTAAATATTATTACACATCTGCTTTGTATTTTGTACAGTAAACATGCCTGAGTGAATTATGGAGGAGAGTTGAGTTTAGTCAATAAATATAACATCAGCTAATACAATGAACATGGAGACAACATTGTGTGAACACAAATACTATAAATATCACAGCTAAAAGCAAAGCCAGTCTGCTGGAAATTTAATGTTTGGGGGTGGAGGTCAAACTGAAATACTGGCCTTTTGTAACTTTTTCAGACCCACTTGAATACAGTGTTAGGCGAATGAACAACAAGAAACATGTAACTAAGGCTAACATCTTTTGAACAGTAACAAAGTGGTTCCTTGTCTGGGAGGACAACTCATTCAGCTGAGAGCTGTTTTATTTTTTAATTAATGTACTGCAGTTTATCTGCCTCTTAATCTATCTATAATATTATCTGTGCCTGCTAGTCTGTATGTCTGTCTGTCTGTCTGTAGTATACTGTATGTTTAGTTTATTATTTAGGACCAAAGACTTGACACTGGGATGTATTAATAACAAAGCCACCCTCCACCCTACTCCCCAACAGAACCACAGACTGTACTTCTCCACACTCATTAACTAAAAAACAATAATAATCCTATGAAGCAGATCACAAATTTAGTAAAAAAAAAATAAAACAATCCTCCATGCTCCCTCTGCATGGTTTCTTCAGCCATCGAAAATCGCTGGATGCTGTGATGTTCCAGGCTTTTACTGCTTACTGCCACAATGCCACTGTCACAGTATTCTGCATGCATACATACACAGGGGAACGCAGGGTCAGCAGCTCTATGACAGTAAAAGTGGATAGACTAGTTTTGGGGGCATAATGTGATTACAGCAGTAGGTAAATACAGTACATCTGCTTGTGCATGTGTGCAAGTGCATGAAATGGGCAACATACAGTACAATAACTGTGCAGAAAAGCTTATGTTTACACTTTCACAGTTTGAAAAAAGTATTTAAACATACATATATGTTATACATATTTTAAGTTAAATTTGATATGGCCCTTGAAGACTGCTGTTCCTTTTGTTTTAAAGGGTTACTGTCTGACGCTGGTTGCGTTACATCCTGGATGTATGACAGAGGTGTCTGAATTGTGTAATGCAGAATGGTTGGAACATAGTGTTTTAATGGACCCTCAGGCATATGGTTATCAGGATGACGCAGTGTGTATGAAGAGGAGAATCTGCAAACCTACCCCACACACTACACCCTTAATGTTAGTATGTAATAGTTTGTGGTGCTGAGGGGAATGACCCCATCAAACCCCATGTCCACCAAGAATCGCCCAACTACCCAATGAATAATGCAACAAATGATGATGTGTTATAATACTACTCTCACCCCCACTCCCACAAATTGCAAAGCTTATTTTTAATTATTTATTTTTTTAAGAAAACAGTCATCCTCCCTGGTACTCTGACAACCTTCCTGCAAATCTGTAGACCTGGGTTTGAATCCCACAGCCCCCACCTGCATGTACTGTGTGACCCTAAGCAAGTCACTTAACTCCCTGTGCTCCCAGGTTGCACCTGTAAACAAGCTTTCAGCTTGTGTGCCACTCCTAGTTAAACAATTGAAAAAAACAAACTAACAAAAAAACCTTCCTCACCCTTTTTGGTATAATCAATCAAGCCCATCCCCACTCCCCTTTCTATCATTCTGCTCTTCATGTCCCTATTCACGTGCATGTCTGAGTTAGTGAATTTGTAGACACCTAGATCGCAAAATAAAACCAAAACCATACTGTACAATACTGGTGATCCACAGCTCATTTTCTGGGCAGTTCTCATTGAGAGAATCATGCATCTGGTGTAGGTTTCAAGCCATTGCTGGACCTGCTCAGTATGTCACCTACACCCATGATTCCCAATGCAAAATTATAATCCATGGTACTGTTACATACCCCACTCCCAAAATCCGGTAGCTTGATCTCAACTGAGAAAAATATAAAATAACTGTTCCTGTGTTTTTATTCCACCCCACCACTATCACCACCACCACCATGAGTCAGGTACAGTACCTCTGTATAAAATAATTAAAAAAACTGTTACTACACCCTGGCAGTCTAGTGCCCCAACCCCACTCCCTCCACTGTCATGTACTGACAAATGACCCCAATCCACTCTACCTTTCTTTGACCCCTAGCCCGAGGCTGGTACAGTGCTTACAGTCTCTCATCCACACAGCCAGATGTAGGCTGTGACAACAAGTAGCCTGTACAGAAACACGTTCATAGATAACTCAAACCTGAACACCCTGGAAAGTTGGGCTGTCACATGGAAGTTAAATTTCAATATAACCAAGTGCAAGGTGTTACATCTTGGGTGGGGAAACCCCAAACACAGGTACACCTTGGGAGGGGTGGTGCTGGAGGTCTTGTCTGGGGGAAAAAGACCTAGGGGTCATGGTGGATGAGTGTATGAATAACTCTGAGCAGTGTAGGAAAGCAGCTAGCAAAGCAAACAGGATGTTGGGATGCATTGTAAGGGGATCACCTCTAGGAGCAGGGAAGTGATTCTGCCAGTGTACAATGGGCTGGTGAGGCCTCACCTTGAGTACTGTGTACAGTACTGGAGACCACACTTAAAGAGGAACATACAGCTCCTGGAGAGGGTACAGAGGAGGGCTACCAGGATGATTTGAGTACTGGGGAAGTTGATGTATGAGGATAGACTTGAGGAGCTTGTACTGTTTACTTTGTAGGAGAGGAGAGATGGGGAACATGATCGAGGTCTTCAAGTACCTCAAGGGAATAAATAGGGCAAACAGGGAGGGGGTCTTTAAACTAAAGGAGGGAGGTATCACGAGAAGGCATGGTTTGAAGTTGGAAGGAGGTAGAATGAGGAGGGAAAAGAGGAGGAGGTTTTTCACAGAGAGGATGGTGCATCCTTGGAACATGCTGCCTGGCGAGCTGGTCCAGCTTTCCAATGTGGAGGGCTTCAAGAGAGGGTGGGACAGATACAGAAAGGGGTATTGGAACACTAGGTGGGGAGGGCCTCAGTTTCCAACAGGGGATCTGAGGTTTGAGCAGACTCAATAGACCATAAGACCTAATCTTCTGGCATTTAGTATGTTAGTATGATAACATAAAACATTACTTTATGCCAAATTATGTACAGTCATGATGAAAGGTTTGTTCTGCAGTTTAAAATCTCTGGGTAGGGCAGCCAGGCTATGATTGATCATAATGTTCAGTTATTTGGAAAAAAAAACAATAGACCAAATTGCCAAATGCCTGAAACAGACTTAAAAAGAAAACTCGACACTAAAGATGCCTGCAACAGATGTCAGTCTCATTTCGTAGTTATCACTACTGGAGTCCAACAGCACTTTCGGCAGAGCAGGGTGATTTGAATATTGAAACATTAAATGGCACTGGTAATTTGTGTTATAAAAATAAATGGAAACTGCCATAGGTCAAACTGAATCGCTCCATACATGAGATATGCTACAGATCAGGCAAAATTAAACAAAAGAATGGTGACCCTTTTTTAAAACTGGGGTTCTATGTGCTATTTCTGTTTAAGTTAAACAGTTTTTATGTAATATATTGAAGTAATACAATTAATGTAGCAGCTCTATTTTTGTCAGTTTGCCATTTGAATGGTGAGCATGGGGTATAATTGCTGAGGCTGCAAGGGACCGAAGGGATCTTCTACAGTATCTACCTGTTTGTTAACTGCTTGTGAAGTGGGATAACAATGTTGACAATGTGAGAATTGTGAGATGTGGTTTATGGCAAGCAAGGATCAGAGTATGCTCTCCCATCGCCACCCATTGGTCAACTTAAAGAATGCACCCACAGAAGAGAGTTTCTACGATATCTTGCAAGGTTGTTTAGTAATGTGCAACAAATGATAGTTATCACATTTCATCCTGCTGGGCAGCACTGTACATAAATTACACTTGCAATGTGGTTTTGTAGGGGTTATAGGGGATTGGGGATATTGAGGTGATAGTGGGGTGGCTAAGATGGGGAGGACCCAGGAATAACTAGAGGGAGAATTGTACGGGGGAGCAAATATGGACAGCAAATGCAGAAGAGAGGGGTGTAACATCCAAGCAAATGGAAGACCAAGAGCAAAATCTCAAACATATAAGCAGTATAAATTATAATGATACAAAAGGCTGACGTGGCAGCAGGATAACTACTTGGTTGTGATAGGAGTATGCTGTGGCAGCTGCAGACCTACAGGAGGGAGAAAATAACCAGAACAATTGTAACAACTACAACTAGAAGCAGCTAATTACGCAAATGGGATAGCATAGAGTATTAGCCAGGCGTGCACATCAGTGACCTTACAGTGGTGAGGACAGAGGTAGAGTAGAGTCCTTCCAGTAGAGGGGATGGATGGCTCACAGCAAATGGGCTATTAGGGGTTGGGACAAGGAAAGGGTTAATACAAACAATATTAATGGTGGCTATTACAGCCTTTTAGCACAGACCTCCCCCAGCCAGTCACAGTGTTTGGCCCAACTGTAAATTTGGCCACCACCATAATCCCTGCTGGTACCAGTTAATTAATACTCCTAATCCTAGGGTGCTCCTGGGGAAACCTGGGTACCTACATGTTGGATTGTGGCAGGCCCAATGGTTGTGGTACACATGGTAGCGTAGACAGCAGTAAGCACCCTGTGACACAATTTAATCAACAAATCAAAACTGTAATTCTGGCCTCTAGTCCATTAAAATAGTGACCCCTTCCCCCAAAAGTGGCCCCATCTAAACTAAAGAATGACAGGGTTGCTGGTCCCATTGGCCCTGATTGATTACCTATGGTTACCCTCAAGCTGGTGAGACAATTTTAAGTACCTTTCACTGGGACTTGGGGCACTGAAGGCCTCGGTCTCCAGCTGCAGACCTGGCTGGATGTATCCACTCTGTTCCACAGTTCTGTGTCACACTGTCAGTGTGTCTGTTCAGCTCTTCTCTGCCAGTTACTCTCTAGCACCTCAGATTCAGATGGACACTCTCTCCATCAGTCTCTTGGGGTGTCTAGAGGATCCCAGGCCTCTGCAGTTCACCTCTGCAATGCCCCGAGGCAACATTCTGCATGGTGGCTTTAGGCCCCCTGGTTCTGACACAGTTTAGTCCCTCATTTCTAGTTAGACAAATGTATCTGACTGCACACTGAGGCTTACTGGCAGGCAGCCTACCCTCACAGGCTGAAGTTTGCGGATGCAGATTTTCAGTCTCAGCTTCAGTCTCTCTCTCCCTTACATGCTGCAATTAGCTATCTCCCCCTTTTTGGCTGTAAAAGGCCTCTACTCCCTCCAGAGTCTCTGAACTGATTCTACTCTCCCTTCTTCAAATGATAGGTCTGCTCTTTCTCAGTATTAGTACAATAGACCCAGTGCACAATTGTGCAAATTTTGGATTTCCTCCTTAGCATCTCCGGCAGACTTCTTCTCCCACTGACTCCAATAGCAGTTAATAGTTATGCGTCTCTCTACACTCTGCAGGAGACTGAACAGAGTTGTAAAATCCATCAGTCTCTCCGCAGGCAAACAGACTCCTAATTGGTGGAATCCCTCTGGCTGTCACTGAACGACTCATTGGTCACCCCACTTCAAGGTGAATAAAGGGAAAGGGAAAATTGTTTAACCAGGAAAGGCACACTAAGCCGAAGCTTGTTTCCAGGTGCGACCTGGGAGCAAAAGGAAGTTAAGTGACTTGCTCAGGCTCACACAGTATGCAAGCGAGAGCTGATGGGAGTCAAACCCAGATCTGCAGCTCAGTACTCTTAACCACTACACTACACTACACTATGCTGCCGCCTCATGCAGTCCTATGTTCCATGATCCCTTTGTGGTCCAGATCAGGCTTTCAAGCCTGATTGGATGATTACTGCCCTCTGACGCTTGAGACCATGTTTGCTAGGGGTCAGATGGTTAACAAGAAGGCTACTAGTTTTGTAGTGCCTTGGGCCCTGACCTACATGTCTTTATTCAGGGCTCCCACCCTTAAACATTCTTCTGTACCCCCTATTGTTTGTATGGGTTGACATTTGAGTGCCTGTTGGTTGGGTGTCAGCATCCAGGAGTGTTCTAAGTCATCAGAAGCATGATGGCTCCTCCAGTGGCAGTGAAACTGCCCTTGATGTGAAGATGCTCCCACAAAGGTGCAGGAGGCACAGAAGAAACATTCCTCTCCCACTCCTGTCTCATCTCCTGCTCTTGTTCTCCCTTGCAGAGCCCATGTCTTTGGGGGCTGATGGATCACTTGAAAAAGCATGTTGGATTACTGAACTCTGTGAAGCCTAAAAGGTAATGGCCACACTTGGGGGACATTAGGATTGTTTATGCATTTCTTTGTTTGATTAGGGTTTTGGCCACAAAAGCACACTGAATCAAGATCATTTCCAGGTGAGATGGGGGGAGAGCATCACAAAGGAAAGCAGGGAGAGGAGAGGAAGATCAGGAACACACAGCTGTATAAAACTTTTAAAATACTATACAGTACAGTACAAAAATAACATTGGATAATATGCAAAGCTATACTATAAGCACTTTGTACAAATACGTAGTGTATTGTCATAAGTAGTATATTATAAAACAGGTACATGAACACTCATTGATGTTATATTAGTTTAAGCTCCCCCCCCCCCGCTGGGTGGGCTTTCTAGCCTCTGACTTGGCTCTTTCCCCTCTTTGGTGCCTCATTGTCTAGAAAAGGCTGTTTTAGGCCTTTCCATTTTACTGCCACCAGGGAGCAGTGTTATGGCCAGTATTTAGGCCCAGGCCCTGGTCCTGGGGCAGGAAAGGGGAATGAGGAGTCAGTGGTTGTGAGTACAGCCAGTGTTTCGAGGGCCCCTTTGACCTAGAATTTGACAAGGGCAGCATAGGTGCAATATAGGGAGTGTTTAGTCGTCGAGGAAGGGTTGGCAGGAGCTTTGAGGCCATGGGGGACTCGGAGGAGTTTTACTGTTCCTGTGTTGATGGTTGTGGTGACTGATCATTTAATTAATAAATTAAGGAATAATGAATTTAACCCAACTGCTCACGGTGTCTGTTAAATTTCGGAGAAAATAACTCCCTTCTCCCACCTAGGAAGCAGCAGAGATGCTACCCTCCAGAAGACACCATCTGCAAGTTGCTACTATTTGGTGCAAAGAGAAGCTACTGGAAGAGGGAGGTCTATTTAAATCTAGAAGATGGCAACAAGTAAGTCTACCCTGTTTTATTCCATTTTTGCCATGAAAATGCCAGGCAGTGTTCTGGACTGTGTTCTCCCCCCCCCTCCCAGTCATGACACCAGGACCCCTCGACAAAATTAGGACAAGGGGTGGGTTACTGATGTGGGGCTCTTTCAGGATCTATTTGTTGTACCCAGAAGACTGGTGGCACTGCTGCTTTGGGGGAGTTAGAAGGGGATAGCTGGGTGTGGGGCCTGCTGGTGGTGTGGCGCAGTTATGGTAGGCTGCAGGCATGGTGAAAAGCTCCTTGTGGACATAGCTCTCTCTTCTGGTGCCTCAATGTCTGGAACTGTGTCAGGTGGTGTAAACAAACATTGCTGGTTGGTCATCTCTGTGGAAGTGTCTGGAAGGGAACTGTGAGGAGGCGTCAATTTGCCAGCATAGTGAGAGGAGAACGAGAGAGAGCAGAGGCGTGATTCAAACCCTAGTGAAAGATCAACAGAAAGTGAAATATTTCTGAATCAGAGGATCATGGCAGAAGGGTTTTCTTAGCAAAGGAGCACCATGTGACTGTTCCTACCTCCCTGCTTACTTGGCTGTGGAACTCAACAGGGAGGGGGAAAAGCCAAGGAGAGGTGCGTGAGATATGGATATCATGGGGGGGTGGTTAAGCTCCCAATTTGTTCTATCTGCTCCAGTATAATGCTAGGGGGACTTCTTGAAGGCACACCATAGGGGTACCCCTGGCATTACTCCACGAGTGCTTCTGTGGACACGGCCTCCCTACAATCTCATGGGTGCTAGGACATCGGAGATGAAGCAAGGTTGGAGGTGCAGGCCAATGAGGGGATGGCAGCGGAGTGAAAAGCAGAGTCTCCGGATATCAAGATTGAGGCCACGGAGGAACTAGAAGAGGGCGGCGAGAGGGAGCACAGTTGTCTGCCTAGCTCCACCTCATTGACTGTCCACTATCCCCGTGGCAGAGGGAGAGGCAGGAGTCTGCAACTGTCAGCAGGGAACCGCCGCAGGGCCAAGGGGGTCTCCGGTGGAATCCCTGCATGGCAACAGTGTTTCTGGTGCATCAGTGCAATGCGAGGTTTCTCTACCATATACCTCATGGCCTGTAGTAAAGGTGGAGCCCAGAGAGGAGGAGCCCTGGGAGGAGGCTGCTCCATTAGCCATAGGCAGACAGCTTAAACTATACCAGTTCACTGACCATGAAATTTAGAGGATGATCCCTCAGCCTTTTAACTGACCCATCATAACTCTGCCAGACACCATCATGCACCTAGCAGTGCTGTGTAAAATGCTTAGAGAAAGAATTTTATTTTATTTTATTTGAATCTAGGATTACACGTACCTTTGAGCCAAGGCTCTTTTACAAAGTTTTCATGTCAGTTGAGGTACAATTCAAACAAGACATTGAATAACAGCATAACAGTGTGTTACAGGCAGTTACATACAGTTTTATACATTCAATATAGTGCCAAAAATGTCAGAAGGAGGTCTTGTAACAGGGTTGACATGGTATGGAAGAGACACACACTAGTGGGGTGCGACCATAGGCACTTGTCAAATATCAATTAAAGTGCTACAGGGGGGTATGGAAGGAGGGTGGGAGGAGGGGAGGATGAATGGGTGTATGGGAGAGGGAGTTGAGGGGAGAGGGTTAAGTGCTAGGGGAAAAGAGCAAAGAGGAGGGGGAGAACAATTAGGAAGGACAGTCACAGGAGCTAGATGCAGACAGGATGTGACAGAGACTGGAATTGAACAGACCAAGCTTTGGCATTGAGGCTATGTCAATGCTGAGACCATTGAACCAGCTGGGAGCTCTGTGTGTAAACAATTTTTGCCCTTGTGTGGTGCAGAAATGTGGGATATGCAGAAGCTGGGATTCAGAGACCCTGGTGATGCGAGTAGTCCGTGATGGGCAGAGGAGAGCTTGGACACCTGTGGGAGCAAGGCCTAGTGTTATTTTCTTTGTCATAAGGCAGGTTTGGTACTTGATCCGGTTTGAAACTTGAAGCCACCCAGTCTGTGCGTAGAGATCACACGTGTGAGTAAGGCGATGGGTGCCGGTTATGAGACAGCAAGCTTTGTTTAGTGCAATGGATATGTGCCTGAGGGCAGTGGCAGAGGCAGAGCCATAGATGATCAGGCTCTAGTTGATTATTGAGATTACTGAGCTCTGTACTGCAATCATTAAGGCATCTGATGTAAGGCATTGCCTGTGCCTGAAGAGTAGGCCACTGTGAGTGTTGACAGCCTTGGCAATGTTGTCAATGTGCATAGCATATGATAAGTTACAATCAATGGTAATACCTAGATATTTAAAGGATTGAACCTGTTCGAGGGTTGACCAAGGCAGTTTTTGATTTTGATGGGATTGAGTCTGTTTGTAGAGCGGGCTGCAGAAGAGCATGGACTTGTTTTTTTTGTAGTTGAGAACCAATTCATGTGTGCTAAACCAAGTTTCAATTGAGGTGAAGGTAAGCTGTAGATTCTTTTGAAGGTGGCTCGGATCCTTGTGAGTGGAGAGGATGACGGCATCATCAGCATAGAAGAGGATTTGTGCTGAACACGAATGTGGATGATCATTCAGAAACAAGCTAAAAAGAAGTGGCCCAAGAATGGAGCCTTGAGGAACTCCTGAGTGAACAGTACGTGCATCTGAGAGAACATCAGCTATTTTTACTCTTTGGGAGCAGTTCTCCAAGTAGCCCCATTGATGGTCTTCTGAGAAGTGACCTGGCAAATGCTGTGTACAGAATCCAGGTGTGGTAAGAACCATGGGCTGCCTGATGAACTAGCTTGAGGGTCCTGCCTGAGTGATCCCAGGCCGAGAGGTGGATAAGGAGACTTCGTATTGAATACCCCACCACAGAATATCCCTATGTCTTGGAGAGGTTATGGGACATAATAGAGGAGAAAAGGTCTGACCAGGTGTTTAGAGGGATGCTCACCAAGTTGCAGTTGAGGCCTAGGGGTTCTGAGCAGAAAATTATCCAGAAGGCCTGTGCAATGTGTTTCACTACCCCTTGGGCCAGTCTGATCCTGTTTAAACATTTTGCAATGGTACAAGCCTTGGCCTGAGGAAGAGACAAGTATTTCATTATCTTAAAGCACTCTTTTGGGGATGAGACTACTAAACCTGACCCCAATTAATATTTCCCTTGGGGCAGTGGGTTTCCTATTTGAAGCAGAATGACTGAGTGCTCAGTGATTGCCAGGACTGTCCCTTCAATTGGAAAGCATCAAAAGAAATAAAACTGTTTGTTAAAAATGCATGCTGTTTCAATTTTCAATTAAGAAAAAAAATGCCATTGGGAAGATTTTCAATATCTGAGGACCTGAACTTGATTGTTTGTTTCACTCCATCTGAGACTCTAAAGAGTTTGTTTTCCTTTGGGGAAAAAAACAACAAAAAAAACACGAAGCTAAGTAACCTCTTTACATTTAATTAAATACTGTAAGGTAGAATGTGGCCACTCTTATTTTTGGGGTGGTCACCTGATCCGATATTTATACAGTTCTACTCTGATGAAAGTATGGTGAAAGAGGAGTGATTGGGAGTGTGAATGGAGCATGAGCGGGAAAAGTAAGCTCATGAATATGAATGTTACAGATTTAATCTGACAGTTCTACAGTTCCCTGCTGGATATGGGTTAGATGGATGGCCTGGCTAACATAAGAAGTAGCTTACAAATTAAAATAAAAAAATGAAAGTGTTTTATTAAATTGTTTATTTTGTTCTGTCTTGACCAAACTTGCTCCACAGAGCAGTTCAGGTAGGCACTTGGGGGTGGGTGGGTGGGGGTAGGTGTGTCCTGGAGTGCCTTTAGGCTGGGTGGGGAGTGTGCACACCCACTCAGTCCAGTAGGGTCTCTAGAGGTGCCAGCACTGCCCCATTTCCAGGAGTAAATGGTTTTAAATTAAGGGGAGAGTGTAAGCTCTCCCTCGTTGGGTGGGCTTACTAGACTCAGTCTTTGTTCTTTCCCCTCTTTGGTGCCTTATTGTCTAGCAAATACTGTTTTAGGCCTTTCTATTTTACTGCCACCAGGGGCCAGTGTTATGGCCGGTATTTAAGCCCTGGCCCTAGGGTGGGAAAGGGGAGATGAGGAGTTGGTGGCTGTGAGTAGGGCCAGTGTTCCAAGGGGGCATCCCTCGGTCTAGAATTTGGTAAAGGCAGCATCAGTGCAATGCAGGGAGTATTTGGTCTTCAAGGGAGGGTTGGCAGAAGCTTTGCAGATGTGTGGTACTGGGAGGAGATTTTCATCAGCTGTAGGTGGGAGGAAGGCAAAGAAGTAGAGAGCAGAAATCAGAAAGGCAATGGAGTCCCACTGCAGTGCAGGAGTCTCAGTACCCCATTTTTGGTAAGGAGATAACCTGATAGTGGGGCTACTGCAGTGTTGGCTGAGCTGCAGCAGGGTTGCTGGAGGTGGTAGACTTGGTGGGTCATACCCATGTGGCACACTGTCAGGTGAGAGCTATGTAGCAAGGGGAATGCTACCTGGGATTCGCCATGGGGCCTGCCTTGCCCGTGTCTGGGACAGGCCTTGGGACCTGCCATGCTTGTGTCTGGGGCAGATCCATCAGACCCACTTAAGGGCCATGACTTCTGTGGGAACAGGAACTGGAAAGAAACGGAACTGCTGCTATGCTTGGGCAGCCCAGAGCAGGATTCAAAGAGAAAATGGAGTTTTGGGCACCATTTTGACTCAGGGAACTGTATGGATACAATATGGGAGCAGCCACTGTTGGCTTAGGCTGCAATCACCCCGAGACCATGTTTCTGGCTCAGCCAGCATGGGAGGAGTAAGTCACTCCCCTGCTAGGAGGTTGAAGTGTGGGAAAAAAGGGTTGTTCAGGAAGGAGGAGCTCTTTCTAGTAAGCAAGATCTCTGCCCAAGAGAAAAGATATATAAGTGGAGCCAGATTGGTCTAAGTGATAGGCCTGTGTGAAAATCGTAGCTGCTGTGCTGTTTGTGAGCCTGAAAAGAGCTGGTGTACTCTGCTATTCATCTCTCAGCCCCATGGAACTGCTCCTGGTTAATTAAAAGTAACTGCTTTTGGACAATATAATTTTCAATGTCCACGAAGTTTTACTGTTCCTGTGATAATGGTTGTGGTGAATGATCATTTTAATTAATGAATTAAGGAATAATAAATTTAAACCAACTGCTCACAGCGTCTGTTCTATTTTGGAGAAAATGAATCCCCCCAATCCAAGAAGCAGTGGAGATGCCACCCTTCAGAAGATGCCATCTGAAAGTTGGTACCATTTGGTGCAAAAAGAAGCTACTGGGTGAGGGAGGCCTGTTTAAATCTAGAAGACAGCAGCAGGTAAGACCACCCTGTTTCAATCCATTTTTGCTGTGAAAATGACAGGGAGAGTTCTGGTCTGTGGTCCCCCTCATCATAACACCAGGTTACTAGGCAAAATGAGGACAAGGGGTGGGTTACATTAGTAATTCACTCTGACAGAGTAAGAGATGTTAAGGCTCTCCCACGTAGCACAAGTGATCATTTACCGATATAATGCAAATGGGTTGTTAAACAGTACAGCACAGATGAGCTGCTCACAGCATCTATCTAACTAGTATGTCTGCAAAACTATTTTAATTAATTTGTGTCAGCAGAGCACTTGTGATAGTTTTATTTTCTACCTAATTTATCTTTCTAGCCTGTGTAGTATGCTCTCCCAATTGTACTTTAACTCCGTTTGCACTTAGCAGTTACCTGTATTTAGTGCAGATCTTGAATTTGTTTTTAGTGTCATTAGCATTTTTTGCTCAGCCAGAAGTTTTTACTGCTGTAATGCTGATTCGGATTTGCCTCTTGTTCTTTCTTTCCTGGTCCCTAACTGTCTCCCCTTCCCCAATGCTGTTTCACCTCTCTGTTCTTCCCGCCACAGGGCTTTGTCCTTAGTTTCCTCTAAAACTGCTCCCCTCTAACTCCGCATATTTCTGTCCTTCCAGGCTCTCCTGCATTTTAGCTCCCAAACAGAGCTCACACCACAGTGCAGGAGCCATCTCACAGTAATCCCTGGTACCGAAGACAGCACAGACAAGCTTTTCAGCATCTACCTAACTTGTGTACCCCTTGTGCGTCGACTGCCCCACCCACCCTAATCCTACTTTAACTTTATAGGTCCCTGTGGTCACTTGTTTCCTCTTGCCCTCAGATTTCAAAGTCCCCATTTCTTCCCTAAATGGTTATACAATCTCACCACTGGGAGTCACTAGTATGCACTCCCTTTTATTTCCTCCCTAGTCACTTCTAGCCCCTCTCTCTCCCCTTTTCCTGACTGTCTCTTCTGGCGTGACCTTCTGATTCCTATTTCTCCTCTCTATTTTCCACCACCTGCTCCTCTGGGGATTTAAACCTTCAATCCCCTACACCATAGGCAAGCACCCTACCTCTGTGCCACAATGGTGGGTCCAAAGAAAAGAGTGCAATTACTTTGTCTTACCCATCTGTTCTTTCCTGCTCTCCAGCATCTGATCCTTACTTTACCCCCTTAATCTTCAGCTACCTCTCTAGTTAAAGCCTCACCTTCCACCCACACACAGCGCTATCCTACCTACTGTACTGTAGCACTAGGCCCCTGGTCAGAGATGTAGCCCACTGTATATCTATACCCTCTTGCTGTCCTAATATTGCTAATATTCCCCTCCGACCCCTAATATCCTAATGTCATAATGACCCCCCCACCCCAATCTGAATGGACACCATATTGCCATCATGCACCTTAAGTGCTCATGCATACCACTTCCCAGCACCATACTTGCCATACCATGTCTGTAGGAGCTTCCTGCCTGCCACAACTCTCTCTCTAGAATTACACCTTGCCTCACCCCCCCTTGTCCCTGCCATCCAAATCCATTCCCAAACATTCAGTTATCCTACAACCTAAACTTCTAAAACTCATGCTAATCCATCAAGCCCTGCTACTTCTGCTTCTCTCAGGAAATGTTCACCCCAGCCCTGGCCCTCTGCATCATGCTCACAAGCATTTTAACTCTAATGACCATAAGATCAGTTTCATCAATATCCGCAGTCTACTCCCAAAGCTAGATCTGCTGCAAGTCTGGGTACAACAGCGCAAGCCCGACATTCTAGCCATTGCTGAAACCGGGCTCTCTCCCAAAACACCTGATTCTGCAGTTTCCCTAGGTGTATACACTCTCTTCAGAGCAGACCATCTTGGTAAAATGGGGGGGGGGCTGCATCATTTACCTTTCCGAATCGCTACAGGGATATGCCCTTCCAACACCGTTCGCCAGGAATAGTACCCAGGCTACCACTGTCAAAGTTGCCCTGGGTCTTAGAGGGAAGTCACTCATCAATTTGTCAGTCTACATCCCTCCTAGTGACCCAGCCACTGGCTTTGACACCGTCATTGACTATATCTCCAAATTGCCCCAATCGCTCTGAGGTTGTCACATTAGGTGACTTTAACATCAACTGGCAAGCTCCAGAGGCTGGCCCTTTCAGGCATGCCATTGCAGGTGTTGGCCTCACACAAATGGTTCAATCCCCTACTAGACTTAACTACAGAACTGGTACCATCACCCCTCTATACCTTATTCTCACTAACCACTCTGAAAGTATTAAGAATTCCCAGGTCCTTCCCAATTCCTTCAGTGACCACTCCCTAATCATATGTCTGTGGTCATGCCGGCATCCCATTCCCCCAAATAAATCACCATATCAATGTGTACTAAGGTAAGGGCAACTTGAACAATTTCAAGCCTACCTCTGCACTTGCAACTGGTCAAAAATCGACACAGCAGCAAGTGTTGACAATGCACTAGGGTACTTCATCTTTCTGTTTAATAAGGCATGTGATATATTTGCCCCTTTCAAAAAAGAGAAGAGCAACCTGCCTAAAAGCCCCTGGATTACCACACCCTCCTAAGCCACATGGCTTCCTGTGGTCATCTTTGGCATGTTGCGATGGCCACAAAAAACCCAGGGATTGGCAACAATACAAGAAGGCGAGGAACGCCTACACCTGTGCAATACACCTTGCTAAAATCTCCCACTTCTAAGACCAATTTGCTAACACCTGACGTAACAGCAAAAAATTCTGGAAGAGTATAAATTACCTCACTAGCAAGCCCAATAAATCCCCTTCCTCAATGCTCAATATTAATGGTGTTACCAGTCAGGACCCTAAAGAAATTGCAGATATTTTTAATACTACTTTCATTAACCTGAGTGGGGTTCTTCCTTCCAACTTCTTCGATGAGCCTTCCTGCTTGAACAAAGCTAGTAAAGATAATCCACCCCCAAATGCACCTCCTTTCTATTGCAAGACAATAACTACCATTACAGCTAAAAAATACCTTCTGCATGTCCTTAGCAAATTGAAATTTAGTAATGATACCCTAGATCTTACATTGCTCTGTCTTACCCTTGACTCTCTCCTGCCACCTCTCGCTAAGATACTCAACCTATCCTTTTGTCTTGGCCAATTCCCCTTAGTTTGGAAGGCTGTGGTTGTGACACCCATTCATAAGTGAGAGGATAGGGCCACCCACTGTAACTACTAACCTATCTCCATTCTGCCTCCCCTCTCCAAGGCACTAGAACAAGTAGTTGCAGACCAGTTGACAGACTGCCTTGCTGCCTATAAATACAATGCACCCAACAACACAGCTTCAGGAAAGGGCATAGCACCACCTCCACTGCCCTCCTTGAATACACAGATTTTATCCATAAGTCACTGGATTATGGGCACCTTGTGGGGTCAATCGACATTGATCTCACACAGGCATTTGATACCATTAACCATACCCTACTACTCAGGTCCTTACTCACCCTTGGTCTCTCTGCAGATGTCACTGCCTGGTTCAAAAGCTACCTGGGGGATAGAACCCAAAGAGTGAAAATCTAGGATACACTCTTAATCAGTCTCCCAATATGCTTCAGAGTCCCCCATGGCTCTATCATGGGACCACTACTATTCAGTATCTACCTGAATACCCTTCCTCAAGCCTACCCTACAAACCTTCTCCTTTATGTGGAGGATGCACTGCTTTTCGCCAAACAGCCAGATCCTTCACCTCTCATCAGCAGTTTGCAAGACAGCGTCACTGCAGTTGAATCCTTGTTCACCAATCACAAACTGATAATAAACTGCAAGAAGACTAAAGCGATGTTGTTTGCCAGCCCTCACAGCAAATTTAAAATTGCCCAGCTACTTATCACTAACAACCGTAACACACCCCTCAAACAAGTCTACAACTTTAAGTATCTAGGGATAAGTCTTGACAGCAACCTAACCTACAGCGAGCATGTAACTGTGATTTCCAGAGCTGTTGGCACTACAGTTGGGCTACTATATAGACACAGGTGCAGCTTGCCGCATGAAGCATTATGTCTAGCCATCTCCATCCTTTCAGTGATAAACTTTGGGCTAATAGTATATGGCTCTGCCACCCATACCACACTCAAAAGGTTAACTGTTGCTCTAAACAAAGCCTGCTGCCTAATCACAAATGCGCACAGATACACCCATACCTGTGACCTCTACACCACAGTGAACTGGCTGAATCTTCACAGCAGAATCTCCAACCAAACCTGCCTCTTTGCTAAGAAAATCTGCCTTGGACTAGCCCCACCCTCGCTGTCACAGCTCAACAGGACTAATAACTGGCCTCGTGCTAGAAGTCCTTCCAACCCCACCTTTCAGGTCCATTTCTGCTGTACCACGCAGGCCCAACACTCCTTAATGTTTAAAGCTCCTTCATGGCTAAATAGCCTTCCTCATGACCTCCTATCAGACACCATAATTGGTCCCTTCAAATCCAAACTTCAGCAGCACCTAACGAAATGCAGTAGCTGTGAATGCCCTACTTAAATTATGCTGAATTCTTCCTGCCTACCCAACCTGCTCCTACTACTTACCTTCCTACCTATTCCCTTCTACCCCACCTCTCCCTCCTCCCTCCCCAACCATCTGTACTTTTGACTACGCCTCAGCAGCCTGATCCCATCTCCTTTCCTACCCCATCCACCCTATCTACCCTGGCAATATTACCTCCTTCTTACTCTGTCGGTTACTAGACTATCCCTTCTGCTAACGCCACCCCCCTTTGCAATAACCTCATCACACTCTCTCCTTCACTTCCCACCCACTACCTCCAACCCTACAGTTTCTTCCTCCCTTTGCTCTTAAGCATATCCTTCAGGTCCTACCTCTATTCTCATTTTCCTCTATCCTGCCTAAAATGTAGGTTGGCCTGGTTGTTAGACTCCCACTCTATCTCTTAACAGACTAGGTCTTGACCTACACTGTTTCCCCACTCCTCTGAGACCACTGACAAGGCCAGCCCCCTGACTGCTCTTTTTAGGTGTATGCCAACTGTAACCCTGTATCCCATCTTAACTAGATGTGCTCACTACTGAATTCTTACTATGTTATGTAATTTAAGCTTTTCTGTTTTGTAATTTTAAGCTATTCTGTTTGCATACTGCACTATATAACTTGTAAACCTGTTTGACTGCCCTTATATCATGTAAACTGTCCCTGTTTCTTCCTTCCCTTATTGACGTGGAGCCTTTGTAAACAAGTCCCTGGCTCAAAGGTGTTGTAATTTTGATATTTTAATAAATAAAATAATACAATAAATAAATAAAATAAACAGTTGAAGTCCCCTCCTCAGGTTATTTTTTAGCCATGTCCTAAAAAAGGACTGGGGAACAGAGTTTAAGGTGGCCCAAATAGACTGACATGATCTTGAGCAGATCCCTGATGCTGATTTGGTTGTAGACCCCCTAATAACCGAATTGAACAAAGTTTGCAACCAATTTGCCCTGGTTAAAAAAATAAGTTTAATGGTGTGTGATAGGATAGTGAACCAGGCAGCTTCTGAGGAACACTCTCAAAGAGAGCACTCCAGACATTAGTTTAAATTAAATGAAATCTGCTTTACTTTCATTAACAGAAAAAAAATAGCTTATATTCAGCTTAACAGAAACTTCTTGCAGTTCAGTCTCTTGTCTCCACTTGCATCTTACTAAAACAAAAACCTCTGCCTTTCTCCCTTTATTCAGCCCAGGTGTTGCATGTTTACACTTCTCCTTCTGAGGTACATCCAACACCCAGAACAAGCAGTGCAGTGAGGTTTTAAAGGGCCAAATTGAAGGCAGTAGGGGTTTGGTGCAAATTCCACCACTGCCCTAGTCAAAAATCTGTTATGCTTGTGTTGCAGGGTAGTTCAGTCTCTTGTTGTCTCCAGTTGCATCTTGCTAAAACAGAAACCTCTGCCTTTCTCCCTTTATTCAGCCCAGGTGTTGCTTGGTTACAGTCCTCCTTCTGAGGTACATCCAACACCCAGAACAAGCAGTGCAGTGAGGTTTTAAAGGCCACCTTGAAGGCAGTAGGGGTTTGGTGCAAATCCTACCACTGCCCTAGTCAAAAATCTGCAGTGTCTGTGTTGCAGGGCTGTGAAGCAGTTTACAGGTAAACAGAGCATGACAGACATACACTTCATCACATACATTCCCCCTCAAAGTCGTGCTAATGGCATGCTCTGTAATGGCCAGTGACCCACCCTTCTGAAAGAAAACAATTTGCATTACCAGGCTGGGTACCTGCTGCTGGCACACAAACAAAAAAGGCTACAGCACAATCATCTGGGAAAATGGGAATTGGTATCCTGCATAGCATGTAACCACTTGAGGGGGCGTGGCGTGTACTTTCACCCCAGCCATGTAGTAGTGTAGGGTGACCACTGCCCACTTTACTGCCAGACACCTTATCCAGTCTGGCATAGTGTTGCTCCTGGAGGAAAAGTTTGTCTGATATATATAGATATAGGATGGGGTGAATACCATCCTCAAAGTCTTGTGATAGCACTGCCCCCAGCCTCACCTTGGAGGCATCTGTGCACAAAATGAAAGGGCAGTTGAAATCTGGACTTCATATGACTGGTCCTTCACACGGTACATTTTTGATAGCCCCTCACACAGTACATTTTTGATGGCCTGAAATGCCTTCTGACACTCAGGTGACCAAATGCCTTTATTTGGGGTGGTTTTCTTGGTCAGGTCAGTCGGTAGGGTAGCAAGGGTTGAGAATTCTGGAATAACCTTCGTTAAGATCCTCCAAGACCAAGAAAGGACCTAACCTGCTTCTCAGTAGTTGGGATGGGGCAGTCAACTAGGCCTTTACTTTGTTGATAACCCAGTATACATGCTGTATACATACAGGTTGTTTGCCTGTCCCCAACTGTATATACTTATATACTTATTTATTTAAAAATTGGTAACCAGGAAAGGCATATTGAGCTGATTCTCATTTCCAGCTATGACTTGGGGGGAGAAAGGGAATTCAGAGACAATAAAAAATGTTATTACAACAAATAGTGGTTACACAAACATTACACAGACATTATTACAGGTGTAGGGAAACATGGACAAAAAATGAAAAACAACAGCATGGTGTAACACAGTAATAAATGGACATCATTAAAAGAAACAGTAAGAGTGCACAGTGCTTGATGTGGTAGGTAACTGTGCCCATGGGGTCCGAAAACAGACTGAGGGTGGAATCACAATTAGCAACAGTAATGGAGGATCAGAGCAATAGTGGGTAGGCAGAATGAGGGTGAAAAGTCTAGAGTGGGGAAAGCAGGAAGAGGAGGGAGCATGAAGATGTCTTACTTGGCATCTAAAGTCATGAAGTGAGGGAAGAGGTAGAGGGTAGCTGGTTCCAGAAGGAGGGGAAGGGAGGTGTAGGAGAAAACAGCTTGTCCAGTAGAGGAATGAGAGTGGGGAATGGAAAAGGTACAGAAATCGCTGGACTGGAGACAGTAAGAAGAGGATGGGGCAGGAGAGATGAATGAAGAAAGGTAGGAGGGAAGTGACCCAAACCACGGGGGGGGGGGCTCAGAAACCAGTGAACCATCCACGAGGAGGACAGGGGTAGCTGACTGGGCAGGGGGATCAAAAAGGCTTAGGGACTCAGTCCTGTGGAGGGTGGGCCTGGAGGCAGGTGTGAGCCAATTTATGTTGAAATCCCTGAGGAGGATGAGCTCACCAGAAGCAGTGTGGGAAATGAGGAATGAGGGGGATTCAACCAGGGAAGAGGAGAGATTTTAGAAGAAGCATAGAAAACACTGCAAAAAAGATAGGGAGAGTGAAAGGGAGGGATATCTTGAGTAGAAGGAGTTCATGAGAGGAAGGAACTGACTCTCTGATGGTGATGGAGCAGGATAGGTTCTGCCACACATATGAGGCAGCACCACCACCACGCTCACTGCAGTCGTGATAGAAGAGGTTGTAGTCTGAAAGCACAAGGCTGGAGTCAGGTACCCTGGTAGACAACCAGGATTCAGAGATACAAAAAAGGCCAGGAGAGTGCTGAGAGATCCAAACTTTAAGGGGGCTGAGTTTAGGGAGGCGGCTACTAGCACTAAGGTGGAAAATACTGGGCCAGCCTGGTGGCATTGAGGGTTGAGGCTCTGGATGCCACACCTCGCACCATGCTGGTGACCCTGGTTAGGAAATGAGCCTGGGCCCAGAAATGAGGCCGGGCCCTCGGCAGGGGAGGGAAGGGATTGAGCATCTGGAGGACAACTCTCCCTTCCCTGGGGAGGGCTGGGGAATTGCGTTGTGCTTTAGCAGCTCCTGGGGGAGATCAGGAGTATGGCATGGATGTGGTGCCACAATGTGCAAGGGAAGGAGAGTTGGAAGACATCAGCACATTGTACCATGATATCATGGCGCATCAGCATTCCTGGGGCAACACAAGAGAAAAAATTCCTGGAGGACTGAGGAGACTACAAGGGCCTAAGAAGCCAAACCGCACATCCCCAATGCCGGACTGCCACACCAAGTGGTCCCCAGGTGCCACCTTTCAGAGATGGACCCTCTCATCTCAGAAAGATGCCGCCAAGGTAGGAGTGGTGGGCCCTCCCCCAGGGGGAGATCTGAGGGACTGGGAAGTCTCTGTAGGAGGGGACCATTGGTGGGAGTCTCAGAGGGGAGTAGCAGGGGTGAGCTGAGTAAGCACCTCTGAGAGATGCCTCAGACCAAGGTGAATGAAAAGAGTAAAAAAAAAAAGAAAAGAAGGTGGAAAATGCTAAGGCCATTAGGGAGGGTGGGGGGGAGGATTAAGTTCAATGTCATTAGCATGACAGAGGAGAATAAGGAGGAGAAAGAGAATGGAGTGGGATTTCACCCCTATAATGAGGGGAGAAGGTGAAAGAGAAAAGAGTGGAAGGGAGAGGAAAGAACAGCGGAGAAATTCAATATTTAGGGAGGGGGGGTATGGAGGAGCCCAGGGTGGATGTAGGGGTCAAGGTAGATGGAAGGGAAGGAGCAGAAGGGGAAGGGGAAAGGGGTAAGATGGGAACAAGGAAGGGGGAGGAGATGTGAAGGGGAAAAGAATGGAAGATACAGGAAAAGGTACAGGGGAGAGGGAGAGAGAGGACAGCAATAGTACAGAGAGGAGTGATGCAGGCAGAAAGGAAATGGGAGTGAGGTGTGGTGTGGTGTGATTTGAGGCAGGTGACTGAGCCTAGGTGAATTAATAGCACATACCATGACAGTGGAGGAAAATGCAACAGCTACACAACTTTAGACATAGTCAAGTTGGGCTACAGGCAAATGGTGTGAGTACAAATAATAATAGACCTATGACTTGAGCAGCTCTATCACTGTTGAGGAACAGCAGCAACTACATCAGGCAGCAAATTATGCAACTATTGTTATCGGAAACTCAAGATCAAGGTTACTCAGATAAGGAGTAAGAAAAGATTAGCATTTCATCCTGACTTATGCAAATTAAGTCCAACAGAGTTATACATATTAGACAAACTATGGGTATCAGAAGCTTAGGATCAGGGTGATCTAGATGGGGATTAAACAATGATTAGTGTTTCGGTACAACAAACAAAAGACTCTGGAGCGATAGCAGCCTAAAAAATGGCATAAGAGTCTAGTACTACAAACAGTAGATCACAGAGAGCCAGTTAGTGAATAGGCAATAAAATGGTGTGGGTAGTCAAATGTTCAAGTTAAGATCAGATAAGGAGAGAACATATGGGGTGAGCAAGTTACCAGGCAGAGCCATGAGGCTGATTGGCAGATAGGATAGTCAGCCAGTGTGTTTATGGAGGAGCAGCATACCTGTCCAATAGCTGACCTCTGGCTGACTCCAGGCAGATTCTTTATGTCAATGTCCTTCACTCTCAGTCCTTAGTGTGAGGGCTGCAGTGCAGAAGGGCTGCTTATACTGAACAGCTTATATGGGTAGGATGAGTGATCCAACTGGCTGCTTGGTTGCTGGAGGTGGGATGTGGTGCTACACGGCCATTGTGGCTGGGTGGATCTGAAGCAATTCCAGTGATTCTGGTGGGAATGAGTATTGCTGGGGGACAGAGTCTGCTAAGGAGGCTGTACAGACTCTCCCAACCCCTCGGAGATTAGCAGGCAGGGCAGGGCAGCAATGAAGTGGTGTCAAGCAGCAAAAAGCAGAAAGTTTAAGAGAGTTTCTGAGCTTGAAATTTCACACCTTCTCTCACTAAGCAATCTGACTGGCTCCCAGGGTCCCAGAGTGTGTTGCTACTTGCCCAGTGTGGCCAGCTGGATCTCAAGCAGTTCTCGGGTCTTGAGCAGGAGTGGCTAATGTTGGGTGTGAGAGTCTGCCGAGATGGCTAGATAGATTTTTATAGTACCTAGGAGATCAGCAGGGAGGTCCCCAAGTATTTCATCTCCTGCAATCCTCGGGAGCTGTTCTCATCACTGGCTATGAGTCCTGCCTCCCTGAGCAGTTGAAGTACTGCAGTCACATTTTGCTGGCAGCTGTTCCAGTCAGGGCTAAATATGACAACGTTGTCCTGGCATGCTGCTACATATAGCATGTGAGGATGGAGGATGCAGCCCAGCATTCTCTGCAGTGTAGCTGGGGCTCCATGTAATCTGAAAGAAAGCACTGTAAATTAATATAGACCAGATGGAGTGACAAACTCAAGGGACGCTGAAGCTTATGGGATTTGGCAATACCCCTTAGGTCCAGGGTACCAATGTAATGAGCCCTCCCCCGTTGGTCCAGAAGTTTGTCTAACCTCGGCATAATTGAACTTGGATGCAGAATTAACTTACTGGATGTCTATACAAAAGCAGATGGCCCTGTCTGTTTTTCAGACTAGCACAATAGGGATAGACCAGTCACTCTGAAATTCCTTAATGGCTCCCAACTCTATTGTAGACTGGATTTCTTCCTGTACTGTCTTTTGAATACTTTCCAGTAGTCTGTATGGTTGCTGGAGGATCTGGACACCTCGGTGACTGGGTCTGTGCCTGTGTGGTGCTGGATCACATGGGTTCATCCTAGCTTCGGGGAGACTACATCCCCAAAATTCTCTACCAGCCTCTTGGCTTCTTGCTTTTGGGCCTGGTTGAGCCAGTTATCCACTGGGACAGCACTTGATCCATTAAAACTTTAGGTTCTAAATCCAGGGCAGGTTTCATCTTCAGTGCCCTCATCCATCAGCAGACTTTGGGCCACTTTAGGCTATTATGGGCCAAGGAACAATACCTCCCTGTATTTTCAGTGTTTCAACAAATTAATATGGTAAATCTGTGTACATAATATCATTTTTTAGTTCAAATCTTGGAAAACATTGTGTTTTTTTTCATCTACCACATTACCATTTACATTATCATTCACCACAGCTAAGTTCTGATAGGCATTCCTGAAAACCTTATCAGCCCTTTGTTCGTAAATGATGTTGTCTGGGTTTTGAAAAAAATGTCTGGTTTGAGCTCCAGAAGTATCTCATGACCTCCTGTACATGTAGATGCCATGCACAAATTTGAATCACCTCGGACATTTCTTGAACCGTGGTTCTTGCAATCCGCAACCACTGCAATCTCAGAACAGACTCTTTCTTTTTCTCCCTCTTGTTTCTAACTGTGGGACTTCTTAGGCTTCCCTTCTGGGACAGATAGTTCAGTCAGTAAAGGGAAATACACATTCTAGTCCCTCTGTTTTTGTTGCCTCCTGTGGGTACAAAGTTTCTGTATTGCTCTGCAGTACAGTATGAAACCGTTCCCCATCTTGGCCCAAGACTACTGACCAGGGTAAGGGTTTGGAAATTCCCACCTCTAGTATTTCTGCCTGTTTTCCTACTTTTATCCATACTGGGGCCATAGGGTATTTATGGGTATTCCTATGCATGCAGTCAATATTTATGGGATATCTCCACTGACCCAAGTTGGGTCCAATCACAAATTCCTTAATCAGTGTCTGCCCACAGCCTGAATCCACCAAAGATGCAACTGTTTGGTTCCCCACTTGCATTGGTATTGTATACAAGTTTTTGGCTTGGGACTCGTGTGAGTGACCAGTAGCTAAGCGCTCCATAAAAATCACAGTCCATGTGGTCACAAAACCTACTAATATGCCTCATTTTACCTCAACAAAAACATATAATGTTACTATCAGGTCTATTGGGTCACCAGAGAGAGGGGTCCTGTGACTGGGGGAATTATAATAGGCCCTGGGGTTATACCTTTAGATGTGATGGGGTAAGTAATATTTGACTTCTTTACCAGTTACCCATACCGTCATATTTGTTCCCATCTCTCCAAAGTCCTTTCTCACTTCTGATGGGATCTTCTCCTCAAGTTGCTACCTGAGGTTCATTGTGGGTTCCACTCTTCTTAGCGACCTGTTTTTTTCAGCTTTCAGGTAATGCTCCATGATTCTCACTGCTGCAGCCAGAGTGATATATCCCTGTTGGCTTACCCAATCATGAACTTGATCTGGTAGAATGTTTCGGCAGTGGTACAGTACAATCAAATCTATAATCTCCTCTTATGTGCATACCTGTGGTTTTATCCACCAAGTAACCAACTCTTTTAATTTTTATGCCAGCCCTCAAGGTCATGTTCCAGCCTTGAAACCCAAGGAACGAAAGTTTTGTAGCTCTCGTTGGTATTCTGACCTGATCTAATATAACTGTCTTTATCTGATCATAGTCTCCGGTGGCAGTGGCAGTTAGACTTCTTTATGCAGCCTGGGCATCTTCAGTCAGGTATGGTCCAATGTTAGTAGTCCAGCTTTCTTGTAACCAGCCAGTAGTATTTGCACCTCTCGCAAAAGTCATAAGGTAGGCCTTGGGGTTGTCCTCGGGACTAATTTTTGTTAGCATGGGGTGGGGTCATACAGTGACAGGGTTCCCTGGGCCCTGGAGGTGAATCACAGTTTCTTTCTTATTTTTGCAGTATTTGTTTCATAAACTCCTGCTGCTGCTGGTCTCTCTGCACCTGCTACTCATTTCTCTGTGCCTGCAACTGTGTTTGCTGGACCAGCCGCTCTCTTTGCATTTGGACCTGTTGTGCCAGTTGTTGGTCTTTCTAAGCCTGCTATTGCACTTGCTGAACCATCCAGTTGCTTTGCATCTGGGTCTGTTGTGCTTGCTGCTCTGCCAGCCATTTCAGTACTTTTGTCTGCGTCCATCTTGCCCCTATTTAGACAAGAAGAAGCTCAGTCCCACTGCTAAAGCCAATCATGTGTGAGAGGGTAGGGAACTGGATGGCTTCTAATGAACACTCTCAAAGAGAACGCTCCAGACACCATTTTTAAATTAAATGAAATCTGCTTTACCTTCATTAAGAAAAAAAAAAGAAACAGCTTGTATTCAGCTTAAAAGAAACGTCTTGCAGTTCAGCCTCTTGTTCTCTCTATTTGCATCTCACAGAAACAGAAACCTCTGACTCTCTCGCTCTCTCTTTTTTATTGGGCCCAGGTGTTGCTTGTTAGCACTCTTTCCCCTAAGGTACATCCAGCACCTAGAACAAGTAGTGCAGTGAGGTTTTAAAGGGCCATATTGAAAGCAGTAGAGGTTTGATACAAATCCCAGCATAGACTCAGTCAACATCAGCATTGCCTGTGTTACAGGGTTGTGAAGCAATTTATGGATAAAAGGAGCATGGCGGACACACACTCTGTCACAGGGTGCTTCAAATGCCCAGCTCTTTTCAGAACTTCTGGCCCTGATGACTGAGAGTGATAAATGATGGGTAACAGGCAGACAATTGGGGTCCCCAGCACACCTACAGAAGTATAGGTAGCTAAGAAATAAATGCATGAGGAGAGTAAGGTCAGATAAATCAGAATTCTGTAAGGTCCAATAAACTCCAAAATGGAACAGCGGTAAAATGTTCTGGGAACATGTTAACCACCTCCTAAGTAAAGAGGAAACAAAGTCCCCAATATTGATGAATATTGATGGGAAAGAGGTTTTAGACCCAACTGAAATAGCTAGCCAATCTAATGAGACTTTTACAAATCTGAACTCCTTCATCCCCTCTGGCTCTCCATCTCTAAACCATAATGGTTCAGGATCTGGCCTGAACTAGCAAAGAGAATCTAAGCTTGATTACCTGGAATTTTATTTCAGAACCATTTCCAAAAGTGGGACTTTAAAATACATAAAGTGTTGGGTTGAACTGGATAGGGGGCAAGCCTGTTGAAATAAAGTAGCTATCACTGGCTCTGAATGAACAAATACATCCATTACAAAAAACATAACTTCTCCCTTCAGTCCTTTAAATTCCCTGAGAAATGGAAGTAAGCACTGCTATGCCTGTTTCTAAGAGTGATGAAATAAGAAACATAGCAAATTACAGGCCAATCTCCATCCACTTCCCACTGTCCAAGACACTTGAAGACATAATTAGTGACAATCTTACCTCCTACCTAGATAATTATGCTGTTTAATGTCTCCAACAACAGGTTTAAGAAATTACATAGCACCAATATAACTTTGTTTGAATGCACTAACTTACTTCACGAGGCAACGGACAGTGGCGATATGGTTGGGGCAATTTACATTGACTTGACAAAGGCCTTTGTTCTTGTTAGCCATAAACTCGTGTTTGAAAAATTGTTTAATCTAGGTCTGTCTATGGATACTGCAATTTGGTTTGAGAGTTATTTATTTATTTATTTTTTGAAGCGTTTTATGAGGAAGGCATACTGAGCAGAGTACTGCTCAATTACAGATGCGTCCTGGGGGAGGGGAGAACATAGGAAGACAGTTGAAAACAGTATAGACAAGAAAATACATAATGGGAGAAACATTAACATTTGGACCTGATTACAAGTCAGTATTAGCTTGAGAGAGACAATTGGTAACCACAGTACGTACGGTATGAGGTACACAGTTGAAGTCAGAATAGACAAGTGAATACATTGTGGAAGATCACTAACATTGGGTTCTGAAACCATTTTCATAGAGGATTGAGTGAGTTAGTTGGTAACACAGTTACATACAGTAAGTGTACAATAAAATGAACTCTAGAGCCATATGCGAAACAGTATAAGGCGAGAGGACAATAGTTAGGCACTGATGAATTGCAAATTTGCTAAGTGCTGACATACCCAGAGATTTGCTTAGTAATTGGTAGATGCCTAGACACAAGCACAGGTAGTGATGAAATGTTCATGGAGTATGGAGTTTAGGTGAGAAAGGGAGGTGTAGCGATGAATGTTAGCTGGGAGGGAGTTCCACAGACAGGGAATATGGTAGCTGAACCCTGATTGCCCTGTGGAGGTAGACTGGTATGGAACAGCTAGGGACTTGGAGTCTGAGTTTCTGAGTGTGTGTGTTTGGGCACTAGTGTTTGTTAAGATGTCGGAGAGGTAGGAAGGGAGCCACTAGCCCAATACTTGGCCATGATTTTTAACAAAGAGTGGGTTAGCCCCTTACATCGTACAAGTGAGGGTGAGGTTCATTGTTTGATACAGGGCACAGTGGTGTGTGGAGTAGGGGCAGTTCGGGGCAAAGCAGCAAAAAAAGTGGAAGAGAGGGTCCAGCCTAGCTAATGTGGTCTTTGGGCTGGCGCCGTAGACTACGTTCCCATAGTTGAGGTCTGGGAGGATCATTTATTTTTACAATGTCCTTCCTGGCTGGAAGGGGTATGCTGTCATGATTACAGTAAAGTGCACCAAGCCTAGGGTGCAGCTCCTTAAGCAAGGAGTCAATATGTGTGGAAAAGTTGAGGTGCTGGTCAAGCCAGACACCGAGGTATCTGAAGGTGGTGCAGAACTCCAGAGGGGACCCTTCTAGGGTGTGAAAAACTAATGGTGATGGGAGCCTAGAAATTTTCTGCTTCTTCCCAAAGGTTAAGAAGACTGTTTTGTTAGCATTTAGGAGGAGGTTATTTGAGCGGAGCCAGTGCTGGACTGAGATGAAGTCATGCTGAAGTCTGGACGAAACTTCAGAGGATGAGGGGCCGGATGCATATGGCACCGTGTCATCTGCATACATGTGGATGGCAGAGTGTGGGCAGGTAGATGGCACGTCATTTAGAAAGACCGAGAATAGGAGGGGTCCTAGGATGGATCCTTGAGGCACTCCTAACGTGATTGGGAGGGGATGCGATATGGACGACCTGATATGGACAGCTTGGGATCTGCCAGTGAGGTAGGAGTGGAATCATGATGTGGCCCAGTCAGATAGGCCACCATTGACTAGTTTAGTCAGGAGAAGAGACTGAGTCACAGTTTTGAAAGCCTTTGCCAGGTCGATAAAGATGGCAGCAGTGATATGGCCAGCATCCATTTCTGTGAGGATGGAGTCGGTAATCCTGAGAAGGGAGGTGGTAGTAGAGTGGGATTTCCTAAAGCCTGATTGGTAGGGGAGAAAAAAGGAAGAGGAGTCCAGATAGGAGGAAAGTTACCTAAGTAAGTGAACCCAAAAGGTTAAAACTGTGAGTCTGACCACCACGAATGGGACTGTCACTACTGTGGAACCTCTGCGATCTATTATGGGCCCATTATTTACCTGGACTGTCTATAAATCAATCGCCTAAAGCCTGTCAGTCTTCCAGATTCCTTTCAGTATGCAGATGATGGAGTCATTTTTGCAAGACACTAAAACAAAGACAGTCCCTCTTGAGTTATAGAAACATAGAAACATAGACTTTGACGACAGATAAGGACCGCTTGGCCCACCCACTCTGCCCATGTCCCTACCTACTGCATCTACTCCAGATCCTAACTGATATGTAGCTTACCCTCTCTTTCCTATCACTAAGGTTGCCTTCTGTCTATCCCATGCATTCTTGAATTCACCAACCATTTTTGCCCCTACAACCTCCGCAGGGAGGCTGTTCCATACATCTAACACCCTTTTCATGAAAACATACTTCCTCACTTTGCCTCTGAGTCTCCCCAGCCTCATATTGTGACCCCTTGTTATTGTGTATCTTTTTTATGAAAGATCCTGCCCTCTTGTACATTGTTTATCCCCTTGAGGTACTTGAAAATCTCAATCATATCCCCCCATCCCTCCTTTCCTCCAGGGGATACATATTGAGTTCTTTCAAGTCTCTCTTCATATGGTTTCTGGTTCAGTCCTTGCACCATTTGCTGCCCTTCTCTGGACTGTTTCTTCTCTATGTCCTAGAACTAAAGTTTTTCAATGTAACATTGAATCTGTGAAAACATGGTTCTCTTGTAATAGTCTGGCGCTTAATTACAAGATAAACAATACCATGCTTTTCAGTAGCTGGGGATGGGTTGAATTTATCTTCTAAAAGCATCATTCTGGCAAAATGCTGCTTATGCTTCCATGAAATTTTCAAAATTTCCATAAGAATTCTGTGAAATTTCACTAACATTATGATTTCAGTTATTCCCATCTAAGTTTAGAATTATTTGTCCAAAGTACACAACATTTGGTTTTGTGACTTTGCCAATACCCATACTGAAGCGTAGTAAGCTCTAGATTTCTATATTTAAAGATGACTGAGTTAAAGCCTCCAAACATTTGGACATTTTAAAATTAATGTTAACAACTATATAAACTAAAAGTGTCTTTCTAAATTGCAACAAATTTGGAATGGTGGCATTATGAATACCCATACATTTGTGTGCCAAGTTTCAGATCTCTAGCTTTAACGATGACTGAGTTATAAGCCTCCAGAAGTTCAGAAATATTTAAGTTTCATTTCACAGTTATGTAAACTGCTGAATTTTAAGGCCCTATAAGTTTAAAGCTAGAGAATGGAACATCACCAATGCTGTTAGGGTCATTGAGCCTAAATATTAGGCTTTAAGGCAACCCCCATAGCCCAGCATCAGAGAGTCGTGCTGCCATGCTGACAACCTGGGTTCGAAAGTGAGCTGGAAAGTCATGTTGAGAGGCAGGTCATGGCTGAAACTTACAATTTACATAATCAGAACTTCTCTATTTAACAGTTTCTATGAATCTTCCAAGAAAGTATGCATCTAAGTTTTCCATTATCTAGCTCTAAAGGTGGCCAAGTTGTAAGCATAGAAATGCAATATTTTCAGAAATTTTTACATTAATTAATTGCCAGAATTTAAGCCCCTATAACCTCTCCACTCTCCATCTAAATGCAATGACACTTCATTTATTTATTTATTTTTATTTATGTCTTTGGTAACCGGGTAGGTGCACTGATTCAAAGGATCGTTTTCAGTCATGACCCGGGCCACAGGTGTGGCGAAGCAAGTACATACTTAACATGAATGCGTGAGATACAAAGTATAAGATACAGTACACAGCAATGGTCAGCAAAGGTAGAAAATACAAGGTTTGTATTGACAATCAGCAATTGGTGTGACAATTCAAGATCTTGAGCAAAACAGTGCTAGTAACAGTGGTTTACAAGTCTGTTCAACAATTATAAACAATACTACAGAGCATGCAAGAGAGTTCAAATGGGGAGCAGGAGAGAGAGACAGGCTGGGGGGAAAGAAATGGGTGGGCAAAGCAAGGGCAGTAATTTACAGGGTAAGGGAAAAGGAGCAATGGGGGTGGGGGGACTAGTGGCCCGCTTCCTAAGTGCATTATGTCAGAGGTGAGATGGAGCAACCTCGTGTATCTATGAGGGACGGTGACAGATAGCAGCCAAAAGGAGCCAAGCTTTCATTGCATGCTTAAAAGCTAGGTGGGTGGAGGATGCTCGAACAGCCAGGGGGAGCTTATTCCAAAGGGATGGTGCAGCTACAGAGAAAGCTCGCTTTCCCATGGTAGTTGTGATACTCCTTTAGGACATATACCAGACAATAAGCATGCCAAATGTCAGACTTCTAGCTGGAACACAGACCAAGTTATAGCCAATTAAGGAATTTCAGAAAATTGCAAAAACATTCTTGACATTTCATGAAATTTCACAGCATTTTGTGAACCTCCCATAAATTTGGAATTTCATCATTTTGTCCAGCTCTATCAGTAGTGCATACCAGCAGGAAAAAGTCTCCCCTTTAGGTATCAAGAATGCCGTGGGCTCAAAATTAGGGAAAGTAGAAGTCGTTGCCTACCAAGGGTTCTACTTGAATGATACTCTATCCTTTGTCCCCATGAGGAACACTTGGTTAAGATAGTCAATGGTAGACTGGGTGCCCTGTTCCAAGTAAGTTTACCTTGGAGGCAAGGCACTTAACTGTGTCAAGTTCCATCTTTGCACTGATTGATTATGGCCTTGTGTACTCTGTAGCATATGAGTCAGTACTGGACAGGGTTGGGGTTCTCTGTAACAAAGCTTGCAGATTTGTTCTGAGTGTAGTCAAGTTTACCCATATTTGCAACCTATACACACTAACCAGCTGGTTACTTCTAACCAGTAGTACCAAGTTTTAGACCTGCATGTTAGAGAAAAGACTTCTGCTAGGACATACCCCCCCAATATAAATAATTGCCTACATTTTGTTGATAATCAGTACCACACTTGCAGTATGACCACCAACAGGCTAATGAAACCCTTTTGAAGGACAAATCAGGATCAGTGCTCCTTTTGGTGTAAGGGCAACTGATTGGCTGAATGATCTTCTACATATGTTATTTAATATGAGTAACTTGAACCAATTTAAAAGCTCTCTACATGCATCACCTCTTGAACAAGCTTGATGTAACTATAGGTACGTTTTATCAGAAGCTTATATGTTCCTGTATTATGATTTTTTTTATTGTTGTTTTTTTTTCAGTCTTTTGGTAACCAGGTATGTTCCAGTATTGTCCCATATTATGTGTTCTGTATTGTCTCATTGCAATCATTCTGGATGCAGAACCTCTGAAAAAGAGCACATTGTGCTCAAAGGTATTTTTTCCTACCGATGATTAAAAGAAAAACCTGGCCCAGTGGCGCTGAGCATTGAGGTACTGGATGCCACACCTCATGATACGCTGGTGACCTGGGTTTGGGAATGAGCCTGGGTGGTCGGGGGTCAGCGGGGGGGGGTGAGGAATGGGACTGAGCTGCTGCAAGGCAGCTCTCTCCCCCTGAGAGGGTTTGGAGGCTCCCTGGTCACTGTCCGCCATCTGGTGGAGGATGAATGAAGGCGCCGACCCAGGAGAGGCTCAGTGGTAGCCACGGGGAGGCGCAGAAGCAGCTGTGCCATCATCATGGACTGTGCGTGTGCCTCCATGCACACACATCGCCCATGTGCTGGGGTCCCGGGGATGAGAGGAGAAAAACAGCAAAAACCCAGAAAATATAAATATGAATTTTACTAATCGTTTTTTTAATTTTTTTTAAATGTGATAGGGAAGACTGTGTGTGAAGAGGTAATGCATTTAACATGGTTTCATTTACTTTGAAAGAAATAATTACAAATAATTTAAAAAAAGCAAACAGAGCTGGTACTGTTTTGAGGAGCAGGAGATGAACCAGGGTGACACGGAGCTACGGGAGTGGAGCCGGGGCCACTTGGAGCTACAGGAGCAGTGATGTGGAGCTCCAGGACTGGCATCAGGCTGAGACAGATACATAATGTTTGGGGGGACAAGTTGAGCAAAACAGCAGCACAATAAAAAAATAAAAGTATAAACCAGGGGTTTTACGTTTTTGTGTGTGGCAAGCGGGAAAAGAGACTCATTTTCCTGTAAGGGTTCACTGCAATAATGTGGACTTCAGAGCCATGTGTAGCCAAGCTAATGTAACTGTACTGACTGTATTGGCACATAAAACAGTCTTTCTGGGAATAAAAAAAAGTTTGCATAAAACTGTGGTGGCTTTGTGATGGTTTACAGGGTCTGTGGGTGATGTAATTTCTCAGGGGAAGGGGGTGTCAGCCTCAGTCAGTCGCCCATTAGCGAGGAAGAAAACATGGCAGCAACTGTTTAAAAATTTGCAGTGCCCAAGAACACCTGAAGTAATGGAGCACCCTGAAAGGAAACTTGTTTTCAAGCGGGCTGTATTGAGAAATACCCTTCCGCTAAGAGTGGTTTACTAGCAATGGGAAAGCAAGGATTTTATCACCCATTTTCTAATGGTGGATAATCCTCTCTTGGTTCAATTCATAAGAGGTTCAAAAGTTTAATGAAAAGCTCAAAAAAGGTTCTTGTTTTTGCACTAATAATTAAATGCATTTCTTTGAGGAAGTGAGTGTAGGAGGGTTCTAATGGGGGAACAGAGTCTGGTGCAGTGCAAAACATGAAACAGTGTCACTGGCATAATGCTGTGGGCCTATCATATGTTGTGTGGCATGGTGGTCATAGTTATAGACCAAGGGGTTCCCAACTGAGTTAGTATTACTGCCTGGAATCCTTATATTGTATTCATTGATTGCATTATTGTGAAGGGGCAAAAGAGCGACAGTCATCAAAGTCACCAACAGCATTACTGTGATACTCATAAGCACACCAGTTTACTGGCAGTTCATGAAATGTACACCTAGCAAACTCTTCTGAGCAGCTTTGGGCCATCACACCCTCCTACTGGGTATACCACAGAATGGTACTTTATGGGGCTGTGGTAGGAGTTTGCAACATTGATTATAACATCATAGTCTCAGAAATAAGTTTGCCTCTTAGGTGTTAGTTTCCTGTCATCTGAAGTTGTCTGGACAGTAGCTCCACAGTGTTGTTTAACACCTACCACAGAGTGCACCGCAATAACTCAGCATATATTTCCTGGCAGATATGTTCCTGTAATGCTCTACTAAATGTTGCAGCCCAAAAGAGTATATATGAGTTTTGAAATATATACAGCTGACCCTATGTTGCTAAGAAATTGACAGCAGTTGATGATGGCAGTGGCAGGTATCTTTGGCAGCAGAAGTTAATCAGCACTGAAAGACGGCAGTGAGGGAGATGGAGGTAAAGTGGTGACAGCAGTAATACTATAGTTTGCTGAAATAAACTCTTTTGGCAAGCAGTTTGTCCCACTGGCTAGAGCACAGACCAGTGAACCTGGAAAGCCAGGTTTAAATCCCACTAACACCACTGACTTACTGTGTGACCAATCAAGTCACTTAACCTCCATGTGCTTAATGATAATATAAACTGCTTCAAGACCTGGCATTAGCCAACTAGACACATGTTTTCTCCTCCCTCTCTATTGATGCCGCACTTCAGTACTTTGCTTCCATCTTTCTGGATGTTTGGGATACCCATGCCCCCTTAAAATCAATCAGAATTAGGCGCTCTCACCATCATTGGATCACCCCAGATATCCTGGCTATGTGCAAATCCCGTGACCACTCTTGGGCTTGCTTTAAGACCTCTCATGACTCTGCTGACCTGCAAACCTATCGTACCCTGTGTAATAGCTGCTTCAAGCACATTCGACAGGCCAAGTCCATATTCTTCAAAACTCATTTGCAAGCCTCTGGCAGCACTCCACCCACCTTCTGGTATGACATCTAATCTCCTCTCCACCCCTCCAATGCTCTCTCAATACCCACTCTCAGCAAAGTGGGTTTACTTATTTTTGACCCTTCTCCTGTGGCAGAAATCCTAAACAAGCTCTTCACAACTTCTGCGGTACCGCATGAACCATCTTATTCCCTATCCTGCTCCCCTCCTTCTCCCCTGTTGTTCCTTGTATTCCAGTTGCCACCGATATCCATCTCTGAAGTACTGCAAGCTCTCATCTCCCTCAACCCATCCAAGTTTAGCCCTGATGATTTGCACCCTAAGCTCCTTATAATCTCTGCTTCCTCCATTGTCACCCCCTTAACCTTCATTCTCAATCTGTCTGTCTCCTCAGCTACTGTTCCATCTGCCTGGAAGTTTGCCATGGTCCTACCTCTTTTTAAGGGGGGTGATGCTACTACCCCTGGCAACTACCATCCCATATCACTTTTCCCTTCACAGGTCAAGGTAAAGAGTCCTTATCCTCTCTAGACTAAATGATTTCCTCTGGGCCTCAAATTTTCTATCCTCCTTCCAAACAGGGTTCATAAAGTATCACTCCACCACTACCTCCCTTCTGCACTTTACAGATGCCATCCACTCTGCCATGGATCAGGGTCTGTTCACAGCAGCCATTTTCATCGACCTTGTGAAGGCCTTCAATTCTGTGTCCCACTCTCTCCTCCTTGATAAATTAAGTGCCCTGGGCCTATCCCCATCTTCTGGGTCCTGGTTCAGATCTTACCTCACAGGCCGGTCTCAATCTATAAAAATTAGCAATGCCCTATCCTCACCCCTCCCGATCTTGGCTGGTGTACTGCAAGGCTCGATCATTGGGCCTTTTCTTTTTTCCCTGTTTACAAACAACCTCCCCTCGGTATGTTCCCATGCCAACATACATATGTTTGCGGACAACACTGTCCTCTTCTTTCGCACCCATCCATTTCCACCATCCAAGCAACTATGCAGCAGGACTTCTCAGCAGTTACCTCTTGGTTTAATGCTAATTGCCTAAAACTAAATATAAAAAAACAGTTGTTATGACATTCAGAACCAAGCAAAAACTGACTAAGCTCTACGTCCTACCCACTTTCCTCTCCTGTGCATCCAGTCCCCTCAATTATGTCCTCACGTACAAATACCTTGGAGTCTGGCTTGATCCTTCATTAGACTTCTCCACCCACGTCAGCACCCTCCATTCCAAACTGCGACTGAAACTTAGGCTACTATACTGACATAGGGCTTGCCATCCCCTTCCAGTCAGATGTGACCTACTAGTTAAATGGATCCTCCCTGCCTTTGACTATGCAGATGTCATTTTCAGTGCTGCCCCTACAACCTCTCTCTTCAAACTAGATGTCCTGTACCATGCCTTCTGCAGATTTGCCTTAAACTCTCCCTGTCTGACTCACCACTATGACCTCTACTCCTCCCCCCTTTCCATCCAGTCCCACTCCCAGAGATGCTTATTCTACTGCGTCTTCTTTATATCTAAATTCTGGTTTGGGACTCTACTGTTATACCATGCCTCTCTCCTCAAACCTGTCACCCCCTCCCCATACAACTTGCGATGAGTCAAAGCCCGTTCCTTTGCCTCCCCATGTGTTTGCACCTCAACCAGCAAATTCACCTTCTCCTATATGCTCCCTTCTCTCCGGAACAGCATAATCCCCCAAGCCCATCTTACCCACTCCTTTCCTGCTCTCAAGCATTTACTGAGGCTACCCCTTCCATATCCTGCACCTGTCCCTCTCTCTAATGTGCTTTCTCACATACCTTTTGACCTGCTTCTCCCCAACTGCAACTGCTGGAACCCCTAGGCCCAGCTCCTCTTATCTTTTATCCTTTTATCTTCCATCTACTTGCAGTCATGTATTTATTAACCCATCCTAACTTGTGTATATATAATTATGTATGAATACTTATTTCATTGTATTTTGTGTAAATAGCCACTGTTCATTATATTACCTGTTTGTTGTGCACAATGTTTTATTGTTTGCTTCTCATCATGTAAAAAAATTGTACTTATTTTTTATCCTCTGTCATTTTCTACCCCTACCCCTGGGTCACACCTGGAAATGAGCCTTTGCTCATGGGTCCTTTCCTGTTATCAAATGTTAAATCAATAAACAAATAAATAATCTTCTTTAGTGTATCTCTGTGCAGTTTGAATCTGCCTGTGAGCTTAATGTCAACAATATTTTCCCTTCCACCTCATGAATTGTAAAGCAATTTTGTTTCAAACAAAGTAACTTTCAAATATAAGTTTCTGACCACATGACAAAAACTAAAAAAGCACAAGTTTCCTACTTGGGTTGTTTCTGACAGCCAGGGTTAACTTTTGCTCAGTGGTTTCTCCAAACACTTCCAGCTTTACTGTATATTCTCCACTGTCACTCATCTGCAGGTTCTCAAGCAGTAGGGATCCATTTTCAGGGAAGATATTTGCACGGCCTTTGTAGAGTTTACTGAAGTGCCAGAATACATTGCAGTCAGACAGGTCACTCCCAGATTCTATTGTACAGTTCTTCAATCTGATTATTCCAACTTCATTCCCAGAAAAGTACCAGTAAATCCTCAGAGAGCTGACTGACTCAGATGTGCTGTAGGTCACAGGCAATAGGGTCGACTGGTGTTCTGTGCCATGGACTATGCAATGGTGAACTGTCACATTCAGAATTTCTCCAGAGACTAATAAGAAAAAGAGCAGATATGGTGATGTCATTGTCTTTTTCATTCATAATTTTTATCCCACATTTTTCCCACATTCCCCTTGTCCCCAGAATGATGATCAGGGTTGTTTGAAGGTATACTGTTCCTCTGACTAGGGAGGGTGGATAAGTGGCTGCCTTCATGATTGATGTCAGTGATGCTTCATGATTGGCTGACAGGTGAAAGTGGGAAAATATTGGCTGGCCTGCATTATCCCTCCGTGGGAGCAGAGTGCTTCACCTCCTCAATACACCTGAACCTGAGTGCTTGACTGTGGAGAGCTTTAAGACAGCTCTAAAAACATATTTGTTTAGCTGTGCCTATAGGGACTGCTGAATGTTATTTCATTGTATTATACTGGTTTTTAATATTTAATGATTACCTGTGTTTTAATTCTTGTACAGCGCTTTGATATATGCATGAATTGCACTATATAAATACATTTTATTGTATTATTATTATAACCCACTCAACCCCCACAGTGTGGAATTCCAGGGCCTGCACAGGAACCTCATTCTCCCTGCTGCTAGCATAATGTGCTATTGCCTCACCACTAGGCCAGACACATATTTAGAGTATCTGCAATCTGGTCATCTCACCAGCCTGGGGCATCTGCCTTCCACATGTGGAACCCTTGTTTGCCTTCCAAAGCTGAAATCCTAGTTAGGGCACTGTCCATGAAGGGTGCATGTCTTATTCTGCTACGTGGCTGCCCCTCAAGAACCAGGGTGTGGGACCTCCCAGGTTTCACTTTCAAAATGTAGTTTAAAAGCATGTCTAGAACATGTGCACCAGTGCTTATGTTACGAGCTAGGGCTTGCTCAGATCAGCCTCTCCAACCTCTGTGATCGACCCTACCGGGTCATAATGGCATACGCTGAATAGTATATGACATTACAGCTAACCCGGAATAGTGCTGTATGAGACTGCAAGTGATGCAATACCATGAATACTGTTGTACATGATATTGCACCACTCGCACTTTTCAAGGCAGAGGATAAGATCTCTGCTGGGATGGGGTTCCACTGAGCAGCTGCTGTGGCTCAAGTGGAGTAAGCCATTGGCAGTAGGTAACCCAAACAGTGCCTATGGGACTATGTTTGATTCCCGGTCCCAGATGCAAGGGATTTTTTTTTATTTTTCGCACTTTAGTGTGATTTCACTGTAACCCCCCCACCTCGGAATTTAGAATCTTTATTAGGGTGGGTTTAGGGGGTGCAGCACCCCATAACAGGGGGCACTGGTGGCAGAACCCCCCCCCCAAAAAAGACATGCTACATGTAAGAAATCACACTGTATTGGCAGTGAGATTTTTGCATGCGGCATATTGTCTTACGACATTATTACTCCGTGCCATGACTGGTAATTTGTGTTCTTTCCTCTGAGTCAGTAGCTGCTGATAGAAAATGATTTTCTTGGCCGATCAGTACCAGCATTAGAAGGATAAAAATCCATCTCTTATCTGATAATATTTTTAGCACCTATACTGACAGATAGGAATCCCCCACAGCTTACTCCCCAGTCATGTAGTCAGAGGGCTGGTCACAGGGGACTCCTGGACAGTAATGGGCAGTTAGGGGGTTGCAGGATCAAGCATGTAAACTTAGAGATTTTAACAGTGCAAGATATTTAAACAAAATCTGGTCAGAGCCACAATGGCTGCTAATGCATTAACGTCGTAACAGATTTATTTATTAACATAGAATTAATATATTTTATTATATGGATACCCCCAATAATAGCATTGTAAAGCATACAAAAAAATTACCATTGTTCCCAAAGCAGTAATACCACACTTCACAAGTGATAATACAATCATTCGGGTGCCAAAATAATATAATTTGGTACCTAAACAATAGTATTATCAGCAAAAGTGAACAGGGCACCCACAAGTCTGCCTCCCGACGTCTTGCAAAGTGTGCCTTCTGATTTAGCCACTTTTCCTGTGTGGGCAGCGGAACAACTTTCAAAAATATGGTGTCTCTCTCTCTGTCTTGCTTAGTGAGAGAAATATACTCAGTGATATGAGCAGCATTTTTTTTTTTTCCAAAAATATCTGGTTGATCCTGCTTTCACTCATCCCACCACTGAAATACCTGATAAGACTCAGAGCGAGCGAGTCTTCAACGCAGTGCAGTGCTTGCATCTCCACCAAGGAGTAAGCAGAGCAGTCATTGGGAGCCTGTAGCGAGCATTTGTTGAAGTAGTCGGACTCCCATTTTTGATCTGAGATAACTTTGTAAACAGATCCATATATTCAAAAAAAATTAAAAACAGGTGAGTGTGTAGGACTCTGTAGTAAAACTATCTTGAGGGTCTGGGGACAAGGGAACTTTTGAACTTCGCCTCAAGGTTCCCTTGTCCCCAGAACCTCTAGATGGTTTTACTACCTTATAATACACACTCGCCTATTCATTATTCTATTCATTACATTACATTATTGTATGTTATATTATAACATTTAATTATTTTGTTATTGATTTATTTCAGAAGGCTTTATCAGGAAAGAATACTGAGCTGGTAACAGCTCATTTTCAAATGCATCCTAGGGGAACAGTAAAGGGGAAAGATAACAGGTACAAAAATACAGAATATAAAATATGTGGAGATGGAATGTGTTTGACAAAAAATAAACAGGGCAATTATGCCTAAGAATAAATGGACACAAATAATTTACCAAGCAGCAAGTTATGGAACTAGCCAAAGAACAATTAAGTAGTTATTAACTTAACAAAATAAAAACAAGCATTTGTCAATGCCGAATGTTTGCTTGCTGGCATTGGCAGTGGTAGTGTAGAAGTTACAGAGCTGCATAATAGTAATGGTAGTGAAGTATTGAACTGAAGCCAACCCCACCACCACCCTGCAGAGAGTGACAGGCATTGGTGTGTGCCTTTTGGGTCAAATCATGCCATGACGCCATGCCATTTCAGTACACCCCACCCTGCAGACACTGGTAAGTATCCCGGTGTTCCTTGGGGTCTGTGGTCCTTATGCGCACCCCATTTCATTAGGATATACAGTGGGATGGGTGCATTATAGGAGAATGGGGTGACCTTTGGGGCCAAAGAGTCCAAGGCATACCTCAATGCTTCTCACTGGCTGCAGGGTGTGGAATGGTGTGAGCATTACAGGCAAGAATCCCAAGTCACACCCCTGATGCCTGTCATTCTCTACAGGGTTAGGCGTTATGGTTGGAAACCCTAATACCTCAGGCATTCATTGGTATTTTCACCAAATGTTCAACATGTTTTTTTGTGACCCTACCTCATGAACAGGGGAATATCAGTTTCTTAGAAAGCTGCTTATGCACAGTGACTCGGCATTTAGCACCACAGGTGCAAAAACATTCGAACAGGATGTAAAAATGACAGCTGTACTGTTCATGGGAGATTAAAAAAATGGCAATGTTGTCAAATCTGCAGTAAAAATATTTAAAAAAATGGTGACGTCATGAGCGTACATAGAAACTGTGCAACGCACACCCGTAATATAATTAGGTTGGGGATTTTTTTTTTACAGCAGATTGTCAACTCAGGCATTTTGGTGCCTCCGATCATGAACAGTGTCACTGTGATTTTCTTTATCTGTCCCAAACAATAATTTCCCACAGCGACCACGCATCTCTGTGCTGAAAGTGTGAAAACACACTTCAGCCATGTCGTGAAAAATGACAGCTGTACTATAAATAAGGCAGTGTGGAAAAATGCCACTGGTGAAAATCTGGACTTAAAATATTACAAAGTCATGAACTTACAAGGGTGCGTGGAAACTGCGCAATGCTCACTCGTAACATAGTCATTTTATGGACTTTTGTCACCAAATTTGCAACATAACCATTTTAAGACCTCTGCTCATGAACAGTGTAACTGTGATTTTCTTAATCTGTCCCAAACATTGCTTTCACACACCAACAGTACCATTATGTGCTACATGTGTGAAAACACATTTTGGGTGGCATATGAAAAATGGCAGCTGTACTGTTCATAAGGAAGTGTAATAAAATGGCAATGTTGAAAATCTGGAGTGAAAATATTACATTTGCAAACGTATGAGCGTGCATAGGAACTGTGCAACGTACGCTCGTAAAACAGTCATTTGAATGTTTTCACCAAATTTCAACATAGCCATTTAAGACCTCTGCTCATGAACAGTGTCACTGTGATTTTCTTAATGTGTCCCATACATTGATTTCGCACATTGACTGTGCCATTGTGCGCTACATGGGCGGAAACACATTTTGGGCAAGATGTGAAAAATGACAGCTGTACTGCTCATAAGGAGGTGTGATAAAATGGCAATGTTGAAAATCTGGAGTGTAAATATTGAAAATTCATGAATGTTCGAGTGTACGTAGGAGTTACACAATGCATGCTCATAAAATAGTCATTTTTTGAAATGTTTCCACCAAATTTTCAAAATAGGCTTTTTGAGAGCCCACCTTATGAACACTGGCAGTGTCATTTCATTACTCAGTCCCGAAAGGTGATTTTGTGCAGTGACTGTGAAATCACCCTTTGGGCCCAAATAACACCATCATACTGACATCATTCATGAGAAGGGGACCCAAAAACCCCATGTTAAAAATTTGGTGCAAAAATTCCAAAAAATGCCTGAGATATGCAACAAAGTTGAAAACCCCCTATTTAGTCCATTATACAGCTTACCGGCATTTCCTCAGTTTGCGGTCGGCTTTGAAGAGTGCAGACGTGTTTCCGGTCCACTGAAGATTGTCACGCCGAGGTCCAGAGGTAAGTATGGGGTGAAGGGGGTGGTGTGAGGCAGGGTGTGCAGTGGGTGGGTGTGGGTTGTGGGAGGGGGCCCAGGGAGACTACGTGGGACTGTTTTTTCTTTATAGGTGTTCTTTTTGTTTCCAATGATGACGCAGGACATTTGCCATGCTGGGATGGGCTCCCAGCATGGCACAAGGATGGTTGGGGGGGCATTCAGCTGATAGGGATTGAGCACCCCCGTCACCCAAAGCATTGATTGCCATGCTGTGGTGGGCTCCCATCGTGGCACCCAGTACTCAGAGGGGGGTGAGGACAGTGGAGCCAATGGGGGATTGGGCACCCTCCAGCTATATCATGAGTTTCCACACTTGGGTGGGCACCCATCATGGCATTTGGAAGGCTTTGGGGGGTGGGAGGAGCACAGGACAGCCGACAGGGGATTGGGCACCCCCGTTTGCTATACAGTGTGTGCGTGCATGCGGGGGGGCGCACACACCTGCGTGTGTGTGTGTGTGTGTAGGGGGCTGCACATGAGCAAGTGATATCTTTTCGCTGCTCACTGAAGTGTAGCTCCCCCTTTGAACTGAATGCCACTGCATTTTGGAGCTTGTCATAGACAGCTCTATCATGCATTGGCTTACAGGGGCCACACCTGCCAACACACTGATTGAATTGGAAGAGCGGGTGACACACCTCTGAAATCTTGGATGATGGCACTATGTTTCTTGCACAGGCGTGCAAGCAAACATAACAAACATAATAAATGGATCTTAATTTTTGAAGACTGTTTTTTTCCTTTTTGTGCATGCATATGTGACGTATGAATGAGGGATCCACTCACTGTAGATCAAGGGAGGATGTGAAATGGTGCAGGTACATGGGGGGTGAACAAAGTGGTAGACAATAAGCCCTACCAGAGCTTCAGGCTGATGTAGCACAACTGGACTAAGGCAAGGGAGGATGTGAAATGGTACAGGTACATGGGGGGTGAACAAAGTGGTAGACAGTAAGCTCTACCTGAGCTTCAGGCTGATGTTGCACAGCTGGACTAAGGCAGAAGCACCCACGGCATGTTCTTATAGTCACTATTTATATGTCCATTTATGTTCTTACAGCACTGATTGCCTAACTGAGCCAAGATGTAAAACAAACACTAAAATGTCAGGTTTATTTCAGGTGACCATGTTCTTATAGTCCCCTTTTATATGTCCGTTTATGTTCTTACAGTGTTGATTGCCTAACTGAACCAAGATGTAAAACAGATTCTAAAATATCAGGTTTATTTCAGGTGACCAGGATCGTAGTGGGTAAACGGGGTAAGTGAAACAATGTCCTGAGAATGTGCTTAAACTTATTAACCATTGCTGTGCCAAGGAGTGATACACCAGTCCAGAATCCCTATACGTTTAAATTATGTTTGCAGCCTAAAGGTGCTTAGGTGGATTGGCATTTACATTACTCAGCTGCAAATCTTTTTCATACTTTTTGTGATCATCGGTTAAGATATCACCTCTAACTGATGAGACACATGGGGTCATGAAACTGTGCTACCAGCAAAGTTGCATTTGCAAAGCCCTGAATATTTATCTGTTGATAATGAAATGAAAACTGTCAGCTGATAACATTCAGCCACCGTCCATTGCACAGAATATACATCTCACTGATAGATCTGGAGCAAAGAGACATGCACTTGCCAATAACACCACTACAACTCCAGACACGGAAGAAAGAAGTTCATGCACTTTCATCGCTGTTAACTTTTTCAGCATTTTAAAACAGTTATTTAGCATCTGCACTAAGATGTTACACATCGCTGAACTGAATTGTGACACCAGAATCCCTGTGATCAACATTTGTCAGCAAAAGTGAATTGAAAAAATCAATAGATGTATAAAATGGTAAGTGACATGAGTCAATAACAACATATTTGCATGTAATATTTGGCTTAAAATTTGAGCACCACCATATTCCGCACCACAGCGTCAAACAGGGATGCCATTTATAATTCAGCTAATGTCAAGCAGTTTTTGAGCCATAAAAAGTATTACTGTATCAGTATGGTGGCAGCAACAGGATCAGGAAATTATGAAATAAAATGCAACAGTACCCCCGTCGGCCATATGTTGTGCGGGTGGAGGGAATGCATGAGCACCCAGGGGTGGGCTGTCAGGCGGCTTCAGATTCGCTGGAGAAAAGGGTGGATTTGATTGTGAGCTACGGTTGAATCTGTGTTTTCTTTTTCCATACCTAGTTTTCACTATTTTGTTAGGGCACATGTCTAGCCCTAAGATGTTTAGGGTCACAAGGTGATGTGACTTCATTGAGCATCTGATTTGAGAAAGAGCTGTGTGATTCTATCTAAATGCCAGCTCATGGCAATTCAAAGAAAAAAAAAATATTTTGAAGCTGCATTACCAGACTAAGTGTGCAGTTTAGTGAATTACCACACAGGGGTGTGTATATGACAGCACTAAAAGGCACATTAAAGTGCTTCAGTCATGAAAACCTCCCCCACTGGCTGCTGCTGAAATGCATAGCAGTATGTTCTCCTTTGTGCATTCTGGTTGTTCTTTACTTCAGCTGCAGGTAGTACAGTATGCTCAAGTTCATTTGCATAGGTTTTAGCAGCAAGGAGTTCACATTGACAGAGTCTAGTAAGAGAAAATGTTTGGAATTATACATACAAAGAAGCTTGAGTTTTCACATCAAATGCTGAGGTTTTTTTTTTTCTGGAGGATTAGAACCCATGGAGTCCATGAAGGTGTGCTTTGGAGAGCTGGCGTGTGTAAGGACTGTTAGGCACCCACACATTTTGGTGGTCCTGCTTTGGCAGGGAACAGTTTATTAGAGTAATGATGTGTGGCTTGCCTCTCTAAGCTAGACAAGACTACACCGTCCTATCAGGCAACCGACACAGTTGATCTGTGTGTGTGTGGGGGAGCTGCTCACTGAAGCGTAGCTCCCTCTTTCAACTGTATGCCACTGCATTTTCAGCTGCTGTCATAGACAGCTTCAGCAGTGATTGGAGAACTGTGACCATGCCTGCAAACACACTGACTGAATTGGAAGATGCTGACACACCTCTGAAAAACTCAGCTGATGGCACTATGTTTCTTGCACATGCGTACAAGCAAACATAACTAGGGGAGTGATTGATACTGGGGAAGAGATGTAGAACTAATGTGTGACTGGGTTGTATTTGTATTATTAAGCTGTAAAAGCCCCACATTTACACCACAACAGTAGAAAAAAGAAAAAAAAAACATAAACATCAAGGTAATGCAGTGAATGGTGTTTTTAGTTTTGGAGATACACACCCCCATGAAAACACACACACACACACACACACACACACACACACACCACACACCTCTTACAACAGTTGTGCACATGCACACAGTGGGAGTGTGATTAGCAGGATAGGGCAACTGAGCTGCAATATTTCATTTTGCAGTAGGGTCCAGTGTTACACATTTTTACAGTGTATTTAGTAGAGCTAGCACAGCTGAAGTGCAAAATCTCATTTTTACTGGATTCCTTCTTTTTTACATTTTTACAGTGTAGTTACCCAGGATAGGTCAGTTAACAGGCAGTATCTCATTTTCGGTGAGGTCCTGCTTGTACTACTTATTGTTACAGTGTATTTTCCCAGTAGTGAGCTGCTGAGATGCAGTGTCTTGCTTTCAGAGGGGTAGTATGGCGAATACAGGTAGTTAATTGCACAATTAGTAATTTCAGGCAGTGACAGTGCTGGGGGTTTAAAACATAGGTTAAATTGGACCCACTGGTATAAAAAAATGTGGGTTTAAAGAGGAACCTACTGGGTCACAACATAATCAGTGACAGTTTTTGAACAGTTCACATTCCCTTCCTTCCTTCCTTCCTCTACATATTGTTATACAGTAGGTGCATCAATTTAGATCCACTGGCAAAGGAAGGAGGGGGCAATTTTGGAAAGGATGCAACTTTTGCCCTTTTGGTACATGTTATCACTGTCAATGATTTCAGGAGAAGATGGTGATTTATGACATCCGCATGGAAATACGGAGCTAGTGAGGTGCTGATGTTAGAGAGCATCCTAACGTTTACAATTTATTTACCCAGGACAGCTCAAAGGAGCTGCAACATCTCATTTTTTCAGTGGAATCCCACATCTACCTGCTGTATGAAGTATAATAGCCCCAGATACAGAACTCTGGAGTACAGTTATCAACAAAATTGGCTTAGCACTGACACTCTGACCACAAATACTACACGATCACAATGCAAAAAAAATATATTGCAAAAGTGAAACTTCTGTTTATGATTTTGATTACAAAAACACAATACTTTAGCACTGCAAGACAAAAAGGCTTTAGTTTAAAAATGATTCAGGGAGTTCAAGCTGAAGCCTATATCTGATCCAAACCACATACAGTACCTCACATGTCTCAAGGAGTCACAACTGAAGCCTTTATCTGATGGCCCACCACATTCCTCCTCCTCTGTGAAGCTTTAAGCTGCATTAACCCCTGCTCTGCCACAGACTGATGTAACAGTCCAGAATACCTATACTTTCTCATTTTTCAGTAATGGCAGCCTAAGTGATAAACTTTCTTTTCCTTGTGAAGAGGAGGGAGGTGGGCTACACTGCATTTAATGGACAGGATGCGGTGAGATGTTATTCAGCTCCAACCATCAATCAATCAATCAGTCAATCAATCTTTATTTTACCAGGTGAATCACCATTGAGTGAATTTGATTTCAAGGTGGACCTGGGAAGTTAAGATAAGTATAATGTACAATAAGAAAACAGTATACATAATACAGAATATGGGTACACAGGATGAATACATAACGATGTGTGACTTATACAATAGAGAAATCTGGAGAACAATAGTCTGAGAGGGCAAAAAAGTCCATAAACAATATGTATAAGTAACTTGTAGTTTACAATATTTACAAATGCCTGCAAGCAGTACTATAAGACTATCCTTGAAGCAACATATAAATAAATACTAGGATACCCATTGAGTGCCTCACATATGAGGAGGGATGAGGAAGTGTGGATATTATGCATAGTAGGAGGGAGGAGGAAAGAGCAGGATGCAGAGGAGACAGGAGGAAAGAGGAGATACAAAGCAATGGGAGGCAACCAATGAAAGCAGAAAAGCTGTGCTGCATTAAGAAACATTGCCTGCATTCCACAGTCCCCTTTGTCTACTGATGTAATTGCCCTACATCAGCATAGCTCTGATATGCAACTGTAACAAGCATTTGTCAATGCCAAAAGTTTGCTTGCTAGCATTGGCATTGGTAGTGTAGGAGTTAGAGAGCTACATAATAGGAATGGGAGTGAAGTACTGAACTGAAGCCAACCCCACCAGCACCCTGCAGAGACTGACAAGCATTAGGGGGTGCCTTTGGGTTGTCAGGCATAAGGGGCATGCCATTTCACCACATCGTAGCCTGCAGACACTGACAAGTGGCATGGTGTGCCTTGGGGTCTTTGGCCCTTATGCGCACCCCATTCCATCAGGAAATATGGTGAGATGGGTGCTGTATAAGAGAATGGGGTGAACTTTGGGGCCGAAGAGTACAAGGCACATCTCAATGCCTCTCACTGGCTGCAGGGTGTGGAATGGTATGAGTATTACAGGCGAGAATCCCAAGTCACACCCCTGATGCCTCTTAATCTCTATAGGGTGGGGCGTTATGGTTGGAAATCCTAATGCTTCAGGCGTTTGTTGGCATTGTCAGTTCAAATTTTCAACATGTTTTTTTTTTTGTGACCCCTGCCTTATGAACAGTGGCAATATCAGTTTGTTAGCCGAAAGCTGGTTTTGCACAGCGACTACACCATTTGGCACCACAGGTGCAAAAACACATTTCAAACAGGATGTGAAAAGTGACAGCTGTACTGTTCATGGGGAAGTGCAAAGAATGGCAATGTTGAAAATCTGCAGTAAAAATGTCAAAAAAGCTGGTGAAGTCATGAGCGTGCGTAGAAACTGCGCAACGCACACCCATACTGCAATTAGTTGTTTTTTTTTACAGCACATTGTCAACATAGGCATTTTGGAACCTCTGCTCATGAACAGTGTCACTGGGATTTTCTTAATCTGTCCCAAACAGTGATTTCTCACAGCGACCACGCATTTCTGCGCTGGAAGTGCGAAAACACATTTCGGCCATGGTGTGAAAAATGACAGCTTTACTGTTCATAACAAAGTGTGGAAAAATGCCAGTGGTGAAAATCTGGACTGAAAATATTACAAATCCATGAACTTACGAGGGTGTGTGGAAACTGCACAATGGTCGCTCGTAACACAGTCATTTTATGGACTTTTTTCACCAAATTTTTAACATGGCCATTTTAACACCTCTGCTCATGAACAGTGTCAGTGTGATTTTCTTAATCTGTTCCAAACATTGATTTTGCACACCAACTGCGCCATTGTACACTACATGTGTGGAAACATGTTTTGGACGAGATGTGAAAAATGACAGCTGTACTGCTCATAAGGAGGAGTGGTAAAATAGCAATGTTGAAAATCTAGAGTGAAAATATTGAAAATTTGCTAACTTACAAGCATGCGTAGGAACAGCGCAACGCATGCTCATAAAACAGTCAGTTTTGGGAATTTTTTCACCAAATGTTCAACATAGGGTTTTTGGGGGCCTACCTCATGAACTGTGACACTGTTGTTTCATAAATCGGTCCCGAAAGGTGGTTCCATGCAATGACCGCAAAATCACCTTTCCGGGCCGAATAACAAAATGACAGTGACAGAATTCATGAGGTGGGGTCCCAAAAACCTCATGTTGAAAATTTGGTGAAAATATTTCCCAAAATGCCTGAGATATGCATCAAAGTTGAAAAAACCCTATTTATTCCATTATACAGCTTACTGGCATTTCCTCAGTTCGTGGTCAGCTTTGAAGAGTACAGACGTGTTCCCAGTCCACCAAAGATCGTCATGCTGGACTCCGTAGGTAAGTATGGGATGGGGGGTGTGGGGAGGTAAGTGCGCAAGGGTGGCGCGGGTGGGGTCAGGACAGTCCAGCGGGGAAGGTTTTTTCTTGCAGGTTTTTTAGGCAGAACTTGTGCCACGCTGGGGTGGCTCCCAGCGTGGCAGCTGGAAAACTGTTTGGGGGGCAGTGGAGCCAACGGGGGATTGAGCACCCTCATCAGCCATACGGACTGTTGCCACACTGGGGTGGGCTCCCAGCATGGCACCTGTAACTCTGTTGGGGGGGAGCGCAGTAGAGCTGACGGGGGATTGGGCACCCCCATCAGCCATACAGTATGTGTGTGGCGGAGAGTGCATGAGCACGCAATATGCGTGCATGTGTGTGGGGGGGACACATGCATATGCACTATCTTATCGCTGCTCACTGAAGCGGAACTGTACCTTTCAACTGTACACCACTGCATTTTCAACTGCTGTCATAGACAGCTGCAGCATTCATTGGTGATCTGTGGCCATGCCTGCAAACATAGTAACTGCATTGGAAGACGGGGTGCCACAGCTTCTGAAACTCAGATGATGGCACTATGTTTCTTGCACATGAGTGCAAGCAAACATAATAATTAGGCAGGGCATCCTCTGTAAATGAAACAGAATAAGCTTCCATTTCACTGCTTTCTTTAATCGTAGTCAGAAAATGCTATTCAACACCTAATTAAGAACAGAATATCTCAGAAATTGGGGACAGAGAACTCATTACTGTATTTAAACAATGTTACAATTTCAGAAAGAAACAAAAATGTTTTGTTTGTGTTCTGCTAGGATAAGCCCTATTTGCATGCCTCAGTTTTCCTTCATGCCTGTCCTTTGCAACACAAATCTTTTGCAGACTGTAACACTTCTTGTTCCACAAAGGAAAAACAAGTAATGGAAAGTCAAAAGGACAAATGGTCGCTAATGCTGTAAACTTCACTTTCCAAGGACTTCTTTCTCTTAAGCTGCATTGCAAAAAAGTCACTACTGCTGTTTAATGACATCCTGTGGCTGGAACCATATGCATTCAAGTACACCTGCTCAAGGTCCCACGTCATTACTGTTCATGTCTGTGGAAAACAAAACAAAACAAAAACATCTGTACCATTGCACATACCTGTAGTCCATTAAAGCTAACAGGCGCAACTTGTTAATTCACAGCATGACAGAATATATGTTAAAAAAATCCAAGCAATTTGACATGCATTTCATTATTGCTAGTGTTACAGCAAATCAGTGCTGTTATGAAAGGTTGTTTTAAATGTACCAGTGTTTTAAAACATGCCCTGATTATTTACTTGTTTATTTGAACATTACATCAAACATATGTCAAGACAGACCCTCTGAGTTAATAGAGTATCTGGTTTTCATAGAGGGGTTATCTTAGAACAGCATGGTGCAGAAAGTGCTTACTTTATAGTGCCGAACGCTCATATACACACATGCTAGTTCTAGAAGAATATACTAATGCAGTGGAGTTAAACAGGATGCAATGCTCTTTTCACAGTTTTTGCCAGTGATATGGTGCAGAATACTGCAATAAAACAACTCCACCAATGACAATTACTCCAATTTGTCACAAAGAGCACTACATCATGGCTGACTCCACTGTACAAACCAGGCACAGTCTGCTAGGGTACCTGTCAGTCTGCACCTGGTCTCTGTTTATCACGCAGAGACACATTGGCTCCAAACTGGAACTCTCTGAAAGTAATGCCAGTTCTGTAATGCCATGGAAGAACCCTAGCTGATCCCTGCAAGACATATCATACTGGGGACAGTCGTGGGTGGTTGCGGGCGCGCCGGGAGGGATGCTGAGACTGAAAATGCCAGTGGGGAGGGCGCAGGATCAATCCCTCTGCCCTCCCTCCCTCGCATGCCCACTGGCCCTGGTGCTCTTGCTCATTTGTGACTCTCCTCCTGCACATGGTTCACTCATGTAAAATACCTGTAGGTCTCTGGCATGTCACGTCTGACTTTGACAAGGCTTTTCTAATTTACCAGTAATAGTCTATTTTCCAATTCCATAATCACTTAAACACCTAAAAAAACTCCTGTTCTAACCATAACTGAAAAAAATGAATAAAATAATAAGACAGACTGGAAACACTGCTGGCATTTCAACAAACCAGTGACCTAGAATGAAGAAAGACATTTATACATTTATGTAATTGTCAGCTCACCCAAAGTTGCTCAGGGCTTGTTCAAGCAGTTCGTTCTTTACTAGGTTCAGAGGGGGAGTGAAAACCTCATTCAAGTGGGAGATCACAGAGTTGCAGAACTGGTGAAATGTGTCAAACTGCATTTTGCTTCCTGCTGTGTTCTGCTCTTCCTCTTTTCCTGCTGTTTCCACCCTTCCCTTCCCTCCCCCCTCTCACTAGCCACCTGTCTTTAATTCCATTTGTCGGGCAGCTGAACGCGAAGGACAGCCCTGCTGCCACTGTCACAACTGGCCCCCAACTTACGGCGCCGGACGATAAGAGGCAGTTGTTCATTCATTATTCTCCCACTTCAGCCGGGGGAGGGGGAGGGCGCAGTGGTTTACTACCCCACACTGCTGCTCATACGGATTGTGTCTGTTTCTCTTCACAGTGGCACTGAAGAACTGGAGCAGTGAACAAGCCAACAGCGTGTCTCGAGGCTCCCCTGCACAGCTCTAGCAGTGCGTTTCTTGTAACTGCTCAGGAGCCGATGAGTAAGTGAGCTTCCTCTGCTCACGGCACCGCTGCCTCCCCACCCAGGCTTCCCGCCACCCCCCTCACCCCCATGCAGGGCAGCGCCACTCCTTGATGGTTTCTCCAATCCCACCATGGACTGCGGTGATGATGGGGGGATGCTGAGGCAGAGGGAGAATTACTGTCCTGCCATCAGGGGTTTCGGAGGCTGCACATCTGACTGCTGGCATCTGGACAACTCTCAGAGGTACTAAATAAATTAAAGGAGGACAAACATGGCAAATGCATCCCTCATCCAGTCCGCACACACGATTAGTATTAGCCCCTCATGCAAGCCAAAATTTTTAGGTGAGCAGACTTTGGGAAAATGGGGAGATACTTGAAAGAGGCATTAAGGGGAATGGGACAGGAATCAGGGGTTGAGGAACAGTGGGCAGTATTTAAAATGGGGATTATAAGAACAACAGAATTATGCATTAAGCAGGTTAGCAAGTGGAAAAGGAAGAGGAGACCATTATGGTTTTCCAAAGAGGTAGCAAAGAAAGTGAAAGCCAAAAAGATTGCATTCAGGCAATACAAAAGACACAGGCAGAAGGGATAGGGAGAAGTACCAGAGAAACAAAGGGAGGCAGGGAAGCGGTAAGGGAAGCCAAAGCTCAGACAGAAGAACACATTGCAAAATCAGTGGGTAAAGGGGACAAAACCTTTACAGGTACATAAGGAAAAAGAAAGACAAAGGGAGGGATAGTGAGACTGAAGGGGAGGATGGGAGCCATGGAGGATGACAACAGTAAAGCTGACATATTGAACAGGTATTTCTGCTCAGTCTTTACTAAGGAAGAGGGGGGTTAATGGGTCTGAAGGGAGTACAAGGGGTGAGAATGGTGCAGAAATGGACACAAGTCCCTTTACACGAGAAAGAGTCCTGAAGGAACTGGAAGCAATAAGAGCTGATAAAGCAATGGGGCCAGATGGGGTGCACCCCAGGGTCCTTAAAGAACTAAGAGAGGTGGTGGCTGAACCTCTGGCTATCCTCTTCAGCCAATCACTGGAAACAGGGGAGGTACCCAAAGACTGGAGGACAGCAGATGTAGTCCCCTTATACAAAAGTGGGAACAAAGAGGAAGCAGGGAACTACAGACCAGTCAGCCCACCGGTAGGGAAAGATCATGAAGCACTACTGAAGGAGAGATTGGTGGAACATCTGGCTGTCAATGGACTACAGGACCCAAGGCAGCCTGGTTTCACCAGGGGAGGTCATGTCAGACCAACCTCATTGAATTTTTGACTGGGTGACTAGGGAGGTGGATCAGGGAGGGCAGTGGACATGGCCTATCTGGACTTCAGCAAGGCCTTGACACTGTGCCACAGAAGACTATTACACAAACTGGGGAATATGGTGTGGGCAGGACAGTAGTGTGGTGGGTAGGTAACTGGCTGGGTGGCAGGACACAGAGGGTGGTGGTAAATGGCTGTCACTCCACAGAGGGAAGAGTGACCAGTGGGGTACCACAGGGATCAGTGCTGGGACCGGTCCTATTCAACATCTTCATCAGTGACATTGCACAGGATCTAGAAGGCAGAATTTCACTGTTCGCTGATGACACAAAGCTCTGTAACAGAGTAGACACACCAGAGGGTGTAGACAGAATGAGATGGGACCTGCAGAAACTTGAAGAATGGTCAAGGGTTTGGCAGTTGAAATTCAATGCAAAGAAGTGCAAGATAATGCATATGGGGCACAAAAACCCTGGCACAATATATCAGTTGGGGGGTGAGGATATAGCATGCACCAAGCAGGAAAGGGCTCTTGGGGTTGTCATCTCTGATGACCTCAAGGTAGGGAAACAGTGACAAGGCATCAGGTAAAGCAAATAGGATGCTGGGATGGTTAGGCAGGGGCATCACCAGCAGGAAAAGGGAGGTCATAATTCCGCTATACAAGACACCAGTGAGGCCCCACCTGGAGTACAGTGTACAGTTCTGGAGACCATACCTACGTAATGACATAGACAGGGTAGAGAAGGTTCAGAGGAGGGCAACAAAGATGGTGCATGGGTTGCATCACAAGTCCTATGAAGACAGGTTGAAGGAACTGAACATGTACTCCTGGAGGAGAGGAGGAGAGAGGGATATGATAGAGACATACAAGTATCTTACAGGGAGGAACAGGGTGCAGGAAAACACTATTTTAAGCGAAAAAGATGTTTCAGGACTAGAGGGCATGGGATGAAGTTGGAGGGAGGACGATTCAGAGGAAACATGAAAAGAATTTCTTCACAGAATGGGTGGTGGACAAGTGGAACACCCTGCCAGAGGAAGTGGTGGGGGCTGAAACAATCACTGGATTTAAGAATGCATGGGATAGACATAAAGGAATTCTAGAGGTCAGGGGTAAGGGGAAATAGACTTCTAGGAAAACAAACTGAACTTACAAACTCAAATGGCAGACTAGGTGGGCCATAGGCCCTTATCTGCCGACACTGTCTATGTATCTATGTATCTATGTATAAGCCAGCAGGATGACCAAATGCATTCAGCTCTCTCTTCACAGAGCCACAGCAGTGTAGGACAGCAAGACCTTCTCCTTATACAAGCAGCTGCATGATGTTGAGAATGTGTGTATTGGTGGGGGGACAGCAGATCTTTTCTGTTTTCATGATGGTTATGTACTTTTTTAAAGGGCAGGACAATGCTGGATTCTACTACATAATTTCCCCATGCTTTCTTCTCTAAATTGTCTCCATGGAATATTATAAAACCAGCCAAGGTCCCATTATATTCTCTTGTGTCCCCAAATGACATTCTGTAAAGGAGGAGGGGAAGGGACGTGGTCCAACAACTACTATAGAACTGAAGCACTGCTGCCCACAGTCTCACCACTGCATTCTCTTCAACCTGCCCATGGATGGCTTTCCCGTATTGTGGTATATACTGGTACACAGACTTCAAAGACACAAGAGAGCTGAGAAAGCCACTGCACCAATAGAAGGTCATTATCCAGTATAGCTTTCAGCATGCCATGAAAACTTAATTCGACTTGCGTGCATGTGTCTGTGTGGGGAGGGGGAATGCCAGTAGAAGGTCATTATCTGCACTGCTAAAAATAATAGATTACTGGTATAGCTTTCAGCATGCTGTGAAAACCTAACTCAACTTTCATGGCCTCATGTGTGTGTGTGTGTGTGGAGAGGGGGGGACACATGTGCACGCATGATCTTAGCTGCTCACTGAAGTGGAGCTCTGCCTTTCAACTGTATGCCACTGCATTTTCAACTGCTGTCATAGACAGCTGCAGCATTCATTGGTGATCTGTGGCCGCACCTGCAAACACAGTAGCTGCATTGGAAGAGGGGGTGACACACCTCCAGAAAATCGGATGATGGCACTATGTTTCTTGCACATGCGTGCAAGCAAACATAAAAATGTACAGCTTGTGTTTTTTCTAATTGAGACCTATGGGTCCCATGTTCTTACCTGTGCTTACCTGTGGAATGCAAACAGTTTCCCTTTAAACAGTTGCTGACTCGTAGTGTTGCCCTAGTCTTGAAACTCTTTCTCAAAGCATAACACAGAGACTTGTTGGCGTGTAAATTAATTCCCTTGCCTTGAAAGACAGTGTAGAAGTTAGAGTAGTGGCATTTGAACTCTAGGAACATCACACCACACAAGCACCAAGATTATGGAATGTTTCTACCCTAATGCTGCAATTCCTTTTTTGTGTGAGCTTACGCCTGTATGTGAGTTACTGTGGGGCCCTTCATTGTCAAATGGACCAGCCAAGAGTCTTAAAATGTTTAGTACCACAGAGCAACTAACGTACTAATAAGTATCAGACAAATTCCAATTTTATTTAACAGTTTACTCTCCACACAAAGTTTTCCAGTCAAGACATAGGGATTTATTTCACCCACAGTACTCTGTCAGAAGGTGCTTACATGGTGCTACCACAAGCAGCTCCCCCCCCCCCCGGAAGGTATTTATATCAGTTTTGGGGCTTTCAGATTTTATTACCCATTTCTCATACTCTCAGAGTCATGAAGTTAACATTACAATCATGACATGATTCATTTTGCATGCATTGTATACACAATCACTGACTACGTGGGCAGATAAACTGTATGAGAACTCCATGTACAACACTAACAGTCTAGTCAGCAGTGCCTGGCACACATGTGTGACCCCAATAGCAGCATATGACACTGACAATTTTGCTGGAGGATATTTCCTTGACACTACCACTGCACAGTTTTTCTACCTCTATAGAGCACCCCATCTGCCCACCTTGCATCAGTTCGGTGTGTTGTGTTCCCACTAGGCATTTTTCACTTAACATTAGGCTTTACTTTATGAAGATCAAGTAGGTGTCCTTGGATACACATTTTCTCTGGACTCACTCAGGTTCCCATTCTGGTAGATTTGGTTAGATCCATTCCAGATCTCTCTTTCACCCTTTTCACCTTAGGTACATCTCATTTCACAGGACCCAAGGCAAGGGTTCCTTCAGTCCTTCTTTGGACCATAAATTCCTCTGACTTCAGGTGTCCCTCTCTCGATTGACTCCTTCCAAAAGATATTTAATACCACTCTATGGATGCTTTTCTGCTCTGTCCTTATATATCTTTTTCTCATCTCTCAGGCAGCTCAGCTGATCTCCCCCTTTTGGCTGCTGCTAGCCCTCTGGGAATTGAGACCTGATAGGCAACCTGAACCACATCCTAGAGCTGGAGTTCTTCCAGCACTCCAAGCCTGGTAGGTAAATCCCTGACCCAATACACCCACAGGACAGAGCCCAGTCCAGAGGCTGGGCTGTCAGCTCATGACTGCACTCTCTAGTCTGTCTCCTTAAAGCAACTCCTGCCTCCAACTTTTTCAAACTGACTAGAACATTATAGCTGTCTCCACTTAGCTTTTCTCCTTATAATTGCACCAGGGGCTTCCTGTGACTTGCAACTTTTAATCATTATTCTCTCAGACCATTTTAGTAACATTTGGTAAGGGGATAATATATAACTTTGTGCTGCAACCCTACCTGTTACCTAAAGGTTCTTTTTTTGCTAGTAATGTTATGAATAAGAGAGTTGAGATCTGAACTGGGATCTGCATGTTGACATGCAGTATATGTGTTAAGAAGGCATCAGGTGAAGGGGTGCTGCTTTGAAAATTCTATGGATAAATTTTGCAGGTACATTATGTTTTCAGTAATATGCTGCACATACAAGTTTTCCAGTCAGCATGCTACACTTATGAAGTTTGGGCATGGAAACTACTATATGGCAGAAAAACCAAGATATTCCTGTCACTACTGTTTCTCTACTGATGCAATCACTCTTGTGCAATCTTCTGAGCATATGCGAAGTGTTTGCAAAACCCATTGGCTAGAGCTTGGCCAGAGCTTGAGATCTTTTCCTTCATTCAATTCCTCCCACTGCCTACCAGGACAATATGTAGTGTGCTTATTATCGCATTACATAACTGCATATGAGGTATGTATGAGGTATGTAGGGAAGAGCAAGAGGGTGCAAAACCGTGAAAGGGTGTATGTGCAGTAGTGCACCCTCTCACTCTCCCAGGCAGAGGATAAGACCTGTGCTGGGACAGAGGGCCAGCAAGCAGTTGCCGTGGCTTGATGGGATGAGCCACTGGCAGCAAGGGAAGCAGGCAGTGCATTTGGGACTGGGTTTTGACTCCTGGTCCCAGACACATGTATTTTGTTATTTTTCAAATCTTTTACAATTTCAACTGTAACCCCTTCATCTGTAGTTAGTTATTTTAGATGGGGGGTTGGGGGTGCAGCCCCTCATAACAGGGGTGTGAGGGCAGAGTCCCCTGCAAAACAAAGACTTATGACAGTGGCAATATATTGTGCTGCATTGGCAGCATGGTATATTGCTGCAGCATTATGTCTTGAGACATTATGACCCCGAGCCCTCACAGTGCCATGCCTCAGCTCTTTCCCAACTGAATTCCATTAAAGTGAAGACTCCCCAAAAGGTATCCATACTGAGGTTTATTTGCTAGGAAAGATCAGTTGGGTTAGTGTAACTGTAGAAGAAATATCAGTAGTAAAACTGAAGTTACAGGTGAGAAACTGTATTGCAGTTGCTGTGATTCCTTTTAGGTAGTCACACTTATGCAGACTGCTAGCTTGTACCAGAGCTAGAAGGGACTAAACCAACAGTTCAAAAGAGACTGCTGGAAAGAGGACGTAATAGTAACATCCCTGTAAAGTACATGCACATAGAGGTTGTAATGAGTCATGAAAGTGTGGGAAGATGCCTAGATAGCATACTTATAAATCTTACTGATCAGGATGACCCTAGCGGCAGTGGCAGAGACAGCCATATGCCAGTCTGAGTGCGCTTTAATACTCACAGGAAGTGTATGAAAGGCCAACCTGTAACAACATTTTAAAACAGGATTCAGTTTAATAAAAAATGGTCTTCTAGGAGGCAATCTGATCTCTGCACTATTTGGTGTGGGTCATAAATATTGTGAAGTGAACCCTTGAAACTCATCCATTCTCTGGTAGAAAAGGAGAGCATGTCTGACATTCAGATGAAGAGGCTACACCTTAGATGAGCTGGCATGAGGTCTTGGGAAGAATGCTAACAATGCTAAGATTTCAAGATTTTTATTTAAAGAACAGGAAAGGTGGAACAAACCAATGGAACCTGAGCTCATTTACAATGGCTTCTTGACAAAAATAGACTTATCGAGAGCAAGCTCATTTACAGTGGCTTCCTGATAACAACTGGCGCAAAAACTAGCCATTGTTTCTATTACAAACTAAAACAATACAATAGCTTGAATAAGAAGACACATACAGTAATTAAGCTAGATGAAGAACAACAAACTTTGAACTACTTTGCCAAGGTCTGGATAAGGTGAAACTCAAAAAGCACATTGGGGCAGGACATTCTTGTTGCTATCCTTTTTGAAAATCAAACTGGCAGGTTGACCAAGATGACTTGTAGCTTGCTGACCTACCTGACAAAAGAGATACTGTAGCCTCACAAAACAACCCAATACCCTATTGGAGGTTGACTATCTGGCTTGCTCAGCTTAGTAATTCTGCCATCAAACTGATCGCTACTCACATGGAGGCTGCTACTTTCTTGTGCCATCACACGCTTATGCTCACACAGTACAAGGATCATGCTCACACAGTACAGGGCTTCTTGGACAGAGGACTCTCATTAGTCACTCCAGGACAACTTTTCCCCTTTGTATCAGAACATGTTTATTTTTAATTTGGTACAAGTTCTCGGAGGAGGATCCACAAAACAGCCAATAAAATATATTGCCTGGATCTTTTCAAAACATTTCTCAGTCACACATACACGTGTGTATGTATATCTATAGACACTCAGATCGATCTATCTATCTATCTATCTATCTATCTATCTATCTATCTATCTATCTATTTTATTTATTTATTAGCTTTTGGTAACCGGGTAAGTGAGTTATGGCAACAGACCTGCCTATTTTCAGGCACGACCCAGGAGAGCATAGGACATTGGTTACAATATGCAGAAATGCACAGGCATAATATAGGTGTACAGGAGCAAAACAAGATATACATTGGGTAGCACAGTAATAGTTACATAAGGGTACATTTTAGACATAGATCATAATAAGGATGTAAAATAAAGCAATTAGGGTAACCATAAGACAGCTGAGGACAGTAAAGACATCAAGGTTCATAGCCATCTAGACAAGCGTATTGCATAGAAGAACATTAGTGTAGCACTCAGGGTCAGACCCGACAGCCTGCAGTGGGACAAAGCAAATTAAGAGCATTTGCATTGGCCAAAGGCTAGGAGGTGGGCAAACAGCGAGTTTTTGAATTATCGATGGGAGGCTGAAGTTTTCACCATAAGGGGAGTGAGTTCCAGAATTTGGGAGCAAAATGGGCAAATGCCTGTTGACCCATTTTTGTCATGCAAGGTCTAGTGGAGAGCATGAGGGCAGAGGAAGACCTGATGGTACGGGTGTGTGAGGCAGGAGTCAGGAGGTTGGCAAGATAGACAGGGCAGAGAGGTCTAGACAGGGAGTCAATAAAGCAGCCCAGGGAGTAGGCTCGAATATCCTTAGGTGACAGCCAATTTAAGCCAGCGTAAAGGAGACAATGATGGGTAAGACGTGGGGCAGTTAAGGCGAATCTACAGATGTTGTTGTAGACAGTGTCCCATTTGTGAAGTGTAGCAGAGTTTGTAGCAAAGAGGAGGGGCAGAGCATATTGGAGCTGGGGTAAGAGAATTTCTCGCAACAGAAAGTCTAGCAGAAGGAGTGAGGGAGTGGTGCACTCAATAAGCTCCACCAATTTTAGCATTGATGGCACGGCACACCATATTGACATGTTGAGACAGGTCAAGTGTGGGATCCAAAGTGACCCCAAGGTACTTGAAGGACTCAGTGTTTGAGATGAGGGAGCCATCAAGGCATTGAACCCGGAGCCTGTTCGCAGGGGCAGACAGTTTCTTAGAAGATCCAAATAGCATAGCACAGGTTTTTTCTAGGTTCAGGACTTGGTGGTTGCTAGAGAGCCAGGTCTGCAGGAATTGGAAGTCATTAGTGACAGTGGAGTTGATGGCAGCAACCGATTTTGACCCAGAGTAGAGAACAAGGTCATCTGCATACATAAGAGTGCAGCTATGCCGGGACATGGTGGAAATATCATTTAGGAAGAGGGAGAAGAGTAGAGGTCCAAGAGTGGATCCCTGGGGAACTCCACGGGAGATGTTTAGGGTGAGAAAAGGGCCTTGTGAAATGCTACCTCCTGAGTCCGATTGTCAAGATAGCTATGGAACCAGGAGAGGGCTTGGTCAGATGCTCCAATGGATTGGAGCTTCTTTAGCATGAGAGGATGGTGTACCATGTTGAAGGCTTTAGACAGGTCGATAAAGACGGCCCCAGTGAGTAGGCCACGGTCCATATTATTTCTGATGTCATTTGTAAGTTGTGTAAGTGCAGAGGTGGTACTGTGACCGGGTCGGAAACCATGTTGGCACAGGGTTTAAAGATTAAACATGTCAAGGTGAGCAGCAAGCTGGCGGTGGACTATTTTTTCAAGCAGCTTACTGAGAGTGGGCAGAAGAGATATAGGGTGGTAGTTGGACATGAGTTTGACATCGCCCTTTTTGTGTATAGGGATGGTTCTGGCAGTTTTCCAGGTGGATGGGACAGTAGACGTATGAATCGAGAGGTTAAAAGCCAGGTGATAAGTCTGGTCAGCAAGGTGCATACTGCTTAAGTATGCAAGGATGGATTCCCTCAGGCCCTTGACCCCACTTGCTGGAAGGAGTTAAGTAGCCTGAACTTCAAAGATATGTGGTTGGAGCCAGAACGAAAGGAGGGTGGGAGGGGTGAGGGAGGAGAAGAGGAACAGTCAGGTTGTGGGCTAGTTAGAGTAGCGACTGGTGGAGAAGAAAAAAGGGCATTGAAGGCGTTGGCAATGATGCCATGGTTGGTGCAGTGAACACCTTGAATGTTCATGTCAGCTGGATTCTGTTGCTTGTAGTTGCCGAGAATGTCCTTAATTTTGGACCAGTACCTGCACGGATTTGTTGAGGATGTTATTAGTAGGTTCCTATAGTAAGTGCTTTTGGCAATAAGAATTTGTCTTTTGCAGTTGTTACGTAATGCACAATAGTCTTCAAAGTCTACACGGAGGTGGGAGATCTTCCACCTGGACCAAAGTTTGTCCCTAGATTTGAGAAGTTGAAGCAGGGGGCGTGTTAGCCACTTGGTTACTTTCCCTGCCATCCTACATGTGGTGACCGGGATGTGAAGGTTTTGAAGAGAGAGGAGGATGGAGTTGAAATATTCTGTGGCTATGTTAATGTCCTCTGTTTGGTAGAGAGGGGACCAGTCAACCTGGCTATGGTCAGTTAAGAAGTCCCTCATGACTTAGGTGGGAGAGATTAGGAAAGGTTACAGTTTTAGCAGGGAGGGGAGGAATGACAGTGTTCCAGACACAGTAGATGGATAGTGGTCACTAATTGTGTCCAGGTAGCACACCCGGCTGAGGCAACATATTCCGTCCTGTTAGTAAGTATCCAGTCAAGGAGGGTGGCACAGTTTCCCCACGTGAGACCCTTGTGGGTTCATGTATGAGCTGGGATAGATTTGCCTTGCTAGCTAAGGAAGATAGGTTAGCTGAGTTTTTCTCAGACCAGTCAAGGTTAAAGTCACCAAGGCAGATAATGTCATTCTTGCCTGTAACTGTAGGCAGAAGCCCTAGGAGTTCAGTGATGTCTTGTGTAGCATTTTTTGGGGGGATACAAGTACTAAAAATATGGAGTTTCTTTACACCCCCAAGAAGCAGTAGGGAGTGTAGGATTTCACAGTTTGGTAGGAGGGGGTCCTGCAGAAGGGTAATGTTTAGGTGAGTTTTGAAGTAGAGGGCAAGGCCACCTCCCCTTTTAGTGCCAGGATGGTTGATACGAAGCATGTTGTATCCAGGAAAGTGGCACTGAGAGTCAGGCACTGTGGGCTTAAGCCAGGTTTCTGTGATGGCGAGGATGTCTGGGACGTTAGTAGAGATCCAAGCCTGGAGGTCAGGGAGGTTGGCCATATGGCTCCTAGCATTCAGGTGGGCGAAAGTTAGTCCATCGGTTTTAGGGAGAGTGGTGGCCGGGGGGGGCAAGGTTATGACAGGACGCAGAGATGGACCAGGGTTGATCTCAATGTCGCCAGATAGTATAAGAGATAGGGTTAGTAACCATGGCGGGGTGATGAGGTACTCCCTGATAGAGATGCAGGGTGGCGGCTTCAGATCAAAGTGAAGGTATCTGACTATTGGGCTAATACACTTGCTGATGAGAGCGGGGGGGTAGAGGTAGTGGAGTGGCAGTAGCAAGCATGTTGAAGTAGTAGAAGTCAAACTGAGTATAAGTATTGGCAGAAGCTGTTGATGTGTTCAAGCAGTAAAGCTCAAAAAGGATAGGAAGGCAAAGTATTCCCATGAGGAGCGCTAGGAGGGGAGGAGGGGACATTTTTGACTAGAGAAGGGAGTGAGGTAGAGAGGAAAGAGACAGCAGAGGGCTCCTTTAATATAAATCACCAAGTGAAAACAGCTACTAGAGAGCAGTAAAATGTGACAAGTGAGGTATTGGGAGCAAATTGCTCGAACTTAATCAGGCTCCCTCTAGTGGCAAAACAATATAAGGAGCTAATGAAGAAGTTGAGTGTTAAAAAATAAAAATAAAAAATGCACTTTAAAAATTAACAAACAGTCCCCAGTGAGATTTGCACAGGGGGGATTTCAAATAGAACACAGGTCCTGGGCTTGCAGTGACTCTAAGCTTTTAAATACAGTTACAGGCAAATACAAATAGTTTTAGCTGGTTCATTTTAAAACTTTCAAAATCAGGCACAAAAGTAACAGTTCTGCACCGTTTGAGCCTGGGCAGCAACTCGAAGTGCTACTCTGGCCGGGATTCATGCGCTGAGCAGGGCTTGTGGCCATTTCAGAAAAGCGCCAGATGGCCAAAGGTGGTGGCAGCAGCCTGGATCAAGGTAGAAATTACCTGGTGTGTCTCGGGTTCGGGGCTTCTGCTGGCAGGGAGGGCTTCAGGGCAGGCCCTTGCGACCTCCTATGACACACATATACTATATATATATATATATATTATATATATACAGAGTAAATATATATATATATATACTATATATATATATATATATATATATATATATATATATATATATATATGCATACACACACAGTATATAATACATCGTTGGGTCCTTTTCCTCACTGAAAAATATATATATAGATGTATAATCCTTGGTTGAGCCCTTTTCCCCATTGAAAAAGCCATAATTTATTTTTTTGTATATGATGGTAGCCAAGTAGAGTATTGTGACTTTAGCTAGCTGCCTATTCAGGACACAGCAAAAAGTATTCAGCCTTATGTATTATATAAAGCATATAGTGACAAAGTGTGGTACATGAGGAAATACTACTATCTCTGGGTTGAAAAAGCTCATAAAGGCCGTTGCTCTCCAGGCTTGTGGTTTTATGGCTTTCTCAAACCCTGTGTGGTATTAGTTCCTCATATACCACACTTTGCCATCATTTATTCTCTCTAGATAGCTAGATAGATAGCTAAAATAAGTAATGGGTAATGGTAGTATACAACTGTGTATACCCATTGAGGGGGCTAATTAGGATTATAAGGCTACAAGCCCAAAGGGTAAGTGGATTATTGTCCTAATTATCCTCCAAAATGGGTACACTTCCAAGTGTTCTAACCTTACCCATTGATTGTTTAATATAATACATTAAGATGGTTATCATTATTGTGATCACATTTGCGATTATGTTATGGCACCTGAAGATCTCTTGCGGCAAGCAGGTAATTGTGTGTAGTTAGTGCATGTAAGAGTTGAGGGGATTTCGTGGCTTGGGAGGGTTTTCTGTAGATATATTTTTATCTAGGTTCTTCTGTAGCTTGTTATTAGGGTGGAGGGGTGGTTATCTATGTCAGGGAGGGAATTAAAGCAACTGAAGTTCAGGGAATGCAGGAGGGAGTGGAAGCACTGTGAGTCACCTGGAGACAGGGAATGTCACTACACTTCGAACTGGTGTGATCTACAGACCTCCAGCACAAGAGGAGGAGATGAACAGGGTACTAGTGAAAGTCATCCACAATATGACAGCAAAAGATGAAGTGCTGCCAGTGGGAGACTTCAGTATGCCTGATGTGAATAGGAGCACTCGGGCTGCAGCCATGGCCAGGAGCAGAGCCATCCTCAATGCCATGCAGGGGGTGTGCCTAAAGCAGCTTGTGACACAACCCACTAGAGAAGGAGCAGTACTGGACCTGGTACTCACCAATGGGGACAGAGTCACTGATGTAAAGGTGGTTAGCCACCTGGGGTCCAGTGATCATTGTACGGTGTGGTTCAATGGGAGAGCAGTGGTGGAGTCAAACCACTCAAAGACAAGGGCCCTGGATTTCAGATGGGTTGACTTTGCAAAAATGGGGAAATGTCTCAAGGAAGCCCTGGCAAGAGAAGAAGAAGGTGGGGATGTAAAGAAACAATGGGCTAACTTTAAGGGAGCAATAGCAGAGGCAGCAAATATTTGTGTTAGCAATTAAGCAAAACAAAAAGAGAGAGATAAAAACATTATGGTTTCTCAAAAGATGTGACCAGGAAGGTAAGAGAGAAAATGCTAGCTTTCAGGAGGTAGAAGGAAACACAAATGGGGAAGATAGGAAACTATTTGGAAAAGCAGAGGGAGGTGGAGGAAGCAGTCAGGAGTGCCAAGGCAAAAATGGAGGAAAAAACAGCACAGGCAATGAACAAAGGAGACAAAACCTTTTTCAGATACCTTAGTGAAAGAAAGAAGACCAGGGGTGGGATTGTGAGATTAAAAAGGGAGGGAGAGGTGTGTGTGCAGAAGGGGACCTAGAAAAAGCAACAATCCTGAACAAATATTTTTATTCAGTATTCACAGAAGAAAGGGATGGAGATGGACCACTATTGGGTAACAAGAACACCAATGGGAGAGAGGTGGATAGCAACTCATTTATGGAGGAAAGAGTCCTAAAGGAACGTGAGAATCTAAAAGTGGACAAGACTACGGGGTCAGATGAGATACATCCCAGAATATTAAAATAACTTAGAGAGGTGCTGGCAGCACCACTAACAGCCATATTCAACAAACTGATAGAGACAGGGGTGGTTTCAGGGGACTGGAGGAGGGCAAATGTAGTCCCTCTACACAAAAGTGGGAACAGAGAAGAGGCTGACAACTATAGGCCAGTCAGCCTGACCTCAGCGGTGAGGACAGTAATGGAGTCACTGCTAAAAGAAGGAAGGAGGCAGAGGACACCACAAGGAAAGGAAGCAGCTCATGGTGGGGGACTCAATTATTATGGGGATAGAACTGGGAGGAGCAGGGAAAACTGAAGTAAGGTGCCTGCCTGGTGCCATGGCTTGGAGCGACAGGAAGCGCATCCTCAGGATCATGAGAACAGCTGCAGGGGAGTCTGAGCTGGATGTCATTGTCCACCTAGGGACAAATGACTTGGCTAATCATGAGATCAGAGCAGTGCAGAAGGATTTTGTAGAATTGGGGAGGGGCCTAAGACAAGTAGCACACAGTATCCTTCTCAGAGGTGCTGCCCGCAAATGGCATGAGTGAGGCAAGTGCTTTTGCACCATGCAGTTTAATGAATGGTTGAAAAATGGTGTGGAGCACAGGAGTTTGGCTTCACTGGGGACTAGGGTTCCACCTGGAGGACACCAGCCTATACTGGCAGGATGGTCTGCATCTGTCAGGAAGGGAACAAGTCTTTTGGTGGTGGTTTAAATGCTTCATTGTGAAGCTTTTAAACTAGTCAAGAGGCAGGCACTTGGATAAGCAGCAGAAAATCCCAGCCTCCCTACAAAAACAGGGTACTAAATGAGAAAAAGACTGAGGTAGAAAGGTCAGTGGGGATGCTGCAAAAGAAGGTAAAGCCATCACAAAATGGAGAGCAATGAGTACCAATGCCCATAGTCTGAGTAACAAGCTTCCTGAATTAGTGGCCTTGATGGAGGAGGAACATCTGGATATCATGGCAGTCACAGAACCATGGTACACACAAAACCATGACTGGGACATTAACATACCAGGATACACTATCTATAGGAGGGACAGGAAGGGTAAAAGAGGAGGAGGAGTAGCTCTTTACATAAGGGAAGGAATCAAAGCAACAGAACAAAAGGGAAAACAGGGAGGAGAAGAAGCACTGCAGGTAAATTTGGAGACCAGCAATGGCACCACAATAGCACAGGGGTTGTATACAGACCCCCTTCTCAGGGGGAGGAAATGGACAAGGAAATGATAGAAAGAATACTTAGAATGGCAGAAAAAGGGGAGATATTGCTGATGGGTAATCTGAATATGCCAGATGTTAACTGGAGTGCAGTTACAGCAGTCACTTTGAAGAGTGGGGTTATTCTAGATGCCCTACAGGGGGCATGCCTTAGACAACTAGTATTGGAGCCCACTCAAGAGGGAGCAATCTTAGACCTGGTTCTCTCAAATGGAGATGAAGAGAGGATCACAGATGTAGAAGTGGTAGCCATCTGGGAACTAGCGACCATCGAACAGTATGGTTCACAATAAACACAGCAATAGAGTCAAGCCATACAAAGACAAAAGTACTGGACTTTAGGAGGGCTGACTTTGCCAAAATGGGTGAGTGCCTAAGGAATGCACTAGCAAATGGGCAGGAAGGAGGGGTGGAAGAACAATGGGGAATAATAAAAACTGCCATCAGAGAGGTAACAAGCCTTTGTGTGAAGCAAATAAACAAAACAAAACAATGTAAGAAACCACTATGGTTCTCAAAGGAAGTGGCAGTGAAGGTTCAAGAGAAAAAGAAAGCATTCAGGAAGTACAAGGAATCACGGAAGGAGCAGGACGAGAGGACTGTATCCAGTTAAAGCAGAAGGAAGCTGGGAAGGCAGTCAGAACAGCAAAGGCCCAAACCGAGGAAAAGATAGCCAACTCACTTAAGAAGGGAATAAAACCTTTATAGGTAGATCAGGGGAGTGAAGGAAGACCAAGGGAGGTTAGTGAGGCTTAATAAAGAGGAGGGAGGGTGGGCAGAGGGTGACTGTGAAAAGGCAGAGATACTAAACAAATATTTTTGCTCCGGTATTTACAAAGGAAGTGGGAGGTACCTAAAACAAACAGTAGAAACACTCTAGATACAGAAGTTGATACCAGCCCATTTATAGAAGAAAGGGGTCTGAAAAGAATCTTAAAACTGAAGGTGGACAAAGCAATGGGGCCTGATGGAATTCATCCCAGAATCTAAAAGAACTAAGGGTAGAAACTAGTGACACCACTGACTATCCTCTTTAACAAATCATGGGAGGATGGGTGGTACCGAGGACTCGAGAAGGAGCAGATGTGATTCTCCTTCACAAAAGTGGGAGCAAGGCAGCAGCAGAAAACTACAGACCTGTTAGTTTAACCTCAGTGGTGGGGAAAATGATGGAATCACTTCTGAAGGAAAGAATTGTTGAGTATCTAGAGGCCAGAGGGGCTCAGGACCCAAGGCAGCATGGATTCACAGCGGGAAGGTCATGCTAGACAAATCTGATAGATTTCTTTGTCTGGGTGACCAAAGTAGTGGATCAGGGAGGGGCTGTGGACATGGCCTACCTAGACTTTAGCAAGGCATTTGACACAGTCCCACACAAAGATTAAAATACAAGTTAGCCAGCCTGGGAGTGGGTCCCAAGATGACAGCCTGGGTAAAGAATGTCTGGAGAATAGGACACAGAGAGTAATAGTAAATGGAGTCACTCTGAAGAAAGGGGGTTACTAGTGGGGCTACTGCGGGTTCAGTATTAGGACTGGTGCCTTCAATGTCTTTTATAAATGACATTGCAGAGGGACTGGAAGGAAAAGTATGTCTCTTTGCAGATGACACAAAGATCTGCAACAGAGTTGATGAACAAGGTGGGGTGGAAAGGATGAGAAGGGACTTGGCAAGGTTAGAGGAATGGTCAAATGTATGGCAGCTTAGATTAAATGCTAAGAAGTGCAAGGTAATGCACCTGGGAAACAAAAACCCAGGGGAAGAGTACACAATGGGGGGGTGAGATACTAACAACAACAAAAAGGAAAGGGACCTAGGGGTAGTCATATCAGATGACCTAAAGGTGGGCAAGCAATGTGAGAGGGCAGCAGGAGGGCTGGGGGATACTAGGATGCATAGGGAGAGGCATCACCAGTAGAAAACAGGAAGTTATTATCCCTCTGTACAGACAGTTGGTGAGACCCCATCTGAGTACTGCATACAGTTCTGAGACCCAATCTCGCAAAGACATAGACAGGATGGAGGCTGTCCAGAGGAGGGCAATTAAAATGGTGCAGGGTCTGCACCAGAAGACATATGAAGAGAGACTTAGGAGCTTAATACATGTATTTCTAGGAAAGGAGGGAGAGGGGGACATGATAGAAACTCTGCAAGTACCTCAAGAGGATCAACAAAGTCCAAGAGGGTAGCATCTTTCAAAAATGAGGTGTGCAAGAACAAGGGGCACAATTTGAAGATTGAAGGGGTGGCTCAGAGGTAATTTAAGGAAGATTTTTCACAGAGAGGGTTGTGGATGCATGGAACTGCCTTCCGGAAGAGGTTGTGGAGTCAAAAACAGTGGTGGAATTCAAGCATGCATGGGACAGTCATAAGGCAATTCTAGGGGGTGGGGGTAGGAAGAGGTAGGCTGCTGATTAACTAGGATCTGCAGCTTATCCATTAGATAGGGAAATGGGCAGATTGGGTGAGCCAAGCAGTCCTTATCTGCTGTCAAAATCTATGTATGTTTTCTATGTTTCTATAAGAAAGTATTGTGATATTTCTTGAATCCAGTGGAGCACAGGATCTGAGGCAGCATGGATTCATAGAGGGGAAGGTCTTGTCAAACAAATCTGATAGATTTCTTTGACTGGGTGACCAAGGAAGTAGATCAAGGAGGGGCAGTGAATGTGGTCTACCTAGATTTCAGCAAGGCCTTCGACACTGTCCCACATAGTAGGTTGGTAAATATGTTGGGCAGCCTGGGAGTGAGCCCCAAGTTTTTAAACTGGGTCAGAAACTGGTTGAGTGACAGGACACAGAGGGTGGTGATAAATGGCATTTAATCAGAGGAGAGGGAGGTGACCAGCAGGGTGCCACAGGGATCCATGCTGGGACCAGTCCTCCTTCATGTCTTCATAAGTGACATTGCAGAAGGGCTGGAGGGGAAAGTTTGCCTCTTTGCAGATGATACTAAGATCTGCAACAGGGCTGACACTCCGAGGGTGTGTGGAAAAAATGAGGTAGGACCTAAACATGCTTGAGGAGTGGTCAAGAGTGTGGCAGCTAAGATACGATGCAAAGAAGTGCAAAATCATGAATTTGAGGCACAGAAATTCAAGGGAGTAGTACAAGATGGGCAGAGGTACTACTGGCCACCAGTTAAGAAACAGATGTGGGGGTAATCATATCTGATGACCTAAAGGTAACAAAACAATGTGAGAAGGCTGTGGGGAGAGCCAATGGGATGCTAGTGTGCATAGGGAGAGGTGTCACCAGCAGAGAAAAGGAGGTAGTTATGCCACTGTGCAGATCACTAGTGAGACCTTATCTGGATTACTGTGTCCCGTTTTGGAGGCTGCATCTCTGGAAGGACATAAAAAAGAGGCAGTCCAGAGAAATGCAACAAAAATGGTGCAAGGACTGCACCAAAAGTCATATGATGAAAGACTACAGGACCTCAGTATGTATTCTCTGGAGGAGAGAGGGGTGATATGATAGAGACATTAAAGTACCTAAGGGATATAAACAAGGTACAGGAGGGTAGCATCTTTCAGAAATGGTGTACAAGAACAAGGGGGCATGATATGAGGCTGGGGGGGTAGGCTCAGGGGCAATGTGAGGAAGTACTTTTTCACAGAAAGAGTAGTGGATGCTTGGAGCAGCCTCCCTGTGGAAGTGGTGAGGGCAAAAATGGTAGGGGAAATTTAGGAATGCATGGGATATACAATACATAAGAGTACTCTTGCAGCAGTGAAGAGAGGGTAAGTCGCAGATCAGCTAGGGTCTGTGGTATTGCATTGGGTAGGGAAGAGGGTAGACTGGGTGGGCCCCACGATCCTTATCTGCTGTCACCTTCTATGTTTCTAAGTTTTGGCTAGCTTCCTAATGCTGTGTTAATTGTGTTATTAGTGTTGTTTCATAGTCTTTAATGTAGTGCAGGTGTATACTTTTTTATTAGTGCAGATATATAGTTCTACTTGTTTGTTTAATGTAGGTTTATAGCTTTATTAGTGAATGTATATAGCTGTAATTTTTTAATTAGTGCAGGTATATACTTTTTTTATAATTACAAAAAAAAGGGCACCAGGATAGAAGTGGTGGTGCTGATAAATCTCAGAACAAGAAATTAAACAAATCAGATAGCACCCACCACAAGCAAAGAGAACACATGGGCCCGGATATTCAAACTGCGCCATTCTGAGGCGCAGAAGCCCTTGCGCTCACTAAAATAGTTGTGAGGGTGTGGCAGGCGTATTCAAAGGGTTGCGTGTTGAGCAACTCCATGAATATCACCCAGCCACAGCCACTGTGCAGCGCTATGGAACTTGCGCCACCGCAAGTTGTCAGGTGGAGCTATTCAACTTGCGGTGGCGCAAGTACCATTGCGCCATGCGCAAAATCATGATATTCAAAAGATGACATGCAAATGGGACCATAATTCATGCAAGGCACGGGGGGGGGCATTTGCATCTGATTATGGCCCCATTTGCATTCCATTAGCATGTAGGTGTGCTGATCCCCGAGGACTTGCGCCTGGCCACCCTGCCAGGCAGCAGCCGTCGGGGACCGACGCACCCTGCAGCCCGATCACAGTTAGAATGTCATAGGAACCCCCCGAACACTTTCCTAATGCCCGATCGTGGGCAGAATGTCATAGGAACCCCCCCGAACACTTTCCTAATGCCCGATCGCGGGCAGAATCATCATAGAACCCCCATGCCCGATCGCGGGCAGTAAGTAAAATGCCCACCCGAATATCTTCCTGGTGGTCCAATGGACCATATTGCCCGATCGCAGGCAGAATGTATATTGACACTTCACCCAAACATCTCCTGGTGTCTAAGTGTCCCCCACCCCACCCACCGGCGAAGCCTACCCCGCTCCCCGGCGGCTGGCGGTGGCAACATCCACCCGCCTGCGCCCGCGCCACCCTGACTGGGATGTTTGCGTTGGGGTGTCATTATACATTCTGCCCGCGATCGGGCATTATGGTCCACTGGACCACCAGGGAGATATTCAGGTTGGGGGCACTTTACTTACTGCCCGCGATCGGGCATTGGGAGGGTTCTTATGACATTCTGCCCGTGATCGGGTATTAGAAAAGTGTTTGAGGGGTTCTTATGACATTCTGCCCGCGATCGGGCATTAGGAAAGTGTTCAGGGGGTTCCTATGACATTCTGCCCACGATCAGGCATTAGGAAAGTGTTCGGGAGGGTTCCTATGACATTCTGCCCGCGATCAGACATTACGGTCCACTGGACCACCAGGGATGTAAACGGGAAGGGGGCCACATCGATGCCCGCAATCGAGCTGGTGGGGGGGCACAGGGACTGAGTTGGGGGCCAGCCACGGGTGGCAGCTGCTGTGTTGCACCCTGCAATACAGCAGCTCACCTGTGGGTGGCCCTCAACTTAAGCCTTTTTTTTTGGGTTCAAAGTTGTGCAGGCACAGGTTGGGGGTTGCGCCTGCACAATTCTGCACAGCCCGACTGAATGCTCGGGCTGTGCAGGTTGTCATCAGTTCCTCCCCTCCAGTTGAGCATGCATTCATTTGCATTTGCGCTGTTGCTCCAGCCTGTTTTCGGTGCGCGCTTCTTCTCTGCTGAATATCGCCAGGAGATGGCAATGTAGGACTTGAGCATCTCGTCAACCCTGTTGCATGGGCGCCCTTTGAATATCCCACCCATGGTTTTACTTGTTTTTAAATCATTTGTTTTAAAATAGCAGTACAAACTTTATAAAAATGAACTAACGTTTCCCAAGGACAACGCCCTGCTTCATCTCTGATGAAGCAGGGCGTTGTCCTTGCGAAACACTAGTTCATTTTTGTAAAGTTTGTACTGCTATTTTTAAAATAAATGGTTTAAAACAAGTAAGAAACCATGTATTCTGATTGCTTGTGGTTGGTGCTATTTGATTTGTTTCATTTCAAATATATACTTTGAATTGATAAGTTAGTCACAAGTACACTTTGAATTGATAAGTTAGTCACAAGTATACAAGAAATAACTGATGGCCTTTTTTACAGTATGGGAAAATCTCCCATCCATAGCATCAAACAGAATGCAACACAATAAGGCTGTAGTATATATTTTTTTATTTTTATTTTATTGTGATCTCTGATTAACACCTTTTGAGAACAAGCTAATTACATAGGTTCCACATCAGAGTTAGACAAACAGTGTAAACATAAGTGATTACTGTTAAGTAGCAAGAATTAAATATAAGTAAACTATACATATTAGGTTAAACTTAGGCAAGTAAGGTAACAAGACATCAAGCTGACACTGTACAATGTATGTAAAAATACAATTAGAAGCAAGAGAGTGGGGGGTAGTAAAGGTAAACAGATAAGACAGGCTAAGACATGCATAATAGATAGAAAGACTTATAAAGGGGAGGAAGAATACATCAGCCAGAGAGGCTTTGGCATAAGGGGTAGGGGGAAGAGTATATATTTACATGTTGTGGAAACAGGTCCAGGTGGCAGACAACTTTAGGGAAGGAAATTGGGGGGGAAGATAAAAGGATGATTGGAGGGAGATATAGCAGAGGAGTGGATAGGTAGGGGAAAATTGCTTTGTAAGGCCAAGGAAATTAGGAACCAAGAGTAGAAAATCTTAGGACCATCTAGGGGTTGCCCTGGGAGGAGAGTATACAGTACCAAGCCCCTGTAAGAGTGAGAGGATTAGTGAAAGCAGTCACAGCTGGAATTTGCACCAAGATGTTTCTTTAGCTTTTGTTTGAAGGACCTAACATGGCTATGGAAGAAATGTCCAGGGGTAAGGAGTTAAGCCAGTATGCAGCTTGATGGGAGAAAGCTCTCTGTCCTTGGGACGTACGACAGTGTGGGATTTTGAAAACCATACTATCAGTACTTCTGGTGCAGCACTTATTATTGTACAAGGTGAGGAGCTTCTGTATCCCAGGGAGCACCAGGCCAAGACTTATATTTTTAGCCATCAAGCAGGTTTGTAATTTGAGCCATCCTCCAAATTGGAGCCAGTCTGTCTTAACATATAAATCACACGTATGTGTGAATCTTGATGAACCAGTTGCAAGACGGCAGGCTTTGTTTAGTGCCACTATAATCCTGTGGAATGTCAGTTGTGGAGCCATAGATTATTAGACCATAGTCTATTAGTGAGACCACCAAACTAAGGATAGCGAGAGTAAGAGCCTCCATGGTCAGACTATTTTTATACCTGTAAAGAATACCTATGTGCCTATTAACTGCCTTAGCTGTATTGTTGGTATCCTTATGTTATCTCGAGACTCTATCTCGACACTCACCTGCTCGGGCAGTATTGCCCAACAGGTGTAGTATTCTGACAGTAGAAATCCCACTGGTTTGTTGCCCAATGGTGTTACAGGAGGGGGTAAGGTAGCCAATGTGACGGGTTGCTACCTTATCCCTGGTGTAGTCCTGAAAGCAGCATTGGATCCAGAAGCTGGCTGAGCTGCCCCGGTGGTATAGAGGGCTAAAGTACTGGCAACTTGACTAGCGTACCCTTGCGTGTTCAGGTTCTGTTCTGGGCTATGGACGTTTTTTACATTTTGCCCCTGTAACTGATATAATTTTTACTCCAATGTCCGCTTCCCCTCTGAGTTTGTTATATTAGTTATGGTATGTGTGTGGGTGAAGCCCCCGACACGAGGGGTACAGGGGGTGAAACCCCCATATTGAAATGTTTTTGTGTTAACGGGATGCCCAGCATTGTATTGCCGGGTATCTGAGTCATGCAGGATTTTTCCATTCAGGACCGTAAACTCGGTATGTTGATCGCTTACATACCGAGTTTCGGTATAACATACTATATCTGTTTTGTCTATGTGGTAGCCATAAGTGAAGCACTATCAACTGTTACCTGAGTGCTTGTTACACCCTGCAGTCTGCTGAAGCTGATTCAGCTGTGAGGGGGCTGTAGACAGCATCTACATTGCACTGGGAGGAGGGGCAGAGCAGCTATTTAAATTTTGCTCTGCTACTGAGCAAGCGCCACTCGGAAGAGAACATTTTTACACTGCAATAGTCTTTGCTTTTATTTTTAAAGTATAAATTGCATGTTTGATAATTCAGTTTGTTTTATTAGACTTTTAGCAGGTATGCACGCTGTTATCATGCGTGTTATACTGGTAGTTTTATTAGCAATACTGTGTACTGTGGGAAGAGATAACCATAATGCGGGAAATTATGTTCCCATACAATTTGTAGGAAATGAGATCTTTCTTCCCAATGTATATGTAGAGAGGTTTGATTTGACTGAGAGCTTTGTTTTAGTATTAACTGAGGGCCGTGGGATTTCACATGTGCGTGCACCTCAGATGTACTATAAACATACTAGAGATACACAAAAATTGAAAATATATTCAAAAAAGAAGTTTGTATGGATTAGGAATTTGATATTGATTAGTTTGCTGATCTTTGGTGATGTACATGTGAACCCCGTCCTCAGTTGGGAAATGACTATTCTTTGGTTGATTTTAGGGAAAGGAAAAATGTGGTTTTTTTACACCTAAATGTTAGAAGTGTGTTACCCAAATTGGATATAATAATAACTCAAGCTGAAAAACTTAAACCAGATGTATTAGCTTTAACAGAAACTTGGCTGTCATCTAAAATCAAAGATGTTGATGTATCCATACAGAACTATAATGCTTTTAGGCAGGATAGACAAAAAAAGGGGGGGGGTGGTATGTTGTATTTAAATAACATATATAAGGGTCAATTGAAACTTGCTAAAACATTTCCAGATCAATTGGATTTGTTAATTGTACAAATACAAGGAAATACATTTCTCTTATTAAATATTATGGTCTGTTATAGACCTCCATCTGCTAAAAGTTTTGCATTACAAACTTTGTGTGAACATATTGCTCCCTTTATAAATTGTGAGACAGTATTGCTTGGAGATTTTAATTGGAATATGTTAATTCCTCAATTAACAATTCTAAATCAGTTTGCAGCTCTTAATTTGCAGTAACTGATTAATACACCCACTCGATTGCATAAATCAAATAATGAAAAACATACTTTATTGGATTTAATATTTACAAATAGACCTGAAAGATATATATAAGCAGTTCATAAAAATGATGTGAGTGATCACTGTTACATTTCTTGTATTAGGGACACTCAGATGGAGAAACAACAATCACAATCTATTTATGTAAGGATGTTTAATCATTTTAATGAACAGGCATATTTAAATGATGTGGCAAAAATTCAATGGCATCTAATGTATACTTGCCCAGATGTACACACAGCATGGCTTTTCTTTAAATGGTCTCTTGTGAAAGTTATAAATAAACATGCCGCACTTAAATTAAAAAATGTAAATAAAAGAAAAAGAGTGCCTTGGATAACACAAGAATTGAAGGATTTAATAAAAAAAAAATCAAAATTATGGCATATAGCTAAAACTACTAAGGAAATTAAAAATATCTTGGCATTTAAGGTTGTTAGAAATAATTGTACTAAAAATATTAGGAAACAAAAAAGGAAATATTATGAAGACTATTTCTCCTTATCAGAAAAAAATCCACATGCACTATGGAAAGGCATAAATCTGATGAAGGGAAGTCAAGGTTCAGTTAACTTGCCAACATCTTTGTCATTTGAAGGAAAAACTTTTGTGACAGATGTTGACAAGATAAATGTATTGAATTCCATTTTTGTCTCTGTTGGCGATGCATTTAATAAAATGCATCCAGACTTGCCACTCCCTGTTTTGGATATTGATGTTGGTAGTGGACTTAAATGACCTGTGTTTTAATTTAGTCCAATTCAATTATATGATGTTAAAAAACAGTTACAGACTTTAAATATTAGAAAAGGTCCTGGATGTGATGAGATCCCCCCCTTTTTTCTGAAATTGGCAGCTGAATTATTAGCACCTCATCTTACATATATTTGTAATTTTTCTTTGGCTAGTTGTGAATTACCAATTGATCTGAAAACAGCTTTTGTTACTCCAGTATTTAAAGGGGGTGACCTATCAAACCCAGGATCTTACAGACCAACTTCAGTATTACCAATGTGTGCAAAAGTACTTGAAAAATTTTGAGTATTCAATTGACTAATTATCTTATTAAGCATAATATAATAACACATTTACAATCAGGATTTAGAAAGGGGCATAATACTACATATACAATTTTATAAGTAGTTGATGACCTCTTGAATGCTTTCGACAAAAACCAGGAAGTTCCATCATTATTTCTGGATTTGTCAAAGGCATTTGACACAGTTCATCATATTATATTACTTAATCAGTTAAACAATGTTGGATTAGGTATTCCAGCATTAGGCTGGTTTCATAGTTATTTGATTGGGAGATTACAATCTGTTAAAATAGGAGGTATGTGTTCAACATCCGCTACCCTGTTAAATGGGGTACCTCAAGGTTCTGTGCTTGGCCCCCTCCTTTTTCTATTATATATAAATGATTTACCAAATTATTGTTCACCTAAAGCTTGTATACAACTTTATGCGGATGATACAATTTTGTACACCATGAGTGATGATGTGGATATGGCAATGGTTGTTTTGCAACAAGATTTTAATAAAATACAGAGGGAACTTGTTAATTTGAGATTGCTTCTGAATAAGAAAAAAACACAGTGGATGATGTTTGGTAGAAAAGATTTTAAAGATTCAACTATAAAGGAGGTTAGATCTTTAACAGCAATTGACATAGAAAGAGTAAACTCCTATAAATATTTAGGTGTTATGCTAGATAAAAATTTGACTTTTGAATTGCATATAATGTCTATGTCAATGAGACTGAAGAGACTTCTGAGTTTCTTTTATAGGGATAGAACTCTCTTTAGTTTAGATTTGGAAATTATTGGTTTCTGCCTTGTTTTTACCAATACTAGATGATGTTGATATAATTTACAAAAATGCAAAAAAACAATTGCTGTGTTCCTTGGATGTTCTCTTTAATAGTGCGTTGAGATTAATAACAAATCTTCCTTTTAGAACTCATTGTTGTGTGCTATATTAAAATTCGGGTCTCCTTTCATTATTTGATAGGAGAGATTATCATTGGAATTTATTTGTGTATAAGTTTGTACAATGGTCATTGCCTATTTTTTTGTTAAATATATTGCAAGCAAGACTACAGAGTCAATATAATTTAAAATCTTCTGTCCGGAAAGGTTTTATTAGATCTAGAACCAGAACAAAGTTTGGTGATAAAACAATCTCAAATTTAGTGCCTAAAACTTGGGAACAAATATCCAAAAGGTGGAAATCCACAGTATTGCTACCATTTAATCATTTCAAATCTTTTTTAATGACTTTATATAGCAAACACTGTAATTGTTATGGATAAATTATTGATATTTGGGTTTGTGTATAACTTAAATTAATCAATATTATATTGAAACTGAAATTATGTATGTATGTCTGTTTATGTGATGTTATGTTAAATGTGGATTCAATTGCAAAAGAGATAACTTAATCTCAATTTGAAATCCAATAAAGTTAAAGTTAAAGTTATCCCTAAGTATTTAAAGTGTGAGACTAGTTCCAAAGGTGCCCCAACTTTATTTGTGATGTTAAGAGGGTAACTATATGATGTTTATTGTGGGAGCTAGAGAACAACATTGTTTTTACTGTCTTAGAGTTCAAGATGAGTTTTTGCTCACTGAACCAACTTTCTACCTTTGAAAAACTCATCTTGAGATTTATTTCCATTTGCTTTGGGTCAGGATCTTTCATGAACAGGACTGCATCATCCGCATAAAGCAGAATTCGGCACTGACAGGAGTACGAGAGCTGGTTTAGGAATAATCTGAATAATAACAGACCCAATATAGATCCTTGGGGGACACCAGATTGAACAGGTCTGCTAGTAGATAGGATGTCAGTGATCTTCACTCACTGTGAGGGATTTGAAAGGTTGCTCTCAAACTAAGCAACAGTGTCACATCCAAGCCCAATGGACCCAATTGTTCAAGTAGAAGGACATGATTAATTATCAAATGCTTTCATTAGATCAATAAAAAATGCACCAACAAGGGCACCCTGATCCAGGGAGTTGTGGATATGACCTGTAAACTCAAGCAAAGCAGTAGTGGTGCTGTGTCCCTTGCAAAAGCTGTGCTGTTGCAGACATTGAATTTGATATTTTTCTAGGTAGTCAACCAGTTGATCCTCTACAATTCTTTCAAGTGCTTTTGATAATTGTGGAAAGATTGAAATGGGTCTGTAGTTACTGTGAGATGTCTAGACCCCACTCTTATATACAGGCATTACTAAGGTAGATTTCTATAATTGTGGGAAGTGAGAATACCTCAGTGAGGTGTTGTTTATGTGTGTCGAAGGAGCAAGTATTTCATACAGAGTTAGTGCCACAAATTTAAGGTCTAGGGAGACACCACTGAATCTAGCCTTCCCTAGGACGCTAAGTAGATATTTCCTAACTTCTTCCAGGGAAAGAACTTTAAAGTGGAAAAGAGGGTGGGCAGATGGCTGGTCTTCAGAACTAGTGTTATGCTTCAAGTTGGAGTGATGGAAGAAATCAGGGGGAATAACACCTTTCAGATAGGAAAAAGCTTCATTAAATGTATTAGCGATGATAAAAGGATCCAGAGTGGGTATCCATCGATGTTAAGCATGGTAGGGGGTGTCTTGTTATCTTTCCCAGTTACTTCCTTAAGGTTTAATCAGAATTTTCTGCCATCACTCCAAGAACATGTAAGGGTGCCTTTAATGTATTGGTTCTTAGCAGTTCATATGGTCCTTGTGCAGTCATTTTTTTTTGTAGTTCTAGATGTCTGTTTACCAGTGGCTCGGGATCTATGCCACAAGTGGTCTCTCACCTTCAAATGCTCAAGGAGTTCAGGTGTAAACCAAGGATTGTTGTATCCATTGATTTTTCACTTTTTTAGTGGGGCATGCCTGTCACACACAACATTAAATTGGCGTATAAATTGTTCAAGTACAGAGTCAGCTGAGCAGAAGGAATAGACTAATGACCAGTCCTGATGATGGAGGTTGGCTTTTGGCAATTCAAGGTGCCCCCTGTAAAGGACCCTATTTATGACTGTTCTGGCTAGGGTTTGGAGTAGTTATTAGACCAGAGGAAAAGGACAGAGGAGTGATCACTGCAAACATCTGGGAGCACTGTTGTGTGAAATGTGTTCAGGCCAGTTTGATATTACCCAGCCCAGTAGGGTGAATGTTCCAGTCTTATAGTTAACCCTGGTCAGGGCATCTACTAGCTGGGAGTGGTTAATTGATACGACTGCATCCTTGTAAGGGCTAGCTGCAGAGGAGAACCAATTAGCACTGAAATCCCCAACCAGTATGATTTCAGAATTAAAACTGAGAGTGCCTAGACACCCCATGATAGCATCCAATCCTGGGGTCTTCTAACCTGGGGGGATGTAAACTGTCAGGACAGTGAGAGTTTAATTGTGTGCCCCTAAGAGTATCTTTAATGCAAGAGCTTGTATATTGGCTCCAGTACTAGGCAATGGTATATCACAAAATGCTCCAGTACACTACAGAGAACACTGGAACAGTATAATTCAATGGCAATTAAGCCCTTTTGTCAGGCAGTATTTTGTGACGTCAATTACTGAAAACTGCTATGTTACATTGTGGTTGACTCAGCTGTATATGAACTGTATGTATGTATGCCCGTATACAGTATATTTTATGTTCTTTGCAAAAACTTTGTTAGTGCACCAGTTAGGATTTAGATTAAACTGACAAAAGTAGGGAAATGAGGTGTTAGGGTTTCCAACATTAAAATCCACCCCCACCCTGCAGGCAACAAAAGGAAAAAATATTATGGTTTTGCCTCTCCTGAGTCTTTGCAGTGTCCAGTGATGATAATGGCTGTAAATGAGCAACTGTCAAAATAGTGACTCCTTTACACTGGTATCCTTTTGTGCTACCCTGTAAGGGTAGCAACTGAAGGCTACAGCTACTTTAGGGAGGGTGACTGGAAAGAGAGGGATAGGGAGGAGAAGGGGAGGGACAGGGAAGAGGAGTCATGTGAAGTAGTGTGCCTGCTGTAGTTAAGCTAGCCATATGGTGTGGTAGTGAGGATGGCTAGCATCAGTGCAACAAGTACTGGTTCAAGGCTAGTGACAGGGACATTTTTTATGCTGCTGTACTTTTTTTAATTTAGTGTCTACCCCTCCCTGACATGCACCCCCCGGAGTTTGTTATATTTAAGTAGGTGGGGGTGAAGCCCCCGAAGTTGTGGGTGCAGGGGGCACAACCCCACATGAACACTAAGTGCACTTGCTGCATGTGTGTTTGCCCTCAAGTATATATTACTCATTTGCTTTTTGGCATTACACATTACGCTATAACAGCGATCACTGTTTATGATCACTGTTATCATGAACTGAGCTGCAATTGAGCTTGGGGTCTTCCTTGGGGTTGTTTATCGTACCACCCCCCCATTCCATCAGTAAATAAACTCAGATGTGCAGACTATATGAGAATGAGGTGAGCATTAGGGCTGACAACCCCAAGGAAGACCTCAGGCCTGATTTGTAAAGATGCAGGAGAGGTAAAACTGCAATGTTTTTTTCGTTTGCTGCTTACAGGGTGGTGGTGGGATATGTTAGGGTGTGAAACCTTAACACCATATTTCCATCTTTTGATGATTTAATTCAAATCCTAACTGGTACATTAATTAATGTTTTTGCAGAGAATCTTTCAATCAGAGCAAGGCAAGGAAGCAGCTGACTAAGGAGCTAGAACTTTACCTGTAGAACCCTACTGACTAGGAAGTACACAGACAGATACTTTGCTAGAAGTTTAGGGCCTACAAGGGCCTATCCACAACTTCAGTTAGGGTATAACAAAAAAGAGTTTGTGTTCTCATCTGAGTTGGAGGAAGGGAACTGTTATCATCTTTGCAGTTAGCTAGATGAGGAGGAGAGCTATAAATTGGGATATGTGGCTTAGGCAAAAATAAAGTAGATGTCTACAGTAACACCTCCCTGTAGTCAGCTTTTGGCAGAGAGCAATCTTGCTATCAGGGCAAGGCAAGAAGGCAGCTGAGGAAGGAGCTAGAACTCTGTTACTAGAACACTTCTGACTAGGGGGTAAATAGACAGATAATTAATTAGAGTGTAGAGTCTGCAAGGTAAATTGGGACCTACAGTTACTAGTGACACAGTGATAGAGTCAGAGCCTGTTACACAATGATATTGCCCTCCCACCTGCCCCTCCACCCTCCCACCTTTAGTCAGTTCCACTTTTATAGGCACTGGATTTGACTGACAACATGAACTTCATGTTTGGGAGCAGGAAGGGAGGGATCACCGAGACACATACGACTCATCATCTTTGAAGTCAAAGAGTAGCTCTCCCACCCCCCAGCTACTGGGGGTCTGACTCTGAGCAAGAAAAAAGGAGAAGGCCAAGGAATACAGGAACTTCCAGTCCCAGAACAAGTAGGATGGGTGCTGTAAGGGCATAAATATAGTAGAAAAGCAGAGAGGAAGAAGGAAAAACAAACAGGAAGGAGAGAGAAAGCATACAAGGTGACAGGAGAGGAGCTACTAATAAGACATGATAGGAGTAGTGCAGTGCAGTAGCTGTGGGTGGCATTTTTCTGGCAGACATTCTAGAGGATGCCATGCTGTCCCATCTGCAGGCATCTCTCCAGGCAGTTGACCAGGTTTTGGGGGACCTCCTTCATCCGGAGACCACTGAATCTGCCCCCTGCTGCCTCAAAGGTTGCCTAGGCAGAGGAGCGGCTGGACTATGGTGGACTCAGGAAGGTTGAGGGTGGTGGGGGCAGAGGCACATCCCTCCTATGGTTCCACTCCACAACTCCTATGCTGTACTGGCAGTGTGGGACTGTCCGGAGGAGGCACTCTCAGTGGTGACCAGGGAGGATGTGGGGGTCCACCATGGTGGAGACCCCAGGGGGAGGTAGAGGACCCCAGAGGAGGAGGAGAAGGCAACTCCTGGTGGGGTATTGTATTGTTATGGTGGTATACTTGAGGGTTGATGCAGTGGGAGAGAGGGAGGTTAAGTGCTTACCTGGTACCACAACTTGTATGGATGGACTTCAGACACAAGAAAATGTTGTATCCACATTTAAGGAACATTCTGATTTTGAGAATTACCAGAACAAGTTTGGGAAGTATTTAAAGAACTATGACCTTAAGATTCAGGCACAAAAAAATAAAAAGTTCATCAGAGATTTATATGACTACCGGAAAAACATGGTATTTAATTGAAAAAGAAAACAGGCAGCACCTGCTGGAAATACACCGGCTCCAACCCCTTTATGTTCGGAACAAACATATACTGGAGAGGAGGATGACAACACACCATGTTCAGTCTTAAAATGAATGGAGAGATTGGATTCTAGTACAGCTGAAAGTGCACCAAAACAGGATGAGAGTGAAATGGAGGGTCCTTTTGTAGGGGTAACTCCTCTTGGGGCTGTTCCCAGGAGGAGGAGGAGGAGCAACAGATGCACCCATTTCCAGTTTCCCATGGAAGGCAGAGGAGACAGGGGAACAGAAGAAGTAGAGGAGGACCTGTTGGGGGAAGAGGAAGAGCAAGAGGGTGAGGAGGATGGCATAACGGTGAACAACCACTACTGACTGTAATAAATTTCAAGCAAGAATCTCTCTGAAATTCAAATCCGGGCATTGGCCAAAGGACTGTCCTTTGTCCCTACCTATAGACTCAATGCATTTGATGCATTTGTTGACATTAACAAACTTCAACAGGAAATTAAATCTTAAAATGTTTTTTACTGAACAAAATGCACTGTATGTTCACCAAACGATAATGAGTCAGGAGAACAGAAAAGTGAGGAGAGTAATGAAAGTGAAGGAAATTATTCTGCCAGTCCCGGCAAATTTAAACCTCAGTCTACTTTTCTCTCCCCCCTTTAACCCGATGTTAGCACCTACCTAGAATGCTACACTAGAGATCTAGCAGAACTGCATAAAACATATGTAACATGTCATATAGTGACATCACTAAACAGGAGAGAGAGAAGCTCTTAACAGTGTAGTAAAGGATCAAGATATTATTATAAAGCTGGTAGATAAGTGAGGAAGTATTGTGGCAAAGGATCAGATCAAGTTGTCAGGGAGATAGAAAAACAACTGGCAGATGAAAATTCCTATAAACATTTGACCCAACCATACAGATCAAAAGAGAACTTGAAATATATCTGCTGGTAGCCTATCAAAGCAATCTAATAGATACTAACGAATTATATTTTCTTTCTGTAGATTCCCCCAAAACTCTGCAATATACTGTACATGCTTCCCAAAATTCATAAACATCCTACAGAACCACCAGGCCATCCCATTATATCTGGAAAAGTCTGGCTCACTGAGCCACTCTCTAAATACGTTGACAGTTACATCTGCCTTATTGTTCCGAAATGCACAAGTCATCTGAGAGACACAGGGCATCTTTTGTCAGTATTAAAGGAAATGTACAGTAGATTGATAGTGAATGGCTACTGGTGGCCTTGGATATAGATGCTCTGTATACTGATATACCTCATGAAGGGGATCTTGAGGCCATTGAGCAATACCTATTTACCCACACTGAAGTCCCCCAGAGTAAAATCAACTTTCTGGTGAATCTAACTAACATTGTGCTTAAAAACCATCTCTTTAGGTATGGAAATAAGAATTACAGGCATGTTAAGGGTATGACAATGGAGGCCACACTGGCCCCCAGTTTAGCAAATTTTTGCATTGGTGCATGGGAAAAAAAATACAAGTATGATAGCCTGTACAATCCATACAGGAAAAAATCATCTCTATAAAAGGTTTATAAATTATGTATTTATCATGTGGAAAGGATCCACAATAGAACTGTCTGATTTTGTTTCCTTTTTTGAACAAACAAATCTCAACCTTTAATTTCTAGAAAATGTTGCAATTGATAACATCAGTATCTTGGATGTAACTATTCCAACAAACATTTGTCAATGCCAAATGTTCGCTTGCAGGTATTTGCAGTGGAGTTTGATATTTATGCAGCCCCCCCCCCAGTTGTATCCATGTCCCTTCAGCACTCATGTCCCAACACCATACCGCTCTGCAACTCATCTTGCATGTGATTTACATTTCAGCCTCATACTTCTTAACTGTCTGTCTTAGGAATCCTAATGCCCTGGTCATTGTCGAGGTTACGATGCTGTGTGGAAACTGCACAATGCACACTCACAACACAGTCATTTTGTGGAATCTTCTCACCAAATTTTCAACATAGGCATTTTGGGACCTCCGCTCATGAACAGTGTCACTGTGATTTTCTTATTCTGTCCTGAACTTTGATTTCCCACAGTGACTGCGCCAATGTGTGCTGGATATACGGAAACACATTTTGGCCAGTGTGTGAAAAATGACAGCTTTACTGTTCTTAAAGAAGTGTTAAAAAATGTTAATGTCAAAAATCTGGAGTGAAAATATTACAGATTCTCAAAGTTAGGAGTGTGCATAGAAACTGCACAATGCATGCTCGTTACCATCTGAGGAACATCACCCAGGTGAAGCACCTGTTTCCTCCTGATGATCTTCCTACTTTGGTCCATACATTCATTACCTCCTGCCTTGACTACTGCAATGCCCTTTAGCTTGGGCTACCGGGAGTTGATATTCGCCACTTGCAGCTAGCGCAGAATGCAGCAGCTAGGCTACTGACTGGTTCTTCTAGGGCCGGTCATATAACACCTGTGCTCCGTGGACTGCACTGGCTGTCAATATGCTGACGAACTACCTTCAAGGTTGGTTTGCTGACCTATAAGGCCCTACATAATCAGGGACCTGGTAACCTGAAAAATCTCCTTTGTCCCTACTGTCCCTCCAGCTCTTTCTGATCCACTGACAAGGGATTGCTGGAGATTCCCAGGGTTCGTTTAAAAACATCTGGGGCCAGATCTTTTAGTTTTATGGCCCCAACCCTGTGAAATTCTCTACCTCATCAGGTGCGAGATTGCCTGACTGTCCAAAGCTTTAAAGGGGCATTAAAAACATTTATTTTTAGCCTTGCATATAATGATTTTTAATGTTGCTGCCATGGATTAATTTTAACATTGTTTTAATTATTTATTGATTTCTATTATGTTATGTACAGGCACCTTGGCTTTGGAAAGGCGCCTTTTACAAATAAAGTTTGATTTGATTTGAATGAACACTGTCATGTTTTGGAATTTGTTCACCAAATTTTCAATACAGGCATTTTGTGACTGTTGCTCATGAACAGTCTCACTGTGGTTTTTATAATCTATCCCGAACATTGATTTCCAACATTGACTGCACCATTGTGCGCCAGATGTGTGAAAACGCAATTTGGGTTGGATGTGAAAAATGACAGTTATACTGTTCATAAGGAGGTGTGAAAAAATGCCAATATTGAAAATCTGGAGTGAAAATATTACAAATTTGAGAAGTTACAAGTGTGTTTGTAGAAACTGCTCAATGCACGCTCGTGACACAGTCTTTTTTTAATTTTTTCACCAAATTTGCAACCTAAGCTTTTTGGGAGCCCACCTCATGAACAGTGACACTGTCATTTTGGTAATCAGTCCTGAAAGGTGATTCCATGCAGTGACCACAAAATCATGTTCTGGGACCAAATAACGGCTTGACAGTGATTGAATTCATGAGGTGGAGTCCCAAGAACCCCATGTTGAAAATTTGGTGTCAAAATTAAAAAAAAATGGCTGAGATTTGCACCAAAGTTGAAAAAAAAAATTTATGCCATTATACAGCTTACAGGCATTTCTTGAGTTCATGGTCGGCTTTGAAGAGTGCAGATGTGTTCTTGGTCCACCAACAATCATTGCGTCAGGCTCTGGAGGTAAGTATGGAGTGAGGGGGTATGAGGAGGTGGGGTGTGCATAGGTTGGGCATGGGTTGGGAAGGGGTACCAGACTCAATGAGGGACCATTTTCTGTTTTTAGAGGAAAACAAAAAAATAAATAAACTGCAGGAAGTTTTTGGCACACTGGGGTGGGCTCCCAGAATGCCACCTGAGTGTCTGTTGGGAAGGGGGCTAGAGCTGACAGGGATTGGGCACCCCTGTTGGCAAACAGCATGCTGAGGGGTGCATGAGCACACTCGGGTGGGCTCCCAGTGTGCCATCTGGGTGTTTGTTGGGTGGGGGCTGGAGCCGATGGAGACTGGGCACCCCCGTCAGCCATACAGTATGCTTGGGGAGGGGGCATGAACTGAAGAAGATCAGGCACCAAACTCAGCACACAATGGTGGGGGGAGGGCAGTAATGAGGGAGTGGGGAGGACATCAGCAGAGGGAGGAAGTGGGAAGGATTTTGAGTGAGGGAAAGGGTGATGTCAATATGGTAAATACACACACGTTACCACCATTGATTGCAGTGGTGGTTTTCTTTCAAGTGAAGAACACAACAGCTAAACTACTGCCATAGACAGCTTGGCATCTATTGGTGGGGTAGGGTCATGCCTGCTACACTGAACACTGCATTGGGATGGAGGGTCACACACCTCCAAAAAGCATACTGTGGCAAGATGTTCCTTGTGCAAGTGCACAAGTAAATGCAAAAATGGATGATGGTATCATAGATACATAGACAGTAGGTCTGCAGATAAGGGCCTATGGCCCACCCAGTCTGCCCATTTGAGCTTGTAAGTTCAGTTTGTTTTCCTAAAAGTCTGTTGCCCCTTACCCTGACCTCTAGAATTCCTTTATGTCTATCCCATGCATTCTTAAATCCCGGGATTGTTTCAGCCCACCACTTCCTCTGGCAGGGTGTTCCACTTGTCCACCACCTGTTCTGTGAAGAAATTCTTTCTCATGTTTCCTCTGAATCATCCTCCCTCCAACTTCATCCCATGCCTCTAGTCCTGGAACATCTTTTTCGCTTAAAAATAGTGTTTTCCTGCACCCTGTTCCTCCCTGTAAGATACTTGTATGTCTCTATCATATCCCCTCTCTCCCGCCTCTCCTCCAGGGAGTACATGTTCAGTTCCTTCAACCTGTCTTCATAGGACTTGTGATGCAATCCATGCACCATCTTTGTTGCCCTCCTCTGAACCTTCTCTACCCTGTCTATGTTCTTACGTAGGTATGGTCTCCAGAACTGTACACTGTACTCCAGGTATCATTCTAACAGATTTGTTTAAAAACCCAACTGACAGAAACAGCTTGCTACACTCCCAGAGATGTCACCCTGGTTACATTATAAGAACATTGCCTAAAGGGCAATTTATTAGAATAAGGCATAATTGTGGTAATGATAAACTGTATGACTTGAGAGCTGAACTGGGGGTATAGGGAAGAAGACATCACTGTAGCAAGAAAACTGGCTAGAGATGTGCAGCAGAAATCCTTACTGTTGCCAAAAAGAAAACAAAAAGGAAAAAAGTTGAAGAAACTATGGCATTTTTGACTACTTATGGTGGAGGGACTAAAGAAGTTGTTGAAATTGTGCAAGACAACTTATGAATATTCAGGGGAACACCACAGCTTCAGTTTCTTTTTTCCAAATGCCTGCAGATTTCATACAGAAGGGTCCCCAGTCTTTGAGAAGCCCTGTCAATAGTTACTTACCAAAAACAAATAGACCTTGAATTACCAACAAGAAGAACTGGGAATCCAAACCTTGTGGCAGCTGTCACACATGCCATGTAGTGGAAAACGCCTCTGAGGCTGTGAATCCCAAAACATGCAAACTTGAGAAAATCAAGGGACAAATAAATTGTAATATCGAAGCAGTGGTATACTTTCTGACTTGTTTCTATGGGAAATCTTATGTTAGCAATACTAAAATTAAAATTAGACCCAGAATAAATGAACACATGTTGGCAATAAGAAACAACAAGTCTGAGTATGCCATGGCTGCACTGCACCCATTATTTCTCAGGCAGACATGAATGCACACAGGATAAAAGCAGTAATGATTGAAGTGATACCGGTAAACATTAGGGGGAGGAGATATAGACAGTGCTCTAAATAGAAAAGAACAGGAGTAGATCTTGAGACTGGGGGCCTTGAGACAACCTGGTCTAAATTGCAAGTTTGAGATTGCTCATTTGTTTAATCTAATTTCTCAAAACATCCCCCACCCACGTGCATAGCTTTGGTAAGAGAGCCCTATGAAGCTAACACCATATTTACACATATATGAGACAGCACGTTTAATTTATGTCTCCTCATGATATTTGTTCTGTCCTCCCGACCATTTACATCAGTCACTGGAATCCGAAACACACCAATTTGTGAAACAAACCTGTTTGCAATCTTTAAATATTACCAAAGACCGTTTATTTGTACTTTATCACTATGGGGATGTGTATACACTAAACAACAGTTCAACCACTTGGTGAAGCACTTTATTTTTTTAAAACAAGAGTTCACGGTCACATGATAAATTTGAAATCAAATAAAGCAATTTGATTGCTTTTTGTCACTATTGATGTAAGTTATGTGTAAATGGTGAGCTGTATCAAGTGTTAGAATTCCTGAACTTTGGTACAGCTGTTGGCTGAATGCTGCAAATAAACTATAGTTCGATGTGCTTATGCAACAGGATGAGATATGAGATGATGCTTGTGTAACTTGATTTACTTTGTGGCTTTCTGCCTCTCTGTCTGTGGGATATATCACCCAGTAGGGGTACAACACATGGAACCCTAGAGGAGGGTTCCCCCCCTACAGGTGTCATGGGAATGATTGCATTGGCTAAAAGGAGGTTAGGGAGAAGCCCATGGGTAAGAGAGATGAACCGCTGGAGGAGGAGGGGTGGATGGTGGGTGACAAAAAACTAATCCTGGCAAAGTCCAGAATGAGTGACCTTTTAAGCTCAATGGGGGAGTGACGTTGTTGCTCTGCCCATCGAACCTTGGGCTTAAAGCCCTCCCATTCGATGTGCTTACACAACTGAATGAGATATGAGATGATGCTTGTGTAACTTGATTTGCTTTGTGGCTTTCTGCCTCTCTGTCCATGAGATATACCACCCTGTAGAGGTATGACGTAAGGAACTCTAGGGGAGGCTTCCCCCCTACAGGTGCCATGGGAATGATTGTGTCAGCTAAAGATAGGTTAGGAAGAAGTTCAAAAAGAATACCCAAAGGTGTTGAACATCTAAGAGGCTATGATGATGAATGAATGAATTCTGAGAAGATAAGGGCAGACCTCCTAAGGAGAGAGGGGAAAGCCAAGGCCACCATCCTCCTCCATCCAACAGTGAAACCTAACTAATTAACCTAAAAAAGCACTAACTCTAACTAATATTATGACAACTGGCATGGAGGAGAGGAAAAAACCCCTTTAAGGAGGAAACCTCTGGGGATCCAAGGCCTAGGTCACTTTCCCTCCAGGCTGATGACGTTTGATTTGTGGACATATGTCAGTAAAGAGAATGGTTCATTAATAAGGGATATGAGTAGGGAAATAGGGAAAACTCTAAAGAAGCATGAATTAAAGAAGGAACACGAGGCAGCAGGGACCCAAGAAGGGTATGCTCGAGCAGTCGATGGGAGGGAATAAATCCATGTAGAAGTCAGAGAAGCAAGGGGTATCCAGATGTGCTTGCAAGGAGATTTCAGATGTGCTGATGAGGAGACAGAGGATAATGCAGACTAGCTTGATTGAGCGATGTGAGTGAGCAGACACTGAGGTTGAAGAGGCATGCTTGATTATGCAATGTGAATGATTAGACCCTGAATGATTAGACCCTGAGGTTGTAGTCGATGAGGTAATATGGAATTCAATAATAGGAATTTTTGAGTAAGCGATGTAAATAGATAAACCTTGAGGTAATGCTGAGTGAATGATGACTGGAGTTATGAAATTTATACATGCGGCAGGATTGCCGCGGGTTGATAAGGTGGCATAGGAGTCATGATAGGTAAGCCCAAAAAGAATATCGAAAGCAGGCCATGAGTGGAGTGAATCCTGGATGGCCGGTATGGAACTGGAAGAGGAGGAGACAAGAATGATTTAATGATGATGATGATTGCCACAGGAGTGCAGAGGTTCAACATGAGCAGATCAGTGGAAAAGGAACTAGAAATTTAACTTGAATGATGTGGAGAGCAGCCAGCTGGCCCATAGCAAAGGATGACAGACAGTAAGGCATGGCCAGGAGCGGAAATAGAGCTGAATCGAGGTGACTGAGGAAGATGAATACAGATGATGGTGATCGCTGTAGGAGCACAGTAGGTAGATTATGTAGCATGAGACCTGATGGGAGGTAGCTCAAAGAAATATCGATTACAGGCCAGATGGAGACAGCCGAGGCATGCTGACAGAGCAATTGAAATAGATGAGCTGATCAAGGTAAGGTATCGGGGCCAGCATGTCCTTAACTGGACATTGAATTGATTTGAGGTAGCGTGTAGATGAGGCAGCACAGGAGTCATAATGAACTTGAAAAGGAACTGGAACAAAGGTATTATGCTTTATAGAGTGAAGTGAGCAAGAAGGCTCCTTGAAAGGAGGCAGACTCCGAGGCCAAGAAGGCACGTCAGGAACCAGAGGGTATGAGTTCAGAATGGGCAAACAAGAGAAGCCAAATCGGACAATCTATGATGAGAATGGAAGCCATGGGTGGAAAGAATCCATGACGACCAGGATGAGAATAGGCACTAGGCTGAGGAAGGTAACATAAGAACGGATGAGGTACAATGATGGATTGACACCATGAAGGCAACTGGAAAGAGGTATGAAAGGATGAAGGAAGGTAGGGAGGTCACCAGGGTAGCACAGAACCCAGCTGGTACAGGATGAGAACTGCAGTACAGTGAGTCAGATTAGGTGGCACAAGATCTGTGATAGGTATGCCCAAAGAAATATCGACAGCAGGCCAGACGGAGCAAGGGAACAGTGCTGACATGGCAGCAAACCTTGTCAAGGCATACTGATTGAGCTATGGAATTAGAGGAGCAGGAATATAGCAGACATGGCAGTGAACCATAATAGCATGATGGGTGAAGTGGACACTGAATCGTCGTTGGAATGGTGCCACCCAGAGGCAATAAGAGGTCAGTGAAACTGAAGTAATACATGGAAAAGACAAAAAAGCCTCTTGATATGGCAGCATTAGGTGAAGCAGTGGGCTCAACAGAGTGGGAGAACCTGCCAAAGGGACCGCCACCAATCAGGCAAATAAAGCACAAAGAGAAGAAGCAGAGCACTAGGCATACCAGACAACAACCAGTGCACACATAGAGAATGCCGACTCATAAATGGCAGGTGCAGGTGCAGATCATCACATACAGATTTCCTCCTTCTTACAAGTAGATGAAGACTGTGTCAAGACCTTTAAGAATTTAAAACTATGCATAAACTCTTGGACAGCAGTTGCTGTATTTAGATGGTGCAATATGGGACCGAAAGGACTGATCAAGCTGATGAAGCTCAGCAAACAAGCAAAGCTGGCAATGCTGTTCCTAATGACAGGAGCGCTGTCATTAGTAGAAGCAGCCTGGTCCCTGACACCAGACTTGGGTGCATAAGAGACAGAGTGAGCACTGGGATCTCATTCTGGCTATTGATTTTACTTGAACTGAGGCTGGATTGCTCGCGGAGTGCACTGGATATCACGAAGACAAGAAGTGATTCCTCGTCTTCTGGCACATATCCGAAGACAGCCTGCACCTGAGTCCATGGAGGATAAGTTATCTGTGACCACACATAATGGGACTGAGTCATCAATTTCTTTGTCAGGGTAAAGTGCTATGGTGTAACTCATGCCTGTGATTTTTTTATTTTTTTTTAAACAGAGGGATGTACCACAGCACTTGTTTCCAAGCATCCCCCTTCGATCAGGAAAATAAATGACTGATGTAGTGTCAATGAATTTGAATCAGGATCTGACAGAAGTCCCAGTACATATCCTTGTCAACTACAGGTTCAATGTGCTGCAGGCAGCGCAATGATGTTCAGCCCCACAGGTGTGAGCTCCCGGGCAAGCTGCGGGTGTCAGCGAACACTAGGGAGTGGCAGAAAGGAAACGGATGCCGACGGCTGAAAAATCAGCTGTCAGGAAAAAAAGGGGGGAGAGGAAAGTGGAACAGGCTGATGGCGGAAGGTGGCCGAGGATACATGGGAGAAAGTCCAAATAAGAAGAAGGGAGGTGAGCGAGGAAGGACAGCACCACCGGCCACAAGGAAAGCCAAGGAGACTGTACCTGTAGGAGGCCGGGGGGGGGGCAGGCTCCCTAGTGTCAGTTTGGGTTTGAAATGAGATCGAGGAAGGCAGTAACATGGCAGGTGAAGTACCCTGGAAGCACAGGGAAGTACACTAGCCGTGGCTGAAAGGGCTGAGAAAACGCCCAAAAGAAAGCAGAAGGAGAACAAACAGAAAGGTACTGGGGTGAGGGAAATGAACTGGAGGTAGGGAACCGGTGTCGAGAAGCAGCTTGGAAAGGTAACAACAGCCAAGAGTAAAGGAGGGTGGTGCCTCCAGCTGGCAATGAAAAACAAATCCTGGCAAAGTCCAGGATGAGTGATCTTTTAAGCCAGATGGGGGAGTGACATCGTTGCTCTGCCCATCGAACCTTGGGCTTAAAGCCCTCCCATTAAGCAGTTTGTTTGGCATCTTGTTTGGTGGAATGAGTGCTACACCTTCTACTACTGAATTGAACTCTTTGTGTTCTCCTGCACTGCCACCCCTGTGCTGACCTCCAACACTACTGTAGTGCAAGAGGATTTAAGGGAGCTAGGGAGGGTCTTAAGCAAGTGGCATGCCCTGTAACCTTTTTGGAGGTGCTACCAGTCAAAAACAAGGTGGACAGAGCATGATGCTCCACACCACAAGATTCAATGCATGACTGAAGGATTGGTGTAGAACAAACGGCTTTGGCTTCATTGTGGATTGGGGTCCCACCTGGAAGGATGCAGCATATACAAGTGGGATGGACTCCATCTATCCAGGAAAGGGGGAGACCAAGATCCCCAGTGAGAGGTTTAAATGCTTCATTGACAAAAAATTACACTAGCCAAGGGGGGAGGTGAAAATAGGCAGCAAGATGCTAACTGCCCCCCCACACACAGGATGAAGCAGTAAGTAGGGAGGACCCTAGGGTTGGGAAATCAACAATAAAACCTAGAACCGAGATAGGTACCATAGAATGGCAGACAAAAAAGAATGTGAGTAAAAACAGGAGGGGAAGAGAGGAAAGACTTGGGGATAGGAGGGAAGCTACTAGAAGGGGAGGTTGCAAAACCTGGGAAAGAAAATCATAGCCCTGCCCTAATGGCCTTGATGGCAGAGTCAGACCTGAACATTGTCACTGTTACTGAGACATGGGGTTTTATGTGATAATGGTGATTCCTAAATATCACTGACCACAAGCCATGAGTGAAAAACCTGATGTCAAAAGGGCAAACAAGATAACAGCAACCGGCGGAAACAGCAATGGTTGCTTACTTTTCTTCCCGGTACACAGAAAAAAATGTACCCCGTGCCCCCCAAACTGAAGATTCTTAATTTCAGAGGAAGCAAACTTACAGGAAACAAAAAACTAAAAAGATTACTCCTGCAGCCAGACCTGCGACTCAAATCCAGGTCCATCTGCTCAAGAGGTGGTGGCTCTACGCACCACAACAAATGGTCAGCTCAGCAGGGCTTGTCCAAACAAATGGTTATATCTTCTTCCAGTGAGTGCAGGTATAGCTGGTTTTAGGCACCAGTGAACGCTGCAGTTGCTGGGAGCCCCTGCTCATGGGGGCCCCCAAGCAAACAAGTTGATCTTATTCATTTTTAAACATTTTTTTATCTTAGTATATTTTTAAAACATCAGTGAAGGACTATGCAGATCCTTCTGGTTATGTCATGAAATACCTCAACAAGCTGTGATCCAGTCAATATGAGGTAGATAGGCAGCAAATGGATGGGATGGGAAGACCAGCTCCAAGAATATGACACTGCTGTGTCCTCCTACAATTTTTTTAAAATACTACTGGTTATACTAAAGCTATACATAGAGACAAAGAAATATAAAATTTGCCAGCAGATAACTATTGCTTGGCCCTCCTAATCTTCCAATTTTTCCCTGCCTATAGTATCACCACAAATAAAATCTTGCACCTATGGGCTACAGTAAAACACATGGGTTAAAGCTGGGCCAAGTAGAGAGGCCGCATGACTTCACTAATTCTGCTAGGGCCCCCAAAATCCTAAAGTCGGCCCTGAGTGCAGGTTAATGCTGCACTCACTGTAACTTGCTTAGTGGTGTTCTTTTCCACTTGCTCTCTTTACGAGTGGTATTACTAAGTCACTCAAATTGAGCCACTCAATAATACTCGCTGACATCGCTGTACACAGACAGGGTACAGGGAGAACCATGAATGGGATATAGCCATGCCAGGTTACACTTTATTTAGAAAAGACAGAGTGGAGGGGTGGTGATCTACATCAGGGAGGAAATTAAAGCAATTGAAGTTTAGGGAATTCAGGAGGGGGCAGAAGCACTGTGGGTCACCCTGGAGACAGGAAATGGCACCACCATTTGCACTGCTATAATTTACAGACCTCCAGCACAAGGGAGGAGATGGACAGGGTAATAGTGGAAGCCATCCACAAAATGACAGCCAGAGGTAAAATGAGGCTGGTGAAAGACTTCAGTTTCCCTGATGTGGATTAGAGCACCCAGGCTACAGCCACAGCCAGGAGAAGAGGCATCCTGGATGTCCTACAGGGGGTGTGCCTCAAGCAGCTTGTGGTGGAACCCACCAGAGAAGCAGCAATATTGGATCTGGTACTCACCATTGGGAACAGAGTCACTCATGAAATGATGGGTAGTCACCTGGGGTCCTGTGATAATCATATGGTGTGGTTCCATGCGAGAAGAGTGGAGGAGTCAAACCACATGAAAGCAAGGGTCCTGAATTTCAGATGGGTCAACTTTGCATAAATAGGAAAATGTCTCATGGAAGCCTATGTGAGGACATAGACAGGGTAGAGAAGGTTCAGAGGAGGGCAACAAAGATGGTGCATGGATTGCATCACAAGTCCTATAAAGACAGGTTGAAGGAACTGAACATGTACTCCCTGGAGGAGAGGAGGGAGAGAGGGGATATGATAGAGACATACAAGTATCTTACAGGGAGGAACAGGGTGCAGGAAAACACTATTTTTAAGTGAAAAAGATGTTCCAGGACTAGAGGGCATGGGATGAAGTTGGAGGGAGGACGATTTAGAGGAAACATAAGAAAGAATTTCTTCACAGAATGGGTGGTGGACAAGTGGAACACCCTGCCAGAGGAAGTGGTGGGGGCTGAAACAATCACGGGATTTAAGAATGCATGGGATAGACATAAAGGAATTCTTGAGGTTAGGGGTAAGGGGCAACAGACTTCTAGGAAAACAAACTGAACTTACAAGCTCAAATGGGCAGACTGGGTGGGCCATAGACCCTTATCTGCCGACACTGTCTATGTATGTATCTATGTATCTATGTAAGCCCTGGCAGGGAGAGAAGGGGAGATGTAGAGAAAAAGGGGGCTAAGCTTAAGGAAGCCATAACAGAGGCAACAAGCCTTTGTGTTAGCAACTAAAAAAAAAACAAAGAAATGGAAAAATACATCATGGTTCTCAAAGGATGTAGCCGGGAAGGTAAGAGAGAAAAGGTTAGTTTTCAGGAGGTACAAGGAAACACAGAGGAGGAACTGTATCTGAAAAAGCAGAGAGAGGCAGGGGAATCAGTTAGATGTGTAAAGGTGCAAACAGAGGAAACAGTAGTCCAGGCAGTTAAGAAGGGAGACAAGACCTTTTTCAAGAACACTAGTGAACAAAAGAAGACCAGGGGTGGGATTGTGAGGGTAAAATGGGAGGGAGGGAGTGTACAGAGGGGGACCTTGAAAAAGCAGTTATGCTGAACAAATATTTTTGTTTAGTATTCACAAAAGAATGAGAAGGAGAAAGCCACTATTTGGTAATAGTAGCACCAGTGAGAGAGAGGTGGACTCCAGTCCATTTGCAGAGGAAAGAACCCTGAAGGAAATTGAAAATCTGTATGGGGACAAGGCTATGTGGCCAGATGGGATACATCCCAGAACATTTAAAGAACTTTGAAATATGCTGGCAGCACCACTAACAGCCCTATTCAACAAAACAATAGAAACAGGGGTAGTTCCAGGGAATTGGAGGAGGATGATGAATATAGTCACTCTCCACAGAAGTGGAAACAGGGAGGAGGCTGACAACTACAGGCCAGTCAGCCTGAACTTGGTGGTGGTGACATTAATGAAGTCACTGCTAATGGAAAGGATTGTGATATTTTTTTAATCTAGTGGCACACAGGATCTCAGGCAACATGGATTCACAGTGGGAAGGTCTTGTCAAATAAATCTGATAGATTTCTTTGACTGGGTGATTAGGGAGGTAGATCATGGAGGGGTGGTATACATGGCCTACCTAGATTTCAGCAAACCATTCAACACATCCCACATAGGAGGTTGATAAATAAGTTGGGCAATCTGTGAGTGGGCTCTAAGGTGGTAAACTGGATCAGAAACTGGTTGAGTGACAGAACACAGCGGGTGGTGGTAAATGGCATTCAATCGGAGGAGAGGGGGATGACCAGCAGGGTGCCACAGGAATCTGTGCTGTGGCCACTCCTCTTTAATGTCTTATGAAGTGACATTGCAGAGGGGCTTGAGGGGCAGGTATGCCTGTTTGCAGATGACACTAAGAGCTGCAACAGGGTTGACACTCCAGGGGGCATGGAAAAAATTACAAAGGACCTAAACATACTTGAGGAGTAGTTGAGAGTGTGGCAGCTATGATTCAATGTAGAGAAGTGCAAAATCATGCATTTGGAGCACACAAATCCAAGGGAGGAATACTAGATGTGGGAAGAGGTACTAACAGCCACCAATCAGTAAAGGGACATGGGGAAATCATATCTGATGACCTAAAGGTAACCAAACAATGTGAGAATGCTGTGGGAAAAGCCAGTGGGATGCTAGAGTGCATAGGGAGAGGTATCACCATCAGAAAAAAAGGATGTGGTTATGCCACTGTACAGATCACTAGTGAGACTTCATCTGAAGTATTGTACTCAGTTCTGGAGGGCACATTTCTCTGAAAGGACATAGTCAAAATAGAGGCAATCCAGAGAAGGGCAACAAAAATGGTTCAAGGAGTGCACCATCATATGAGCAAAGACTAGGGGACCTCAGTATGTATTCCCTGTAGGAGAGGGGAGAGAGGGACAGTATAACAGAGACATTCAAGTACTTCAGGGGTATAAGAAAGATACAGGAGGGTAGCATCTTTCAGAAATGGAGGTGTAAGAGAACAAGGGGGGCATGATATGAGTCTAGAGGAGTAAAATCAGGGGCAACATGAGAAAGTGCTTTATCACAGAAAGAGGAGTGGATACTTGGAACAGCCTCCCTGTGGAGGTGGTGGGAGCAAAAAACAGTTGGGGAATTCAAGAATGCATGGAATAGACATTAGAGTACTCTTGTAGTAGAGCGGAGAAGGTAAGTCGAAGATCAACTAGGGTCTGCGGTAATGCATTAGGTAGGGAAAAGGGGCAGACTAGGTGGGAAACACTGTTCTTATCTGCTGTCACCTTCTATGTTTCTATGTTGCTACATCACTTGCCTAGTAAACTGCAAGGCTTTCTGTGCCCTGTGCTTCCATCCTTCCATAGATGCACTCCAGGAAAGCAGTTCTTGTTTTTGGTATGACAATCCGATGCTTGATTGAATTCTCCCACTGTGTTAGCTCCCACCACTTCCTGGGGTAGGCTATTCCAAGCATCTACAGTCCTTTTAGTGAATAAAGACTTCCTCACATATTCCTGTATTCTGCACCCCTCCAATCTCTTATTGTGCCTCCTTGTCCTTGTACAACTTTTATATTGAAAGATGTCACCCTCTGCATTTTGTTCAAGCCTTCAAAATACTTAAAGGTCTCTATTATATACCCCTGTTCTCTCCACTTTTCAAATGTATACATATTGAGGTCCTTTAATCTTTCCTCATATATTTTCTGATGGAAGCCCTGAACCATCTTGGTCACCCTTCTCTAGACTGCCTCTACCTTATTTATTCATTTATTTAGTTATTGAAATGTTTCACCAGAAGGGTACACTGAACAACAAGTTACTTGTCTCACGGTACGACCTGAGGGGGATTACATAGGGTTGTGAAGGATGATCAGTTACAATAGTATGTGGGTAGTATAAACAATACAACATTGTAAGGTTTGTGCAACAGTTGGAACACAAGGTATTGTGCAATAAACTGTAGTGTAACATTGGGTAAATTACAATACATGTCTAAAACCATACAAAAGAACAAATAAATATACAAAACAGTAATAATGTGACAGAACCATTTATAGTGCATGACTGTACCAGGAGCAGGCTCAAGGTAGTATGCAAGTGCTGTTGGAGTAAAATGGATGGGGTAGGTTGTGCACACAGGTGACCCAGAAGGGCAGGTGAAGAAGGGGGGGGGGCCAAAACTGAATATAAGGAGAAGGGGTAGCCATTTCCTGATTCCCCCTTCAGGATGTTGAAAACCCTGCTGGGGGGTCAGGGTAGGAAGACAGAAACTGGGGATAGGTATTAAAGAAGTTTAAAGCAGAAACAGCTGAGGGGGAGGTAATTGTGGAGGGCGGAGGTAAAGGAGTAGTTGGAGGAGGAATCTCACCTTGTCTATGTCCTTGCAAAGATGTGGCCTCCAGAACTGAACACTGTATTCCTGGTGTGGACTGACCAGCATTTTGTACAGTGGCATCACCACCTCCTTTCTTCTGCTGATGATACCCCTTCCTATGCACCTCAACATCCCACTGGCCCTCCCAACAGCCTTGGTATATTGTTTGGCCACCTTTAGGTAATCTGAGATGATTATCTCTAAGTCTGTCTCTTCTATGGTGACTGTCTGCAATCCTCCCCCATCTTATAGTTCTCCGCAGGGCTTCTTCACCTCTGGTGACTGTCTGCAATCCTCCCCCATCCTATAGTTCTCCGCAGGGCTTCTTCACCTCTGGTGACTATCTGCAATCCTCCCCCATCCTATAGTTCTCCACAGGGCTTCTTTACCTCAGATGCATGCTGTTGCACTTCTTTACATTAAATTTCAATTGCCACACCCGTGACCATTTTCCAGCTTTCCCAGATCCCTCCTCAGACGTTCATTGTGCATTTATTTATTTATTTATTTGAGGTAAATTGGAATTACAACCATTTGGGACCATGGTGAACACTGGAGGTAATTGTGAGGTACAATGGATACTCCATTAATGTTTAGGAAGTGATTATATGTTAGTTTTGTGGTACTCATTTGCACATTTTTTATATATACTGTACTTTGCCCCTTAACTCCAATTATTGATGGACTTAATTGCTTGTTAATGTTGCAATGTTATTGTGTGGGAATTTAAAGTTTTCTTTCATTTTTATGGTTTTATACATGGCCTTTAAATCTTTTGGGGGTGTTATGTGTTAGCTTTGTAGTACTCATTACGACCTTTGTTTTGATATATAGTTTGACCCTTAACTGCAAATATTGACAGAGTTATGGCTTTTTAAATTTGAAATGTGGAAAAAACAAACACTCTGTCCAAATTCTTTGTATGAAGGAATCTTTGTTTTTATGAAAGCAATAGTCTCACAAAAAAGATTCCTTCATACAAAAAAAGAAATTGAAAAAAACAAACAAAATCCAGATTCTTTTTTCACATGAAGGATTATTTTTTTTGTGAGAATGACACAATCTCATGAAAAATAATCTTTCATACAAAAAAGAATGTGAGAAAAACTAAATCCTCATTACCTTTTTGTATGAAGACGATCCTGTTTCTTATAGCTGATTCTTGTTAAATAAAGTCATATGAAAAAAAAGTTGTCTTATAATAAAACAATTTAAAATGTGATTAAAAACACATTTCTGGGTACTTTTTCCAAAACATTACTGCAGCATCCATCTAATGGTATTTTGATTAGCAAGACACATGTGTTGGTGTGTTTTGTGTGATACCATTTGTATGGGTTTGGGAATTTTATTTTTTTTTAAACAAAACAAAATAAAAACAGAAACAGGATGGCAGCATATATAAAAAATATTTTTTTCTCATGAAAAAAAGATTACCCTCATGTGAAATGGAATCCATTTTCATATGGGCCCAATTCTTTTTTCATATAAAATGGTGAGCCAAAAGATTGTACCGAGCATGTCAAAACTGAAATTTCAGTTCCTTATAACATTGGAATGGATTAAAATGTTTTCACCAAACCAGCAAAAGGCATCACTCTGGCCCAAGCCCTTTCTAACCTGAACATTTCAGAATAAAACTCCAAATCATCTAGGTGCTAGGTGATGACAAAATAACAGCAAAAAATCCTGATATTTTACTTTTTTCACTTTCTAGATCTCAGAATGTGCGCATGCACCCAGAACAAAACTTGGCATGTCAAGTGATCTTACCCTCAAAATCACACTTGCAAAATTCTGTGCAAACATGTTAAACAGTTGCAAAGCTATTAAAGTACCAAAGACTGGCACATAGCCACCAAACAACAGCTGTACCAGAAGAGAGTAAAGAAAATTGGATGTCCTTGCAACCAAATTGCACATTCCCTTGTGGAGACTTCAAATTCTGCCATTCCATTCTTATGCAAATTCTGCCATTCCATTCTTATGAGCAGCACTTGTACCAGTGTGAACTAGATATTTGAAATGAGATCATTTGTAAGTTCTACTGTAATACCACTAACATGGTTTACATGGCTGTATAAAGTTTGGAGCCTTCTATGTAGGAAAAACAAACCAGGGCATTTAAAACACAGATAGGTGAAAACCTAAGAAGCATAGCTAATGAGGATGATAAGAATGCACTTGTTAATCATTACGAATACAACAAAAACACCAGGGGGAAATGTGTTTACATTTTGTGGAATAGAAAAAGTGGGGGTGGGTCCACATCATGGTGGTCCTGATCAAAAACCATTATGCAGAGAATCTTATTGGATGTATATATTAGGGGCTTTAAGAAGACCTGGATTAAATGACAGGATATAACTTTTACCTTATTTGAATAGACAGATATTATATGCTAATGTGATTTTTCTCAACCCTTCTGTTTTTTTATAGCAGAGAATGAATGGCAGATCATTTCACCTTTTGCTTCAATAACTACGATTGAACTCAAGCCCAGGATTGGGATTCATGACCTGGCTCCCCTTTGCAGATTTGCACTAATCTATTACATGATTATTTTTACCTAAAATTGAAATATATACCCAAGTTTTAGAAATTAACTTAATCTGCTGCTAGAATTTTATCAGTCTTTCTTCAGCACCTTAATGAATTCATTGGCAGTCTTATGAATTGATATAGTGATTATCTAAGGTTATTTTGTTTCATTTTATTTACTTGAACTATCCTATATTTGCATGTCATGCATGGTTGAACTGTCACTTTAAGTACTCGCCTTTTTAAGCACTGCTGATTCTATGACTGACATCCCTCTGATGACACAATAAGCAAAACCAGTTAGGAATATTGGTGGTGATCCATATTTTTCACGATCAGTTTGTTATGTTTGTTTATTGAATAAAGCTTTTTTTGTTAGTGCAGTGGTGTCAGTATTTGTTTTTCTTAGCATTGGGGTAAGCCCCATGGTGGTAAACTGGGTCAGAAATTGGTTGAGTAGCAGGACACAGAGGATGCTGGTGAATAGTGTTCAATCTGAGGAGAGAAAGGTGACCAGTGGCATACCACAGAGATCAGTCCTAGTGCCAGTCTTCTTCAATGTCTTTATAGGTGACATTGCAGAAGGCTGGAGGGCAAATTATGTCTTTTGCAGATGACACTAAGATCTTCAACAGGGCTGACACTCCAAAGGGGGTAGAAAAATGAGAAGAGAGCTAAGCAGGTTGGGGAAGTGATCAGAAGTGTGTCAGCTAAGATTCAATGCAAAAAAGTACAAAGTCATGCACTTGGGGAGCAGAAATCCAAAGGAGGAGCACAACATTGGGGGGAGATACATGCGGCCACCAAGCAGGAACAGGACCTGGTGGTAATCATATTGGATGACCTAAAGATGACCAAACAATGTGAGGAGGCTATGGGGAAAGTCAATAGGATATTGGGGTGCAAAGGGAGAGGTATCACCAGCAGAAAGAAGGAAGTGGTAATTTTATTTATTTAGTTTTTGTTGACTGGGTAAGTGCACTAGACAAATTCTGCCTATTTTTAGACACAACCCCAGGTAGGGGGATACAGATGAATGCAACTGGTTTTGAACCAGATTATGCCACTGTACAGATCACCAGTGAGACCTCAACTAGAGTACTGTGTCCTGTTTTGGAGAATGCATCTCTGGAGGGACATAGACCAAATAGAGACAGTCCAGAGGAGGGCTACAAAGATGGTGCCGGGTCTGCATAAAAAAGCCCTATGAAGATAGGCTAGAGGAACTCAATATGTATTCCCTGGAGGAGAGGGGGGCATGATAGAAACATTCAAGTACCTCAGACATATAAACAAGGTACAAGAAGGTAGCATCTTTCAAAAAAGAATAAAGGGGCACAAGATGAAGTTGGGGGGAGGTTCAGGGGCAACATTAGGAAGTACTTTTTCACTGAAAGAGTGGTGGATGCTTGGAACAGCCTCTCTAAGGAGGTACTGGGGGCAAAAACAGGAAATTCAAGAATGCATGGGATAGATATAAAGGTACCCTAGAGACAGGAAAGAAAAGGTGAGCTACAGATCAGCTAGGATTTGTGGTTTTGAAATAGGTAGACAAAATAGGAAGACTGTGTGGGCTACACAATGCTTATCTGCCAACAACTTCTGTGTTTTTATCTTACAATCAGTTCATACAGTTTGGAAACACTGATGTTGGGGCAGTAGGGCTTTTGGGCAGTTTCTAGGTGGGCATACACACATAGGGCAAAAAAACAGTTCAGTAATAGGGGTCCCAAAGTGCCTCACAGTCTTTTAACTGTGTTTAATATAGGCTGTCCATAACAGGTGTGCTGTGACTTTAATTGTGGCCTTGCAGAGCCTTCATACATATGTAGCAGCTGATTTACATGTTAATATGTCCCCCGGGGGCACTCATTGCTGTGTAAGAGTGGTTTCACACACCTTCGGCTGGAGTGAAAACAGCAGGGGGAAAAAAAAACTGTTCCCATAACGTGCCTGTTTCCAAGTCATCTGCACGTGAGACGCTCTTCACAGAACAACAATGTCTCACACACAGGAGAAAGGAGTACTCTAATTGGTCAGGAGTGCTCCCTTGATCTATAATACATGTTCTTGGACCCTCTCCTATATGGGCTTCTTTAGGGAACTTCAAACCAAACCCCATGGGTGGTCCTATGAATGGGGCTGGCCTGCCCCCACAGTCTCTGTTTCTATGATGCCCCTTTTACTTTTCATTTACTAAACCCCTCCCCATGGGCTGTGCTTTGCATGTGTCCTTGATTGTCCCAGTGGTTTTGCCACTCCGTTTGGCACTGGGAGGTACATACGTTCATTTACATACATACATACCTACAAATGAAGATACATACAAAGAAGCCAGCAAAAGAAGGCCATTTGGTCTATCTAGTCTACTCATACTGCAGGGTCAACAGCTTGAGCTATTGCCCCTGTGCCCCCTGCCCACTCCTCTCAAGTGCCCATGATGCTTACCTTCCCCCATGACTATCCCAGTCTCTCTTGAAACTGCCCACTATCTTCAATGAAATTCAAATTTCCTCTTCTGGCAGTGCATGCCAAGTGTCCACCGCCCTCTCTGTGAAGAAGTACTTCCTGACCTCCCTCCTAAACCTACCCCACTCCAGCTTAAGACTGTGCCCCCTCATGTTATGGTCACTACTCAGCTTAAAAAACCCTCCTTATCCACCTTATTTATTCCTCTCAAGTACCTAAAGGCTCCAAACATGTCCCTTCTCTCTCCTTTCCTCCATGTATTACATGTTTAGTGCCCTCAAACTCTACTCAGATGCCTTACCCTGCTGATCTGCTATCATCTTTGTAGCCCTCCTCTGGACCTTCTCCAGCATGGTAATGTCATTTTTGAGGTACGGACACCAGTACTGAACTCTAGATGTGGCCTCACCAGTGACCTGTACAATTATAGTATAACCTCCTCTCTCCTACTACTAATCTCCCGAGCTATGCATCCCAGCATCTTGCTTGCCCTTGCTGCTGCCTTCTGGCACTGCATTGAGTGCTTCAGGTCACTAGTGATTATCACTCTCACGTTCTTCTCCTCCTCTGAAGCAGATACATGGACTCCACCCAGGTAGTACTCCATCCTGGGATTCTTGGCTCCAGTGTGCATAACCTTGCATTTCTTGGCATTGAAGCCAAGCCGCCAGATTCCAGACCACCTCCCCAGCCTTTCCAGATCATCGTGTAGGCCCTGTATCCCTTCTGCTGTGTCCACTCTCCCACAGAGCTTGGTGTCATCCATGAATAGGCACATTTTGCCCTTAACTCATTACCTCCAATAGCTCCATATGAAGTCTGAACTATCCATTGTTTACCTGACACAAAATGGCCGCCTAGGAGGTAATAAGTTAGTGCCATCCCCAGTGTCACTGATGAAGACATTGAACACTGGCTCCAGCACCATGCCTTGTTGGACCCCACTGGTGACCTTTCTGGTGCCAGATATCTCTCTCCCCACATTGACCCTCTGGGTTCTATCCCTCAGCCAGTTTTCCACCCATCTGGACATCTTATCCTCAACCCCAAAATCTGCCAACTTCCTGATCAACCTTTTGAGGGGCACAGAGTCAAAGGACTTGTTGAAATCCAGATAGAGGATGTCTACCACTTGGCCCCTGTCTACTATCTTAGTGGCCCAGTCAAAGAAATCAATCAGATTTGTTTGACACAATCTCCCATGAACCCATGCTGCCTCACATCCTGGAAACCATGCTCCTCTAGATATTCTACCAACCTTTCCTTAAGCATGGTCTCCATGAGCTTGCAGCCCATTGAGGTCAGACTGACTGGTCTGTAATTCCCTGGGTGATTCTTGGGACGGCGTTTGTGGAGGGGCTCCACATGTGTTGTTCTCCAGTCCTGTAGCACCATGCCTGGCTCTAGTGAACTATTAAATAGGCCTGGCAGTGGCCCTGCCTGTTCCTCACCCAGTTCCCACAGTACCCTTGGATGTACTCTGTCCATGACTGGTGATTTGTCTACCTTCAATGCTAGCAGCCCCTCCCTCACTCTACCCTCCTCTATCAATGCATCTGTGTTCCCCTCCACCTCTGCTCCTCTTCTCCCTCCTGAAGGCACTTGTCTGTCCTTCTACTTGGTGAAGACAAAACAGAAGTATTCATTTAGTATTTCTGCTTTCCCCCTGTTATCCTCCACCAACTCCTTCTCTTTTTTAAGCTAACAATCCTGCCTTTTTTGTCCCTTTTCTCAGTTTTAGACATTAAGTTTGTCCAAAACCTCAAGAAAACAAAAGCCATGCTTTTTGGTTCCAGGCATCTGGGTAAAGAGACATATACATCTCCATCGATCCTCATTGGATGGTACTCAGCTGGAAATGACTGACTATGACTGACTATGTGAAATATCTTGGGATGCATACAACCCAGGAGCTCATGCTGAAACTTCATGTTGAGGCTGTGATGAACTCCCTGCATCAAAAGATTGGACTCCTGTACAGACTTAGTGGGTACCTCAGCAGTGAAGCCCAGCAGACCATTGCCTTTTGCACACTACTACCTGTCTTACTTTATGGTTCCCCTTTCCTACAGCCTCTCTGTGGTGCTAAACTATGCAGACTAAAAGTGCATATCCTAGATGCCATCACTGCAATGTACTCTCAGCTCTTAACTAGCCTTTCCTGGAGGCACGATTAGACTATCTCTGCCTAACCTTTATGCTAACAAAAATTGTAGCCCCTCCCAGTCTCAATAGTATCCTCTGAGTGAAAACTCTGAAGAGGGTATTTAGTTCCTCAACCTGCCCATTGCTAGAAGTCCCAAGGGACAGAACATATGCCAGTGACAGGTCTTTTGGTATTTCTGCACCAGCCCTCTGGAATAGTTACTGTTAGAGGTGTTAAACTGTCCTTCTGCAACTACTTTCAAGTCTCATTTGCTTGCTGGCAATCATTGTATTTGTAATCATTTACCCAGTCTGCCCCTCCTAATACCTGTCTATAAATCTCTGTGTGGTAACGAGTAAACTAGGTTGGTGAGTGTTAGAGTGGTCAACTACAGAGACACACATCTGTAACCCTGATCCTTGTATCTGTTCTCAAATTGTGCAATGTAACTTAAAGTGTAATTAACCCTGGACTTGTTCTTACATTATGCGTTGTGCAATAATACTGTCTATACTTGTGTAATGTTGTGATTTCATATCTGTTTTCTGTGCACTTTGATCCTATATGCATTCTTTTCTGTTACTGTTGGTAACCAGGTTGTTCTGGGCCCATATCGATGAACTTCTTAAAGGCAACAGTAAGTCTCCATCTGGCCCCAATGAGGTCAATGGCCAAATGCTAAGTGATAGCCTTCAAATTGCCTCCTCCTTTAATCAACACTTTACTAATCTTGATGTCTACAAGACTGGTCTACTCCCCCTAAATTCTGAGTCCAGAATGCCTGAGACTTTTTGCCCCATGTGGCCTCCTTTCTATCTGAAGCTGGTCAAAGCAAATGGAGGTTTTCCTCCTCCTCCTTAAGTCCCTTAAAATCAAAGGCACAGGAGGTCCTGATGGCATCACTCCAAGGCTGCTAAGGGCTGTGGCTCTTGCCATCTCTCAACCTCTTACCTGGCTCTTAAGCAGATCCCTACTTGAGAGTGCTATGCCTGACATGTGGAAGCAGGCCTACGTGGTTCCCATCCATAAGGGGGGCCCCAGAGAACCTATTGACAACTATAGGCCAATCTCTCTGCTTTGCACACTACCTGGAGACACACCAGTTGCTAGCACCCTCCTAACATGGCTTCAGACAAAACCATGGAGCTGACACTGCCCTGATAAAATACTTGGTTGATGTACTTGGAGCCTTGGACAAATGAACCCCCAAAGGGGCAGTCTTCATAGTCTTGTCCAAGGCCTTTGACCTTCTCAACCACCAACTCCTGCTGGCTAAATTGGGCAGGATTTGTCCAAACCCTCACTCTATCACTTGGTTCCAGCTACATCTCTTGCCGAAATCAGAGAGTTAAGTGGAAAGGGGTAACATTAGACCCACTTCCCCTCAAGGAGGGGGTACCATAAGGTTCCATACTGGGACCCTTCTCTTTTCCCTGTTCATCAATGTCCTAAGTAGCAATTTTGGTGGTAGCTTAGTTGTCTAGCATGCAGATGATGCTGTCATATACAGATCCATGGATAACCTAGCTGACCTTGGCCTTCAGCTACAGGTTGCCTTTGTTAAGCTGGAGGCCTGGCTAATAGAGAACAGGCTGGTCGGCAACACAAGCAAAACCAAGGCTATGCTATTTGGACCTAGACCCCTGGGCCAAGACAGAACCCCATCACTCTTACTTACCTCCTCATCTGGCAACTGCATTGAGGTGGTGGGTTCTCTTAAATACTTAGGTCTAATGCTGGATCAGGACTTTACCCTAAAGAACCATGTAACAAAAACTATCCACCACAAACTAGGAATGCTCTACCACCTAAATGACCAACTAATCCCCAAGGCCAGGATAACCGTTGCTACAAGTGTCCTCCTCCCCACCCTGACCTATGCTGCTCCAGTTATGTAGGGCATGGCAAAACTGGAGAATAACAGACTGCACATACTGTACAACAAGGTGACTAAAACATAGAAACATAGAATTTGACGGCAGATAAGGACCGCTTGGCCCACCCAGTCTGCCCATTTTCCTACCTAACAGATAAGCTGCAGATCCTAGTTAACCAACAGCTTACTTCCTCTTACCCGCCCCTAGGACTGCCTTATGCCTGTCCCATGCATTCTTGAAGTCCACCACTGTTCTTGACTCCACGACCTCCTCAGGAAGGCTGTTCCATGCATCCACAACCCTCTCAGTGAAAAATACTTCCTCACATTTCCCGAGACGTCCTCTATCTTCAAATTGTGCCCCTTGTTCTTGCACAACTCTTTTCTGGAAGATGCTACCCTCTTGGACTTTGTTAATTCCCTTGAGGTACTTGAAAGTTTCTATCATGTCCCTCTCTCCCTTCTTTCCTCAAGAGTATACATATTAAAGCTCCTTTAGTCTTTCTTGAGTATGTCTTCTGGTGCAGACCCTGCACCAATTTGGTTGCCCTCCTCTGGACAGCCTCCACTCTGTCTATGTCTTTGCAGAGATGGGGTCTCCAGAACTGCACACAGTACTCCAGATGGGGTCTCACCAACTGTCTGTACAGAGGGATAACAATCTCCTGTTTTCTACTATTGATGCCTCTTCCTATGCATCCCAGTATCCCCCCAGCCTTCCTTACTGCCTTCTCACATTGCTTGCCCACCTTTAGGTCATCTGATATAATTACCCCAGGTCCCTTTCCATTTTACTGTTGTCAGTATCTCACCCCCATTGTGTACGCTTCCCTGGGTTTTGTTTCCCAGGTGCATTATCTTACATTCTTTGCATTGAATCTGAGCTGCCATACATTTGACCATTCCTCCAACCTTGCCAAGTCCCTTCTCATCCTTTCCACTCCATCCTGTGTATCAACCCTGTTGCAGATCTTTGTGTCATCTGCAAAGAGACATACTTTTCCTTCCAGTTCCTCTGCAATGTCACTTATAAAGACATTAAAAGGACTGGTCCCAGTACCGAACCCTGTGGTACCCCACTAGTAACCCTCCTTTCTTCACTGTGTACTCCATTTACTACTACCCTTTTAAGTCCTGTTGTCTAGCCAATTTTTATCCAGGCTACCACCTTGGGACCCATTCCAAGGCTGTCTATCTTGTGTATTAATCTTTTGTGGGGACTGTATCAAATGCCTTGCTAAAATCTAGGTAGGCCATGTCCACAGCCCCTTCCTGATCTACTACTTTGGTCACCCAGTCAAAGAAATCTATTAGATTCGTCTGACATGACCTTCCCATCGTGAATCCATGCTGCCTTGGGTCCTGTGCCCCACTGGCCCCAAGGTACTCAACAATTCTTTCCTTCAGAAGTGATTCCATCATTTTCCCTACCACTGAGGTCAAACTAACTGGTCTGTAGTTTCCTGCCTCTGTCCTGCTCCCACTTTTGTGAAGAGGAATTACATCTGCCCTCCAGTCCTTGGGTACCACCCCATCCTCCCATGATTTGTTAAAGAGAGTAGTCAGTGATGTCACTAGTTCTACCTTTAGTTCTTTTAGAATTCTTGGGTGAATCCCATCAGGCCCCATTGCTTTGTTCACCTTCAATTTTATTAGTTCATTCAGAACCCTTTCTTCTGTAAATGGACTGGTATCGACCCCCGTCTTCAGAGTGTTTCTCTTGTTTGGTTTAGGTAACTCCCCCTCCTCTTCCTTTGTGAATACTGAGCAGAAATATTCATTCAGTAACCCTGCTTTTTCACTGTCACCCTCTACCCACATTCCCTCTCCTTTATTAAGCTTCAGTATCCCTCCTTTGGTCTTTCTTCGCTCCCTAATGTACCTATAAAAGGTCTTATCCCCCTTCTTAACAGAATTGGCTATCCTTTCTTCGGTTTGGGCCTTTGCTATTCTGACTACCTTCCCAGCCTCTTTCTGCTTTAACTGATAAAGTTCTCTGTCCTGCTCCTTCTGTGTCTCCTTATATTTCCTGAATGCTGCCCTTTTTTCCTTAACTTTCTCTGCCACCTCTTTTGTGAATCATAGCGGTTTTTTCCTTCGTTGTGTTTTATTGATTTTTTTTACGCAAAGGCTTGTTGCCTCTGTGATGGCTGTTTTGATCACTTCCCATTGTTCCTCCACCCTCCTTCTTGCCTGTTTGCTAGTGTTTTCTGAGGCACTCTCTCATTTTCCCAAAGTCAGCCCTCCTAAAGTCTAGTACTCTTGCTTTCGTATGGCTTGATTGTATGGCTGTGTTTATCGTGAACCATACTGTTTGGTGGTCACTTGTTCCCAGATGGCTACCCACTTCTAAATCTGAGATTCTTTCTCCATCCCCATTTGAAAGTACCAGGTCTAAGATTGCTCCTCCCGAGTCAGTTCCAATACTAGCTGTCTGAGACATGCCCCTGTAGGGCATCAAGAATGACCCTGCTCTTGGATGTGCCTGCAGCAAAGGTGCTCCAGTTAACATCTGGCATATTCAGGTCCCCATCAACAATATCTCCCTTTTCTGCCATTCTAAGAAAAGCCTTCTATCATTTCCTATCCATTCCCTCCTGAGATGGGGGTCTGTATACAACCCCATGCAGATTGTGGTGCCATTTCCTGTCTCCAGGGTGACCCAAAGTGCCTCATCTGCTCCCTGTTTACTCTTTAGTTCTGTTGCTTTGATCCCTTCCTTTACATAGAGAGCTACTCCTCCGCCTCTTTTACCCTCCCTGTCCCTTCTGTAGATTGTGTATCCTGGTATGTTGACATCCCATTCATGGTTCTCTGTGTACCGTTTCTGTGACTGCCACAATATCCAGGCAACCCTCTTCCATCAAGGCCACTAGTTCAGGGAGCTTGTTACACAGACTACGGGCATTGGTACTCATCACCCTCCACTTTTTGATAGCCTTACCCCTTTTAGCCCCATTTCTGTCCTTACTGCCTTTGTCTTGTTTTACATTTAAATCTGTTCTGCTCCCTAATAACTTGTGTACCCTGGTATTTACTTCACTAATCACCATGTTTTGTGGGAGGAGGCTCGGATTTCCAGCTCCTTTTCAGTGCCTCCCCCCTTGGCTAGTTTAAATGCTTGCCAATGAAGCATTTAAACCTCTCACCTAGGATCCTGGTCTCCCTGGACAGATGCAGACCATCACACCAGTATAGGTCTGCATTCCTCCAGGTGGCCCCAGTCCCCAATGAAGCCAAAACCCTGAGCTCCACACCAGTTTTTCAACCACTCATTGAATTCCCTGGTGAGAAGTGCCCTAGCATCTCCCTTGCCATAGACAGGCAGCACCTCCGAGAAGGTTACTGTATGCGCTACTTGTCTAAGGCCCCTTCCCAACTCTACAAACTCCTCTTGCACTAGCTTTGCCTCTCAGTCTCATGCAATTCGCCACCACTGAGAAGACTTGGCCTCCTTAAATTGGTCATTCCTTGACTCTCACCTTCAGTACCTACTGCTCTGTAATACGTATAAGTTCTTCCACTCTTCCTCTCTGGCCAGCCTTGCAGGACTTCTGGTCCCCAAGCACTCCAGCTGAAATCTCCACACAACAGGACGAATCCTCCTGGAAGAACCCAGGGTGTGGACCAAGGCAGGTGGTAATTCCTTTGTCTCCTCTGCCCCTCTGCTGTGGAACAAACCCCCTCCCTTTGTACAGGAAGCCCCCTCCCTCAAAACATTCTGAACTAGGCTCAGAGCCCACTTGCTAAACACAAATACCTGTTCCTGCTACTGTACTTGATCTGACCACTGTACCGCCTACTGTCAACATATGGTGCATTTATGTCTTGTACACTGAGCAAATATTCTGAACCCCTGTTCTTACGTATTGTTTAACACTCCTTGTATACCACTGTGTATGCCTTATATCTGTAGTCCTGTAAATGGGTATTGTATTACATTCCTATATACCACTATAAATGCCTCATCTCTGTAACTAACTCCAGTTTGCCCCTGAAAAAGGGACCTTCGGGGCTCAGTGGGCCTACCCGGTCACCAAAATTGAATGAATTAATTAATTTTGATTTCTCCCAGAAAAAAGGACATTTTGTCTTAGCAGGGCTAGCTAGCCAACATATTTCAATAAATAAAAACAAATCCACAATATCCAAATGAAAAGCATTTTTTTAAGACATACACTGAGTTCTGTCTGCAAAAGTGCAGTCCCCTGAGGGGGCCGGTGCTTCTGCAGCTACATGTGTAGGACATACACACTGACATCTGGCTGCAGAAGTGCAGACCCCACAAAATCCATAATACTCAAACTGCAACAGTATTTCTTTCTGCAGAAGCGCAGGCCCCCATGGGGCCAGCACTTATGCATCCACAGGAACTCATAAATGCTATAAGACATACATAGGCAGTTGAGGCCATAAGACACACACACACACACACACACACACAGTTGAGGCTGCAGAAAGTACAGGGTCCCTGTGCCTGCTGGAAGTCCCCAGAAGTGTGCATTGCAGTAGTCAATGTACAAGATGGTGAAAGCATGCATTAGTGTTAGCAGATCATTCCAGGCAAGGTAAGGATGCAATCCTGCTATTTTCTTTAAATGATAATGATAGAAGCCACTCCTGATCAAAACTGACAGCTGAGGTGCAAAAGTAAGCTTTTGGTTAAGAGTGATCCCTAGATGGTGAACATGCTTCCTCGCCTGGAGTTTATCCCCCACAAAACTGGGAAGATCCTGGCTTCCCAAAATAGAAGACCTCAGATGTTCTGATCCCACCAGTAACAGCTCAGATTTTCCAGTTTTAAGCTTCATTTCACTATGACTCATTTCATTTTTATTTGTTATACTTGTACGCAGGATGAGCAAACTGCCCATTTTCACCAGCTGCAAGTTATGAAATGAATCAACATACCAAATATCACAGACATACAAACATTAAAGAATAATACAAGTACATGAAATACAAAATATAACAATCAAATATTTAACTTAAACATGTGCAAATAACGTTGTCCATCACCCAATATTTAAGTCTAGTTTTAAAAGACCACACTGCCATAGTTTCTGTAATATCAACAGGTAGCAAGTTAAAAAACAAAGGAGCCTTGCATAACTTAGATATATGGCCAAATGCAGTATGAATTAGGCAGAAACAGTGAGGCAGTTTAGCGCAGTGGTCTAAGGCTCTGAGCTACAAATCTGGTGATATCTAGCAGACCCGACCTGGGTTTGAATCCCACAGCTTCCACTTGCATACTGTGTGACCCTGAGCAAGTCACTTAACCTCCTTGTGCTCCCAGGTCACTCCTGTAAAAAAGCTTTCAGCTTAGTGTGCTATACCTGGTTAAACAACTAAATAAAAAAAAATTAAATTAAGAAACAAGGGAGTATTATAAGCAAATTTTGACTGTGATCAAGTACCACTAGAATTAAGGGATCTAGGAAATAACAGTGAAACTACAGGGCCAGTCTTCACCTTAAGCATAATGATACCCAGTTTATGCAAAATTCAATTTTTAAGAGATAAACTATTAGAGTATTATTATTAGAACATTTGAGCAGTAAACAATGATGAGTTTGAAAGGGAGTGTCAAGCATGAAACGTAGGATGGAATTATATGCTACCTCAAGTTTACTGAATAATCTACAGGAAAAGGAAGAATAGATAAAAATACCATAATCCAAAACACTCAACAAAAAACTATGGGCAAGTAAAAACTTAGATTCTTTGGTCAAAAACAGCTTAACTCTATAAAGTGCACCTAATCTCTGATGTAGAATTTTCCTAAGTTTGTTCAAATGAGGTTCAAAAGTTAATTATGAATCAAGGACTATCCCTAAACATTTAAAGCTATCCACTTATTCAATCATTGTTCTATCCAGTGTGACAATAGGATTAAAGTTTCTAAACTCAATAATCTTATTTGAGAACAACATAAGTTTAGTTTTACTAGAATTAAGTACCATACAATTTAATGACAACCGTTTCTGAAGAGAATCAAAGTCAGACTGAACCTCAGCCAAAGCATCATTAGGAGTAGGCCCAACAGTATAAATTACTGTGTCATCAGCGTAAAGTATCATTGATGAATGGGAGCAAATCAAAGGAACATAATTTATATAAAATGAAAAAAATCAATGGGCCAAGGATTGACCCCCTGTGGTATCCCAAATTTTAATAGCACTAGGAGAAGAAATACTATCACCTATTCTAGTATAGTGGAATCTATTAGAAAGATCTATGAGCAATCCCCCCACTGATCTCCATAGACAATTTTCAGTCATGGCCACTGAGCAGCCCTGTCCAAGTTTAAATAAAAGATATTGCTGGGTATCATTGCCATAGCAATAAAAAAAACAAACTATACTTCCAGATCACATCTCCAAGTGGAAGCATATGCATAGTGAACAAGAGAAGACAAGATGGAACCCTGAGGAGTGCCACAATAAGTGATGGAAGAATAAGGTCAGATTTTCCCCAAATCACTGACTGGTGGCAACTGCTAAGGAAGAATCGAAACTCAGACTGTCCCTACCATTCCAACAAACCTCTTCATATGTTCCAACAGTTCTTCATGCTCAATAGGGTAAGATGAGGAGGGCAAATCAAAAAGGACCAGAAAACAAACCTCTCCATGATCCCTCACAAGGAGTAGTTCATTTAAATCCCTAGTAAGGGTCGGCTCAGTACTATGCACAGAACAGAAACATGATTGGAATGGCTCATAGATGGAGAATTCCCACATATGCCCTCTAAGCCACCACCACCATTTCTCAACAACTTTACTCACAAAGGTTAAGTTAGAGATAGGTATAAAACTTTTGAAGTCTTCAGGATTTAAAGTAGCCTTCTTTAGTGGTGGTCAAACCACTGCCTCTTTCATGATGGTAGGAAACACACCCTCCTTCAGAGAGGCACTGAAAACTTCAGTGAAGGCTGGACTAATTGATGCCTCTCCCATCTTCATTAGAGAGGTGGGAACATGATCCAGCACACAGTGACTAGGGTACAGCTCTGAAAGCACCCTGTAAATCTCCATCCAATTAGTAGGATGAAACTCACCCCAGCTGACCTGAGTTTCTGTTGACTCCCGCTCCCTACCACTGCAATTGTGAAGACTCATAGAAGCATAAACAATTATAACAGAAAAAGACCCATGGTCCATCTAGTCTGCTCAAGTTCCTAAATCCTTGGATCATTTGTGGAACCTAATGTTCCCCTTAGGGTACTAACCCACCTGGGCCTTTCCTTGTTTTCTTTCCTTCCCTCACCATGGAGGACATTTCAGTCCACATGCCTGCAATCTGAGAAGAAATTTGCAAACCCTCACACTTCTCCTGAGAAATCTCCCCCATAAGTCTTTTGAAAGAGATTCAGGGTGGAGAATACTGTAAACTACTCTAAGGAGGGTGGAGGGTCTATTTTTCTCAGCTGCAATGATGCCTGAGAAGAAAGTTCTTTTAGTGGCAATCATCAACTTCCAGTATTCTCTATAATGAGCAGCCAGGACAAAACTATCAGACTCCTAGCCAGACTTCCACCACTTGCACTCTAACCTCTGACCCCTTGCTTTAAGAGACCAGAACACATTATTAAACCACAGTGCACTTCTCCTCCTAGGTAAAGGGCAGCAACAGACTGGCACAAGAGCATCAACAGAAGACAGCATGTTCTTCTAAAAAAACTCTGCTGCCTCAGTGAAACTTCTAGTGGAAGCAGCAGTAACACCAAAGATGTCTATAATTTTCCTAAATGCTTCAGGATTTAATTTTCCCAAGGATCTACTGTGGATCATTTTCAAAGAGGTGGAAAGACCTCGAAGAGCCATCAACCCAAAAGGTATTTAAAAATGATGAGACCAGACCACAGGATCAATCCAAGGACTGTCGGCCATTATCCTGGTGGTAAATACAATGCCCGGTGTGTAGCCTGGCTCCACGATGCTGGTTCAACAACACTTTTGTCGACCGGCATCACATTGACAGGATTTATGTCAACTGCAAGTTGTGGTTGACATAAATCCCAATTGTCTCCTGATCCTGATTTTCATTGGGGGCTCCACCCCTGAACCCCAGATACCCACTGCATGGGGCATTTGGGAGTGAAGCTCTGCCCCCTGCATCCCCTGTACTTTAGATTCTCAACTCTGAGTCAGAGTTGATTTGGGAAGGAGGTGCAGGACTTGGAGACAGTTTGCTCCTATTTCAGGTGCACCAACACAGCGACCTGTTGGCAAACTGTTGATTTTGCAGACAGCGATGTAAGTTGCTTTGTTGGTGTCGCTGTGTGGCAGCCTGAATATGCTGAGTAAAATCCAGCAGGTTCCATCAACTGGAGGCACTCAACATAAATCCCATTATCCTCAGCATCTGCCTCGCAGTTCAAGTCCTCCAGCACCAAAAATCTTGGGGACTCCAACAGCTCCATAGACACCAAATCTGAGAACTCCTCTAAGAACTCCCTTCACCCACCACCTGGGAGTTGATATTCCAGGAAAGTGTTACAGTTCAGGTCACATATCATGGACAAACATTCAAAAGAACTCCGTTCTCCTACTGGGCTGCAATACCCTTTAAGTTGAGGGTGGAGTATGACTGAGTAACTGGGACTAGCTTGGGAGTATAAAGACCAGCACTATCCCCAACCAAGTTAGAGTTAGAGGATAAAATCACATCCCTCAAAATTATAGTTTTATTTACTACTGGCCTGGCATTTAATAACAACACCTTCATTGTAGTGGTGTTGCTGTTTCAAATCCCAACATCTAGCATCCTCTAAAAGGGGATAAAGACCAGGACCACAGTTCTCTCAGTAGGTATCCTAGTTCTGTTCCCCCTCCTAGCCCCCCCACCTTCATGCTTTTCTTCTGTCTTCCATTTCTGTAGATTCCAATGGATCTACATTTCCTAACTACATCATCAGGGAGCTTAGGAAGCTTGTCACATAAGGGACACTAAGTCTCTTAAGCTCTTCAGCACATTCATGTTATTGCATTCATGTTATCTAGAAACAGCTGTATGTTGTTCATCTTACCTGACGACGACTGTCATGATTTCTCATGTGGTCTTATCCCTTTGCTTCTGGGGGGATGAGTTACGGTAGAAAACGCTAATGCCACATTTTATTACATTTGTGGCATTAAGTTGAACCCTAACTGGTGCAATAATGCAGTCTTTTGCAATTAAATTAATTTCTTATTGAGATACTGGAATTGTATCCTCATTCATGCAGGTCCCTTTGAGTACATGAAGAGACAGAGATGCAAAAGACCCTCTGATCCATGTGCAAGGACAGAGTCTATATGCCTATAGAAGTCAAGAATTTGTGGGGCTGTCTGGCAGGCTATAGAAACACTAGGCCCTCTGGGACCTGCACTTCCATGTGGCTACAGATACAGATGTAGAAGGCAAGAAGTCCATCTGCTAGCCAAACCGCAAGGCTCTCTGGCACCACGGGTGAAGAGATACAGGGTTGTATGCCAAGAGAAGATTTCTCTTCACTATATGGTACTTGGACCTGTGCAAGGAACCCAGCACCTTCCTTTCTCAGGCTGGGGGTGGTGCTGAATGGCGTTGCTGTACCTCCAGTCTCAGCCCATCAAGCTGGCTTACTGAGCTAGTCCCTGAACTCATCTCACTGGTGCAGGATGACAAAGCACTACTTGCTAGGGTAAAGGCAGGCACTATACACAATTCTTAATTTTTAAACATTTTGACCCCAAATTTTCAACATAATCCTTTTGTGATGTCCCTTATAGACTTGACATGTGGCATTTAAAGAATAGTGGTTGAAATGTCAAAGAGACAATCAAGACAATCAAGGCAACAGAAAGCCAGGCCAAAAATGAGGAGGCAGAGGAGCTGTGCTGGTAACAGAATGTCTGTTAGAACAGGAGGGATCTGCAGGGCACCAGCTTGGGGGGAGGGGCAGACAACTTAATGCTGGAGTCAATATACAGCATGACAGATAAGTGGGGGGTTCTGCTTATGGGCGATTTCAATATCCCTGACACAGACTGGCCCATCCCAACAGGGGTTTTGAGCAGGACCAGAGAAATTGTGGAGACCCTACGTGGAGCAGGCTTAAGACAATTGGTACAGGAGCCCACCAGGGATGGGAATATCCTGGATCTAATGCTCACCAATGGAGACAGGATCACGGATCTCTAGGTGAAAGGGGACCTGGGGTCCAGAGACCATCACATGGTTTGTTTCAAGTTGGACAAAGGAATGCAGGCCACATATACTAAAGCTAAAATACTAGATTTCAAAGGAGCTGACTTTACAGAGATGGGAAGGAGGGTAAAAGAGGAGTTGGCTGGGGGGGGTGGACAGGAGGGGGCATGAAGGGGCAATAGGCACACATTAAGGAGTCTGTTGTCAGGGTAACCAATCAATGTATGAGGGTGAAGAATAAGGGCAAGAGAAGGAAAAAGCCACTATGGCTTTCTAAGGTGGTGGCAGATAAAATCAGTGCTTAGAGGGTAGCCTTCCAAAAATTCAAGGAGACACAAGAGGATGAGGACACAGAAGAGTACCAAAAATGTGGAGAGAGGTAGCGGAGGCAGTGAGAAGTGCTAACGCACAGACAGAAGAAAGGCTAGCACAATCAGTGAGGAAAGGGGACAAGACATTCTTTAGCTATATCAGTGAGAGGAGGAAGTCCAGAAGGGGTATAGTCAGACTCAAATGGTATAATGAAAAGAAGGTAGAAGGGGACCTAGAAAATGCCACAATCCTTAACAGGTACTTCTGCTCAGTCTTTACTAGACAGGGAGCTGGGAAGGGACCACAACAGGAAAACAGATATGCAGAGGGGGAAGAATTGAGCTTTACAGCATTTGCAGAACAGAGGGTCCTAGAGGAACTAAAAAAAATAAAGGTGAACAAAACAATGAGGCCAGATGGAGTACATCTAAGGATCCTAAAGGAACTGAGGATGGAGCTGGCAGCACCTTTGGTAGCCCTAATCAATGAGTCACTGAACATGGGGATGGTCCCATAGGACTGGAGAAGAGCAACTGTGGTTCCTCTTCACAAGAGTGGCAGTAAGAAGGACACAGGGAACTACAGGCTAGTGAGTCCTACCTCAATAGTGAGGAAGATCATGGATACATCGCTTAAGGAATGTATTGTGGTTCACCTAGTATCCATTGGAATGCAGGATCCAAGACAGCATGGGCTCAAAGCGGGAAGGTCCTGTCAAACAAATCTGATAAATTTATTTCACTGGGTGACCAAGGTAGTGAACCAGGGAGGGGTGGTGGATATTGCCTACTTTGATTTCAACAAGGCCTTTGACACAGTCCTGCATAGTTGGCTGGTAAACTGGCTGAGGAGTCTAGGGGTGGGACACAGGGTGGTGAACTTGGTCAGAAGCTGGTTACTGGACAGAAGGCAGAAGGTGGTGGTAAATAGCATGCAGTTGGAAAAAATGGGAGGCACCAGTGGGGTGCCACAGGGGTCAATCCTGGGACCAGTCCAATAACATGCCTTCATAGCAGACATAGCAGAAGGGCTAGAGGGAAAAGTATGCCCGTTTGCAGATGACACCATCACCTACTACAGAGTAGGGGGGCATAGAGAGAATAAAAAGAGACCTGGAAAAGCTGAAAAAATGGTCTGAGGTATGGCAGTTAAAGTTAAACATGAAGAAGTGCTAGATCAGGCATGTGGGGAACAGAAACCCTGGGGTGAGCTACTTGTTGGGGGTTGAGTTGTTGACAGTCACCAGGGAGGAGAGAGATTTGGGGGTTATTATATCAGATGACCTGAAATCCACCAAACAGACCACAAAAGCAGTTGGGAGGACTAGTGGGATGTTAGGGAGTATAGGGAGGAGTATTACGAGCCGTAGGAGGGAGGTAGTGATCACACTGTACAAGACGCTGGTTAGACCTCACCTAGAGTACTGTGTGCAGTTCTGGAAGCTACACCTGTTTAAGTATATTGACAAGGCAGAAGCAATGGCAAGGAGGGCAACTAAGATGATGCAGGGTCTGCACAACAAGGCATATGGGGATAGACTTAGGGAACTCAATATGTACACATTGGAACAGAGACGGAAGAGGAGGGGTATGGTTCAGACTTTCAAATATCTTAATGGCATAAACAAGGTGGAAGTGGATAGCATCTTCCAGTATAATAAGCACAATAGCACTAGAGGGTATGACATGAAATTGGAGGGGGCCTCATAAGGGGTAACATGAGAAAGTTATTTTTTACAGAGAGGGTGGTGGATGCATGGAATGCCTTACCTCAGGAGGTGGTGGGAGCACAAATAGTGGAGGTATTCAAGAGGGCATAGGATAGGCATATATGAGGGGGCATAGCTGAGGCTGCTGACCTAGTAGAGGCAGAAGAAAATTGATAAACTGGGCAGAATGAATGGGTCTTGCAGTCATTTTCTGCAATCAACTTCTATGTTTCTATGTCATTTTACACTACAAGTGCGAAAACATATTTAATCCAGTGTATGAAAAATGACACCTGTCACGTTTTTGAGGTGGTGTTGAAAAAATATATGTGTCAAAATTTTGGAGTCAAAATATTGACTGAAATAAATTAACTGGATTTGCCTTACTTTCTCATATTACAGTCACGGCTCCAGAAGGAGAAATCTATTTAACTGGGGATTGGATCCATGTTGTAGAACCATGTTTAGGTGAGTGAAGGTGTGTGGAGGTGGTGGTGGGTGCAGATTGGTGGGTCAAGGTGGAGTGGGTAGCCTGTGGAGGAGATGGGATTGGTGAGAAACCATTTTCTTCTTTACAGGTTTAAAAAAGCAAATCAGTGACGGAACATTTTCTTTTGTACAGGTTTACATGAAATAAAACAACAACAAAAAAATAATGAAGGACAGCTGCTGCACAAGGGAGCTATAATTACTGGTCACATTAGTGGTGAAGGCTGAGGGTGCATCGGCAGAGAGCTGGCAGGGGGTCCAGCTGGCACTTGAACTTGTGGCACCTGGTAGAGACTCGGACTTTCACTGCATCGGCAGCGCTCCAAGGATTCAGGCCAATCAGGAGAAAGGCAGGACTTTCTGAACTTGCAGCCAGGCTTTAGCAGGGGAAGCCCAGCCACACACAGAAGGCTGCTTCACAAGGGAGCTGAAATTACTGGCCACATCGGCGGTGGAGGACGGGGGAGCATCAACGGCAGTGGAGACTGGAGGAGAATCAGTGGAGAGGCTGCAGGGGTCCAGTTGGTGCTTGAACTTGGCACCTGGTAGGGACTTGGACTTTCACTGCATCGGCAGCACTGCAAGGAGCCAGGCCAATCAGGAGTGAGGCAGGACTTTTTGAACACTTGGCCAAGCTTTAAAAGTGGAAGCCCAGCCACACACAGAAGGCTGCTGCACAAGGGAAGTGTAATTACTGGCTGCATTGGCAGCGGAGGCTGAAGGAGCATCGGCGGTGGTGGAGACCAGAGGAGCATTGGCAGAGAAGGTAGCAGGGGGTCCAGTTGGTGCTTGAATCTCATGGCACCCAGTAGGGACTTGGACTATTGCCGCATAAGTGGTGCTGCAAGGAGTCGGGCAAATCAGGAGCAAGGCGGGACTTTTTGAACTTGTGGCTGATGTTTAAAAGGGGAAGCCCAGCGGCACTTAGAAGGCTGCTGTACAAGGGAGCTGTAATTGTTTCCTGCTTACCCACCCAAGCTTCAACCTCTTTTAAATGGTCTAAGGTGAGGGTGGGAGCTATTGAGACTGATTTGGTGGTTTGGGACATTTGATTAATTTGTGCTTTGATGCTGGGGGTAAAGTTATTGTAACTTATTGGTAGATTGGGACACTAATTTATCATTGGTACATGTATTTCTGGGGGTAAGATGGGGATATAGCTGCTAATCTCTGTATGGCATTCCCAGAAGTATAAACTATCATAAAGGTTGGGGGCTACTCAGGGGCAAGGGCTGTGAAACACAAGGGCTGGCATCTATGGAAGGGTGGTAGGGTATATAGGGTGTGGGTCAGCCATGGCTCTGAACTTGGCCTGGAGGATGGGGGGTTGCAGGGTGTGTTATCAGCTGATGCAACCAAAAGAAGAGGTAAGATGGATAAGGAAGATGATGGGCAGGGTGGGGGATGGGAGGGCAGAAGGGGATGGGCTGGAGAGAAAAATAAGACAGTAGACTTTCTGCATCCAACAGCATCACCTGGGATTGATGGCACATGCCAAATAAGAGGTGCTGGATGGGGGGCACCGAGAGTCCTGGCTGGGGGCTCAAAAAGGTTAGGGACCAGGGATACAGGTGGGGGGCAAATATCAGTGGGCTGTACAGAAGAGTTCTAACTGGGAGGTACAACAGCAAGGGGAAACAAGACAATAGGCTGGGAACATACAAATAGATCTGAGCCACTATTATTGATTAGCAATGGGGGGGGTGACAAAAATAGCTTGAAGGTGGATGATGGGATGGGGGAGGGTCGAGCAGGATGGATGACTCAATAAGCAGGGGAAATGGGGTTAAGAAACCACATAAAAATACAAAAGAACACAAAGGAGATAAGAGGAATGTGGCTGATAGCCTGCTCACTGACACAAGGGGGACGGGGGTGTTGCTAGCGGCCGCTAGAGAGCAGACATGAAGGATAGGGATGAGGGGGCCAAGGGCACAGAGGATGCGAAAGGAGTTATGATAAACAATGGAGGGTAAGAGGGGATAAGGAGGGATCTGCTAAAGAGGAAGGGGGACTTGGCAGAGGGAAGGGGGGGTAGGCCAGGGGAACAAGCAGGGATATACAGAGGGATTAAACAGTTTAGAGGATGAGAAGGAGGGAACCTGGGTCCTTGGGGGAGCAGCAAAACTTGGGGAGCTGAAGGTTTGAGCCATGGGGACATGGTAGGTAGGGAGGTACCTAACATGGATGGGTCAGAAAGGAAAAAGAGCCGGGTTCGGACAATAAATAGGGTGGAAGAAACAGTCAAGAGATGGGACGGGGGGATAGGGATGCAAATGATACTCAGTTGGGGGGGATTGCCAGTACTGGAATAGAGGGTGAGGCCAGGGCCAAGAGGGAGAGGGCTACATATTACACCCAGATTGGGGGGTGCAAGAGCTGGATGAAGGGGCAATAGAAGAAAGGATGAGGGAGGGCATGGAGGGACTGGAAATTTGGGAGGTGAACCAGGAGGCAAGGGGGAGATTAGAGTGCTCCTGTTGGGGGATTCCATGATCAGGGGTATCCAGTGAGAGGGGCAGAGGGAGGATAAAACCTGTCCAGTAAGGACCACATGTATTCCTGGACTGACTGTTCATGAGGTCAAGCACCTGGTATATTCACTGGTGAAGGAATGTGAAGATTCCCCTGACATTCTGGTGCACCTAGGCATAAATGATATAGAGGTAAATAGTGAACTAGAGATACAGGCAAAGTTTCAGGAGCTAGCTAGGGTTTGTCATACCATAGGCTGCTTGGTCTCCTTCTCAGAGATCCTGAAGGTGCCAAGGGCTAGTGTGGAGAACAAGCAAAAGATTAGAGTGGTTAATGAATGGCTCAGGGAGTGGTGCAAGGTTAGGGGGTATGAGGTTGTGGCAGACTGGGGTGTGACATGGGAAGATAAGAGGCTGTATGCTTGGGAGAGGCTTTACCTCAATTTGGGAGAGAAGGAAAATCTAAAGCAGAAAATAGCTGGCTTTGTCCAGGAAAATTGGGGTTTAAACTTGTGAAGGGAGGAGGGATGTAAGGGGGGGATGATTCTGGCAGGCTGAAAACAGATGGAGTCGGTCTCCACCCCCCTAAGGGGATTGAGGGATACAGAACAAAGACAACTGACTGGGTATGAGGAGGAGAGCAGATAGCCACACTGGAGCACACAGGTTGGATATGTAGAAGTAGTAGTAGTAGTAGTAGTAAAACATTTGTATTCATTGAAAATCGTATGAATGAGGGATAGACTCGATTCAGTAAACCTCATTTTCAGTGAGGTCCCATACAGTATACAAAGATCAACTTAGAAAATAAGAGTCACTTTCTGAAAACGCAGTAATAAAACATACCATAAAATAACCTAGACGGGAGGGAAGAGTACAACACAATACAATACATAACCATCACAATATTTAATAGAACAGCAATACATACATTCTTAAATTTACCCCGACCTTTCTCACTTCCACTCTTATCCTACAAAAAAGTTAACATATCTATAACCACTGCATGATCTTACCTAGGAATTTCAGTTATGTGACTGCACAACATTGTCTATGGATTGGGGAGGGGGAGGCTGGTCCTGATCAATGTCAGGAGCTTAGGAAATAAGATGCCCAAGCTCTAGGAAATGCTTGTAGAAGGGGCAGTGGATGTAGTAGCTGTCACGCAGACCTGGGCCACCCACAGGCATGACTGGGACCCAAATCTGGAGGGGTACGCTATGTTCAGGAAGGACAGGGTGGTGGGAAGAGGGGAGTAGCACTGATAAAAAAAATGGCATATATATAGGCAGGTTGGAGGAAGTGGAGGGGGATATGGTGGCATCATGGGTCATCCTGCAGATGCCAGCGGGCAAGAGGGTAAAAATAGGGGTGGTATACAGACCCCTCACACTGGCAGAGGATCTGGAAAAGAGACTGGTGGCAAATATTATGGACCACTGTAGACTGGGCAGGGACAGAGTAGTGGTGTTGGGGGACATAAACATGCCAGGGACTGACTAGGAAACTATGACCTCCCCAGTGGTCAAGGAGCAGAGATTGCTAGACGTATTCCAGAACACATTCCTAAACCAGAAGGTGGAGGAGCCAACAAGGGAGGCCCGGATACGGAATGTGGTCCTGGTGGACAGTGACTGGATTAGGAACCTGGAGGTGAGGACCCACTGGCATGGCATGATAATGCCACCATCTCATTTTTCCTGGACTTAGGAGGGGATGAAAATCGCACAAAGAAGGAGGTAATTGACTTTAGGGGTGCAGATTTCAAGGGTATGGGAAGGATCCTTAAGGGTTATTTGGATGGAATAAGGCTGGGCATGGATGCTGACAGCAAGTGGGAGATCATTAGGAGGGGGGTACAGGAGGCTACCAAGTCCTGCGCAAAGGTGAGATGCAAGTTCGTTAGAGCCAGGAAACTATGCTGGTGGATTTAAGTCAATTCACTAGAAAAAGAGGAACTTCACCTTGCAAAAACTTTGTGAAGTCAGCACTTTGCACTTAACGAATTTCACCAACTTTGCAAATTTTATTTGCTTTGCCTATCTCTAGCCACTACACATCATGTGTCTTTTTCCATTCGCACTGATTCAGCCACTCGCCCACCCACTGACACCAGTCAGACAAAAACAAAAAGCTGTCTATGTTAGAAACGGCATAGCAAGTACTTTTAAAGTGAAGGGACATGGACAATACTAACAGAGGGTGTGTGCGCTGCGTCATGATGCAAGGGGTTGAAATGCTTTTAAGCACATAAGTGAAGCTGATCAATATAATTTACATTAATTGTTGGCAGCTGTAAATTCAACTAACAATGTAATTAAACTGAATCACTTGTAAATGGCTGTCAGTACTACAGCTGGGGGACACAGTGAGAGTTTGTTAGATTCAGAGGTTAGGAATTTAGGGTTGATAAATGAGGTTGGAGTGTATAAATACTGTATATTAAAAGGCTGCAAGTTAGGGCTGAATGGTCATGTCTATATATATATATATATATATATATATATATATATATATATATATATATACACACACACACACACATATATATACATACATATAATATATAATGATGGCAAAATGTGGTATACAGGGAAATAATACCATTGAGGGGTCAAGCAAGCCATAAAGTCACAAGCTCAAAGGCCTTTATGAGCTTGTTCGAACCAGAGATGGTATTATTTTATGAGTATGGCAGACTTTTGCATAATTTATTTTACACAATACTTAAGTTTGGTCACTTTTGTGCTTGATATACTTTTTGTATGGGTATTGTTTTTTTCTGTAGGGCCTCTTAGTGTTTTTCTGTAGTGTAGGGTTTTTCCATAGTGTACTGGTGTTGTATGGTAGTGCAGTTCCTTAGTGAAGTTGTTTTTTTCTATAGTGTAGGGTGGGCATGTACATCCCTGTTTCAAGAAGTCACCTGTAAAAAGGGGGAGTGAAGGGGGAGTGGTTTAGCAATATTTCCTGTACAGGATGACATGAGCAACTTTGAGCATGCAGCTGAGAGTGGTGGTTTGACGTATGGTGAAAATTTATTTTCATGATGTATTTGTGGCTGTGAGTGCATGGTTAGAAGTCACACTATGTAGAGTGGAGTTGAATGGTTGAGAGCGGCAATTTGGGGTGAGGAGTGCCGTGCATTCAAGGAGGCAGCAGTATGGTGGCTTTTGAGCTGGTCTGCAGGAGCATGAAGGAGGAGGCAACAGTATGGAGGGCAGGTATAATGGGTTCTGGCTCATTTGGGATATGATGTTGGGGTGGAAATGTGAAAGAGAGCTGTTGTAGTATGGTGTAGGTCCTTTTTTTTTCAGGTTGTGAGCTGCTGTTTTGGGGCTGACTGTTAGTTATGTGACTTGATTTTTTTTTTTGTAAACATTTTTTATTAAAAGTTATCATAATTACAGACAATAGGCATTTGATGTCAGATGCCCTCCTGGGATCATATTACATTATATACATTACATTTCTTTCCATTGCTGATAGAAGCTACAAATTACAGTGCATAAACTTATTAACCACATTTATAATTACAATTCAGAATATATGTTAGGGCCTAGTCTCATTCTCAATAGAGTCTGTTCTGTAGTTATTAACCAGTTGATATTGAAATTAATATTACATGTTCCTCTCCATGGGGTGGGGTGGGAGGGCTTGTTTATAACAGCACATCACCAGACTCTACTGCATTGACTAGAGAGTTCCACGTTTCCTGGAACAAAGCTTCCTATCCATTATCTTGCATCTGGATTCTTTTGAGACGCATGCATGACCCCAAATTATTCAAGCAATGGGCTATACTGAGAGAGGTCTCACTTGCCCAGTGTTGAGCCACAATTTTCCTTGTGTTTACAAATGCCACCTCCCATAATCTAGGTTTTTCCCACTACCTATAGTCTGTTCAGCTCCCAGCATTAATTCCAGAGTTTGCTGAAATTATCACACTGGAGAGGATATCTGGGGAACCAATTCAGGACATCTTGCAAGATTAACTACCAAAGGACCTTAAGAAAAGCCATCCTTATGAAATATAGGAAATTGGATGCCCTTCAACACACCCATACTTCCTAATGACCATTAAGGACATTGATGGAGTAACTGAACAACAACACCACACAGATGGGCACCTTTCAGTTATTAATTTGTCCAACCACACACTGACTGCTGGGGAACTAAATGTACTTTCAAAGAGCCTCACTTTCTGCCCAACAAAACCACTGGACAAAATACGGTTTTGTGGTGAACTGGAGGAATACTTCTGCAGATTGAGACTTAAAGAATTCTTTCATGGTAAGGAAGAAGTCACTGAAGACATCACAATCAGTAACAATTTAATGGATAAGAAAAATAAATCTGAATGTATCCCCTCAAGTGGGCGTAACAAAAAAGCTAGACAATTACTTTCATTGTTTCCACCAGCAAATCAGTGGTTAGATTCTTACTAGCCAAACACAGGCCCATTATAACCTCTCTCCACTGGAACTTAGAGCTATACAGACAGTGAAATCAAACCACAACATTGTCATCAAAAAAGCTGATAAAGACTCTGCAGTGGTGATCTTAAACAGAGAGGATTACATTAATGAAGCTAACAGACAGCTAACTGAGCTTACCTACTACAGAGAACTGGAGAGTGACCCCACTACAAGATATGAAAAAGAACTACATGACTTAATTAGGACTTTTCCAGACCATGTTCACAAAAAACTAACTGACCTCATCCCTGCTGAACCCAGGCCAGGGACAGTCAACATGCTTCCTAAAATACATAAACCTGGCAATCCGGGAAGACCCATAGTTTCAGGTAATGATACCCTGACTGATGGGATCTCAGGGTTTGTAGAAAACATTTTGAAACTGGACAACAGGACACAGAAGGTAATTGTAAATGGAGTCCACTCTGAAGAAAGGGCGGTTACTAGCGGGGTACCACAGGGTTCAGTATTGGGTCCAGTCCTTTTTAATGTCTTCATCAGTGACATTGCAGAGGGACTGGAAGGAAAAGTATGCCTTTTTGCAGATGACACAAAGATCTGCAACAGGGTTGATACACAAGGAGGCGTGGAAAGGATGAAAAGGGACTTGGCAATGTTGGAGGAATGGTCAGATGTATGGCAGCTAGGATTCAATGCAAAAAGTGAAATAATGCACCTGGGAACAAGAACCCAGGGAAGAATACACAATGGAAGCGGAGGTAGTTACAACAACAAAACAGGAAAGGGACCTAGGGGTAATCATATCAGATGACCTTAAGGTTAGCAAGCAATGTGAGAAGGCAGTAGGGAGGGCCGGGGTATACTGGGATGTATAGGGAGAGGCATCAGCAGCAGAAAACAGAAAGTTGTTATCCCTCTGTACAGACAGTTGGTGAGACCCCATCTGGAATACTGTGCCCAGTTCTGGAGACCCCATCTCCGCAAGGACATAGACAGGATAGAGGCAGTCCAGAGGAGGGCAACTAAAATGGTGCTGGGTCTGCAAGAGAAGCCATATGAGGAGAGACTAAAGGAGCTTAATATGTATACCCTTGAGGAAAGAAGGGAGAGGGGGGACATGATAGAAACTTTCAAGTACCTCAAGGGAATCAACAAAGTCCAAGAGGGTAGCATCTTTCAGAAAAAGAGACTTGCAAGAACAAGAGGACACTATTTAAAGATTGAAGGAGGGCAGTTCAGGGGCAATGTGAGGAAGTATTATTTCACAGAGAGGGTAGTGGATGCATGGAATAGTCTTCCTGAGGGAGTTGTGAGGTCTAAAACTGTGGGAGAATTCAAGAATCAATGGGACAGACATAAGGCAATTCTTGTGGGGGCAGGAAGATATAGGCTGTTGGTTAACTAGGATCTGCGGCCTATCCTGTAGGTAGGGAAATGGGCAGACTAGATGGGCCTAGTGGTCCTTATCTGCCATCAAAGTCTATGTTTCTATGTTCTATGTTTCTATGTTTCTATGAAACCACTAGTTACAGAAAGAGGCAGTTGTATCCACGATGCTATGCACTTTCTGCCTGTACTTTCTGGTTATAAGAAGTTACCACTTGATACCAGTTTAGTAATTTTGGATGTAACATCCCTCTACACTAATATTCCACACATAGATGGCATTTCAGCCTGCCTTAAATACATACAGGAGAAAGGACTGGACCAAAACATCAGCCCTGAAGTGATGGGGAAACTGATGGAATTCATTTTGACACATAACAACTTCTACTTCAATGGTAAACATTATGTTCAAACTATGGGAACAGTAATGGGCACCAGGATGGCTCCACAGTATGCTAACCTCTTTATGGCAGATGTGGAGGAGGACTTTTTAAGGCACTGTACACAAAAAAACACTTGCTTATTTCTGTTAAATTGATGATTTCTTTATTATTTGGATGGAGGGCACAGATTCACTTAAAGATTTTCATCTAGAACTTAATAACCTTCACCCTACCATAACACTTACCCTGGAGTATTCTACCACCAATGTTAATTTTCTGGACAGCACAGTCACCATTAAGGATGGAACCTTACATACATGTATTTACAGGAAGCCAACAGACAGACAGAGATACCTGCACAAGAAAAGTAATTACCCAAAACAAACCACACAAAAAAAATCTGTCATGTACAGTCAAGCACTCCGATGTCACCGTATTTGTTCAAATGAGGAGGACAGAGATACACTTTTGGCTATGTTGAAAAACACCTTTATTGAGCAGGGATGCTCTTCCAGAGAAATTGACAAGACAGCAGAACGTGCAACACAAGTACCAAGACATCGACTACTTCAGTATAAAGAAAAGACAGCTACAGAAGACAGAATACCCTTAGTAGTCACATATCACCCAGACCTTGAACTTCTGCATAAAATTATAAAAGACCTCCACCTAAAATTTAGTGAGGGTGAGACTCTTAATTGTATTTTTAAGGAACTACCACTACCATCTTTTATACAACTACCAAATTTAGCCAGCCTGATTATTAGGAGCAAGCTTTCACCAGAACAGAATACCATGATACTAATTGGCACACGACCCTGCAGTCAATGCACCTGTAAGACTTGTGAGCTCATTTCCACTTCAGACTGTGTGGTTACATCACAAAACAGTAAATTCAAGGTACATGGGAGTTATACATGTACATCATAGCATGTTTATTTCATTCAGTGCAAGAGATGTCCACAAACTGGTTATGTTGGAGAGACAAGCCAACAGCTTCTCACTAGGATGAACTCATACAGAAATACTTTTAAAATAAAGAAGACTGAAAAACCAGAAGGGCAACACTTCTTCCAGCCTGACCACTCAATTTTGGATATATCAGTAATGGTCTTACAAAGAAATCTCAAAAGCACACAATAGAAATGAGTGTTTGAAATTTAACTTACTTTACATCTCAGTATGGTAGAAGATGGGATGAACTTAGATCTGGGGTTCATGGGTCATTATAAAATTTAACATCCACAGACCTCTTCTTTTTCAGACTGACATATTAGAGTACTTCAACATGTGGTGTGTGTGTGTGTGTGTGTGTGTGTGTATGTGTTGGGAGGTATGTGAATATGTCAGGTGTGAGTCTTGCTGTCATGTTGAGGTAGACTTCTATTTAGATACATGGAGTCACAGTATTTTATTACTGTTACTTCACACACAATGCATATTAATTCCTCCTTACTATTTACCTTCACCCGGTAGTGGGGTTGATTTCATTTCATCATATTCAGATTCCCTATCCTGTTACTGTACATACAGCAATGTTATTATAAACTCACGTTATTTTTAACTCTGAACATATTGGGGTGTGAGATCTCATTCGTATGGGGGTCCTTGACAGATCTATTTACATTAGGCCAATATTGTAGTGATTTGTGGAAATGTAGGTATGTTAGGACTCTTGTCTTACATACCTACTTTATATTTACTTCTAGTTACCTTACCCTCAGGAGGGTGGACATTGTATTTCATTGTGGTTCTATCCAGAATCCTTGGAGAGGTTACTGGGCAGATAGGAGTAAGGTTAAATAGTGTTGTGTTTTGGCTCTGTTGATATTAGGATACATGATCCCTTTTACTTGGGATTTCATGACAAGTTAAATTCCTTTGAGTAACAATTGCAGTGATTGATGTAAATGAAGGTGCATTGGGAGAGTGTGTGTGTGTGTGTATGTGTGTGTATGTGGTTGTGGTTGTGTGTGTGACTCCTTAAAACTAGTTACCCCCCCAGTGTTATGGAGAGGTAGGGTGGGTTAGGATGTGTTGTGCATTGTGTGTGTGGTGTGGAGGGTAGGAGAGAATTTAATTTGTATCTGTTATTCAGATTCCTTAGATATTTCCAGTACATCAAGCTGTTCTACACTGAGAATTTATTGACATCAGTACATATCAGGCTGTATGGTTTTAATTCCTTGGTGGTCCTTGGCAATATTTTTTTTGTTTGACACTAACACTGTCAATTTATAGTTATATTATCATTTATAAAGTCATGTTACTACACTATAGGCTTTTGAAGTTTATGGGACATAATATCTAGCTGGTGAACATAGCTGGGTAATGGGTCCAGTAACGTTTTACATGTCATACAGTTTGTGCTGATCTTTTTAAGGCAGCTTTACTGGTAATTTTGTCTGTAATACTTATATTGATGCTTCCTGTAGTCCTAAAACAATCTTAGTAAGTCTTTAATCCAGGTGGGTGTTGCTTTTTTCAGTAATTGTATTCTTGTACACACTCATAGTTTGATTTAAGAGCCATCTGCTCAAATATTTATTATTTCATGTCAATTTCATTTATATTCAGTAGAGTTCCTTGTATGTGTTTCACACTAAGCACCTTTGACCCTGAGACTCTCCCACCTTATGGTGACATGGTACTGTTAAGCTTCTCTGACATCATATTCTGTTTCTTTTTAAATGAGTATTTTAAACTAGTAGGGATGTTTTTGTTTTTTTCTACATGATCAAGTTGTTATAAGTATTGTTTTTTCTAAATAACTGTCATTATGTTTCTGAAGAAGGACTGGTTGGTCTGAAAGCTAGAGCATTTTGTTCTTGTTGTTACATCTATGTTGATCCATTAAAAGGTATCAAATCATTTGCTTCTAGAGGGGTATTTGGTAATTTGGTTCTCAACATGTTTTACTAAGTACTATGCATGTCTTTTCAGAAGGCTGCCACTTTATTGCATATGTGACTTGATTTGTGTGACAGCTTTCCAAAATGGCTTTTATGTGTTATTAAGGTGCTTGCTACATCTGCTATTAATGTGCTTGTTACAAGTGTGTAAGTGCTTGTTACATGTGTTATTGTGTAATAGAGTGGATTGCAGTACATTAGCTATTAATGTGTTCCTGGTTGTTTTCATATATGCTGATTTTTTTTTTATATATCCTAATTGTTTTTTCTTACACTGTAATTGGCTATGCTGGTATAAATATACAATAGGTTTTTCTATGGGAAAGAGAGCCCAAACATGTACAGTATACGTCACAAAAAATGTTGTTAATGCTCCGCTTAGGTTTCAAGCTAATGCCATAAAAGCAAGGAAATGAGGCATTGGGTTTCAAACTCTAACTCCCCACCATCATCCCCCAAGCAGCAAAAAGAAAAAAAAATCCTTTGTTTTCAACCCTGATACTCACTCCACCCTCAGCTCATAGCCTTTATCCAAAGCACAAAGTACAGCTCCAAGCCAGTGCCTCACAGTGATACACTCTCCAAAGGTAGAGAAGTACTGTATGTCTCACCACAGGTTGCCAACAGAATCTGTTGTAGCTATAGACCCTGGGCCAGATATTCAAAAGGGTTGTGCCATGCGCAATAGGGTTGCACCTGCACAAGTCCAAACTTGCTCCATTCTGCGATATTTAGCAGGAGGCAGTTGTGCCACAGAAAACATGCTGAGCAGCAGTGCAATACAAATGAATGCATGCTGAACTGGAGGGGGAGGAACCATGCATAAACTGCACAGCCCGATATTCAGCCGGGCTGTGCAGAGTTGTGCAGGCACAACCCCCAACCTGCGCCTGCACAACTTTGAGCCAAATAAAAAAAGGCTCAAGTCGAGGGCCACCCACAGGTGAGCTGCTGCATTGCAGGGCGCAACACAGCAGCTGCCACCTGTGGCTGGCCCCAGCCCACTCCCTGTGCCCCCTGCAGCCTGATCATGGGCAAAGAGGAACATCCCTACCACTCATCCCCCACTGGCCCGATCATGGGCAACAGTAGAAATGTCCCTCCACACCAGTTTGATTGTGCTGCATTATTTTGAAATGATCTCTCGATTATATCTCAGGTCCAGTGATCAAAAGCTGATCGCTGGGCCGTATCAGTGCAGTGCTCGGCTTTTTCTCGAATGTTTCAGGAGTCCAGTGACCAAAACCTGATCGTGATGGCGCAGTAACAGCCTCACAGCTCCCTGGTGCAGGGCCTCACCCCACTCCACTTATGAGCCACCACCCCACCCTTTCCCAGCAGCTGGTGGCGATCTCATTTGCCTGTTATTTCGCCATTCGGCCAATCTCGATTGCCCAGTAGGGCTGCATGCCCATTGGTGCAGAGCAAGAGCCAATGGGCGTGCAGCCCATAGCATATAAGACAGTCCAGATTTGTGAATGAAATTCATTCACCAAACTGGACCGTCTTGTATGGTATGGGCTGCACACCCATTGGCTCTTGCTCTGCACCAATGGGTGTGCAGCCCTACCGAGCAATCAGTCAGCGGGTGGTGGGGTGGCAGGTGGGATGCTGCCGGGGAGTGGGGTGGTGGGGCTTCATGAGTGGGTGGGTGGGGGACACTGAACCAGGGATGTGTTGGGGTTATTTACTGCATACATCCCATGATTGAGAGTTTTGGTCCACTGGACCACCAGGGCTATGTTCGGAGGAGGGGGTTGTATTTTACACTGATACAGCCCGCAATCAGGCTTTTTGGTCCACTGGACCACCAGGTATGTATTGGGGGTTGTTTTAAACTAATGCAGCCCACGGTCGGGCTGGTGGGGGGCATTTCTGCTGTTGCCCGCGCATTGGGCCAGTGGGGTGGTGGTGGTGGGGATTTTCACTCTTTGCCTGCAATTGACCAGTAGTGTTGGTCCTCGATGGCTGCTGCCTGGCAGGGTGCCAGGCGCAAGTCCTCGGGGATCGGTGCACCTGCATGCTAATGGAATGCAAATGGGGCCATAATCAGATGCAAATGGCCTCCCTGCACCTTGCATGAATTATGGCCCCATTTGCATGTCACCTTTTGAATATGGGGATTTTGCACATGGCGCAATGGTACTTGCTCCACCACAAGTTGTATGCTCCACTCTGACAACTTGCGGTGGTGCAAGTTCCACTGAGCCATGCACAGTGGCTGTGGCTGGGGGGTGATATTTAAAGGAGTTGCTCAATAACACAACTCCTTTGAATATCGCCCCGGCCACACCCCTGTGCAACTATTTTGCACAGCGCAAGGGCTTGCGCCTAAGAATGGCGCAGTTTGAATATCCAGCCCTCTGTGTGAAAACAAGAGATCATGTACAACTTTGTTTGCTCAAGAGAAGGACCAGGCATTAGGGATGAATAAATACTCAAGGAAGACCCCACCCTTGATTTACTAAGACTCTGGATACCAAAAACTCTAATGTTTTATCCATTTCCTGCTTGTGGGGGCAGTTAGGGCCGGAAACCCTAATGCCACATTTTCCAACTTGTGTAATGTTAACCTGAACCTTAACTGATGCATTAAAAACAGATTTTTGCAACAATTTTCCTTTCTTTTTGAGGTAGTGGAAATGTATCCTCATTCACGCTGGTTCCTTCAGACACCCCCCTGAGGAAGGCTGGGATAGCTAAAGTGCTGGGGACATTTGCCTAAATAGTTCCAGTTGAGTGAGCAGCTCCAGCAAAGCAAATTTTCAACCATTTGGAAATGTGGCATTAGCTGTGATCTTGACATTTCCACTTTTTGTTCCTGTTGTGTTTAAAGTTGCTTGTCAATGCCATACACCCAAGGACACATTAAAAATGATTTTGCATTTTGATATATCTTGTGTGCCTTAAGTAGAGATGCAGCAAAATTTTATTTCACCAATGAAATTCCAGCAAAATTGCCAATTTCACCCAGCGAGAAATTTTGTGTAATTATGGCCTTTCAGTGGAATTGTGTTGCCCAACTTCACCTTGAATTTTTCCTTGTGCTTCTGTAATGCAAAATTTGGAGAGATTGGACTTTTCTCTCTGCTGGTGGTCCCATTGTTGAGTCTAAACAGGCAGGAAGTGAATGGTTCATTTTCTGTGCTACATGTCTCCAGAGGAAGCAGGCAACATCTAGACTTGGAGTCAGAGACCACCTCACGGACCTCAAAATGAAGCTTCTGCCACCACTTACCAAGGATTGCAGGCCTAATCTTGGTGCTGCCACTGCCAAATATGCCCCTAAAATCCAGAAATGTTGCCCATAAAAATGTTCAATTAAATTGAGACTGAAATCTGGTGTAAGTTATGCTGCTTTATGGTTCCCATCCACCACCAGGACCAAAATCTGCTGCTTTCTGCACCATTTACAATATTTTTCAGGCCTAATCTTGGTACTGCCACTGTCAAACATGCCCCAGAAGTCCAGAAATGTTTCCCAATAAATGTTAAAGTAAATTGAGACAGAAATCTGTTTTCATTCATGCTGTTATATGATGTCCCTCCACCTCATGGACCTCAACTCCAGGGTGTGGCAGCTCTGCTGCTACTATGCCCACTGCTTGAAAAAGAAAAGGATTCCTCACACTCCTCCTCCACTTACCACTCAGCCCTCCCTCCCTCCTTCTCCTATGTAATTGCACTGCTATCACTAACATTAAGCTTGACAGAGGAAGTCCCACCAACAGCTCTAGTATCTTTTTAGTGTTGGTGCTAGTGCAATGGGTGATTGTTTTTCAAGTGGGCGTGCTGGCAACTGGTGCCTATGTGACTGTTCTTTCCATAACTGACACGTGCTTGACACAGCTGACATACCACCACAGTGTCATCAGCTGCATCAAGCATGGCAAAATTCCAAACTAGGGACACTGAACCTCTAGATTTGAATGGCACTGGTACTTGGACAACAGAGCCAAAGGTGTGGAAGTTTTTTGATTTTTGGGCCACTTACATGACTTCCACCATGCTATATTTGGGGGTTACTGGACTGCATGTTGTAGGCTTGCTGATATCCTCAACCTCAGGCTTGGCATCTAAATGGGCTACATCATCACCCTTCAGCTTTTTCACTTCTGGCTCCTACAGGGGATCCAACATCTCATTATCATCTGTACAGAAAAATATTATATCCTCCTCCTCTGCCCTATCACTGTCTACTGCCAGGCCCTTCTCTGGTATCTCCTCACTCTGTGGTGTGTGTGTGGGGGGGGGGATGACATGCCTTATCTCCTTCTCCAGGAGAAACAGACTGAAGCTGGACAGTATCATCCTCACCGACATCAGCTTCTCCTTGAGCAGGAACAACAGTCACACTGACAACGTTTTTGGCCTCCCCTGGACATCTGTGCCTTCACTGGTGTGAGTTCCTCCCTTATTAGCAGTATCATCCCCAACAAGCATGCTAGTTACAGACTGGCAGTGAAAAATAAGCCACAGACCTGAAGCCACTTCTAACTTTGATTTTGCTGGCACTGGCTGCAACAGCAGCATTGGAGCCCACAGAAGGCACTGATTCAGAAATAGGTTTGCTCAAAGGAAGTGGAACTGTGTTTCTACTTTTTGCAACAGACTTCTTTGAGCCACCTCCCATCCGGTTACCTTTTCCTGAACTGGAAAGCTTCTTGGCAGGCATATTTATATGCTTGCTCTGTTTGCCTTTCTCCATAAGTATATGATTATGTATTTCTGTTGAATAAGTGTGATTTAACACCTGCAGTACTGTCTGTAAAGGGCCAACAGAAATCAGAACAGGCAGCTGCATTGTAGTCTGTGCAACTACCGACAATTGTTACTGTAGACTATTTGAGTGTTAAAACATTATTTTAGTTTTTCAATTACAAATACATGAATTAAATAACATGGGGTAACAGGAGAACAGAAGTGAGAGACTTTAAATACCAAACCAACAGAGCACCACCACAATGATGTGCAGTAACTCTGAACAAATACTTAAGTAGTTCTTAATAAAATGTCATTTTTTAAATGGAATGGTTATTAAACAACTTGATAATAACCAGGTAGGTACAGGTAGGTCCAAGCAAACTAATTTGTAAACCAACCGCACAGAGCACCTCACAGTCACAGTATGATCTATGGTCCGGATAAGTGGTGTCTGGAGATGGCAAGTACTGCAATGTGTTAGTATTTATTAAATACAATTTTGTCTTTTACATATATCAGACAGAAGGACAACAAGACTGAAATGAACAAAGTTGCCTCCAACAATTGTGTAGGGATCATCACTCTCGTGAAAATGATGTCTTTTTTTTTATACAGTACAGATCAGGCAGTAAACACCAGTGGTGTAACAAGGAGGAAAGGGTTAATATGGTAAGCAAATGAAACAAAAAAACAGGAATGCTGCAATGCAGAGGCTGGATCACAATATTAAATTATATGAGCAATTCAGCAATGCAGTGTACATGGATATGGACAAGTGTTCAATGTCCACGAATTCTTCCAATACAAAAATAAAGCACAAAAGTGATTAAACAAAGGGAAACAGGAACAGAACTACTCAGAATGAGTAACTATTCAGATAAACTTACCCACAAAAGGGTCAATATGGAAGGAGAATATAACAAATAAGTAGCACACCAACACAAATGTTAAGACTTAAAAGAAATTACAGAAACTCACTCACAACTTGTGAGAAATCTGTAAAATACTAGGAAATATTAGGAACTAGCCTGCTCTGCTTACACACACACACACACATATATACGACCCTCCCCCAACAAACTCCCTCACAGACACAGATACAGAGAAAACTGAAAACATTACCTAAGTTTGACTAAATAATATCCAAAGATACCCAAACAAAAGAATGTTCACTAGCAGCACTAGGAATAAAATTTAAATTGTGGGAGCAATTAGCACTCAAAAATAACAAATAAAGAGGTTTTTGAAGGGTTCATTGACTGTGATGCATCACACTGCACTATTGTCCAACTCAACAAATAATATACTGCACAGGAAACAGCCTGCAGGTGATAGCTCAGCTATTTACCCACAATGCATTGCAAAGTCACAGGTGAAATTTGAAAAGCATTTCCAAAATTGGTGAAATCTGGCAACATTTTGCATTATGTGACACTGCCACCCCAGGCAAAATTACATTTGCCTAGGTGAAAAATGTTGCGTAGTGCATAAATTACGCAAAATATTTCACTAGGTGAAATGTTCCAGCTTTTCACAACTCTAGCCTTAAGTCATCTTTAGTGCTGAACTTTGCCTGGAAAAATATGCTTCAAGACCTGCAGGCACAGTTGCAAATGATCTGAACCATATGTGAAGGAAAGACTCAATTTGCCTGTGGAAGTGTGAGGCCCTGCAACCCCTGCACTTCTGTGCAGCAACAGATGTCAAGGACTCATGGGACTACCTAGTGGACTGTGGAAGCACAGGGTCTCTGGGTCCTTAGCTTCCATGTGGCCTTACACACAGCTGCACAGGAGAAGGAATCCAAGAGAAGAGAAGATTTCTCTCCACTATATGATACTTGGGCCCATGCAGGGAACCCTGTACCTACCCTTCCCAGGTTGGAGGGTGGTGTCATGTTACAGAACAGTCCCTCTAGCCTGGGCTCATCCAGCTGGGTCAATGAGTTTGCTCCCAAAATCGGCTGTCTGGCACAGGACCACAAAAGACTACCTGCAGGTGTAAAGGCTGGTACTACACGTTTCTTAACAATTTCTTGTTTTATAATTTTGACCTAAAATTGGCAAGATAGTCATTTTATGACTCCTTCTTATAAACATGACATATGTTGTTTTTTTTATAGAATACTGCCCAAAACATTTTGCACCACAAGTGTGAAAACACATTTCATCCAGGATTTGAAAAATGATGATACTTGTAACGTTTATGGGGTGATATGAAAAACATGAATGGGTTGAATTTTTGGAATTAGAATATTGAAAATTACTGAAGTTAATGAGTGAACATTGAAATATTTAAAAGTTTACTCATAACTTAGTCATTTTTCCATAATTTTATACCAGATTTCCAACATAATTTTCTTATGACTCCACCTCATGAACCCAGTAGGTGCAAATTTTCAAATAATGCTAGATTTGTGACTTCATAGAGTGACTGCAACAACACCTTTCAAGCAGATTTTCAGCCACCTTGATCAGGAGGTGGGATCCAAAAAAGGCCATGTTGAACAACTAGTGGAAAAATGTCAAGAATTAGTGAAGTTATGAGTAAATGATGAATTATACAATGGCAAGAAAAAATCCTGGCTTCTGATTGGTCAGTTGGCCATCATAGCAGGGATGTTATCCTGGCATAACATCCCTGCTGATTGTTTGCAACACTATCAGCATAGCTGCCATCTTTTCTTAAGAAACAAAAATATTTTTATACACTAACAAAAACATTCTTTAAAATTATGTTTTTTATTATAAAACAACAAGCCATTTATAATAGGAATAATGCCCTCCAGGGTGGGTGTTATGCTGGGATAACATCTCTTCTTGGGTGTTGGACACCCTCGGCCAGTGGCCTTGGGCCCAGCCACCCGAGGTGGGATGTTATCCCAGCATAACACCCACCCTGTCAGGCATTATTCCTTTAATATTCAATGCTCACTCATGGCTTGGTCATGCTACCTAATTTTGACACTAAAATTTCAATAAACAAAGCCTTCTTATGACCCAACCTCATGATACAGGTAGGTGAAAATGTTAAAATCCTGCCTGAAAAGTGATTTAGTGCAACGACTATGAAATTATCTTTTGTGCCAGATTTTAAAAACTCTACCTCTCTTATTCATGAGGTGGGGTCCTACAAAGGCTGTGTTAAAAATGTGGCCAAAATATTCAGACCGTACACGGAAAGGGTGTAAGTGGTTGCTCCATGCAACTGAATTGCATTGGAGCACAAAATTGCTATATTCAAATGAGATACGCAATCACCCACTCTGTCTGAATATAGTAAAAGAGGAGGGCGGCACAGATGGGAGCTGCCGAGGAAGCACTGGCACATCCCACTGTGTGGTCTGAATACCTGGAATAGGGTGTGTGGCACATCCTGGGGATGCACTGAGCACAAATTCCAGATATTCAGGCCGACATATGCTAATGGTGCCATTATGCATCCAAGGCACAAATGGGGACATTTACATATCATTATGGCCCCATTTGCATGTCTGGGGCATGGATGTGCCTAGCAGAATGCACATGGTACCCTGAAAATGTCAAGTAAAACAAACACTTCTCATCTCCCTGATCGTCCGGCGTCTCCCTTTCTGTACCCAACCCTGAAGTAATATAACATAATGTACTCCGACATTCTCTGGTGGTCCAGTGGCCCCATTCCCATCCCAGATCATGTTATAATATAAAATGATTCCCCATATCCCTGGTAGTCCAGTGGCTCCCTCTCCCACCTCAATCAAAAATGAAATATTTATTAATTTAGTTGGAAAATGGTTTACCAGGAAAGATGACATGATCTGTGACCAAAGTAGCAGACCAGGGAGGGGCTGTGGACATGGCCTACCTAGACTTTAGCAAGGCATTTGACACAGTCCCATGCAAAAAATTAATAAACAAATTAGCCAGCCTGGGAGTGGGTCCCAGGGTGATAACCTGGGTAAAACATTGGCTGGACAACAGGACACAAAAGGTAACAGTAAACAGAGCCCACTCTGAAGAAAGGGGGTTACTAGTGGGGTACCGCAGGGTTCAGTACTGGGTCCAGTCCTTTTTAATGTCTTGATAAGTGACATTGCAGAGGGACTGGAAGAAAAACTATGCCTCTTTGCAGATGACACAAAAATCTGCAACAGGGTTGATACACAAGGGGACATGGAAAGGATGAGAAGGGACTTGGCAAAGTTGGAGGAATGGTCATAAGTATGGTGGCTTGGATTAAATGCAAAGAAGTGCAAAATAATGCACCTGGGAAACAAAAGCCCAGGAGAAAAGTACACAATTGGGGGGTAGTAACAACAACAAAAATGGAAAGGGACCTGGGGGTAATCATATCAGATGACCCTAAGGTTAGCAAGCAATGTGAGAAGGCAGTAGGAAGGACTGGGGGGATACTGGGATGTATAGCGAGAGGCATCACCAACAGAAAACAGGAAGTTATTATCCCTCTGTACAGACAGTTGGTGACACCCCATCTGGAGTACTGTGTCCAGTTCTGGAAACCCCAGCTCTGCAAGGACATAGACAGGACGGAGGCAGTCCAGAGGAGGGCAAGTAAAATGGTGCAGGGTCTGCAAGAGAAGCCATATGAGGAGAGACTAAAAGAGCTTAATATGTATACCCTTGAGGAAAGGATGGGGACGGGCATGATAGAAACTTTTAAATTGCTCAGTGGAATCAATAAAGTCCAAGAGGGTAGCATCTTTCAGAAAAAGAGATGTGCAAGAACAAGGGAACACAATTTGAAGATAGAGGGGGAACGGCTCAGGGGCAATGTGAGGAAATATTTTTTCACAGAGAGGGTGGTGGACGCATGGAATCACCTTCCTGAGGAGGTTGTGGGGTCTAAAGCTGTGGGAGAATTCAAGAATGCATGGGACAGACATAAGGAAATTCTAATGGGGGATAGGAAGAAATAGGCTGTTGGTTAACTAGGATCTGTAGCTTATCCAGTAGGTAAGGAAATGGGCAGACTAGGTGGGCCAAGTGGTCCTTATCTGCTGTTAAAGTATATGTTTCTATGTTTAAACAGCTCATTTCCATGTAGGACTAGACACTTCCCTGGGAGTCTAGTGGTTCCCCCTCCCATCCCATGAAGTCCGATCATAAAATAAAAGTTTCACCGAACACTTCCCTGGTAGTTTAGTTGCACCCCCCACCCACTGAAGACCCACATCCCACCCCTTGCACCCCATCCCAGCAATGACACAAAGTCAGCAGGCAGCACAGCCAACCCGCACACCACAACAGCTGCCCGACTGAACTGTCATGAATGATAGTGCACTGTACCTACCACAATCCTATTGGTCAACACTGTCAACCAGTGTTCTTGCAATGTGTACAGTAAGTTGTCATTCACAACATTCACAAAGTGGACAATAAGGATTGATCATTGTGGCACAATCGGGGAATGGGGCAGGATGGGGGCCTCCAGACTACCAGGGATAACTGTGTAGGCCTGTTTTATCATATGACCAAGGATGGGGGGAGTAGCCACCCAGGGGCTGGTGGCTGCTGTGTTGCACTGTACAGTACAGCAGCCTGTCTGTGGGTGACTATGACTCAGGCATGGTTCTTCCATGACTAACATTGTGCGGCACACCTTCAAGATGTGCAGGCAGCTGCACTGCACATCTCAGCTGAATACTGAGATATGTCTCATATGCATGAAAATGCCCCCTCTGGATGCGGCGCATACATTATCTTTGTACTGCATCACATCTGAAATTGTGCCGCGCATTCCATTCATTTTGAATATGGCTCAGGGACGCATTTCAGAGACATGCCAGCGCAACTTAGTTGCACTGAGCACATCTCCTTTGAATATCTTGGCCTGGGTGTACAAATATAAAAAAATGACAAAGTTATTAGTAAAAGTTCAGTCCTCATTGAAATACATTAAACAGGAATGACCTTGTTTTCTCAAATTGCAGTTGCTGTTTCCGGAAGAAAGACGCATCTTTGATGGGAGAGTAGATCTACATCACAGGACATGTTTAGGTGAGTGATGGTGTGTGGGGGTATTGGGTGCTGGGTGCTGAGTGGAGAGTTGGGGTAGGCTGGTTGGGGGGTCAGATTGGTGATGGATCATTTCCTTTTTTACGGGGTGAAAGAAATAGACCTTGAAAGCAGTTTTCTTTTTTTAAAGTTTTACTTAAATTAATATTGGATCTGACACTGGAGACTGAGCTCCCCGCTGTTGGTTAAAATCCACGGGGGTACCTGGGGTGGGCAGCAGTAGCGGCTCTAACCACAAATGGTTACCAGGGCACAGCTGGGACACAACAGAAGGCAGCCAGGGCACTGATATATTGTTACTTTGGGGAAGCTCTGTACCATATGGGGCACCAACTAGGGCACAACATTTTTTTAACGGGGCACGTGCCCTGGCAGGCCCTGGTGTAGAGTCGCCACTGCTGGGCAGACTGGTATCACCACCTATTCATGGGGGGCAGATGACCTGGAGGGGAAGGGGTTTGGCAAGGGTTACTGGGGGTGGACAGCCCCATCCATGTTTCTAAATGAACACTTTGGGGGAATACAAGTGAGGGCCAGCTGAGTTGCAGGGGAGGGAATGGCATAAGAGCATTATATATTAAACTTCTAGTATTAATAAACAAGATAGATAGATAGATAGATAGATAGATAGATAGATAGATAGGCAGACAGACAGACATTAGTGGATCGGTGGCTCACTGCTCCAAGTGAAGCTAGCAACATGACTCCAGCTAAGGCTTAGCAGTTCAGGAAAGACCAGTTGTTTTAATACTGAGAACACAGATGACCATCTCTTCTCACTATGCTGGGCACCCAGGATTTTGGATGCAAAGAAATGTTATTTCCAGGGCAATTTTCAAAACACAAACACCAAAATCTAACTAAATGGGTCTCATTTACCAAGGTCCAGGTTTTTTTTAAATGCATCATTAAGTATTTTCCATGTTTTTAGTTAAAAACAAAATTGCGACCACCACAATTGGTATTTTTTTTTCATTGAAAGTAAAGCATTAATTTTGTGACACAAAACTCTTCATGGCTGATGTTGTTTTTATTGTTTTTATCAAAGGGTTATCCAACAGCCCTACTTTAAATCCTTGTATTTCTGGAACCATTTCAGATTTTTTCATAAAACCTCCAAAAGGTACTGCTTCAGCATTGACTGCTTCTACCATGAAAGCTTCAGTGATAAATTCTGTGCTGTCTAGCCTATGACTCACATATTCAAAGGAGATGCAGGCACATCCTGAGACGCACCCGCACATCTCCAGACATGTGACAGCCTTTGGGGGTGTGGCAATATTTAGAAGCCCCTGATGTGCCACGCAAGTTCAAGTGTGCCACGGCACAGAATATTGTGATGTGGGCATGCAAATTAGGGGTCCCTCATGCATATTCCCCACATTGAAATATTCAGAATTGTACTGGAAAAGACACCAACGGATGTGCCAGCACGAAGTTAGGCATCCAAAGCCCTTATTTAACTTTGTGCTAGGCAGGGTGGTGCCCCGCATTATGGTCAGGGCTGATCACCTGATCTCCCCCTCCCTGCCCTGATCACAGTGTAAAAGTAAAATAAATCCAATCCTCCATTTTCCATAGTGTAGAGTCCCACCTCCTAGCCCTGATTACAGTGTAGAAGTAAAATAAATCCAATCCCCCCATTTTCCATGATGTAGAGGTCCCCTTTCCCAGCACTGATTGCCCACAGCATAACCAATGAGCCTGTACTCTGTACTGTATATGCTCTTTGAGAGTTCAGTCAGCAGCTGGCAGTGGTGGTGTGAGGAGGGCTGAGCCAGTTGATGGCTCCAGTTGGGTGGGGGAGCAGGGTTGGGGTCCCATCCTAATGGTGTGGGGGCCATTAAACTACCTTGGATACCAGCGTGCTTAATATTTCTTCAGTGGATGATCGGGGTGGGGGGGTACAGCTATACTATGGAAAAGGTGGATATTTACTATAAAGGTCTACATTGGGGATCAGGGCAGGGGGGTACCGCTTCACTTCTGGGGGATACTGTGGGGCTTTATCTTTATGCTGTGGATGATCAGGGCTAGGAGGGAGGACCCTACACTATGGAAAATGGAGCACTGGATTAATTTTATTTCTATGTTGGGATCAGGGTGGAGGGGAACCCTACAATATAGAAAATGAGGGATTGAATGTACTGTATATTATTTATACACTGGGGAGGACCTACACTGGGGAAGGGATGAGGAGGGAGATGCATGTAATTTTTCTGTTGGGGGCTGGCCCGGTACATTTCACCAGGTGCAGTCATGCTAATGACCTCATAATGAGCATGCATAGGACCCAGTTATGTCATCCATGCTCATTAGCATATTGTGGCTTAGTATCACCCTTGGGGGGCATGGCACATCCAGGTATGAGCCACACATTTCCCCAGTGGTTGTTTTCAGCCTTGGACCCTGGAGTTGTTGCACCAAACATGGCGGCCGCCCCCTTCATGCTACGCATCCAGGATTCAACATTCAAACAGAATGGAAGATCTCTTCCGATCATGCATTCTGTTTAAATATCCTGTCATAGTCAGCCAGTGCATGTTTTTGAGCAGTGCATCCATTTGTGCTGCTCATCCTGCTGGCTCTGAATATGTCCCCCTATGAGAACAACCCACAAAAATAAGCATGTTAGGTATAGGGGGGAAAATATTTTCTTTTCCAATGATCATCCTTCCAAATCTCAGAAACTGTAAAAGGTGACAGCACAAAACTTTTCATGTTAAGACTCTACCACCCTGACTGTGTTTTCAAATGTTTAGGCTATTCTGCTGAATGCCACCAAATGTATTCAGGTGCAAAAATCGGGTTTAACATTGAGCATTCCACACAACCTAACTATAATGGACTGGCACTACTGTGCTAGTATAACACATATATAAGTATATTGCAAAAAACTACATTAATGCACCAGTTAGGGTTCAACTTAATCACACAAAAGTATGGAAATCTGGCATTAGGGTTTCCAACCTTAACTCCCCCCCACCAAGTAGCAAAAGGACAAGACCACACAAGCAGTCACAGACAACCATTATCAGTTAAGACAAACAACATGCAGCTGTTTCCATATGACACAAATACAGTAGCACTGATGTGCTACCTTAATGGATTTGAATCTGTGGCATGTACACTGCAAGAGTCATACCCTCACTTCTAGCTGCACACAGAAATCCATAGTGCTAAAATCAACCCTACTGTTGTCTGAAAGAGGCCCCTGCAGCCACAGATCCAAATCTATATACAAATTACAAGAGCCTTTTTGTCTGCAGAAGCACATGCACCTATGAGTCAGTGCTTCTGTAGTCACAGGTCATCATGCATACTGCACAACTTACCACAGTTTTGGCTGCTGAAGCACATACACTAAGGAACCTGCACTTCTGCAGCAGCAGGTGTAAGACATGTATAGACCACTGGCTGCAGAAGTACAGGCTATACAAAATCCATGATCTCCAAATTACAATACTACTTCAATCTGCAGAAGTGAAGACCCCAGTGGACCACTGGTTTTGTGGTCACATGTAGCCATGCACACTTTAAAACATGCACACACTTTTGGCTGTAGAAGCACAGGCCCTTGAGGGGCCTTCACTTCAGCAGCTGCAGGTGTAAGACACACACGATGACTTCTGAGTGTAGAAGAGTAGGATTATCACAAAAGTGGGACCAAGACAGAGGCCGAAAACTACAGACCTGTCAGTCTGATCTCTGTGGTAGGGAAAGTGATGGAGTCACTTCTGAAGGAAAGAATAGTTGAGTACCTAGAGGCCAGTGGGGCACAGGACCCAAGGCAGCATGGGTTCACAGCGGGAAGGTCATGTCAGATGAATCTAATAGATTTCTTTGACTGGGTGACCAAATGAGTAGAACCAGGGAGGGCTGTGGACATGGCCTACCTGGACTTTAAAGGCATTTGATACAGTCCCACACAAAAGATTAATAGTCAAATTAACCAGCCTGGGAGTGGGTCCCAGGGTGGTAGCCTGGGTAAAACATTGGCTGCACAACAGGACACAGAAGGTAATTGTAAATGGAGTCCATTCTGAAGAAAGAGGGGTTATTAGTAGGGCACCACAGGGTTCAGTATTGGGTCCAGTCCTTTTTAATGTCTTCATCAGTGACATTGCAGAGGGACTGGAAGGAAAAGTATGGCTCTTTGCAGATGACACAAAGATCTGCAACAGGCTTGATACACAAGGAGGCATGGAAAGGATGAGAAGGGACTTGGCAAGGTTGGAGGAATGGTCAGAAGTATGGCAGCTAGGATTCAATGCAAAGAAGTGCAAAATAATGCACCTGGGAAACAAGAACGCAGGGGAAGAATACACAATTGGGAGGAGGTAGTAACAACAACAAAAAAGGAAAGGGACCTGGGGGTAATCATATCAGATGACCTTAAGGTTAGCAAGCAATGTGAGAAGGAAGTAGGGAGGGCTGGGGGTATACTGGGATGCATAGGAAGAGGCATCATCAGCAGAAAACAGGAAGTTGTTATCCCTCTGTACAGACAGTTGGTGAGACCCTATCTGGAGTACTGTGTCCAGTTCTGGAAACCCCATCTCTGCAAGGACATAGACAGGATAGAGGCAGTTCAGAGGAGGGCAACTAAAATGGTGCAGGGTCTGCAAGAGAAGCCATATGAGGAGAGACTAAAGGAGCTTAATATGTATACCCTTGAGGAAAGAAGGGAGATGGGGGACATGATAGAAACTTTTAAGTACCTCAGTGGAATCAGCGAAGTCCAAGAGGGTAGCATCTTTCAGAAAAAGAGATGTGCAAGAACAAGGGAACACAATTTAAAGATAGAAGGGGTGTGGTTCAGGGGCAATGTGAGGAAGTATTATTTCACATAGAGGGTAGTGGATGCATAGAACAGCCTTCCTGAGGAGGTTGTGGGGTCTAAAACTGTGGGAGAATTCAAGAATTCATGGGACAGACATAAGGCAATTCTTGTGGGGGTAGGAAGAAATAGGCTGTTGGTTAACTAGGATCTGTGGCCTATCCTGTAGGTAGGGAAATAGGCAGACTAGATGGGCCAAGCGGTCCTTATCTGCCATCAAGGTCTATTCTATGGGGTCTGCACTTCAGAAGCCACAAATAGAAATCCATGATATCCAGATTGCAACACTAGTTCTTTCTGCGGAAGTGCAGGCCCTGAGGACCCAGTACTTTTGTAGCCACAGGTACTCATGCACACTGTAAGTCATATACACTTCTGGCTGTGGACTTCTGCAGTTGCAGGAGTAAGACATGCACTCTGACTTCCAGTTGCAGATGCATGGTCCACTGTGGAAAAAGCACTTCTACAGCCATAGACAATAATCGATAAATGTAGTACATTAGTGCTACTGCATTTGTGTCATCTGGAGCAGTTGTATGCTGTTTGTCTTACCTGATTATGGCTTTCTGTGGTTGCTTGTGTGGTCTTGTCCTTTTGTTGATTGGCGGCAGTTAGGGTTATAAACCCTAATACCATATTTCCATACTTTTGTGAGATTAAGCAGAACACTAAATGGTGCATTAAAGCATTTTTTTTTCAATGAATTTCATTTTTTTTTGAGATAGTAGAATCAGACCCTCATATCCTTTAGGACCTAAATGAGCAGATGCCAGACTCACAGTGCCATTGGGCCCTGTACCAAGGGAATGGTTCATCTGTCTGCCTGAGGGTGTGCAGGGCTCTCTCAGCTTCAGATACAAACAATTTGTGGGGCTGTCTGGGGATGCTGCAGAAGTGCAGGCCCTCTGGGCCCCACACATCCATGTGTCTAAAGATGTAGATGCACAGGTGAACATTAAGCTGTTCAGGACTGCAACTAGACTAATCTGCATGTGGTTGATTAGGCTGCACTATTCTGTTTCATCTGCCCTGCTTTAAGCTTATTAAATAGCCCATTTATAAAATATAGCATTTTGTGGCTGTACTATTTTTACGTATATTTTACAATTAAGTAAGCTGTTGGCTAACTAGGATTTGCAGCTTATCAGTTAGGTTGGAAAATGGGCAGACTGGGTGGGCCAAGCGGTCCTTATCTGCCATCAAATTCTATGTTTCTATGTTAATTCAAATTGCAGATCTGATAATGGCCACAACATCTGCTGGAGTGGCAGAAACTGAAAAGTACAGATTAAGAAAGGAAAACAAATGGAGCATGCAGAACCCAAGCTAATTCTTTAAACGTTCCTAATAACATATTATACAAGCAGTGGTAATCCTGAGTCTTGCTGCATTCAGGCATGCCTCTGCCATGCCAGTCTGAATGCATCAACTCATCATTTTCTTGCAGCAGCACAACAGATCATTTTTTATTAAAAATAATATTTTACTTATCCTCTAAAGCTGTAGACACTGTATAATAAACCATTGGTTCTTCTTGTACCTTGTAGAGCTATTTAGCAATTCAAAAGGTAGATTTCACTTGTATTTAAAATGACAAGTAAACAAATATTTGAAATCACTATAATGTGCATTATAGTGACTGATATCAGATCCTCCACTCACAGTCAGGCTATAGAGTGGTGCATTGCTAATGTTTACCCCTACCCCCAGCTTGCATGGAGCATTCATACTGCTGGAGCATGTACTACATTATGTCCAAGCTCTGGAGAGAGTCAGGTTAGTCCAGTGCTTGTTTCTTTCTGAGTAACACAATGAACACACTTAACAAGATCATCTGTCTGTCTAACAAAAGGTTACTGGCTGCTGGGTGTATGACAGAATATTATATGACTTTGAGCTCCAATGTCACCAACATTGCTCGTGTGTGTGTGGGGGGGGGGTGGATGGTACAAAGGCACTGCAACATGAAGGGGAGGGCAAGAGTCCAGTACAGCTAACACATTCAAGCTAGGGTTCTAAGTGTGTATATCTGTGTGTGTGTGTGTGTGGGGGGGGTCTGAGTATCATCTGGCTGTAATCTAAGCTGAAATTGTAGTTCAAAACATAGAACATGGTGGTGGAATACTATGTTGGCAATGACTACATTGTAGATTAAGTTTATCTACAGTTAATTAAACTTTTGAAATTGAGTACATAACATTGGTAATTAGTCTTGCTGCCCGTTTCTCAGCCTTGTTTAAGTATGGAAAATATAACATTATTGCTGTGCCCAGACTGTAAGACAACATACCGCTGCAGGTTACTCACTGTACACTGATTTGCTAACTGATCATACCTGTTTGCCAGACAGATGACTGTATAACTTTTTATTTTACATACATGTTTCAAGGACCTCTTGTAGGGCAAACGTTTGTGGAATATACTTTCATGATTTGCAAAGTCTGCCTTGGAGTTTTGAATTCAGATTTTTGGACTGGTCTTCTGCTTTTGATCTCTCAGCTCCAATTACCATAAGGTGCAAATGCTTTTCCATCTGACCAAGTCAGAAGCACTTGGATGCTTTGCTATCCATGATTGTAGTCAGCATTTTCTTGAAAATTTAACATATCCCATTCTCATCTTGTAAAAATACTGATAGGTAGTGCAAAGAGTACCATATCAAATGTTCATATTCCACACCATCTCACAGAAATGCCAATTGGTATTGTGAAGAGTACCACCTTAAAGGTTTATATCCCAGTCCCATCTAGCAAAAATACCAATAGAGATCACCAAGATTATCACCTTAAAGGTTCAAATCCCAGCCCACCTCATAAAACTTACGATAGGGATTGCAATCCCACCCCCATCTGAGAAAAATACAGTTAGGGATTGCAAAGAGTAACACATACTTATAAGGTCTATAGCCCACCCCACTAAAATAGAAGCAGTTGAGAAATCTAAAGAACTACAGTATGTATGCGTAATTTTATCTAACTTCAGTTGTTGCTCTGTCAATAGTAAAGTGGTATATCGTCCAACAGACTCAGAAAGGAAATCCCACCATTATACTCTATTCCCTGTCCCATTCCAGCCACAGGAAAACAGAAGAAGTTCAAAAAGGCAAACAAACTCTACACACATTTTGTTTTTAAAAAATACTTCCTTACATATTTCAGTCAGTCACATGGCTGTGGTACCTCTATATGCTGCAGATAAAACTTAGTTCCCCTCAAACCTGGATTAATATACAAGCCTAATGAGACTGACCTCACATGAATCCCACTAGTGAATGTTCATAAAGACCCTTCAAAAACTTGATAATGTATAATGACTTCAGCAAAACTGTAGTATGTATGTTCACAATAATTTTATAATGAACTTAGGTTTATGCACTACAGTTTGGCTGAAGTCTATACTTTTTGTGGAAATGTCCCCTATGCTGCTTACACAATTCCAGCTAATTAAAGTAGCTCAAAAAATGTACATAAATAGCAAGTAATTCCAATTTCCATTGCTTTCATAGCAGTACCAACACAGAAGGAATGTGCACACAAAACCCCAAGCCACAGTGACAGATAATTATGTTTGTGTAAGCATGACAGGGTAACTCTGCTAGCTAGTTAAGATGTAGAGCCTGTTAACAGTCATCTTACAGAACATTTACTATACCCTCCCCCTCTTCCAAGAAGAAAATGTTTGCTATCTTAACATCACAACAATTAGCTCTATTTTCCAAAATGTCACCAACTGTTATAGCAGTAAATTTTCCAAGTTTCCTTCAAAGGTGGAATTGATTATAGAAAAGCTACCGTATGTAGTCTGAAGGGGTGTCAGGGAGCCCCTGAGCTGCCAACAATTTCTTATACGTGCAGTCAACTGTTGGAGAGGGTCAAAACACCACTGGGCTACTGGTAATATTAAGGCCCCTATGCACTAATGGGGCAGGGGTATGTGGAATCTGCACATACCCCCACCCACGTAGCTGTGCACCCGCTGACAGGTGCACACCAGCGGTATTCATGACCACCAGCCACCTGTCTGCAGCCCGTCCCCTTGGTGCATGGGAGCATGGAGAAAATATACCAAGATTGAGAGGGCATCCAATGGGATGCCTGAGCCAGCCTGCCAGTGTATCCCTTACCCAAACAGGTGCAGAGATATGGCTGCTGCCAGGCAATGTGCTGTGGCACAGAATTGGGATGGTGCCTGGTCAGCTGTCCCCAGACTATCATTCACTGTCCATGGGGCAGCATGGTGTGGGAGATGGCAATCCCTGACTGTCTGTTGGTGACTGGGGGGCCAACATCCTAGGGAGTGTGCACTCCTTACAGCAGGGGTTTCCCCTGTGTACTGTGCGCCCTCCACACCCAGCACTCTGCAACACTGTGAATGTCACAGAGTGTGAGCACGCCCCCAGCACACCCCCTTCTTGACCCACCATGTTGCCCTCCATGCAGCCTGGTAGTGGGGCTGCATGCACTGTAGGTGACTTATGCACCTGGCCACATGGGTCTCACAATGGATGTGGACTAGTTGTATGCCCCAGATACACACATGTAGTCACTCCACCCCATTAGTACATAGGGCTCAATATTAGGGAACTGAACCATTTGGGACTGAACACCATAGAAACTGCCAACAATATTTTTTTAGAAAAGTCAACTGTTGGAGGGTGCTGGTGCACCAGTGAGCTACCACCAGCAGTGTTAATGGAGTAGTCAATTTGGGTTGGAGGGGCACAGCTGAGCTGCCAGAAAGTTTGTTTTATTAGGGCATTGTTTTTTCCCTACATTTATGCCCCAAGCATATTTTTAAGAATGGTACTAACCCAAAAAGCAATTAGCTGCCACTTCCCTAATTTCCAGCTGAGTATATGTAATAGTTCATTGGTGATGATGTTCAGAAAGCAGTATCTTGGAACTTATGTGCACATGGGGGACTTCTGTGAACTGTCAATGCTACAAAGGGGGAAGGAGAGCATTGTCCTTTGGCAGCATTCGGTAAAAATGTTACTTGAGCAGATGACTGGACAGAACTAGACAGATAAACTACATTTTTCTGTTTGTTTCCATATATGCTTGGAATTGGATTAAAAAAAATCAGATACTTATTGAAAATCCTCCTGCTGAATTCTGACCCTAAATTTTTTCAGAGTTCTGAATAGACCTGGGTTCAAATCCTAGCTTGGGAACTCATTTATTATGTTGCTTGCATACATGTGCAAGAAACATAGTGCCATCATTGGAGATTTCGGAGGTGTGTCACCTCCTCCTCCAATTCAGTCAGTGTGCTGGCAGGTGCGGCCCCTGTAAGCCAATGCATTTTGGAGCTGTCTATGACACGCTCCAAAATGCAGTGGCATACAGCTGAAAGGGGGAGCTATGTTTCAGTGAGCACCGATAAGATATCGGCTGCTCGTGCGCAGCTTCCCCCCCGGACACACGGAGGTGTGCGCAACCCAGCATGCACTGTATAGCCGACGGGGTGCCCAATCCCTGTCGGCTGAGCTGTGTCCCCCCCCAGTAGTAGGTGCCATGCTGAGAGCCTTCCCCAGCGTGGCAAGCAGTCCTTTGGCCGACGGGGGTGCCCAATCCCCTGTTGGCTGAACGCCCCCCCGTCCTTGTGCCACGCTGGGAGCCCACCTCAGCGTGGCAACAAATACCATGGCTGACAAGGGTTCCCAATCCCGTCGCGGTTGAACACCCCCTCACAGCCTTGTGCCACGCTGGGAGTCACCCCAGCTGCAGGCAAACATCCCACTCATGTCTTTTAAACCTGTAAACGAAAATGGTCCCTGCATGCTGCCTCCCAACCCCTCTCCCACAACCCGCATCCATCCACTGCACACCCAGCCTCCCACACCTCCCTGTCACCCCATACTTACTCCAGACTCTGGCGTGATGATCTTCGTGGACCGGGAACACGTCTGCACTCTTCAAAGCCGACCGCGAACTGAGGAAATGCCGGTAAGCTGTATAATGGGCTAGATGGGGGGGGGGTTCAACTTTGTTGCATATCTCAGGCATTTTTAGGAATTTTTACACCAAATTTTCAATATGGGGTTTTTGGGACCCGTTCTCATGAATGATGTCACTGTCATGGTGTTATTCAGGCCCGAAGGGTGATTTCACACAGCGACTGCAGAATCACCCTTCAGGCCTGAATACCACCATGACAGTGACATCATTCATGAGAAGGGGTCCCAAAAACCCCATGTTGAAAATTTGGTGCCAAAATTTCAAGAAATGACTGTTTTACGAGCGCGCATTGTGCAGTTCCTATGCGGGCTCATAAGTTCACGAAATTTCAATATTTTCACTCCAGATTTTCAACATTGCCATTTTACCACACCTTCTTATGAGTAGTACAGCTGTAATTTTTCACATCTCACCCAAAATGTGTTTCCGCCCATGTAGTGCAGAATGGCGCAGTCGGTGTGGTAAATCAATGTATGGAACAAATTAAGAAAATCAGTGACACTGCTCATGAGCAGAGGTCTTAAAATGGCTATGTTGAAAATTTGGTGAAAACATTCCTAAAAATGACTGTTTTACGGGTGTGCATTGCACAGTTCCCACGCACGCTCATAGGTTTGCGAATTTTCAATATTTCCACTCCAGATTTTCAACATTGCCATTTTACCACACCTCCTTATGAGCAGTACAGCTGTCATTTTTCACATCCTGCCCAAAACGTGTTTCCGCCCATGTAGCGCACAATGGCGCAGTCGGTGTGCAAACTCAATGTATGGGACACATTAACAAAATCACACTGACACTGTTCATGAGCAGAGGTCTTAAAATGGCTATGTTGAAAATTTGGTGAAAAAATTCCTTAAAATTACTGTTTTACGAGCGTGCATTGCACAGTTTCTACGCACGCACGTAAGTTTGCAAATTTTCAATATTTGCACTCCAATGACTTCCAAATACCTAAACAGCACATAGAAGCAAGCAACATTCAGCATTGACAAATGCTTGTTTTAAACTTCTTAAGATTTCTATTGTAGACATAATATTATGGAGCCAGATGCTTCCTTTTAACTATAAGCACACAGATTCCAGGTTCAGGACATTTGGACAGCTGCACATTTCACTATTTTATTTCAGGCTTTTCCTCAATACGGGTCCATACTGTCAAGGAAAGCAAATTCTAAGTTTCCAAACAGCGGCTGAAACTGTAGGTATTCTTGGTCAATAATTAGTTCTACTGTGGCATGTGTGAGCACATCCCGTAAGAATATTGAACAAAGAGCACATTCTGATTCCCTTCAACACCCATTATAGACAGCATATTTTGGTGCAATAAATAACATAATCTTTTGTAGATGTGCATTACATTTATTTCTTACAGCAATTAAAATTGTTTTCAGTTATTTGCTGGCATATTCTGGAAAATAAATCTTGTTATAGAGGTTCTGTTTTCAAGTGTGTATGCCACTGGTCTGCCTTTAAAAAAATCTAAGGGTTCCATGGGACATGCATTCCAAGCTGGTTGCCTTAACATAATTGCCTCTTTGTTTTGGACAGTGGTACATAATTAACAAACTCTAGTCGGAGCCAAGATGGCTGCAGCTGTGAGTAATAGTCATGCATGTGCATGGAGTGCATGGTGACCATCTTGGGCACAGCAGGCTCTTGTGGAAGTGATGAGCAGCAATAGTGTGTTCACCGAGACAGAGAGAAGAAATAGTGTGGTGGGATTGGTCTACTAAATGGGGAGAGCAGAGTGCTTGAACTAGTGAAGTGACAGTGCTGCAACTTCAACATGTCGTGGTGTTAGGTAGCAATCTGGTGAGCTGCTTTTTTACTTTTGTGCTTGCGAGACATCTGCAGATCTCCACCCTGCAGCTGTAAAAAGGGAAAATACATTTTACCTGTAGTTTGATCAGTTATATCCTGCTACTGAAATACTGGCACGACTATAGCCTGACAAACATAAGCCATTCTAGTATCTGAAAATATACACTTTTCACATGAGACACCGTGAACCATGCATTTCCTGAGAGCAGCTGTGCTTTATTCCTTTTTGTTTATTTAGATAAGATATTTTTGGTCAAAGGGGGTCCAGCTTCAAATGAACCTATATATGTGACATGAACATACATTTAGGTAAAAATGCACATGATGTTCCATAATTAATTTTACTGTATATTACTGCATAATAATTAATAAATACAACTGAAAACTAATACACTGTCATTTAAGGCATCTACAGTGCTGATTCTGTAAAATGGATTTCAATACTATATGTCATAATTTTTTTTAAATCAAAATTTTGGTTTTGAACAAGCAAACCCAAATAATTCATAGTGCTGAATCAATCTCACAAATCAAATCCCCCCCCCAAAAGGCAGTAATTTGATTTACTGCAGCTAAGAATCCTGACACCATCTTCCCTGCGTCCAGAAGCCCAACATGTTTATGAGTACAATGGAGGGCATCCTGAGTGCTGTCCTAGACAAAGCCACTGTCGGGATTGCTGGGAGACTGTGTTCCTTTTGCTTTTTAGGTAATGCATGCCATTCACTAGAAGGGTGACAGCTCATCTGAGACAGATTTTAGATATTGGTATTCACAGCACCAGTAGTTGCTGTCGTCTCTGCTGTATTCTTGGACTAGGAGGCATCCATTAATATTTATCTTCTCTGTTCTTGAAGGCACCACCTTGTATATCTCTGTGTTGGGGGGTTGCTTGTTGAGCATTTGCTCTCCATGTTTAGTATTTTTTTTGCTTGTTTTGCCTTTTTATCCTTTTGTTTCAAGGGTTTTTCATTCATGTAGCAGTTCCTATTTATGTTATCCACTTGGAGAGGGGTGATTGATGTGCCTGTATTTTGTGCTGCCCGACCCTTGTCAGCTGTGTCTGTAGCTGCTTTTCATCAGTTTACCAGTTACAGCTTTAGCTGCTAAGGGTATTTCTCCTCAGTCCCGAGTTACATCAGACTCACAGGATATATTTTTTAATTATTGGAGGTGAGGTGGCTGAGCCCCTCTCAATGGGGGATGCGGGGTACAGGGCCCCATACATTAAACAGGAACACATGAATTTTAGCAGGTTGCGTGGTATATAAAATGTGTTTGTTGGGTTCAGTGGCATTAGGGTTTAGTATGGTGTGTTGTGATTTTTGGTATAGTGGACACACTGTTTGGACAGTCAGGATAGAGTCTTGGTGAAGCATAATATATCCCAAAAAAATACACACAAGATCTTGTCTGCAGGGTCACTTTATTGTTTCCACCATTTATTTTACTGCATGTTTGGTTTGATTGAGAATCACCTATTGGGACCAATTAAGAACTATTGTTTGCAAATACAAAGAAGTTAGCCCATGCTCTTTAACCAAAATTGCTATCCAACATGAATCAACAAGGATTTGTTTATACAGTTTTTCTCTACATCCAATTTGTGTAAACACCTCAAGAAACAAGTCCAAATATTGTAGTTAACAACTGCAGCATGTTTTTATTATTTCATTCTGTCTGGACAAAGAAAATAACTGGGTGGGGAGGTGCAGGCATATTATATTCAACTAATTACCTGCCTTCCTTCCCCCTTGCCAGCTGGTATCTTGAACAGAGGGTGCATACAGGAGAGATAGTTCAGTTTGTTTAAAGGCAATATAAATGGACTCTGTGTTTCTTTATTAAGAAGAACAATCCTTTATACACCATTCATGTTTTGTACAGTGCTGTGAACTTGAAAATGTACAAAACAGCATTTTTACCTTAAAAAAATACTTTTTTTTCCCTTGGCAGCACTGCAGTTCACAGTCAAGTTTACCAGTAATGAGCTGCACTGATCATGTGATCGGATGATATCAAATTAGCAACAAGAGTTTGAGAGTGCTCCACATTCGACCAGTGAGTCAGTGAATACTGTGGGGCATATGTGGCAGATTAAAACAAAAGGCTTTAATACATTTTAAGAGTGTCATACTTTAGAGCAGTGAAAACATTGAATAGTTTTCCAGCGGAGGTTGTGTAAGCATGGACTTTTGGATAAATTGTAACACAAGTTAGATAAATACATGAATGCAAATCACAATGGTAGAACCTGCTGAAAGGCAGGGAGATATTCCTAACAGACCTTGCTGTTTTCTTATATCACTAAAACCAAAGTATTAATCTCAAATTAGAGGATTATGACTTTATGGCAGTGTTAGAAGATGAAATCCAAGGGAAAAATATTCTGTTTTTGTTTAAATATATTTTATTCAGTTTAAAAAACATGCAAGATATTTGAAAACCCCTAAGCATAGGGTGAATACATAAAGATGTTTCACAGTAGGAAAATGATCACTACATTTATTGGTACAGCATGACCTACAATGTCTAATAGTTTAACACTGTAAACCAAACATTAATCATAAACTATTAGCCACTTGCAGCAATGTCATGGACTACTTTAATAAAAATTTCTGGAAATGTTCCAGGCAATGAACCCAGTACCAATACATCACCTTGTCTGTAGCATTACAAAGTCCAAGCTGTAAAACTGGTAAGAAACAGACTGGAAGGTCCATCTCTGATAATCAGTAAGTAACGGTCATGTAAGGCCCCAAAATATACACACCCTTTTTTAAAGTAACAGCATCACATGCTGCTATAAAATGCAACCCAATTAAGCAGATAGGCTATCTTTAGCATGTTTAAACTATTTGATCTTAAACAGTTTGAGATCCCAAAACCAATATTTACATTAACGTCTTTCTAAAGTGTTTATACCTTATGTAAAATTCAATGCAATAGTTAATAACTGTAACACCTCCTAAATTACCTGAATATGGTTTGATCTGTCACTATTAACTACACAAACAATGAAATACAGCATATTGTGTCATTTATAATTTCTCATATGGAATGAATCTGAAATAGTATCATGATATTTCCAACCCCTCACATAGATTAAAGGCTTCGTATGTGTGGACTCATTGCCTAGTGAATATAGCATCACGCAGACTGGAGAGTAAGTGCCATCTTTGTTGTCTTCTGTTCCGCTTGGTGGCAAGGGATGTTCTCAGCACCATTGAGATATAAGAGGCTTAATTATTTTAAAACTGGCCAGCATTGGTGGAAAGCCACACATACTGTACACATGCACTATTGTAAAATATGCTGATCAAAACCTAGCTGGGAGCCCATCACTTACTTGTAGTGAAATTAACTGCAATTCAAAACATATATGCATTTATATGGCATACAGGTAACAGCGGTTCACTGTTTAAGTGACTACAGCTCACATAATGCCTATGAGTTCAAAGTCTGTAACACACTATCAGTTCCCAGTAGCCAAACCTGTTTATCCAGCATCTTGTGAAGCGAAGTCTACTTTAATGCTTTCAAGTTTGTTTGCCAGCATCCACCAGTTCATTAAAAATGGACACATTGTCAAAGTAGGTCACTCTTAATTTAGCTGGTAACTGCTGGGTATGGGTTATTTCAGGGGAGTGCAATGCAGCCAGAACCCCGTTGAATGCATTATGGCATTGCTGTGTAGAATAACTGAGGTTTGAAAAGTCATATAGCATGGAACTATCATCCCATGTTAAATGTCTTCTTTAGTATGCTGCTAACAGGATTGAATCTGTGATGTTCTGTCCGTGCATTACAATCAGCAGGGTCCTGGGCTGGATTATGTTGGGTACTCTGCTTTTGGGGGTGATTAAATTTACTTTGTAGTTATAAAGGGACTGTCCTTCTAAACTACTGTATACCTGTGTAAGTAGTATGTCTGTTTTGCTACTGTCGCAACACAGTTTAGAGTAGATAATTAATACTTTTAAAAATGCAGAAACAACATGGTGCTTCTGCATCACCATAGTAAATCTGATTTAATAACAGTAGTCTTGTAAACTTCATTTGAAAGCTGCTATGCTAATCCTTAATGTGCACTTGGTTGAGGAGCTATGATGACATGCATAACATTAAAGATGGAATATATGTAGGGACTGTTTGATCTCATGCCCTCTTTAACATACAGTTTATCTGCTTCAATTCCTGCTACTGACATTTTTGTCTAACCTGTCGGTGACATCTTAAACAAAAGTCTAACAAATGAGGCATTATTAAGATATTTGAAAGAAAAAAATAATTAGAAAGAAAGTAACCTGTAATATATATACTGTATATATATACTGTGTGTGTGTGAGTTTTTCCTTTTTCCCATGTCAGTCAAATGCATTTCTAAAACCTTGGACCTGTATAAGCAGGCGGAGGTTGCAGAACTGCATAGTGATGTAGCCAGTCATTTAATGATATCTATGTTTATTTTCTGTGTACATAAAAATGGAACTTGTCTCTGGAATGAGAGCAGCACCTGCAACCAAGCCTGTGTGCTGCACTGACGGTCCTGATTGGCAGGTTCGAGATATGCTCACTCGTGTGTTGCTTATCAGGGGAAAAGGCTATTTTTCAATCACGACAGTCTCCTAAAAAAAGCTGACAATGCATTAGAAAAAGTCTTTTAAGTACAGAGAAAATAAACTTAGATATCATAAAATGATTAGTTACAAGATTATGAAGTTCTGCAACCGGGGCATACTTATACAAGTTCTTAGTTTTAGACATGTATTAGATTGATGTGGGGGAAAACAAACTCACACACAGTCTATATATTGCACAGGTTATTGTGCTTTTTTTGTGTGCTATTTGTTTATAATTCCACCCCGCACTCTGGTTAGTATCTCTTTCAGGCCCCACATGGAACCTCCCACGTGGCAGCCCCTGACTACCGCCACATATTGCAACTGACCCAGGCATCTCTGATGTATCTCTGAGTCAAGAGGGTCCCTGACCTGCATAGGGGATGAACCTTGATGGCTATTCCAATGATCCTAGGTGATGCTGAGGCAGCAGATAGGGGTTTGGGGGCTCTGCAGTGAGGGTCCAGGAAGGTCATCACCAGACAGGCCAGGGCATCATTTTTCCTGTTTTCTCCCCTGGGAGTGGCATGCCAGACATCAGGGCTAATGTCGACATCCGCCACTCCCCTAAGTCATCGGGGGCCTGATGTTCTGCCATACCCCTGGGCTCTGCCAGGGGCCAGCAGGCACCTGGTCACTTCCCCACCCTCCCCCCAGAGAAGGTGAGCTGTCGCTGGATGCTCCATTCTTCTCCCCTCACCTGACTCTCCAGCGACCTGGGTCCACTCCTGAAACCAGGTTGCCAGCATTGCTAATGGAAATCCAACTTCTGCGCAGGTTGGTAGGTTCAATTGTGTTTTTAACTGTGTGTTTTTTTACTTCCAAATATTGTAATAAAGCCTCTCTTTGTTGAATTTTGTTTTAAGATGTCACTGATGGGCATGTCAGTACCAGGAATTGAACCACATAAACTGTATGCAAAAGAGAGCATGAGATCAAACTGTCCTTAGATATATTCCTTTTTTTTTTGCTACTAGGAATGCATGTCATCATATCTCCCTGTTTATTGCAACTAAGTGCACATTAACGAGCACCATAGTGGCTTTTATATGATGTTTACAAGACTACTGTCCCTCGATCAGTTTTATTGCAGTGATGCAGAAGAACCATTTTTTATAGTATTAGATTAAAAAACTGATTTAAAATGAGTCACCACAATAGCAAGACATGTGCCTTAGACATGTATACAGCAATTAAGAAGGACAAACACCCCCTATAAAAAAAAAACAGAATATTTTGAATGCCCAACAAATGATCGAAGGACAGCTTTATGTATGAACAGCTGTTTTTGACAGCAACCACTCTGACAAGATATTAAGTTTAACAAAAAGGTAATTCAAGCACTCCATACTGACTGTCACAATGAGGTCCAATTTGCTATCAGACAGAACAAAAACACAAGACTGGACACACTCCTTATTATTAAAATAATCCATTTATTACATTGCTGTAGAAAACTACTGCGAAAGTTAAGATTTACAATATGATGTTTGCCATTGCTTGTTAAAGCATGTCAGTCTCTTGCTTTACAGAAAAGGCTCCCTCATTTCTAATTCCACATGCATATAAAATAAATAATATAGTAACAGAGCTCCTCTGTTATTATCTTTGAATAGACAGTCACTGAATTTTTGCCTGTTGCAGACCAGAAAGACAAAAATACACACCGAGTTTTCTTTTACAACACATTTTATTAACAAACTATTTACAGGAATTCAATGGAACACAACATAATGCTCCGAGACAATACAGAGACAGCTTGCTAAAGTGATGTCATCAGCTTCTGTTCTCTTGTGTGAACACAGGTACTGGGATTCAAACATGCATACAACTCACGTCCTGGAATTGCAGCTTTTAAAACAAAAATAACTCAGTCATTTTAACACTGTTTTTCACTAGGGTTGCCACCTTTGGAGGAGGCAAAAAACGGATCCTAAGCTCTGCCTCAAGCCCCACCCATTTTCATGACTCATCATGCATTGCTCCTCCTAGAAAGCCAATGGTTATATCAATAAAATACAACACTTAAAGCAGTTCAACAAAAATCTTAAGATACTGTATTGTACCTGTTAAAGTTACTTTCCTAGGTTCTTCCTAGTTATTTATTTACTTATGTATGTATTGATTGACTTATTAACATTAGTTTACCAGATAAACATACAGAGATAAAATACATCTCATTTACAGATATGATATGGGGGAGACAAGGGAAATACTTTAAATAGCATACAACAGTATACTTGGTATATAATAATACATAATAAAGAAATTGTTTCTATAATGTGTACTATATATTTTCCTTGCTCCATTTCCTTTTCATGTCCATTGTAATATTTCACAGTCAAAGAAGTGACCACATTTTTTTCTTGAGGAAAACCATAATTTAAAACATTTAAAATGCCTAAATTCTGTTAGAGATGAAAATGTTTACCAGCAAATGAAAGTGGAAGACAACTGGCTGTGTTGCTGTTACAAAAGGTGGGGGCAGCTTTACTGCTATGCCACTTTAAGATACAGTGGAAAATATTAGGTTAAGTAAGTGCTAATGGTGTTACTGGCCATACTTTATACCTCTCAGGTTGACTGCTTTCACAAACTAAAGGCTATACTGACAACAGAACTTGTTTATAACCTGGACATGTAGTTAATACAATGAATGAGATGATAAAATCTGTTTCAAAGTATGTGAGCACTCAAAATGGCTCAAAAACCTGACCAGCACAGAGCAAAACTGGATAACCTGATAAAGACCATGAAACCTGACCACCAGGTAAAAAACCTGATAGGTGGCAACCCTATTTTTCACTCTTGTTGCAAAACAGTACATCGGGGACCAGGGCAGCTGCACAGTAAGTAATTTATCACAATGCAAGTTTATTTATATTCCCTTTAAAGGAAATAATAAACTGGAGGAATACATGGTGTATAGTATTTGCCTAACTTCAGTTCCCCTTGCCAGTAGGAGTTGGGACTGGATGACATGCAGGGTATTTTTTTTGTCAGTTGCAAGAGTGGTGACTCTGACTTTCATCTCCCTTTGCCAGCTGGAGCCCAGGCCAGAGATGTTTTACTGCTCTGCACATATTCCTCAGAGTTCAGGTTAACAGAGAAGAGTGGTCAGTGTTCCTTAAAGTGCCCCATTCCCCTTTCTCAAATGCCACTGATATTCATATTGCTGTCTCTGTAAGGCCTTTCCAGGATGCTGACATAAAAAAGTCCAAACTACAGGTGGCTGGGGTGATCAGCTAAATTACAGCGTCCACAGGCAGACAAAAACAGGACTGCACTGCATGATGACACTATTCTAGTCACAGGCATAAAGTGTGAAAAACAGGTATATTGCATTAGTAAGCTTATTAATAAAGAAGGTTTCAACAGAAGACAGTGGCTACAGATGCTGTCAGACTGATCCAGGAAAAAAAATTTCAGTTTTAACTACCAACGTCAGTGTCACTCTGTCTGCAACATGGATGAGCACTGCATCCCAGCCACGCTCAAGATAAGTTGCAGTCTGTCAAAACACCTTGTTTATAGGCAGATGATGGCTTAGAATGTCGATTTAAAATTGGGATGAGAAAGAAAGGTGCATGTTTGGACCATTTACTCCTAATCAAGGCAGTACTGAGGAAACCGCAAGGATGTTTGGGGTTAACATAAGGTCTGGAATATCTCCAGACTCTGCACTGATGCAAAAGTGGGTACATTTCCCCAGTGATGCCATTCACCCCTACAATACTGTAGGTCCCATACCATACTCACGCCTTGGTCAGCACAGAGTAGCATCTGCAGTGTAGAGCAACGTATACCAGCACTTTTGCTTTGACTCTCTGAATGATTAATGGTACAGTTTGAATACCACTGATCTGTTATTAGCTATGTGTAACTCTATTCCATGGGACCGAGATACACAACTGAGTGCTTTGCTACATTACTGTTGGGAACTGACTGAGGCTTTGCACATTTAAAACTGCTACTGGATTGCAAGTATTCTGTTGATTTGCTCCTGCTTATACTGTTCATTCTGTTATCCCATGAGTACAGCTTAGATTTCGGCGGTCAGGTACATCCTGACAATATGGTAGTATCACCACCAGCGTTTTACCTTTTTATTTGTGCTGTACTGCATCTTATTGCTTGGGAACTGGTGTACTCCAGGCTTTTGAATTATACAGTATATACATGAGCCTCCCACTGTTTGCTCTGAGGGAAACATTTTATTATTTATTTTAGTCTTTGGTAACCGGGTAAGGCCCACTAGGCACAAGTGTCTGCTTTCAGGGGTGACCTGGGAGCACTGGGCAGTTAAAAGACTTGCTCAGAGTCACAAAGTATGCAAGTGGAGGTTGTGAGAATCAAACTCCGGTCTGGTCTGCTGGATGTATCAAGCTCATTTACACCTCATTCCTCTAACTGGTCTTCACAGCAGGGCAATCTTATTACAACAGGGAGAATGTCTATTTAATTTGGTAAATGATAATGCATGTTTCTGGCAACACTTCAATATATCCAGCTTTATTTTCACACTAGTTAATTTCTCAGCTGAAATATGTGATTGTGATGTTTTTAAGCAGTTCTTTGATAATAAGGTGTCCTTCATTAGGACAGAGATCAGCCAATGCCTTCCCATTGGATCTTGCAGTGATCAACTGGGTGGCACAAGTGTCCAGGTGACCTGGTCTACCTTTGGCTAGCTGGCAGTCATGGATATAGTGAGGATCATCCAGACTCTGTGGCCTACCTGCTGTAGTCTGGATCCAGGCCCAACTCACCTTCTTGTAGAGTGTGTTGAGGTCATCGGCCCTATCCTTGCTAGGATAGTAAAGGTGTCATTGGAGAGATGGATCTTTCCAGATCCTTTAAAGGAGGCGGTGGTGCATCCCCTCTTGGAAAAAAAACTTCCTTCACCCTGACTGCCCAGCCAACTACAGACCAGTCTCTAACTTGCCTTTTGCAGGTAAAGTTATTGAGAAGGCAGTTGCACTGTAGCTGGAAGATCATTTGACACTCCACAATATCTATGAACTGCTCTAGTCAGGCTTCAGGAAAAGGCATAGCACCAAGATGGCTCTGGTACAGGTACTTCATGATCTCCTGATGGCCAGAGACTGGACAGCTTGTTCCATCTTGGTTCTCCTAGATCTCTCAGCAGCTTTTGACACTGTGGACCAAGGGGTGTTGCTCAAGTACCTGCAGTTTTTCTGTGGGCTGAAGGGGGTGGTCCTCAGTTGGCTTTGATTGTTCCTCGAGGGCAAGTTCCACAGGGTGGAGTCTGGGGTGTGTTCCCTGACTCCTAGAGGCCTGCCCTGTGGGGTTCCACAGGGCTCAGTTCTGTCCCCCATGTTGTTCACTGTGTATATACTGCCATTAGCAGACATTATAAGATTGCATGGGTTAAGCTTTCACTACTGTGCAGATGGTTCTTAGCTCTACATGCCTTTTGTACCTGTTCAGGAGTGTGATATTCTCTTGGTGTTTAATAACTGCCTCCAGGAGATACAGGACTGGATGAGTGCAAGCTGGCTGAGGTTGAATCCAGGAAAAACAGAGGTACTTGTTCTGGACCCTGATCTGACAATGGCTGGGACATGGGGGGCCCTCAGGTTATATATAGCAGTGTCAGTGGCTCAGCAGGTAGCACACTTGCCTCTGAAGCCAGGAGATCAGAAGAGTGTGGATTCTATCCCCACACCAGGCACTTGGGTTAGTATCTCAATACTGACACTGCAGTGCAGCATGAAGGTGGTGTGCTGCACTCCTGAGGTGTCTTCTTTCAGATGAGATGTTAAACTGAAGTCCCATATGCCTGTTCTGGTGGTAGTTCAGATGGATGTTAAAGATCTCATGGCACTTCTCAAAAACTTCAGGGAAAATTTTTATTATGAAACAAAAACAGGAATCACTACAAGAACATACATGCTTAGAAATGAAAAGTAAAGTCAAAAACATCATCCTATAGTAACACATGTAATATACACACTACAGCATAGAACCACTGGACTGGGTTACTATCAAATAACAATCAGTAAACAGTAAATCCAAATAAACCAACAAGGCTAACCAAGTAATCTGGGCTGTTATCCCACCCATTCAATACATTTCCATCATTAGTGACATGTTGCTTCACCTAAGGTAGTCTTCTCATAGTGATATACTTTGTCCACTTCATCCTGGACTTTAAACAATATATCTTTAATGCTATTCTCATGCTGCTGTAACACTCTTAGGCAATGAAATTGCCAAACTGACCATGTAATACATACAAAAAGTACTAGAATCATGCCCCTATTCCATTTTTGCCATTCTCCAGTTAACTGCCCCAGTATTAGGATATCATAGTCTACCTTTTCAAACAATGACTCACCCCAAAATGCAGCTAAGGACCCCCAAAATCCAGTAGTACAAGAACAATCAAAATATAAATGCTGCATGGTTTCTAGTTGTCCCACACAGCTCTCTGCAGTACACAAACTCTCTTCCATGATTTTATGTTTTTGATTACTTTTGATATTCAACTTCTGATGCCATCACAACCAAATAATATCTTGCATCTTTAAAGGTATTCTAGGCTCCACAATACTGGCTAGTAACAAAGATACAGCTATATGAGTTGCAACATGAAACAGAGGTTCTTCAGATAACAGCTTTCCACCACTTTGGTATAAAACTTCTTTTTTATCCAGATCCACAAACCATCTCAATTCAATTTTCCATAACCTTATATGTTTCAAAACAGTCTGCACATAACAAGGCATTACTTTATCTGAAACATGCCACTTTCCCCTCCCCAGGCAGTAAAGAATTGCACGTTACATCTCTTCATACTATCAGTACCAAATCCATGTTTCTCAAAAATCAATGGCCTCATATTGCTATAAAAAAAATTCTCAAAGAAGAGTACCAAAGGTTGTAACATTCCCAACCCCCCATCCCTACTGGCTCTATAGGTATGTACCCTTTTCATGGGATTCAACCTGTTCCCCCACAAAAACAGAAAAAAAGAGTCCCATAATTTTAGTATGCATACTAAATTGCAATGGGTAGATATGGGAAACATACAAAAAAAAAAGAGGCAAAACGTATGTTTTCAATAAATATACTCCTTTTTTTCCCGGTCATTTTCCAGGACTTCCAAGTCAGGACATTCCTATGAGCATCCTCAAAAACCAGATCCCAATTCCCCTGGTCAGCATATCTGGTTCCAAAATAAAGACCTAAGATTTTAATTTCATCCCTGGTAATAGAGATGGGAAAATCATCTGGTAAAGGGGTGTTACCCAAAGCCAACATCCTACTTTTACCGCTATTTATTTTAATACCTGTCACATTCTGCAAATCCTGTAACATTGTTAAGGCACTGCTACCAGACGGAAAATCCCTCACAATAATGGTACAATCATCTGCATAAGCAGAAACTTTTTGGTACGTTTGTCCATTTTTAGCACTAATAGAAACAGTCTCATTAGAAGTTTCAAGCACCTATAAAAGTGGGTAAATGGCAAATACATACAGTAGTGGGCTAAGTGAATACCCCTGCCTCACCCCATTGTTCAGTTTAAGAGTGACCCCTAGGTACCCATTTATTAAAGGCAGTACCTGTGCCTGCACATACACCAATTTAAGCAGTTCAACAAATTGTTCTGGAATACCATAATGTATCAGTACTTTCCATAAATAGGCATGCCTCGCTGCATCAAATGCAGTTGTCTGATCCAATGTCATAACATAGCCATCCAACTCCATCAGTAAACCTTGATCTACTATTTCACGAATAAAAATTAAATTTTGTTGAACCTTGCACTCTGGAAGCGCACAGGTTTGTTGTGGTAATATTACCTTTTGTGCCACTTTTGCCAACCTAGCGGTTAATATCTTGGTCAAAATTTTATATTCAGTTGTCAACAAACTTAGGGATCTCCAATTTCTAATATCCATTTTATCTTCTTTCTTGTGTAAAAAGATCATAACCCCATCATTCATACTAGCTCCCAAGCTTTCCCCTTCTTGTATAGCATGATAGACCATCTGTAAATATGGAATCATTTCTACATTAAAAGATTTACAAAATTCATTTGGTATGCCAACCAATCCAGGTGACTTACCCATTGATAATTTAGTAATAGTGTACTGTATTTCTCCCTGTGTTATTTTTGCAGTCATGTCCTGCACGTCCACTGTAGTCAACTCTGGAACCAAAATAGTGGCCGAAAAAACAGGATGCTGTTCAGCAGGAACTTTCTGAAATGTTTCACACAAGTGAGTGTAAACTATATACTGTATCTCACTCTGGGTGTACTTAACATTACCATCCTGTGCTTTCAATGATGAAAGAACCAGTTTGTCTGCCCCTTGTAATTCCACCTCATAAGGGTGAACTCTCTTTCTTTCTCTCTTTCTTTCTTTTTCTCTTTCTTTCTTTCTTTGTCATAAGTTTCTGACATTTCACCAGCTCCCCTTCTTTTACCTTATGATAATCATACATTTCATCCTTTAGAGTCTGAAACAGTGCTTTCCTATCTCCCCCAACTGTCCATGCCTGCATCAGTAGTTTTGAATACTGAGCCCGTAAAGCAAGATATCCCATATATTTAATACTAGCATTATGCCATGCTAAAGTTTTCAACAAATCTCTTAAATCCCATTTAGTGTCCTCTCACCACAGAATGGGGCTATCATACAGGAAATCAATATCTCTCTGCACCCCTTAAAATGTCCTAATCGTCTGTGCAGTAGTCTCATCTTGTAATAAAGTAATGTTACATTTCCAATAATTCCTCTCCATGACAATATTGTGTGTACTCCCAATATGTGCACATAAGACCAAATGATCCGAAGTTGCCAAAGGCTGTACTTTAACTTGTACTCCTCAAACCCTATCTGAAATAAACCAGAAATCTATCCTTGTGGACAGTTGTCCCTTATGAAAAGTGTGATCTGGAACAACCCCTAAAACATCATAAATGTCTCTTAATAAGTTTTTTTGTAAAATGGTCTGTGACATGCGAGTCACTATAAATTTTTCCAGTTTTTCTTCCCCAATCACTAGGTTTTAAGTCACAATTAAAATCTCCTCTCCTTAAGATTAACTTTGAGGTGAACAGCAGAAGTTCTATCACTTTCAATAGTGCAGACTGCTCTGCCATCAACTGAGGAGCATAAACCTTGATCAGCCTATATGCAACATTACAGATAAGTACATCTATTAACAAGACCCTACCAGGAAATACATCAAGCACTTTCAAAATGGTAACCTGTAGGTAAGAAAATAAAATACCCAAACCGGAACAGACATCTTCTCCAACAGACCATAAGGAAGGACCCCACCTCCAATCCCTTTGAGCCTGAAAAACCTCCATAACAGTATGTAGCCTAGTATCCTGAATAAAGATAACTTGGCCTCCCCAAAATGCAAGCTAGCAACAGTTGCCTTACATTTTTCATTTGACTTAATGATATTAACATTCACAGTAATGAAGGATATGATGTCATACATCAGGAAATAAATTATTATCAGGAAACACTATAGTCACAGTCATTTATGTTTCTTTCATTTGTTTTGCTTAGGTTTTTCACCTATCACCACATCAGGGACATGTTCCATAAGGGAAGAGGCTACTGACGAGCCATCTGAGTCCTCACCCTTCTCCTCCTCCTACTCCATGTCCAGTAAGATCTCATAGTTATTCTGGATAGAAACACCATCCATCTTAGGAACAGATTTTTGAGCAGTTCTTGATCTAGTGACCCTCTGAAATGGAACTTCCACAACTGTACCTGGTGGAGGCATACTGTCAGCATCACTGCTCACACCCCCTCATACCTCCAGCTCTGGCAATGAGGGGGTCACACTTTCAGCTAGTAGTGGTATTTCAGCATCCAAAATAGTTACTTCCATAGACTACCTTGGGGGGCAGGGAGTAATTGTAACAACCTTCCCATCTGCCACAGAAGCTTTCTGTGCCAAATTGCTGGAAAAAACTTCCTTCTGAGGCCTAGGTGTAGAAGCCTCATTTTGTGTCATCAATTCATGGGCTCTCATTTTTTCCTTCTGGGCAGTAGCCACATACACATCTTGCTCAGCACAAAGAGCCTGGTCCATACTGTTGTGTGAGGCCCACACATAGTTCCTGAATGAGTGCCCATGTTCTTCACACAGATTAAATTTAGGCGGTTGCATACAATGGGCCCCAAAATGACCCATCTCCCCACATAGACCGCATTTCTGCTTTTCACATACATTACTGAGATGGCCAAGTTCCCCACGCTTATAGCAAGCCTGAAGCTGACCTTGATAAAAAAATTACACCTCTGTCCCATCCTAAAAAAAAAACAATTAGGAAGGTGTTGAGTCACACCATTCACTTGCTTCAGGGTGACTTTGTATGTCCAACCCCCCATCCATAGGTGTTCCTCATCAAGAATAGGTTCAGGAAACCCATTCACCACACAATGTTGCTTGATCCAATACGTGATATCAGCAACATTAACTCCCTCATTACGAAAGAGTACCGTTATCCTCTTATACATAGGCTTGGTAAGTGGAATTGCCAAAAAAGGTTTCCAAAGTGTGGTATTTTTAAGCATTTGGTACTGCTTCCAAAATCTATCAAGTCCCACTGGATGTTTAAAACTTATATTATAAAGAGTATCTCCAGGTATATGAATCAGAGCATTTATTTCATATGTATAGAATTTCATGCTATCCTTCAGCAATGTTCTCCCCACAAACAAGCGGTCAGGTATATCATTAAAGTCCCTCTAAACTTAAGTCGCACTGCATTTCTTCTAGGTGCAGGTTCAGAGGGGGTCTGAACCAACTCAGGGAACAACCTTTCCCTACTATTTGATTTCCAAGCAGCATCAGCTACAGCTAACTTCTTTGTTTCCTTTTCAGGGGGTCAGGGATTCCTGCCTGATTCTGCAGAGACTGTGACATTGCATCCATCACCAGTTCCTTCACAACTAGCACAGAGGAAGGGGGTGCAGAAAGCACTTGTACCCCCTGTGGCACGTCATCACCTTCCAGTGCACAGACAGCAGATATGAAAGACCCAGCATCTTTGTCTGTTATAACCTCAGACCCATAGCTCCTTACAACCTGTCCCTGAGAGAGACAAGAAGATTCAGCAATACTAGTCATACCAGGACACCCCCCACTGAGATTGAGGGATAGTGTTGTCACCAGGCAATGGATCCAGATTAGCATCCCATCCTGTCCCATCAATATTTTTCACCCATCCTGCTGCTTCCAATGATCTGTAGACCCATTCTGCAGGAGCTACTGCTGGACTGAATAGTAGGTCCCCGGCTTCAGCATGAGCAGGTAACATGGGTGGCACAGGCTTGTCAGTTTTTCCTTTTTTTCCTCTAACAAGTATTTCTTTAATAGCGTCTTTCTATTCAACCCCCCTATCAATACTCCTATCGTATAATGTACAGGCACACACCACTGCTCTGTTGTGCTCTTGCAACAACTGTCTGACCAGTACCAGCATCCTGTCCCAGTTCAACCACACTAGTTTGTTTATTAGAAACACTGGCAGCAACAGTCACTGCCTCCTCTCTCCCCCCACTCCCATCCGATTCATTTGCACCCAATATCGACTGTACCTGCATCCTCGGAGAGCCATCTAGGGAGTCCAGTAACTTTCCTGCAGTTTCAAAAGGTACTCTCTGTTGGTGCACTCCTCCATGTTCCGTAGTGCATCCCACAATGCTCATCAGCCAGTCCTCCTGGTCCATCTCCTTAGGCTGCCCCTGAACTCCATTTCCAGTTCCTGCCTGTGAAGCAGGAACCTTCATTCTTCCTCCCACATCAGCACTCAGATTTCTCCCACTCATCAAAGCCTGTAAACTTCCATTGCCAAGTCTCCTTCACCATGCTCCACGAGTACCTTCTCAATGATAGACATGTCCACATCCTCCGTAAATTGCTCTAAATCCATCTGGGCCTCTAAGGGTTCTGAGACCGGGGAGGAGACCTGCTCCTCGATCCCACACACGTCCATCCTCAAGTGTTCTCCAGAGAAACTGACCATTGCAACACTAGTAACAGCACCCTCTTCCAATGAGTAGGGGAATTTCCCCAGTGCCCTGTCCAAATTTCCCCCATTCACTAAAATTACCACCAACAGTTTAATCTGGGTCAAAGTCAGTTGACATTCTTCTGTATACCCTTCTTTCAGGTTGTGCCTGAAAATAGGAAGTATTTGTCTAGTGTACTTACCCAGTCAACAAAAACTAACTAAATAAATAAATATCTTGGGGGGGAACCCCTCAACGCTTCAGGTCAAGTGTGAAACCTGGGGGGTGATATTTGATGAAGCTTGACCTTGATTGCTCAGGTGTCTGCTGCAGTCAAATCCTTCTTTTACCATCTAAGGAACATCACCAGGGTGAAGCACCTGGTTCCATCTGAAGATCTACCTACCTTGGTATGGTAGCGAGGATTCTTTATAACAGATTTAGACAGACAACTAATATAGTGCATAAAAAATGCATATTCTGCGTTTGTTAATTTATTGTCCAAAAAGCAAAATAAAGAAAATAAAGGATATTTACAAAAAGGAAAATAAGAGGGTGTTAATTCTTCACACCAATGTAAATCATCAGAACATCATTCTTCTTCCATTAAGCATCAAATCAAAAGAATTCCTGAGACCTTCCTTCTTGACAGTGTGTAAACCTCCACACTTAGCTCTTCTTAGCTCTTGCTCAGTCTCTGATCAGAAAGCAACTGACCATCTTCCATATGCTCTCTCCTATATCTCCTAGCCCTCTGGTGGACAACCTTTTATGGCAGCCTGACGTGACATCAGAGGACAGATGACAACATCAATTAGCAGGAACACTTTATTTTTAACCTCTAAATTTCATAAAACAATGTCCTAGCCTGCCTAGCTTAATGCAAGTCTCTATGTCCATCATACAGGCTCTTAAGGAGTCTCTCTTCTGAAAAAAAGGCTAAATAAATCCTTAATTACAAGGCATGACATCACACTTGGGAGCTGACTCCTCCCCTACTGTGATGTCACTGACTGCTTCTCCCATAAACACAGTCAGTTCAGGAGCTGCCAGTCCTATAACAGGACCTCTGGAAATATCATCAGGTAATGACCCCTTTTTTTTTTTTTTTTTATTTCTGGCTCATTGTAATATTTTAAATCAGAAGAAAAATATTCAGTAGCTATCACTAGGCTTGAAAAATGTAAGCAGAAAAGGGTGCGCTCCTTATCTGTTTACTCTTGCAAGCACTAGGAACCTACTGCTTTTTTAAGAGAAATAAACATTTTCTGTACCAAACTTAGCTTTGTAAAACATCTGTTGGCTGAAAACTTTCAGCCATCGGCTCCCATTTCATTTTCGGCCGTTTTGCTTGACAGCAAAGCTAGCTTCTTTGCTGTACCTGATACCGGCAGCATTTCTTTATATGGGCATCACAGGTGTTTCATGTACTTAAACTCCCTTCAGTTTTTTCTAAGGGAGTGTTTTTCTGTGTCCCCCCCCCCAGCGACTGAGTTAGCTCAGTCTACACACTTGCTGCAAGACACAGGAGCATGAAACAAAAGGGCAGATTTTGTACATTCTTTGTAATTCTACATCCACTTCAGAGCTATGTCTTCTTTATAAGAAACCACTCCTGGTGGTTAAACAATCATTTCAAAACACACATCAGCTGGGACCAAATTCAACATACTGCTAGCAGCAGCAGGGAACCAATGCTCTTTCTTTAAGGCACCAGTTATTTTTCAGGAGCTGCTTTTAAATGGTAACACAGGCATTTTAACAAATAGGGGATAGAAAAGAATAGAAAATAGATATCAGGTTGGCCACCCTGATAGGGAAAAGAAAGGATAGTCAGAAAAAAAAGGAGAAAGGACACTGTGAAATAGAACACCTAAGGGATTGCCTTATTTTAAATCCTCATTCTGGCACACTCCTCCCACACAGAAGGCAATCATGCAGATATTTGTGGAAAGCCTCCACCTAGGAAGGGTTGGAACTTCCGCCACCCATCTCAAGAAGTTCCCTCAGGGACCCTTAAACAACTAAGCGGTATAAAGCAATCAGTTTATACAATATAACAAATACCGTTTTTCATACGTTCATTTCCCTGAGGTGTGTACTATGTGCATTATGCACAGTTAAAGTTTCCACTGACTGAGCAGTACCATTAGGAACCTGGTCTGCTCCAAACCTTAACAAGAAATCAGCATTTTGATGTGGCTTTCCAGCCCTATGCCTAACAGAAAATTTGTGTGATGGGAGCAACAAATACCATCTCAAAATGCGTGAATTCTTTTCCTTCATCAGGTTCAACCAACATAGTGGGTTGTGATCAGTAACAACAATTAATTCATTTCCCCACAGGTGATATTTGAGGGCCTCTATCACCCACTTGATAGCTAAACATTTCTTCTCTACAGTAGAATGTTTATTCTCTCTCTCATGGAGCTTTCTACTGATAAACAGAATAGGATGGTCTCCTTGGTGGTCATGTTGGCTTAGAACAGCCCCTATGCCTGTATCAGAGGCATCTGTTTGTAGTTCAAAGGGCTTGGTAAAATCAGGGCTATGTAAAACTGGGGTAGAACACAAGACGGCTTTTATTTTTGTGAATGCCCCCTCACATGCTGAACTCCATTTTACTTTGTTATGGTTCTTGTTTTTCGTTAAGTCAGTCAAGGGAGTAGCAACTGTAGAGAAGCCGGGAATAAACGTCTGTAGTAACTTGCCAAACCTAAAAAGGACCGGACGTGTCATTTTGTGGTCAGCACAGGACTATTTGCTACAGCCTCAACTTTACTTATCTCAGGCTTCACCATCCCATTACCAATAATGAAACCTAAGTAAAGGGTCTCAGTCCTGGATATGGCACATTTGGATGGGTTAATGGTAAGGCCTGCATCCTTAATACTCTGAATAACTGCACTGAGGTGTACCAAGTGTGTATTCCAGTTTGGGCTGTAGATGACAACGTCATCTAGATACGCTGCACTGTACTGTTTATGTGGTCTTAGGATATGGTCCATGTACCGTTGAAAAGTAGCCGGAGCTCCGTGCAATCCAAATGGTATGGTGGTAAAATGGTACAGTCCAATTGGGGTGCAAAAAGCAGTTAGTTCTTGGGCTCGGGGTGCTAATGGTATCTGCCAGTACCCCATTGTCAAATCTAGGGTATTGATGTACTTGGCAGACCCGATTTGATCTAATAAATTGTCAATTCGAGGCATTGGATAGCCATCGAATTCTAACACTTCATTTATCCTTCGGAAATCCAAACATAATCTAAGTCCTCCCTCCTTCTTGTGTACCACTACTAAAGGGGAAGACCAGGGACTACGGGAAGGAACAATCACCCTGTCTTCCATTTTATCACCTCAGCAATAACTTCAGGCCTAATTTTTTCTGGAAGCCTGTATGGTTTCTGGTGGATAGGTTTGGTTTGTGTGACTCTTATGTCATGGGCCACCCCCTTTGCTCTACCTGGGGTTTCGGTAAAAGTCTCTGCAAAATATGCCAAGAAGTGATCAATCTCTTGTCTCTGTGTCTGGTCTAACTCAGGGTTTATCTGTATGCCATCCTCTTCGTCTTTTGTCTTTAACCTTTCATAGGCTACGTCTATCTCAGTTTCTCCCTGTTCCGGCTTAATAAACAGTGTTGAGGTCTGTGGTTTTTCTACCCACTTTCGTAGTAGATTTGCATGGTAGATCTTCTTCAAAGGTCTATGACCAGGCATTTCAATTTCATAATTGACTACACCAGTCTGGCGTAGTATCACATAAGGCCCTTGCCATCGCATCAGCAATTTTCAGAAGATGGCAGTAATAACAACACTTTTTCACCTGGTTCAAACATCTTAGTTTTTAACCCCACATCATACAATTGTTTTTGCTTATGCTGAGTCTGGTCTACATTCTGATGTGCTATTGTCACATATTTCACCAAACGCTCTCTTAAAGATGTCACATACTCTAAAATGTTTTTACACCCCACATTGGTCCCTACCTCCCAATGTTCTTTTACCACATCAAGTGGACCTCTGGGATTCCATCCATATAATAGGGTAAATGGAGAGAATCCTGTGGTGGACTGGGGCACCTCCCTGTAGGTGAATAACAAATAGGGTAGGAGTTTATCCCAATCCCTGCCTTCATCATGCACAAACTTCTGTAGCATGCTTTTCAGGGTCTTATTAAAGCACTCCACAAGACCATCAGTTTGGGGATGATAGGGCGAAGTTCTAATAGCTGATACCCCGAACAGTTTATATAATTCCTGCAACATTACAGATGTGAAGTTGCTAACTCTGTCAGTTAGAATGACTTTAGGGATTCCCATCTGACTGAACACTTTAGCTAATTCCTCAGCAATGCGAGGGGCAGTGACAGTCCTCATTGGAATTGCTTCGGGGTACCAAGTGGCGTAATCACATATCACTAGAATATATTGATTACCCTTGGAGCTCTTAAGGAGTGGACCAACCACATCCATAGCCACTCTGTCAAAGGGGGTAGTAACATGAGGTATAGGCTGCAGGGTTACTGAGTCCTTCTTCCCTTTTTGGGCCACTAGTTGGCATTTCGGACAGGCCCGACAGTATGCAGCTACATCTTGGTGAACCCCTGGCCAACAGAATTGAGACAGAATGCGCTGCATTGTTCTATCTCTTCCCTCATGTCCAGCCATAGGGATGTCATGTGCTAAATACATCACTTTATCCCTGTACTTTACTGGTACTACTAACTATTCAGTTTCTTCAGCAGTTACTGGATCAACAATGCTATGGTACAGTACATTATTTTTAAAGATAAAACGTGATTGTCCTGGCAGTACATCCTTGTTCACCTGCAAAAACAAAGATTGTAAAGTCACATCCTGTTTCTGTTCCTGTGCAATGTCCTGCATTGCAGCACCTGGTATATTAGACTGGCTCCCAACATGATGCAAGTCCTTCCAGGCTTCTTTTTCCCTTTTTCTAGTTTTTCATGATTTTCTAGTTTTGCTGCCAGTCTCAGAATAGTCTGCATCAAAAGGGAAAATGTCCTGCAATAGCTGTGTTTTAGCCTGGGACCTGGTAACCACATGTACAGGTTCTTGCAGGTTATGGGTTTTCATCAGGAGATCGAAGTTAGGGAAATCCTGACCAACAATAACAGTAACTGGAAGATGGGGGACCAATCCCACCAACATATTATGACTCTTGTTGTTCAGTGATGTCTAAACAAGCTGTATGATATTGATGGATGTCTCCATGAACACAACAAACAGTTGTATCGTGAGTCACGTTTGGGTACATCTAGGGCCAAATCTGCTCTGATCAATGTCTGATGACTCCCTGAGTCTAATAGGCCCAAGGTTTGCTGTTCCCCAATTCCTACAGATGTCACATATCCAAAAATTAGCTAGGGGCTATGTGAGTTAGGTCGAGGCGTTTATTGGGGCAGTTCCTCATGGTATGCCCTTCCCCTAGGCAACCATGGCAAATAATCTCTGAGTAAGGGATCCTACCACCTCTCTCCCTTCTATAGATCTGTCTCTGGGAATTAGAATCAGAAAACTGTTTTTTTACCAGAGTGCTGGATTATCCTGCGTTACCTTGGGTACCCCTGGCTCTGGTGGTCCATGCTGCCAAGTAGTCCTCTGCAAGCTTGATGGTGTTCTCAGCAGTTTCACGTTTGTGTTCTCTCACCCAGACTTGTACATCCATAGGTAACACTTGGATAAATTGCTCGATTATAATCAACTCCATAATCTGCTCAACTGACTTGGTGGTAGGTTGCAACCATTTCCCACAATAGTCTTTTAGACGGGCATAGGTCTCTCGGGGGGGGGTATCCAGGCTAGTCATTTTCTGTGAGTGAAAACACTGCCTTTAGGTTTCTGTTCTGATGTTGTATCTTCTCAGAATCTCTTCCTTGACCTTGTCATAAGTGGTAGCATCAGTCCCACTAAGCTGACTGTAGACAAGTTGTGCTCTTCCGGATAAATAGGGCACCAACCGAATCACCCACTGGTCCCTTGGCCAATTGCATGTCTGGGCCACCCTCTTGAATGTCGTGAGGTAGGCCTCGATATCATCATTCTCCATCAACTTGGTTAATTTAATGTCTCTAGAGACAGTCCTATCTGGTTGGCCCTGTGTCATATCATGGATGGCCTGCAAAGTGGCAGTCCATTTTTCATCCTGGCATCGTCTTTCTTCTGCTTGAAGTCTCCAATCCTCGTCCCTCTGCTTCCAGTCTTCCTCTCGTTGTTGCTCCATCTCGAGTTGGCGTAGACAAAGCCATTTTAACAACTCACTAGGGTCATCTGGTGCTGAGATGGTCTGGCCTTCTTCCTTCTTCTCCTTTTTAGGATTGCCAGCCACTGCTGTGGCACCTTCCACTTTATCCTCATCCTTGGTCCACATTATATTCGGTCTAGTTACTGGAGTCAAACCTGGAAATGGTTGTATACCAGTTCTTTGACTTATGGACCATGTCAGATGAAATGCACTAATGTCTGTTTGCCCACTTTTACTCATCTGTTAGGGTACTTTTGTAGCAACACCTCCCTGGCAACGACTCCTGGGCAGCCTCGACATACCAGGGTAAGAGAATCCCACTTCTGACACCAGTTGTGGTAGCGAGGATTCTTTATAACAGATTTAGACAGACAACTGTAATATAGTGCATAAAAAACACATATTCTGCATTTGTCAATTTATTGTCTAAAAAGCAAAATAAAGAAAATAAAGGATATTTACAAAAAGGAAAATAAGAGGGTGTTAATTCTTCACACCAATGTAAATCATCAGGACATCATTCTTCTTCTTCCATTAAGCATCAAATCAAAAGAATTCCCGAGACCTTCCTTCTTAACAGTGTGTAAACCTCCACACTCAGCTCTTCTTAGCTCTTGCTCAGTCTCTGATCAGAAAGCAACTGACCATCTTCCATATTCTCTCTCCTATATCTCCTAGCCCTCTGGTGGACAACCTTTTATGGCAGCCTGATGTGACATCAGAGGTCAGATGACAACATCAATTAGCAGGAACACTTTATTTTAACCTCTAAATTTCATAAAACAATGTCTTAGCCTGCCTAGCTTAATGCAAGTCTCTATGTCCATCATACAGGCTCTTAAGGAGTCTCTTCTGAAAAAAGGCTAAATAAATCCTTAATTACAGGGCATGACATCACACTTGGGAGCTGACTCCTCCCCTACTGTGATGTCACTGACTTCTTCTCCCATGAATACAGTCAGTTCAGGAGCTGCCAGCCCTATAGCAGGACCTCTGGAAACATCATCAAGAAATGACCCTTTTTTTTTACTTCTGGTTCATTGTAATATTTTAAATCAGAAGAAAAATATTCAGTAGCTATCACTAGGCTTGAAAAATGTAAGCAGAAAAGGGTGCGCTCCTTATCTGTTTACTCTTGCAAGCACTAGGAACCTACTGCTTTTAAGAGAAATAAACATTTTCTGTACCAAACTTAGCTTTGTAAAACAGCTGTTGGCTGAAAACTTTCAGCCATCGGCTCCCATTTCATTTTCGGCCCTGTTTTGCTGGACAGCAAAGCTAGCTTCTTTGCTGTACCTGATACCTGCAGCGTTTCTTTATATGGGCATTACAGGTGTTTTATGTACTTAAACTCCCTTCAGTTTTTTCTAAGGGAATGTTTTTCTGTGTCCCCAACTGAGTTAGCTCAGTCTATACACTTGCTGCAAGACACAGGAGCATGAAACAACAGGGGCAGATTTTGTACATTCTTTGTAATTCTGCATCCACTTCAGAGCTATGTCTTCTTTATAAGAAACCACTCCTGGTGGTTAAACAATCATTTCAAAACACATCAGCTGGGACCAATTTCAACATACTGCTAGCAGCAGCAGGGAACCAATGCTCTTTCTTTAAGGCACCAGTTATTTTTCAGGAGCTGCTTTTAAATGGTAACACAGGCATTTTAACAAATAGGGGATAGAAAAGAATAGAAAATAGATATCAGGTTGGCCACCCTGATAGGGAAAAGATAGGATAGTCAGAAAAAAAAAGGAGAAAGAACAGAGTGAAATAGAACACCTAAGGGGATTGCCTATTTTAAATCCTCATTCTGGCACACTTGGTCTACTCCTTTGTCACCACTCATCTTGATTATTGCAATGCCCTCTACCTAGGGCTACTGGGGGTGGATATCCACTGATTGCAGCTGGTGCAGAACACAAGGGTAAGGTTGTTAACAGGAGCTTCAAGTCCAGCCACATAACACCTCTGCTGCATGAACTGCCCTGGCTGCCAGTGCCATGGTGGATCACCTTCAAGGCCATGTTGCTGACCTATAAAGCCCTACACAATCAGGGACCTCAGTACCTGCAAGATCTGCTGTTACCCTACTGTTCCTCACATTCACTCTGATCCTCCAATGAGGGATTACTGGAGATTCTCAGGGTACATATGAAAAAATCTGGAGGTAGATCCTTTGAAACATAAAAAGATCGAAACATAGACTTTGACGGCAGATAAGGACCGCTTGGCCCACCTAGTCTGCCCATTTCCCCTACCTACAGGATAAGCTGCAGATCATAGTTAACCAACAGCCTATTTCTTCTTACCCACCACAAGAATTGCCTTATGTCTGTCCCATACATTCTTGAATTCTCCCACAGTTTTAGACCTCACAACCTCATCAGGAAGGCTGATCCATTTGTCTACCACCCTCTCTGTGAAAAAATACTTCCTTACATTGCTCCTGATCCGTCCTCCCTCTATCTTCAAATTGTGTCGCCTTGTTCTTGCACATCTTTTTTTCTGAAAGATGCTACCCTCTTGAACTTTGTTGATTCCACTGAGGTACTTAAAGTTTCTATCATGTCCCCCCTTCCCTCCTTTCCTCAAGGGTATACATATTAAGTTCCTTTAGTCTCTCCTCATATGGCTTCTCTCGCATACCCTGCACCATTATAGCTGCCATCCTCTGGACTTCCTCTATCCTGTCTATGTCCTTGCAGAGATGGGGTCTCCAGAACTGGATGCAGTACTCCAGATGGGGTCTCAGCAACTGTCTGTACAGAGGGATAACAACTTCCTGTTTTCTGCTGGTGATGTCTCTCCCTGTACATCCCAGTATCCCCCAGCCCTCCCCACTGCCTTCTCACATTGCTTGCCAACTTTAAGGTAATCTGATATGATTACCCCCAGGTCCCTTTCCATTTTTGTTGTTGTTACTACCTCCCCCCCCCGCATTGTGTATTCTTCCCCTGGGTTTTTGTTTCCCAGGTGCATTATTTTGCACTTCTTCGCATTGAATCTGAGCTGCCATACTTCTGACCATTCATCCAACCTTGCCCTTCTCATCCTTTCCATACCTCCCTGTGTATCAACCTTGTTGCAGATTTTTGTGTCATCTGCAAAGAGGCATACTTTTCCTTCCAGTTCCTCTGCAATGTCACTTATAAAGATATTTAAAAGGACTGAACCCAGTAGTGAACCCTGCGGTACCCCACTAGTAACCCCCTCTTTATTTAGAGTGGACTCCATTTACAATTATCTTCTGTGTCCTGTTGTTCAGCCAATGTTTTACCCAGGCTACCAGCCTGGGATCCACTCCCAGGCTGGTTAATTTGCATATTAATCCTTTGTGTGGGACTGTGTTAAATGCCTTGCTAAAGCCTAGGTAGGCCATGTCCACAGTTCCTCCCTGGTCTACTACTTTGGTCACCCTGTCAAAGAAATTGATTAGAGTCATCTGACATTACCTTCCCACTGTGAACCTATGCTGCTTTGGGTCCTGTGCCCCACTGGCCTCTAGGTACTCAACAGTTCTTTCCTTCAGAAGTGATTCCATCACTTTCACAACCACAGAGGTCAAACTGACAGGTCTGTAGTTTCCTGCCTCTGTCTTGCTCCCACCTTTGTGAAGGGAAATCACATCCACCTTCCTCCAGTCCTCAGGTACCACACCATCCTCCCATGATTTGTTAAAAAGGGTAGTCAGTGGTGTCACTAGTTCTCCCCTTAATCCTTTTAGAATTCTGGGGTGAATCCAGTCAAGCCCCATTGCCTTGTCCACCTTCAGTTTTGGGAGTTCTTTCAGAACTCTTTCTTCCGTGAAAGGACTGGGATCGACCCCCTCCCATCCAGAGTGCTTTTGTTAATTGGATTAGGTACCTCTCCTCCTCCTCTTTTGTGAATACTGAGCAAAAGTATTCATTCAGTATCCCTGCTTTTTCACCACCACTCTCTGCCCACCCACTGTCCATTCCATTCAGCCTCACTATCCCTTCCCTTGTCTTTCTATGCTCCCTGGTGTACCTATAAAAGGTTTTATCCCCCTTCTTAACCTAGTTGGCTATCTTTTCCTCAGTTTGGGCCTTTGCTATTCTGACTTTCCTCCCTGCTTCCTTCTGCCTTAACTGGTACAGTTCTGTGTCCTGCTCCTTCTGTGTTTTCTTATACTTCCTAAATGCTATATTTATCTTCCTAACCTTCCCCGCCACCTCTTTTGAGAACCATAGTGGCTTTTTCTTTCATTTTGATTTGTATTTGCTTCACACAAAGGCTTGTTGCTTCTGTAATGGCAGTTTGATGTTTTCCCATTGTTGCTCCACCCCTCCTTCTTGCCTGTTTGCTAGTGCTTTTCTAAGGCACTCTCCCCCCTTGCCAAAGTTAGCCTTCCTGAAGTCCAGTACTTTCACTTTTGCATGGCTTGACTCTGTAGCTGAGTTTATCGTGAACCACACCATTAGGTGGTCACTTGTTCCCAGATGGCTACCCACTTCTAGATCTGAGATCTTCTCACTGTCCTCATTTGAGATCATGAGGTCTAAGATTGCTCCCTTTCTGTCTCCTGTCCTGTGGAATTCTGTGTCTCATTGCATACAAGGCAGCCTGACTGTAGAAGAATTCAAGAAAGTCCCTGAAAGCTCATCTTTTTGCACAGGCTTTTGATGATCATTCCTAATTTATTGGAAATCTGATTATAGTATTGTTTGCCACATTGTGGATGTGAACTGTTTTTAACAAATTTTTATGTTAATTTGAAGTAGTTGTTTAATATATTGAGTCTGTATTTGGGTCACCTTGATAACAAGGAGGGGGCAAGAGAACAAAAATAGGAGTGGTGTATAGACCCCTTGTCCTGGCGGAGGAGCTGGAGGAGAGTCTGGTGGCAGATGTTGGGAGACACTGCAGACTGGGCAGAGGAATGGTGGTGGTGTTGGGGGGACTTAAACATGCCAGGAACAGACTGGGAGACTATGACATCTTCTGTGACCAGGGAACAGAGGTTGTTGGATGTCTTTCAAGATGTGTTCCTAACTCAGCAGGTGGGGGAACCGACCAGTGAGGTGCGGGTACTGGATGTGGTCCTGGCAGACAGTGACCAGATTAGGGGCCTGGAGGTAAGGGACCCACTGGTGGGGAGTGACCATGCCATGGTCTGGTTCTGCCTGGACCTAGGAGGGCTAGAAGGCTGCACAAAGACGGAGGTAACTGACTTCAGGGGAATGGATTTTAAGGAAATGGGAAGGATCCTTAAGAAGCATTTGGATGTGATTGGGTCAGACATGGACACTGATAGTAGGTGGTAAATCATCAGGAGAGGGGTGCAAGATGCTACCAGCACCTGTGCAAGAGTAAGACAAAAGTGTGGTAGTGCCCGAAAACCCTGCTGGTGGACCAGGGAGGTCCAGGAGGTGGTGCGGGGAAAGAAGGCAGCCTATAGGCAATTCAAGTGCTCAAGGAGTGAAAGGGATCGAGGGGAGTATGAGCTGATGGCTAGAAGGGTCACTAGGGTGGTGAGGGCCGCTAAGGCAAGGAAGAAGCAGAACCTGGCCAGGGAAATTAGGAGAGGGAACAAGGGGTTCTTTAGATACATTGGGGAAAAATGAAGGGTGAAGTGGCAGATTAGCAGGATTAAATCAGGGGAAAGATGGGCACAAGGCCCGCGGGGGAGCAGTCTGAGGTACTAAATGAGTACTTCACCTCAGTTTTCACTAAGGAAACTGGGGGTGCTGCATCATACATGGGAGGAGACAGAGATACTGAGATGAGGGGGACCCTTACCGTTCGGTGGGTCTGGGGAGAGGGGGAGGCATCACTGGCAGGAAGGGGGAGGCTAAGCAGGAAGAAGAGGTACTGGAAATGGAAATCACAGCAGAGAGAGTGAGGGAAGCCCTCAGCTCCCTTAAGATGGAGAAAGCACACAGGGATCAGTCCATGGGCCCCTCCTGTTCAGCGTCTACATCTCTTACATAAGGACAGGAATCAGGAGTGAGATGAGTCTCTTTGAGGACGACTCAAAACTGGGGGTGGTGGTGGATGGGGAGAAGGGGAAGGTGGCACTACAGGGGGATCTGGAGGATCTGGAAAGATGGTCTAGAAAGTGGAAGCTGAGGTTCAATGCAAGGAAATGCAAGGTACTCCACCTGTGGGCCAGAAACCTGGACCAAGTGTACACCCGGGGGGGGGATGCTACAAGTCTCGATGGCTGAGAGGGACCTGGGGATGGTGGTGGATGTCAAGATGAACAACTCGGAGACGTATAGGAGGGCAGCAGCCAAGGCCAACAGGATGCTGGGATGCATCGCTAGGGGGATCACCTCCAGAAGGAGGGAAGTGATACTCCCTCTGTATAACTGCTTGGTGAGGCCACAATTTGAGTACTGCATGCAATTTTGGAGGCCACACTTAAAGAGGGACATTAAACTCCCGGAGAGGGTTGGGAGGAGGAAACCAAAATGATTTAGAGCTTGAGGAACAGGACCTATGAGGAGAGGCTCGAAGAGCTAAATATGTACACACTGGAAGAGAGAAGGGACTAGGGGGACATGATGGAGGTCTTCAAGTACATGAAGAGGGTAAATGGGGAGGAACAGTCAGGGTGCTTCGAAGGAAGGAGGAGGAGGCCACTAGACAGCATGGGTGGAAGGTGGAGGGGAAGTTTTGGGGAGAAAGAGGAGGTGCTACTTCACTGAGAGGGTGGTGGAGCCATGGAATGCACTGCCTAGGGGGCTGGTGGAGGCAGAGACGGTGGAGGAGTTCAAGAGGGGCTGGGACAGGTACAGGGGAAGGGTTCTGGAAGCAAAATCCAATGTAGCAAGAATATCCGGAACTGGGAAGGGAGAAGCCAGAGAAGGCGAGGGGGGCAGCATGGTCAGCACCCAGCATACTCGAAAGACCATTAGGCCTATTCTGCTGGCATTTTAGTATGTTAGTATGTTAAAATTTTTATGATAGTTTTGTAAATTTGCCCTGACCTTTGGGAGGGTGCCTTATATAAATAAAGTTTGCTTGCTTGCTTGCTTAAAAGTTCTTGCCCTCCTGCCATACCTGACATGAAAAATAAAATATAGACATAGATATATACTGTACACACACACACACACACACACACACACACATATATCTTACATATATATACATATATATACATATATATACAGTATCTATATATATACACACATATCTTTGTATTTATCTTATATATATATATATATATATATATATATATATATATATAGTCATGTAGCCATACTGTTTGGCATCATAAATGTTTGCTAGCATCATCTAATGCATCCATGGTATTGGTCTAGTCTGCCAAGTACCAGGAAGGAAGAGAGGTTTAAAATGTGCTAGCTGCAGGCATATTTATTAAATTACATCATTAATTGCAAAATTAGTAGTAAAAGCTATTGAAACAAAATATTAGAGTTAATCCAGTGATGATTCTATGGATGTTAGATAGACATAATTTCTAAAATGTATGCTGACATTTTTGCCCATTAATAAATACTATTTCTCTAAATATCCACAAGGTCATGCACTGCAGTATTTAATAACATGCCTTCATTCTCTAGGTGTATCCCATGCACCCCTCATAGTTGTCATATAATTGTGTAGTAGTGTTTGACATACAGATATAGAAATAAATCACAACTGTCATGATGCAGAATGCTTTCTTTTGCATAGAAAACATTAAGAAATGCATCACCTAATCACATAAATCTCTATATTGTATATTGGGTGTCAGTGCTTGTGACTCCAAGGCCGGATTTTCAAAGCCCCCTGAAGTTGGTACAGGTTCAGGAAAACATGTTCAAGTGGGGCTTCACTTGCAGAGCCACAGTTTCTCCCATATGTGCCAGATTTTCTAAAATGGATCTGTTTCATAGCCGCTCCATGATTTACAGCAGCTTGCGGTCATTTTTTGGCTCAACTGTGCCAAAAAGTTGCACCTAGTTGGACCAATCATAACATCCTCCATAGCTGTGCCTGGCACCCATGCAGAACATGGGCTGAAAATTGAAATGTCTTACTCTGCAGATGTATTTTTATACACAGTCAGGCTGTGGCAGTGACTTATTCCCATAGCTGTTTTCAGTTTTTTGAAAATCTGTCCCGTAGAATTTTATAGGAATAGCATTTCAAGTATGTAGGACTGCTGCCCGCCACCCACATTACAACCACGATCACACTTGCAATCTGAGTGAATAAATACAGCTAGTAGACAACATAATTTGATTACTGGTTGCAAATAGTGACTTTCAGTTGAATGTGCTTCTTAATTTTAGCGAATTGAACAGTGGATGTTGAGTATGTCCTTAGGCACAGTTTTGCATTTACAAGTCAGGTCACTCTGTGTGGTTCATTCTGATGCAAAGACTTTCATTGGCAGATTATGACATCTGCATATGTAACAAATTCAAATGTATCTGAATTCCCTATGTGACAAGGTTGAATAAGGCTCTATCCCATTTGTTATGCTGAAAGAGTTAAATGTAAGGATTTATTCTATTATCTCCTTTTCTGTCTCTTGTCTGTCTGGTTGTGCAACCAAATTTTCTTGTGAGACCCAGAAACTGATCACTCTGATGGTCTTGCAATTGGTTTCACCATGTCGCAGAGACATAGAATTCACCGACCGTCAGCACAGCAATGCTACAACACTGCCAATTGGTGTTGAGCTGTTGCTGGAGAAAAGTGTGTTTTCTGTCGGGGGCTTCACCCCACAACCCCCATATGGGGGGGCTCTGTCCCCACATACCCACACTTAAGACTACTAACTCTGAATCAAAGTTGGTTTAGGAAGGGGACAACCCCCCCCCCCAAGGCAGCAGCATCGGGAACCTAGTAGACCATCACAGTGAACTGCTGAAAATGTAGCTGTAATTGTGTTTGCTGTATTCCCATCGCTGTTGCAACATGATACCCTCGCAATTCTTAGTTTCTCACTATTTATGTACCTTCACTTGCTGTTTCTGTCTTTTCTCTCCACTTGCATATCTGCATTTATAAAAACATAAGTGAATCTTTGTGTGAAACTGTAAGTGATACTGGGAACCCTTTATTTGAAAGTGTATATAGTTGTACTCTTGAGATGATTGCAAAATGCTGTTTGGAACTCAAGGCGTTAACCTGAGATGCTGGTTTGCAAACTCTTTGCAGAGCTGGCTACAAAAAGTCAGTTCCGGGTCAGCATGTTTTTGTGCTGCAGCTGCAAGGAAGGAAACTGACAAAGTTCTAATGCAGTTTGAGAAAAACAGGATGTTCTCCTTAACAAGTTCCCAGACAAAAACTTATAAAAAGACCAGCAATACTTTTGCTAGGGAGAGAGGGAGACTGAGAAGCTGAAACTTTGAATTAGACATACCCTTAGATGAAGGACTTTGTTTACTCTGTTTGTACTGCCTTTGTAAACAGTTATAGCGAACACATTTTTATTTATTATTTTACTAGTATTAATAATAATAAAACACTCATTGCTAATTTTACAAGTGCTTCTGGTCATTCTGTGCTTCCTGACCTGTGCCACGATGACAACCTACATGTAAAGTGGCATTTATTGCCAATCATACACCACTGCTAACAGTTCTGGCACCATTTCCTACAGCCAGTCCTTTTCAGCATGATAAAAAATGGTTTAGATTCTAAATTCACAAGTACTGAAATCCAATATATAGTACAGAGGTGTAAAGTCTATGTCATGTTTTACTTTATTTCTTTCCATGCAAAAAGAAAATCCCATCTGTATCCAGACAATTGTACTGATAAGCTTTCAGACAAACAATATATTCCTTCAGATTTATCTGGGAATAGTCATGGTTGCAATGTGTGGGTGTGGGGGTAGAAGTCCAGCAGATCTGAGTGCTCAGACTCTAAACATTAATGGCTACAAATACTTCTGCAAAAATGCTAAAAAACAGAAGAAGTATGGTAGATTAGTTGGGGACAGATTATATGGATGAAAATATCAAAAAAATATAAGGTTGAAGAGGTGATAGACTCAGAAAATATTTTGGGTATTAAAATTAAGACTAAAGACTCCAAACTGTTAGGGCAGGGTATTCAAAGAGGTTGCATCTGGCACGACTAAGTTGTGTCAGCACAACCCCAGTAATGCACCCTAGTGTGATATTGAAAGAGGGGACTTGCGCAGCACAAGTCCCGATGTGCCGAGTGCAAAGTCAATGTATGCAATGCAAATGCAGGGGGCTTGCCCAAGCATATGCAGCACATCCCGATATTCAGCCCAGAATGTGCGGTGCATATGCTGGCACAACCCCAAGTTGCACTGCACATGGGGGCTCAAAGCTGAGCTGGAAAAAAGGCTCAAAACCAGGCCACCCACAGGTGGGCTGCTGTATTGCAGTGCACAACACAGCACCCGCCAGCCATGGGAGGCCACCCGCTGAGCAGGTACACCATCCACAAGCACCCATGCCCTCCCTTGTGGCCCAGTGCTCCCCCCACTGACATTCCCAATTGCAGGTATTCACAGTTGAAAATCCACCTGGTGGTCTAGTGGTTCTCCCCACCCCTCCTGTAGGGCTGATCGTGACCCTTACAAAAGCTTCATTTTAGCAAGTGAATCAAATACAATCCATGAATATGAGGAAAAGAGAAATGTCAATGTAAAAAAACTATTAACTGGTAAAATGTAAGCAATAAACTTGAACAGTACAGTAGTAATTCAACAAACAATGTCAAGGGTACAATGCCAAATAAGGCCAAGGGGGCTAAATAAAGGGGCACACATCTCACCTTAGAAAAGAGAGACCAACTAAGATCTTACATACAGGCTTAAAAAATGTCCTGCTCAGAGGATCATCATCGAATAAGGTCCTAGGTGGAAATTCAGAGCTCCCCTCCACTCATCGTCCAGGGCCTGTTCCACCTGAAGACGGTCCTTTTGAGCCTAGAGTTCCAATTGCTTGTCAAGGGTAAAGTGGAGCTGTGCTGTGATCCACTCCATCAGTTGGGTTTGCCGGACCTAAGTCTCCCATTCACCTAGAGTCACTGGAATAGCAGCAAGCCACCTGGCAGTGATTCACATGCTGGCTATAAGGCAAAGGAAGGCATAGAGTTTCCTCTCCCGCCTGTTCACAATTTCTTTAAGGGGATGCTTCTAGCACCACTGTTTGGAAACTATGGGGCAGAGGTTTGCCCTACAGCTAATCCAGCATGTCCCTAACCTTATAACAAAAGCCCAAAAGTCATGAGCATAACCAGTGGATATGGAAGTGTTCAAGTTTAGTTCAAGTTTATTGCAGGAAAACTCCATCGAGCAAGCTCATTCACAAGGAGGTCCTGTGACATATAGGCTTACACAACATACATACATAAATAGTTAATAAGCAATATATACATAAATGCAAGCATCACATAATACAAGCAAGATCATACATACAATGGCACCACATGGGGTGACCGCTGGTGGTAATAACTAAAGTAATACAGGGTGGCGACTTATAGATAGCATACTGATACTTGAAGCATGGCACTAGTGTTTGCAATAAATACATTATGGCAGATGGGACGAACACAGAATAACATGGGTAGGGAAGGTAGGAATGGATTGATAGTGTGAACAGAGGAGTATATATGTAGACAGAGCCAGGAGTAGAGAAGGAAGGGATAGCAGGAGTTAGATTGTTGCAGCAAGGTAGTAGATGTGAGTCAGGAGCTGGTGGGTGAAGTTGTTACTTGGTATGGATGAAGTGCAAACAATAAGTAGTAGTATACACGAAGCAATTTATGGTCTTACCCCAGGATGCACATAGCACACATGGAGGGAAAGAGGCTTAATGACAATTGCAAGTATCTTTTATTTTAGCTGCGAAAAGCACTTTATAGACGTTAATTGAAACTCTGCTAGTTAGTTTCAGTATGGTCTGTAATTGGTTCCAAATAGAGGGAAGGGCATGCGCAATAGCACGTTTACCAAAGGAGGTCCGTGTCCTCGGAATATCAAGCATAATAAAGTCAGATTTTCTTAGTGTGTATGCACTATGTGAAATACTAATGAGAGATGAAAGATAGCATGGTAATTTGTGCAGGAGCAGTTTAAGAGTCCATAGACCAGCATGGAGCAAACATCTAGTAGTGAGGGATGTCCATCCAGCAGCTGCATATAGGTCACAATGATGCAAACGGTAAGGGGAGCTGGTAATGAACCGTAATGCACGGTGGTAAAGGATGTCTAGTTTACTTAGATTTGCGAGGGTGGTAGAGGAGTAGATTACATCACCATAGTCGAGAAGGGGGAGAAAGGTGGCCTGGATGAACTTATTTCGAATTTCAAGGGGGAAGAGGGGCCTATTTCTAAAGAAGAAACCTAATCTGGCTTTTAGCCTTCTAGAGACATCTTCGATATGGTCATTGAAAGAGAGTTTGTTGTCAATCCAGATGCCTAGGTATTTGAATTTGGTAACAACTTCCAGAGGCTCATTTAGCACAGTAACAATGAAATCTTGGGATAGGGTATTGAGGGTACCTGTGGCAGCACTACGGGAAAATATCATTGCTTTAGTCTTCCTGGCATTAAGCAGAAGGTTTGCCTTTATAAGATTATGCTCAAGTTGCACAAAGCCCACTTGAAGCACTCCCTTGACTTCAGAAAGTGATGAGCCAGAGGTATACAGCACGGTATCATCTGCGAAAAAGTGCAGATTGGATGTAGATATGTTGGAATCAAGATCATTAATATATAATGAGAACAAAATGGGGCCTAGGATGGATCCTTGGGGAACATCTCTAACAACTGGCAAGGCAGCAGAAAAACAGCCCTCTGCTTTTACTTTTTGGGATCTCCCAGATAAGTAACTAGAGAACCAATGAGTAGTATGGTATGTGGCACCCAACTTTGCAAGAAAAGTGACTAGTAGATTGTGATCAACAGTGTCAAAAGCTTTACTTAGATCCAAAAAGACTGCTCCCGTTACCTTCTTTGCGTCTATAGCAGAGATCCAGCCATTGGTTACTTCTGCTAATGCAGAAATTGTGCTGTGATTCACCCAGAAACCAGATTGGGCAGGGTTAATAAGAGAGAAGGTTTCCAAGTGAGATTTTAATTGATTGTCAATCAGTTTTTCAAGAACTTTAGAAAGGATAGGCAATATGGAGATAGGCCTGTAGTTGTTTACATCGCACGGGTCACCAGTTTTGAACAGAGGGAGGATATATGCTGATTTCCAGCAGGACGGTACACTAGCAGATGTAATGGAAAGATTGAAGATGTGGAGAATTGGGGCAGCGAGATAGGCATATCCTAGACTGATGAAAAAGGGTTCCAAGCCATCATCCCCTGCACTTTTTTAGTGTCTAAATTAAGGAGAGAATCTTCTACTTCTTTAAAAGTTATCTCACGTAATTGGAAAGGGCTAGATATGGAACTAAGTATTGGGGGGGGGATATGCTGGTTCACTGCAGAAGCAGCATAAGGTGAAGAATCGAAAGCTATCCCAGCTGTGGCAAAGTGGGAGTTAAGTTCCTCAAGGATTGAGGACTTGTTTTCCACTATCTTATCTCTTACAAATAATTATGTTGTTACAGAAGGGGTCATGGGCCGCCCTTCTATAGATTTAATTGTTCTCCATAATTTGCAAGGGTTACCTTTTGCTTGTTCTAGGGTAGAGATATAATAGCTAGCTTTAGCAGAATGTATACTTTTCACACAGGTATTCTGGCTGCTCTAAAGGCCTGCCAATCTGAAGATTTCTTAGAATGCCTAGCGTTTGCCCAGAGCTTGTCCCAGGCTATGAGGGCTGCCTTAAGATCCGGGGTAAACCAAGGGTTAGAGTTGTTCTGTACCCTTACTTTGATGAAGGGGTCGTGCTTATTTATCAATAAAGTAAGATTGTCATTGAGGGTGTAAGCTGCCTTATCGACATCTTTGGCTAGGTAGAGGTCTTGCCAACTGATCATGCCCAGTCAGAGAGGAAGTTTACTGCACTGAACTTGCGAAAGGACCATTTTGTTATAAAGATGGGCTGAGGTTGGGACTTAATTTGAGATCTTATGCAAGCAACAATCCCATGGTCACTCATGTCATTGAGAAACACTGCTGTATGAGATATTTTATGTGGGTGGGTAGTTAGCACCACGTCTAGGATGGAGCTGTTGGCAGTATTTAGAATGTTATTCCTAGTGGGTTTGTTGGCTAGTTGCCCAAGACCTAGCTCATCGCGAAGGGATTTGAGGCAATGTGATTTAGGTGTTAGCCAATCCATATTTAGATCCCCTAAGAATATTGTTTCAGTTTTTGCATCTGCGAACATGGATTTTAGAAAATTAAGGACTTGATCGCCACCAGACGGAGGTCTATAGCCACCTATAATGGTAATCCATTCAGAAGAGGGGAGTTGAAGGTTCAGAGAGACAATCTCAAATTCCTTAGCTAGGGATTTGCAGCTAATATTAGTGACTGAGTACTTAGATTTGGCATAAATAACCACACCCCCGCCCCTAGAGTCTCTGTCTGCTCTAAATAGTTTGTAGTCCTGTAGTGAAATTTGTTGGTCAGTATTTGTCTTTTTTAACCACGACTCAGTAATTATGATAAGGTCAGGATTGATATGCGCAGCCCAGGCTTGCAGTTATACAGGTTTTTTGGGCAGGCTTAGAATATTGACCAACATCATCTTAAGATCTGTGGCCTAAGCAAAGTCAATAGGAGAGGTAAGTTGTGGGGGGGGGGCAGGATTTAGCTCCACATTACCTGAGCAAAGGAGAAGCAGTAATATGAATTTCTTTAAAGATCTTATAAGGATGTGGATGGCTTTTTTATTTCTTCGAGATCGATCTATAACGCACAGCACAGGAGGTAGCACCACTGTAGTTACAGATTAACGTGATCGATATGAGTTCTCGAATAGACATAGGCGAGGGCAGCAGTAGGGGGAGGGTGGTAAACTGGGAGAATAGGCTAGGAGAGGGGAGGAGGATGAAGTGACAGCTGCACAACAGCCCCTTGTGACATGAGGTATTGATAATGTATATTGGAGCACTGGTTTGCATAGATGTATTTCGGGTTGCACTGTATTGTTAGGTTCTCTGTACATTAGGAATACAAATAACACAGTAAGGAAAGCCATAGTGCCAGGATGGGTGGTCCTACAATTGTTATTGGGCAGTGTTTTCCTAGGCAGATAGTTGACCCACCTAGGTTCTCACTTAAACCAAAGTAAGATTTACAACAGAAAGGGGAACAAGAAAAACAGGAGCAGATCAGTTTGATGGCTACAGTTCAGAAACTAAGTGCACAGGGGCAGGCTTATTGGCCACACTCAGCTGCCAAGCATAGATTGACAGAATACAATACTAGGCCAATGAAACAGCAAAGAGATAGGAAAAGGCAGAGCGTAAGTGTATTTAAAAGAGGCCTGGGAGGGGGTGGTGGGGACAGGAGAAAATTCAAGTAAGAGCTAGAGCTCACAAGAGCAGGGAAGTCTGTAAAAGTCTATGGAAAAGGCACTCCAATCAGAGCAAAGCAGGCAGGTGGACGGACCAATCACGATCCCCCAGGACAACGCCACCCCAGTCAAGAGCACCCAGGCATGGTGGCTCTCACTGAAGGATTCAGTGGTTACTACCTGTTCGCCGATCCGTGCCCCGATGCCCTTATAGCGGTAAGGTCTGCTGGAAGGAGCCGGTGGTGGCAGCGGCCATAGGAGTGGCTGTTGCTGGCCGCTTTTTTCGCTGGCGCGCTTTCAGGTGTAAAATCTAAGGACAAAAAAAAAAACTGGATCAATATTTATAGGGACAGACAATGCTTCAGGGGCGGGAAAGCAGGGAAGCTGGCTGCAGTTCGTCAACAGGGGTCGAGGTGATAGCAACGGACAAAATAAATTATTAGAGGGGCTGGGCAGGCAGGACAAAGAAGATGGCTAGAAAGTTAGGAGAGGAAGCTGGGGGGGGAGGGTGTACTGTCTCGAGGAGAGGGACGCAGCTGCCGAAAGCACAGCAAATTGCAGTAGTTTAAGGTGGGGGTTCAGCAGGTCAAAGCTAGAATTGAGAAAATATTAGAAAACAGTGGGTTTTAGAGGACAGGGCCAAAGTTTACACAGTGAAGTAAAAGGAGAGGAGTTCAGAGGACAGAATGAGAGCTTATGGAAGTGTGTACTTAGTGGACTACAGGCCTGCCAACATAGGGGGTTAAAATGAGCACCGAAGTGCTGTGTAATAGTAGGCACATGAAAAAAGCAGGCTCCCAGCTTCCAGTGGAATTCCCCCCATGAGAGGGATATGGATACTTGCCACCCCTTTCAGAGCACTTCCCAACTTTGCTGTGGCAGCAGTTCCCCTATTTCTTTTTACCAGTAAAGTCTTAGAGATTCTGAGAGATTAACATGAGAAGTGAGCACTAAACAGTATAGCTGCAAAAGCCACCTCTCATGCACCCCTATTGTCTATTGTCACAGAACAAGGGGTCCCTGGTCCACCTTGATCTAAAGTACATACACCTGCATGCATGGCTCCTGAGAAAAAAGCCATGCCATGTTTTGGGGCATCCCCTAAAGTTGCTGATGTTCTGGTTGTGGCCAGAAAGCCTTATATCAGATATACTTTTTCCTTGAAATGGAAGCAGTTCACTACGTGGGCTGCTTCCTGAAATTTATACCCATTTACAAGTTCTGTAAATGTAATGCTGGAATACTTGCTGTTCCTGTCAGACTCTGGTCTACAGTATTCCTCACTTATCAGTTTTCCATGCCTCTATAGATGGGCATATGATGGACTTATGGTTGCACAACTGGAGGTGTCCTGTACTTTTCTAAGGGGCATTCTACATATGAAACCTCCTATTCACAATCCAATCCCACCCTGAGATTGAATTTTGTGTGGGCACCCTTTGAGCTGACTGTGAGTTGTGACTTATATTTCCTGACATAGAAAATATTATGCTTGGTTGTAATCACTTCTGCTCCAAGGATTTTAATGTGTGAGACTCCTTATTTCATTTTCCACAAATATAGTTTCTCTGGGTACAAATTCTAAGTTGTTACTGAAGGTGTCATCTGCATTTACACTGAATCAAATGATACACCTTCCAGTTTACAACCCTGAGCATGCCAATAAGGGTGAATTTGTGCTCCATACTGTACTTTGGATGTACATTGAATACTGAGATACTATGTGACTCACACCAAGGACTGCAGAAGGTCCTCTCAGCTTTTTGTTTCATTCACCCTTGAGAAAGAGGGCACCTCTGTATCTAAATAGTGCCTATCCAAATGGCTGGCAAATTGCATTATTTTCTGTTATAGTAAGTACAATAAGGAACTTCCTGGTGTAGCTTGTTATCACTCCACAAGGGGGATGGCCCCTTCTGTTGCTTGTTTCAGAAATTTGTGCAGCTGCCACATTGAGCACTAGCCACACCTTCATTAAACTTTATAGTCTGGACATAGTCTTTTAGACATGCTGGCTTTGGAATTGCTGTACTACAAAGCCTCCTGTCTTGAATGTTTTTATCAGATTGAATCAGCTTCCCAGTGACTTTTAGGATTGCTTGGGACTTGTTCTAAAGGTGTGGCCTAATGGTAGAAGCACCACTGAAAACAGAACAGTTGCATAATTATCGTACTAGTAGATCTTCAAGAGAATCTCTCCATTAGGTAATGCTGTCACTCCCTCAGTCCCCCTTCTGCTTCAGTGAGGATTACATCAGTTATTGTACCTGGTCCTAATCCATGGCTGTTACACCTCCACCATATCTCACCTTGTGTGCTTGGTGATGGTCTGATCTCCTGATTCCCCTTGGATGGAGGTCCTGTCATTCTAATCTCCATTGGGGAACTGAGGAGTGATGGGACCTCCCATGTTTATCTAGATACTGATGCATGATGCCATCATGGGCGGCCAACAACCAGCAAAAGTTCCTGTGTGGTCCTGTGCATACCTAGTGTGGAAAAGATTCTCTTGAATATCTACTCTTATGCTAAGTATGTAACTGTTCTTTGTAACTGTCTGTATGATAGATTTTATTTTTTTTTTGCCTGCTTGAAAAGACACACTCTGTAGTCAGACAGCTGTACTGATCAGATCTGTTAATTGGCGAGCAGTCATGCAACTTATGTGGAGTCAGTTTATAGTTTTGTGGCTCACTAGGCTTAGACTTTTCCTCTTGAGTCAAACTTACTGGCTTCTTCTTCAGAAAAAGTTGTTACTGATGTCTTTGTTAGCACTGATCAGCATATACCTGCTGCTCATACCTGAAACGACAACTTATAAGCATGTTTCATGGTTCAATATAGCTTAACACGGGACTTACTAAAGAAGGGAATGAGGGAATCACAAAAAAGAGGCAGAAAGAGGGAGCCAAGATTGGCCTTTTACTGTTTAACATACAAAAGCTTCTTGGATTTGTGTCGCAAACCTTGGTCTGCAAACATGTCATTTTCAGATATTACAAAGGATCTCCCATGCAGCAATGATTCACCAGATGAATAGTAGACAAAATCCTTTAGATGAGTAAAGGAGGTACATTACTCTAGTGCAGTAGCATGGTAACTCTAGCAGTTCCGAAATCTAGTACTGGTATTTCAAAGTCAAAGGAAAAAATTGTTTTATTGATATTGTTTTAAAAACTGGCTAGAAAACATAGCTGGATAGGATTTCTGTTGCCATCTTTAGCTCAACACTGTACTATCCACGTGGAGTGCAGTTAGAGCAGCTCTTCACATGCTGCCTCGCACTTGCACATGCTAAATTCAAATTGAACTATAGATAAAATTATAAACAATGGCCTCAGATAATCACAACTCAATAGTTATGATAATATGATAATAGTGGTGGGTGGGGAGCTCTCACACCCAAGGGCAGTGATGAGTGGTGTTCCACAGGGCCCTGTGTTGGGACCAGTGTTGTTTGGAATATTCATTGCAGACATATCAAGGGACATCAAGAGCAAGATCAGTCTGTTTGCTGATGATACCAAAGTAGGCGCGGTGGTGGATGACCTAGGGGGATGGCAGGGGTTGCAGGATGATCTGGCAATGCTTGAAACCTGGTCAGACAACTGGCAACTGGGCTTTAATGCCAAAAAGTGCAAGGTGCTGCATTTTGGGATGAAGAATCCAAGGAGGAGTTACCAGCTAGGAGGAGTGCAGCTAGCCCAGAAAGAGGAGGAGAAGGATCTGAGTGTGCTCATTACAGGGTCAATGAACAACTCGGCACAATGTAGGAAGGCAGCTGCAAAGGCCAACAAAATGCTGGGTTGTATTGCAAGGGGTATATCCTAGAGTAGGGAGGAGGTGATTCTGCCACTGTATAGGTCATTAGTTAGACCACACCTGGAGTACTGCGTGCCGTACTGGCGTCCATATCTGAAGAGGGACATTAAGTTACTGGAAGGGGTGCAGCACAGAGTGACAAAGATGGGAGGACTTATCATACGAGAGGAGGTTGAAAGAGTTGAACATGTACTCAGTGGAGGAGAGGAGAGACAGGGGTGACATGATTGAAACCTTTAAATACATGAAAGGAATAAACAAGACAAGTACAGAGGGGCTGTTCAAAGTAAGGGAAGGGAGGGCCACCAGGGGTCATGATATGAGACTGGAGCGAGGAAGGTTCAGGAGGGAGATGAGGAGACACTTTTTTACAGAGAGGGTGATGGCTGGGTGGAATGCGTTACCTCCTGAAGTGGTATGCAGTAGAACAGTGGACTGCTTCAAATGAGGATGGGACAGGACAAGGGGGAGGGTTAATGAAGGGGAAGGGTGGAAGGGAAGGGCAGCTGCAGAATAAGGGGTGCTAGCTGCACATTCAAGCAGACTTGATAGACCTCTAGGCCTTTATCTCCGGGCAAATTTCGTATGCTCATATGTTCGTATGTTGTAAACTCCAAAATGTGACACTGTCACTTCATAATTTTCCACTTTTCTGTTTGGCAAAGGTTCCTTATATTAAACATTATCATTGTTATGACCATCCTTGCAACATTTACTTAGAAAATCTCAATCAAATTCAAAGTCCAAAAATGATAAATGTCAAATTTTTTCCTTTTGCTGTGTAATTTTTCATTGTTTTATGAGTCATATTCAGGGACAGGGCAATTCTGGACCTAGTACTGACCAATGGGGACAGAGTCACAGATGTTCAGATGGAAGGTCAGCTGTGATTCAGCGACCACCACATAGTGTGGTTTAGCATGGGGACAGAGACATAGCCTAGCCACACAAAGGTGAAGGTCATGTATTTTGGGATGGTGGATTTTGCTAAAATGGGGAGGTGTATAAAGGAAGCCCTAGCAAGGAGTAGGATAGGAGGCAGAGCTGAGGATCAGTAGGAACACCTGAAGGAAGCTATAAAGGAGATAATGAGCCATTGCATCAGAATGATAAACGAGGACAAGAGAAGGAGGAAGCCACTATGGTTCTCTAGGGAGGTGGCAGACAGGGTAAGGGCTGAGAGGATAGGTTTCAGAAAGTATAAGGAGAATCAAATGGAATAAGAAGACAGGGAGGCATACCTAAGTAAACTAAGGGAAGTAGGGAAGGCTGTAAGGAGAGCAAAGGCACAGACTGAAGAAAGATTAGCGCAGATAGTGAAGAAGGGAGACAAGACATTCTTTAGGTACATCAGCAAAAAAAGGAAAACGGGAGGGGTGTTGTAAGGCTGTAAGGTTCAGAGGGGATACAGGGGTGTACAGAAAGGGGGACTGGGTAAAACAGAAATACTGAATGAATACTTCTGCTCAGTATTGACAAAAGAGAGGAGTGTCAGGGGTCACAACTGGACAACAGACACAAAGAGGGGAAGAGGTAGACACTAGTCCATTTACAGTGGAGAGAGTACTGGAAGAGCTCACAAAACTGAAGGTAGACAAAACAACGGGGTCAGATAGCATACACCTGAGGATATTAAAGGAGCTGTGAAGGGAGCTGGCACCACCCCTGGCAGCCATGTTCACCAAGTCCCTCAGCATAGGAATGATTCCAGAGGACTGGAAGCGGCCCCTTTTTTTATCACTATCTTTTTATTTGACTTTTCTTTCAAAAGAATTACAAACAATACTTACATTAAATAAGATAGTAACAATTGTCATGTTACAGCACATAGAACAAATAATGAGGAAAAACAACCTCAAAAATATATCATTTGCATCCAAATCCAAGGTGCTGCATTATATAATAAGCTGTACTGAAGGACTGACACTTCTTATGCATTCTAATGTCAACCACTCTACTGATATTGTAATTATTAAAAAGGAGTATGGAATTCTACATTTTATACCATCAGGAGATGTAATCTTGCATACATTACCTAGAACTTGTATAATAACTCTCTATGTCTATTTTAATATTATTTGATTTACATTCCCCTATTGTTCTTTTCGGAAGTAGCATCCATTCTTTATTAAGAAAAAAGAAAGATTTAAAGTAAGAGGAATTATATAAAAATGAATAAAAAAAAAAGTACAGAGAGCTATTCTGAAATCCAATATTTCTCTGAAACAGTAACAAACATAGAACATGAGGAAGCCATTTTTTTTTGTTTGAGTAATCTATTGTTTACAAAAGTTCTATGTAAATAAACCTATTTAATAGTAAGAAATGTATTTATTTCTCCCCATTTACATTCAAAAAAAAGTTTCTGCCCTATTATAGAGTGTGCTATCTTCTTTAGACGTAAGATTTCTAGGCATTCACTCCTCCACTCCGACATTGAAGGTGCTTTATCATCTATCCAGTTCCTAAGAATGTCATTTTCAACTGAAGCTGATATGCCTTGAACAATGTATTTGTGTTCTTTAGTCCAGAGAAGAGCATTTTCAAAATGTCCTATAAGACATGTTTCAAGATTTAGTTTGTTCTGGAGCCCTGGCCTATCATCAAATAGTCTAATAATGCTCTGCCATACATTTTGGATTTTGTCACATTGCCAAAACATATGAATTAAGTTAGCATTTTCTTCTCCACATTTATTACAGATGGAAGAGTTACAGGTGCCCGTCTTAAATAAATGATATGGTATGTAGTATAAGTTATGTAAGGACTTAAATTGCACTAGTTTCATATTGACTGTCTTAAAGCATTTTAAGGAACTGTTCCAAATGGTTTCCCAATCCCAGTTTTCTACATTTTTCCCTAAGATGTTTGACCACCATCTAATATTTTCTTGATCTATGCCTCTTATACATTCTATTATTAATTATAAAAATTCTGAAATGGATGAATGTGTCTGCATACATGCAAGAAAAGCTATGGTATTCTCATTTATCTTAGTTTTGCTCAGGTTATTGTGATAGTGACCTAGTATACTTGTTATGAGAGAAACATATTTATAATAGTCTTGAGGAGCTAACTTATATTTTTGTACCATGGATTTAAAAGGAATCACTGCATCATGAATAATAATGTCTCTAATGTTGGATATGCCCTTTTCATCCTAGTCTCTAAAATGCACTGAGGTGCCACCAACCAAAATATTAGAATTACGCCATAGGGATTGCACATTAGAGAATTTAATGTCCATTTTTAAAATATTTTTTCACACAGATATTAATTGTAAGCTATCTAAAACAATTTTATTTTTGATACTTTTAAAAGGTTTAGCAAAAATCAAAGTTGAAATATTAATATTTTGTGTATTTAGTATATCTCTTTCCATAGATAACCATTCTGGTATCTCTTGTTCACCATTTGAATTATAAAGCCATTTTGCAGTCTGGGACATCCTACAGGTTAAATAACAGAAGTAGAAATCAGGGAACTTCAACCCTCCATTTCTTTTAAGTCTAGACAATTTATTATGAGCCGTCTTGCATCTCTTGTTATCCCACAGAAATCTATTAACAGTACTTTGTAACTCCGAGAACCATCTTTTGGGTATAAAGAAAGGAACCATTTGAAATATGAATAATACTTTGGGTAGAATACTCATCTTAATTGCTTCCATTCTACTCCAAAAGTTCAATGGCAAGCAATTCCACTTGGCTAGAGAATTCATAACATCCATTTTAAGCTTTTTTAAATTTTCTGTGCATGCTTTCTTTGCTGTTTTTTGAAGAGTAATACCCAAAATAATCTATTTTCTCTTTTTCCCACCTAATACCCATACTTTCAATATCCCTTCTTTCACAAACCCTATTAAGTGGTAGAAAAATGGACTTTTCCTTGTTTAGTTTATAACCAGAAATGTTTTCAAAATCATCCACTATTTGGAGAATCTTAGGGATGGAGTTTGTTGACTCTTGTACTGAAATAATAATAATATCATCTGCGTAAAGAGAAGTCAGATATTCTTTTCCCTGTATAGGAATCCCCTTTATACACTCATCTGTCCCTAATTTTCTGACCAGTGGATCTATCGTTAAATTAAATAACAATGGGGAAAGAGGGCATCCTTGTCTTATTTCCCTTTAATGAGCAAAACCGGATGATAGAAACATAGAAACATAGAATTTGACGGCAGATAAGGACTGCTTGGCCCACCCAGTCTGCCCATTTCCCTACCTACTGGATAAGCTGCAGATCCTAGTTAACCAGCAGCCTACTTCTTCTTACCCCCAACCCCCAGAATTGCCTTATGACTGTCCCATGCATGCTTGAATTCCACCACTGATTTTGACTCCACAACCTCCTCCAGAAGGCTGTTCCATGCATCCACAACCTCTCTGTGAAAAAATACTCTTAAATTACCTCTGAGCTGCCCCCATCTTCAGATTGCACCTCTTGTTCTTGCACACCTCTTTTTTGAAAGATGCTACCCTCTTGGACTTTGTTGATTCCTTGAGGTACTTGAAAGTTTCTATCATGCCCCTCTCCCTCCTTTCCTCGAGGCTATACATATTAAGCTCCTAAAGTCTCTCTTCATATGTCTTCCGTGCATACCTGCACCATTTTAGTTGCCCTCCTCTGGACAGCTTCCATCCTGTCTATGTCTTTGTGGAGATTGGGTCTCCAGAACTGCACACAGTATTCCAGATGGGGTCTCACCAGCTGTCTGTATAGAGGATAATAACTTCCTGTTTTCTACTGGTGATGCCTCTCCTATGCATCCCAGTATCCCCCAGCCCTCCTTGCTGCCCTCTCACATTGCTTGCCCACCTTTAGGTCATCTGATATGACTACCCCAGGTCCCTTTCCATTTTTGTTGTTGTTAGTATCTCACCCCCCATTGTGTACTCTTCCCCTGGGTTTTTGTTTCCCAGGTGCATTACCTTGCACTTCTTAGCATTGAATCTAAGCTGCTATACATTTGACCATTCCTCTAACCTTGCCAAATCCCTTCTCATCCTATCCACTCCACCCTGTGCATCAACTCTGTTGCAGATCTTAGTGTCATCTGCAAAGAGACATACTTTTCCTTCCAGTCCTTCCACAATGTCACTTATAAAGACATTGAAGAGGACTGGTCCTAATACTGAACCCTGCGGTACACCACTAGTAACCCTCCTTTCTTCTGAGTGGACTCCATTTACTATTACTCTCTGTGTCCTATTCTCCAGCCAATTCTTTACCTAGGCTGTCATCTTGGGACCCACTCCCAGGCTGGCTAACTTGTATATGAATCTTTTGTGTGGGACTGTGTCAAATGCCTTGCTAAAGTCTAGGTAGGCCATGTCCACAGCCCCTCCCTGATCTACTACTTTGGTCACCAGTCAAAGAAATCTATCAGATTCGTCTGGCATGACCTTCCCACTGTGAATCCATGCTGCCTAGGTCCTGTGCCCCTCTGGCCTCTAGATACTTGACAATTCTTTCCTTCAGAAGTGATTCCATCATTTTCCTATCACTGAGGTTAAACTAACAGGTCTGTAGTTTCCTGCTTCTGCCTTACTCCCACTTTTGTGAAGGGGAATCACATCTGCCCTCCTCCAGTCCTCGGGTACCACCCCATCCTCCCATGATTTGTTAAAAAGGGCAGTCAGTGGTGTCACTAGTTCTACACTTAGCTCTTTTAGAATTCTAGGATGAATCCCATCAGGCCCCATTGCTTTGTCCACCTTCAGTTTTAAGAGTTCTTTCAGAACCCTTTCTTCTATAAATGGGCTGGTATCAACTTCTGTATCCAGAGTGTTACTACTGTTTGTTTTATGTACCTTCCCCTCTTCCTTTGTAAATACTGAGCAAAAATATTTGTTTAGTATCTCTGTCTTTTCACAGTCTCCCTCTGCCCACCCTCCTCCCATTTATTAAGCCTCACTATCCCTCCTTGGTCTTCCTTTGCTCCCTGATGTACCTATAAAGGTTTTATCCCCTTCTTAACTGAGTTGGCTATCTTTTCCTCAGTTTGGGCCTTTGCTGTTCTGACTGCTTTCCCAGCTTCCTTTTGCTTTAACTGATACAGTTCTCTGTCCTGCTCCTTCTGCAATTCCTTGTACTTCCTGAATGCTTTCCTTTTCTCTTGAACCTTCACTGCCACTTCCTTTGAGAACCATAGTGGTTTCTTACATCATCTCGTTTTGTTTATTTGCTTCACACAAAGGCTCATTACCTCTGTGATGGCAGTTTTTATTATTCCCATTGTTCTTCACACCCTCCTTCCTGCCCATTTGCTAGTGCATTCCTTAGGCACTCACCATTTTGGCAAAGTCAGCCCTCCTAAAGTCCAGTACTTTGTCTTTGTATGGCTTGACTCTATTGCTGTGTTTATTGTAGAACCATACTGTTCGATGGTCACTAGTTCCCAGATGGCTACCCACTTCTACATCTGTGATCCCTCTCCATCTCCATTTGAGAGAATCAAGTCTAATATTTCTCCTCTCGAGTGGGCTCCAGTACTAGTTGTCTAAGGCATGCCCTCTGTAGGGCATCTAGAATAGCTGCACTCTTCGAAGTGGCAGCTGCAACTGTACTCCAGTTAATATCTGGCATATTCAGATCACCCATCAACAATATCTACCCTTTTTCTGCCATTCTAAGTATACCTTCTATCATTTCCCTGTCCATTTCCTCCCCCTGAGAAGGGGGTCTATATACAACCCCTGTACGTATTGTGGTGCCATTGCCTGTCTCCAAATTTACCCACAGTGCTTCTTCTCCTCCCTGTTTACTCTTTTGTTCTGTTGCTTTTATTCCTTCCCTTATGTAAAGAACTACTCCTCTTCCTCTTTTACCCTCCCTGTCCCTCCTGTAGACAGTGTATCCTGGTATCTTTATGTCCCAGTCATGGTTTTGTGTGTACCATGTTTCTGTGACTGACACGATATCCAGATGTTCCTCCTCCTCCATCAAGGCCACTAATTCAGGAAGCTTGTTACCCAGACTACGGGCATTGGTATGCATTGCTCTCCACTTTTTGATGGCTTTACCTTCTGTTGCAGCATCCCCCACTGACTGTTCTACTTTGGTCTTTTTCTCATTTAGTACCTTGTTTTGTAGGGAAAGGCTGGGATTTATTTTATACTAGATACTAGACCATTTGTTATAACAGAAGCTGACAAATTCTTGTATAATAATCTGATCCATTTTGAAAAATTGTATGGAAAACCATATAGGTCAAGGGTGTTAAATATACTGTATGTGGCCATAATACTCTATCAAAAGCCTTTTCTGCATCAAGGGCAAGCAAGCCAGCTGCAATGTTAGATTTGTTTGTAACTTCTATAATATGAAATAGCTTTCTAGTGTTGTCTGCTGCCATTCTCCCTTTCATAAAACCCACTTGTCTGGTGTCAGTTAGAATGGGTATAACCTGCTCTAATCTATCAGCAAGAACTTTAGCCAGAATTTTTATGTCTGTGTCAATGAGTGATATAGTTCTGTAACCTTTACAATTATCCGATTCCTTCCCTGGCTTAAGAATAAGAGTAATTAAACCATTCATCATGTTATCAGGAAAATATTCCTTCTGCCATGCTTCTGCATATACATTATTTAGAACTGGAACAACCTCATCCCTAAGTTTATGAAAAAAATTTGAGGAATAGCTGTCAGGCCCCAGAGCCTTGTTACTTTTAAGTGCTTTAATAGCTGCATCTGTTTCACTATTTGTTATTGACATGTTTAAGACATTTTTATATTTCTCAGGGACTTTGGGTATTTGCATGTCTTTACAGAATTGTTTCAAGGCATTGGGTGTAGGAACTACATCGGAGTCCTATAATTCCTTATGATATTTCATAAATTCCATATTGATTTTATTTTGATCAACTATTAATGAATTATCGTCTAACTTTTTAATGCTACATATCTTCATACTTCCTGTGTTTTGTTTTAATTTAATAGCCAGCAATTTAGTAGGTTTGGGGCCTGAATCAATATAATTAAGTCTAGATTTTCTTATTGCAAATTCCATTTCTCCTCTCATTAGTTCAAAATACTCAGTTTTAAGTTTAGACCATAGCATCCACTGCTCATTTGATATATCAGACAATAAATCACTTTCAACTTCTGCTATTTTTTTAAGGATCTCCTGCTGCTTAATTTTGCTTTCTTTTTTAAGTCTGGATGAAGTACTAAAAATATATCCCCTTATATAGCATTTAAAACATTCCCAGGTATTCAACCAAGAGGTGTCTTCTGGTTTGTTGCATTCCCAAAATAACTTAATTTCTGGTTTAAGTCCCTTAATAAAATTCACATCTTCTAATAGAAAATTATTAATCCTCCAGCATCTGGATAAAAGTGATGGGATGCACTCTTTAAATGATAGTAATACAGGTGAATGATCTGAGACAACTTGTTCTAAGATGCTACTGAATACTATCCTGTCTGCAAAGATTTCCGGTACATAAATTTGATCCAGGCTTGAAATGGAGTGACAATGTTCAGACCAAAAAGTAAAAGACTTTTCTTTAGGGTGAAATAATCTCCATGCATCAATTAGGCCTAATGCACTTATCATATTTTGAAGTTCTTTATCATTTTTATTACTTTTGTAGCTCATATTACTCCTATCCAGTAATGGATAAGTTGTACTATTGGTATCACCTGTAAATAAAATAGTACTCTGCAAGTAGTGCATAAGTTTTGAGCAAAGAACATTAAAGATGTCATGTGAGAGACCAATTGGACCATATACATTAACTAGCGTAACATTCTTATCATCTAACTTGCCATGAACTATAATAAAGTGTCTGAGAGGTTCTGTAACAACACTATCCATTTGGAAGTTAATTCCTTTTTTAATGAGAATTAAAACACCTGCTTTCTTAGAGTTAAGACCCACACTGAATAGTTGGCCTACCCATTCTCTTCTCATTAAATAAATGTATTCATCATGTAAATGAGATTCTTGTAGAAATACAATGGATGGATTCATTTTTTTAATGTTTTAGCACTGAATACCTCTTTAGTTTATGATTAAGACCCCTCACATTCCATGTAATTAAACTAAAAGTCTTACTATTTGCCATATTCGATTATATTTGGAGCCCATGTTGTTCTATGTTTGTATATTTTGGGGCATACTACTGTTTTTGTATCTGTACTATACATGCTATGAGACCTTTCCGTTGGAATCTGTAGTAAAAATATTGAAATCAGACAGCTAAGTGTAGCAAACAGATAAGGGTGAAGGAAGAAAGCTAGAGAGAAGAAGCCAGATCTATTCATATAGCACATTACATGGTAGGACTCATCCCCCCCACTCCCCAGTCTATTCCTGAATGAGGATATCAAAGGTACCTGTCACTGAGATAATCCGGTTCCCGGACACCTGCCACCCAAATCAAAAAGAACAATATAACCTGGTAATACTGATAATACCAATGTAAATTTACCAAGCAAATATCATAAAGATATGAATGTACATTAAGGATGTGTATCCTAATATCTACCAGGTCTAAACAACAGAACATACATTTGATTGTTAAATTCCTTATGCATTTAAGTATCAGATTAATAAAACCATACGTATGAATGCATATTAGTGTACATCTCTATTCATATCAAACAAGTTCTATGCCTTTCTAAGAGATATATGCTACATTTTTAAATAAAATGTATGAAAATGACAAGAGCATAAACAAGTGGAGCTCACCTAGCTAAAATAAGACATTGAGAGAAAAAAAAATATCTGTGAGTACAATAGCCAAATCAGATTACCACCATACCTCCAGGATTGAAGCAGTAATGATGCTGAGGTGAAAGTCAATTGTCAAACCTGCGTGAATCATGTTAAATGTAAGGACAATTAACATAATATAACTATCACAAATACATCAGCAGTAATCCTGCAAAGGAAAGATTAAAAGGGAGGAGAGTACATTGCAGGTGTTCAATTATTCGGCTCGCATCATAGATGTCACATTAGAGAGTTAAACTACATTTCCCATAAATCTTTAAAACAAAGCACATGCTCAGAATAGATTTATGAGTAATGATGGAACATACACAGCCTGCACAAGGATCCCTCTTAGAGAGTTTTGAAAAGCCAACTGAATAAAAAACCATTGAAAAACAAGATGGTGTAAATTCGGAAAAACACCTCACATCGCTTTCCCCATTCGTTGCAGGCTCCTAACTATGAGCAACCAAGACAGTAGGCAGTCCAGTATAACATGATAGGGTGCACAAAAAGACGCATTATATGACAAAAATTACATAAGGGGAAGGAGAAAACTGAGACCCTGCACCAGATAGCACAATGAAATCTGTTTAAAGCAAAACAACACCAACACGCCTGTCCCTGCTTCACCATCACTCCGAACCCCCATGTAGCCATATGTGGGAAAGGCGCAGAGCACATGTTAGCCCTACCTTTATTGAACCATAACATCAGTACACTTATCTGCTTAATATTATTATGCCACAGACTGCCTGACTTTGAAACATGAAGACATTTCTTTACCTGGAATCAGTAGTGCATGGACTTTGTTTTTACTTCTCTCCAGCTGCCTCTTTTCATGTGTTAAGTGAGAGAAGTTGCACCTTCTGACAATGTCAAGCCTCTGCTTTCTATGTCAGGATAACGGCGACTCTCTCTAGCCAAATTTATAGCAAGGACGAGTGTTTCTTTTAGTAAGCAGAAATAAAGCCATAAAGATGCTTAGATGGTTCTTTGAACGTTAAGTAACAGCAAATCTCAGCAGAGGAAATTGCAACATTAGGCAGCGCATTCGCTTTCTGTCATCATTGCTATGCAATAGAGGAATGAAAAATGAAAATAAAGGGGGTAGACAGAGCTATGTTACAGACTTTTCTTTAAAAACATACATCTGTAAGTAAATTTACATTGTTATTTTCTATGTGCATCTGGATTGCTGTCAGAAAACTCCCCCCCCATCTATAAGTAAATGCATCAGTGAATAGCTAGCATCAGTCTAAAATGTGAAATCTGCTAAAAGGGCAGAAGAGACCCTCTTAAGGCCAATTTTAGATGCCACATATCCATTGTAGTCCTTAGGACCTTCTGCTGACCATACTCTTAAAGTTGTTGGGTAAAGCAAGCTGTATTTAATATTTGCATCCCTGAGTTTTCTCTTAATTGGGAGAAGGTATCTCGTCTCTTTATGACTTCTGGGGGTAGATCATTAAAGACCTTAATTTTACAGCCTTCATAGTCAATAGAGATCTTGTCCCTTAACTTACGCTGGACATGTATTTTGTGTTGAAAGTACAGAAACTTAAATACGAAGGATCTAGGTAGTGCATTAGGACCTGGAGTTGGTTTTAATGATCTATGTGCACTTTCCAACACATAGTGAGCACAATCAGGAGGAGGACCAACAATTGAAATTAGTAATTTATTAGTAAATGCCAAGGCATCATTTCCCTCGAGTCCTTCTTTAACCCCGGAGATGCACAGGTTGTTTCGTCTGCTCCTACTTTCTAAGTCTTCTATTTTTGCTTCCAATTTGGTTATCCTTTTGTTGCTAGTTATACCCTCTCTGATATCTTTCTCAATTTTATCCTCCACACTACTAATCCTGGACTCAGCATCTGAAATCCGTATTTTGCGCTCGTCTGATTCTTTTCTTAGTTGCTTTAAACTGTTGGACATATCGGTCATGGTAACACATATATTTTCCATCTTTGCCATATTTTGATTAAAGCGAGTGACAGTCAGTGGTTGTGTGGAGACTTGTGTGGAGATTTCCTGAGTTTCTAAACTATCGTCACTGTTTGTGCTTTCTTCAGATATTTGCCTCTTAGATGGATTTTCCCCATCTTTTTCTTGGGAACAGAAATGCTATTACTGTAGGCATGTACCTGTTGGTATTCCATTTTTTCACAGTCCATTGTGACAGGAACCGTGTATAGATATTTGCTTATTCCTCTATACAACTAAGTCTATTAATTGACAAGTAGAAGCAAATGAGCTTTCTATCGCTTTAAGATTGTTAACTTCCTGAACACGTCTCTATGATGAAACAGACAAGGCCTCTTAGCGAGGTGACAAAAAGGGGTTTCAAGGAAACAAAGAAAACTGCCTAGGTCAGTTTATAGTCGGACTCAGTTAAATGTGTTTTTCTCTTCTTTTTTTACCCAGTAATAATGTAATTTGCCAGACCTGGATGTTGAAGTATTGGGATCTTTTCAAGATATTGTGTCTCAGCCAGCTGTGAGTAAACAAGATAAAATTAATGTGGGGCTTTCCTTCTTTGCATAAACATTATAAGTACTCGATTGGTTAAGTAGGGCACTAAAATAATACTTTGTACAGCAAAAAAATAAATAAATAAATACCAAATGTTCAAAATAATTTGAGCGAGTAACGGGTAGGCCGAGAATATTATGGAGCTCAGCAAAGTGCGACTGCCTTAACCGCCTGCATTCAATCAAATGGAAGAGGGCACTTGTCATCCCTCTACACAAAAGTGATAGTAGGAAACAGGAAGGGAACTATAGGTCAGTGAACCTCACCTCTGTAGTAGGTAAGATCATGGAGGCACTGCTTACAGAAAGAATAGTGACATACTTTGAATTTAACAGTGCCCAAGATCTGACACATCATGGTTTCACAGTGAAAAGGTAGCGTTAGATGAATTTGATAGATTTCTTTGACTGAGTGATGAAGGAGGTAGCTCATGGGGGGGGGCGGGCGGTGAATGTCACATATCTAGATTTCAGCAATGCCTTCGACACTATCCCACATAAGAGGCTGGTTAACAAGTTTGGTATCCTGGGCATGGGGCACAATTTGGTAAACTGGGTTAGGAACTGACTAATGGATAGGAGGCAGAGGGTGGTGGTAAATGGGATCCAATCTGGAAAGAAGGAGGTGACCAGCGGGGTACCTCAGGGATTAGTCCTTGGGCCCAGTCCTGTTCAATGTCTTCATTAGTGACATTGCAGCAGGGCAGGAGGGAAAGGTCTGCCATTTGCAGATGACACCAATATCTGCAACAGTGTAGATACTTCAGAAAGGGTGGAGAAAATTAGGAGGGACCTGGGGAAGCTGAAAAACAGTCTGAGATGTGGCAGCTGAGGTTTCATTTAAAGAAGTGCAAAATAATGCACCTGGGATGAGGGAACCCTGGGAAGTGCTACAGGATGAGCGACGAGTTGTTGGCAGCCATCAAGGAAGAAAGGGACCTAGGGGTTATCATTTCAGATACCCTAAAGTTGTCTTAGTTGCAAAGGCTGCAGGGAGGGCCAGTAGCATGCTAGGGTGCATAGGCAGAGGTATCACTAGCAGAAGGAGGGTGGTAGTGAAGCCATTGTGTAAAACACCAGTGAGACCTCACCTAAAGCACTGTGTGAAATTCTGGAGGCCACACCTTTGTAAGGACATCAACAGGGTGGAGGGGGCTGTGAGAAGGGTGACAAAATGATACAGGGCTTGCATGAGACAACATGAGGAGAGATTCAATTACATCAATACCTACTTGCTGGTTGCACATCAATTCAGTGAGAGAATTTTAGTGAGTACAATTTAGGTGATGGCAATGTCAGCGAATATAATTATGGTGACCAGAAAAATGGGCGAGCACCGATACAGCAACAAAGGTATTACCCCCTTCCCAAAGTAGTACAACCTCGGGGTTGGTTATTTTATTAAGGGGGCATAGGGGGTGTGGGGGGGTGAAGTCTCTATGAAAGAAGTATCTAAAAAACTGTCCCTGTAACGGTGTTCACCCATATGTACTGGTACCATAATTGTAGTCACCGTACTGTCATTGCTGAAATTGTCCTCTCTAAAATTCCCTCACTGAATTGACATGAAACTGTACTCACTAGAGGAAAGGAAGGATTGGGGACATGATAGAAAGATTCAAGTTCCTTAAGGACATAAACAAGGTGCAAAGTGGAGGCATCTCCCAATACAGGAAGAGTACTGGGATGAGGGGGCACAATATCAAATTGGAGGGTGGCAGGTTGAGAGAAAATGTGAGGAAGTTTTTCTTCATAGAAAGGGTAGTGGATGCATGGAATGGCCTGCCATGGAACGTGATGGGAGCAAGCACAGTGGCGGGATTTAAACATGCATCGGACAGACATAAGGAAACCTTAGGGATGGTGATAAAGAAGGAAGAAAAAACATTGACCAGGTAGGGTCAGAGGCCATAAACAAGTGTAGGGCTTAACGGGCAGGTCCTTATCTGCCATCCATTTCTGTTTCCGTATTGTCCAAATCTCATGGCACTCCAGGGACCAATTTTCTGGTTATCAAGTTTCAATCTAGGAGGAAAGAAAATAACAACTGGCAGACCAGAGTGTAAATAACAGCTGTGGCTTTTTTTTGTATATGTGTACAATTCCCTGTACACTTCAAAGAAACCTTCTACCCCCAGTTTCAAAATCCATTTAACAAGACTGCTGCTTTACTTTCCAAGCTCTCTCTTTCAGAGCAGATACTGTAAATTAACCTTTTTTGTCTCATTTTTTTTTTTTTAAACTTAATATACTTTATTGATTATATAAACAGGGCATCATGACATAGATATGATATCATAACAATAGTAACCTTATGTCCCCCCCCCATAAACACACCCATGCCACCCCTCTCTCCCCCCAGCATCATCCCATCCCATCCCATCCTCCCACCTGGAGCAACAACCTTGAATAATACAGTAAGAGAGCTTAACAGTCAAGCTATCCCATACATAATGTGTCAGACAAATAAGAGAAAATGTGTGGTACCAAGCAAGGTTACCCTAAGTCCAAGCTGAGTCCATATTTACATATTACCACCAGTATAGAGAGTATACAATTTGCTCCACTTCCTAGCACAAGTCTGTGGATGTAGAGGTAGGTGAGCTATAATGTACTCCACCTGCTGGTTAGATAATAACTCTTGCAACCATTCATTATAAGAAATCATATCTTGGTCTAGCCAGTGTCTAAGGACTACTTTTTTTAAAGAGAGAGAAATTAGTACCATGAAATAGCTACGTTCTAATACCGGAATAGAGGCCAAGCTCCCCAGTATGCAGATCTTTGGGGTAAACAGTCCCTGTATACCTAACAGTGGGTCAGACCTGTGCTCTATTAAGGCACTATCTTGGGACAGGACCAGAAAATATGCAGAGGGCAGCCCTCCTCCCCTCCACACCTAGTGCAACTAGAGGATTGTAACTGACCCATTTGTGCTAGCTTCTGTGGGGTATAATGCAAATTACTGAGAATGTTAAACTGCGTGAGACGCAGTCTGTCCTGATCCAAATAGCGATAGGTACTTTCCCATATACCAGTCCACTGTTGTGGAGAAAGGGTAAAAACATGGTCCCAATATGCAGAGGTGCCATCAATTTCAGGGGCATATTGGGAGAAGAGTACCTTATATAAGGAGGATACAGTATGTTTCCAAGAGACAAGGGAGACAATTTCAAGGAAAAAGGCAGAGAAATCCACAGTCCAAGACCCCTGGCCAAACCATTGTATTAACACATGTTGTAATTGGAATACCTTGAATATATTTTTCTGATTGAAACCTAACTGCTGCAGTAATACATCTGAGGACTTTAAAACTGCAGTATCCAGCAGGTCCCTAACCAGCAAGGACTTGGGAAGAGGAAGCCAGCACATTTTGATTGGGCACCCTCCAACTGTGATATTCAAGTTCTGCAAAATAGGTTGGGATATGTCCTTTGAAATAGGGGACTTTACCAGGGCCCAAAACTGTGAATAAACTTTAAGCAAAACTCCAGCAACAGAGTCCTTAACCCCCTGTAAGGAGCTTAGACCAGGGAATATATTGCAGGGAAGGTAAATCAAGGCATATTGATGCAGCAGGTAAATTTCCAGATCCAGCCAGGCGGGGCCTATAGCTGGATTAGGGGCCAATAGATGAAGGAAGAAACCACTGAAATAATTTGGTAAAGTGGCTAGAGAAGTAATAAATCAGAAAGTGAGGGAGTTTATTACCTCCCCTACATTTTGAAGCTGCCAGTTTTTTGGTATGCCCTTCTAGGGGCTTTGTCTTGCCAAATAAATTTTGTGACAATTCTATGTAATTTCTGAAGCCACTGCAATGGTATCCAAAAATTCAACATATGAAGGGGGTAAAACAGTCTTGGGAGCACATTCATTTTAATAACTGAAATATGGCCTCAGAGTTAAAGGGGGTAGGGTCTGCCAGTGATGCAGGTCCTGTGTATCCAGTGGATCAAGTCCTCCAGATTAAGCTTGCGCATGAGAAAGAGAGATCTTTACCTAGGCACATCCCCAAATACCTGAGCAAGTGCGGTGACCAAGTCATACCCAGTGATATAACTTCCTACTTGTTAACCGTGGGCGAGAGTGTGAAGACTTCAGTTTTGCTGAGATTAAGCTTATAATGGGAAAAGGTACCATATTCTTGAATAATTCATAACGCCACTGGAAGAGAGGCATCTAAGTGGGTAAGATGGAGCAAAATATCATCTGCATATACAGACATCAGGAAGTCATGGGGGACTACCGGGATACCAGTCACCTCTGGGGACATATGAAGTCTCCGAAGTAGAAGCTCCAAATATAAGTAGAAGGGGGCGAAAGCAGGCATCCCTGTTGTGTACTGGACCCAAGAGGAATGGAAGTAGAAAATACTCCATTACTGTAGACTTTTATAGATGTGGAGGAGTACAATACCTGTACCCACCTGATAAAGTCTTATGGAAAACCAAAAGCCTCAAGAGTCATGTACAGGAAAGACCATTCCACTCTGTAAAAAGCCTTTACCACATCCAGGGAAACCAAGGCCATAGGAGTTTCAGCTTCCCTGGACGTGGAAAGAATATGCAACAATTTCCAGAAATGGTCAAGAGAGGACATATAGGGTACGAATCCCACTTGCTTCTGAGGCAGCAGACCTTCCCACACATTTGCCCACATTCAATTGCACGCAATATTCAAAGGAACAGTCCAGGGGCAAACGCTTTTGAAATGCTTTTGAATATAGCAGGCAAACAAGGCAGAAAGTGCAGTGCAAAAATAGCCCAGCACAGAAGACAGCACTGAATATAGCAACCAGGCAGTGCAAACTGCAACAGCAGCCTACTGCACACAGAGGTGGAGTAAGGCAAAACTGAACTACGTGGCCAGTGTGGGTGCTAGCAAAGAAGTGGTACACAACACCTGCAAACAGCATTGCCCGCCAAATACTGCAGAACCATGCTATGGTTCTGACAGGTTTGTCCAGGGAAAACACATTATCCTGGGGCAAAAGTTTGCTATATTAAAATATTGATAAGCAAATAAGCCTACTTAGGCAGTCCAAGGACAAATGGCTATATATGCATGTCACCATGGCCTGATTTGCATGCATTAGTATGTGTGGTTTGCCTGTGCTATTTCAGTGTACACACAGCACCACCTGTAGATCAGACTGGAAGTACAGGTCAGTGGCTGCAGGCTGGGTTTGCACACAGCACTACCAGTATGCCAGCCTGGAACTACAGGACAGTAGCAGCTGACTGAGTTTGTACACAGCAGCACAGACTATTGCACTCCCAGGGGACTAGCACCACAGGCACAGGTGGGTGTGCTGCATACCATAGACATATTGTTGTTTCTGCTAGTGTGTATCAGACCTACAGTGCCATAGTAGCTGGTATTGTGATGGACACCGCAATTTCTATAATGCCAGACAACAATGACTGTTGCTATCCACACAGTGACAGGCCCAGCTGGTAAGTGTGCTCTGACAGTGGACACTACTGTTGCACTGTCCTGTGGACCACACATGCTGTGCCATTGGCATGGGATTCTCACAGTAACATACACATAGCTGGCCATGTGTGATGGGGTGTCTGTACAGGTGTGCCCCGGGGGTGGGGCAAACACGTACCATCATACAGGCACATTGATGTCAGGGGCATTCCTGTCACTAGAACATGTGCAGTGTGGATGGCCCAAGCCATATGGCACCACCAACTATGTGGTGCACCCTGGTCACCTGTACACTCCCTCCTCAACACCCTTAATTCCCCCAGTGCTGCATGTGTGTACAATATTGTAGGTGTGTGTTACATGGTCACACTGACAAGGTGTCCACTGGGTGCTGGAGCACCCTCAAATGCCTGGCAGAGTTGGTACCAGTACCAAATGATGGTTATGTGGGTAGTGCCATCTGTGTGCAGCATGTCTTTTCCATGGCATATGGAGTGGCCTAGGGTGGCCATCTGCCCTCTCTGCCTCCTCATTGGCTGTAGTAATCAGGTGCAACAAGCTGCTTTGATGCACACAGCCTTGTAGCCTGTTGTGGCTGTGTCCATGCCCCCACATCCTTGTTTTGCACAGAGTTAAGACCACCTTTTTCTAGGTGGTAAGTTGTGCCATGCTACATGTTGTGCTAATACATGTGTGGCACTGTAGTGCTGAATATTCTGTTGTACCCATAGTCATGTCCCCACCCCTCATTTTTCCCCTTGCATACATTATCTTTTTGTGCTGGTACTGTCATGTGGCACTGGTGCTTTTTGGCCTTTTGAATATGGCAGCCTGGCACAAATGTGACACAATTGTGGTGCAATTGGTTTGTGCTCAGCACAAAGATTTTCATATCTGACCCTTTGGGAGGGAAGGGAGGGGCTGAGTCACTTCATCATAAGTTTGCTAGCTAGCTAGATAGATATGAGCGAGAGAGAGCGAGAGAGAAAGACTCTAGCTGCAGCTTCACAAAGAAAGGTCAATTGTTCTCACACAGAGTAAAGAGGTGAATGACTTCTCTCACTAAACTGGGCACCAAGGATTTTCAGGTGCCCAGATTTCTGGCCATATTTTCAAAAACCTAACGCCAGAATCTAGCTAAACGGGTTGGTTTACCCAGGTACCGGCGTTAAATTTTTGAGAAGTCATCATTTTTATGTATTTTCAATGTTTTTCAGTTTAAATAAAACAAGATGGCGGCCATCACGATTGGAATTTTTTTCTCTTGACAGGTAAGTCATGAAAATAAGTACTCACAATCAGCATTTTTTATGTTTGCTTGCACGCATGTTCAAGAAACATAGTGCCACCATACGAGAATTCGTAGGTGTGCCTTCCTACTTCCAATGCCCTACTTCCTTTTGCAGGTGAGGCCCCACCGCACCAATGATTGTAAGAGCTGTGTATGACAGCATTTGCAAATGCAGTGACATACAGTTGAAAGAAAAGCACTGTGGCATAGAGGCAATTTGCATACTGCATCGGCTGTATGCAAAGTGCTTACACATCCGCACTGCAGTGAAAGAGTTGTCATAGACTGCACCTCTCCCCACAAACAAGTAACATGCTGGGAGCCCACCCCAGTGTGCTCACGTACTCCCCCACATACACACAGTATGGCCAACGGGGGTGCCCAATCCCCCATCGGCTGCGCTCCCCCAATCGAGTTTTAGGTGCCACGCTGGGAGCTCACCCCAGTGTGACAAAAATCTGTAAGACTGACAGGGGTGCCCAATTCCCCATTGGCTCCACTGCCCCCCAAAACAGCCTTCCAGCTGCCACACTGGGAGCCCACCTCAGTGTGGCAAATGTCCATCTGCTGCTCCCCAACACACTTCCAGGTGCCATGCTGGGAGCCCACCTCAGCGTGGCAACCCTCTCTATGGCTGATGGGGGTGCCCAATCCCCCATTGGCTCTGCTACCTCCCAAAAAACTTCCAGCTGCCATGCTGGGGGCCCACCCCAGCGTAGCAAACATCCTGTCATCTTCCTAAAAGAAAAAAAAACCTAGAAAGAAAAATTTTCCCTCGCTGACTGTCTTGACCCCCTTCCCCACCTGTGCCCACCCTATGCACACCCTGCCTACCCCACACACCCCTCACCCCATACTTACCTCCGGAGTCTGGCACGATGATCTTCGGTTGGCTGGCAACACATTTGCACTCTTCAAAGCTGACCGCAAACTGAAGAAATGCCAGTAAGCTGTATAATGGAATAAATAGGGTTTTTTCAACTTTGATGCATATCTCAGGAATTGTTGGGAATTTTTTCACCAAATTTTCAACATGGGGCTTTTGGAACCCCACTTCATGAATTCTTGCACTGTCATTTTGTTTATTGGTCGCGAAAGGTGATTTCATGGTCACTGCATGAAAACACCTTTTGGGACCAATGTATGAAACAATAGTGTCACAGTTCATGAGGTAGACCCCCAAAACCCTATGTTGAAAATTTGGGGAAACAATTCCTAAAAATGACTGTTTTATGAGCGTGCATTGCACAGTTCCTACGCATGCTCGTAAGTTTGCAAATGTTTAATATTTGCACTCCAGGTTTTCAACATTGCCATTTTACCATGCCTCCTTATGAGCAGTATAGCTGTCATTCTTTACACCTCACCCAAAATGTGTTTCCGTGCATGTAGCACACAATAGCGCAGTCGGTGTGCAAAATCAATGTTTGGGACACAGTAAGAAAATCACAGTGACACTGTTCATGAGCAGAGGTCTTAAAATGGCTATGTTGAAAATTTGGTGACAAAAGTCCATAAAATGACTGTGTTAAGAGCGAGCATTGCGCTGTTTCCAGGCACCCTCGTAAATTCATGAATTTGTAATATTTTCAGTCCAGATTTTCACCACTGGCATTTTTCCACACTTCCTTATGAACAGTAAAGCTGTAATTTTTCACAACATGGCCAAAATGTGTTTTCACACTTTCTGCACAGAAATGCAGGTTGCTGTGGGAAATCACTGTTCGGAACAGACTAAGGAAATGACAGTGACACTGTTTATGAGCGGAGGTCCCAAAAATGCCTGTGTTGACAATCTACTGTAAAAAATCCCCAAAGTAATTTTCTGGACTTCAGCAAGGCCTTTGACACTGTGCCACATAGAAGACTATTACACAAACTGGGGAATATGGGGGTGGGCAGGACAGTAGTGTGGTGGGTAGGTAACTGGCTGGGTGGCAGGACACAGAGGGTGGTGGTAAAATGGCTGTCACTCCACAGAGGGAAGAGTGACCAGTGGGGTACCACAGGGATCAGTGCTGGGACCGGTCCTATTCAACATCTTCATCAGTGACATGGCGCAGGACCTAGAAGGCAGAATTTCACTGTTCGCTGATGACACAAAGCTCTGTAACAGAGTAGACACACCAGAGGGTGTAGACAGAATGAGAAGCGACCTGCAGAAACTTGAAGAATGGTCAGGGGTTTGGCAGTTGAAATTCAATGCAAAGAAGTGCAAGATAATGCATATGAGGCACACAAACCCTGGCACAATATATCAGTTAGGGGATGAGGATATAGCATGCACCAAGCAGGAAAGGGATCTTGGGGTTATCATCTCTGATGACCTCAAGGTAGGGAAACAGTGTGACAAGGCAGCAGGTAAAGCAAATAGGATGCTGGGATGTATAGGCAGGGGCATCGCTAGCAGGAAAAGGGAGTACAGTGTACAGTTCTGGAGACCATACCTACATAAGGACATAGACAGGGTAGAGAAGGTTCAGAGGAGGGCAACAAAGATGGTGCATGGATTGCATCACAAGTCCTATGAAGACAGGCTGAAGGAACTGAACATGTACTCCCTGGAGGAGAGGAGGAGAGAGGGATATGATAGAGACATACAAGTATCTTACAGGGAGGAACAGGGTGCAGGAAAACACTATTTGTGCGAAAAAGATGTTCCAGGACTAGAGGCATGGGATGAAGTTGGAGGAGGGGATTCAAAGGAAACATAAGAAAGAATTTCTTCACAGAACGGGTGGTGGACAAGTGGAACACCCTGCCAGAGGAAGTGGTGGGGGCTGAAACAATCACAGGATTTAAGAATGCATGGGATAGACATAAAGGAATTCTGGAGGTCAGGGGTAAGGGGCAACAGACTTCTAGGAAAACAAACTGAACTTACAAGCTCAAATGGGCAGACTGGGTGGGCCATAGGCCCTTATCTGCCAACATTGTCTATGTATCTATGTAATTACATTAAGGGTGTGCGTTGCACAGTTTCTACACATGCTTGTAACTTCCCCAGTTTTTTACTATTTTCACTGCAGATTTTCAACATTGCCATTTTTTACACCTCCACATGAACAGTACAGCTGTCATTTTTCACATCCTTTTGAAATGTGTTTTCGCACCTGTGGTGCCAAATGCAATAGTCACTGTGCAAAATCAGCTTTTGGCTAACAAACTGATATTACCACTGTTCATAAGGTGGGGGTCACAAAAAACCCATGTTGAAAATTTGGAGTGAAAATACCAACGATTGCCTGAGGCGTTTAGGTTTCCGACCACAACGCCCCACCCTGTAGAGACTGACAGGCATCATTGGTGTGACTTGGGATTGTCACCTGTAATGCTCATACCATTCCACTCCCACCAACACCCTGCAGCCAGTGAGAGGCATCGAAGTGTGCCTTGGACTCTTCGGTCCCAAAGTTCACCCCATTCTCCTATACTGCACCCATCTCACCGTATTTCCTGGTGGAATGGGGTGAGCATAAGGGCCAAAGACCCCAAGGCACATTGTAACACTTATTGGTATCTGCAGGGTAGGGTGTGATGAAATGGCATGGTCATTATGCCTGACGACCCAAAGGCACACCCCACCAATGCCAATGCCAGCAAGCAAATATTCGGCATTGACAAATGCTTGTTTTAATGGTCAAGCTTTGTGGTTATCCAAAAAATCCTTATAACTGTGGAACAGTATAATATTTTGTCAGCAAGCCTTCCAAAGTCACCACCTTGGCACAGGCCACTTTTATCCTGAAAGTCTCATGAAAAACTTCCACACTGTCTAGGTTGTGGCTGAGTGCATAAAAACTCCATGTTAAGTATAGGAAACCAAACACCTTTTTTTTCATTTTTGTGTTTGCTTGCGCATGTGCAATGCACATTTTGGTATGGTGAATGGCATTTCAGAGGTTTGTCTCTGTCGGGTCCAATGCAGCGCATGCTGCAGTGGGTATGGCAGTGACAGTTCAATGACCAGCAAAGCTGATCCTGCTGAATGTTTCTGTTTTGGGGTGTAAACATTGTATAGTCGAAAGGAGTCAATGCTCCAGTCAGAGAGTGGTTGGCTCCTTTTGTTTACATACTATACAGCACTCAGCACATCAAATCCACTACATTCAAAATAAGTCAAGTCAACAATGTGCAGGCATTGGAAAACCTGCTTAAAGATACATTTTATTTCATATCTATAATCTGATGCCAGGATGCCCACTCTTGGTGTCGGATGCCCCCCACACAGTCCGTTTTTGAATTTCATGGTTGCTAACCTTGGGGGCCTAATCCCTGGTTTGGCATTTACAAGCACCCCCCAAGCAGTGTGGGACACTGGGGAACTCATCCCAGTGTCCCAAAACAATGTTGTTCATTCCTTGATGGTTCCTGGAAAAAAATCAGTCCCCAATGTCTTTTTTTTTACCTGAAATAAATAGTCCCTCATTGTCACCGCTGTCTCCATCCCGCATCCTGACCCTTCCACTGAGCACCCACCACCTCATGCCTCCTTACCCTATATTTACCTGTTGGAGGCATACACTGCCATCCTCTGTGGACCGAGACCCATTTGCACTCTTCAAAGTCGAATCATGAACTGAGGAATCAAGGTAAGTGCAGCATATTATATTTCAATGGCATTTTGAACTTGTTCATAACTTTGCCATTCATTGGAATTTTTTTTACCAGATTGTCAACATAACCTTTTTGGGACCCCACCTTGTGAACACTTTTCATTACTTGGGCCCAGAAGGTGGTTTCACAATTGCTGCATGAAATCACCATTGGGACTGAATAATGACATTTTACCAGCAGTGTTTATGAGGTGGGGTCCCAAAAAAGTCATATTGATAATTTGGTTAAAAAAAATCCTAAAAATGGCCAAGTTACAAGCGTTTGTTTAAATTTTTCTATGCAGGCACATAAGTTTGGTAATTTTCATTGTTTTGACTCCAAATTTTTAACATAGCAATTTTTTCACACCACCTCATGAACAGTAGAGCTGTCAATTTTCACACCCTGTTCAAAACACGTTTTCATACAGGAGGCACAAAATGGTGTTTTGGCAGGGGATTTGAACATTTTCACCTATGAAGTGTGGTCATAAGAAGACTATGTTGAAAGTTTAGTGTCAAAATATTAAAAAACACAACATTTATTAAATAACATTATTTGCAGGGATATCTTTTGTACCACTGGAGAACACATTGTCTTACCATGCCAGTGAGCTGAGTTCAGATGTGAATTCAGTGAGCCTGTTTAATGCAACATGGCTGACAAAAACTGCATTAATGCAGGTATAATAGCATGCAAATGAACATTCAGCATTGACAAATGCTAGTCTGCATCTTGAAAACTGAACAAGATGCTGTCATGTAACTTTTCACATCTTGAGTCTCTGCCATCCTAACTGTGCATGCCAAATTTTGGGCTATTTTGTCAAACACCACCAAAGTTATTATGGTGCAAAGAAATTGGCGTTTAACATAAATTATATGACAGGTATCTGGTCTCAACCAATCACATAAAAGAACAACTGTAAGTTATTCTCTCACAAACTGCAAACCATGCCCCCAGAGTCATTTATTCACTCAAACCCTACACACAGTCTTTAATGAAACAGTAACCCCACCCACAGTCGTTTAATGAATCAGTAACCCCACTCACAATTGTTTAATGAACCATAACCATTCATCGACATTAGAAAAACATTTTCAGTCCACCGTCGCAAACCTCAGAGCACTGCATTCACACACACTGCGGCAGCCCAGCGCGGCGAGGGAAAAACTTCGTCGATTGAGCGAGTTACACATTTTACTTACAATACAAGTAAAGCATTCTTTTTCATACACTAGGCACCACAGAATAGCACAAATGTTCTCTTACCCTAAAACAAGTGCTGTAAAGTTCTATAGTTTCTCTCCAAAAACTGAAGTGGGATTTCACGCATGCGCATTAACACCTCCACTAATGCGCATGCCTGGACTCCTTCAAGCTTTTAGATGCAAACTACATGACTTTACAGTGCTCATTTCAAGCTGTGAGTACATTTGTCCTATTCTGGGCTGCCAGCTATATCAAAAACAACCCTTTATTTGTATTTAACAAAAAATTTGTTATTTATTAATGAGTTTTCTCTCAGCGCCATATTGCTGCAGTGAGTGAAGGCACACAGCACTGAGCTTTCCGACGGTCAACCCAAAAAGCCTTTGTAATTTTACCAAAAATTTACATCACTTCATGTTGCATAATAGTAATAACATTCAGTTGCTTGGAGTATACTCGCAATAACCGGCTTCTGTGAATGATTAAATGCCTCGGCTTTGACTCGGCGTTTAATCATCCACAGAAGCCAGTTATTACTCTGTATACTCCAAGCAACTCAATGTTATCACTTAAACAGCCTACTCAACCCTAACTATAGGGGTGCTACTGTGCTACTATATATGGCTCATGCTGTTAAATGTCACTACTGAAAAATAAATGAGTCTTTTCTCAAGCAAACCACTAGCCTGACATTTCTCTAAGTGTGATCTCCCTTTGTTGATCCTATTCTTCTGCAGCTGCTCTCTGTCTGTGCTTCTGGCCCTCAGTCCTTCAAAATGCAACTGCTCAGATGCACTCCATCTCAGACTCTGCCACCTCCCTTCTTCCACTGTTGCTTTCCACATTATAGCTCTCCATAACCTCTCATGCACACAGTGGAACAGTTTCTATTACATGGAAGAGGGCAACATTCATCCTTATTCACAAAGGTGGAGACCCTCTGCTGTAGGTAATTATGGCCCAGTTTCTCTCACCCCTGGTCTGGCCACAGTTCCAGAGTATCTGGTACTTTCCTAAATCTCCCCTTTCTAGATTGCTCCTCTTATTTAAGCCTTTGCCAGTCTGGTTTTAAGAAGACCTGTTCTACTGTACTATTCCTGTTCAGGTTCACGGACACCATCATGAAGAGGATGGAGGTCCTGTTCACTACTTCTATCTTTGTTAACTTATCCAGGCCTTTATACAGACTCCCCTTCATTGGACATACTTTATAATGCTGATCCTCTGGACCTCTCTGTTAAATGGTTAATCTCCTAACTTGCAATCATCTCCCAGCTGGACCTAGTAGGTGATCCCTCCCTCCCTTCCAGCTGAGTCAGGTATACTTAAAGGCTCAGTCTTTTGTCCCATAGAAACACATAATCTGAAGTCATATAAGGACAGCTTTCTCACTCAGTCTGCTCATTTTTCCATACCTTCATTATTACTGCAGACCATACTTGAACTACAGCTCTTTCTCCCTTCCTTCTTCCTTTCCACTACAATTCCCTTGTGCTTCTCCCATGCATTGCTGAACACCACCACTGACTTTGTCCCCAACACATCTGCTGGAAGGTAGCTCAAGGGATTTAACACTCTCACTGTGAAGAATTACTTCCTCATATCTCTCCTAAATCTACCCTCCCCAGCTTCATAACATTTCCCCTTGTTTTAGAGTATGTTATTTTTCTGAAAAATACTTCCCTTCTGTACCTTATATACCCCAAGAGGTATTTAAAGGTCTTTATCATATCTCCCCATCTCTCTTTCAGGGTGTACAGTACATATTGAGGTCCTTTAATCTCTTCTCATATGGCTTTTGATGCAGATCCTGCACCATTTTAGTTGCCATCCTCTGGATTGCCTCCACTCTGTCTATGTCCTTCCAGAGATGTGTTGTCCAGAACTGGACACAGTGCTTACAGTAAGTGGGAGTCTTACCAGTAATCTATACAAAGGCAAAATAACCTCCTTCGTTCTGCTGGTGATAATCTTCATTTTGCATCCCAGCATTCCACTAGCCATCTCAAATGCCTTGTTGCAATGCTTGTCCATTTTTAGGCCATCAGATATGATTAACCCATGATCTATTTCCTATTTGGTACTCATCAACACACTCCACCCATTTTTCACTTTATCCCTGGGTTTCTGTGCCCTAGATGCAATAGTTTGCACTTTTTCACATTGAAACTCAGCTGCCATACCTTTGACCGCTCGTTTTCCCAGGTCTCTGCCCATCCATTCCACAGCCCCTGGAGTGTCTACCCAACTGTAGATTTTGGAGTCATTCACAAAGAGGCAGATCTTCCCTTCTAGTTCCTTTGCAATGTCACTTATATAGACATTAAAGAGGATTAGTCCCAGCACTGATCCCTGAGGCACCTCACTGTTTACCCTCCTTTCTTTGAAGTGAACTTCATTTATCACCATCCTCCATCACCTATCCCCTAACCAATTTCTTATCTAAATTACCACTTTTGGACCCACTCCTAAGCTACCCAGCTTTTCTTACTAGTCTCCTATGTGGAACAGTGTTGAATGCCTTACTGACATTTAGGTAGGCAACATCCACCACGCCACCTAACTTCTTTGTCACTTAGTCAAAGAAACCTATCTGACACCTTTGACATGACACACAGCCCATAAACCCATGCTGCCCCAGGTCTCGTAACCCACTGGATTCAAGATATTCCATAATCCCATCTTGTTCTTAGCTTTCCAAAATGATCTCCCCAACACGTGTCTCTTTAATCATCTATTCACATGTAGAGAGTTGAAACTGTGCTTTTTGCCTATGACCCTCTGCTCCTGAGCTAACTGTATAACACCAGCATGACTTTAGCAATGTCTAACTCTGACACTTTGATTACCCTGAATGCCAAGAAAATAGTGTCCTTGACCTTTGGTATCAGGCAGTGACGAATAAAATCCAAGCTTCTCTGGTCTTCATGACCGTGGATGACTCACAATTGGAGGAAGTCTCCTTTAAATACCTGAGTGTCCAGCTGAGCAGTCATCTTGAATTTTTCCACATCAGTGCAATCCACAATAAAGTCCTTCCAAAACTATGAATACTTTATCAGAACAAAAAATTACTGGGGTGGAGCACACACCATCCCCCATAAAGGTGTTGCTGCCAGACAAACAGACTGCAAAGCTGGAAAAAAGCTGTGCTCGCACATGGAACAAGTACTTGATCAAAAAGTTATTGACTGAAACAAAAAAGCATGAATGAACCAGGTTAACACCCCTATGTATAATCTCTGCAAGAAGGCTTCATCAGGGAGCCTTGATGAAACTGCCTTGCAGAGGCAATATGAAGGGGTGTTAGCCTGGTTCATTTGTGCTTTTTTGTTTCAGTCTTCAATTAATATTTGATTTAGTACATATTTGGTGTGTGCACAGCTTTTTTCCTAGCTTTACACTTAACCAGAACAAGCCTGTGTCCTCCTTTCTATGCTCCATGAGACAAAGTGGTCCTCCTTGCATTTGACTACAAAGATTTGTGTACAGCACTGCCCCCAAATCCACCTTCTCCATCCATGAATCTCTCTACCATTCCTTTCATCTATTTTTACATAGTTGCTCTCCCCATGCCTATCCCTGTTTCCTGTACTACTTCATCTTTCCCTGGTCTTGAAGGCAGACATCTGTCTTGTGGCATCACCATCATTACAAATACTTTTTTTAACATTCGTAAGTAGGACAGGTACATTTAGATCAAGATCTCATTAGCAAGAACATCCTGGGAAAAAAGGAAGGGATATATATATATATATATATATATATATATATATATATTTATATTAGAGGCAAAAACTCAGTTTAATGCATCAGTTTGGGTTGTTTTACAGTGACAAAAGTGAGGAAATTTGGTATTAGGGTTGAAAGCCCTCCTTGCACCCCCCAGCCATTAACACAGAATTTCCTCCCTTTTGTCACTGTGGAACAACCCTAACTGATGCATTGAACAGAGTTTTTGCCTCTAATTTCCCTTCTTTTTGAGAATGTGCAGTCGCCATGTGATTGTTTGTGACATAGTAACGGTAAGTGCAAGGGAAACGTTACCATTAACGGTTGCGCATATAGTGACTGAAATGTAAATGGAAAAGCAAACATTACTAGAAATGCAAGCGCAAAGTGATGCCAAAGCAAACAGTGACACAAAAGGAGATGCAAGCTTGTAAGAAAATGCAAACTGTGACACGCGCAGTAATGGTACCGCAATCAGAAATGCAAAAGGTAATGTTAACAGCAGAAATAATGCCAAAGGAAACACAAATGGAAACACAAATACAAGCACATATGCAAGTGAGAATGCACAGGGTAATGCAGATGGTGGCATACATGGAAATGGTAATGCAAACTGGGACGGAAATACAAGTGGAAATGCTAACTGTAACAGTAATGAACGCGCACACCCTGTTTTTGCCCAACAACTGCGTGGAGAAACACAGTGTGTACAAAGAATGTATGCATAATAATGGGCCTCGGACCAGAAAATGAGCTGTTGGAGTACTAAATTGCTTATATCTCAGGAACCGTGTGACGTAGAGAAAAAAAATTTAATTTCATATGATTAATGACTTTCCTGGCTAGGTTTTCACTGAATGTGTAGCCCATAGGGCTACATAATGTCATGAAAAAAATTCTGCATCTTGCACCATTTCCGAGATATGAGCCCCAAAATGCGCAGCGGACACCACCATGTTAGTCCATGGGAAAAAGCTGTCAACTTTGGAGTACCGTAACTTTGGAATACCATAACTTGGCATCTGCGCAATATTTTGTCACTAAGCCACCAAAAAGTACATCTGTGAGATGTTGGCTACCTTCCCTTCAGATTTCAGCTCAAAAGACCAAACCGTTCTTTTCCAGCAGGGTGGCAAATAACTACTGTCATTTTGGCCATAGTCTGGAAAAGTAGTGTTGTGATTTGTGAAAGCTTTGGCAAAATTCATGAAAGTGTCACAGGTGTGACACTACTTTTTCCAGAAATTTGACAAACATATCTCTGGGGTGTTTAACCCCAAAAGAAAGACATGCTTGGCATCCTCAGAGCTCTACTAGGTAAACACAAAAAGAATTGTGTCCCTAGATGGTCCCAATTTTAAATGGCAAGCATTTTTCTGATCAGCAACTGAAAACAAAATGGCAGATTTGTGACACTACTAGGGCCATTTGCGACACTAAAAAGTGCATTTGCAAAAGTGTCAAACTTTCTGTTAAGTTTTCCCATTGACTTATAATGGGAACTTGTTTTTTGAATAACTTTTGAACCGTTTAATATTTTTTCACACAATCTTTGGAAGGCACATCAGGGATGCTGGCTGCATGTACCCTGATGTTTTCAGACTGGTCACACAAACTGTGTGACCTGTAGGCATGAGCAAAGAATTCACAAAAAAATGCAATTGTGCACACAAATGTTGCTTAATACCTCCACAGCTGTATATACAAGCAGTACAAAAGTTGGAAGATCCCAAGATCTATTCTGCCAGTTTGTGCCTGCCAAATTTCAGGCAAATCTGTTGAACGGTGGCAAAGTTATTAAGGTGCAAAGTTTCACCCTTTAACCTTAAAAGGGCTACTCAACCCTAATATATATGTGTGTGTGTATATATATATATATATATATATATATATATATATATATATATATATATAAAATAGTGGCACGGTCATACCACTATAGTTAGGGTTGAGTGGCCAGTTACATACTAAAGTCAAAAGTTTGGATGTTAATAACTTTGGACCTGTTCAATAGATTTGCCTGAAAATTGGTACACGCATTGGAGCACACTAGATATCTTGATCTAACAAATTGCATTTCTGTCAGAGTACTAGTCTTAGTGTACAAAAGCGCTGAAAAATTTGACATTATCCAGTTTTAGAGGCACCTTTTGGCATTCTTAATGTGGTCTTCCATGGCTGTTTGTGTGGCTTGCCACTCTACAAGATGGCTTGTTTGAAAGAGCTTTGGTGGCCGAACATACTGCTTTTCATTTGGTGAAAAAATATTAAGGCATTCAAAAGTTATGGCACTTTTAAGTTCCCATTATAAGTCAATGGGAAAATGTATTTGTATATCTTGCAATCAAAGAATCGGGGTTCTGGCCATCTCATCCTGCCTGGTGGTCAAAGAATTTGCAGCCTCGTGGTTCAAGAATCTTTGATCCTGAGGAATTTCAAAAATTATTTGACTGCGAGGTCTGCCATCTTGTTTTCAGTTTTCTGATTGCACAAACACAAATATCTCAGCTCAGGGGTCACTTCTGAAGTAAAACTTCAATGGGTTTTACTCAGGGGAACCCAATAAATCAAGCCATGGCTTTGGTTCCATCCAAATTGGTCCAAAAATAGAGTTTTTAGTTTTTAAATTCTTCGTTCGCTGCTCGCTAACGATCTTTGATCGCGAGCCGACAAATTCTTTGATCGCAAGATTCTTTGATTGCGATCTTGCAACTCGACCTAAAAAAAACACAAATATCTCAGCTCAGGGGTGGGCTAGAGACACAAATGAGGGTAGGTTTTGCTTCAGGTTCAGGTGTCCCAACCTAACTAACCCACCGCAGTCTCCCCTACCACTCATCTCAGATCAGATTTGTGACTTCTTATTACTATCCCTAATTGCTGTGTCATACTAAATTCTCCTTGCTCCCTACAATGTGGTTTCAGCACCTACATCCCTTTGCTGACCCTGTGGTGTGTAGCCTTAGCTGGTGATACTTCTTAGATCAGGTTTACGACTTCTCGTAACTATCTCTAGTCACTGTGCCATAGAAGCATCTCCTTGCTCCCTTCAAGTGGTATCAGCACCTGTATCCCTTTTCAGACCCCATGGCGCATATCCTTACCTGGTGATACCTTGCCCAGATTAAGCCCTTACAACTGTTTCTCTTTCTGACCCCCAAACTTTAACCATGGAACTTGCAATCTGGCTCTACCTATTTACCGCCTTATGCACCCTACCCTTATTAGGGTACACGCCAGATGGAATTTACCCCAAAGAGGACTTGTATCCCCTACCACAAGAATGTCTACTCATGGAGTCCCTATACAACTCATGCTATGCCCTCAAGTTGTCGTACCCACTTTCAGCTGAATCTCCCTCTCGGACAGCCACTGGCATCTCATTACCTACCCATGGAATGTTACCTACTCAGCCCAGTACCTGCATCTACTGGTGTCATATGACTAGGGTCTTAGCATGTTTATCACTAGGACTGAACAGTACAAAGAATATGTCCTTGCATTCCTACGCCAATACTTCCACTAGCCAAAGAAGGTTTAGTTCTTCCAAATTACCACTTGTTGCCCTGAGGAAAGTATGCTCAGGTAATGTTAAACTTAACCCTGGTCCTATACAAGCAATTCCTTCACCATCTGAAGTCACAAAGTATAAAGGTATCAGCTTTATGCATGTTAATGTGTGTAGCCTCTTAAAGAAACTCATCTCAATACAGGCTTGGGCTATCCACACGGAGCTGGATGTACTTGTCATATCTGAATCCTGGCTTCGTTCATCCACGCCAGACAAAGAGGTCAATATCTCCAACTTTCTGTTATTCAGAGCTGATAGACTAACCAGAGGCGGTGGAGTAGCCATCTATGTTAAGAACAAGTTTACGGTCACTACCCTCAACACTACATCAATTGCCAATGCCTTTGAATGCCTGTCCTTAAAAATCAAAATATCTACATCAATGGCCCTCCATGTCATAGGATGTTATAGACCCCCATCCTCGTGGGGTCACAGCTCCTGTCCCACCTATCATCTACTATGAGTACCGACACAATGGAAACAATTATACTAGGGTACCTTAACCACGACTGGCTGTCAAGCGCATCTCTTCCACTTAAATCCTTCTGTGACTCTCAGGGGCTCACTCTACTTATTAATGAACCTACTCGTATCAATAAGAAAAACCCTACAAAAAGTACACTATTAGATGTACTTCTAGTAAGCAAACCCCATTTCTTCTCCCATGCTGGGATCTTTTCTGACCATTGCTTTATTGCTGGCATAAGAGAAGTCCCTAAACCAACAGCCTCATTCTCTACCAAAAGATCAAAATGGAATTTTGACCCGTTTGCATATATCAATAACCTGAAAGCCTTCCTGCTTTGGCAGACCTTTTATTTAGCCAAATCAGTAGAAAGAGCATATGCCGTTTTCCATGAAATTGTATCCAGCGCTCTTAACGCCCACGCATCCTTAGTCAAAACCTGCATTAAGGCTAGAAAGTGGCGTTGGTTTACAGCAGACATCAAGGCAGCACTATTAAAAAGAGACAAGCTCTGGAAGCTAGCACTCAAATCCTACAAAGCCGAAGACTAGCATCTTTTCAGAACAGCCAGAAACCACTGTACAATGCTAGTTCAGGAAACCAAGTCCAATTTCTATCACTTTGAACTAGACACTGCCTCCAACTGCTCTACCAAGTTCTGGTCCACAATAAAAGAACTTTCTGGTAATACCACAGGAAACACTCTCCCCTTAAAAATTATTTCTGACAATGTAACTATCAACAACAATAAAGAGATACTATAAGCCTTCAACAATCACTTTGCTACTGTAGGGCTAGCTTTTGATAACTCACCTGCATGCAACCTTCAGAATCTAGTCCCTCAGATGCAGTCTTTTCATTTTCTCCTGCCTCACTAAAAGGGGTCGAAGATCTCCTCCTCCAGTTGGACACCAGAAAAAGTGCTGGCACTGACACCTTCGATCCATACTACCTAAAGATTCAATCAATCAGTCAATCAAATCTTTATTTATTCAGGTGAACATCGTTGAGCAAGGCTCATTTACAATTGCCTATCATGTCTTGGCTGTACCTATTACACATCTATTTAACTTGTCCCTTTCTCAAGGGACCCTCCCCAAACTGTGGATGACTGCACATGTTATTCTGTTGTTTAAATCTGGAGAACCCTGTGATCTAAACAACTACAGGCCCACCTCCCTTCTCCCGGTACTATCAAAACTTCTGGGAAAAATCGTGAATGCCCAGTTGAAATCTTTCATAGATGATACTAACCTGCTAAATCCAATGCAATCTGGTTTCAGAACTGAACATAGTACAATCACAGCCCTGGCCAAGGTGACAAATGACTGGCAGCGTGAGCTAGAGAACAAAAATTTGTCTATGCCGTTTTTCCAGACCTAAGTAAGGCCTTCAACACTGTCAACCACAGCCTTCTTCTTTCTTCATTAAAAGCTATTGGTCTAGATTCTATCTCCTTGCATTGGTTCCACAACTACCTTTCTGATAGGCACCAACAGGTCAAGGCCGAAGGTGAACTCTCCCCCTCATATCTGTTAAAAAGAGGCATCCCGCAGGGATCCATCCTGGGGCCACTCCTATTTGCCATCTACATCAACAATACAGACTCAGGCATAAGTGAGGCAAAAATTCATCTGTTCGCAGATGATACAGTGATCTACCTAAGCCGTACAACTCCTGAAACTGCCTGTAGTGACCTGCAAGCTGACTTCAACATACTTCAATACCAGCTTCTTAGTAAAAAATTGCTTCTCTCATTAGTCACATGATGCGGGAGGCAGTGTAGCAAGATCTCCGTGAGCTCCGCCATCCACCGTTAAAAAACCCGTTTGTTTTTCCCACACAAGGCATCGGAAGGTGAGAAACGATTTGTGAAACCGGGGGGAAGAGTCCAGAACCAAGCGGATGGAAGCCAAATCACGGAAACCTCCCCGCACCATAACCATGACACCCAAAAGCGCAAGAAGACAAGGCCTTGGGGAGTGCTGCAGTGCAAGGGGCAGGGAAGCAAATGTGGAAGCGCCCTTAACTCTCGCTCGCTTCTTGGAGGAGATCAGCCCTTTAAAGGATACAGTACTGGGCATGGCTGGAGAGCTGAAAATGATTAAGGAATCGATTTCTAATATTAACAGAAGGGTCACTGATTATGAAGTGTGCATAAAATCGCTGGAGGGCACAAAGGAAAGGTCAGAGACTGATATCATAAAATGTGTCCAGAAAATGCAAAGGCTAGAAGCCAAAATAGAGGATCTTGAGGGTAGAAGCTGATGCAATAATGTAGTGTTTATTGGCTTACCCGAGAAGGCTGAGGGCCAGGAGCCAGTTAAATTTGCCCAGAAGATTACTGACAAAATAGTGGGGCCTTCGCCATTTGGCTCTAGATTTATGGTGGAGAGAGCACATCGATCACTTCGACCTATGCCACCAGCTGACCGTCCACCTAGGCCTTTTATAGTAAGGTTCCTCAACTATCAGGAAAGGCAACTTCTCATTGATAAGGTAAAGGAAGAAAAACAGGTGTTTTGGGAAGGAACACAAATTAGAGTGGCGCAGGACCTGCCGCTATCGGTACACCAGAAAAGAGCCACATTTCATCCTTTGGTCAAGCGGCTGATCGCGGCTGAGATAAAGTTTAGAATGGGCTATCCTGCATGACTGCAGGTGTTTATTAACAAAGAGTGGAAAACTTTTGAATCCTTCGATCTTGCATCGGCAGCGCTCCACGAGGCATTTCCAGCACTCTTTAAATAAGCATGAACTGGGCTTGGAGTTGTGAAGATGGTCGTGTTAAACTGGGGATTTAACATGCATTGTTGGACATGTTTAAGCAATATATTTCTATTTCCGGAGCCTGAGGTGGGCTCGAAATGACTTCCAGCTTTCTCTGTTACAAATTTAAGTAATATTATATTAAAAAGTAGTCTGGGATTGAGACGGGATGGCTGCTAATGTAAACTGGGCAACAAAGGAATGTTAGCTGTTCATTTAAGGAAAATACGTTGATATTTAAATGCCAGCCCGGGGTAAGGGGTGCTATTGGTTAACTATAGCATTATAGTGTGAATATGTGTGTGTTGCTCGGGGGGGGGGCAAGGCAAATTGGCTGGGTAAAATATAACAGATAATATAAGGAAGCTACCTGGACTGTTGATAGAGTTAGTGGTATGGGATGTGGTAAGGAAGACGATATTGTATGATGCCTTTGTAAAATATAGGGGTGGCAAGTGGAGTGTGGAGGGGAGCGCAGGGCATCCTGGTGTCATGGACCATAGTGCATATTGCTTGGAAAGGGGAGGGAAGGGAGGGGGGGTAAAGAGTGTAATGTTGAAAGGGGACCAGAGCTATAGTATTGTAAGGGGACTAAGGGGAAGTAGTAAGGGGGATAGGAAGTTGGGGAGTTTAGTGATATGGGAGGGGGGCCCACAAGACTACAAAATTAATATCTATATGTTAGATAGGGAAAAGCAATCTGTATACTGTCTAATAGAGTGTGGGTATAGGGACAGACCCAATTTTTAAGGTGTGTACCTGGAATGTTAAAGGGGCATGACAAAAATTAAAACAATACAAAATATTAAAACAGTTGGAAGTGCTGGGGATAATAGTGGCCTTTCTACAAGAAACACATCTCTTGCAGAGCGAAGCAAATAATATGAGGAGAAGACAGTTTGGGGTAGTATTTTCCTCAGAAGGGAGCTCAAATAGTAGAGGGGTCATGATTTTAATTCATAGATCATTGCCCTTCCATCTGATCAAAATGATACAGGACAAAGATGGTAGATTTCTCATTGTTAGGAGTACATTTTTTAATATGGAAGTGGTGCTGGCAGCGATATATGGGCCTAACTCAGATAGTCAGGAATTCTTGACCACTTTATTAAAAGCCCTATTGCCATTCTTGCACATTCCAATGATAATAGGTGGGGATTTTAACCTAGTTCTTGACCCGCAGTTTCATAGGTCTACTGGGGGTCAGTCGCTCATCATTCCAGCTAATTTAGCATTTAATGATTTAATTGCCCATCTGCGTTTAGCTGACATTTGGAGAGTGTTAAATCCCCAAGAAAGAGAATACACTTTTTTTTCCCAGGTTCATGGCTCAGGCTCCCGAATTGATTATATTTTCATTTCACGGGTTCTGATTAATGGAGTATTGGGCTCCAGGATAATGCCAGCACCTATATCAGACCATTCTGTAGTGGAAGTGACGATTTTGCTTCCTTCGGTTGCCCGAAGAGGCAATAGATGGAAGGTAAATAACCAGTTATTGCGATCCCCCAAAGTTGTGGATGAGATAAACATTAAAATTACAGAATTTGTTGAAATTAACTCAAGTGAAGATGTAAAAGCAGATATTTTTTGGTCAGCGCTGAAGGCATATGTCAGAGGCCTTTTAATTTGTCAGACGTCTAGGAAAAAGAAAGAAGTAAATGTTGCTATTGAGAGTTTGTTAAATCAAATCAAGGAAATGCAGGAAAAGCTGGTAAGGGACACAAGTGTGGAGGTGGAAGAAGGGTTAATTAAAGTTAAAAATGAATACTTAAAGTTGTTGGGGGACCATGTGGAGTTAGCCATGATCAAAACTAAAGCCAACTATATTGACCACGGGGATAAGCCAGGTAAATTGTTGGCTAGACGGTTAGCTCAATTGGAAGCGTCCAGATTAGTAGAGGGTATTTGGTCAGAACAGGATGGATGCATTAAAACTAACCCGACAGACATAACTCAGGTATTTAGGAGATATTATGAGCTTCTGTATGGGCCCATGTCTGTCCCGCCGACCAAGGATCGGATTTCGGCTTATTTAGAAGGGATACCCCTACCATGCTTGAATGAGTCAGATCGAGAAGCTTTGGTGGCGGAGATCACATGTGGTGAGATTGAAAAAGTGGTCCGAGACTTGCCAAATGACAAGACGCCTGGACCAGACGGGTTTTCACCCAATTTTTATAAGGTTTTTAAGCCTGTATTAATCCCCTTGTTACTTAAATTGTACAAACATATCCTCTCGGTGCTGGTATTGATAGTTACATTTATGAGGCACTGATAGTGGTGCTGTTGAAGCCCAATAGACTCCTGAAAGGCCTGATAGTTATCGGCCTATTTCGCTATTGAACTACTTATATAAAAATATTAGCGAAAATACTGCAGAGAGATTGGGGAAGGTAGTTTAGAAGTTAATAGGTCCAGAGCAAGTGGGCTTTATGAGAGGGAGATCCTCAACAGACCACTTCAGAACCCTCTCCCATGTCTTCTTGGCGTCAGGTGAAACAACAGCTCCTTGGGCTTTGATCTCGCTAGACGCCGAGAAGGCATTTCACAAGTTCATTGGCTATTTCTTTTTCAGGTCTTAGGCAAATTTGGCTTCCCTGAACAGTTTTTACCTGGATTAAATCCTTTTACTCTAATCCGTCAGCCAGAATTGTATGTAATGGTGTGATGTCTTCCACTTTCAAGCTCCAGGTTGGGACTAGGCAAGGTTGTCCCTTATCGCCTCTTCTTTTTAATCTTTATTTAGAACCACTAATTAGAAAAATAGTAGGGTTCAACAAGATTGAGGGTATCCAGGTAGCGGACCACATGATAAAGGTCACTGCGTTTGCGGATGACCTGTTGGTTTATATTGCTAACCCGGTTTTGTCAATCCCAGCACTGTTAGAAACCATAGCTGAATTTAGTGCATTAGCTAATTATAAATTAAACCAAGAGAAAACGATTGTGTACCCTCTTAATAACAGGGTTTTCAAGGCAGATGTGGTAAATTTCGGACTGGGATGGAGTACAAAATCTCTGAAATACCTAGGGCTCAACTTGTCCACCAACTCCGAGTTGATGCGGAGGTTAAACCTGGACAACCTTGTTCAGATTTTAGAGTTTGATATGAAAAGATGGGCTCGGTTACCCTTAACACTATGGGGGAGGATCAATGTGGTAAAGATGAATGTATTTCCCAGGCTTCTTTATCCACTGATCAATCTCAACATTTCCCTCCCGCTATTGTGGTTCAGGAAGGTGCAATGAATGGTAGCCGATTTTATATTGAACTATAAGAGAGCAAGATTGGCATACACCAAGCTGGTGGCGCCTAGAGAACAAGGTGTTTTGAGATTGCCCCATTTCACTTTATACTTTTGGGCTGCTCACATAAATAAGTACGGCAGATGGGTGACTTGGGCAGATAGCCCTGGTACCGAGGAATATCTTTCACTGTGGACGAAATTGGAAGTTACCCTTATTAAGAACTCAGGATTTAATCCAAAAGCGCTAGTTTATAACACTCCTAAGATGTTCCCCATGTTTAAAAAACACACCAGTGGGTGTATCTTTAAGAGTTCACAGTCAAATGTGTAATTATCTAAAGTATACGTGTAATCTTGATGGCCACCAGCCAATAATAGGTAACCCACAATGGCGTATTGCCCACCGGATGATTGTATCTAGGTGGCTACCGGGCATACAGAAGTGTAGGTGGGCGGACCTTTTAAACGAGGAAGGCGGCCCTTGCTCTCTAAAGCAAATTATGCAGAAATTCCAGTTGTCATGTAAAGATGCCTTTAGAATATACCAAGTAAGGCACTTACTAATTCAAAAAAATGGATAAAAGTGGGCCTGTGGTATTCCATACGGATATATGGGCGGAGCTCGAACCGATAATCGGTTCTCCGCATACCATTTCAGATATTTACAAAAACTTGTTCAAGTGGGCCTTCAAAGATAGTTAACTCCAAATTTGTATTGGATTAGAACTTTTCCCAATATAAATTTGGATTGGGAGGTATATGGAGAAACTGTCATAAATATGTGAGGCAAGACTGCCTCAGAATAATTCAATTTAAAACCCTACATAATATATATTATACACATCAGAAGCTGGTAGACCTGAAGGTGTTAAGGGAAGCCAGGTGTTACCGGTGCAATGCTGTTAAGGCCGACTTGCTGCACTTATTGTGGTATTGCCCATGCGTGGCACCGTTGTGGAATGAAATTAAAAGGAGAGTGGACCCCTTGCTAGGGTTAGCTGATACTTTCACCCCAGAGATCTGTGTATTAGATGATTTGACGGAGGTACCGGTTAAAGTGAGGAGGTTCCATATCACATTAATATCCATGACTGTGAAAAGGTTAGCTCTTAAATATTGGAAGGGAGTGAAAGTAATTACCTATACGGAGTGGATAAGGGAACTATTAGTGACCCTTAGGACTGAGAGAATGATTGCGGTGTTGAATAACAGAGTGCCTCTTTACGAAAGGGTTTGGGCCCCATTAGAGATTGCCTTTTCCTGAATAAGTTTAAAAGAATATTTTGGTATAGGATTGCGATAGAAAAGTCTTGTAGGGATAGGGGGAGGGGGGTAGTGGGTTGTAGGTTAGGCAAGGTAGGAGGGTGGGGGATTATACTATAGACAGGGCCCGGTTCACACTTTTCTCAAATATTTCTGATTGGTTATTATATGGGTTCTGATTGGAAAAACAAACTGTTGGACAATAACTGTGCGCGGGTCTAAATTCTACTGCCAATCATTGAGGTGGTGGGTGGGGGATTGTTTTCTTTTTCTCTTATTTTATAGGCGGTGGGTTGGGGGGGCAGAGGACTCTGTTTCATGTATATCAGCTTGATTTGTAATAATAGTTTATGGTGTTTCAAAATTTGTACTTTCTGATGTTGTGCACCTCTGCAGTCCTTGTGGTTTTTTGTGTATATAAAAGTTAATAAAAAGTGAATTGCAAAAAAAAAAAAAAAAATTGCTTCTTAACATCAAAAAGACAAAGGCTATGCTATTTTCGCCTATTAACTATGCAGCCTACCCTGCTCTACCCCCCCCCCATCACCACCATCCTAGGAGAAACCCTGGAATTTGTGCAGAAATTCAAATACCTGGGGGACTGGCTAGACTTCAAACTTTCCTTTACATACCACCTGGAGGATTTGTTAAAAAAATTGAGGCAGAGACTAGGTCTCTTCTTCAGGTTAAACCGCCTACTAACTACAGAGACCAAGAGACAGCTAGTTCAGTCTACGTTCCTTTCCCTAATTGATTACGCTGACTTTATATACAGCCAATGTCCTATTTCATACCTCCATAAATTGGACATATTTTATCACATAGCCCTGCGCTTCATCACTGGTCTCCCCTTCTCCACCCATCACTGCTCTTTATATGTGGTCGTAGGTTGGACCTCCCTACAATACAGACAAAATAAAAATGCATCTCTCTGGACATACAGAGCTATCACTGGCAAACTTCCACAGTACATTGTTGATTGCCTGACTCTCAATATGCCTAGAACCTATGCCCTAAGAAGCTGTTCACTGATCTCTCTGAAAGTGCCCAAAGCCCTAATGCAGTTTGGTAGAGCTGCCATAGGATTCGTTCTACCATCACTCTGGAATGTGCTACAGAAATCATTGAAACTGAAGACTCCTGTTAGTATTACTGTGTTTAAGTCCTTATACTCAAAATACATTACTGAAGCCTGCAACTGCTTCCAATGAACCTAGCTCTGGAATGTGCTACAGAAGTCATTGAAACTGAGGAATTCTGTTAGTCTCACTTTGTTTAAGACCTTATACTCAAATACAGTACAGAAGCCTGCAACTGCTTCCAATGATCCTAGCTTACTTACACCCCCTGTCCAGAAGCTCCCTGCTTTTCCCATCCTCCTTCCTTCTTGTATCAGTGCATAACTTGTCCCTGAGCCACCTACTTATCTACCGCCCTAAATCTCACTCTCCCTCACCCACCTATTCCTTGTATACCCACATCATCTCAGTCCTTCGCTCCTAGTATTATCCCAGTTCCAGACCCCCAACCCCACTAGCAGCCCACTTCTCCCGACACATGTCTCCCCTTGATATGCCTGGGTCTTTTTAAACTGACTATGTATGTCTCTTTGCTTGTAGCATCTACTTCAACTAATCTCTTTGCTGGACTACAATGCCTTTACCTTACAGGAACACTAAACCATGTATGTTGTTGTATCTGGTATACATTTTTACTGACTTGCTTCCCTATTGTTATGTATACCCTTACCAACTGTCTTTTACCTGAACCCAAATGTATTTTTACTTATCCTGTCTATTGCAGGCCTACCTGTACTGTTGTACTCTTGCATCTACTGTCTATTTGTCTGTATATAAATGCATTGTAACTTGACTTGTGTAATGCAGGTCCACCTTGTAAATGAGCTTGCTCAATTGTGTTCACCTGGATAAATAAAGAATTTGTATATATATATATATATATATATATATATATCTATCTATATATATATATATATATATATAGATAGATATAGATATATATATATTTATTTTAACAATGCAAAACTGACAAACAAATTGATGAACAGCAATTGAACAAAACATTACTAAAAGGCTTCCAGTACTTTTTGGATCCTCCTCTGTTAACTCAGCTCCCTTCTGTCTTGTCCCCCACATTCCTCCTTCTACCTCAAAAACTCTGACCACTGCTCAGTCTCTTTAACTCACATTATTACCTTTGGTGGGCATGCAGGCTCATCCTGAAAGTTCCCCTGGCTCTGGCCCTCCTTCCATACATGCCACCTCCTTCCACTCTGCTCTGAACTCTGCTCCATGATCACGCCTCCAATGCTGTTCCTTTGCTTAATTCTCATCTCTTCCTCTCTCACACTCTTCTCCTTCCTCCCCATTGACCGTTTTGATCTACTACCTTGTAAAAGTTATTATATTTCCATAGTATGGTCACCTGCTGCTGCACTATCTCCATTTGTACATCTGTAAATGGTATCTGCCTTCCTGTTTGTTGCTGAATGTATTATTGTACTTTTGTCACTGCTCCCACCTTGCATCAATATTTGTTACTCTCCTGTGTTCCTGTGTACTCCATTTCCCAGGACACATCTTGAAATGAGTTGCTCACAACTTAGTATGCCCTTCTGGTTAAAATCTTTAAACAAATAAAATATTCAAGATTACATGACTGTACTGCAAATAGAACACTTGTGTTTCAAAAGTTCTTGGCAGTGAATCTTATTGTTGATGACTGCTAGGTTAACAGGACGAGGCACTTGCATGACTTTTCCTCTAAGTGTCTCATGCATTTCTATGCTTATCACACAATCTGTTAGGCACAATGATGTTTTAACCAGTAGGAGAGCAGTGTGTACTTAAATGGAAAGAAAAACTGTTAACACTTCAGTAAAATAGCTTACAGTAAGCATCATGTATCAGTAGTCCAAGTGTCCAACAAGTAAGATCTAGCATTACAAGAAAAGGTATGGCTTTCTCACAGTCAGGAGCATCCATGAGTAACCCATAGGACCATCCTGAAAACAAACTGTACAGCTTAATGTCACTATCCTATCCTATCAGAACAGACCCCAGACTGAGTGGCAGTGCGAGGGAAGCAGATTTGGCTTACTCTTCACTGTGCTCTTGTTGACCTCCCTTTCCTGCTTGGGCCTAGCAGTGACCTGAGGTTACCCAGGAAGTCACTAACACCCGATTGGTTAATCTTTGGATTGTCTCATTGCCAGTTGAAGGAGATCCCTACATGTAGCCAACCTTCAGATGTCAAGTACCTGGGGGACCCTCCACTTAGGTAATGTGTCAGACATGGTTCTATAGTCCCTGGTGGGAACATGGGGCATATCAGTCAGTCAAACTTTATAACAAGCACAGTTCCATAAAATGACCAAAGCGCTTGTACAGTAAATATTAAATAAAATATATAGCACTCAATTCAACTCATTTTATTTCTAAAAAAAGTGCAAATCAAATTAATATCTAAGCGCTTGTACAGAATATTGAAGAAAGAAAGATCAACGGTTAAAACCATAAGTAACAATTAAAACATCAATATCACTGTATTCAGAAATATCCAGTTCATACACACTCCAAGAAGGTGAGCTTAAATAGATGTATTTTAAGGCAGTTTTAAAGCTCTCCACAGTCAGGCACTCCCTTATCTGATGAGGTGGAGAGTTCCACAGGATTGGGGCTGCAAACGCAAGTGCCCTAGCACCAGAAGTCTTTAAACAGACCCTAGGAACCTCTAACAATCCCTTGTCAGTGGAGTGGAGTGGGCAGAGGGAGTGGTAAGGGCACAGAAGCTTCTTGAAGGTAGTGCAGTCCCTGTCCATGTAGGGCTTTATAGGTCAGCAAGCCGACTTTGAAGGTGATCCGCCACTGAACCAGCAGCCAGTACAGTCAGTGGAGCACTGGCTTGACATGGCAAGATCGAAATAAGCCAGTCAGCAGCTTGGCTGCCACATTATGCACCAGGTAAAGCAGCAGATATAAACCCCCAAAAGCCTAGGTACAGAGAGTTGCAATAGTCAAGGCGGGAGGTCACAAAGGCATGGACCAGTGTTGGAAGGTCATCAGGCAGGACCAGGTGTTTAATCCAAGTGATGTTCCTCAGATGGTAAAATGAGGATCTGGTGATGGTTGACACCTGAGATTCAAGGGTCAGACCATCATAAAAAGTAACACCCAGACTATGTACCCAGTCAGAGTTCAATAGCCGATTGCCCCTGAGCCACAGCACTGAAGATTTCCCAGCCAACAACCCTTCAGCTCGACAACCCAGGTGCACAACCAACACCTCAGTCTTGTCAGGGTTTAACCTCAGCCAGCTGGCACTCATCCAGTCCTGAATCTCGTCAAGGTAGTTGTTAAATACAGAGACTTTATTATCCTGATTGAGCACAATGGAAGTGGAGAGCTGAGTATCATCCGTATAGCAGTGGAAACTCAGCCCATACCACCTCACAGTGTCTCCAGCATATATACCTTAAACAACATGTGTGACAGTACTGAGTTTTGTGGGTCTCCACATGGTAGGGAGAACGGGTCCAAGGAAAAAATCCCAGACACCACTTTCCATAATCTACCCGTGAGGAAGGAATGGTAATTGAAGCACAGTGGAAAAACAGAGTTCAAATCTAATAAATACAGTTGACAAAATTAATCAAGATCTGGAAAAGCTAGATTAAAAAGATGGGTTTTAAGGGCTGATTTGAAGTTCTCAACAGTCAGGCACTCCCTTACTCAATGAGATAGAGAGTTCCACAGGGTAGGGGCTGCCAAAGCAAATAAACGAGTACCAGAGGTCTTAAGTCGAACCCTGGGAACCTCTAGCAATCCCTTGTCAGAGGAGCAGAGGGGCCATGGGGGTGGTAGGGGACAAGGAGATCTTGCAGGTAGCTCAGTCCCTGTCTGTATAGGGCTTTATAGGTCAGTAATCCAACCTTGAAGGTGAACCACTAAAAAACTGGCAGCCAGTGAAGGCCACAGAGCACAGGTGTGATATGACAGCATCCAGGTATAGTGGTCAACAATTCTAGACTAGCTGCAAGCAGCAGATATCTACCCCAGTAGCCCTAGGTAAAGGGCATTGCTGTAGTTGAGACAGGAGGTCACAAAGTTGTGGACCAATGCCAGGAGATGGTTGGGAGGGACAAGATGCTTAACCCTGGTGATGTTGCTCAGGTGGTAGAAGGAGGTTTTGAAGACTGCTGACACTTGAGATTTCATAGTCAGGCCGCAATTGAGCACAACACCAAGGTTCCACAACAGATCTGAGACAGGAAGCTGAAGTCCATCAAGGTGAAGCCCAGACAGCTGACAGGCAACCAAGCCTAAGCCCCAGTGCCCTGGGTCCACCACCAATACCTCAGTTTTGTCCGGATTCAGCTTCAGCCAGCTGGCTGTCATCCAGTTCTGGATCTTGGAGAGGCACTATTAAATACTGAGATGGCTGTAGTTTGTTCAGGCACAAAAGACATGTAGAGCTGAGCGTCATCTGCATAACAGTGAAATTTCACCCCATATCATCTAATAATGTCTCCCAATGGCAGCATTTACACAGTGAACAACATGGGTGAAACAACAGAGCCCTGTGGTACCCCACAGGGTAGAGGGAGAGGGGCCAAGGAGAAAATCCTGGACATCATTCGCTGAGTCCTACCCATGAGGAATGATTAAAAACATCTGAGGACTGTCCAGACAATCCACAGAATGACCACAGGTGCTCTAATAACATACCATGATCCACTGTGTTGAATGCTGCAGAAAGGTCAAGGAGAACCAAGGCTTCCTTGACCTCTCGCAGTTAAGAGATCATTAAGTACCCAAACAAGCACCATCTCAGTACTATGCCTTTTCTTAAATCTGGACTGGAGATGTTCATAGATATCATAGATGGTTAAAAGGATCTCCAGTTGCTCTGTGACAACCTTCTTGATAACATTGCCCATGACAGGCAGGTTAGAGACCAGTCTGTAGTCAGCAGGACAGTCTGGGCCAAGGGAGGTCTTCTTAAAGAGGGGTATCACTACTGTCTCCTTCAGGGGGAAGGAAACTCCCCTGTATCCAGTAAACACCAGACAATCTCAGCTAGGGCTGGGCTTATGACCTCAACTCACCCCAATAACAGGTGAGTTGGGCCCAGATCCAAACTACAGTATGTAGGGCTCATACTCTGGATGATCAGTATGACATCTATGATTTCCAGCTAGCCAAAACCTGACCAGACAAACTGGGCACCTGCAAACTCCTGACATCCCCTGCAATGCCCACTAAAGGGGGCTGCATGAATCTCCAACCTGATGTTGGCAACTTTATCTGCAAAGAATTGAGCAAACTCATCACATTTCTCCTGTGTAAAGGCTCTCTGGGACTGAAGACAGGCTGGATTGCATAGTTTGTTAACAGTATGGAAGAGCTGAACTGGTCAATTCTAAGCAGCAGCAATCTCTTTGGACAGGAACTCTGCTTTCTTATGAGAAATTGCTGACTGCTAGAATTTATAATGATCCATCAATCTAAGCCTGTCATCCTCCAGGCCAGATTTCCGCCAGCGTCTCGTTAGCCTTTGCAGCTCACGTCTCAGCTCCTTTGGAGTCTCATCAAACTATTGGGACTTAGGACATACAGGAAACTGAGGCATCTTTAATCATTCAAAAAGCAGTACTTCAGTAACTTATTGTGTACACCCAAAAACTTTCTCAGTCAAGCAGTAAGGTGTTGGTTTGCACAAAAGTAGTTAGCATGTTCAGGATACTCACAGTGGCAAAGCAAAACTACTGCTCAACTTACTTTAGGTAGTCCCCAAGACCATTTGGGGATCCTACAGATGGCATATACCAACTCTCTTAATGGGACCCCACATTTTGGGTCCAGGACATTGGCACCAATGCAGGAAGGCAGGGAGATGTACCACATACAGAAAAAGGAGGGTCCACATCAGACAAATCCTTTTGAAACATGATCACTTTTACTGGACACTAAATTTGGTGAAATAACAGCCACTGAGCAGACGGTTATGCCAACAATTGATCCAAAGTCCATATTTCCTCCCCTTCTGCTAATATGGGGCCCTGTAAGTGCCACACGAGGGTGCTACTTCAGTCTAACTCCTAAGCTACAAACAGATTAGTACAAGCCCATGCTCCATACTCCAATTTCCTCTGAACCAGCGGACTGCTCACAAAGACCTATAATGAGATCCCCTTGAGAGAGATTTCTTGACACCCACTTCATTCTGTTGCATTTCTCTTTCTCCACTACTCAGTTTCTCTACCTGGTCTGCTTTGTGCAGCTGTATCCTGCTTTCACCCAGAGGTTATGCTCTACAACTGGGCACAAGACCCCCTTTGGCATCTGTATGCAGGCAACCTTCACCACTTCACATCACTTCATGCTAGGCTGTCAGACACTCCAGGGATAGGGAACAGAAGGACCCCCTATAAAAATGATAGAAATGTTTAGTTTTGCACTTTCTATTGACTATGTACCTGAGCAGTGGAGCAGGATACTCATTTGGGGACTGTTGTTACTCTCAGAGTCAGTCCTTTTCTATCAGCACTTAACATCCAGGCCCAACCAGACAAGTCTCAGCTAGTTAGCACAGAAAAGCCAAGTGCACTTACATGCCAGTTCCATATAGAAAGGAAAATGCAACCATCCATAAAATGTGCTTCTATCATTGCTCCTTTTTATTTTCAGCATTAGAACAGCATACAAGAGCCAGGCAGTCCCCTCTCGAGGTACAACACCTCAACATTTCACATTTACATGCTTTGTCAAGAGGATAATAGCACACCCAAGTGGTACACTTAAATAATGCTCGCTTAAAGCTATAACATACTATTTCATATTACATGAATAAAGTGTATCAGTGCTCAGATGTGACAAAAACTAAAGATTATAACAAAAATGAAAACACAAACCTTAATTAAGTCATTCTCAGTGAACAATCCATAAGCAACTGACATTAAAATGTAAATGGAGCAACGATTGAAGCAAATTTTATGGATGGTTGCATTTTCCTTTCTATATGGAACTGGCATGTGAGTGCACTTGGCTTTTCTGTGCTAATTGTTCTACTTTGCCATAGGCTCCACAGACTGTACAGTGGCATTTTTGTTCTTTTAGATATCCAAGTCTCAACTAGTGTCTGCTAAACAGCTGCTTCAGTCATGTATCCATCCTCTCACCCAGCCCATTTCCTTCTGAATGGCTCAAGTCCCTCCGTATCCAGCAGAAACTCAGCTGAGGCCCATTTCCTCATCTGCAAACCCACACTGTCCTGCAGAACCAGCCAGTTTCATCTACTATCATTGGCAACAGTTACTGCAGCATGATCATTGATGTGCCATGCACTGCACACTGACTGGTGCCTCTCTTCCATCAATACAGTAATATAAACTCTGACAGCAGAAGGATACTAAGGGGCCATCAAGACTGCCCTTACTATATGACACATTAGTCAGACCTGTGTGTTTTTATGATGCCATGTATATTCTTTCCACCAAGACAGCATGCTAGTGCTGCAGAAGCAAATCCCAACCTGGCTACACAGCACTGCGGACAAACAACCAGTAACTAGGCAATAAAGCAAGCAGCATGAGATGATCAGCCAGATGAGCCCAGGGTAATATGGAAACATCTGATACACAGACCCCCTTACAGTACCTAAAACAAACAGTAAAAGATTCCATGATCAGGATTTGTGAACATTATTGGTGACTCACATTTCTATTTGGTCTGACTTTGGGCATCTCAAGACTTGTGTCTGGTACCCAGGATTTCCAGTCCCTGTGTCCAAGGGGTGCCCATTAGACCATTGTATCACCATATAGCAAATATCCTTAGTGAAGCTTCTTATATCCTTACTGAGGTTGCTTATATCAACATTTTGATGTGTGCCACAGCAAAGCACTTTGAACTGCTGCAAAATCAGTGACTGTTGGAGAAATGGGTGGAGGTGCATCTGATAGACGAGGTGCATCAGCTGTGTCCATGACCAAAGATACACTGAATCTGATGGTATTGCAGCCATGATGGAAAATCCTGCCCCATAACACACTGCCAATCCATTGAGCCATCCAGTCTCTTATTCACTATTTTCTGCTTGCCCAGGTTCAGCATTAAAACATGAGATTGTGCAAATTCCCTGGGACCCTTGATGGACCTCCATAAACTTGTCTGAGGGGACCTGCCCAATGTTCTTTGCAGCTGCTGTACAAGTAGGGTATCAATATCAATAATACAGTGCCTCCACTTGGAATGAATAGTGAGCACTCGAGGGACACTTAACTCAGGGACAGCTAAGTTGTTGTGAGGGGTACCTGATGCCGATACTTAAGGCTACTATCCCACCAATGAATAATAAAAGATCTCTTCTCCCTCACAGTAATCCCACAATGCAATAACTGTCTGTCAAATTCAATGAATAGCAACACTCCAACTTCTGATGCAAAAATAAACATATTTCCTAAAAAGAAAGGAAGAAAAAGATGAGGAAAATGGAAAAAGAAACTGAAAGTGAACGGGCTATAAACATGGAAAGTCTGTGCACTCACCATATGTCCGTTTGTGACTTGTGTGCATTTTCAAGGTGCTGACTAGTAGTTCATTGACATTACTCAAAGCACAGGTTTGTTGTTTTCAATATTGGTTTGTGTAATTTTTTTTATTGTATAAATGTATTTGATGCTTTTCAGTACATCTGTATGTGTAGATTGACAGGCATAACATTGTCTAATATTGTATATGGGGCATGTTAATTGATAGGTCTCCATGCTGGCTGATTTTAAATATACTGTCCCTATAAGTAGGGTCTTTAAATAGTACTAATGAATTAATAGATGGTGCCTTGAAAAAGGATGTAATGCACATACCTATAATTTTAATTTGGGGACAGGGTATTGCATGGGAACTACAGGCCTGTGTAAATCCTCCCACCACTTTCCAAAGCATTAGAACAAATCATGTTTGATCAATTGGTAGAACACATGGAGAAGTATAATTTTTTTTTTTCGCAATTAACATTTTATTAAGCATTTCCACATACAATTGCGGGGACAATATCAAGGTAAACAGTAGAATATAAATAGCCTCATATACTCAACAGTCAGGATAGAGAAGTATAATCTTCACTGTAGTCAGCAACACGGGTTTCACAAAGGGCACAGCACTACTACTGCCCTGCTCGAATTTTCAAACTATATACAGTACATCATGCCTTGGACCAAGGTCAGTTAGCTGGAGCAACATCAATTAGTTGGATCAACATTCATTGACCTTTCCAAGGCATTTGATACTGTAAATCACTTTCTACTATCAAACAATTATCTGATCTAAATTTATCCATGGACACTGCCAAATGGTTCAACAGCTACCTCAGTGGATGCACTCAACAAGTCAGGATTGGTGATACACTCTGTACAAAACAACTGGTTCATTCAGGTGTCCCATGAGGGTCTATCTTGGGCCCATTACTTCTCACCATATTCTTGAATGAGCTCCCATCTTCCTGCCATGGTCAGATCCATCTCTTCACAGATGACGCAGTTCTTTTCCCAAGTAATACTGCTCCCACACTCCTGACTAATCAATTGCAGACTAGCTTTACCAATGCTGAGGCCTGGTTCCACTTACAGAAGCTAGTTCTTAACTACACAAAAACAAAAATGATGTGGTTTTACAGAGCACAAAACAAGTTCCACTCCCACCAGCTGGAAATCAGAAATAGTTCAGGCATTATCCTAGAACAGACTCAACTTTTTAAGTATTTAGGAGTGAGAACTGACAGCACTCTGTCATTCTCCAGCCATATTGATAATGTAACTAAAACATTTAATACCCATATTGGGCCACTATTCAAACACAGACACTGCCTCACCCCAGATGCCCTTGTGCTTGCTATACATAGTTGAATATTCTCAGTAATCGATTATGGGCTTGTGATCTATGGATCCACCTCTGACACTGCCCTGTGCCGTGTGACCACTTCCCTTAACAAGGCCTGCCATCTTCTGACTGGGGCCACCTGCCTGACACACACATACAACTTATATGAATAAGCAAACTGACTTCAGCTCAAAGGCAGACTATTCCATCAATCATGCCTCATGCCTAATAGCAAAAAAGGCCTCCCTCAATCTCTTGCCTCCTGGTGTACAGTCAATGTTTCGGTTGCCAAACCACATCCGGCATACTAAAAGCACCTTGAACCATGCATTCATAGTGCCTCACTGCCGTATCATCCAAGGGCAATGCTAATTTGCATACAGAGCACATCTGTGGTATAATTCACTCCACTGTGATGTTATCAAAGACCAGACACTGGACTCCTTCAAAAAGAAACTGCACCAAACACTAGTCGCCAATGCCTCCTGTGACTGATGCACATAAAACAACTGTGATTGGGCAAATGTCAGAGGAAAACAATTAAAAGAAATCACAAATGAGATGAGACTTATTCAATTGATAAATTCATCCACAAGGTATATAAGCACTACAGGAAAGGGATCTATATTAGACCTCATTTTTGTTTCTCAAATAGGAAACCAGGGAATTTTGCCTCCCCACTTTAGTGACCACAATCCTGTCTGGACTGTTCTCATTACCCACCCTAAGGGGGGGGGGTCTGAAGAACACTTGAAACAAACTTGGTCTTGTGATATGAGACATTTTTCAGAATTTCATTTTTTTGAAGAGTATTAGATTAGAAGATGGGAAAGGTGTCTATTAATACCAGAGATGGATCTCGGTATTGAATATTTTACTGACACTTTCCAAAAAATCTGTAACTTCCATTCTCCCAAAATAATAAAAAAACATAGTGATTTGCCTAAATTTCCATGGATAACAGATAGACTGCAAAAAATAATTAGAGTTAAAAATATAATTTGGAGGAAAGCTAAAAGTCAACAAAAATTTGTGATTGGAACTTATTTCAAATCAAAAGAAACAAATGTTGAAAATTAATAAAAAAGGCAAAAACAACTTATTATTGTAGCAAATTAAATCATAATGTTAATCCTAAAAAAATTTGGATGACCATAAACAATCTGTCAAATCCTGGAGGGTATGGAGGACAAATAAACTTAAATTTTAAAACAAATAAAAGTATAACAGAAGATCCAGGGGAGGTATCTAACATTTTCAATGATTATTTTGTTGATCTCCCTAATTTAGAACTATTAGGAGATACACCAATAGAAACTAATATCAAAAGTGAAGAACATTTCTCAAATCAACATCCCCCTTTTAGATTTAAAAAATTTACACTATCTGAAGTTACTAAAGAATTATCAAGAATAAATCCATATAAATCTGCAGGATTAGATAATTTGGAGGGATGTTTTCTAAAAAATAGCAGCCCCATATATAGCACGTACAATCTTAGCTATATTTAATTGGAGTTTACAGGAAGGGAATTGTCCTACTTTATGGAAAATAGGGAAGATAGTACCCATTTACAAAACTGGAGACAAAACATCCCCTAATAATTACTGCCCTATTGCTATTTTGCCAATTTTCTCCAAATGTTTGGAGAGACTAGTAAATCAGCAAATGGGAATGTATCTGGAAAAATATGATTTGTTAACAAAATATCAGTCAGGTTTTAGGAAAGGTTTTTCAACCATGTCGGCCTTGTTCGAATTTAATGATCTGATATGTACATCTTTGAAGAAAGGTAAGGATACAGTGGCAAGATATATCTATTTTTCAAAAGCATTTGACTTAGTGAACCATTCCATTTTATCTGAGAGGTTGGTCGGTCTGGGTTTCTCTGGTGATCCACTGATATGGTTTATGTCATATTTGACTGATCGATCCCAGAGGGTACAATTACAGTATCATCTTTCAAACCCTCAAACCATCAAAAGGGGAGTTCCACAGGGGTCCATTTTGGGATCCTTGTTATTTTTGATATTTAATAATGATTTACCATCAGTGATTTGGCATACAGATATAAGGATGTATGCAGATGATACGGTCTTGGTGGCCTCTGAAAATAATTTGGGGGATCTCCAGAGAAACCTACAGACTGACTTTACCAGGGTACAGAAATGGTTCACCAAGTCAAAATTAATAATGAATGCAAATAAAACTAAATTAATGTTCTTTGGTACCAATAGACAACAGGAATTCTTGGATGTACAGATCACATCATTGAATCAAACCTTAATAGAACAAGTTTTTGGTTATTGTTATTTAGCAGTTACTATTGATTCTTTATTAACCTTTATGAACCATATGGAGTCTGTTATCACTAAAGCACATAAAAAGTTAGGAGCTTTGAACAGAATATCTGAGTGTCTAAAGTTGCAAGATAGGAACTTTTTTGCAGAACAGATCATACTTCCAGTGATTAAATATGGAGAGATTATTTATAGGACTGCCACTAAACAACTTCTAAATAAATTAGATTACAGTATAGGGTGGCAAGATATGTTTTATGTTGCAATTTTTGGACCCATCATTGTGATTTGTTACTAGGTTAAATTGGTTATCTCTTGATTTGGAATATAGGAAAAGTTAGTCTTTATTTATTCACAAATATAGGACAATTCATTTAAACCACAATATAGCTAAAATATTGGCAGATAAAGATTCTGCCCTCAGGAAACATTCAGTTAGGGCTTTGTATCAAAACAGAATTGATCCAGATAAGCGTACAAATAAATTTGGGGATAGAACATTAGCATCACAGGCATCAGTAAGTTGGAACACACTCCCTCCTTCATTGCAATCTGAGAAAACTGTTAAAAAATTTCTAAAGGGGTTAAAGATGTATTACATTTATTCATGTCTACATGTTTGATATTGATTTTTGTTGCCTTTGTTTAAATAGTTTGTAATTATGTGATCGTGTATTTATATATATTTTGTATTAGACTGTCTGTAATTGGTGTGATTTTGTGGAACTTGGAAACTTGCACAGGACTGTCTTGAAAACTGGATTGTATTATCTAAATGACATGCATTATTCCTGTATAAAAATATATATTTTTTTACTACTACTACTACCTGGGCCTGTTTCCTCTCCTCCACCCACACCCTACCTCACCCTTCCTCCACCCTACCATCCTACACTTGCTACTACCCAATAACTTACCTGCCTTCCTGAGGTCCCCATTAACCATTCCCAGCATCAAACTATGCTTGCTGCTCCATAGATGGCATCATCAGTTCCTGCACTGATTGCCGCACTGGAGTGCACTGAATGATACAGCCCACATTTTTGTCTGCTGATATTCCCTTCCTGGCAACACCCCCCCCCACTCAGACAATGCCTTTGGCTTTATCCCTGCTCTGGAACAATGTTAGACCCTAGCCCTTAGCTTCTGTCTATCCTGTAAGACTATGTCCCTAGTTATTGTCTTTCCCTCATTTTGTCTCTGACAATGCCACTTGGCTGCATCTTTTTCCTCCTATAACTGGATCCCAACCCTAATGCCCTTCCTTGCTAGTTAAGCTTACTCCTAGCTGCTGTATGTCTACAAAATACCAGTTTTTTGTAACTTTAATCCATATGTGCTTATTTATTGTTACCTTTACTCCTAGGATCACTAAGTATTTTCTCACTATACTGTTTGTTTCTGTTCTTTGATGTGATATGGAGCCTATGTAAAAGAGCCTTTGGCTCAAAGGTAATAATTCTAAGACATACAAAATATTGGTGGGAGGCAACTGTCTCATTTGTCTGTTTACTTGTGTCTCTGACCTTGTTTTTATCAACTTGCATTTTTAATTAAAAAAAAAGTCTACCCTGGGGTGTAGCTAGCAATATATAAATTGTACACCAACTAACCAATCTGTTGCCCCCTCAAACAAATGTTAACAATCCCCATATGGATTCTTTGCTGGTGCCATGTAGTGGTGCCTGAGTAGTATAATTTGTATATCAAATGTTGCATAACAATATTTAATAAACTGACAAACAGAATTGTTTCTTCTTACTTTTATTTGCACATGTTACAGCTGCAGATACACATGGTAATACAGCAACACTGTGGTTCAGACAATGAACCTTTTTCAAACAAGTCAAAAATGACAAGTTTATTATTTGAAAAGTGTCTGTTCTTGCATGGATCAAAGTCTTTTCTCCCCTGTTCTACATCAATTTTAATGTCTGCATGTGCAGACAAGCCATTCCTGTAAGGTGTTGTTCCTCTCATGCTGCTTCTAAGCCATGTCTTGACCCTCCTGAAGGTGCTGAGGAATCTTTACACACTTGCCTCACTAATTGTCATGGCTGTGACAACAGATAAAGTTGCATTTATATTTTGGTGCAAGTCTGCATTCAGATTTTATAATGTCATGAAAACTAAATCTAGTCAATTTGCTACTAGAACACTAAGCATGTTGTGTTCCATCTTTGCAACTTCAATTTAAGCTCTTTTAAGCTGCTCAAGTCAGTCTTAAAGGCACCAAATAAGTCTTCTACCTGTTCCTCCTGTAGAAACTGCAATTTGTGTGGTACAAGATATTGGGCAAGGAACATAAGCTGGCATTCAGTGAGTTGATTCTGCAATTCAGAAATCAAATGGTCTAAAAAAAGGAATGAAGATGTTGAGCTGATAATACTTGAGGGTTAGCAGCACTGATATTACTTTGTAATATATGGATTTTAACAATAAGCATGTAAAAAAATCCCTTAATAGGTTAGTCAGTCCCATAATACTATACTTCTGGCCCAATAATACTATACTTCCAGTCCTCATAATAGTATCATTTGGACTTCACCACCACGGTTAATGGTTAATGCCTGAATAATTTTTTTTTCCTTCCTGAGAGACAGAGGTGAGTGGGAGCAGAGGAGGGGTGGACGAGGGGCACACAACAAGTGAACAGTGAGGAGTGAGGAATGAGGAGCATGGAACCATCCCACAACTAATCCAGAGGTAAGACCTTGTCAGCATCTCTCATCCATACACTAAAAAAAGAACAATTAGGTTCTAGTGACTCACTCGGCTGTAATTACATCTTGAGGTTCTGGTGACATGAGAACTTCTTGAACTTCGCTTTTGAGGTTACCTATATCCCCAGAACCTCTCAATGGAATTACAGCTTTGTAATTCACTGGAACCTATCTATTATTCTATTTGTTGCATTTTCCTTTCACATATTTGGGGTACCGCATCCTCAATAAATGCAGTCACCATCAAAGCCAGGATGTTCTGATACAGCTGTGCAAATTGGCTCTCTGAACACTCCCTCATCTTCTTTAGTGCTTGTACATGGGTGGTGGCCTCTTCTGATGCTTGAATTAGGTCTATATTGACATGTTGTAGGTAAATATGGAGAGGTTTCATTAGTGCCAAAATAAGATTCACACAACAGTCACTTGGAAGTCAAATCTTGTGATTGGAAGCAGCAGTCTGTTTGCTTCACATCAAATTCTGTTATCTTTTCCACTGTACTTATGGCCCACAAAAATTTGGCTTTGAACCTTGAAAAGGAATCTGTTCAGCTCATCTGTTTAGTGTTTGAGCTGCAGGAGTTGATGATGTGTGGTCTGCTGGCTCATCATCATAGGCAGAAGGGAAGCTAAATTTTCTGAGTTTTGATGCAAAGATATTATGGCGCATAAAGGATGAAATCAGTGATGAAATAATTTTGTTTCTGGGTGGTTTCAAACATGTTTGCTACTTGTCTCACAGCACATGAATAGACAGTTGCTTTGCTGAGGCTGTGAGTCTTGCAAACAGCATACATTGCTTAATGGACAACTTCCTTGATGCGTGCTTGAACATTATTGAATTTTCCACTCATGTTGCTCCCCTTCTCATAGTCTTGTCCTCACATTAACTTTGTATTGATACCCCAAACTGTTAAATGCTACAAGAATAGCTCTGCTAGGTCACAACCTGTTGTATCAAAATCTTCAGTGAATTCAACAAAATAATTATGAATTTCGAATTTACCAGAAAGGTCATGATGTTCATAATGAACAGATAATGAGATTTGTTGCTTGGTAGACACATTTGTTCTATTCATTATGAAGCTGTACTATTCTGCTCCTCTTTATATTGTTTAAAATGTTTCACTACACCTGTAGGTCCATTACTTTGATCAGTTTAGTTTGAATTTGTGGTGAAATGTACATGGCATTCTTTGGAGTTGCTGACAGGTGTTCTTGTTGAATAATATCAATTTCTGCAGTGTATTGCAACATGGCATGGAAATTTCCACTGTCACCAAATGTACCCCTGAGTGCAATGTTTTGTCTCCCACAAACAACAGTGGTCTTTATGATCATATGTGGACATGCATGGTCTTCTCTGCCACCTTGTTGTTCCACTCCACACGAGACTGGCTTGCAATTTTAATCTCCCCACAAAAGCTGAGAGAAATGTATCTGCTCCAGGAGCAGCATTTCCACGGTCCTTTGATTTGCTGTGCATCTCCAGAATCTTTTTCTCATTAAACCAATCCCTCACTGGTGCCAATACCAGAATAATGTCACTGGAGCTGTTTAGTATGAAGCAAGGACCACAGAATAAACCGTCCAACTGCTTTGAATAGCTAGCAAATCTGTACTCTTGCAACAGCTGAGTGCTGAATCACCTGTAATGCTGACTGGCCTCTTTTGAACCCTTCAGATAACAAGGGAACTGAAATCTTGGTGGTGGTTGCCACTGAGTTTCAAGAATTTCCTACCTCTGGGTATCTGTGAGACATGACTGATTACAATAGCCAATGTCTTCTGTATTCTGAGGATGCTTCAACAGTAGTTGTTTCAGTAGGCTTCATTAATTGGAAGGTTATACTAGCTTCCAGACAAACAGCCTGCAAGTTTAGGACTTCTACTACAGCTTCTTTGCCGGCAATGCTTACATCTGTAATCAGCTATGCAAGGTCATTGGATGTATTCTTCTCCTGTATGACACTTCCATGCTGCACCTCTGTGACAACTCTGGAAACAAATACAAAGGTCTGTACTGAGCATCCAGCATTCCACAGTATTACATTACCCAGCATTCATTTTACTGTAATGTTTGTTACTCATTACAGTAAATTTATGATGCATTGTATTTTATGTTTTGCATAAGGCACATGTGAAAATGGACATTTAATTCAATACACTTCCTTATAAATCAAATTACATGGAGAAATTAAATAAAGTTAAACAAATCATAAATATAAAATCTAAACAAATCTTAAAACCAGAAAGACCTGATAAAGCAGGTCCATGAAAAAAACATTTTTTGTCAATTGTTATAAATATATGTATTTCTTACCCTGATGTAAGTGACGGTCAAGTGAGAAAGGATTACATCATCCTAGACATCTTTGCAGTTTCCTCCATTCTGGCCCATTTTGCCTTTCTCAGATCCAGGTTGCTGTTTTTACTTTTCTGCCTTCATTTTGTGAATGTGAAAACTTATTTAAACCCTTCAGTATAAACAGCAGGAAAATCAATCTTTGAAAAACACAAAATAATCATATCTGGGAGAGAGATGTGCAGAATATCACCATTTGCTACATAAATCCCCTAAACCCTTGCAACATCTCATATCTTATTTGCAGGGTAATACATGAGATCACATAATAGGTTAGGCCTATCAGGCAATACAGGAGACTTCCACTGAAACCACAGCCTCAATCTTATGGAGGTGGACTGTAGAAATAGACACTGTTCATACTTTAGAGACATGAAATAGATTTGCCATCAATGCTTATAGACTGACCTCCACCACATACTGGATGGAATTTTCATGGAAATGCCATTACCGATTCTTCGGAATGCCAGATAAAGGGGCACAATTCACCAGAGGGATGATAGCTTCATGCTGGTAAGGATGTGGTCAACTCACTGCAAATGCATGTAATATCATCTAGGTTTGCCCACATCTCCAGCCATTTTGGCAGGCTATAACTCAAGAATTGGAAGCAATGTTTGATTGCTGGGAGAAATTATTCCTCTCCTTCTGTTAGCAACATCACCGGAAGGTAACACATTGAACTGCACAATTTATTTATTTAGTTTTTTATTTCTTTACTGGGTAGGTGCACTGGTCCAAGAACTGTTTTCAGGTATGACCCGGGCCATTGAAGATGGCACAGGAATACAAGTGTGTACAAAGGAGGATGGGACAAAGGTATACATGGCTAACATTAGGCAGTGATTAAAAATATACAGGATAATATACTGAATATTTACATGATGATATATATAAAGTTGAAGCACAATTGATAAATACAATTTACAACAATAGCAGGTAATAGTCAAGTTATAATGCAAATTAGGCATGGTAGGGAATCAGTAAAGGAAAAAGTGCATCATGGCAGTATAAGCATGGCCAAGATAAGAAAGAAGGAGAGGCAAGTAGACACACAGTAATCAGTCAATAGGGCAGGAGCAAGAGTGGAGGACAGAATATGAGATCTAAGGAGAGAGTGGAACAGTCCTTGTGAGTCAATGGTTCTGAGCGGGGTGGTCAGGTTGTTCCAGAGGGAAAGGGCTGCAGATGAGAATGCCCACTCACCCATACAGGTGGAGACTTGGAGGCACTCAAGCAGGAAGCCAGCTATTAGGTGGAGCTGTCAAACAAACACTTTTGGCCAGAGGAGGTGGGAGAATGGATAAGTAGCACAGTTTTGGATGGCCTTATTGACTGTGCTAGCCAGGAGATAGGTTCATCAGGCTTATGTGAGAGCCAGCCCAGCACCTGATAGAGCAAGCAGTGGTGTGTTGAGTGAAGGGCCAAGGGGGCAAACTGGCAGATGTTGTTGTAGGTGGTGTTTAACTGAGTCAGGTTAGAGAAGGAGGTAAGGGTAAAGATAGGGGCACAGTAGTCAAGTAATGGTAGTAGATTGGATAGGGTGATAGCAAGCCAGGATTCGGGAGTGAGATACCTGATAAGGTGATAGCTGGCCCCCAATTTTTGATTGATGCAGTGTATAAGGATATCTATGTGATTGGTGAAGGTAAGGGCAGGGTCAAGGGTGACACCCAGATGTTTAAAGGAGTGCACTGTATCAAGGGATGATCCATTGGAGAAAAGGATGGAGAGAATGCTATGGGTTTGAGTGAGTTTTGCTAACTTGGGTTTTGAGCCAAAATAGCCTTGTTTTTCTTTTTTTGGTATTGACAAGTAGTTAATTAGCAGTGAACCATTTATGGGCTTGGAGGTAGTTGGTGGTAAGGGAGGAGGAAAGGTTAGCTAGGGATCTATCACTCAAGTAGAGAAAAAGGTTGTCTGCATATGGAAGGGAGTGGCAGGTGAGGCTGTCATGGGGGAGAGAATTTATGAACAATGGAGAAGAGAATGGGTTACAGGATGTATCCCTGAGGGACACCAGTGATGACATGTAGGACAGATGAGGTAGCTTCATCCACACTGACCAACTGGATATGTTGAGAGAGAGGTAGTTGAAAAACCAATCTGCAGTGTCAGGGAACTGGTCAAGGCAGTAGAGTTTGTTAAGGAGAATGTTGAGGTTCACCAAGTCAAATGCCTTGAAGAGGTACACAAAGACAACACCTGTTAGCATCTCATCATCCATTTTACGAAGGATGTGATTGGAGAAAGAGGCTAGCGCAGTGGTGGTGCTGTGCCCTTTTTGGAATCTGTGTTGTTGGGGACACAGAAGGTTATATTTTGTAGCATATTCGGTTATCTGATGGTGGACTGCCTTTTCAAGTAATTTTCTGAGGGGGGAGAGAATGGATATAGGGTGATAATTATCCAAATGTATGGGGTCACCAGACTTGTAAACTGGAACAACCCTTGCCTGTTTCCATACCAGGGGAACTGTAGCTGAGGTGAATGAAAGGTTGAAGATTTTGTGAAGGAGTTTGCAATTCCTAGATCCACTTTTTTGAGGAAGTGTGGGGAGAAGCCATCACTATCAGCACTACTCATATTAGGGAGACTCCAAAGTAACTTAAGAGTGTAGCTATAGGAGATGCCCAGAAGAGGAATGCAGGGCAATGGGGATGAGTGGCCCCATGAGCAGGGGTGGAGGAGCTAGGGTTGTGGGAGGGTAATTTGCTAAGGTACTCTTCCAGGTTTGTAAACTTGTGGTTTAGTGCATCAGCAACATCGACTGGGTATGTTAAGGGGCCAGCAGAGGTGGAGAGTTGGAGAGGGGGCTTTCCCCAGGGACAGTTAGTGAGCGGATAGTTGACCAGAAATGTTTAGTGTTGCCAAGACTATGAGACTGAAGATTATAAGGGTAAGTAGCATTGATAGTGTTTATAATTCTTTTACATTGATTACGTAGGTATCTATACTCATTCCAGATCTGAGTGGAGGGGGAGGCTTTAAGGCTGTTCACTTGGCATAACGCTCCTTCATTAGCCTTAGGAGGTCCTTTGAGAGCCAGCAGCTATCTTCCCCAAGGACTCATCTGGTTGTTGTTGGGAAATGCTTTTCCTGGATGTTGGACAGCGCAATAAGGAAGAAATCTAATGTGTTTGTGACATATTTTAGGAGGTAGAAAGGATCCCAGTTCATGGCAAGATGTCACTGAGGAGTTGAGAGGGGTCAAATTAAAAGTAGTCTCAGAAGGTTAGTAAGTAAGTAAGTAAAAAATTTTTTAAGCGCTTTTCAAATATCCAAAGTGCTGTACAAATGAACAACATTTAAAACAACTAACATATTATTAACAATAAAATCATTTAGGTACTTAGGAGGGGGAGTGGGGGGGTGTTGACCAGGTGCAGAAGGTAGGTGAATGATCACTGATGCAATTGGATAGTACTCCAACATGGGTAATCCTGTCCTCTCTGTTTGTCATGATCCAGTCAATAATGGAGTGGTTTGGGGAAAGGCTATTGAACCTTGTGGAGGTGGTGATGAGCTGGAAGAGGTTGTAGCACTTAAGGAGATTATAGGATTAAGAGTTTGTGTTTACTTGCCAGTTTATGTTAATGTCACCTAGGATAATGGTGTCGGGGGGGTGATCCAAAGCTGGTGAGCAGATGGATGAGTCCAATGGAGCAGCACTTGGGGGGGATTATAGCAGTAATCGATATAGAGTGGCCTTGTCGTCTTAATGATTAGTTGCAGAAAAAGCCATTCTGAGTGGGATTTGACAGAGGATTGACTGGTGAGGGAGTCCTTGTAATACAATAGAACCCTACCAATTTTACAAGGTCCTGAAGTTTAAAATTAATCTTAATTTCAGCTATAGCAGTGTAAAAAGCATCATCAGATTCTGGTATACTGCTAAAACTCATACTTTGGAAGTCTGGAGAACCATAATGATGTAACTTTACAATATGAAATACACGACATACAGTATGTGCTTATGGATAAAATCCTCCAGTTTGAGATTCGGTGGTGAAAGTGGGTGTACTACCAGTTGACACACTTCTCAGACTTTATGTCTCAGGGTTGAGCTCCTATACCTTCCCATACCTTTCCATATACTCTTAAGGTTCCTTCCTTTTCCATTGACTCTTACTAGACTTTCTTCTTTCCTTTATCACACATGAATAAAATAAAAAACATTTTCATGTTGAGACTCTTAAAGGGGCACTATCAGCTTTATCCCAACGTTTTTGCACATTTCTAGTCAGTGTTCCCCGAGGCACATACTAAACAAATTACTAAAGTAAAAAGCCCCTGCATGTGCCAAAAGTAACAATGTTTACTCATTACCTTTTATTTTGCATTATTTTATATCCAAGCAGTCTGATCGAAAGTAAGCTGACCTCCGGAAGCACATCCACCCTGACTACACGCATTTGTAACAGAGCGCAGTCGCAAGGTGCAATTTTATGCATGCCCCATAAACTAAACACTTCAGTTGTGTATTTCTTAAGCTGCAATTGAACTATGCTTTTCCTAACAAAAACCGAGCAGTACTATAACTAAAAAACACAGTTGAAAAGTGGAGCCGAAATCCCGCGCATGCGTACTAGGGCATGGTGTCTGAATATACCATACCTTAATGCACCAGTTGGTGTAGTCCTCTGTTTAGCAATGTGAAGTCTTCCAGAAATTTGCAGGATACATAGCTCTTGCCTGAAAACCAACACAGTAGCTGTTGCCCAAAAATCAGTGCTGTAGCTGTTGCCCTGAGTAACTGCATTCCTACTGTGTACCCAATGCTGCTGCTTCCTGCCCTGTGTAACCATATTACTGTGTACCCATTGCAGGTTCCACCCCGTTAATAAATAAATAAATAAAATGAATTTTCCCACTGGTAAAATGCAAAGTATATTAAATTCCCCATATAGGGCCACACCAATCAAGAGATGACCAAAAAAGTGCCCCCCCCCAAAAAAAAATGTAAACCTTCACTGACAAGAAAAAGACCACATGGCTCAGCAAAAAGAAATGTTTAACATTCAGGGGCCAAGGGCAATGCAGAACAATAACATAACCCTGGCCTTGCCTTATGAAGTATAGTGTAGTGATTAAGGGCACTGAGCTGCAAACCTGGAGACCTAGGTTTAAATCCCATCAGCCCCCACTTGCATACTGTGTGATCCTGAGCAAGTCACTTAACGTCCTTGTGTGCCCAGGTCACAATTGGAAATAAGTTCTGGCTTAGTGTGCCTTTCCTGGGCAAACAATTTTCCCTTACCCTTTCCCTTATTGCTTAAAAGCATTGTACTTATTTTTCTCTGGTAAACTTACATGCCATAGTCAGACATCACAGTAGCAACTGACAGAACACAGACTACTGCAAGTATACTGGGGACCAGACAAGTCAGTATTTATTTATTGAAATGTTTCACCAGGTAGGGCACACTGAGCAAAAAGATGCTCATCTCACAGTGCGACCGGGGGGAGATGGGATACATGGGAAATAGCATATACATTTCATAGAGTTACACATAGTATGCCAGCAACATAATTATTGTGGAAGGCTTGCTAGTTTTAGATTTGGGGAGACATGTGTGGGCTTGATGTTTGGCTCAAAGGGATGATACAGTCTTCATGGACTTGAAGAAAAGGTAAACTCTAACACAAGATGCAAAAATAAGGTGACTGTCATTGACATCATTAAAATGTATGAAAGATGTAGCCTGAATGCTTCATTTCAGCATGACTTCAATTTGTCAAGTTCAAAAAGAAGAAGCTTATACCCTAAAATATAACATTATCCAGACGAATACAGGCCCCAGGTCTACATGCAAAAAATGTTTTTCTAGCCCCAATATATTTATTTATTTATGTATTTATTTATTTATGTATTTAGAGATAACAGTCCTGGATCTTAGCCAGGCATAAATTCAGTACCTCAACTGCACCATGTGTCCTGGGTGCAAATGACAAATACAGCTGGTTATTATCCGCATAGGAGTGAAACACCACACTGTGGCACCTGATCTGATTTCCCCCAGGGGCAGCATGTACACTGTGAGCAACATGGGTAAGAGGATCATGCCCTGAGGAGCTCCACAAAACAAGGGTTTCAGGAGTGAGGAGAAATTCTTCTTCATCATCCTCTATGTCTTATCTGTGAGAAAGGGCTCAGACCAGTTGATGACAGTGCCAGCAAGTCCACAGAGCTCCCTAATGTGATCCAATAACACCATAGTCCACAGTATCAGATGCTGAAGTGTGATCAAGTAGAACAAGAACTGCCATTCTCCCTATCTCTAGCACTGAGGAGATCATTATGCATCCTGACTTGCATGGACTCCATACTGTGCCTAGACCTAAATCTGGACTGAAAAAGCACACAAATTTCAAAGGTAGTGAGATCTGTCTCAAGTTACAGAGCCACCATCTTCTCAATATCCTTTCCCAAAAAGAGAAGGTTAGAGACTGGTCTATAACTTGTGGGGCCCAAAGGTTAATCCTTCAGAAAGGGCTTCTCTGGTGCCCCTTTCAAGGTGACAGGAAAGACCCTCTGAGAGCGCACACTGGACAATCTCAGCAAATACTGGACCTACAGACCCCACACAGCCCACGAGGAGATGTATCAGTCCAGATCCAGTTCACAACTTGTGGTTCACATCTTTGAGATTTTCTCACAAACGTTTTCCACTCCCACTGGCCTAAACTTACTACAGACAGGAGGTGTATTCCTAGTGACAACCACCTCTCCACTGTGGGGCCGTGACAGCCCGACTAGGGCAAGCCCAGATCTGATAAGAGGACACTCAGTCACATAAGAACTGAGCAAACTCTTTGCACCAGGTGGCTGAAACTACTCTTACTGGCTGTAGACAGGAAGGATGAAGCAACCTGTTCACAGTGTGAAAGAGCTGAATCAGTATGTTACACCCAGAAGCAATCTCCCTGGACAAGAATACTAGCTCCTTATAGGAGATTGTTCTTTGGTACTCAACATAGTAAGCACAGAAGTGGGTTTGTAAAATTTGTGTTGGGATCCATGAGCCAGGCAAAGCCCCCAGCAGGGATCGATGGGAGCAGAGCCCCTATATGAGGGGGTTAAGCCAGACCACCCTTGGACCTCCCCAATCTGGCACTACACTTTCTCAAAAAGGAAATGAACTGCAAAAAGCTATGTTGCTGTAAACATTAGGGTTACAATGCCACAAAAGGAAGAAAATGTGAGCTGACATTAGGGTTTTCAGCTTTAATGCCCACCCCCTCCCCAATCCCCAATCCTTGCAACAAAAAGCCAAGCAACAGGTCCATGGGCTGTGGCCCATGGGTCTGCTGCTTTAAGGTAAAGGACTGGGTCATTACATAAAAAAAGTTATGACTGAGCACCTGGACCTAGAAAGTTATGACTGATCTTCTATTTCTGGCATGACCAGCATGGCCCTGTTTAAAGAAAGTTATCACTCATCTAGTTATTTGGTTAAGTAGGTCCCTATGCCAAGAAGGTGTAAGCCACCCCTTTCAGGGCTCACTTACTAAGACACATTCTCCCTTTTTGGTTAGGTTCTCTTTAATGAGCTTTTCCATGTTCTGTCCCCGGGGGGGGGGGTTGCTCCTGGCCTGGGTTTACAAAGAAAGGGGTGCAGAACGGAGGGGGAGCTGCAAGCTGAATGTGGGGCAAGTCAGGATGGGGTTTCAAACCTCCAGCCCAGGAGGTACCAGCTACTTCTAGTATTGATAGCTATGCACTCTTTTAACTCCAAAGGGGAGGTTGATAGGAGTATGGTGACCATTAGGAATGGGATTCCTGGTAAAATCAATGGCTGTGAGGACAGCAGCTTGAAGATAAGCCCATTTACATCTGGGATTTGGAGACCTGGTGCCCTAAAGAAAGGTACGGCAGTGGGGCTGTCGTGGCACTGGCAACTCTAAGGTGGTAATTTTTCTACTATGGCATGCTGCTGAGCGGAGTTGGGTGAACTGCATTTCAGGATCTCATTTTATCAGGCCTGCCATGCCCGTGTCTGGGGCAGGTCCCGTCCCTTACAAAAAGTTCTTCAGAATACCACTCTAATACCACTCATTTGCCATTGCAATACCACTGTGATTGCCACTGTACTATCATTAAGGTCTTTATTGTGTCACAGTGGTTTGTTTCAATTACACTGTGATACCATTGTACCACTGTCCTACCATATCAACATAAATAATCAAAATTTTAACTACCATAGTACAACCATGGTACATCTGGGTAGTACCATTGCACATTTTGTAGATCACCACCGTGTTGCCATTGTGGTGCCCTGGTATTGCCATTGTGTCACATTTGGTAAGGGGTGTTAGGCCCATTAAAGAAATGCAAAGAAATTGTAACTGCAAGAAAGGAGCTGAGTCACACATGCTACAGTAGATGCTAGCATCCTGTCTCTGTTTGGAAGAGGGTTACAAACTGATTGGTTGTTTGACAGTGTTTTTAGGGTGGCAATAGTAGATTTAAAGGCTGAACTCACGGAACTGGTGAGTTTAGGATGGGGAGTAATGCACTCCCCAATCACTGGTTTAGGTCATGCATTGTACCCTCTAAGGTTGAGCTTCACTTTTGCTCAGGTTATATGTATGGAGTCTGTACCTGGTTTATTACTTTAGGCCTGTTTAAAGCATCTGTACTATCTGTACTATTAGCTCAGTACTATTTGTACCTCTAATAAATGCCCTTTGGCACATTCTGTCTCTTGTCTCCATGGAGCTGCACACTCAGTGTATTTATTTATAAATGTTAAAATAGAAATAGAATTAAATTTCTTTATTTGTTCTTTTATTTTTGTGTGCTGGGATATTTGAGTGAATGAACAATATTCTTCCTCCAAAGAAGACCATTTCCAGCCTTTGTACTGTCTGGTCTGGTCTGAAGTTACAGCTGTCAGTAAGCTACAGCCTGGTGGGTGAGAAGACCATTTGTATCACACTGCTTTTGATTTGCAGGTGAGGTAAGGCCTTGTATTTCTCTGAGCTGTAGGCCCTGTGCCTGGAGGGTTTCCAGTTTGTAACCCCTCATGTACCATCTAGACCCCTAGACACAAAAGGAGGGAGGACAAAGGGGTGTTAAAAAAGTTAGGAAATACCTTGTAGACCCTCCATACAGAAACAGATTTGTGGGGCATAACTTCTGACTTGTAACTTGAACTAGCTGTCCTACGGGACACAGTCCAGGACCTGTAATTTAGCCTTGGCTCATGAGGATCAAGATGGGATGGGTGTTAGAATTAAAAACCCTAATGTCACATTCCCCTTCTTTTGTGGTTTTGTAACCTTAATGAATGCATTAATGTCGTTTTTTTGCAATGAATCTAGAATATAGACACTTCAATTCCAACCTTTACTTTATCTGTCTGTACCTGTGCACATACTCCTTGATGGGCCATATACTGTAGCTGCTTCAGATGACTCAGTGTGTATAGGAGTCTCCATTTACACACAGTACCATTGACACTACAGAACTTAAAACATCATAGAACCCCTACACCAAAATGTTCTCCCAAGAGCATCAGCAGAAGGTCAGAAAAAGACTTCCAGGAAAAATACCCAATAGATCTTTTGATATTGTCATTTTGGACCAGTTCACGGATGTTTGTTTCATTTTTTTATACAGTGAAACCCTCTTAAGTGAATACCCAATGTTCCAGAAAAAATATTCACTTAAGCTGGTTGTTCACTAATTGGGATTTGCGCTGTTTTTATTAGGGAGGCTAAAAGGGATACATGCAATAATTTTATTTAGATTTTGGGAGTCAAATGTATTTATTCAAGGCATAAAAAGCTTTAAAATGTTTTTAAAAAGTTATGCACTTGACACTAATTTGTATGTTTTGGCATTCTGGAGATTCATGTAGAATCTTTAGCACTCAGTGGCAGCATCAAGAACAAAGTCAGAAAACTGTATTTGACATCTCACACTAAACTGCAATTGACACTAGCTGTGCTTAATTGAAGTGTTAATTGCAAGCTATTGTCCAGAAGTAGCAATGGGATGGCACAGAGCAAGGTTACCCGAGAAGGTCTGATAATGGGCTGTCAGCACGGTCTGAAAGCTGAAAAAATATATTCACTTAAACAGGCTACTCTAGTCACTTAACAGAGCATTTTTTACATTAAACACATAGGAAAGGAATTGTAACTTCATATTTTTATTCGCTTAACGGTATATTCACTTATCAGGTATTCATTAAGTGGGTTTGACTGTACTTGTAAACAGATGAGCAGTTTGCACAATTCTACCTGCAACAAGTACAGAGACAAACCAGAACTACTGGTAGAACTCCTGGGCGAGACTGGCACCATATCACTGTTATATATTGTAAAGAGCAAAAAGTCCATGAGACTGAACAAAGGCTGAAAAAAATGGAAAAAAAGACAAGAAGCAATTTTCTTCCCAGCTGACAGCTTGGCAATTAAGCCTGGCTGGGAATACAGTCTAGGGGTTAGAGTAATGAGCTGTGAATAAGCTTGGTACATCCAGCCATACCTCTCAAGTGTCCCTGATTTTCAGGGATGTCCCTGATTTTGCCTCAAAATTTTACTCTGTTCCTCCTAAAATTTGTGTTTATGTGGCTAAACAGTGGGGACTGTAAGCACAAAACAATGTCAAGCATTAAAGTTACAGACTTGTTCTTTTTCAGAAAATACATTTTGCACTAAGGCCCACATTCTACCAGCTTTCTGGGTAGAGATATCAAATTTTGAAGATGTGTCCCTGATTTTGGTCCTTTGTCCCTGATTTTGTTAAGCCTTGTCCCTGATTTATTAGGCAGGAGGTTGAGAGGTATGCATCCAGCAGACTTGGATTTGATTTCCTCAACCTGAACTGGCCTGCTGAGTGACTCTGAGCAAATCACTTAACCTCCACAGTGCCCCAGGTCGCCCCTGAAAACAAGCATTTTTGCCTAGTGGGCCTTATCTGGTTACCAAAAGAATAAATAAATAAAAATAATTCCACTTACCAGCACTCATATATGCAAAGCAATACACTAAACTGCAAAGGTTCTCTTTTTGTGATATGTCTATCCAAACCTCATAAAAATAAACAAAAACAAATGGCCTGTACACTGTTATATAATGAATCATTTGAAAATAGCATCAGATTCTGCTTTTGTGTCCCAGCAGTTGATTTGTGTGCATATAATGTATCAGAAACCATCTTGAAAAAATCAATGGGGCAAACTGTGGCTCAGGCTGGTGAGGTTTTTTTTCCTCCCTCCACTCATGTTTGGTAGGCTAAACACTACACCATAAATGAGTGTCTCTGTAAGAAAGTTAACTGGTACTGGGATGGAGGACAGGAAACCAGTAACTGACTGCAAGTAGTGTGCCATAGCAGCTAGGGATGTACCTCCTATTTTGCTTATTTACCAAGTTGAGTTTCACTACAACTGGAAAGCTAAAAAGAGTCTTATCAAAATATAAGTCTAGAGCAAACCTGGGAGGCAGGTTTGCAACCCTCAGATGCAGCACAATTTAGACACTAGCAACCCCAAAGAAATAAGCAAAGGAGCCAGCTAAGTCTGTTTCAATCTGACTAGAACTGATTTGCAGTGGGGACCATGTTTGTATTGAATCTTTTTGCCCAGAACATCTGTAATATACCATGGATGGGATATTCAAAGGGGTTGCGCATGGCGCAACAGTGTTGCATCATGCGCAACCCACTGATGCACCCCAGTGTGATATTCAAAAGGGGATGTTGCGCTGTGCAGATCCCAATGCACTGGGGTGCACCAGTAATGTATGTGCAGGGGGTGTTCCCATGCATATTCTCCACATCCCGATATTCAGCCTGGGATGTGCGGCGCATATGCTGGTGCAACCCCTACTTGCACCACACACTGGTGCTCAGAATTGTGCCTAAAAGAAATAGGAGCAAGGGCTGGCCACCCACAGGTGAGCTGCTGTATTGTAGGGTGCAACAAGGCAGCCACCAGCTGTGGGTTGCCACCTGAGCTCCAGAGCCAGGATCAGTCAGTGTCGCGCCCCCCCCCATGCCCGAATACAGGCATTGTAATATAATTGATATCCCTGGTGGTCCAGGGGACCACTTCCAGCCCAATCGCGGTCATAAGTATTAAATAATATTTATCCAATATCCCTGGTGGTCTAGTGGACTGCTTCCAGCCTGATCACGGGCATAAGTATTAAATAATATTTGTCCAATATCCCTGGTGGTCCAGTGGACTGCTTTCAGCCAGATCATGGGCAAAAGTAATATAATACAGCCATCCTATATCCGTGGTAGTCCAGCAGTACCCCCACCCAACTCGCCCACTCAGTCCCGCCAACCCACTCCCCCCAGTCAGTGGTGGGCAGCAGCATCCCACCCGCAAGCCACCCGGCTACCTGCCGACTGACAGAGAATGGTATGGTCATATGCCCATTGGTCCACAGTGTGGGCCAATGGGCGTGCAGATCGTTTTGTACTACACAGACACTGGGTACACAGAGAAGTGCAGGATGGATTTAAAACTGTCTGTCAAGCTTGCTACATCCACATCTCCTTCCCTTCCAGAACTGCTTGTTGTTTTCCAGGGGTCTGTCATGGCACCTCTCTATCAAACACGTTTTGTTAATCACTTCCCCATGACTGTGTCTACTTGCAACATCCTCATGTATGCTGATGATACCATCATCTATATGTCTGACTCTTCTGTCCCCAACATAGAACAGACCCTGTAACAGGTCTTCCTAGCAGTACAAAAGTGGTTTCAAGAAAATCGTTTGACCATGAACCCCAAAAAGACAGTTCCCATGTTGTCTGGCTATAAACAATGGCTAAACCCCTCTCCTTCCACACTGAACTTACACACTCTTCATGGTGATTACTTGAACTCTGTATCCATCTACAAATACCTAGGCCTCCACTTGGACCAGCACCTTGACTACACTGGGCATGTGACACAAGTAGTCACCAAAAGTTTTGCAAAATTCAGAGCCCTCTATAGGGTAAGACGTTGCCTGCCACTAATCACTTGGACATAAGTGGCTGAATGCAGAATCTTTCCTCTGTTGGATTGTGGGGATGTTGTCTACTCAGCAATCAAGCTCTCCCACCTAGCTAAACATTTAAACATATATTGGTGGAGCCCCTCTTGAAGAAGCCATCTCTGGACCTGGACATCTTGGCAAATTACTGACCTGTCTCTAACCTGCCATTTTAAGACAAGGTTATAGAGAATGTAGCTGTGCTGCAGCTTGAGGCACACATCACTGCTTTTGACATATATGGGCCTCTCCAGTCTGGTATGAGATCAAGGCATGGCACAGAAACCCTGCTGGTCGGAGTGCATAATGACCTGCTCAAGCGAGAGATAGGGGAGAGCAATCAATTTGTATTCTCTGCAATTTCTCCTTGGCATTTGACATTGTGGACCACAGGTTGTTATTGGATTGACTCAGGGAGTACATAGGACTCACCAGAAAAGTCATCTGCTGGGTTGAGTCCCACTTCACCAGCAGGACACAGAGGTTAGTTATGAGAGATGTTTCCTCTTTCCCAATGAACCAGCATCGTGGGGCATATCAGGGGTCAGTCGTTTTGTTCATGTTGTTTATAGTGTAGATGTTGCCCCTTGGTAGGATCGTTAGACAGTGTGCACTTGGGTTTTGTTAGCTCTATCTGTCTTTTGCACCTGAGATGCCTGGCATGGTAGATGTGCTGAATAAGTGTCTGTCTAAGATCCAAGACTGGATGTCACAGAACTAGTAGGACATAACCTGGATAAAACTGAAGTCCTGGTGATTGAACTGGGTCACAAGGGGGAATAGCTGCTGCTGAAAGGGAAATGGAGCCTCAGCTTAAATCCTCTGGGCTCATGGCTGCTGCAAAGGTAAGAGACATGGAAATTTTTCTGGAGGAAGGGCTGACATTTGAGGCTCAGGTGTCATAGTCTGAAATGGCTTATGCACTCTCAAAAACAGCTTCAAGATGAGATTCCTTATAACTCCAGATGACTTGCCATCACTAGTGTACACTTTTGTGACTTTTTGTCTGGTCAACTATAACACTTTACACCTTTTTGTCAGTGGAGGTTCGTTGCGTCAGCTGCAGTTGGTGCAGAAAGCATCTCTTAGTTTGTTGACTGGCCTTTCAAGGTCAAGTAATATATTCCCAGCACTGTATGAACTGCACTGGTTACCAGTTAAGAAAGTAAGTAAAATTTTATTTGAGTGCCATTCTTAGGGATCAGGGCGCTGTACAGAGGTAAAGTCAATACATACGTAAAAACATTTTTAAATTTAAAAACCCCTAAACAACTACCCAATAATAATAAATAAAACAAAGATAAGATAAGATCAAACTAAGTAATCAATATAAATAATTTCATGCCCGAACAGCCAGTGTTACAGGTGCCTTGTCTGCATTCCACAGACCTCCCTACATAGATACAACTTCAGACCCCTCTTAAAGGCTTCCAATGAACAGTGCCTCCCCCAGGAATCTTAGAGGCAAGTTCCACAGTGCCAGCCCAGCCATCTCAAAAAGCTTGGTCACCAGATGATTTGAGCTGTACATGGGGAACCACAAGGATGGCCACCAGGGAGGAGTAGAGAGGTCACTGGGTATGGTAGGGAGTCAGGAAGTTACACAGATGGCCAGAGCCCAGTCTGTATAGGACTTTATAGGCCAGTAAACCAACCCTGAAAGTGATCTGCCACTTCACTGGCCACCAGTGCAGGTCATGCAGGACCAGGATCACATGATAGGAAGTCAAAAGGCATGTCAGCAACTTGGCTGCTGCATTCTGCACCAACTACAGGCAACATAGGATTCCTTCATTAGACCAAAGGTAGAGACCATTACAGTATCTGAGTCTGGAAGTCACAAAAGCATGAACTAGTGAGTGCTAATAATCAGGCAGGATCAAAGCTTAAATTTGGGCAATTTTCTTAAGTTGGTAAAAGTGACGCTGGACAGCAGGTGCCACCTGAGCTTCAAGAGGCAACCTATCATCCCAAACAAACCCCAGATTCTTCACCTTGGCACAGGCAGTATTTAGAAAGGAACCAAGTACCAGGCCAGTCACCTCTCCTATCACTTCTACACCCTGACCACAACCAGTCTAATTCACTAGAACCTCCATCTTATGCTGGTCGAGCTTCAGTCAGTTAAAGGATATCAGTCCTGGATCTCAACCAAGCGTAAAGTCAGTACCTCATCTGAACTATGTGTCCTGGGTGCAAATGATGAATACAGATGGGTATTATCCACATGGGAGTGAAACACCACACTGTAGCACCTGATCTGATTTCCTCCAAGGGCAGCATGTACACTGTGAGCAACATGGGTAAGAGGATTGAGCCCTGAGGAACTCCACAAAACAAAGGCTTCAGGAGTGAGGAGAAATTGTTCATCACCATCCTCTATATCCTTTTTCTGAGAAAGGGCTCAAACCAGTAGATGACAGTGCCAGCAAGTCCACAGAGCTCCCTAATGTGATCCAATAACACCATAGTTGACAGTGTCAGATGCTGAAGACAGACTGAGCAGAACAAGAACTGTCATTCCCCTTTTTCTCTAGTCCTGAGGAGATCATTATGCATCCTGACTGGCATGGTATCCATACTGTGCCTAGACCTAAATCTTGAAGTGAAGAAGCACATTGATTTCAAAGGTAGTGAGATCTGTCTCGAGCTGCAGATCCACCATCTTCTCAATATCTTTTCCCAAAATGAAAAGGTTAGAGACTGGTCTATAACTAGAGACCCTTGAAATTCTTTTTATTTTTAATAATTTTTATTTTTCTAAATGTTTTGTTATTTCTTTTATTCATTGAAAATTCAGTTTTATTTCTTGTTATTACAGCTACATTAATACACTACCTTAAAATTACCTTATACCCACTGGAAATCACATTCCTAGTATACGACAGTGTATTAAGCAGCATTATGCTGTAGTCTTGAAAGGTTCTGTGAATGAGACAATTCCTCTGTCACTTCCTTGTGGATCATCTCTGTCATAACAATGGAGCCAAACAACAACTGTTGCAAGCATGTATTTGGTTTTTGCCCGCCCCCAAGAGAACGTGTTTCACTTTATTCATGTGTTTTTTTTTGGTGTTACTCTTTTTATATGTTGAATTTCTTGTTATTTCTTGTCGTACCTTGAATTTCTTGTTATACTTTGAATTTCCTGTTATTTCTTTTTATACCTGGAATTCTTGTTATTTCTTATTTAAGAAAAACATGGGTCTCTATCTATAACTCTTGGGGCCCAAAGGTGATTTCTTCAGAAATTGCTTCTCCAGTGCCCCTTTAAAGGTGCTAGGAAAGACCTTCTCAGAGAGCACACTGGGCAATCTCAACTAACACTGGACCAACAGACCCTGCACAGCCCACGAGGAGATGTATCAGCCCAAGTCCAGTTCACAACATGTGGGTTGCAACTTTGAGATTTCCTCACAAACCTCTTCCACCCCTGCTGGCCTATACTTGCTACAGACAGGAGGTGTATTCCTAGTGACAACAACCTCTTCACTGCGGGTACATGACAGCCCCCCTTGGGGCACTCACAGATCTGATAGAGGATACTCAGTCACATAAGAACTGAGAAAACTCTTTGCACCGAGTGGCTGAAACTGCTTTTACTGGCTGTAGATAGGGAGGATGAAGTAACCTGTTCAAAGTGTGAAAGACCTGAGCCATTCTGTTACTCCCAGAAGCAATCTCCCTGGACAGGAATACTGGCTCCTTATAGGGGACTGCTCTTTGATACTCACCATAGTGAGCATAGAAGCGGGTTTGTACAATTTTTATTGGGACCCAGAAGTTAGAGCAAAGCCCCCAGCAGGGGTCTATGGCTGCAGAGCTCCATATATAAGGGGGTCCAGGTTAAGCCAAACCACCAATGGACCTCCCAATCTGGTACCACTCCTTCTCAAAAAGTAAGGAAATTAACTGCAAAAAGCTAAGTTGCTGCAAACATTAGGGTTACAATGCCACAAAAGGAAGGAAACATGAGCTGGCATTAATGCCCACCCCCTCCCCAATACTTGTGACAAATAAAACAAGTGACAGGTCTATGGCAGGGGCCCATGGGTCAGCTGCTTTAAGCTAGAGGGCTAGTTCATTACATGAAAAAAATTATGACTGATCACCTGGACCTAGTAAGTTATGATTGATCTGTTTCAGGTATGACTAGCATGGCCCTGTTTAAAGAAAGTTATGACTCATCTAGTTCCTTGAGTAGCTAGGTCCCTATGTCAAGAAAGTGTAAGCCACCCCTCTTGGGGCTGGCTTTCTAAGCCATATTCTCCCCTTTTGGCTAGGTTCCCTTTAATGAGCTTTTCCATGTTGTGCCCTCAGGGAGGGCTTTGGTCCTGGCCCAGGTTTAAAAAAGGAGGGATTATGGAAGGGATGGGAGCTGCAGACTGAATATAGGGCAACCTGGGAGGTACTGGATGCTTCTAGCATTGATGACTATGTGTTTTTTAACTCCAATAGGGAGGGTGATAGGAGTATGGTGACTGTTGGGAACTGGGTTCCCGGTAAAATCAGTGGCTGGGAGGACAACAGCTTGAAGATAAGTCCATTTGCATCTGTGATTTGGAGACCTGGTTCCCTAAAGGAAGGTATGGCAGTGGAAGTGTCCTGGCACTAGCAGGGTTGTGGCAGGGCCCCTTGGAGGTGGCAACTCTAAGGTGGTCATTTTTCCAGTGTGGCACGCTGCTGAGCTGAGTTGGGTGAATTGCATTTCAGGATCTCATTTTATTGGGTCTGCCATGCCCATGTCTGGGGCAGGTCCCGTCCCTTACAAAAAGTTCTTCAGAATACCATTCTAATACCACTCATTTGCCATTGCAGTACCACTGTGATTGCCACTGTACTATCATTAAGGTATTTATTGTGTCACAGTGGTTTGTTTCAATTACACTGTGATACCATTGAAACATAGAAACATAGAAACATAGAAGTTGACGGCAGATAAGGACCGCAAGGCCCATCCAGTCTGCCCATTTCTTTTTCTACCTTATAAATGTGCCATCGGCCTTTGCTATTGTACCACTGTCCAACCACATCAACAAAAATAATCAGAATTTTAACTACCATAGTACAACCATGGTACATCTGGGTAGTACCATTGCACATTTTATAGATCACCACCGTGTTGCCATTGTGGTGCCCTGGTATTGCCATTGTGTCACATTTGGTAAGGGGTGTTAGGCCCATTAAAGAAATGCAAAGAAATTGTAACTGCAAGAAAGGAGCTGAGCCACACATGCAACAGTATAAGCTAGCATCCTGTCTCTGTTTGGAAGAAGGTTACTAACTGATTGGTTCTTTGGCAAGGTTGTTCAGGGTGGCTGTGGTGGTTTGAAGGCCTTGTCTCTGGAACTGGTGATTTTGGTTGGGGAGTAAGGCACTGCCCAAGCACTGGTTTAGGTCATGCAATGTACCTTCTAAGGCTGACATTCACTCTGGCTCAGGTCATATGCATGGAGTCTGTACCCGGTCTGTTACTTTAGGCCTGTTTAAAGCATCTGTATCAGCCCAGTGCTGTTTATACCTCCAATAAATGCCCTTTGGCCCATTCTGTCTCTTCTCTCCATGGAGCTACACACTAAATTTATTTATTTATACAGAGAAACATAGAATTTGATGGCAGATAAGGATGGCTTGACCCACCCAGTCTGCCCATTTCACTACCTAATGGATAAGCTGCAGATCCTAGTTAACCAACAGCCTACTTCCTCCTACCGCAACCCCTAGAATTGCTTTATGTCTGTCCCATACATTCTAGAATTCCACCACTGTTTTTGACTCCACAACCTCCTCAGGAAGGCCAGTCCATGTATAATATAGAAATAGAATTAAATGTCTTTATTTATTCTTTTGCCATGTGTGTGTGTGTGTGTGTGGGATTATTTCAGTGAACTAACAATATTCTTCCTCCAAAGAAGACCATTTCCAGTCTTTTTTACTCCCTGGCCTGGTCTGAAGTTGCAGCTGTCAGTAAGCTATAGCCTGGTGGGTGAGAAAACCATTTGTACTATGCTGGCCTTGATCTGGAAGCAAAGTAAGACCTTTTATTTCTCTGAGCTATAGGTCTTGTGCCTGGAGGGTTTCCAGTTTGTAACCCCTCATGTACTATCTGAACCCCTAAACATATAAATTGGGCAAAAGGGTGTTACAAAAGTTACAACATACCTTGTGGACCCTCCATAGAGAAACAGACTTGTGGGTCATGACTTCGGACCTGTAACGTGAACTAGCTGACCTGCGTGCAGTTTTGGAGGCTACACTTAAAGAGGGACATTAACTTCCTGGAGAGGGTCCAGAGGAGGGCAACCAAAATTATTTGGGGCTTGGGGGACAGGACCTATGAGGAGAGGTTCGAAGAGCGAAATATGTATACATTTGAAGAGAGAAGGGACTGGGGGACATGATAGAGGTCTTCAGGTACATGAAGAGGGTAAATAGGGGAGGAACAGTCAGGGTGCTTCGAAGGAAGGAGGAGGGGGCCACTAGAGGGCATGGGTGGAAGCTGGAGGGGAAGATTCAGGGGAGAAAGGAGGAGGTGCTACTTCACTTAGAAGGTGGTGGAGCCATGGAATGCACTGCCTAGGGGGCTGGTGGAGGCAGAGACAATGGAGGGGTTCAAGAGGGGGTAGGACAGGTACAGAGGAAGGGTTCTGGAAGCAAAATCCAGTGCAGCAAGAATATCCGGAACTGGGAAGGGAGAAGCCAGAGAAGGCGAGGGGACAGCAAGGTCAGCACCCAGGGTGGGGGCTGACCAAATGAGCAGACACGAAAGACCGTTAGGTCTAGTCTGCTGACATTTTAGTATGTTAGTATGGGGCACAGCCCTGGACCTGTAGCTTAGCTTTTTTTATTTATTGCATTTTGTTGATCCGGTAGGCCCACTGAGATTAAAAGTCCCTTTTTCAGGGGTGACGGGGATACAGATGGTAACCAGTTGAGACTGAACCTGATTAAGCTGTTAGAGGTATTTTTAATAAATGGGGGATATTTGGTCAGGCCACTGGGGAAATTCCCTTATTGGACTGTAGGGGGAACACTTGGCCAAGTTTGTAAGCTGCTCACTTCTGGCCAGATGGTGGAGCGGATGGATGCAATGGAGGCAGGGGACTGGGCCTTGTCTCCTGGTCTTGCTATGAAAAAGGCTAATTAGTTGTTAAATGCTGGAAAACATTTCAGGAAAAGCATTCTGGAGAAGATACTTTTGTTTCTCTTGAGGATTTAACAATGATTACTGATGAATCTACAGTGGATGGTGTTGTTGGAAATATGGCAATTAATACATTGGAAAGATGTGGAAAACTCCAAAAATTACTAGCTAAAGTGGAACAACAATTTGTAGAAAGTGAGTCTACACAATGAAATGCTAAAACTACCGCAGGATCCACTTGCAGACAAGGAGTGCTGCCCTGGTGACAGCTGTGATGCACTAGCATCAAAGGAGTAGGCCCAAAAAAACGACTCAAGGTAAAGAAGGATTTTTTTCACAAATTGATGGAATACATGAAGTGGCTGGCAGAGGAAACACCTTAGGTGTGTGCCAAGAGGTGCAGTGTGACATTAAAGAGAAAATTGTGACATTTCCAGAGAGTACAGGCCTACCTATACAGGATCCTATCCTGCAAAAAAACTGAATATAATGACTTTCAAGAATTGCCTACAAATATGCAGATATCTGTTGAAAAAGCTTTTGAATGTGAGGAGAAACAAATTGATGTAGGGGACCAAGAAAACCTGTTGGATCCTCCACATACAATAGATGCTTCTCAACAAGAACAAGGGAACAATGAGGGGGATAAAGTTATATATCAGTCAAGCATGCATGGGCAACAAGATGCTGCTATTTTTCTTTTTCTGAATGCGGTTCAAAAATGGGAGCTAAAGAACAAAGTAAAAGTAAAAGGGCTGCAGTGACACTGGTAAACAGGAAAATAGGGCCAAACATTCTGTTTAAATCTAAAGAAACATAGAAACATAGACTTTGATGGCAGATAAGGACCGCTAGGCCCATCTAGTCTGCCCATTTCCATACCTACAGGATAGGCCGCAGATCCTAGTTAACCAACAGCCTATATCTTCCTACCCCCCACAAGAATTGCCTTATGTCTGTCCCATGCATTCTTGAATTCTCCCACAGTTTTAGACCCCACAACCTTCTCAGGAAGGCTGTTCCATGCATCCATTACCCTGTCTGTGAAATAATACTTCCTCTCATTGCCCCTGAACCACCATCCTTCTATCTTTAAATTGTGTCCCCTTGTTCTTGCATGTCCCTTTTTCTGAAAGATGCTGCCCTCTTGGACTTTGTTGATTCCACTGAGGTACTTAAAAGTTTCTATCATGTTCCCCCCCTCTCCCTTCTTTCCTCAAGGGTATACATATTAAGCTCCTTTAGTGTCTCCTCATATGGCATCTCTTGCAGACCCTGCACCATTTTAGTTGCCCTCCTCTGGACTGCCTCTATGCTGTCTATGTCCTTGCGGAGATGGGCTCTCCAGAACTGGACACAGTACTCCAGATGGGGTCTCACCAACTGTCTGTACAGAGGGATAACAACTTCCTGTTTTCTGATGATGATGCCTCTCCCTATACATCCCAGTATACCCCAGCCCCTACTGCCTTCTCACATTGCTTGCTAACCTTAAGGTCATCTGATATGATTACCCCAGGTCCCTTTCCTTTTTGTTGTTACTACCTCCCCACCCATTGTGTATTCTTCCCCTGGGTTCTTGTTTCCCAGGTGCATTATTTTGCATTTCTTTGCATTGAATCCTAGCTGCCATACTTCTGACCATTCCTCCAACCTTGCCAAATCCCTTTTCATCCTTTCCATGCCTCCTTAAATATCAACCCTGTTCCGGATCTTTGTGTCATCTGCAAAAAGGAATACTTTTCCTTCCAGTCCCTCTGCAATGTCACTGATGAAGACATTAAAAAGGACTGAACCCTGCGGTACCCCACTAGTAACCCCCCTTTCTTCAGAGTGGACTCCATTTACAATTACCTTCTGTGTCCTGTTGTCCAGCCAATGTTTTACCCAGGCTACCACCCTGGGACCCACTTCCAGGTTGGTTAATTTGACTATTAATCTTTTGTGTGGGACTGTGTCAAATGCCTTGCTAAAGTCTAGGTAGGCCATGTCCACAGCCCCTCCCTGGTCTACTACTTTGGCCACCCAGTCAAAGAAATCTATTAGACTCATCTGACATGACCTTCCTGCTGTGAACCCATGCTGCCTTGGGTCCTGTGCTCCACTGGCCTCTAGGTACTCAACTGTTCTTTCCTTCAGAAGTGACTCCATCACTTTCCCTACCACAGAGGTTGGACTGACATGTCTGTAGTTTCCTGCCTCTGTCTTGGTCCCACTTTTGTGAAGGGGAATCACATCCACCTTCCTCCAGTCCTCGGGTACCACACCATCCTCCCATGATTTATTAAAAAGAGTAGCCAGTGGTTTCACTAGTTCCTCCCTTAATTATTTTAGAATTCTGGGGTGAATTCCATCAGGACCCATTGCTTTGTCCACCTTCAGTTTTAGGAGTTCTTGCAGAACCCTTTCTTCTGTGAAAGGACTGGGATCGACCGCCCTATCAAGAGTGCTTCTGTTAATTGGATTAGGCACTTCCCCCTCCTCTTTTGTGAATACTGAGCAGAAATATTCATTCAGTATTCCTGCTTTTTCACTGTCCCCCTCTGCCCACCCACCGTTCATTCTATTCAGTCTCACTATCCCTCCATTTGTCTTTCTACACTCGCTGATGTACCTATAAAAGGTGTTATCCCCTTCTTAACTGGAGTTGGCTATCTTTTCCTCAGTTTGGGCCTTTGCTATTCTGACTTCCCTCCTGCTTCTTTCTGCCTTAACTGGTACAGCTCTCTGTCCTGCTCCTTCGATGTTTCCTTATACTTCTGGAATGCTATCTTTTTCTCCTGACTTTCACAGCCACTCTGTTGAGAACCATAGTGGCTTTTTCTTTCATTTTGATTTGTTTATTTGCTTCACACAAAGGCTTGTTGCCTCTGTGATGGCAGTTTGATAATTCCCATTGTTGCTCCACACCTTCTTCTAGCCTGTTTGCTAGGGCTTTTCTAAGCACTCTCCATCTTGCCAAAGTCAGCCCTCCTAAAGTCCAGTACCCTCATTTTTGTATGGCTTGACTCTGTAGCTGAGTTTAACATGAACCACACTGTTTGATGGTCACTTGTCCCCAGATGGCAACCCACTTCTAGATCTGAGATCCTCTCACTGCCTCCATTTGAGAGTATGAGGTCTAAGATTGATCCCTCATGAGTGGGTTCCAAAACTAGCTGTCTAATGCTTGCCACCTGTAGGGCATCAAGAATGGCCCTGCTCTTGGATGTGGCTGCAGCAAATGTGCTCCAGTTAACATCTGGCATATTCAGGTCACCCATCAACAGTATCTCCCCTTTCTCTGCCATTCTAAGAATGCCTTCTATCATATCCTTGTCCATTCCTTCTCCCTGACATGGGGGTCTGTACACAACCCCTGTGCAGATTGTGGTGCCCTGTCCAGTCTCCAAGGTGACCCACAGTGCCTCCTCTGCTCCCTGTTTACTCTTTTGTTCAATTGCTTTTATCCCTTCCTTTACATAGACAGCTACTCCTCCCCCTCTTCTCCCCTGCTGCTCTCTCCTGTAGGTTATGTACCCTGGTATGTTAACATCCCAGTCGTGGTTCTCTGTGTACCATGTTTCTGTGACTGCTATGATATCCAGGCATCCCTCTTTAATTAAGGCCACCAGCTCAGGGAGCTTGTTGCCCAGACTATGGGCATTGGTACTCATTACCTTCCATTTCCTGATGGCCTTACTCCCTTTTGCCCCATCCCTGTCCTTTCTGCCTTTGTCACTTTCTCCATTTACCCCTGCCCTTTTCCCTATCGACACCTCTATTTTGGTGTTTGCTGCACTTACTTCTGTGATTATTTGGGGGCGCTAGGATTTTCCTGCTCCTTTCCAGTGCCTCTCCCCTTGGCTAGTTTAAAAGTTTGCCAATGAAGCATTTAAACCTATCACCTAGGATCCTGGTTCCCCTCCATGACAGATGCAGCCCATCATGCCAGTATAGACTTGCATCACTCCAGGTGGACCCCCAGTCCCCAATGAAGCTAAATCCCTGAGCTCCACACCAGTTTTTCAACCACTGATTGAATCCCATGGTGCAGAACACCCTAGCCTCTCCTATGCCATAGATGGGTAGCACCTCCAAGAAGGTTACCATGCATGCTACTTGATTAAGGCCCCTCCCCAATTCCACAAACTCTTCCTGCACTTCTCTAATCCCTTTCTTAGCCAGGTCATTTGTCCCTAGGTAGACAATGACATCCAACTCCCTTCCCTATGCAGCTGCTCCAGCAATTCTGAGGATTCGCTCCTTGTCCCTCCATGCCATGGCTGCAGGCAGGCACCTTACCTCCTTCTCCCCTTCCTTCCCCAGTTCTACCTTCCTAACAATGGAGTCCCCCACCAGGAGTTGTTTCCTTCCCCTGCATGATCCCTTGCCACCTTCCTGTGGGTCTCCTTTGTGGAGGTTCCCAGCATTCTCCTTGGTCTCCACTGTGGGTGCCTCCATAGAGGAACCACACTTTGCCAGAATCGCATAGGAATTGTGGAGAGGCACAACTGGAGGGATGCACCTCTGTTCCACCACCCTCACCCTCCCTGAACCCACTGTGGTCCAACAGCTCCTCTTTCTTCACAACCTCTGAGGCAATGGCAGTGGCACTGGTGGTCCCTGAATGGAAGAGGAGGTCCCACAAATCCTGGCCAACTCAGCCTGGAGATGAGCAACCTCCTCCCTCAGTCCAAAGAGGTGCCTGCAGATGGGACAACACTGCATCCTCCAGAACATCTCCTGGAAGACTGCTGCTCCACAGCCACTGCACTGCACCACTCCAATCATGTCTTATTTTTGGCCCCTTAACTGTTTGCAATCCTTACTCTTTCCTCTGTTTTTTTTCTCTCTCTCCTTACTTTCTGCCTGTGTGCCCTTTAAGCTAAAGATTGTCCTGTTCTGAGACAAGAATATCCTATATTTCTCAGTAGGCCACTTACTTGCTCAGAGGCAGACCTCCAGCAGCTAGAGGGGGCTGAAGAGCTACTCTTGCCCTTCTAGGATGGTGGGTCCTTGGTGGTTCTGTGATCACTCACTTCCTTCCCCTAAACAGGAAGTTCCTGTTGTCAGTCAAATCCTGTGCCGATAAAAATAGAACTAGCTTTGGGTGGAGGGAAGGGAAGGAGGGCAATATAGTCCCGGCAGAGAAGTTCAGTCACACAGCAGTCCTTTCTCCTGGTGTCTTCTGCCAAGTTATTAGCAGAATTTTTCTAAGGCAGTCTTTAAATGTAGCTTCCTTCTAGCTAAGCCACTCCCCCTACTTACCAGGTCTTTCTACAAGTAATTTAATCCTCACAGCAGTTAAGTCATTTCAGTCACCTGAGATTTACACCTAGATAACTCTTCAGATACCCATTCAGTTCAGTTAACCCAAACACACACTTTTTTTTGTTAGTTTTTTTTTACTCTAAATTAAAGGTCCAAGTACAAAAGTTATTCTACTTTAGTCCCAGCAGAGAAGTTCAGTCACACAGCACTCCTTTCTCCTGTTGTCTTCTGCCAAGCTATTAAAGAAAAAATTATTTTGGAGCAAAGAGGACCAAGACCAGGCCTTTCCACTTCAGCAGAAATTCAGCAGGATTTTGCTTTACATAGTGATAAAGCACATGCAGGTGATCCATTTGCTCAATGGTTACCAGAAAAAGCACTGAGAGAATAAGGATGGAAAAAATGCAGTCAGGACAATGGCTTCCTGATCCTGAGTAGCAAGATCCACTTTTAACACTAACACCTGAGTGACAACCTCGGGTGAAGAAGCCGGGTCAAGAGATGCAAACACAAGCTTTAGACCTAAAAAAAATGGAAGATATGGCAGCATATAAGTTGGTTGCACTGGATAAAGAACCAGCACATCATGATACAGGTTCATTTATGGATAATCCCCCCAGCCTGTAGGAAGTGGTTTGTATACAACTGAACCCAGACAAGGTCTTCAAGAAGTTCTAACTGTGTTAAATAGTGATCAAGATGTGCCATCTCAAAAACCCTTACTATCTGAATTGTTCACTAAATCTAAAAAGGAAGCAGCACCATGGAGAAATGCAGTTTGGATAAGGTATAAAGGTTGACTTGAAATATGACCAGACAGGCAGTTTGTGGGGAAAATGCTGCTAAAAGACGCTCTCAAATTTTCCCCTAAAGAGGTATACACTTTTATTACTATCTCGGGGGAAGATAACTATGACATCAGCTTTTGTTCATCAAATAGGCTAGAATTGTTTTGGCAAGGATATAATGCTGTAAAATGTTCTCCACTTTGGTCCCCATTTTTTATACCCCTCACCAAACCACTCATTAAATTTGTCACTACGAAGTTACGCAATAAAGGTGTACATGTGGAACACATCACTTTCTGGTTGACACAGAAGTGCGAGGTATTAGGTGAACCAGAAACAGTGTTAGATTCTGAACTATTCTGGACAGGAGGGTGGAAATATAAAGTTAAATTGAAGCAGACAGATGATGTCATTGAACACATACAGTGGCCATTACAGTAAAGTTTCCCGGTACTGCGGCATGACACTCAGCAAAAATAAGGTGGTGCGGTACATTAGGCGGTATCTGACACGCATTAAGCAGTGGTGCAGTACTGCATTGTTTAATGGGTGGCACAAAAACTGCCTAAATGTTCTCTCTGCATTAGCCACACAAAGGCAATCACAGAATGATTATCCTACTGGAGTGCTATTGTATAAATCACCAGCAGATGGCACTGTATTTTGTTAATCTGTTGTGCTGGTTCATTGTGCTTTGTATTAAGGTGTAACAGGCATTTTTCCCATTAAATAAAAATCGCTATTAAAAGTCCCCCACTAAAGGTAAAATTAAAACTATTATTTTTATGCATTTCTTTGGATTTACTTTTACCTACAAATGTCATCTTATAAACATTGTTTTGGAAACTAACATCTGTAGGTACAAAGTGGCATTATTTAAAAAAAAGGCAGCTTCTCACTCACCAAATATCTTTCCATTTATTTTAACACTCATAAATTCTGCACACGCACCAATAAAAATACAATATGTTTGGAAAGTATTGGAAAGAATAAAATCCCTCCAACTAGGAAGGAAGGCATGGAAGGGTATTCTGATAGTTTTTTGGACAATGGAGTAGTCTACAGGTAATTTGTTTCTATAAACTTGTACTGGTAATGTAGAACAACAGAGAGATTTAGGTTACAAGGGAAATAATGTAATTGACTGGAAAATACTGGAAAAGCAACCAGTAGTTCTACTGAAAATGTCAAAATTATGTGGGAGCACTGGAATACTGGGGCATGGTAAATGATGGAATAGTGTGTAGATTAGTGATCCAGAGTGAGTGATGGCATTAAAGGGAGGTATTGTAGGTTAGTTATATTATTGTCAGAGAAGACCAGTGCAGTGTTAAGTTTTGGTACTTTAATTATTTTCATGTGTGCCATTGACAACAGTGGTAGTGTGGTTGTTTCAAAGACCAAGCATTAGGAGATTGCTGTCAGACTGCCTGGGAAGTCTGCATCTGTTTCCTGCTACCGTTACACTCTCCTACATTATGGGTTAGCCACCCAGTGGTGCTGCTTTGGAGGAGCTGTTTGGAGGAGCTGTGGATAGGGCTGTGTCTGAGCACTGGAACATAGTAGTGCCTGGACTGACTGGCTGAGGAAGGAGGACCTGTCTGGTTGTGGGATGGGGGCGGTGCATCTCCATAGGGAAACTAACTGGATGCCTTCTAAAGAGTTTTTACTGTTCATGTGTTTAATATCCCCTACCAGGGAAATTTTTATATACTGTGCTAAGCACAAACTAAATAAAATATACTGTAAGTAAAAAAGGGACATCTGCCATGAAGGAAAATCAGGCAGTGGAAGCAATCAGAATCAATGGGCAAGGTTCAATGAAAACAGGAACCTCCTGCAATTCCTTGTGCTCCCCCAAAAAAATTGGTGAACATCCAGTTAGAAGTACAGCACTGTGACTAGAACCCAGAATGAGCTCCCATCTGAACAGAGAGAAATTATAGTCTACACAGTCTGCAGTTTTTAATAGTTAAACAAGACTCAGCAGCATACTGTAATATGGTTGACACCAATTGCCATGATCCCTGTATTTGACAACCACTACAGTCTCTTGTTTTTTCATCCACTGTAAGTCGAGATATACTGTACACAGTACATCTGTTAGTTTCATGTTAATCACTCAAAATTCCTTCATCACTCGTAGCCATAGTCACTTATGAAACTTAGCAAATACACTGATACAAATTGGGCATGATATTACATTGAAGTAACTAACAAACTGCATACCTTATTTGTTTGCCAAAATACACCCCTGATTGCCAGGCACAAGTAAGAACAGTGAGTGTTGTTTAATACATGATGTAGAGGCTGGGAATCAAACTTAAGTCTGGCCGGCTAAAAGATTATTAATTTCAAAACAATGATACTGCAATAGCAGTCAGTACAGCAAGATGTCACTAAACTGAGTCTGACACTGAACTGTATGATGGTAAATGTTTTGGATTATTAAATGAGGAGGCTGTATGGTGCAGTGGTTTAAGGCTCTGAGCTGCAAATCTGGATGGGTTTGAATCCCACAGCCCCCACTTGCATATTGTGTGACCCTGAGAAAATCACTTAACTTCCTTGTGCTCCCAGATTGCTCCTGTAAACAAGCTTTCAGCTTAATGTGTCTCACCTGGTTAATAATTTGGAAAAAAAAAACTGTATGTGATCACACTTAGTGTAGTGGGTATTCTGTTTTATGATGGCTGCAAATTTCATTTTTTGTAGAAGTACAGTTGTTACAAGGTTCATGGCGACCGCCCGTCATCTGAATTAAAGTGAAAATGATACCTGTCACTCAAACAGCCTGAACTACTGTACTATCCCAAATTACAGAACAACTGAAGGACACATAAAGGGGATACAATTGCAGGAACCACCAGTGTTCCATCACTTTAGTTGTGTAATAAAGAAATGCAGAAAAAAAATTATTTAAGGTACTTTTGCTTCTTCTGGTGTATAATTTGAACAAAGTTCAACTACAAACAAACAGCATAATGTGTGTTTGCCATAAACTAAAAACACAAGAAGTTTTCAAATCTTTTTTCTATTTCTTACAAGAATCTCAGTAGATGGTGAGTAACTGTGTAATCGTCTGGTATACTTTCTCAGACTGCAGCTCCTATAGTGTTTGTGAGGAGGATGATGCAGAATAACATATGCACATGCAATCAGAGCTGTATGTGCATTGAAAATGTATGCCACTAATGGCGCCCTGAGATTAAAATAGTCCTGAGCATTTGTGAAAAACAAATTGGGGAGAAATTTAGTAGCAGTCATATAAGTGATTTCTAAAACATGCAAGCCTGTGAAAGGAAAGCATTAAGCAGCATTAAACTGAGATCAGAATTAAATATTAGGGGTCAGCTGACAAGGAGGGGGCATACAGTATGCTGTATATACTAGGAAAGATAACACATACTATAGAAGTTTAGGCAAAGGTTTAAACAAAAACATTTTCCACACCTACCCCAACTCAATCTTTATTTCAGACATTTCACAGACATACAGTACTACTGTAATCCCAGGGTGCGGTTAGTGGCATACAGTACACTGTATCTGAAATATTCATACAGCTCTGATTAAATGTGCATATGTTATTCTGCACCTCCACACAAATAGGGGCTGCAGTCTGAGAGATTTTACCAGACAATTACACATTGATACCCACTATCTTCTGAGATTCTTCAGAAAAAAAAATAATGATTTAAAAACATTTTATTTTTTCAGTTTTTAGTAAACCTACAGTGTGCTGCTCATTTGTAGTTGCACTTTGTCCAAATTACATACCAGAAGAAACAACATATTACCATTTCTGTAAAACTCTTAATGAGGGAATTAAGCAACAGTTGAGGAACCCATCACAGTAACAGTACGGCTTAGTAAGAAGAAAAAGAGCTGCATAATTAGGCCACATGTGTCCATTTTACTGACCATGACATACAGCAATGTAGGGACTGATACCTTGTACTGTATGTCTGGCTGGGAATTGGGAAAGGATATGCCAACTAATATACAACAGCAGCTGTTTATATTACATGAACATCTACAAGGGCTACAATGCATTTAAGAAGGGAGGGTTCTGTGTATGGAATGTGGTATATGGGGAATGACACTTAAAAGCAGTGATATTAGCTGCATTTGTGTCAGAACTGGTAAAAGTTGTTCTTTAAACTGCATCAGTAATGCAAATAAAACATTAATAAATATGCTGATGTCATACGCTAAAAAAAAATAGAAAATCCATTCACATAGTTGCAGTTGATCTTTAAGCATGACAGTAATTTTAGAACACGTGTATGACTCTGCAATCACTGAGCATTTTATACATGACATTGTATGCATACCTTTAAATAATAAATTCATAATGTTCCTATTTTTATATCCAATGGAGATTGGGAGCAGATAAAACTGGAGGGCTCACTTCACTGAAATATCATGCTCCAGCCAGTGACTGCTTACTATTACATTTTCAAGTCAGACGCTTACCTTTAAATACAACAAATGCATCCCATCATAACTGCACTTCATGCAGACTGGGTGTATGGTGGATACTGTATGCCAGCCAGTGACTACACTTCATACAGACTGGGTGTCTGATGGATATGCCAGCTACTTACACAGTGCACATTATGGATTCCAGTCACTCTACTGAGTGGATCTGTTGATTTCTCATGCAGCTGTCCATGCATTTAGAAACACATGCTTCACAAAATGACAACATTAATAACTACAGTACATTTTTTTCATTTTAAAAGTTAATGCTTCTGACTTCAAAGCAATCTGGGAAACAATCATTGACTGAGGCATGATATTATGCTGCAAAGAGAGCTTAACCTCCCTCTGTATGAATTGGTTGCATGGTGCCATTCATTTACTTTATTTTTAGAAGTTATGCTTTTTGTGTTAAGTTACATAGAAAATATTCACTGACTGGTGCATGCTATTTTAGTGCAAAGAGATCCTTTCAGTTTTATCCACTCTCAGTCAACCCACAGATCCAAATTATAAAAATGCTGACCCTATAAAGTAGTTCTAATGAATGCAGTGTTAGGAACACATACACGGTAGGGGCAGAACCGTATAATTCCTTTCATGTCACCAACATAAAGTGTGTCTGTAATGAGTAAGGACAATTCAGTAATGGAAATAAAGAACAGACAATAAGTGAATAATGGAAAAAAAGGTTGATATATTGTATGACTGGCAAAGAGCAAGGAAAAGTGCTGAACAAGTTGTTCTTTGCACACACACAAAATTTTTAAACAAACATAAGCTGGGTGTCAGAAGTGAGTCAGACCACAAAATGTATTACAGAACAGAGTCCTGTTTTTTTCTGAATAACAGACAAGTCAGCTAATAAAGCACATAAATCTTGCATCAATGTACAATGTCAATATGTAGCAGATTGTAATGAATTGTAACATCTCACCCAGACACATAACAGAAACAATGCATCAGGTTCACTTCAGAGGCTGTCTCTAAAGAGTCAGATAAATATGACTGTTATGAACTCCTATAAGATGTAAGGTGTTTTCATTTGCTACATATGTGATGTACCCAAGTATTTCAATAAACTTGAATTTAAAAACTATCACTGTTATTCACTGTAAAACTTGACAAAAACTGCATAAATTAGTTTAACAAGACTGCTGTTTCTGTGCCCTTTATTCAGTCCTTTACCAGAAAGCAGCCTGCACAGAGTCTGAAGAGACTGGTGATGCAGATACAACCCCTCTCCCAAGCTTTGTTTGTGGGCATGTAGCTGTGGCAAAGTAGCAAGTAGGGATCCCTGTCATCAACACTCTCAAAAGCACATCCAACATTATAATTAGCAGGGCCATCCAAACTACTGGCACTGGTGACTCAAAATCCATTCAAAATGCAAATATGTATAAAAGGAAACCCAACCCTCCCATTCAAAGGCAAGCATTGCACTCAAGTTACTGCTGCATTTAGCTAAATGAAGCAGCTTGCACATTTTCTCACACCTTGTGTATCACTCTGTCTGTCAGCAAAACATTTCTCCTTCAAGGTAGATTTTGTAAGAACCTACTGAAATTGGATATCAAGAGGTCTCACTCATAACTTTAGCTGGGAATAAAGTATCTGTGCATTACTGTGCATCATGTTCAAAAACACTTCTCATTGCTCCTTGAACAAAACATATGTGCACAACCATGCTGGAAACAGGCATCAGGGAGAGCTAATTAAGCAACAAGACTTGACTGGGCATGTGTTACTGTATGCTGGGACAGCACTTCCTGCCTTTAAACAAATAATAGGCAAGCAATAACACACAATGAGGTGTGGTTTATCTCCTGATAAGAGCACGCCCAGGGGAGTACTAAGGCATGAGGTGCTTGCGCTGAGTGCCTTATGCCACTGGGTGTGCTCTTAACAGGCGATAAACCACACCTCGGAGTATGTTATTGTGCTTATAAAATGGGCACATCTACTAATTATTTAATGAGTAAAAAGGAAAAACATAAAGAAGTTACAAATAAATAAAAAGGGTTTAATAGTTCAAATAGAAAAGAATAGTCTCCTATTAAGTCACTAAAAATGTGTTTCATTTGGATTTCTCAGCTAATTTTTGTTTATTTTTATTAGTATACATTTTTAAAATTGTGTTTTACTATATTTAAATGGAGTGAGCTGTTGTTTCCATGACAGCCAGTATGCATTTTCTGTCTGAAGTGCAACCGTGTCTGCATATGTTGCTGCATCTCTTTTCCGATCCCAATAACTAGTGTGACAAGAAAATGTTGGCAGAAATAGAAACTGGCTAATTTTTCTGATTGTTATGGTGTTTGTCTTTTTTAACACTGGCAGTGAAGTCGGTGACTTGATAGGAGTGTGAGGAGCGAGAAGCGAGCATGTTCTTTGCTTGAGGCTGGCAGTGAGTGTGTCCCTTACCAGGTGCCGTAGACTAGCGTTTCCAGGTTTTTTCAAAGCATGCTGATGCCATAGAGCACTGTTTTGTGTTGATTTTTCAAATCACACTGGACAGAGGGGGAAACTTTTGGTTTAAAGGGAGAAGTATTTTGCTACACATGTGTTTTGTGGATAAAGTTAGGTTGTGGGAGGAGTGGGTCAACTGCGTAATATGGAGTTCCAAGTCAGGATAATGCAGTATCAGAGGTGGAAATACAAGGAGCAAAGGCTGTGTGAGTAACATAAAATAAGAAATTTGAACTACGTGTGGGAAGGGGGGATGTTGTACATAGCCAGCATGGTTACTGTGCTGCCGTGAGTACTGTTGGTCTGGACTGACAGAGAGACAGGGTATGTGCAGCTGTTAGCACGGACTACTGATTTCCCTCTGCTGCTCGCTGAGCTGTGACAGGCTGTGTTTTTGTTTCTGCTTGGCACAGCACAGTGATTCGTTGTTGTCATGGGGCAGACTGGGATACGTTAGTGCCAGTTGGGTAAAATATCATGCATTAAGGACACAGCTGGGAAGCTGAAACAGCCAATCAGTGGCTTATATTTTTTTATCCCATATTATAAAGTGGTTTAAGGCTCTGAGCTTCAAACCTAGAGACCTAGGTTTAAATCCAACAGCCCTCACTTGCATACTGTGTGACTCTAAGCAAGTCACTTAACTTCCTTGTGCTCCCAGGTCGCACCTGCAATCAAGCTTTGGCTTTGTGAGCCTCTCCTGGTTAAACAATCCCTCCCTCCCCCCTTTTCTTCCAACATAAGCATTAGAGTTCCTTACTATAATTATAAAATGGATCTTGTAGAATAAAAGGGATAGTGCACTGAGCTATGGTAGCATCACATGTTTAGAGATCAACTTTCAATATTTGTTCTATCAATGTTATAATCAGTTCCAGTTTCAAAATGAAACATTGCTAGAAATTAGCAATACTACTGCTGGTGCTGAATCATGCAGGCATGAAGGAGCTCAATGAATCATAACTTAAAGTGTGCACTTACACACAGGACTTAAAGTACACAAGTGTGCAAAATAAATATTTTATTTAATGCCATAGCTTTGTTTGTATATTTTGCACTGCTAAATAAAATTCTCATTTTACGCACTTTTGCACTTTGTCTCATTCCCAAGGGTTCAGTGTTAGTGTTCATTCTTATTAAAATACTGTATCAGTCAGAAATGCATCGTGTTTTCCTTTTTTGTATGGATTTATGACATAGTTTTAAATACTACAAGAGAGACATGTGGTAGTACTTTAGAAAGGTGGTGACTGCTGAGCTGTCAGTGTACAGTACTACAGTGTCTAGTGCTACGCCATCCATAGAAGCATACTGTAGGTATCTTGTTTCCTACACCTCTATTCAGAGGCTCTTTCAGTACATCCCTGCCCTGGTAAAATCTGGCTGCCTTGGCCTCACAACTCATGGGAACAAGCATGGATGTCCATAGATGCCTTATGCATTATGCCCATAAATGTGCTTTTCCATTTGCTCTGTTCAGTGCTTGAAGAAAAGAAATATGGTCAATGTTTAATTCCATATTTGCACTTCCAAAACCATAGCATCTTACTGTACTTGTATCAGTATGTTTTATTGATTTATAAGTAGACAATGGCTGCTGAAAACTTGGTGCTTTCAGAATCAAGCAATACAGGGTGTTACAGTACTTTCCAAACCTCTCACTAAGTGTGTTTATCAAAGACTAAAATGACAAGTGTTCTATAGTACAATTGTGTCACACTGGCAGAAAAACAAATGGAGCAGTAGCAGAAGAAATAATTCCTAGATCAGCAAAGGGGGGTACACAGTGCTAAAAGTTCTAGCCATGGATTTAGCATATTTTTCTTTACCTGTATATGCTGGCTGAATTGCCATTTTTTTCCCCAAGACATCAATTTCTGAGCCAAACTGAGTAAGTGAAAGAAAAGCAGTGCTGTATATAATAAAAGATGAAAGGAAGTTATCTTTTTTTTTATAGTGTTTGTAGAGCTCATATTACAGGACAAGAAGCAGAGACTGTTAAACAAATGCAAAATCAGAGAGGCTCCCTGAAAATAGGGAGCCTTGGAAAGTATGGACATGGCCCTGCCTAACTTTTAAGTTATACCATTCAAGCTGCCTCTTAATGTCATGTTTAAATTATGCAAAATATCATATAGCCCTTGACAAAACTTATAGTAACTTCCAACAATTTTCAGCATCTCGCAGATGAACAACACTCCACACTCTGAAGGCCTTACTGAAACCGGACATCTTGTTAATCTTTTTTCATACTTTTTTACTGATTTCAAATGACATATTTTGAGCAGACAAATAGGCCAATGCAGTGTTAAACCGATATCAGAAGTATAGCTGAAGTAGTATGTTTTATCTGTGCATCTTAAGCTGTGCAAAACAAATACTATTTGGGTCAGACATGGAAATACTGCACTTTTTACAAATACTACTGCTCATAACATAAATGCATTTTGATAGCCCTGCATATTTTATTAATAGAATTTCAAACTAGGCGCTCAGCAACTAACTAAAAATATTTGACATGGTGCCCCTCCAACATCATTTAGATCAAAAACCAGCAGCTAATAAGTGCACCCACGTCTCGTATATCATCCTTTCACATCCTTTCACACTCTGTATTAAGACTGTCTCTTCTAAGAACTTCGCTCTTTCAATGAGGCAAAGGACACAATACTTACAGTTCATATCATTTATTCTTTGCAAAGGACACAATACTTACAGTTCATATAATTTATTCTTTGTATAAGTTATATGAATGGTAAGTATTGTGTCCTTTGCCTCTTCAAGGGAATGAAATTCTGGGAAGAGACTGCCTTAAGATCATAGAGGGATTCAAGTCCATTTGGGGCAGACACATGGGGCTAAGGGGACGGGGGTGTCTCAAGATAAGATAGATTGGAGTAGGAGGGCAAGGGGCAAACTAGATGGGCCAGGAGGTCCTTTTTTGCTGTCACCTTCTGTGATTCTGTAATATACTGTGGAGTGTGAACAGATGGTATTTTATTAATAACTCTCATGCCTTTGCTCTTGTGCTACCATTAACAACAGAAATATGTCTGAAATATAATGAAATTAAAAAAAATCAGTGTGCAATAAATACAAATACAAACCAGACACACATTTATATTTGATTTATACAGTAATCCTGACATTTCTGTAGCATGAAGGAAGATTACAAAACACGATAAATCCGAGATCACAGTGTCAATATTTTTCATTTTCATATGTAAGCCACTACCCTCCCACGTGTACATACAGTTCTGTAGTAGAGCTCTGGTCAGTGAAGGTTACATCAAGAACTGTAAGCAGCTTCTTGCAACTTGTTTTTTTTTTCATATATGTGAATTACTTCATTTTTACAGAGCTAGTAAATTCCTGATGCCTTTTATGACTTGATAACCTTATACATGCACATTGCCTTTCTAGAAAATAAGTTTAATTCTATAGAAACAGATCACAATAATAGTGGGGTTTCCTCAGCAGAGCTACTTTATGTTTTAAAAATCATATTTTATATTTTAAAACAAAAGCCATACACTGCACAGGTGCACTAGGTATGCTAGTACTACAAAAATAGTCCTCTGAATATGCTTATAAGCTTCTGTCCTACAATACCTTGCTTCTAAAATCAAACAATGACTTCATGCTCCTGGCTTGCACTCCCATTTCAAAAATATTGTTTTTAATGAATGTTCAGGTGTTTACTGGCCCCTCCAGCTTCTGTCTTTTTTGATGAAAAAATTAAATCATTTAATGGTCTTTACAAATGCACATCCAGTGGACAGCTCAGGTGATAATTATATAGCCCATAAATGTTATTCAGTATGTGTTGGAAATTTAGCAGTATTCCAGTATCTATGATGACATCTGCACAGTTCTAGCTCCCTGCTTGGGCAAGCTGAAAAAAAAAACGATATACTGCTTGTCGTATTACCTTTTTATAACAGTGTAGCAATGTATAAGAAATATCTTCAACATTTTTCTGTATCTCTTTCATTCAAATGTAACAAAGAAACCAAAATATAATACATACTATATGGTGGTTGCTTTTGGTTACCCAAGCAGGTATTTGGAACTGTGCAGATTTCTTTCTGATGCTGCACTGAATAAGGGGCAAATCAAACCAGTGTTAATTATCTTCTTCTTCTAATTTATACTTCTTAAGTATTTATTATAATTATATTATTATATAATACATTATATAAGCATGAATGAGAAGTGATATGACAGTGGTAGATTGCCAGTCTTTTCTGTTTATTTGGAAACTAAAAAGCAAACACACTTTTATTTAACTAATGTATGCATACTTATTGTAAAGGGATGGGAGAACAGGGGATTGGGGACTCAGAGGGAGCCTATGCTATGTATTTTTTTACAATAAGGAGTGGGAAAGCTGGGGATTGGGGACTGGGGAAGGAACCTTATGCTATGGATAAAAGCAGGGGATTGGGACAGGGGATTTTTTACATAATAGCCAGGAGTGATTCCTGCCCCCCACACCAAAATTCACATACTGATGAAAGTTAACCTGCTAAAAAGCAATAACACTTTTTTCAACTACGGTTTGCATAATTTTTGTAAAGAAACAGATCCCCTAAGTAACAATACCCAGGAGCAAAATATAGATCTTAAGATTGAAAATTAAATACAAGTTTGCTTTTTACAGAACTGTTAACTTATTATGTACCACATCAGCTAAAGTATTACCTTACTGTGCTGCTTATGCAAAATAGTAACACTTCTGCTAATGTGATTCCCCTTCATTTAAAATATGTAGCTGCTTTTGATTAGCTGTTTTGCACTAATCTTTATAGTTTTTAATTGTTTTCAAAGTGTAATGGCCAAAGAACATTGTCTCTACTATACAGTATTCTACAGCTCCTGTCCTGTTGACATTGCACTACGAAACATTTTTTGAATCTGCAGCATTAGTTACAGGGCTACTGCTGTGAGTGTTTGACTTGAAGATGTAGTGGAAATTGGAAAGTGGGTGTGAAAGTTGTCTAATTACCATAACAAAACATTGACTAAAAAATGCCTGTGACTAATGAGCAGATGGGGTGGGGGGCTTGCACTGAATACCAGTCAGTCACCTTTTCCTCCTCAACAGACACTGTCACATGATTGCTGCATTTTAAGTAAGCTACTGAGGAAGGGCCCTTCAATGACTCTAACCCTGACTGCAAATTGATGGGAGTGGGGGGTGTTGTATTGCATACCAGCCAGCCAGCTTCCCATCCTCCAGTAAACATACAGTATACTGTATATCTCACACTCATACAGGACCCCCTTCTGCCAAATGGCGAAGTACTCCACACCCTTCTTTTACTTGGAGGTGTAAAGAAACTCCATATCTTCTGCATATATGTCCCTCCCAAAAACTCCAATCTGGGTCTCTTAGAACTCATGGACAACCTACTATCTGGGACAGGCAAAAACAACATTATCTGCCTTGGTGATTTCAACCAAGACTGGTCAGAGAATAACTCAGCCCACCTATCTTCTATCACTAGTAAGGCCAACCTCTCTCAGCTCATTCAGGAACCCACGAGAGTCTCCCGGGGGGGGGTGCCTGCCACCCTACTCGATTGGATCCTCACAAACAGGATGGATTATGTGAACACGGCAGGTATTCTCCCAGACACCATAAGTGACCACTATCCTACTTACTGTATTTGGGACACCGCCACCCCCTCGTTTTCTTATAAAGTCTTTTCCTTCCCTGACATATCCCACCTATGGGTGGACGCTTTCATAACTGACCTTGGCTCTGTTGACTGGTCTCCTATATACTTAATTGAAGACATAAACCAGGCCACTGACTATTTCAACTCCGTCCTTCTCTCATATCAAAACCTTCACATCCCCACCTCTACTTGCAGGGTGGCAGGGAAGGCGACCAAGTGGCTCAAGCGCCCCCTTCTTCAAATGCTGAAACATAGGGACAAACTTTGGGCTGCGTGGAAGAGCTCTGGTCCGCAATCTGACTTTGAAGCATACAGGGCTTCTTGGAACAACTCCAAAAAACACATTCGCCTGGCTAAAAGCACCTACTTCAGGAACCTTCTAAAGTCCTCTGTAGACAACCCTAAAACTTACTGGGCACAAATCAAGGAAATTCTTGGTAATAATAAGCCTCAGACTCCTACTGACATGAATATACAGGGCACTCACTGTAATAACCCCCTTACTGTTTCCGATGCTTTCAATTCCACTTCTCCTCACTTCCATAGCGCCTCTGATGTAATCAAGGTGAAAATCGCTCCCTCAACTTCAAGCCCCCTCATCCCTTCTTTGTGCTTTCTCCGACCATGTACCATGAAGTACGTAAACTTCTTAATTCCATACCAGCCCGGGGGAGGGCCCTGGCCCTGATGGCATCCATCCGGGCATTCTCCGACAGTTTGTTCCTTGGCTTCCCAAGCCGGTCACCAGACTTTTTAATCTATCTATCAAGACCTCATCCATCCCATCAGCCTGGAAAATGTCCAGAACCATCCCTATTCAAAAAAAGGGAGACATCAAACAAATGACCAACTACCGTCCCATTTCTCTCCTGCCTACTCTTAGTAAGGTTCTTGAGAAACTTGTTCATCGTCAACTCTCAGACCACCTCGGCAAGTTCAATCTCCTCACCCACTGCCAGCATGGGTTTAAGCCTGGACACAGCACTACCACAGCTCTAACCCAACTTACCAGTGACATAAAAAACAACATGGATATCGGTCTACTCACCGGCGCCGTTTTCATTGACCTGTCCAAAGCTTTTGACATGGTTCATCACCAACTCTTGCTGTCTAAGCTCCAAGCCATGGGTGCCTCTGACCCCACCCTTTCTTGGTTCCAAAGCTACCTTAACAATCGCTCCCAAGCCGTAGCCTTTCACAAGGCTATATCCTCCCCCAGACTGATCACCCGTGGTGTCCCTCAGGGATCCATCCTTGGCCCTCTACTCTTCTCCCTTTACCTAAATGACATTCCCCCACTCCTCCTGTCAAAGCCACATTCTCAAGTATGCTGATGACCTGGTTCTCTACTCGGGCTCCAACTCGATTGCAAACATCAACCTCTCACTCTCAAATGACCTTTGGGTCCTTCAGCAATGGCTTCAGAACAACCACCAACATCTGAACCTGGACAAAACGTGTGCCATGCTGTTTGGCTGTACAAAAAAATTCCCCCCATGGCCCCAAAGCTTCTGATTCAGTGCCCGGATGGCTCTTCAGTCACCAATACGTCCTCCTTCAAATACCTGGGGGTCACTCTTGATCCCTCCCTCAACTTTGCTACACATATCAACACAGTCTGCCATGTTGCTAATGCGAAAATTGGTGGGGCCTATCGGGTGCGACACTCCCTCACCCCTTCTGCTAGACTATCCATAGCAAGGGGGGTGCTTCTCCCGCAGCTCCAATATGGTCTTCCTCTTCTTTACTCAGCTAACTCCAGCATTCTCAGGAGATGGGACACTTCTTATAATAATATCTGCAGATTCACCTTATCCACCCCTCGCCACACTCATCACTGCCACCTTTACTCTGGGTTAAACTGGCTGCCACCCAAGGAGCTCCAGGCCCTCTCTCTGGGTTGCTTTATAGACTCCCAAACTAGACCCCCTAGACTGGACTCCCTGGCCCTCCTGCTTACCCCCGCATCTCAAATTTGCTCACTTAGATCCTCCTCCTCACCCCTGCTAACATGTAGACCTTGCACCACAAAAATGGGCGAACAGGCTTTCTCATACTTCGCGCCTCGGTTCTGGAACTCTCTCCCACTTCAGATCAAAACTGCCTCTTCCCACCGGGTTTTCAAAAACTCGTTGTTCTCTCACCTCATCACACTTGGTCACTGCCGTTGCTCATAACATAGCCACTGACCACCGGCCTGTGGCCCAGACCCCCTTCAGTTGTTGCAACATTAAAGCTTTGTTATGAGTATCCTGGAGTACTAAATTGTTGTCATGCCACTATGTATACTGGTTATATTTTGCCTGCAGCCTATTGTTCACTTTAATGTCATTACGTCATGATGTATCACTTTAACTTGTGGCACTTTTGTCTTGTACTCGACTTGATTGTACCTGAAAATGTTATAGTTCTGCTTGAATTCAATCTTTTTTCTGTATTGTCAGCATGTCGTTATGTTACCACTGTAATTTGTGACTCCTTTGTCTTGTACTCTCCTGAGTCATGCTTGAAAGTAGGCAGGATTGTTGCCTAATGCACTTACCCAGTTACCAAAAGCTAATAAATAAATAAAAAGATATATACGCATATGTACTCTGCTAGGGAGGGAGAGATGATTTCACATTAAAAAAAGTCTAATTGCAGAACTAGAAATACTGTAGATGGTGGTAGGATGACAGGTAAGGAGTAACTGAGAGCATTCTAAAGAATATGTCTTGAGTAATATACACACTGAACAGACATAGTATATGGTAAGCTTTTCTGTGAGGTGCTGAAACAGAAAGGAGACCAGAATAGTCATTTGGCACAGTATAAAACTTGGCTGGATAGTGCAATGCAGGCTGCACCGCTACAAGATATTAACTTACAGTACTTCAATGTTGTCACATTTCCTTTAGTGCAACAACTTGCAAAGTATTATTTCAGATCCCAGCTGAGTCTCTGAATTTAAACTGAGAAAAACAAGGACACACCTTGCAAGTCTTACACTTACAACCAAGCTAAACATTTGAGTTAAGACACTAATGAAATGCTATATAAAAAAAAAAGTACTGCAGGTGATGTCTTAGAGATGTGCAGCCTACAATGTGCTAGTTTTCCAACCAAATTGCATACTGTGCTTATGGCTGTTATGTTGTTTGCTTGTTTTAAATATGTGGAGCTCTCACAATACAGTTAAAACCCCATGCACTGCATGGTAAAACCACTATAACATCTGCTGACCTTACTGGTGTGCATACTTAATGCATTTTATTTTTGAGCTGGGATGTGGGTGTTTGGATGCATTGGGGGGGCGGCATATGGGACAAGTGCAATATACATAATAAAACCATGTTTCTTCAAATGCTTCAAACACCACATTGGGACCTACAGCAGCACTGAGACTAGTACCGGGAGGTTCTCCTACACCGACTTGGAGACCAGGAGGATTTCTGTGTATAAAAAAAAAGTTGCTTGCAAAAGCAGCCTTAAATTGCCCTATGCCCTTTAGAAAATCAGCCCCCACAACTTTTGCCCACATCCAGCACCCATGCTTTGTGCAGTTAGACATTTAGATATACTGTATGTCAGCTAAATAATGACACAGCAAGCCTTGTAACTGCTGAAACACCGACGAGCTTGATAACTTGCTCAACAACTGGAAAACACAGATAAAATTGAGACAGTGCTTCCACATAAGCTTTACAGCTGTGTTTGATGTTGTGAACATTCTGCTTTTGGGATTCTTCCATAGACTAATAAACAAATGTGATAAAAATGTAAATGCTAAACAGAATTGTTTGGGCCATGAGGTGGATATTCGTTTTTTTTGGCAGCTGAATATGGGATTTTTTTATAACTTAAAAAATCATAAATATATGGTACAGCGGGCAGTGATGGATGAGCAAATTAATTAGCTGTCATACAAGAATCTGGATGTCAATTCTGCATTACATTTCTGGGCTTAACTTATTTTTATACACACATTCTTTTTGTGGTACTGGACTCTGTGTTCTGCCACAATGGAGACATGGAGTGTGCATGAAGGATGTGATAACAAACAGTTGACATCATTTTTTGATTCATTACTTTATTTTTAATAGAAAATAAATAATAAAAAATGAACCAGAAATCATAAGCAGACAAAAAAGAAATGTTGATCATCACAAGACCTTCTGACCATGGTTTATATGTAGGGCACATTTTAAAATGCTGGTTACTTTGCTGTTGTCAGTTGTCAAACTGATTGTGGGAGCACAGTGAGAAAGATAATGAAGAAAACAGTTTTGTTTTGCACATTGGAGAGTGGGGAGTGCTTGTCTACCAGGGAAAATTTTATTAATACTGTTTCTTGTGGGCTTCGGGGGGTGCTAGGCTACCAGGAAAAGTTGTTTCATGTAATTTCACACTGTACTTGGAACAGCATCAGGGATCAGAGATGCTTGACAACCAAGAAACCTTTTTTTGGGGGGAGAGGCAGCTGTTAACTAGGCTTTGGGGTTTGCTGCTGCAGTGGAATTCTGACCATGGGTCTGCACATAGTAGATACAGTAGGTCAGTAAAACATATCAAGTCACTGAGCAAAAGTGCGTTCACCATTCATCTGATTGGTGTCTGGCATGATACTTTGGGCAGTTCTATCTGTGACTCCATGAAATCCACCTAACCAACTGTAGTTGTAACCTACATTTCTCACACCTCACAATGGTTAGAATGTGAATGTTATGTATAATTGTCTTACTTTTCCAACTGCCTGTACTCCTAAGTTGTGATGCATATACTGGTACAATACATTTGGCAGCTTCTATATCTGCAGGACAAGAGTGACACATGGCACTTCTCAATGTGCCCCCCCAAAACAGTGAAACATGTGTAGTAGCTGCGGTCTTGTGTTCTATGGTCAAAGTTCTTTTATATGCCACATGCATGATTTGTCATGGCAGACATCAAGGACTCTGTCTGATGGAGTGTCCAGTTGTCCAATCCTCCATGTCTACACACTGAACTACCAGCTAAGGTCCCACTTCATTGCTTAAACATGCCATCATGCACATGTCCAAGTTCATGTCTGCAGCTTCCTAAAGTGCCGTTATGCATGTTGCTGCCACAACTGCCTCACTCGTCTTTTTCTTAACCCCCATTCCTACATTTCCCCACTCATGCAGTACTTCTTGCACATACATTTCTGCTCATTCCAAATGTGCAATGACATCAATATGGAGATGTGTACCTCAGACAGACACATGCTTTGAAGACAGCACATATCTGTACATTAACAGCATCATACAACTCCTGGGTTTTCCCATCAATTATGTGCAATGATTGGACTACCTATTTAAGCCCCCTCCATATGTTACAGTTGTGTTTTTCAAGTTTAGTGTAATCCGGGAGTGCATAGTGTGTCCGTGGTGCTGCAGAACCCACATTTCATTGTCTCTCTGCCCCTTCCCCACCTACCCCATTTTAACCTCTTGCACCCCATCCTGACTCTCTGCAGCTACTTCTTAGAATTGAAGAAAGAAGCATGTTGTTCAAATGTGGAGCCGATCATCATCATTGCCCAGCAAGATGTCACACATTGGAATCAGATCTCCACCATACATATAATAAGCATGGTATTGTTCTCATACTATATAAGCTTTCCTCTGGAATAAATAAAAGTTATGCCATCCAGGGAAAGGTGTGCAGCCTGTTTGGATAGAACCTCAGCCAACACTCATCCCAAAATGAGCCCCAACAATCAGAAAGTACCTCAAAGTTTATTTCCATATTGGTCTCATAAAAAAATCACACCCTAGTGGTGTATTGCAGTTGTGTCTGTCATCCCCTCCCTCCACCCATGGCCACTGTAAAGCTCAACCCCAATTTGCAATTAGTGTCTGCGCAAGGATCAGTACACTTGGAAGTGGACATCCAGTGCAGGCAGTCAGGATCGGTATCTTGGCAAGATCATAATATTAGCCTGTGCTCACACAGCAGGTACTTGGTTAATTGCCATGATGACTGTCAGAGTAGTGTGACTGTACATAAGAATTGATTTGTGCCCAAGGACACTGGCATACTCACCCCTTCTCTAATTCATGCCTCACAATGCAGATTACAGCAAGGTAATGGGCAATGGAGTTGGGGAGGCAGAAGTGAAGAATACAGACATGGGCATTGGGGACTGGGGCAGGGGGGTAAACCAGACAGAAAACAAGTGACCCAACCTTTGGTCTAAAATAAGACCCATTGGACACAGCTGGAATAGTTTGTATGGCAAGCCAAATAAGAGTGAACGCACAGAACAAACACAACAAAGGGGACATCAGCATCTCAGCTGAGTGACTTTTACTCTTCACCAGACTACATCACTCTGACAGCCAACATGCATCTTAGATCAGCGTGTCAGTTGGAGCATGTGTTTGTCTCAGTGTTGTTATGGTGAGGTGGCTTCGCCATTTTACAGCATGGGAAAACAGTGGATAAGCTCATTACAGGGTGCTGGAAAACTGAAAGGTGCATGTAAATGGCAGGGCTTATATCAACATTATCAGGAGGTGCATGCCCAGCTAGCTTTCACTTGCATCCAGGACACATACTGTAGGTGATACATCATGGGCAAGATGCACAGTAATGAAGACAAGTTTACTGTAACTGACATGGATATTATTTATGTTCCTTGCTAATGGTCCATTCTTGACAATGAATCTAGGGTCTGCCATCTGGACAAAGTCTTCCTCTTTGGACTGTTGATGCACTGTCTGCTCTAGGAGATAGTAGTCCCGCCATAAGCAAGAACTGCTCCCACAGAACTCAGAGCTAGTTATTCTTGAGGAGACCAAAAACATTGGGGGTGGAGCAGACAATTAAATAAATCAATAAATGTAGTAAATCGGAGCAATCAAGCACACTAATCAAGCAAATAAAGAGACACAAACACACTTCGTAATGGAATATATCTTTATTATCAATTTCAAGAGTAGAGCATAAACAGCCTTGCAGATGATCTTTTAAAAAGATGCTTGTGTATAGCATGACTGTAGACTCTGGGGACACCTACTGGGAAAAATTTAAAAACAGGTAAAATGGAGCCAGGAACAGCGCCACCTGGTGCATAACAACAGATGGTGAGGGGGTTTAATTACTTAAGGGCTTACCGCATAGGCACACCACACTACTGAACTGCTGAATTAAGGTGGCACCACTTGGTAATTAAGGTGGTACCACTCGGCATAATGCTTGGTACACCATGTCTGACGAGGCATAACGAGGTACCGAGCAACTTCTCTATAACAACCACTGTACCTAACTTGTTCTTGCTGGGAAGAGAAAGGGGAGTATGTTTTTACTCATGGCAACCCCTGGTTTGGTATAAATGTGGATCCATGACCCACCTCTCCAGCATCTGTGATAGACCAAGATGCGATAATTGTGGAGAGGTGGGACATATAGCCATGCACTATACAAATTTGACAAAGTGTGATCTCTGTGAGGAGACAGGGCATATTTTCCCTGACTGTTCTTGGGCTGCAAAAAACAAGGCTTTGGTAACTAGCCCCAAGCTCCTGATCCAAAGGACTCAGGAAGAGGTCCTAAATCCAGTAAAGCAAGATTTGAATAAACCCAAAGAAAACATTACATCAGTAAGTACAATAGCTGTAAGAACCCCATCCACACCCAAACATGTAGGAAAGAAGCCCAAAGAAATAGGGGAAAGGAACAAACAAAAAGAAGGTCAAAAGAGATTGGCAGACAAGGGTGAAACTATTATTCCCATCATCAAACTGGTTCCCAGGGGAGGGGTTATCTACCTGTATGCTACACAGATGTCCCTGAGGGGAAACAGAGATTAAAATTGCTCCTATTGTAGGGAGGATAGTAGAGTCTCCCTTGCAGAAAAGAGTGATTAGGAATTCTAAACCCCCACTCTACTTACCACCAGAACCCCTAACTTTGAGGTGATTAAATCCCTTCTCTGTTCTGGATACCAGATATATTGACTCTGATACGGAAATAGTAGAAATAAACAATTCTATTTCACAGGAGCAGGGGGAAAGGGGGATGCTATTGAGTAAAATGGAAGAAAAATGAAAAAGAGGGAAAAGGGCCCTTAAAATAAATTATTTTTCATGCAGTTATTGGTTATAGGGTCCTGCAATTGCCGCAGTTTATTGAATCGAGAGAAAATGTTTTTTTTCTTTTCAATATTTGTCAGATTCTACTATTAACACTGTTTTTTTGCAGGAAAAATGGTATACACGGCAGACCAGCTTAGAAGTTTCCAGGCAGAATGGAGGAGGGGAGCATCTTATTGGTCTTTTGGGCCAGATAGAGCTGATGGCATAGGGATAGTTTTTAAATCTTATTACTTTAAATTATTGAAATTTATAGACCTAATATCTGGTAGATTATTTATTTTAGATGGTTACTGAGGTCAGACACCAGTCAGAGTAATAAATGTGTATGGGCCTCAGACAAAGGCACATGGAGTGGCCTTGATAGCCTAATTACAACCATATCTATGTACATCTTCTTTTGTAACAGTAGGGGGTGATTTTAACTGTGATTTACCAGCAGTAAAAGCAAAAAGTAGATAATAAAACGTATTGTGACTCTCATGCTTTAAGAAAATGTGTCACATTAGGTAGTTTGATAGATTGTGCACAATATCAGTCACAGGGACCTTCATATACATACCAGATAGGGGCAATTTTCTTCAACCATGGACCATAAATTTGTGTCCCAAAATATGCCTCACCCTACCCTCCAAATTTTACCACTTGAATTTTCAGACCACTTATTTTTAAAAGCTACATTTAACTTCAATCCAGGTACACCTAGATGCCATTAAAGATGGAGACTGAACACCTCAACGTTGTTGGATAAAGAAGTTAAGGATAAATTGGTCCAGTTGATTTGGGCTAGGGTATCAGTGAGTGATCTTTATGAAGATGTGGGAGAATGGTAGATGGATGTGAAGCAGGACTTCAAGATATGGTTTCAGAGTTGGAGGAAAGCATATGAAAAACAGAATTTTTTTCAGTATTTAAAACTCAGAGCACGTTTACAATATTTGTTTTCAGCTGCAGCTACATCAAAATGAAACTATGAAACACAGATAGCATAAGTAAAAGAGGAAATGAGGACCTACAATATGATAGGGCAAAAACACTAATAGCTGAAATACAGTATAGAATACAAAAAAATCCTATAAATGACCCATATGAGGTGTGCAAAACACAGAAAGCGAGGATGGATTTGACATAATTATTAAATGAACAGGACAAGGTAGTAAACTCAGAGAAAGACTTATTTAGGCTTGTAAAACAATTTTTAGATTCCCATAGAATGGTTAGGATACCTACAACTAAGGATGAATTAGCACAAGAGGATACAACTAAATTAAATTCCCGCTTTTAAATAACAGAAATCGAGACAGTTATCAAAACTCTCAAAAATGGGGCATCATCAGGGTCGGATGGCCTCCCCTATGAATTTTATAAAGCATTTCCAAAGGACCAAACCCACAACCACAAAGATCTGGTTTCCTCCAAAGTTTTAAATTTAGCACTCAGTGGCAGCATCAAGAAGAAAAGCAAGGGTACTGGATTTAACATCTCACACTAAACTGCAATTGACCCTAGCTGTGCTTAATTGAAGTGTTAATTGCAAGCTATTGTCCAGAAGCAGCAAAAGGGGTGGGGCAGAGCAGGGTTACCTGAGAAGGTTTGATAATGGGCTGTCAGCAGGATCTGAAAGCTAAAAAAAGATATTCACTTAAACGGACTACTAGTCACTTAACAGAGCATTTTTGCATTACATTACACAACTTTTTCTCATCTAACTGCTTCTGCTTTAACCCTTTTTAACCATCCTCCTAAACATCTGCTGCTCTCCATGACTCACATGCTGTATTAAACTTTCCTCCCCTGAGTTGCTTCTCAGCATGCTCTCTTCACCCTTCACTGATTATCCCCTCACTCTTACCCCATCCTTCTTTCACTACCAACTTGCCCCTGCTTAGTTTTGACCTCTGGTAGGGTTCTCAGCATCCTGGAGGGGTCCAGCATTGGGCAAGCCTCCTCCTTCCTCTTCCCCTCTCCTTTCTACCTAATGTGTCCTCACCTAAATCTGCTCTCTGTTGGGCTTCTTAGCACCCTGGTGATGTCTAGTCTCAGGTAGGTTTCTTCCCGCTCTCTTTTTTTTTCTTTCCTCTTCTATCTCTCCCCCCATTTCCATCTGCCTAACTTGTCCTCCTAATTCTATCCCCTGGCAGGGTTTGCTGCATCCTGAAGGGGTCCATGACTGAGCTATTATTTTTCCTTCACTCCCCCTCTAACCTTTCTACCCAACTAGTTCCTCAGCTGCTTCTGCACTCTGGTAGGGTTCTCGGCATCTTGGAGTAGCCTAGTCTTAGGCAAGCTTCTTCTTTCCCTCCTCTTCCCTTCTTTCCCTTCATCCTTTTTTTCTGTCTTCCCAACATGTCCTCACCTAGTTCTGCCCCCTGGTAGAGTTCTCAGCATCCTGGAGGGGTTCTAGCACTGAAAAATGACTCTTCCTTCCCTTACCGTTCCCCTCCATCCTTTCTACCTAACTCATCCTCCCCTGACTCTGCTCTCTGGCAGGGTTCTCAGCATTCTGAACAGGGCTAGTTTTAGGCAAGTTTCTTTCACCCCCTCCTCCTTTCCTTTACCATCCCCTCTACTATCTCTACCCAACTTGTCTATGCCTACTCTTGCCCCTTATTCTAAGTCCTCACCTCATTCCATCACTGGCAGTGATCTCTGCACTCTAAAAAGGCCAATTCCAGGTATGATTCATCCTTTTCTAAGCTATCCCTTAGCCCACCTCCATCCTGCCCCCACCCCCCCTGCACTTAAACAAAAGAATTACTTCACTTGAGCTAATAACTTGTACTTTTCATTCTGTCTGAGGTGTTCCCAGATTGCACTAGCCCTCTGTTAACTTGCCTCTCACAGTTGAATTTTTGCTCACTTTGCTCTGATAATGTCCCCCCCATCATTATCCTCTTCTTCCCCCAGCTGTTTTTTCCTGTCTATCCCTCTATACTCCCTGATGTCCCCTCACTGCAACTCATTCATTCAATAACTGCTACATTATCTGCCCCTTAACTGTGATCCATTCCTGTAAGCATTTGGCTCCAAGGTTACATTAAATTTCTGTACTATGTTAATCAGATATGCCACTTGTAATTAAATGTGTGTATTCCACAGGTATGATATATTTAACTGTATGCTATGTCACAAATGTGATTGTATGATTATTTATGCTATTTTGTAACTGCATGTCTTGTTACAGATGTAATTGAATGTTTATTTTCTCAGATATGTTAAATGCTAAACTGTATGTCTAATTCTTCTTCCAATTGTACCCCCATCCCCAAGGGGTGCACCAGGAAGCAAGCAGCTTGTTGTTCAGTGTGCCTTCCTGGTGAAACATTTCAATAAATAAATCAATAAAAAATTAAACAGATAACAAAGGAATTGAGACTTCATACTTTTATTCACTTATCAGGTATTTATTAAGTGGGGTTGACTGTACTTGTAAACAAATGAGCAGTTTGTACAGTTTTACCCTCAACAAGTACAGAGATAAAAAAGAAATACTGGTAGAACTCCTGGGTGAGACTAGCACCATACCACTGCAATATGTTATACAGAGCAAAAAGTCTGAGATTAAATGGAGACTGAAAAAAATGACAAGAGGATCAGTATCAGTTTTCTTCCAAGCTGAAAGCTTGACATATAAGCTTGGCTTGAACTAAAACCTAGGGGTTAGAGTAATGAGCCGTGAATGAGCTTAGTGAATCCAGCAGACCTAGATTTGATTTCCACAACCTGCACTTGCATGCTATGTGACTCTAAGCAAGTCACTTAACCTCCTCAGCGTCCCTGGGTCACCCTTGAAAACAGGCGCTTGTGCCTAGTGGGCCTTATCTGGTTACCAAAAGAATAAATAAATAAAACTATTTCCACTTGAACCAGCACTCATATATGCGAAGCTCAGCAAAGCAATACACTAAACTGCAAATGTTCTTTTTTTTGTGATTTGACTATCCAAACCTTATTTAATAATAATAATACAAAAAAAATGGCTAAATGACTGGCACACTGTTATATATTGAACCGTTTGAAAATAGTATCAGATTCTGCTTTTGTGTCCCAGCAGTTCATTATGTGCGTAAAATGTGTCAGAAACAATCTGGAGAAAATCAATGGGGTAAACTGGAACTCAGGCTGGTGGGGTTTCTTTCCTCCCTCCACTCAAGTTTATTGAGCTAAACACTGTGCCATAAATGAATGTCTCTGTAAGAAAGTTAACAGGTACTGGGATCTGGGATGGAGGACAGAAAACCATTTACTGACTGTAAGTAGTAGGTTAGAGAAGCTGGGGGTGTACCTCCCATTTTGCTTATATACCAAGCTGGGTGTCACTACAACTGGGAAGCTGAAAAGAGTCTTATCAAAATACAAGTCCATAGAGCAGACCTGGGAGGCATGTTTGCAGCCCTCAGATGCAGCACAATTTAGACACTAGCAACCCCAAAGAAATAAACAAAGGAAGCAGCTAAGTCTGTTTCACTCTGACTAGAGCTGGTTTTCAGTGGGGGCCATGTTTGTACTGAATCTTTTTGCCCAGAACATCTGTAATACACCATGTAGAATATTTCATTTGCTGGGCAACTCAGAAACTGATTTATAAATATGATTTTGATTAATCTCTTTATGTCTTAGCCTTGAACTGATCTTAACACAAGAATGCAGCAGATGTGACGCTATTTGTTACCGCCCTTTTTTTTTCTGTTACATCAAATACAGAGATGAAAAGTGTCAAGATCTTCCTAGGTAAGTTCTAATATACAGAATTGGGGATGGATGATGATCTGTTATACTTAATGATATGCAGCCAATGCAACCTTATTCAAAATGATACAGCTGACATCCCAGGCAGAAAAACAAATCATTATCATTTTCGTAATCTTTCTGTGCATAAGTTGATAACAAGTGCATGGGAGCCCCAATACTATCTATTGAAGTACAAATGAAATTGTTAATTATGTTAATGCTTCCCTTGCCCAGTGTTGTAATGTCTCAAGCATGGCTGCCTTTTCTGTGCCGGCCTCCAGGACTTTCCTAAAAATGAAACGTTTTTGTCTCAGTGAATGCTTCACAGTGAGACATACTCCAAGCAAACAATACAGCCATAACGTATGGTAAAAAATGCAGTTTCTATTTTCAGCACCAGGTCTCCTTTAAGAGATTAAGCAAGCAGTCTGTTTCTAACTAGAAGGTTTGTGAAGTTGTGCTATGGAGAGATGCTGTCAGTTTCATTCAGCAATGCAGCAACTGCATCTCTCTGTCTATACTGTATCATATTTTCAGAATCAGAATAGCTTCTTGAAGATGCTGGCATTATTCAGCAAAACAATACAGGACTTAGACCAACTCAAAATAGACACCATTAAAAAAACAATCAAATGACACTCACTGTGAAAACATTTCCAAATTTCCAAACCAGAATTTAAACTGTGTTATAAAGTGCACCATGCCAAACAAATCTTGACATGAGGAGAATGTATTGGTAATGTAACATAAGGCCATTCTAGGAGAAGTGGATGGGGAAAAAAATCAATAAATTTTTATGTTTGCTTGCATGCATGTACAAGAAACAGAATGCTATCTTCCGAGTTTTTGGAGGTGTGGCACCTGTCTTCCAGTTCAGTCACTGTGTTTGCAGGCACGGCTGCAGTTCTCCAATGAACGCTGAAGCTGTCTATGACAGCAGTTGAAAATGCAGTGGCTGTACAGTTGAAAGGGGGAGCTACTCTTCAGTGTGCAGTGATAAGATATCGCGTGCTCATGCGCGCTCCCCCCCCACACACACATGCATGCATACTGCGTTCTCATGCTTCCCCCTCACACACACACGTTGTATAGCTGATGGGGGTGCCCAATTCCCCATCAGCTGTGCTGCGCTCCCCCCAACAGAGTTCTAGATGCCATGCTGGGAGCCCACTCCAGCATGGCAACAGATTGTATGGTGGACGGGGGTGCCCTGTCCCCCATTGGCTCCACTGTCCCCCCCAAGAGACTACAGGGTGCCACTCTGGGAGCCCACCTCAGCATGGCAACAGATTGTATGACCAACAGGGGTGCCCAATTCGCTGTCAGCTCCATGGCCCACCCCAAACAGCCTTCCAGCTGCCACGCTGGGAGCCCAACCCAGAGTGGCACAAGTCCAGCATTGTCTAATTTAAAAAAAAAAAAAAACCTGAAAGAAAAAAAAACTTCTCTCAGTGACTATCCTGAGCCATTCTCCTCCCACCCATGCCCACTCTCTGTGCACCCTGCCTCCCCACACCCCCTCCTCACCCCATACTTACCTCCAGAGCTCGACCCAATGATCTTCAATGGACCAGGAACATGTCTGCACTCTTCAAAGCCGACCGTAAACTGAAGAAATGCCGGTAATCTGTATAATGTAATAAATAGGGTTTTTTCAACTTTAGTGCATATCTCAGGCATTTTGGGGAATTTTTTCACCAAATTTTCAACATGGGATTTTTGGGACCCCATCTTATGAATTCTGTCACTGTCATGGTGTTAATTAACACCAAAAGGTGATTTCACGGTCACTGCACGGAACCACATTTTGGGACTGATTTATGAAATGACAATGTCACAGTTCATGAGGTAGGCCCCCAAAAACCCTGTGTTGAAAATTAGGTGAAACAATTCCCAAAAAAGTCTGTTTTATGAGCATGCATTGCGCTGTTCCTATGTACACTCGTAAGTTCACAAATTTTCAATATGTTCACTCCAGATTTTCAACATTGGCATTTTACCATACCTCCGTATGAGCAGTACAGCTGTCATTTCTCATATCTGACCCAAAATGTGTTTCCACACATGTAGCGCACAATGGCGCAGTCGTGTGCAAAATCAATGTTCAGGACAGAGTAAGAAAATCACAGTGACACTGTTCATAAGCAGAGGTGTTAAAATAGCTATGTTTAAAATTTGGTGAAAAAATTCCAAAAATTACTGTTTTACGAGCATGCAATGCGCTGTTCCTACGCACGCTCATAAGTTTGCAAATTTTCAATATTTTCACTCCAGATTTTCAACATTGCCATTTTACCACACCTCCTTATGAGCAGTACAGCTGTCATTTTTCATATCTCAGCCAAAACATGTTTCTGCCCATGTAGTGTACAATTGCACAGTGTGCAAAATCAATGTTCGGGACAGTGTAAGAAAATCACAGTGACACTATTCATGAGCAGGGGTGTTAAAATGGCTATGTTAAAAATTTGGTGAAATACATCCATAAAATGACTGTGTTACGAGCGACCATTGTGCAGCTTCCACGCACCCTCGTAACTTCATGGATTTCTTATATTTTCAGTCCAGATTTTCACCACTAGCATTTTTCCGCACTTCCTTATGAACAGTACAGCTGTCATTTTTCACACCATGGCAGAAATGTGTTTTCGCACTTCCAGTGAAGAAATGCATGGTCACTGTGGGACATCACTGTTCTGGACTGATTAAGAAAATCACAGTGACACTGTTCACGAGGAGAGATTACAAAATCCCTGCGTTGACAATCTGCTGTAAAAAATCCCCAAACTAATTGCATTATGGGTGTGCATTGCACATTTTCTATGCATGCTCATGACTTCACCAGTTTTTTTAATATTTTCACTGCTGAATTTCAACATTGCCATTTTTTGCACCCCCTCATGAACAGTACAGCTGTCATTTTTCACACCCTGTTCGAAAGGTGTTTTCGCACCTGTGGTGCCAAATGGCGTAGTTGTTGTGTGAAATTAGCTTTTGGCTAACAAACTGATATTGCCACTGTTCATAAGGTGGAGGTCACAAAAAAAGCCATGTTGAAAATTTGAAGTGAAAATGCCAACCAACCATAATGCCCCAGCCTGTAGAGATTGAGTGATATCGGGGTGTGACTTGGGATTCTCGCCTGTAATACTCACACCATTCCACATCCTGCAGCCAGTGAGAGGCATCGAGATGTGCCTTGGATTCTTCAGTCCCAAAGTTCACCCCATTCACCTATTCAGGACCCATCTTACCATATTTCTTGATGGAATGGGGTGATCATAAGAGCCAAAGACCCCAAGGCACACTGTGACACTTGTCAGTGTCTGCAGGGTAGGGTGTGGTGAAATGGCATGGCCATTATGCCTGATGACCCGAAGGCACACCCCAATGCCTGTCAGTCTCTGCAGGGTGGTGGTGGAGTTGGCTTCAGTTTAATACTTCACTGCCATTCCTATTATGCAGCTCTCTAACTCCTACACTACCAATGCCAATGTCAGCAAGCAAACATTTGGCATTGACAAATGCTTGTTCTCATAGCAGAAATACCATACACTTTCATAGTTGTTACCCATAGCTTTGAAAAAAACAAAAACAAATCCTGCCTCGTTAACCCAGCCCACAAAGTGTCATGAGTTTATGACATAGGCATATCATTCAATACCAGAAGCTCTGGGTATGTGATTTGCAGCTGGTTAGTCTGACATAATACTGCCTGTTCACAATAAAACTGACCTGACTAGTGCTGCCATCCAGTGGGTCTCTGACTCAATTACTCAGTATCAGCAGTTGCCTGCCAGTCTCATACTTGGTGCAATGATCAACACATGAGTCAGTGGAGTCACAATGACCCACCCAGCTGCTCACAGCTTAACTGATTCTGAAGCCAACATGGTCACACTGCACATTTTCTCTGGCCAGCACTAGGCTCCCATCCCTCATTGTATCACGTTGCCACCCGCCACTTAAGTCCTGCCCAACCCTGCTGCCTGAACATTCTCCAATCTCTTTGGGCACCTGAGTACTGAAAAGTGCCAATTAAAAAAAAATGGTAGACACCAATGAATGCAGGGGTTCACTTCCTATGGGGGCAGAGGTACCACAGCAGGTCACAGAGGACATGCATGTGCCCAGGGGGTCACAGAACAACAACAACAAAAATTACATTGTGTTAAAAATAATTGGTGGGGCTGAGTCCACTTCAAAAAATATTACTGGAGCCCATGTCCCACAGACCTGTATAACCCGGTGCCTATGATTGTGACTTCTTAAAATCAGTTTGGCCTCCTCAGTCCCAGACTTCTGCTAACAATGCTCCAAACTCCAACCCCTGGTCTTAATCTCCCTGAGCTCACTGTCAAACCATAGGGATCTCGAGGTAGAAGACCAGGGTTGTATACACACTGGTGCAACAGAGTCAAGAGTCCAGACAACAGCCCTGTTATATGCCATCACTGTCTCTCCTGAACCTGCCCAACAAGCAACCATTATACCCAAGAGGCCCATTACCACCTGGAGTCCTGCTAGGGACTGCCCCCTTAAAGGGTGTTAGGAGACCATCTCCACAGGGTAGGACTGCTGGGAGGGACCCCAAATGTTTGTTCGATAGTTTATTGATTGGTCATAACCTTTACAAATTATAACTTTCTTAGACATAAAATGTTGGCAATATACATAAAAAGCTTTATAATCATAAAATCCACAAATACAATTTTCCAAAGCAGTTTTATCACGTCAAAACATACAATAAATAATTGTCAGTAACTTTTTCTTATGTTCTATATATTCATCTATCACAACTATTAAATCATTACCAGTCTTCTTAAGCCTTAGTAAAAGTTAGACAATATTAAACATTCATTAACTTTACAAATGAAAACTTTACCATGCAGTGATACAACTAAATGACCAGATCAATCTCAAGGTTACCTACCTTAAGATCAAATGAGAATATTAAGTTCAAGGCTTGACATTATCTGTGGGTCACAGTAAGAACAACTTGTGCAAGGCCCAGCAAATCCATCCTCTGGAAGAGGTCTCATCTTAAGTTAAAGCTGGGTTACTAATGTATAAGGCCCTACACCGGCTGTCCCTGAGTTACCTGAGTGATCTGCACCCATACATGCCTCCACACCACATCTGTTCCATTGAGGAGGGCCTCCTGGTCATTCCTAGGGCCAAATTGCAGTGTCAGTGGCTCAGTAGGTAGTACAGTCGCCTCTGAGGCCAGGAAATCAGAGGGGCTATGGGTTCAGTTCCCACATCTGGCACTTGAGTTAATGGGTACTTGACAGTTAGAAGCCTGTCACACTAACTTTAAACTGTCTGTTGGAAGCTGAGAAAGTTACTGCAAAGAACAAACTGCAACTCCATTTAGGACCTGGAAACCTGATTAAGGCATAATACTGAAGAGCACTTGGTAAGAAAGGGAGCTACGCTTTCTACAAAAAGTTTTATTTTTATATTTCCTTATTGTCATTAAGCAGAGAATTGCAGGATTTCATTAAAAGTGTAGTAATTTTGTAACCAGAGGGAGTGAGATACAACTGAATTTGCTTGAGTGCTGGGGTTGAGACCTAGGATTTGGAAGGATATTTTTATAACATTTTAAGTGTCCTGCTGGCTGAGGAGTGAGTTCATTTTTATCCCTGGACTCAGTAGAGTGGTTTGTGGTGGAGCCGTGGTCTAGTAAATTGTGGTGTTAGTTGTATTACTATAAAGGACAGTACTTACCAGGGTGGTGGAGCAGTTGTGTATTTGATTGTTTATAACAGTCACCAGTGGCTGTGACTACCCACCCACCCTTCCCCTCCCCACCCCCAGGCATGGCATCTCCTTTATACACACAGTTCTGACATCACTTCCTCAACAGGTCTTGGGCAGAACTGTCATATTCCTAATAACCCTGCAACGTACATAAAGAGTAGGTACACAAAACAAGTAATAATACATATATAATTACATATTGTATATAATAAGGGAGCGGGACATGTGGGGAGTGGTGGCTGTGGGGCAGCAGTATTCCGGGAGACATTCTGGAAACTGCATTGCTGTCCTATATGTAGGCAACTGTCAGCTCTGAGAGAGGAGGTTTCCCACCTCCAGGCTGAACTAGCAAGGACTAAGAGGCCTCCCTCTCCCAAAAGCACCACTGCCACAACCACTGAGTCAGAGGTTTCGGGCATGAGAGCAGTTGGACCACAGTGGGTTCGAGGAGGGTGCGGTGGTGGACAGAGGCAAAGCCCCCAATTGTACCTCTACACAAATCATATGCCATTCTGGCAGAGCAAGGTTCCTCTATGATGGCACCCTCAGTGGAGACCCAGAAGAATGCAGAGGACATCCACAAGGGAGACTCACAAAAGGGTGGCAAGGGACACCACAGGGGAAGGAAATGGCTACTGATAGGGGACTCAATTGTTAGGGGGGTAGAACTGGGGAAGGGAGAGCAGGAAGTAAAGTGTCTGCCTGGTGCCATGGCTTGGAGGGACAAGAAGCAAATCCTCACAATTGCAGAAGCAGCATCACAGGATAAAAAACTAGATATCATTGTCCACCTTGGGACAAATGACCTAGTGAGGCATGGGATCATTGCAGTGCAGAATGAATCTGTGGAGTTGGGGAGGAGCCTCAGACATGTAGCAAGCATAGTAACCTTCTCAGAGGTGCTACCAGTTCATGGCAGGAGTGAGGCTAGGGTACTGCATACCATGCAGTTTAATGAATGGTTGCAAAACTGGTGCAGAGCACAGGGCTTTGGCTTCATTGGGGACTGGGGGTCCACGTGGAGAGATAAAGGTCTATACTGGTATGATGGTCTGCATTTGTCCACAAAGAGGATCAAGCTCCTAGGTGACAGGTTTAAATGCTTCCTTGGCAAGCTTTTAAACTAGAGGTACTTATAAAAGGCAGGAAAAGTCAAGCCTCCCCCCACAAAACATGGCAGGTAGTAGGGTAAACACTGAGGTACAGAGCTCAACACTGGGCAGGATGGGGGTAAATGGTAAAATTGATAAGAGCAATAAGAACAGGGATGGGGGAAAAAAGTATAATGCCAACATTAAATGGAGGGCAATGACTACCAATGCCCGTAGTCTGGGAAACAAGCTTTCTGAGCTAGTAGCTTTGCTGGAAGATGAACAATTGGATATTGTGGCAGTCACAAAAACATGGTACACTGAGAACCATGACGGGATATCAACATACCAGTACTACAATCTACAGAAGGGACAGGGAAGGTAAAAGAGGAGGTGGAGTAGCTTATACATAAGGAAGGATCAAAGCTACAGAACTAAAAAGTAAAGGGGGAGGACAAGAGGCACTCTGGGTCACCTTGGAGATGGGGAATGGCATCACAATCCGCACAGGGGTTGTATACAGACTCCAGTCTCAAGGGGAGGAAATGGACAAGAAAATGATAGAGGAAATTCTCAAAATGGCTGAAAAAGGGGAGATACTGTTGATGGGGGACCTGAATATGCCAGATGTTAAGTGGAGGACATGTACTTCAGCCACATACAGAAGCAGAGTCATTCTTGATGCCCTGCAGGGGGCAGACCTTAGACAACTAGTGCTGGAACCCACTCGGGAGGGAGGGAGCAATACTAGACCTGGTACTGTCAAATGGAGCGAGGCTCACAAATTTAGAAGTCGGTAGACATCTGGGAACAAGCGACCACTGCACAGTGTGCTTCACAATGAGCACAACCATGGAGATAAGCCATACAAAAACAAGGATACTGGACTTTAGAAGGGCTGACTTTGGCAAAATGGGTGAACACCTGAAGAATGCACTAGCAAATGGTCAAATAGGAGGGGTGGAAGAACAATGGAGAATAATCAAAACTGCCATCATAGAGGCAACAAGTCTTTGTGTAAAACAAAAAAAGAAAACAAAGTGGAGTAAAAAAACACTGTGGTTCTCAAAAGAGGTGGTAGGGAAGGTTAAGGAGAAAAAGGTTGCATTCAAAAAGTATAAGGAATCACAGAAGGAGCATGACCGGGAACTGTATCAATTAAAGCAGAAAGAAGTAGGAAAAGCAGTCAGAATAGCAAAGGCATTAACCAGGGAAAAAATAGCCAACTCGGTCAAAAAGGGGGATAAAACCTTATATACAGGTACATTAGGGAGTATAGAAAGGTTAAGGGAGGGATAATGATGATTAATAAAGGAGAAGGGAGGTGGGCAGAGGGAGACAGTGAAAAGGCAGAGACACTGAATGAATACTTTTGCTCAGTATTCACCAAAGAAGATGAGGAGCAGTTACCTAAACCAGACAATAGAAGCACTCTGGGTAGGGGGGTTGACACCAGTCCATTCACAGAAGAAAGAGTACTGAAAGAATTCCTAAAACTCAAGGCGGACAAGCAATGGGGCCTGATGGGATTCACCCCAAATCCTAAAAGAACTAAGGGGACCTAGTGACACCACTGACCACACTTTTTAACAAATCATGGCAGGATGGGGTGGTACCTGAGGACTGGAGGGCAAGATGTGATTCCACTTTACAAAAGTGGGAGAAAGGCAGAAAAACGAGAAACTACAGCCTGTAAGTTTGACCTCAGTGGTAGGGAAAATGATGGAATCACTTCTGAAAGAAAGAATTGTTAGTACCTAGAGGCCAGCAGGGGCTGGGACCCAAAGCAGCATGGATTACAACAGGAAGGTCATGTCAGACTAATCTAATTGATTTCTTTGACTGGGTGACCAAAGTAATAGACCAGGGAGGGGCTATGGATATGGCCTACCTAGACTTTAGCAAGGCATTTGACACAGTCCCACACAAAAGATTAATAATCAAGTTAGCCACCTGGGAGTGGATCCCAGGATGGTAGCCTGGGTAGCAAACTGGCTGCACAACAGGACACAGAAGGTAATAGTGAATGGAAAACATTCCAAAGAAAGGGGGGTTACTAGTGGAGTACCTCAGGGCTCAGTACTGGGTCCAATCCTCTTTAACATCTTTATAAGTGACATTGCAGAGGTCTGGAGGAAGGTATGCCTCTTTGCAGATGACACAAAGATCTGTAACAGAGTTGATACACACAGAGGGGTAGAAAAGATGAGAAGGGACTTGCAAGGTTGGAGGAATGGTCAGACATATGCAACTTAGATTCAATGCAAAGAAGTGCAAAGTAATGCACCTGGAAACAAAACCCAGGAGAAAAGTACACAATAGCAGGGAGGTACTAACAACAACAACAAAATGTAAAGGGACCTGGGGTAGTCATATCAGATGACCTAAAGGTGGGTAAGCAATGTGAAAAGTCGGTAAGGAGAGTAAGGGGGATACTGGGATGCATAGGAAGGGGCATCACAAATAGAAAAAGGGAAGTGGTTATCCCTCTATACAGACAGTTGGTGAGACCCCATCTGGAGTACTGTGTGCAGTTTTGGAGACCTCATCTATGAAAGGACATAGACAGGATGGAAGCAATCCAGAAGATTGCAACTAAAATGATGCAGGGTCTACATCAGAAACCATTTGAGGAGAGACTGAGAGAGCTAAATATGTATACCCTTGATGAAAGGAGGGACGGGGGGACATGATAGAAATATTCAAGTACCTCAAGGGAATCAACAAATTCCAGGAGGGTAGCATCTTTCAAAAAAAGAGATGTGTAAGAACAAAGGGGCACAGTTTAAAGATAGAGGGGGGACGGCTCAGGGGTAATGTAAGGAAACTCTTTTTCACGGAGAGAGTGGTGGATACATGGAACAGCCTTCTTGAGGAGTTTGTTGGGTCTAAAACAGTGGAGGAATTCAAACATGCATGGGACAGACACAAGGCAATTATAGTGGGGGGTTGCAGGAAGCAGGCTGTTGGTTAACTAGAATCTGCAGCTAATCCAGTAGGTAGGAAAATGGTCTGACTGGGTGGGCCAAGTGGTCCTTATCTGCCATCAAAGTCTATGTTTCTATGTTTCTATGTAATATTGGGTTAATATCCCAGTACTGACACTGTAGTGCAGCATGAGAGGGGTGCTGCACTTCTGAGGTGCCGTCTTTCGGATGAGACGTTAAACCGAGGTCCCATCTGCCTAGAATGGTGGTAGTTCAGGTGGATGTTAAAGATCCCATGGCACTTATCGCAAAGAGTAGGGGAATTTCCCCGGTGTCCTGGCCAAATTTCCCTCATTCACTAAAAATACCACTAACAGCTTAATCTGGTTCAAGGTCAGTTGGCATTCATCTGTATCCCCCTTCCCTGGGTCATGCCTGAAAATAGGCAGGATTTGTCTAGTGCACCTACCCGGTCAACAAAAACAAAATAAAATAAAATAATAAATAATGATAAATTTAAAACTTTGGGGTAAACCAGACCTTTGAGGTTGTGGGTCAGGTCCTTTGGAATTCTCTTTTGAGTGCCCTGAGGGAGTCCTCCTCGGCGAAGGCCTTTAAAAGGGGTCTTAAGACCCATCTGATTGACAGGCTTGTGGGGATTGAGAGTCCCTTAGCGTTATCCATAGTAAGGTTTTCAGATAGTTGTTTGCATTTAGTTATATTTCTATTTGTATTTTAACATATCTGTGACTGATATTTAACGTTTGTTATTTGGGATTTATTTGTTTTATGATTTTTGCTTCTGCCACTGTGTGTTCTAACCTGAACCTCCACAAATTGTGCCACAAAGAAATAAAATCTACTACTGCTTAACTCACCACCCTGTGCAATACCTTTTGCAGATTTCCCAACCTACTTAAAACAGTGCAACCTGAACAGTGCCATCTAAACAGTATTGTTGGACCGTGTAGTGCCTGAATAGCAATATGGGTAGAATAGCATATAGCAACTACCGCTACCCCTGTATCTCTGTAGGTAGTGTAGAGGGAAGTACAAGTATGGAGAAAATATGCTAACTGGCTGCTTCTGTGGTGGAGCAGGTTGAGGCAGCAGCTCTGGCAGCAGAAAGCGAGAGACCAGGGTTCTGTTCCTGGTCTCTGAACAAACGTGAATACTTCCCTCCCCAGCCCAAAGTGTTTTTGTTTTTGTCTTCTGTGACAGAAAACTCCACTGACCAAGTTTCTCCTTTACCTCGTGATAGGCTTCCCCTCTAGAGTTGGTTATATAAATTCTGGGTAGTGCGGGGGGGGCAAGCCCACCCCACTAAAACAACAATGAATAGTGTGTTTTGTAGCACTGGTAGCAGTCATCAGTGTGGTGTCCAACCACTACCAGTGGCACTGTTTTGTGTTGGGGTGTTTCTATGTGCAGCTGTTCTTGAGAGCGCTTTTTATACTGCACTATTGTTCTAGGCACTGTTGTTCTTGGTGATCTTCAGACTTAGTGCTAAGATTTGTTTTGAGCTACCCCCTCCTTACCCATCATTGCTCCATATATAACAAACTCTAGCAAGAGCCACTATGGCTGTAAAACATTGGTATTGTGGGCATTGAGAAATGTGTACACTAGCAACTGTTGTATTAACCACTAAGCCACCTGACTGCACTTTCGAATTGTTGTGATACACATTGACTGATTAATACATACATACATACATACATATATGCATATATATTCCAGTGTAACATAGCAGTGCACTGTCCACACATATTTTTACAGATGAAAAAACAGACATCAAGGGACTATTTTCTTATTTTCAGGCTCTGAGGGACATGAGAAGGTGGGGATTGCCACTAGACACCTCATTTAAATCATCAATGTACATGCATAAGACTAAACCTGATCTAGATAGTGGGGGGATACATATTAGCAATGTTAGTACTAACTACTGAGCCACTTAACTGCACTTTCTAATTGTTGTGATACACACATCGACTAATACATATACACATATATGCATTTATAGCAAAACAAAATGGTAATATTAAATGCACACTGAAAATAGAAAATAGAGTTAAAAGTTGATGTTTTGGCTTTATGCAAATATATACCACATTAGTAGTGTATAAACTGGTTAAGTAAATCATGTTATTTTGGGAAAAATATTTATTTTCACATAGAACAACATTTATATAACTTAGAATACCATTTATGTAACTTAGAACATGTTATTTCCACTTAGAATCTGAAAATGGAATACAGAGAACAATGGGCCAGATAGGGAACTTACAATGGAAAGAAATGCAGTTTTAAAGCTAAAACAAGTTAAAACACCAGTAAATGCATTACAGATAGTGTGGTAAATATCAAACACATAATGGATTGCAGTGGAACACTACATTTATCTCCATACATGAGTAGTAGACCATTATAGCTAACTCATGGCTTTGACACTCATGAGTTATTGGTCTTACCACTCACTAGTGGAGATAAATGTGTTATTCCGCTGCAGTCCATTATGTATTCTCTATAGATTCCAACATAACATAGCTGTGCACTGTCTACACACATTTTAACAAATAAAAAAAAACATTGAGGGACAGTTTTTTCTTCTCAGGTTTCGAGGGACATCTTGATGGTATGAGGTTGCCACTGGACACCTCATTTAAATCAGCAATGACATGCATATGGTTGAAACTGATCTAGATCACAGGGGAATGTAGACTAGCAATTTGTACACTAACCACTGAGCCACCTAACTGTCTTTCTAATTATTGTGATACATACACATTGACAAATACATATATAGAAAAATAGGGGGCAGGGGGAATGAAAAGGGTAAAAAGAGCAAGGGTAAAAGCTTGAGGGTGGTATCTCTAAATACTAGGAGCTTAGGAAGTAAGATTCCAGAACTCCAGGCAATGATGATGGCTAGGAGGGTGGACATAGCTGCCATTACAGAGACCTGGGCAAACCAAAACCAGGACTGGGCACTAAATATCCCAGGGTATACCTTACATATAAAGGATAGAGTTGGGGGGAAAGGTGGAGGGGGGTAGTGGTCTACATAAAAGAGGGAATAGTATGCAGTCAGGAGGAAGGGGGAGGAGGGTAGGATACAGATCTTGTGGGTAAACATCCACAATGGTACTGGGGAAAAATGAGACCAGAAGTTGTATACCAGCCTCCTTCCAAGGCAGAGGACATAGACAATGAAATGGTGACAAATATCACTGAGCAATGTTGAAAGCGTAGGGTGCTGGCAGTGGTGATTGGTGTCTTCACTCTCCTGGTGGTGGACTAGAGCACAACTATAAATAAAGATGAATTGAATTGACCTCCACTAGCTCTAGACAACAGGTCCTAATGGATAGGTTCCAGGATGTGTTCCTCATGCAGAAGGTAAATAAAGCGACCAGGGAGGGTTGCATCCTGGACTTGATCTTATTGGATGTGGACCAGATACAAGATGTAACTGTCGAAGACCCTGGCAGGGAGTGGTCACAATACAATCTGGTTCACCCTGGACATGGGAAAGGTGGTGATTAGGAGCATAACCAGGGTAGTGGATTTCCGGAAGGATGATTTTTGCATTTTTTTATTTATTGTTTGCCTTTTTCTGTGAATATATATTATATGATTCTTGTTGTAAATATTGATTATTTTCCAATTCATAACACTGGTGCTGGGAAAATTGTGCACTGTCACTTCAAATGCTGCCTTTATAAGTCTGTAATGGACCCTAGTTGGTCTACCTATGAAAAAGCTAAGTGTGAAACATGTCGGGTGACCCAACAAGGAGGATCCCTCGCTCTTGCAACTGAAGTGAGTTTACCAGCCTGTTCTTGTCTCTGGCTTGATGTCTTCAAACTTTTTATGGACTTCTTTGAAACCTTTGAAATGTTTGGATATGCTGTTTGGAGTGCTTTATTTGCTTTGGTGTACATATGAAGAATAGAAGAGTTTTTTGCACTGAAATATTAGAAGCAAGCACTGGTTCTTGTTAGTGGAGAAGCACACTGTGTTTTCTTGTTTAGTAGATGTAGGAGAAGACCTATAGGGAAAGGCTGAATGAACTTAACATGTACTCCCTGAAGGACAGAAGGGACAGGAGAAATATAATTGAGACTTTAAAATACCTAAGAGGCATAAATAATATTGGTACAGAGGGCATGTTCTGGCTAGAAGGGGAGGTGGTCACAAGGAGGCACAGTATGAAACTGGAGTGGGGAGGGTCAGAAGGGAGATAAGGAGGCACTACTTCACTAAGCGAGTGGTGGCAGCATGGAATGTACTCCCCGAGAAGTTGGTCTCTCAGAAGACAATGGGCTGGATATTCAAACTGCGCCATTCTGAGGCGCAAGCCCTTGCACTCGCATAAATAGTTCTGCGGGGATGGCAGGCGATATTCAAAGGGGTGCGCTGAGCAACTCCTTTGAACTCTCAACACTGCTCACAACCACTGTGCATAGCGCCAGTGGAACTTCACGCCACTGCAAGTTGTCCAGAGTGGAGCATTCAACTTAAAGTGGCTCAAGTACCATTCGCCATGCACAAAATCAAGATATTCAAAAGGTGACATGCAAATGGGGCCATAATTCATGCAAGGCACAGGAGGCCATTGCATCTGATTACTAACCTCATTTGCATGCCATTAGCATGTAGGTGAGCCGATCCCCAGGACTTGCGCCTGGCGCCCTGCCAGGCAGCAGCCGTCGAGACAGCCCCCTACAGCCGATCGCAGGCATAGTGTACTCCCTCCCCTCCACCAGCCCGATCATGGGCAGCAATGTGGTCCCCCCCTCCTCCCGAACATCTCCCTGGTGGTCCTGTGGACTGAAATGCCCGACCGCGGGCAGAAAGTAAACTGAACCCCCCCGAACATCTCCCTGGTGGTCCAGTGGACTGAAATGCCTGATCACGGGCAGTAAGTAAACTGAACCCCCTCTGAACATCTCCTGGTGGTCAGTGGACCGAAATGCCCGATCCGGGCAGTAAGTAAATTGAAACCCCAAAACATCTCCTGGTGGCTTGTGTCCCCCACCCACCCACAGGAAGCCCCACCACGCTCCCCCCCCGGCGGCTGGTGGCAGCATCCACGCTGCTGCCCGCCCGCCCGCCGACTGACTGCCAGTGGGCCTCGCGCCGCCATTGGTGCAGAGCAAGGAGCCAATGGGCATGCAGCCCATACCATTGACAGTCCAGATTTGGGAATGATGTTCATTCACAATCACAGACTATCATCTCTGTTATAGCTATGCAGCCAGTAGGCTTGCTCTGCACCAATGGGCATGCAGTCCCACCAGGCGGTCGGTTGGCGGGCAACAAAGTGGCGGGCGGTGAGATCTGCTGCCCGCCGGCTGCCGAAAACGATGAGCTTCATGAAATGAGTGGTGAGGACATAACCACCAGAAGAATGTTGGTTCCATTACCTGCGTCGGGCATTTCGTCACTCGTTCCCTCGAAGAGCAACATGCTGCCCGTGATGTTCGGGCTGTGGGGAAGGGTACACTGTGCCGCGATTGGGCTGCGGGGGCACAGGGACTGGGTTGGAGGCCAGCCACAGGTGGCAACTGCTGTGTTGCGCCCGCAATAACAGCAGCTCACCTGTGGGTGGCCCTCGACTTAAGCCTTTTTTTTTGGCTCAAAGTTGTGCAGGCACAGGTTGGGGGTTGCGCCTGCACAACTCTGCACAGCCCGGCTGAATATCGAGCTGTGCAGTTTATGCATGGTTCCTCCGCCTCCAGTTGAGCATGCATTCATTTGCATTGCGCTGTTGCTCAGCCTGTTTTCAGTGGCATAACTGCCTCCTACTGAATATCGCAGAATGGCGCAATTTCGGACTTGGGCATGCGCAACCCTTTTGAATATCTGGCCCAATGTCTTCAAAATGGGTTGGGATAGAATCAAGGGCAAAATAACTGTAGGTAGTGGCTTGACTTAAGGGAAGAGCTCAACCCAGATGAGGAAAATGAGCAGGGGGGTGTGTGTGTGTGTGTAGTGGGGGTTAAAAGTGGAACAAACCATGCTGCAATTTCGAGTACATGAAATAAACCATTTTGGACTGTATCTGCTGGCTTCTTTCATATGTTCGCATATACACATATATGCATATATATTCCAATATAATATAGCAATGCACTGACTACACACACACACACACACACACACACACACACACACACACACACACACACACACACACACACCCTTCTTTATATGCTAACTTTTACTGTGTTTAGGATAAACACTGTGTTTTGCACTAACTCGTACTAATGTATGGCATGACTGGATAACTGAGGTAGTGGACCAGGAAGGTGCAGTAGATGTGGCCTAGCTGGACTTTAGAAAGGCCTGTGACAGTATCCCCATAGAAGGCTGTTTATCAAACTACGCAGCCTAGGGGAGGATCCTAAAATAGTTCTGTGGGTGGATTACTGTCTGAATGGCAGGAGTCCGAGGGTTCTGGTAAACAGGGAGTACTCTGGAGAGGGAGAGATGATGAGCATACCTCTCAACCTTTTGTCCTCCAAATGTGGAACATTGCCTCTCAAAATGTGGAACAAATGAGCAAAATGTGGAACACTTAATTAAATCTTTACCTAGGAGGCTCAGAACACTGTTAAAAGGTTTGCATTTATGTTCAGAAAGTCTGTTATTAATTGAATAATATATTTTTTACATCATTTACTATAGATTTTTGCTATAAAATGTTAATACTGAATGTGCAACAAGTCCTCATAATGTGAAACAGGGAGCTTTTGTGAAGTAAAATGAGGAACGTTCCTCGTAATGTGGTACAGTTGAGAGGTATGGTGATGATGAGCAGGGTGCCACAGGGGTCAGTGTTTGGGTTGATACTCTTCAATGTTTTTATTGTGGACATTGCAGAGGGACTTGAGGGGAAGGTACAGTATGCCTCTTTGCAGATGATACAAAGGTATACAATAGGGTGGACACCCCAGTGGGTGTTGAAAGAATGAGGAAAGACCTTATAAAGCCGGTGAAATGGTCTGAAAAATGACAGCTGGGATTCAATGCAAAGAAGTGCAGGATCATTCACATAGGGCAGAAGAACCCAGGGGCAAAGTACAAACTAGGTGGGGAGGTACTGACAGTCACAAACCAGGAAAGGGACCTGGGGTTTATCATCTCAGAGGACATAAGAGAAATTAGGTGGTGTGATAAGGTGGCTGTAAAAGCTAGTGAGATGCTTGGATGCATAAGGAGGGGTATCACGAGTGTTAAGATGGAGGTCATCTTGCCTCTGTATAAGACATTCATGAGACTGCATCTGGAATACTGTGTCCAGTTCTGGAGGCCTCACCTGAGAAAGAACATAGGGTGGAGGTGGTGCAGTGGAGGGCAAGTAAAATGGTGCAGGGCCTGCAGAATAAGACAATGAGAAAAGACTAAAGGAGTTAAATATGTATTCCTTGGAGGAAAGGGGGAGGTGGACATGATTGGGACATACAAATACATTACTGGTATAAACAGAGTACAGGAAGGAAGCATTTTCTAAAGTAATAGCTACTACAAGTGATGGGGCCACAAAATGAAGTTAGAGGGGGGAGGCTTAGGGGAAACATGAGAACATTTTTTTCATGGAGAGGGTGGTGGATGCCTGGAATAGCCTACCAAATGGGGTAGTAAGTGGTAAAATAGTCACAGAATTTAAGAAGGAGTGGGATAGACACAAGGGTATCCTGGAAGTAAGGGAGGGGGCTCCAGAGTTCAGTTTGGGCATGGGGCCTCACAATAGATAGGGATTAATAGTGCAGACTGGGTGGTGATGCGACTCCCACCTTCCCCAGCTTGATCTCCCACTGAGCACCCACAACCCCGCACACTCAGACACACCCTCACTTACCGGAACAGGTTCCAGTGTGAAGATCCAATCTCCCATCAAAGACACACCTTGCTGGAACTGGGGACTGCTATATGATAAATAAGGTAAGTTGCAGTTCAGTGTATTTCACTGGGTTTTCAGTTGAACTTACCTTATTTCTTACACAGTAATATTTGATTCCAGTAGCAAGATGTGTCTTTCATAGGACAGTGGATCTTCACAATGGGATCTGTTTAGGTGAGCGAGAGTATGTGGGAGGAGGTCTGGGAAGTGTGGGGTGATGGGTAGTCAGTGGGAGGTCAGGCTGGGGGTTGGGGGTTGCATCAGCGATGGACCTTTTTTACAGATTAAAAAAAGACATAGCAGGACCATGTTCTTCTTTTCAGCCACTGAGGGACATTAGAAGGTGGGGGGTTGCCACTAGATAACTCATTAAATTCAGCAATGACATGCATAAGGCTGAAACTAATCTAGATAGCGGGGGAATGTAGACTAGCAATATTTGCACTAACCACTGAGCCACCTAACTGCACTTTATAATTGTTGTGACACATGCACACTGTCTAATATATATAGACATATATGAATATATATATTCTAGTATAACATAGCAGTGCACTGTCCACACACAAAAAACATTGAGGTACCGTTTTCTTCTTTTCAGACTCCGAGGGACATTGAAGGGTAGGGGGTTGCCACCAGATACCTTATTTAAATCAGCAATAACATACATAAGGCTGAAACTAATCCAGATAGTGAGGGAATGTAGACTAGCAATTTTTGCCCTAACCACTGAGCCACCCAACTGTACTTTCTAATTGTTGTGATATACACACACACTGACTAATACATCTACTGTGCATATATGTGTATATATATTACAGTATAACATACAGTACAAGTCACATTAAACTATCCTTCCAACTCACTGCTTTAGCTTTTTCAGTGAGTTGCTTCATGTGCGCACTGCTCACTGCAATGAATTAATAAACATTTCCTAATGGTTTGTTTCTAGCTGCTATTCAGTTTCAGCTTACTGTACTTTGCAGCTCTCTGGAAATTTTTATCAATGCAGTGCATGAGTAGTGCACACATTAGACACTGTTAGCTTTCAACAGCTGAACTGAACTTATATTTTTAAATTTAGGTAACAAATCATACTGTTACTCATACTTGGGCACAGGAATAGTTTATTTTGCCATAGATGTTATTACAGGCACACTGGTCACACAAGTTCAGTATAGTTGCTGAAAGCGCCCTTTAAGCAACCCATAGAACCACGCAAAGAAATGTATTGGATTTGCACCAAAAGCACTCCATCTGTGTTATACAGGAATACTGTATTGCTCTGCATCAAATTCTGCCAATATAGCATTCACCTCACTGAAGCATAAACATTCTACTGTAGTACTATGTCCATGATAGCACAATGATTACAGGAGCCCCAATATAAACAAAGAAGAGATAATGGAAAAGAAGTTAACATGATGTTAAAAATACACACAGAAGCAAAACCAACAACCACAAAGAGTATGTACAACAATATGTGAAGTAACGAAAGTGGCATGCATCTGTCATGTTCTTTACTTTGGGCTTCCAGGGGTTGATATCTACAGCTTGCAGCTGGTGCAGAATTCTGTAGCTCGGTTGTTGATGGGGACTCCTAGATCTTCCCATATCACAATGGTGCTGTGGGAACTGCACTGGCTGCCGGTTCAGTGGCAGATCACCCACAAAGTTGGGTTACTGACATATAAAGCCCTACACGAACTGGGCCCTGACTACCTGAAAGAGCTTCTGATTCCTTATCACCCTGTGTGACCACTCTGCTTGATCAACAAGGGGTTTCTGGAGATTCTGAGGGTGACTTCAGAATCTGCTGGGGCCCGTGCTTTTATGTTCACAGCCCCCTCCATCTGGAACTCTCTACCCCATTGGATTATGGAGTGCACAACCATGGGGAGTTTTAGACAGGCCCTAAAAGCATTTCTTTGGATAAGAGCATAGGGTAGTGATGACTGTTGATTTACTATATGTTTTATATGATGATGATTCAGTTTTTAACAGCGTCAATTGTTTTAACTGTACTGTGCCTTGGTATTTAAAAGGCGCATTATAAATAAAGTATTATTATTATGAAATTGCTTTTTTCACAATTTGTTTTTTACTACAGTCTCACCCTAATTTCATAATCTTCTGTTTAGTCATACCTGATGGGGTTGGGGAAACATGATTACCCCAATGGCGATCGGGAATCTTGGACAAGACTAGCTGGCAGGTAGGTGCCATTTTATGTCAGGGTATCAGGATTATGGTGTTCGGCAGATGTGGAACCATCTGTTAAAGGAGCATAAAAAAATTTAATAGAAACAAACCTAATGCACCCAGCCTACAACAGGTAACAATAAAACATCAACATATGCTGATTCTAGCACCATCACATGTGGTCACCAAGATGATGGCATCGAAATAAACAGACCAGCCAGTATGACAGGGATTTGGAGTGCACTGTACTCTGTATACATATGTATACTCTTTCTACAGACTGTCACGATTTCAGAGGGGAGCCCACCATACTGATTATGGCTGTCTCCTGTCAACTGGTAGTGGTGGGGGCAATGTGTCTGGGGACCAGGGAGCAGAGAACTGCCAGCTTGAGGAGAATAAATAGAATACAGAAAAGAAAAAATCCTATCTCAGGCTGATCCATGCAGGGATCAAATTAAGTTCTGCAGCCACTAGCTAGCAGGGTGCATGTTGTTGTAACAGTGATGCCTTGACGGCGGAGCAAGGAGAGTTAAACCATGTTAGCAAGTGCCTGTCAGTGAGGTATATATTATGGCAGCAGGTGAATCAAAGCAAGCAGCACTGTGCTGGCAGGAACCGTATGGTGACACAACATGTTGTACTGTGGAATACCTCACTGTAAAGCCATGTCGATGTACTTGTGACACCTGGAATGGAATGCTACTGTAACAGCAAAAGCCTGATGATGAGGTGAGCTCTGATGACCTTCAGCAGGTGGTTTATATTGTGTTGCACCATGTCAACAGGTGATGTAACTCAACTCTATGTGCAAATTCTGCAGGTAGTTCACATTGACCACCGACAAGTAGGCGAGGCAGTGAGAAGGAGTGCTGACACACTCACAGTATGTGGGTTGGTGAGCCATGCCATTTCAGTTTGTGAGAAGCACTCATGGCAACAACCTGCTAGTGTTCCTTCATTCCCTGAACCAGAAGGAGCAGACCTGGGGTGACCCAACAAGCTGCAAATGTGTCGAGTACCACTCAGGGAGATGTTGTGGGTGGGCAAAGACTGTGAATGGTGTGGATGATGTGATGTTGTCTGGGTGGCACAACCATGTACCTGACAGTGACAGTGTGGCCATGCAGTGTGTCCAAGAAGAGGTAAAGATGACAGCATTGGAGACCACGGAAAACAGTCAGCATGTGATAGTGGCATGCTGCAGTGGCCTCAACAATGCAGTTGAGGGGATGAATGCCACATGTCAGTCACCTGAAGTGGTCATAGAGAGAGAGCCTAGAGGAGCGTACGCAAAGCCAGGTGGAGCCTACAGCGCTGTCTGGGTTGTGCGTCCCTGATATGTGTTGGGTGACAGGTACATGGGAACAGTTTCTCCTACATAATTCAGGTGGTAGTGAGTCATGATTCCTACTATTTAGTACTACTCAAAACCTGGAGTACTTGTCCCAGAGTACTGCCTGGTATGCAGATAGTATGTTTAAATGCAACCCCCCGACTATTCCATCAGATGTACTGAACAGTCTACATGGCATTGAGACAACCACGGTGCTACCAGCTGTGTATGTGCTCATGGCCAGTAGGTCAGTGGGGGTGTACTTACACTGACAGGCAGGCAGAGTTGGCTCCACAGTCACTGTCTTGTGAAAATGGGTAGTACACATTGCTTCATGTTAAGAAACTTTAATGTTGGGACATCCAGTGATGGGTTTGCTGTAGTAAGACGCATAGTCAGAGCTCCACTCTTCACCTCACCATATATTCACCTTCTACACACCAAACAACAATCTGATACCTGGACTAGGTGGCAGTTACTCACTGTTTCATCACGGATAACTTTTTCAGCAAATTTAAACAATTTTGGAACCTGCATCATGGATGTGGAAATGTGGAATCCTATCAAACATACCCCGCTGCCAACTCCAAACAGGGTGAGGGGAGTGCCAAGAAGTCTAAACAGGCTGCATCAAAGCCTACAAGTAAAACAGGTTTGGGAAGTGTTCTTGCAGAGGAAAATTTTTTTTGGTAGATGCAGGAATTAAAAGACAACATCTCTTCGTTAGTCGTAGAATCAATAGTGATGCACGTTACAATAGACAAAATTTCATTGAAACTATCAGATGCAGAGGCACGTATTTCTTCAGTAGAAAACTTGTGGGCCAAAGTTGAAAACAAGTTACCAGCTGCCCCTTAGAGAATTAAAAAACTGGAAATACAATTAGAAGCTCTAGATGGCAGGTCTAGAAGAAATAATATAGTGCTATATAACTTGCCTGAGTTATCAGAAGGCACAAATCCTCTGCACTTTTCACAGGTCTTACGTGAAAACTTAGCAGGTCCATTGCTGAATGGAGCATCTTATATTATTGAATGGGCACACAGAGCCCTAACACCTCCCCCTGAAAAAGGAGAAACCCCCCATCCTTTTAGAATAAGATTTTTTAATTACCTCGACAGAATGAATGTTTTTAAAAAAAGCCAGAGAATTGACAAATTTAACTTGGGGATGGGACAAAAATCCAAATCTCCCAAGACTTACCTCAGAAGGTTAGAAATAGAAGAAGAGCCTTTACTCTGATAGTAAATAAATTCATTTAAGCAGGGATTAGATTTAAAATGGCATACCCCACAAAACGATCTATCTTCAGAGACAATAAAACTGCTTCCTTTGACATGGTAGAACAAGCTCAAGTACAACTGGAATCCTTGCTATTAGACTTATTTAAGAAAGGATGAACATTACAAGCATAGCTAATAATATTCAGTTTTGGTCTCATGGTTCAAATATTGCCTTGTTAAATTTCATTGCTGTTTATCTATTCTGTTATAGAAGGAACAATATGCTGTTATTTTTGGAATCAAAGTAACATTAATTTATAGAGCACAGTGAGTAATAATACACAGAGCTCCCCCTTTAATATTTTGGTCTGAACCCCTTATATTGTCTTTCCTAAGGTAGGAAAGTTAGAATCTTACAATTTGTTTACCACATTTTATTTCAAATTATTTATTTTAAGAACTGTACGGAGGCTCAAAAAAGGAGAGAAAAGGTACCTTATCTAAACAGGGGAGCATCGCTTTAAATCCTCTAAGATTGTACTAGAAGGAGGGTTTCACAATGCACAATCAAGTGCTGTGGCTTAACTGAAAACTACTAAAATCATTTCTAGTATAGGATTGTTAGCTTTTTAGTAAAATTGTATGGATTTATTATTTTCCCATTCATTTTCTGTGCACTGAGAAGATAAGTAGCTTTTATTTGGATGATGAATACGGGATTGCATTGCCCTGTGAGTACTTTCTAAAAGTTGTACGCAGATCTGGGGACCTCTTGTGAGATAGTGCAGTGGTATTTGCCAAGGGTTTAGTCATATTTTGTAGTGATTGGATATATGTGGCAATCCTGTTGGTCAGGATATGGTGCCTGGTCAAAAAAGATTAAGTTCCTTGTCCCTGTAGCACAGTGTATGAGTTAGGCCTTGCTTTTATGAAAAAAAAATGCAAGCTATTTTGTTGTTCCCTGCTTAGAATTAACCATTAATTGGGTGTAAACAGGGGTCTCGTTGCGATATATATCCTTGTTTACCTTGAGGCTTTTTCCTATTTAGTTCAAATTTATATCTTACATATAGTAAGGTCTTTAATATTGGTTTGGTCATTCCTTCTCTCAGAACTATGAACCTTGGCCTTTGAAGTAATTCAATTCTATATTTTTTGTTTTACTGTTTTTATCTCCTCTCCCTGGAGAACTCCTTCCAGCAACCTTGGATACCCAGCCTCTACCTTCCCCTGTGACTAGTCCTTCTCCCTCGTGCCACCGAGGACCACCTCCAGGTCTGAACCCTCTGGAGGTAGGGCCACCCTATCTGCCCAGGGCACTCTATCTTATAGGGCAAAGCATCCAGCGAACACAAGTGGCCCCTTGGAGAGGAGATAGCCCAGTACTGGAAGTGTGGGCAGTTGGGCAGACAAGGTGCCTTCATCTAACCCCAGGAAATGTTTTTTTTTCTCTACTTTTTGCCATGTTTCCTAACTTCATGAAATGCGACATCAAGGCAACATAAATGCCCATAACTCCACCCCAGCTTTCATTGCATTGCTAGTTGGTTCCCCTGACAACCACAGAGGCCTCTATACTAGCAATCGCATCCCCAAACCTCCCGAGAGAGAGGCTGTCCTACAGATGTAATCTCTTCTCCCCCTGCCGACCCCCAGTGGCCCGGGCTCGCTCCCGAACCCGGGTCACTGGCATGGTGCGAGGTGTGGCGTCCAGTGCCTCAACCCTCAGCACCACCGGGCTGGCTAATTAAATTCTATTAAATGTGTGAAAAAAGTTTTTCAGTTGACTGAGTTATTTTGAACTTTATCAACTTTTAACTACATAAGGGAAAGTAATATGTATATGAGAGCTCTTTTCTAATAATATCTATGCTGTGGGCCAGCTAATAAGGTTAAGACCTACTGCTTACTTTTTTTTTTAATAACACTTGGGACCTTTATAGTTGTGTGCTGGGTGGTGTTAGTAATTAAGGCTCACATTTATTATAGGAAATGAAAGTTATACAGTGCTGATTCATTTTCTTATAATGCCTCAATTTATACCAATTTTCATATATACTATAATGATGCTTCTCTATAGTTTAGTAAACTGTTTGCATCCACCAGGGAGAAATTATTATCTGTTACAAGTTGCTAAATACATTTTATTCTGTCTCCATCTATTGAATATATTACCTATTTATTTGTGGATAAGGAGGGGTCTCACAGAAACAAAAAAAATGTATTTATGACCCAATATATCCTGTCCATCTTGGTAAATGGGGACTTTCTCATTATTTTATTTTCTTCCCTCTAAAATTGGTAAAAACATCCACATCGAGGGGCCATAGTGACCCAGCTGATTGATAGTGGACAAGATTCTCTAGGCACATTTCCGTTAAATAGGAATAGTCAGAACTTCTAAGATATAGATGATTAGAGTGTTGGTCCTGCTATATAGGATAATACACAGTAGGTGTTTATCTCTCTTTGGACCTTTCATTTCATTGCATATTATTAGAGGCACATTTGGGGAGAGACTTATGGATTGTTAAAAGACTTCTTGGTTGTTAGCACAGTTTTAGATGTTCCTCCTGGCAGTTTTGTATGTGGTATGTTAAGCGCAACCTCCTCCCTTAAGACACACAGTTATAGGATATTTCAGTTGGACCACAGTGCAACTGATTTACTACCTTTCTTTGTTCGGCGTTCATTATAAATTATTAGAAAATGGCAGAGAAAATTTCTGGCAGCTGATTGGCTACCAACACTCCACAACTGGGCATTTATTTTTCAATAGATGCCCTGTTAAAAACTAGTGCCAACTGAACTCCCAAAAAGAAATGTGATATCCTTGTGTGCAAAAAATCAAAACAAAGTGGTTGCCATTTTTTTTGCCACTCAGCAACAGAACAAACAACATGGACAGACCCCCTTCCACCGAGAGAGAGACAGAGAGAGAGAGAGAGAGAGAGAGAATTCTCCCCCCCACATCCTGTAGATAGAGCCGAACCATACATTTACAAGTAAGACAAGCTCCTTAACATACCAGTTTTTAAGCCACAGCACAGTTTTAAAACCAGACACAAGTACTCGCGGTTCCCGCTTGCTTAAGAGCTGGTCCCTGTAGTTCTTCTTGAAACTGGCAAGCAGCCCACAACTCAAGGGGGCCAAAACCAGCCATGTCTGCCTGTCATCCTCAGATCCATTCTCCTGATCCTGTAACTGCCCCTATAATCCCCAACCTCCTTACCTCCTGCATCCTCTCTTAAAGGCTCAAGACTTTTTCTTTCTTACTTTTTCTTTTCTCCACTTTTACAAGCCACGTCAGACTTTATTGCTGCCAGGATTCATGACGATCTGTACCCCACCCACTTTTGGTACAGATGCACATAATTTCACATTTCTCCTGACCTTCCCGCAACCAGAAATACCCTTCTCAGTCCTGAGTGTGCTGATATTCCCAACTTTTGGACTACAAGTCCCATAAACCCACAGGGCAACTATGCAGTCAGCAAAATAGCATCTCCTAAGCAGAAGCACTCTCTACTGACAAGGACAGCACAATACAGGAACTGCTTTACAAAAGAAATGTATTTGACAGTTTTTAAAAAAAAAACATTTATTACACTTGTTAAAAACATTTTTTTAATTTATTAAAAAAATATAACTTATGGGCCATTTTCTAAGCCTAATAATACCCTTCAGGGTGGGCACTATTGGGAAATACCAGACCTTACAGGGGCAATAAGGCCCTCTTACGCCTCTGGGCTGTTCGATATTTCCTAATAATGTCCACCTTGTTGGGTATCATTGCTTACTTAACATTAAAGCACATTAATAAGAAAGAATATCCTAGGAAAGATGTCCACTTTATAATGTTGTTCCTACCTTGAAGAGAGATAGGTAGGTTCATCCATCTTTTTAAATCTTGTGAAATATTTTGAATAGGCTAAGATGTCACTTTAACTTCATAGTTTGAATGGAGGAAAGTGTTTTTTATTATATATTTTACAGGAGAGTAAGGTAATTACAATGCATTTTAAGCTTAAATTATTAAAGAATAAAGGGGACATCTGCCTACTATTTCATAGGAGCAGTCAGAAATTTTGAATAAGCAGATGTTCTGTCCTTCAAGATGTTAAATAGTGTAGGTGTTTATTATAGTAATTCTATTCTAGTGTTTATTTCATGAAAAGGGTTAAGTGCAGGATAAGGAGCTATAGCAGAGCTTATCACTAAGTAAGTATATTAGAGGTGGTCAGTCTTTGGGACTGGGGGATAATATTTAGTGTAACTACTCACATTTTGTTGCCTTCAGTTAAAACATTAACAATTCTTGTCTATAAGAGTGTAAGGGTTTGGGAGAAATTAAAGGAAGCATATTGTAATATAACAATCCTAAACTGAAATGGGAGCTATCTATTCTGTATATTAAAGAAATATTATGAGTGTGTTAGATCTTAAACTTTCAACTTGGAATGTGAAGGGGCTATAATCAAAAACTAAAAGGATATCAAGCCTTAATTATATTAAAATGTTAGGTTTTAATAAAGTAGTTTACAAGAAACACATATATTAAGATCTGAAATTGATTGCCTAAAAAGACTTAATTTCAGATTGATGTATGGGGCTGGGAAATTCATGGCTAAATCAGAGGTAGCAATTTTATTGCACCAAATGGTAGATTTTCAACTCTCAAAACTTAGTGTAGACCATGAAGGGTATTATGTTTTGTTACAGGTGAAATTTGCAATATTAAATGCATTTTAGGTTCAATTTATGATCTGAATAGTGGCTTCTCATTCTTTCTTACAAAACTTATCACAATTTTATCACCATATTATAATTACTACATTATCATGGGAGGAGACTGGAACTTACCACTTGATTCCACATTAAATAAATCAAATCCCTTAAGCTTTACCTCCTGGGGAGATATTAACATTCTACAGGACTTAATGGGAATATATGGTTTGTCAGACCCATGAAGAACCTTGTTTCTGGATCAAAAAATATACACCTTTTATTCATAAGTCCACAGTTATCTTTCAAGAATTGATTACTTCCTTATGTCTAATACCCTACTCCCTGTAACCCATAATCTCCAGATATTAACATGAACATTGTCTGATCATTCTTTAGTTTGCTGCTCATTAAAACTTGCTACACCATTCACAAGACATTTTTCTTGGAAACGTAACCCTAAATTTACTGAAACAATAGTATATAAATAATTAAATTAAATAAGCTTTTATAGAATTTTTGAAACTTAATTATACTTCTGTTAATAAAATAGATCTGATTTGGGAATCACTTAAGTGTTATATAAGACGTGAATTTATACAATTTGGAACTAAAGCTAAAAAACAAAAAGGGGAGTGCTTAAAGGTTATAAGTTAGAAATTGAAGTATTTAGAAGTGAAAAATCCAAACTTGCTTACACAACAAGAAATTCAAGAAATTCAAATTCTCAAAGAAGAATTAAAGTTTAGCTCCAAAGGGAAAGCTGAAATGCTAATTATGAGGACAAAGGCTACCTATGCAGACTTAGGAAATAAACCCAGCAAATTTCTTGCCCAAAGAATTAAAATATTAGACCAGTCTAGATACACTGAATCCATAATTTCAGAAAATCAGAATAGAGTTCTAACAGACTATGATGATATTCTACAAAAATTTATAATTACTATTCACACTTGTATGGCCCTATAATTAACCCACCCACTATTGATAAGATAGATACCTACTTAAGCAAGTTTTGGTGCCCTGGTATTAATGAATTAGAGTCCCTTAATGTAACCTCCAAAACTACCCTTAAGGAAATTGAGGAGGCTATTAATAATTTCTGTGTAAATAATGCTCTGGGCCCAGATGGCTTTACATCGATTTTTTACAAAATATTTAAAATTCCTTTAATGCTTATTTTAAAACAAGTATTTGATTATATTTTAACAGAGGATATTTCATATAATTCTCTTTTGGACGCTCATATAATGTTTCTTTCAAAACCAAATAAATCAACAGAAAAAGTTATCAACTATCTCCCAATTTCTTTAATTAACTATGACATAAAAACTTTAACATCTATTCTAGCCCAAAGAATTAAAACAATCTGGAAAAAAAAGATCAGCCCTGATCAAATGGGTTTTATGTCATCTAGACACCCTTCTGATCATCTTAGGAAAATCTCTCACATTCTGTCCACATCCAGAGACACAAATCTCTCACTAGCTTTGGTGTCTCAGGATGCAGAAAAAGCCTTCAATAGAGTTCACCATAATTTCCTATTTGCCACTCTAACAAAATGTGGTTTTCCACAGAAGTTTATTAGCCAGTTGAAAATCCTATATTCTAATCTGACAGCCAGAATTAATTGTAATAATCTATTCTCCCCCCATTTAAACTTTATCAAGGTATTAGACAGGGTTTCCCTTTATCTCCTGCCTTATTTAATTTCTAATTGGAACCACTCATTTACTATCTGAATTCCTCTATGGATATTAAGGGTATTACCATAGAAAATTTCATTTCAAACTGTCAGCTTTTGCAGATGATATTTTACTGCATGTAGAAGATCATTTGGATCCAATTACAGCAGCTCTAAAAATTATAGAGGAATATAATTGGTTTTCTAACTATAAATTAAATAGGGAGGAAACAGAGGTTATACAACTGTCAAATTGCTTTTGTAAAGAGAAGATCACCAAATTAGGTTTATCATTGAATCAGCTGGGGATTAAATACCTTGGCATGTATCTATCTAAAGAGGAATCCCAATTAATAAAAAAAAATTTAGAACTGCATATTCAAAATATTTCACAATATTTAAAAAGATGGATGAACCTACCTATCTCTCTTCAAGGTAGGAATAACATTATAAAGTGAACATCTTTCCTAGGATATTCTTTCTTATTAATGTGCTTAATACATTTATTCATTTATTTATTTGGGAAATCAGAATTACAACCCTTTGAGTCATAGACTCATTTCCAAAGGCACCACATCAGATAGTAGCAGACAAGACATACAAATTAGTTAATGTGCACAAGCAAGTAATGCCAGGAGAGCTTTACAAAATTAACCAGAAGGATGCCTATATATGTGGCTGCTAAGCAGCGGGTATGTCACAGTCAGTGATTACAATGAGGAGCAGTGACCAGGCATACTGGTAAAACCTGTACAATTAGAATGACAGGATGTACAGTAGGCAGACCTATACAACTGAAGGCTAACAGAAGTACTGTGAGCAGATACATGGAGTTGTACTAAACAATTGAAGGCTAACAAGGCATCAATGCATGTAAATTGAACTGGCATTATGTTACAATTAGTAGCAAACAAGATGTACAGTGATCAGACCTATACAATTGGTAGCTAATGGATGTACAGTGGGCAGACATAAGTAGTTGACCTATACAATTGATACTAACAAAGCATCAACACATGAAAAATTAACTTGTGTTAAGCAACCCCAGAGAGCTTTATCTGGTGTATAATATGGTGAGAAACAGAAGATTGCTAAGGAAGGCAGAAAGTCTAGGAGGCTGGTAAGGTGATAACATACATGAATGCCATTATCAAGGGCAACTAAGTGACATATGGTGGTCAGTTAGTGTCATGTGGAAGGTTAGCAGTTACACTGGCAGTTATGAGAGGATAAGATGTGCACTCTACAGGATACTTTAAATGGACCTAATTTGGTGATGCTTGTGATGGCAGGAGGGATGGCATCCTCCCTTTAAAATGGTTTTCAAAATTACACTCAATAATTTCTAATTTTCTAAGGTTAAACAGTGCAACTAAAATTGTTTTACAAAAATGAATGCTTCCTAAAAGCTTAGGAGGTGAAATGTACCTAATATTTTACTTTATTATATGCCCTCAGAGATATACAGTATAAGTACACAAAATTGTTCTCTATGGAGGAACAATCTTCCCTATATATATCTAGATGGGTCCCATTTGAACTAGAATTAATCAAGAAACACAACATCACCCCAGAGGTTGTTTTATATAGTACAGTTTAAAACACTCCAAAATCTCTTAAAGATACAGTAGTTGGCACATCTTTAAAAATCCATAATCAGATCTGCCATTTTTAATATTAATATTGTAAATAGCATATTTCAGATGCTTTTACAAAATCCAAATTTCTGTTTCTATGGCAAAATCCTTTCTTTTGAGTTTCTACCTGGCTATCCTACAATTTATGTTAAAACCTTATGTGACAAAGGGTTATGGAGATCTTTTTCTAACATTGCTAAGCTGCTTTGACGGTCCAGGAAATACATTTTAAATTTTCAACTGTTAAAACTGGTTTTAAGTTCTCATTATGGGAACTCTATGTCCTTTTTCTACACAATTGACTGGATTTCGGATTGGAAGGGGGTAGCTCCAAAGCCTCACTCAATATCAAGCTTACATAAATACCTTATGATTCTAAAATCAGAGGATAATCATTTTAAATGTCATTTCTGGGATGACTGCTCTTTGACCCATCCACTAGATTGGGCAAATCTTTGGAATAATATCTACAAGCTAATCCCTTTGGACAACCTGAGACTCATTAGGTACAAATTCTGCATAATGCATACTTAACTCCCCAACGGATGTTTAAAATGAGCCTGAAGAAAACACACTTGTATCACAAATGTGGGAATGTAATGGAACTACAGACCTGTCAGCCTCACCTCGGTAGTGAGGAAGATCATGGAAGCACTACTGAAGGAGAGATTGGTGGAACATCTAGTTGTCAATGGACTACAGGACCCAAGGCAGCATGGTTTCACCAGGGGGAGGTCATGTCAGACCAACCTCATTGACTTTTTTGACTGGGTGACTAGGGAGGTGGATCAGGGGAGGGCAGTGGACATGGCCTATCTGGACTTCAGCAAGGCTTTTGACACTGTGCCACATGAAAACTATTACACAAACTGGGAATATGGGTGTGGGCAGGACAGTAGTGTGGTGGGTAGGTAACTGGCTGGGTGGCAGGACACAGAGGGTGGTGGTAAATGGCTGTCACTGCACAGAGGGAAGAGTGACCAGTGGGGTACCACAGGGATCAGTGCTGGGACCGGTCCTATTCAATATCTTCATCAGTGACATTGCGCAGGGACCTAGAAGGCAGAATTTCACTGTTCGAGCTGATGACACAAAGCTCTGTAACAGAGCAGACACACCAGAGAGGTGTAGACTGAATGAGAAGGACCTGCAGAAACTTGAAGAATGGTCAGGGGTTTGGCAGTTGAAATTCAATGCAAAGAAGTGCAAGATAATGCATATGGGTCACAAAACCCTGGCACAATATATCAGTTGGGGGTGAGGATATAGCATGCACCAAGCAGGAAAGGGATCTTGGGGTTGTCATCTCTGATGACCTCAAGGTAGGGAAACAGTGTGACAAGGCAGCAGGTAAAGCAAATAGGATTCTGGGATGTATAGGCAGGGGCATCACCAGCAGGAAAAGGGAGGTCATAATTCCACTATACAAGACACTGGTGAGGCCCCACCTGGAGTACAGTGTACAGTTCTGGAGACCATACCTACATAGACAGGGTAGAGAAGGTTCAGAGGAGGGCAACAAAGATGGTGCATGGATTGCATCACAAGTCCTGTGAAGACAGGTTGAAGGAACTGAACATGTACTTCCTGGAGGAGAGGAGGGAGAGAGGGGATATGATAGAGACATACAAGTATCTCACAGGGAGTACAGGGTGCAGGAATATACTATTTTTAAGCAGAAAAGATGTACCAGGACTAGAGGGCATGGGATGAAGTTGGAGGGAGGATGATTCAGAGGAAACATGAGGAAGAATTTCTTCACAGAACGGGTGGTGGACAAGTGGAACACCCTGCCAGAGGAAGTGGTGGGGGTTGAAACAATCACAGGATTTAAAAATGCATGGGATAGACATAAAGGAATTCTGAGGGTCAGGGGTAAGGGGCAACAGACTTCTAGGAAAACATAAACTGAATTTACAAGCTCAAATGGGCAGACTGGGTGGGCTATAGGCCCTTATCTGCCGACACTACCTATGTATCTATGTATCTATGACTCCTCAGACCACATGCTATGAACATGTCAGACTATTCAAATACTTTGGCAAGAGATAAAATCTAAAGTTCTCGATAGAAGTTTTATGATTTCAACCTTCACAAATGCATTTTAGGGGAATTCTCAACTAATATGACGTTTGTTGATAAAGCTAGTTTGGCCGTTGTTGGAACCACAATCTCACAAACATTATTAAAATACTGGATAGAGCCATCTGTCCCTACCTTTAAAGAATGGACAGTTCAAATAAGATATAACTTGGCACTCATTCATACCATCTCTTACTTTCATAAAAAACCTTTTTTTCCAAATGCTGGAAGAGACTTCTTGATAGATGGCACGGGGTCATAATGTCACACGGCAGAATGCCGTGCAGCAGAATTGCGATGCACGATTTCTATTTATTTATTGTTCTGTGGGGGGCTCCACCTCCCACACCCCCTGTTACAGGAGTCTGCATCCCCCGGACCATCCCCACTAATGATTCCAACTCCGGGGGGGTCCAACTAAGAGTGCGCACAGGTCTGGGTTTCGCCATAATGCCGTACGCTATTAAGCGTACAACATTATGACCCAGTGCATAGATAGACTAGATACTTTATGATACTTTATTATCCATAGCTAATGTTTTCAATCATAGTACCAGGTCTTGCTATTAATGTTGTAGCATGTCAAAATACTGCACCTTCCATAAAAGCAAATGTCTCTTTTCTACATAGTACATATTTCAATTTATATTTAGTTTTATATTATATTTTACCAAATGGGTAGCTCTTCTCTGTTTCCTTACTGATATGGTCCTCTTAATCAAGGCTTCTCTTGGAGACTTAATATTTTCCTTTTACCTTAACAATAGTCTACTTTATTTTTGGATGTGTCGCTCGGGGGGGGGGGGCTATTATACTGGTTATGAGAGGGGAGGTAAATGTTTATTTTGTTTTGAATGGATTTATTTGTATTTGTAGTTGTATAATATTAGATTGGTTCTTTCTAATGTTTTGATTTGCTGTATTATGTAAAACTCTTCAATAAAGAATAGATATAGAAAGAAAAGAAACTTTACTGTTGCGAAGGGCCAACAGCACAGATACATGACACCCCTCCGGATACAGCCAGTGGCGTGCTGCACGACAGTGTTCAGGAAGCTGCTAGAGCTGTGTCCCGGACTGCAGCCCATGTCCATAATCATCAACTATGAGCCTGCAGCCTACAAGACACTGGGTGTTGTGTTCCCACATGCCCAGCTAGGTGGCTGCTTTTTCCATTTGTTGCAGTGTCTTTGGTGAAAACTGCAGCAAAATAGGAATCTTCACAGCTGTATGTGACAAATGGTGAATTTGTACCTTACATCTTCATGCTTGCTGCCCTATGCTTTGTACCACCTGCTGATGTGTGCAGTGCATTTCAGGATTTTTGGGGCTGGGAGTTCTATGTGTAATATGAGGAGAAATTGACCCCATTCCTTGAACTTTATGAGGACACTTGGCTAGGTCGCCCCATTCGGAGTGGGGGTTGATGGCAACAAACCTTTCCAGTTTACTTCTGGAACTGCTATGTGGCTGCAAGAGAAGAGCGTTCCTGGACCAACAATGCAATTGAGGGCTGGCACAGGGGATTCAGCTACCTGCTGGGGGCCACACATCCCATGGTGGGGACATTCATTGATGTGCTTTGGGGTTAGCTGAGGCTTATGGAGCTTAAGATACAACAGCTGCTGAGAGGCACAGAGCTTGGCAGGTTGAGGAAAAACCTCTTAGAACAGTGGTAATTGCCTCATGGACATTGTTGAGCAGTATAAGATATGGAGCTTGTGGAGCTATTTGTTGGGAATTGCACTTAACATTATGGTTGCAGGTGTAATGGCTATGTTGGGGGTTTGGGGTATGGTACATGCCTCAGTATTGTTTGCACTGCACTAGGCAGTTGTGGTGGTGGGGTGAGAATGGTACAGTACTGTCCTGCTAGCTGTTAACATGACACAATAATAAATTTCACTGTTGCATTGCCTTAGTTTGTGTCATGTTAATCCAAGGTGGTGTGTGAGCTGTGGGGTCTGTACTCAGCTTACTGGGAGTTGGGGGCTCCGGGGAGGGCTCCAGGATTGTGTGGGCCCTTGTGATGTGTTTGTTGTGTGATCAGGTAGTAGTAGGGGCATTTGAGATTGCCATTGTCAGGGCACTATGTCAGCAGTGTGATTGTACTCACAGAGTGCGTGTCACTGTAAGTGCCATCAGTGTTGGTGTTGATGAACTGGCAATGTAGATCCATCAGCATGGTAGTGACTTGAAACATCTACTAGCCTCACAGACTTTTCAACTGGCCTAGCTGATGTGCTTATTGAAATATTACCTTTTCCAGTACCATGCCTCAGGACTACTTAAAAATATTTTTGACTGTTCTAAAACAATATCTAACAGCATTTAGCTAGCGGGGCCACTGCCAGTTCCGACCCCTATCTGTGAGCATCCACACAAGGTCGGTCACACAAGTGACAGTACAGGAACAGACAGTCAGGACCACCCTCACACTACACACACACACACACACACACACACACACACACACACACACAGCTCTCCACTCTTTGGCCATGACTGCCCCAGCCACTCCTTGGACCCCCTCTCTAAGCCTGCAAACTTAGCACTTGGTACATGCTCACCCTACTGCAAGCCCTGTTGTTACAGTTATGTATAACTGGTATGCATAGCAACCTTTACACTCTGACTCCTTAGATGTAGTCTGATCTATTATTTGTGATCAATGTAAAGCATATCTGCAACGTTCACTTGTATGTTACTTCCCCTGCAGCCACACAGGGGCTTTGCTGTAAATGTACCAGCCTACTCTCTGTATATTATGTATCTGCTTGTACACTGAATTCGTATATGTGTCTATATGTATTCCTTGAATACTCCCATGTTCCCTTCCCCACCCCAGGTCACAACAGGAAATGAGCCTCTGGGCTCTGTCTGCTTAACTGGTAAAATATGTTTGACAATAAATAAATAAAAATCATGAAGATTTAGTTTAGTGTACATACAGAGCAGATTAAAATAAATACTGGGAACTCCTTTTGATTAACAGGATGACTGGACCCTATGGTCTTCTTACATGTATTTAACTTCAAACACATTTTAGGCACTGCTATCATTTGGTGCCTAATGGTGAAGGTTCCATGGGCCCCCACCATATCATTTATCTCTGATACCTCTACCCTGGCCCCCTCACAGACATACTGTAGGCCTGCACAGGGGTGGCCAGCTGTGGCCATGGCTTTCCCTCTGTTCTGCGTCTGCTGTTCATTGTTCCCCGTTCACTAATATTGATTGATGTAGAGTGATGGGCTGATGCACTCGCTGCAACTTTAGTGACTATAGTTAACAGCTGACAGCAACTCACTCAGGGGTATAGTGCGGAGTGAAATTCGTGCTGTGTTTATAGTGCATTTTGGGGCTATATTTAGCCTTTCACAACCACAAAATCTTTGTTACATTGCAGATACTGGTGGCTTGACTGAAAATGAGACTAAGGCCCACTCCCTGTTTCCTGGTGGAACAAAATACAAAAAAATAGTAGTAGTAGATTATCTAATGGTTCCTTTCCCCAGAGGCCTAGGTTGCCTTATTAAAAAAAGTGCAGGAGTAACAATTAATATATAAGTAAACCAAGTGAATTAAAGCAAGCAGTAAAAATAATAAAAGCTTAGCTAGGATGGAGACTAATGGAGACATTGGGTGGGATATTCAGAATGTACCAGGTAGGGGCGCAAGCCTGGGTGCAGCACAACTCGAATGCACCAGGGCATGGTCTGGGTGATATTCAACGGTGCTGCACCATGGCTCAGCACCACTGAATATGGTACTGGGGCCGCCTGCACTGCGCAAGATGTAGTGAACCTGCACCAGTGCAAGTGGCAAGTGAGGAGCAGGGGGATGAGCCAGTGCAAGTGTGGGTGTGCTAGGCGCATGACCTGCAATATTCAGCCCTGGACATGCAAACTGAGGCCATTATGCATGAGGGCACAAATGGGGCCATTTGCATGTCATTATGGCCCCACTTGCATGTAGGTGCGCCGATCCCCGGTGACTTGCGCCTGGTGCCCTGCCAGGCTGCAGCCATTGGGGACCGATGCCCCCTGCCCCTCGGCGGGCAACATGCCCCAATGTCCGATCACTGTCTGTAGTTAATGTTATATCCCTGATGGTCTAGTGGACCCTACCTCACTGCCCGATCTCGGGCTTAAGTTAAATAAATAATTCCCTGGTGGTCCAATGGACCCGAACCCCAGCCTGATCGCAGGCTTTAGCAAATGTAACATCCCTGGTGGTCCAGTGGTACCCCCCTCCCCATTTGGCCACTCAGACTCGCCCCCTCAGTCAGTGGCGGGCAGCAGCTCCCCACCCACAAGCCGCCCGGCCGCCCGCCAACTGACAGCGTACAGTATGGTTGTCGCCATTGCCCCACTGGTGTGCAGACCATACTGTACTACACAGTCCCAAAATGTGAATGGTTTCATTCACTTTACGGGACATGTGGTACAACATGGTCTGCGCCCTACTACCCATACAACCGTACTGTATGCTGTCAGTTGGCAGGCAGCTGGGTGGCTTGTGGTGGGGAGCTGCCACCCGCTGCTGACTGGGGGGGCAAGTCTGAGTGGCCAGGTGGGGAGGAGGGGTATCGCTGGACCACCAGGGATGTTACGTTTGCTAAAGCCTGCGATCTGGCTGGGGTTCGGGTCCACTGGACCACCAGGGAATTATTTATTTAACTTAAGCCTGCAATCGGGCTGGGGATCAGGTCCACTGGACCACCAGGGTTTAATTTTATCTATAAAGCCTGCGATCAGGTTGGGGAACAGGTCCACTGGACCACCAGGGAATTTATGTATTCATAATGCCTGCGATCAGGTGGGAGGGGGCAACGACGCCCGGACTTTGTCTCTGGAAGTCGGGTGGCCACCCACAGCTGGCAGCTGCCGTGTTGCACCCTGCAATATGGCAGCTCACCTGTGGGTGGCCAGGCCTTGCTCCTTCTTTTTACAGGTGGATCTTTGTGCCCCCCTGTGTGGCGCAAGGTGGGTGTGTGCCTGCATATGTGCCACACATCCCGGGCTGAATATCGGGATGTGCTGAATATGCATGGGCATGCCCCCTGAACTTGCACCATGTACATTACTGGCACACCCCTGTGCATTGGGATTTGTGCAGCACAACTTCCACCTTTGAATATCGTGCTGGGCTCATCAGTGGGTTGCTGCAACCCCATTGAATATCACACCCAATGTATCAGTGCCCAAAAACTTGGCTAAAAATATGTTTTCAAACACCTCTTGAAAGCCTCTACTGAGTGGGCCTCCATGAGTACAGTACCCTTGAGATAGTTCCAGAGCACAGGGCTAACAACCTTAAAGGCCCAGTCACCCAAGATATTTAGCCTGGCCCATGACACAGCTAAGATGCTCACCTCAGTGGAGTCAAGAAAGGCAAGTAATGATGCAATAGATCTAACTGGTAGCCAGGACCCAACCACTGTAGGGCCTTAGAAGTTAACAAACCAACTGGATCTCCTCTGACCTCATTGAGCTCCTAAATCAAGAGAATACCTTTGGCACAGGGCATGGACCACAGGCAATCTGACTGACATACAGAGCTATAAGCATGCAAGAAATAACTGTACCTGGGCTATCCAGGTTTCAGAAAGTAAATACTACAAGGATGCCCTTGCTCACTCATGGAATGACGGCTGTAAGTTTTGGAGCAACCTCAAAGACTTCACTGGGAAAGCCCTTACGGCACCACCCACCATGCTCAGCATTAATGGCAAGCCTTCTTTGGACCAAAGAGACATTGCTAATACTTTCAATAACACCTTTACTGATCTGAGTGGTGTCCTCCCTTCTGACTTCTTTTGCTCAGCTAGTGAAAATGACCCCATCTGGGCTGCTGTCCAGCCCCCCTCTGACCCACTGTTCTATTTTAGAGTCATCTCATCCCTGGAAGCCAGGAAATACTTCCTCAGGGTACTGGGGAAGTCAAGATTTAGTGGAGATACCTTGTACCTCAAGTTTGCATTTGATGAAATCCTGGCACCCCTAACTTACATAATAACCTGTCGTTCAGGTACTCCAAATTGCTAGAAAAGTGGAAGTCCGCTACTGTGACACCAGTGCATAAAAAGTGGTGACTGAGCTCTGCACGGGAACTATCAGCCAAACTCTATCCTGCCCCCACTCTTAAAAGCTTTGGAAAGAATAGTGGCTGACCAGCAGGTCGACTACATGGAAAAATGCCAACTGAAATGCCGAGAACAGAAAGGCTTTATGAGTGGACAGAGCACCACCAAAGCTTTGCTTGAATTCATGGGTTTTGTACATCACTCCTTTGATTAAGGTCACCTTGTTGGTGCGGCCTTCATTGATTTAACCAAGGCTTTTGACATGGTGAACCATGACCTCTTGGTTGCTCAACTCTCCACCACTGGTCTTTCAAATGATGCCGTAAAGTGGTTTGGTAATTACCTGTGTGACCATTTGCAACAGGTGAAGATCGGCAACATACTAGCTGACAATTTTGTTGTATGTGGATGTCACTGTCCTGTTTAACAGTGATCCTGATCCCAGAGCTCTGGAAAACTGGCTACAGTCTAACTTTGTGGACATTGAAAGGTGGTTCAACAAACATAAACTAATAATGAACTACAGGAAGACAAAAACTATGTTGTTCTCCAGCTTCCAAAACAGACAGAGACCAATGATGTGGGCTGTCCCCTGAAGCTTGTGCAGCACTTTAAATATCTGGAGATCACGGTCAAGAGTACCCTGTCATATTACATTGACAATATTGCCAGGGCCATCAACTTGCACATACTGTAGGGCTCCTTTACAGGCACAATATTGTCTGACCGCTGAAGTCCTCAGACTTGCTACTCATAATTCAGTGGTCTCACTCATTAACTACGGGCTTGTTATCTATGGGTCAGCCATGGAAATGGCCCTCCACTGCATACTACAGTGCTTAACAAAATCTGCTGGCTTCTAACTGACTCTGCCCCATTGACTTAACTTATACCCGTGGCCTATACGCCCAGGCTAACTGGCTCCATCTCAAAGGCAAACTATTGTACCAAACTTGCCTGCTTGCAAAAAAAAGTAAGCCTTGAGTTGATTCCACCTGGAGTTAGGATCCCCTCATCCCATACACCTACCCTCACCACACCAGAAGTGCTGATAGCCAGGTCTTCAAAATACCCCACTTTCGCACCTCCCAAGGCCAAAGATCATTCATCTACCAGGCTCTGCAATGGTTTAACTCTCCACTTCAACATCTCCACTGCATCTTCTCTGGGCTCTTTTAAATGGATGCTCAGACAACAACTTGTGCTACTGTCAGCTGGGACTGCTTCCAATAAATTAATCCCAACTGTTCTCCCAGCACTTCCTTTGGTCTCTGGTCTACCCCAGTCAACTCCACATTCTTATTGCACTTCACCTACCTTACCGCTCTACCCCTCCCTCTCCCCTTGCCTTCCCTGCCTTGCACTCTTCATCATCATCTCCCCACCTCGCTTAGACTAGGCTTTTTGGGCTGTTTCTCCCTTTTGCCCTCTTGCTGTTCCCTGTCTTCTTATTCCCCACCTTTATACCTCATCTTCTCTCTACCTGTCTTCAGAGGCCCTCCTTGACTTAGCTTTATGGGCTGCACCCCTCCCCCCTCAGGCTTCCGCCTCTGTCCTCTGCTTTCCCAATCTATCAATTGTGTGCTCATGGCATACCTTGTACAATGCCATGTGTAGTTAGCTAGCTTGCTCCAAATGTGAATCAATCCAGTATACCTTTGACTTGTTTGTATTTGCCTCTTCAAGATATGTATGCTCTTCTGTTCACATTCATTCTGACATGGAACCTATGTAAAGAGCTTTTAGTTTAAAGGTGTTAATCCATGATTTAATAAATAAATAAATACACATTGTTTATTTTGTTTACTTGAATCTAGGATTACAAGTTCCTTTGAGCCGAGGACCTTTTACAAAGGTTCTACATCAGGTGGGATACAATGAACACAGGACAATAAGTACAAGATTTGTAGAAAACTTTGGGTTACAGAGAACATGGAGGCTTAACATATTTTGTCAATGCAAACATACACATTGAGACAGTACTAGGTAGGATACAATAGGGAGTAGCAGCCAGAGGCCTTGTCAGCAGCACATTAGAAGTGCAGTGGCGAGTGGGGGGGTTGGTGGACATGGGGGAAGGGGAAGGGGAGAGGAGATAGGTAGATGGGAAAGTAAGTGCTGAGAGTAAAGGGCAGGGGCAGCCGAGGGAGGCTGAGCAACAGGATGGCTGTTTAAGGGAAACAGTCGCAGATGCTGGCAGTTGAGAGGAATTGAAGCAGCCTAGAGTTGAAAAGGCCAAGCTTGGGAAGGGAGAAGATGTCACTACTGAGACCATACAACCAGAGTGGGGCCCTGTAGGTGAAAGCTCTTTGCCCCTGAGAGGATTGGCATTGAGGAATCAGAAGGAGTTGAGAGTCAGAGCCCCTAGTATGGTGAGAGTTACGAGCAGGAGAAAGGAGAGCTTGGATGCCAGGAGGAGAAAAGCCCAGAGTTGTCATCTTGGCCATTAAGCAGGTTTGGTATTTTATGCGGTTAAAGAGTTGTAACCAGCCAGTTTGGGTGTAGTGGTCACACGTATGGGTGAGGCGGTGGGCTCCAGAGATGAGATGACAGACTTTGTTGAAGATATGTATGCTCTTCTGTTCACATTCCTTCTGACATGGAACCTGTGTAAAGAGCTTTTAGTTTAAAGGTGTTAATCCATGATTTAATAAATAAATAAATAAATACACATTGTTTATTTTGTTTACTTGAATCTAGGATTGCAATGCATCTGAGAGCAGTGGCAATGGCAGAGCCGTAGATGATAAGGTCATAGTCAATTATTGAGACCACAGAGCTCTGAACTGCAACCCTTATGGCTTCAGAATTAAGGTATTACCTGTGCCTGTAGAGAAGTCCGATATAATTATTAGTAGCTTTAGCAATGTTGTCGATGTGTAGACCAGAGGATAGGTGACTGTCGATTGTGACTCCAAGATATTTAAAGAAGTGTACCTGTTTGAGGGCAGCACAATTGCAGTTAGAGATTGTCAAGGGATGGTGCCTTTACTTGTTGTGGGTGCCACAGAAGAGCATTGACTTTGTTTTTTTATAATTGAGGACTAGCTTGTATTTAGTGAACCAGTTTTCGACTGAAGAGAGGCCAAGCTGTAGTTTGACTGTAGGAGATGGAGTTCCTTGTGAGTGGAGTGGATTACAGTGTCGTCGGCATAGAGTAGTATTTGCACAGGGCAGGACTGTGGGAGGCTGTTCAGAAAGAGACTGAAAAGAAGAGGACCTTAAATGGATCCCTGTTGGACTCCAGAGTGAACCGGTCTAGCATCAGTGAGGACGTCACCAATTTTGACTCTTTGGGATCAGTTTTCAAGGTAACTTTTAAACCAGGTCGTCGACACAGGTGAGAGCCCAGCTTTTAGCAGCTGGTCTATGAGAAAGCGATGATGAACGGTGTCAAAAGCCTTAGTTAGGTCGATGTAGACAGAGCCAGTTAGTTGACCAATATCCAGGGAACTGTGGATTGCTCGAGTGTACTCCAGTAGGGCTAAGGTGGTGTTGTGGCCCTTTCCAAACCATGCTGCTGAATGCACAAGATATTATATTTATCCAGGTAATTTGTAAGTTGGTCTGATACAGTCCTTTCAATAGCCTTTGAGAGGGGAGGCAAAATGGAGATTGGCTGGTAGTTCATGTGGAGGTCCCGGTCTCCACTTTTGTGGATAGGAGTAACAGTTGCGGTTTTCCATCTATCTGTGAACTGACCGAGGCTGAGGGAGAGGTTGAACGTTTTTGTTAGAGGGTATAGTACTTCTTCAAGAGAGAGGGATAGCAGTTTAAGGTCCAGTGTGTCCCCACTTATTCAGGTCTTGGCAATTGCTTTACTAATGTATGTGTGGACATCATGCATTTTGACTGCCTTGAAGTAGAAGGGCGGGTAATTAGAAGAAGGGGGTGGGCTGGTGGCATGTGCAGTTGCATCATCATTGTTGAAAATGTCAGGGGGAAGAACACTGCTGAGGTCGGTGAAGGCTGCATTGGAGGTATTTGCTATAGTTAAGGGGTCCAGTATAGTTGCCCCATCAATATTCAGCATGGTGGGGGAAGTTTTAGGCTGTTTCCCAATAACTTCTTTAATAGTGTTCCAAAAAGATTTGCCATGTCCCCAGGTCTTTGTGAGAGCTTCATTACAATAGAGGCTTTTGGTTAGTCAAATTGATTTTGTGCAGGCATTTTGGGCAAGTCTGTACTTCTGGATGTCAGCTTGCATTCCTGAGGCCCATACCTTCATCCAGAGATAGTCCCTGGCTTTTAGTTGAGCAAGTAGTTTAGCAGAGAGCAAAGGGTTGCATAGGCCTTTGACTTTGCATTTTTTGAAGGGGGTATAGGAGTCACAGGTGGAATTAAAGATGCTAATGATAGAAATACCACTTCTCTAAGTGCAGTTTAACCCCTGCAAGTTGTACATATTTTTAAATCAAGGATGGAAATGAGAAAGGAAAAGTGTGGTCTACTGGGATTTGAACCTCAGATCTAAGGAATTTCCTTACAGCCACACACACTCCTTTCTCTAGTGTTGCACAATTATGCAACTAGGAACCAATGTTAGAAATACCACTTCTCTAAGTGCAGTTTAACCCCTGCATTGAAATCCTTGATTTAAAAATATGTATACCTTGCAGGGGTTAAACTGCACTTAGAGAAGTGGTATTTCTAACATTGGTTCCTAGTTGCATAATTGCACAACACTAGAGAAAGGAGTGTGTGTGGCTGTAAGGAAATTCCTCAGATGCTTTGACCAGTGAGTCTATAGCTTAATGGTTAGAGCACTGGAACGGCATACCAGAGATCTGAGGTTCAAATCCCAATAGGCTGCACTTTTCCTTTCTCATTTTCATCCTTGATTTAAAAAGATGTTAATGAAAAATTCCAGGGCTGAGTTGACTTCAGTAGTGTTGTAAATAGGAGACCAATCTTGTTGTCTAAGGTGGTTTTTAAGGTGTTTCAGCTGCCCTTTGGGGAGGACTCTCCTGGAGATGAGTAAGGGCAGAGGCACATTGAATTTGTTAGACTATTTGCAGATGACTTGGGAGTGGTCACTCATTGCATCAGGGAGGATGGAGATGTTTGAGATACGAGTTGGATGGTTAGTTAGTACCCAATCTAGGAGGGTACTAGTGCCAGTTTTATAGTTGTGCCTAGTGGGGGAGTCAACTAGCTGAGAAAGGTTGATGGCAGAGATGCATCCTTGATACCTCCTATATCTGGCACCAGCCAGTTAATGTTGAAGTTGCCAACAGGATTGTCTCAGAGCCAGAAGGGAGGATTCGTACGAGGTCTAGGACAGTGTTGATACCTATGCTTGTTCTCTAGGGGGATGTACACTGTGGCAACTGTCAGGGCTTTGTTATGGGCCCCTTGAATGATTTTGACAGGTAGAATCTGTGCAGATGCATTTGAGACTGTGGATTCTATATAGTGACCCAGGAGATATGTTACTTAACCTGCAGCCAGTGCAGTTCACGCAACACTGGGGATACATGACACATTCTCAGAAGTCCAGTTAGTAGCCTGGCCACTGAATTCTGCCAGCTGCAGGTGCTGTAGAGTACTTCCATTGACCCCAAGGCACAAAGCATTGCAGTAGCCAAGTTGAGACATCTGTTTAATACCTTCTGTCATTATCCCACAAACTCACCAATGCAATTTCTGTTTCTTCCTCTTCATACTCCCTTTTTCTGACAATTGCCTGCATATCTCTAAACACTGGTTTGAGACTATGCCCTTGTATCTTTTCACTCTCATTCCCCCATTCCATTCACCTCTTACTCTCTTTGTTCTAGAGATCCCCACTCCAGCTACCTCCCTCACACTCACTCCCCTGCTGGACAGTCCACCTTCTCTTGGCACCTTTCTATACTGTGGAACCTCCTTCTCACTTCCGTCCAACTCTCACCCTCCCAAGCCTCCCTTAAGCATCAACTTAAATTCATGCTCTTCCCTCCCTGCGTCTGTCAACTCCCCACCTGACCTGCTTTTTCCCTTTACCTCCTAGTTCATGTTCCCTTCCTGGGGTTGATCTTACTTCTCATTATGTTCTTTGCACCAATTATTTGAATCCATTTGCTGACTATATCTATGACTGCTTAGCGTATCATGCTCCAGACAGCTGCCACATACAATGTGACTTCTTGCCATATTTGCACTATTTTTGTTTGTACTATACTTGTATTGTTTTGCTCAATCCTAATGTTATTGATAGTTCTGACTATATCTTCCTCCTTTCCCCCAGGCAACACCTAGAAGCAAGCCTTGGCTCAGTGTGCCTTTCCCGGTTACCAAAATCTAACTAGCTAAATGACATCAAGTCCTAGATCTTGGTCAAGTTCTTACTTAGCACATTCACTGTGCCCAGCATCTCAGGTGCAAAGGGCAAGTGCAGCTGGGTGTCATCTGAACTGTAGTGAAACCACAGTCAAATTTAATGATTCCACCCAAGGGAAGCATACACACTGCAAATAACAATCATCATCATAATAATAATAATGACAAAAATAATAATAATAGCTTTATTGATAAAGCGCCTTTCAAAACCAAGACATTGTACATAAATAGTCACAATAAAACAAACAAAAATCTTCATAAAATCCAAGTTAAAACAATGTCAATCTATAAAATCCAACCAGCAGCATGGCATATCAGTTATTAGTTTTCAGGGAATGCCTGTTGCGATAAATAAGTTTTTAAGACTGACTTAAAACTTTCAGTGGTCTACAACTCTCTCACTCAATGAAGTAGAGAATTCCACAGGGTAGGGGCTATGTAAGAAAAAGTCTGAGCCCCAGATGTCTTCAAACACACCCTGGGAATCTCTAGCAATCCCTTGTTAGTGGACTGAAGCAGGCGGGAGGGGCCATGGGGTGAAGGAGATCTTGCAGTAGCGGGGTTCCTGGTTGTGTAGGGCTTTATAGGTTAGCAAGTCGACCTTGAAGGTGATCCACCACTGTATAGACAGTCAGTGCTGTCTGTGGAGCGCAAGTATAATGTGACTGGTCCTAGAGGAACTAGTCACAAGCCTGGCTGCCACATTCTTACCAGCAGCAAGTGGCAGATATCAACCCCTGGAAGCCCTAGGTACAGGGCATTGTAATCATCAAGGCCGGTAGTCACAAAGGCATGGACTACGGTTGAAAGATCATCAGGAGAAACTAGGTGCTTCACCCAGGCGATATTCCTCAGATGAAAAAAGGTGGTCTTAACAACAACCGACACCTGAGATTTTAGGGTCAGTTCATTGTCAAAAATAACGCCCAGGTTATGCACCTGATGTGAGGCCACTAATGGAACATCCCCATCCATAGCCTGGGACACTGTCCAGTCAGCGTGCCTGCCACCCAATTATCTGGGTCCACCACCAACACCTCAGTCTCATCTGGATTTAATCTCAGCCAGCTATCACTTATCCAGTCCTGGATCTTGGAAAGACAGTTGTTAAATACCAAAAGTGCATCATCCTGTTCAGGCACAACAGATAAGTACAGCTAAGTATCATCTGCATAGTAGTGAAAACTCAAGCCATACTTTCTAATATTGTCTCCCAACAGCTGCATATACACTGTGAAGAACATGGGTGCTAAAATGGAGCCCTGCGGAACCCCACAGGATATGGGGAGGGGGGCAGAGGAATAAATTCCCATGATCACTTTCTGAGTCCTACCCTGCAGGAAAGATCTAACCCACCTGAGAACCATACCAGAGAGTACACAGATGGTTTGGAGGCACTCCAATGGCACTCCATGGTCCACAGTGTCAAATGCCGCAGAGAGATCAAGAAAGACCAAGATGGAATGAGACCTCAGATCTCTCACTATTAGGAGATAATTAAATACCTGGACAAGGGCTGTCTCGGTACAATGTCTCTTCCTAAATCCGGACTGGAGACATTGTGTGTCATCGAGTCATAGACATCATGGGTGGTAAGATGGTCATCCAACTGCAGTGCAACTGCCTTCTCAATAACCTTACCCACAAAGGGCAGGTTTGAGACAGGTCTGTAGTTAGCAGGACAATTTGGGTCAAGAGAGTGTTTTATTAGTAGCAGGCACGTGACCACCTCCTTACAGGGACCAGAAAAGATTCCCCTCTCCAATGAACTCCAAGCTATCTCTGTAAGGATTGGGCCAATCGCATCTATACAACCCACCAAGAGGTGCATAGGGCCCGGATCTAGACTACAGCAGGTTGGCCGCAGAGACTGGATGACCCTCATGATGTTGATGAGTTCCAGCCAGCTGAAATCCATCCAAACAGACCAGGCACTTGTGATGTCCCACCGATTATCACAACATTCATTGGGAGTGGAGTGGCTGATCTCAGACCTGATGGTGGCAACCTTATCTGCAAAAAATGGGCAAACTCATCACACTTCTATTGTGAAAAGCTCCCACAGACTGAAGACAGATTGAATTGCACAATCTGTCCACAGTCCAGAAGAGCTGAGTTGGTCGATTTCGCGCAGTGTCAATTTCCCTGGACAAGAACTCTGCCTTCTTATGAGTGATTGTCGATTGATCAAAAGTATAATGTTTCATCAACCTACACCTCTCATCATCAAGACACAACTTCTGCAAGGCCATCTCTAGCCTTCGCCCCACTCTTCTCAACTCCTTCACAGTCCCATCAAACCATGGAGACCTTGGACAGAGGGTGAGGGGGCGAACACTAACAGGAACAATGGAATCCAGATCCACTGTTACCACTGCATTATAGGCAAGCACCAGGTCCCCCAGATCCATGTATTCCCTTGGCCTATTTGATAGATCCAGCCCTGTCATTATGCCATCAGGGGTCACCCCCCACAAAGGGTGGTACTGGACCATCTCCGTACCAGCAGGCAAATTAGGGTTGCCCCAAAATCAAACCTTATTGTGTGATGATCAGACCATCCCACTGGTTGCACCACAAATCAGATATCTCCTTCCCCAGGAACACCAGAGCCAATGAGTGGCCCCCTAATGTGGGTAATGGAGGTAACAACCTACATGAGGCCCAACGGAGTCATTAGTTGGGGGGAATTGGATCCAAATTGTGAGATTTTATCATTGACACAGGCATTGAAATCCCCCAGAGTCAACCATCTGGGGGATTCCAATACCACATTGACAATGAAGTCCGTAATTTCCTGCAGGAATTCTTTCTTATCTCTGGGTAGACAGTAGATGAGTAGTATCCTGCACCCTATGCCTGCACCCACAATACACTCAAAGGATCTGGTGCACAGATAGCATGGACAAGAGGACCAGCTGCTAGGGATCACCACAAGGCAGTGATACTGGGAGTGGGGGGAAATTCCCCAACAAAACCCTCTCTGTCCTGCCCCTGAGGTATTACTTGAACTAGTGGATGACTTGCCAGTGAGATCTTCATATTCCCTGTATCAATTTAGCAATAGTTCATGGTCTACAGTGTCAAGGCTGAAGAAAAATTAAGTAGAATGAGAACTGTCCATTCTCCCCTATCTTTTACTCTGTGAAGGTCATTATGCACCCTGTCCAGTGAACTTTCAGTACTATGCTTGTGCCTAAATCTGGACTGGAGAGGCTTATAGATGTCAAAGGCTATTGGGTATGCCTTAGGCTCAGTGGCAGAGCCAGTTTTGGGAACATTTGGGAGCCAGGGGGGCCATTCAGTCAGTCATGGGCTCCACATTGTGCATAAAACATTGAATAAAGGTGGTGGTGGGGCACCACTACTCACACCAACCCCCTAGCCCCCCCTCTAGCTCCACCACTGCTTAGGCTGTAATGCAACCATTTTCTCTATAATCTTGCCCAAAAAGTTCAGGTTAGGGATTGATTGGTAATTCGCCAGGTTTTGTGGATCCATTGATGGCTTTTTCAGAAGTGGCCTCACCATTGTATCTTTCAATGCATCTGGAAAGATTCCTCTCTGACAAGGAGCACCAGGCAATCCCAACAAACATTGAACCCAGGTGTCTGAACTAAGGCTTCTGGCCTTTAAAAAAAACTTATGCGTGTCTTATAGGAGAATGGTACCCACTTGTTTGTATGCTGTCATTGTAGCTCTAATTAAATACACTACTTTATTTAAAATGCTTTCACTGTAAATGTGCAGAGAAGTTAAATGTCTATTAGTAATGGCTGGGGTTTCTGCAATTTGTCACAGTAGAGATGAAATTACCATAAAGCCCGATTGTGGAAACACTTCTGGTTCAAAAGGGAAACTAAAACAAAAATCAATTCCTAATTTAAGAAGTGAAACTGTGGTTTCACATGCCACCTAAGGAGAGGAACTGTGTAATTTGTATTAATCTGCTATCTGAGAAGGTCATAAAGCATATGACTACATGGGAAAGAAACTGGGCTGATGATATGTTTAAAGCAGAATAAAAATATCCATCTACTGAAAGAATTGTAGCCTTTTTCATGATTAGACATTTGTCGGTCCTTTGGTAAGGCAAGTTTATTTGTTACGTGCCTATGCAAGGCTCTAGATGCCATACAGAACAATAAAACTTAATACAATTTTAAAACCACAAATGTAAAGCAATATATATATATATATATATATTATATAATAGCTGCGGTAGCACCAGTATAATTAGGGTTGGCAGGGATGTTTAATATTAAACCTCACATTTTGCACTTTAATAACTTTGGAACCATTGAAGGGATTTGCTCACAATTTGAACCACGTTATGGTAGGTGAATGTCTCTTGATGCGCCAAATTTCCTGTCAATCCCTTCTGTAGTTGTTGAGATACAGTGTTGAAAAACAGAGAGTTTTGCTCTTTTTGGCTGTTTTTTGTTCACCTGTATCTCAAAAACCGGTTAATACTAGTGGCTGACAATTTCAGGGTAGAAAGCCTTAGCCTCACAAATGTGTCTTTTGAAGATTGGATGTAAAAACCATAACCTGTTCCAAAGTTATTGCATTACATAGTTCCCATTATTTCCAATGGGAAAAAATTAAATGTCAGGAACAATGAAGGATTGCGGGCGTCTTCGATGCAGAATCCTGCATCAAACTGTCATGTCAGATGTAGAATCCTGCATCGAAGTGCCATTTAAGGCACTCTGCCCTTTTTCATTGTATTGACGACATTGGGGGCCCCAATACCCATGTTGGCAGTGGGAATCAACCACCGCCACCGCAAGCACCACAGATGTGGCACACTGGGAGCCCACCCTAGTATGCCCAAATGTTGTTGTTTTTTTTCCCCATTACTTGTTAAATAAAGAAAACTGTCCCCCAACATTTTTTTTTATCTTTGATGCGGAGTCCTGCATCGAAATGTGTGATGCAGGATCCTGCATCAAAGTACTGTGGTCTGCTCCCACACCCAAATTCCTCACCCACATTGGGGTGCCCAAGCCCAGTGTCGGTATACTTCCCGCACCACACACACACAGTTATGTGGCACACTGAGAGCCCACTCCAGAATGCCCAAATGTGTTTTTTTTTGTGTTAATTACCTGCTAAATACAGAAAACTGTCCCCCGATGTCTTTTATCTTTGATACAGAATCCTGCCACGAAATATTCGATGCAGGATCCTGCGTTAAAGTACTGTGGTCTGCCCAAACACCCAAATTCCTCACTGACATTGGGGTGCCCAATCCCCTAGTAGGTATACCTCCCACCCCCACACACTCAGTTATATGACGCACTGGGAGCCCAATGCAGTGTATCCAAATATCTTTTTTGATTTTTCTGATACTGGGATGCCCAGTCCCGGTGTGGGATGCCCCCTATCAAGCCTGCTTTCTTTGCTGATGGGGATGCCTAATTCCCCCTGTTGGCATGATGATCTCCTCCCCAAAAACATCTATATGGCACAATGGGAGCTCACCCCAATGTGCCCACATTTTTGTTTTTCTTTTTGTTCCTGTAAATGAAAAAAAAGGTCTATCGAAATATTTTTTGATTTTATTTTTAACTCATAATGAAGAAAACGGTCCATTGTGGTCTCCCTGTCCCCCTCCACCATCCCCACCCTCCCTCCTTCTCCACACCCAGCTACTAGCACCCCTCCCTCACCCATACTTACCCTCCAGAGATTGAGATCCATGATCTTCTCTAGACTGGGAGATGTCTGCACTCTTTAAAGCCAAACTGTGAAATGAGGAGTCGAGTAAGCGCTGTATAATGGGACTGAATGGGGGTTGGGGGTTCAACTTAGGTTGATATGTCAGCCAATGTTAGGACTTTTGGCCACAAATTTTCAACATGGGGTTCTTGGGACTCCTCCTCATGAACACTGTCACAGTCATTTCGTTTCTTGGTCCCGAAACATGATTTTGCAGTTGTTGCATGAAATCACCTTATGGGACTGATTCACAAAATGACAGTGCCACTGTTCATGAGATGGGGTCCCAAAAAGTCCAGGTTGCAATTTTGGTGAGAAAATTCCTAAACATTACTGCATTATGAGTATGCATTGTGCAGTTTCTATGCACGCTCATAACATTGCCAGTTTTTAATATTGTCACTCCAGATTTTCAACATTGCCATTTTTTAACACCTCCTTATGAACAGTTCAGCTTTCATGTTTCATATCTTACCCAAAATATGTTTTTACACCTGTGGCTCAGAATGACGTTATAGCTGCACAAAATCAACTTTTGTGGTGGATTAATAACATGATAGTGCCACTTTTCATGAGGGGAGGACCTATAAAGTCCATGTTGAAAACTTGGTGAAAAAATTCCAGAAAATAACTGCTTACCAGCATGTGTTGCACACTTTCTACACACGCTTGTAACTTTGCCACTTTTTCACATTTTCACTCCAGATTTTCAACATTGCCATTTTTCACACTACCCTATGAACACAATAGCAGTTATTTTGCACATCCTATCTGGAATGTGATTTCACACTTAAAAACATAGAAACATAGAAATTGTCGGCAGATAAGGACCGCTAGGCCCATCCAGTCTGCCCGTAGGCACTATACATTGTATATGGCCACTGACCCTATCTGATCAATGGCTTGTCATCACTCCCTCCCCTCTCAGGCTTCCCTTGTGCCTGTCCCAAGCATGCTTAAACCCCTCCACTGTGCTTGCCTCCACTACCTCCTGTGGCAGACTATTCCATGTGTCGACTACCCTTTCTGTGTAGAAAACCTTCCTCACATTACTTCTTGATCTACCCCCTCCGATTTCATATCGTGCCCTCTTGTTCTAGTACTTTTTCTACATTGGAAAAGCTCCCCCACCTGCACCTTGTTTATGCCCTTAAGCAACTTGAAAGTTCCAATCATGTCGCCCCACTGTCTCCTCTCCTCTAGTGAGTACAAATTGAGGTCCCTTAGTCTCTCCTCATATATTTTGTGGTGTAAGCCCTGCACCATCTTTGTTGCCCTTCTCTGGATAGTCTCCACCTTATCTATGTCCTTGCACAGATGTGGTCTCCTGAACTGCATGCAGTACTCCAGTTAAGGCCTTACCAATGTTTTATACAATGACATCACCAACTCCCGCCTCCTGCTAGTGATACCTCTGCCTATGCAACCCAGCATACCAGTAGCCCTCCCTGCTACCTTTGAACACTGCTTTGATACTTTAAGGTAATCAGATGCATGCCACTTCTCTGCAGACCCCCTTTACTTGGTGCTGGTGTATTTGGTGATGGCCTTGGTGCCCTCAGACATGGCATGCTTGGCACCTGTGGTGCAGAATGGTGCTGTTGCAGTGCAAAATCAATTTTTGCAATGGATTTACAAAATCACAGTTGCAGTGTTCATGAGAGGAGGTTACATAATGCCAATGTTGAAAATTTGGTAAAGAAATAAATAAAAAATGAGCATGTTACAAGTGTACATTGCTCAATTTCTATGCACGCTCATAACTTTGCAGTGGTTTCCCATTTTTAACACTGTTGTACTATATGGATGGAGGGATGGAATTGTTACAGAAGTCTGAAGGACCTGAAACTCACTGTAACATATGGATACTGTTGTACTATCTCAATGGAGGGATGTGAGATCAGGGTCCAAAGGACCCTGCACTCCTTGGCCACTGGGTTCCCGCCATGACATATTGATACTGTTGTACTGTCTTGATGGTGGGATGCCGGTGCTCACCACCATGAGATATGGACTTTGTTGTACTATCTGAATAGTGAGATGGAAGCGAAGGGTCCGAACAACCTGGCTCTCCCACCATGACATGTGGACAGTACTGTACACCTCATCATGAACTGTACAGCTGTTATTTTTAACATCCTGCTTGAAATGTGTTTTCAAACCTATGCCGCAGTGGCATTGCTGTGGGATTTCAAATTTCGGGATGGATTAACAAAATCACAGTGCTGCTGTTCATGGGGAGGGTCCCACACAGCCCATGTTTAAAATTTGGTTAAAAAAAATCACATAGCAACTGAAGTTCTATGCAAAGAAGTACAAAGTACTGTGCCTGGGAAGAGGAAACCCTGGAAAGTGCTATGGGATGGGTGCGGAAGGTGCTGATGAACAACAAAGAAGAAAAAGACCTAGGATTTCTCTTTTCTGATCAATTAAAGGTATCAAAACAAGGGAAAGATGATAAGGTATTTGGCATATGGACACCGTCCTATCCTAATTTTCAGCCCTCTCTTTCACCTGTAGAGAAATATTGTTCAGTTCATAAAAAGTGAGGCAATTAAATGCAAAAAACTTTGTTCATGTACCAGTTAGGGTTTCCGTCATGCCTTCGATAGGATGGACATATCACGTTAGGGTGTAGAATCGTAATTGCACACCCAGACTCACCGCACAGTTACACACATGACTAACATACAGAACTATAACTGCAACACTTACAGCACTTTATGTTATACACACTCAAAAGGGTTATCACTTTTAAACCAACTCATGCCCTGCTGCTCAGTAGAATAGGAAGTCTACAGTACAGTTGTGATTTCATATAACTAATGTGTTCTACTGAGCGTTAGGGCATGAATTGGTTTAAGAGTGCTAATCCTTATGAGTGTGTGTAACATAAGATGTTGCAAGTGTTGCGGTTATAGTTCTGTATGTTAGGCATGTGTGTCTGGGTGTGCTGTTATGATTCTACAGACTAACATGGTATTTCCATCCTATCAAGGGCATGGCAGAAACCCTAACTGGTGCATGAACAAAGTTTTTTACATTTAATATATATTATAGTGCCATGGTAATGGCACTATAGTTAGGGTTGAATAAGCACTTTAATGTTAAATGTTAATGTTAATGTTTAAATGTTAATGATATATGCTAGAAAATCTCACCTTAAAAAATACATTTTCTGAACTTTCACACACCCTTCTAGGAAACAACAGTGTATTACCAGGATTTAGCTGTGATCTCCAAACACATTATCAAAAAGCTGTCCAGGCAGCCCTATCACAGAAGAGGAGGAAACTCAGAGAACTACAAGACAGCAGCCACAACAACACCTTGACTCATCCGGGGGAAGTAAACCACATCACTAACACTGTTGGACAAGATAATACACTGCAACAACCACCAGTAATTAACCTATCTAATAAAGAACTCACACGAGCTGAAACATCTGTATTATCCAGGGGCTTAACTTTCTGTCTCACACAGGAATTTGATAACATTAGATTCTGTGGTGAGATAGAAGAATTTTTTAGATGACTTCATCTAAAAGAATATTTCTTCAATAAAACTACACCCAAACAACACATTATGACAGAACAAAGAAAACATCAGACTGGACCCCTCGGAGCAGATGCAACCCCAAGTTGGACACCTACATCAACTGCTTCTGTGGAAGAATAAACTCCCAAATTCTTAGCAAACAGCAGAAACTCCTGTACAGTATTACATCTCTGGAAAAGAGGGCACTGCAAACTCTGAATAACGACCATAACATTGTAATAAAACAAGCTGACTAGGGTGGAGCTGTGGTTGCGCTGAACACAGGAAGATTACATTAAAGAGGCACACAGACAGCTATCAGATGCCACTTACTATAGAAAACTCACTGAAGACCCTGGTATACAATATACAGAAGAACTTAAATCATTATGTCCCTACCAAACAACATCTAAGAATGGTTAAAAATACTAATTCCAAACAAACCTACACCAGGGACATTCTATATGCTACCCAAGATACACAAACCAGGGAATCAAGGATGACCCATCATCCCTGGAATTGGCACACTCACTTAAAACATTTCAGGACTCATTGAATCCATTTTAAAATCACTAGTAAGAGCTACTAGCAGTTTTATACAGGACACTAACGATCTCCTCAGGAAGGCAAAACAAACTGGACAACTGCCACCGAACACTATCCTAGCCACAATGGATGTCACTGCCATATACACTAATATCCCACATGGAGATGGCATAGCAACATATCAGAAATTTTTAAAGGAAAACACATCTACAGGAGACATTCCAGAAACCACCATCAGCACCCTAATAAAATTCATTTTGACACACAACTTCACCTTTAATGTCAAACACTTTTTACAGATCACGGGGACAGGCATGGGCACTAAAATGTCACCACAATATACCAATCTTTTCATGGACTGCTTAGAGGAGGATTTTTTTAAAACACCACCCTTATAAACCATCTATCTACCTCCAATTTATTGATTATATATTTTTAATTTGGACAGAAGGTGAAGACTCTCTCAAAAACTTCCATCATGATTTTAACAACTTTCATCATTCCATAGATCTCACTATTGAATACTCCACCACCAGCATATATTTTCTTGACACCACAGCCAGTATCACTAAAAAATGGACATATACAAACTGCTCTTTACAGAAAACCCACTGACAGACACCACTACCTGCATAATTCCAGCTTCCACCCAAATTATACAAAAAATAATCTACAGACAGGCGATTCGACACTATTGAATCTGCTCTAATGAGAGAACAAGAGACAGACAGCTCTCCACACTTCAGAATTCCCTAATTCAGCAGGGCCACTCTCCAAGACAAATTGACAGAGAATATGAATGGGCCATACAAATACCATGAGACAATCTGCTGGAATACAACTAAAAAAAAAAAAAAAAGAAATACAGGCAAAGACATCAAACTGACCGCCGCACACCCCTAGTGGTCACTTACAGCCTCATGTTAAAACCCCTTCAGGAAATTGTCAAAGAGCTACAACCCATGTTGAGAGAAGATGAAACACTGAAAGACATCTTCCCTGAACCACCTGCCATTGCCTGTAAGTAGCCCCCCAGCCTCTCAAACATAATTCATAACAAACTCCCAGCAGATCAAAATAACCAGAAAACAAGAGGGACAACACCATGCAACATGGCAAGATGTAAGACCTGCATCCACGTATGCACACAGGCCACCATTAAGACAAGCCAAAGCAACATAATACAAATTAATGGATCCTACATATGTTAATCCAGCAATGTGGTTTACCTAATTCAATGCAAGAAGTATACAAATGGATGCTATATTGTGGACATTAGTAAACCACTGAAAACTAGTATGAATCACCACCATCACACAATAGTAAACCAGACTAGCAGCACACCCATAGGAAACCATTTTTCACAAACAGATAACTCTCTCTTGGATTTATCTGTCTTGATACTAAGAGGCAACTTTAGAAACACACAGGACAGAAGGACAGAAGGACATGGGAACTGAAATATATTAAACAATTTAAATCTAACATTTCTGGACTGAATCAGGACATCGGTTTCATGACACCCTATGCTAAACTGTAATTATTTTTTATTGTGAACTAAATCATGTCATTATTTATCACACTTTGGTTCTATATTTGTCTTATTACATTTTTTCTGAGTTCTACCTAATCGGCTTTTTTTACCTGTACCGCACATCCTCCCTGCCTCTCCTACTAACTCTTTACCTCAGTCCCGCACACTCCCTGTTGTTTTCACACCTCTGTTTTTACTACCTCACACTCTATTTATCTAGGCCTTTGTTCTTTTGTTTCTCCTAATTTATTGACTTCCTTGCATCTTTTAGGCATCTCCTGTTTATTCTACCCTTACAGCCAGCCTCTGATTGCAGATGATATCTGTGTGCCTTTGTCTTCCCTTTAGCTTCCTTTCATCTCCTACTGACCTGTTCCTACTTAGCCCTCTCCCCATTTCTTCTCCTTTTTTTACTTTGCATCTTAGACTTTTGTCTCTAGTTCCCTTTATCACCTTCCTACTTCACTTCCTGATTTTTAATTGCTCCACAGTGGATATAAATACTGTTTATGTTGTTCAGTTTTGCTATTCACCTAAAGAAGGGACCTGTGAGACCCTGAAAACTTGTATATAATTTCATCTTTGTACAATACACTTGTTGGTCCAATAAAATGTATCAAACCTTCCATCATCTAATGTTAAACCTCAAATTTTGCACCTTAATAACTTTACCACTGTAGGATGAATTTGCCTGAAATTTTGCATGCACAGTCTAGTACCATAGATTTCTGGATCTGGCAAGTTGCATTACAGTTGGTTGTACAGTTGCAGAGCTGCAAAACACCAAAAATGCAAAATAACAGACTTTTTGTGCATTTCTTTGCTTGTACCCACAGCTCACATGATTTGTCCATTTGGTCTGACATCTTCAGGGAAGATGCAATCTGGATAAGATGGTGGCCATGCTGGGCTTACTATCATGATATGGGAAGAAACCATATTTAGCTTCAGCAGTGATTGTTAACTTTTAATTTAAAAATTTGAGTTGCTCTATGTTACTTGTTGAGTTAGTGAGGGTTAGTTTAGTCAGGGAATTTAAATGAGACAGTTAACATTTTTTATTAGCATTTTCAGGTGTAGCTTAGAGTTGCAAAGAATAAGTGTGAGCCTAATCACCAATGTTCTCTCGTTAGTCCCTTTGAACATACTATTATTGAGCTATTTATTGAGCCAGTGAAGGAGAAGAGAAAAAATGAACTGATACCTGGTGTCAATTGGTTTTGGGGTTTGTCCAGAGATTGTTTGAAGCCTGTATTCATAGTCTGGTGGTGTACAGGAGGAGAGATAGCTACTGCCAAGGAGTGTTGGAGGAACTACCCTGTTTGTTCAACTGCTTGGACTGTGCAGGAACTGGGACATTTTGCATCATAAGACCATGGAGTGGTAATTGGTATGGACTGTTGTGGGACCTGGTATTAGTAGCAAATTGGCTCTAAAGGACCCTGGAACCAAAGGGAGTGGGGGCTTAAGGCTCTTGCGTCTGCCTTCTGGGGGGGTAAAGACACCTGGTTCCTAGATGGAAGGTTGGAGGGGAGAGTCAGCCATAGGGCTGGGTCTGCATCCGAACCCTCCTAGGTGCTCGAGGGGTGACTGGTGTTGACTGGTTTGTCCCTTGAGGTCCGTAACCTGGGAGATTATTTGGGCTGCCCCTCCTCCTAGGTGGTGGGTGCGTGAGAGCTTGCCCTGCACTTTCTGAGCCTAATTGCAGAGACTAAGGACTCATAAGAGTGATCTCAGGAAGAAGAATTCTTTGTGGACTCCTTACTTGGTCATTTTCTGCCAACAAACCCCTCTTCGGACACATTGCTGACCTGGTCTGAGACATTTTTCTTTTCTCCTCCTTTTGTCTGGCTCTAGATAATACAATGGTCACTTTAAAGCAGTGAGAGTGCTTTTGTTTTTTATACATTTATACTGTTGCTTCCCGGAGGCTCAGGTAAGAGTGGATAGCCTCTTGGATATTTTATTTACTTAACCCCTGAAGTGAGTTTGTGGGGGTGTCTATTTTTACAATCTGTCAGGGAGAGACTAAACAGATTACTTCATGGGCTCTTTATGAACTATTCATTGTTATTTTTATAGTGTGTTGGGGTTTATGCTAAGGGAGTAGGGTTGTTGTTTTATGAAATAGGGGATTTTTGTTATTGTTAATAGTTTGTGGGAGTGTAGTTATTTTTATTGGAATCACTGCTGGCGTAGTGTTGGCAACATGTGTTGGGACCATTCTTTGGTGGGCAAGCACTACTCCCACTCCAGGTTGAGGGACCTACACCCCTTTTTTAGCCCCCTATTGCAGCCCATATTATATATGCATTGTCGTGCTTTGGGTATTGCTCAGAAGGGCCTGAGGGGTTGGGCCCCTAGACCTGCTGGGGGAGGGGAGTGGGGTGGGCCAATTGGGGTAGTGGGATCAAGGAGGCACCCTGGGGTGAAATGGGTCCAGGAAAGGGGGCCTCCCTACCTGGTTCCCATACCTGAGGGCTCCATGGGTGGTGGGCAAGTAGCCCACTCTTCCATGGCCTCTCATCCAACCCAGGCAGTGTTATAAAATGCCAGGTCAATAAAAAACAAGACAGCAATTATTGCTGATCTTGTTGAGACATCTGACCTGGTTTGAATTACCGAGACCTTGCTGGATGAGAATGCTGGTCCAGTACTGGAGTCAGCTGTTCCAGCCAGGTACTCAGTGATACACTGCCTGAGACTTGATCATAGAGGCAGGGGAGTAGCCATCTGTTTTAAGACAGACCTGGGCCTTGTAGAGGTTCCAATGGGGACCACTAGATCATTCAAGTGTATCATAGGAGTAGGTGTCAGTATCAGGATTCTTCTCATCTACCATCCACCCAGAGATGAGAAATCTTTCCTGCAGCAAGCTGTAGACTTCATGGTCAACATGATGTTGGAATCCCCCAGGTGTTTGGTCCTGGGGGATTTCATTACCTGAGCAGATGATGAACTCTTGCATTTTGATCAGAACTTCCTCCAACTGATGATGCCATTGGGCTTCACAAAGGTAGTTACTGCTGCAACCCATATTCAGGGTCAATCCCTGAATCTGATGTTCCTCCTGGGGATGGAGGCCACTGACTTCATGGTGGAACCAGCAGGATGGTTGGACCATCACTCTATAAGGTTCAGTTTTGTGGCTCCCCCTGTGAGACCCGCCCCTTTGGAGATGGTCCAGTACCGCCCTTTGAGAGGTATTTCCCCAGAGGGTCTGATGGCGGTGCTGGACCTATCGTGTAGGCCATTGGAATGCTTCGATCTGGGAGACCTAGTGGTGCACTATAATAGTATGGTACTGAGGGCCCTGGATTCTGTAGCGCCTGTCCAAGTTTGCTCTCTCCCTCTCTGCCCTTGGTCCCCTTGGTTTGATGGGACTTTGAGGGAATTGAGGAGAGTGGAGCTAAGTATGGAACATTGTTGGTGGAAATCTGGCCTGGAGGAGGACAGACTTAGGTTGATCACCCATTATTCAGACAATCAATCAGAAATCTTCTGTAAGAAGGCAGAGTTCCTGTCCAGGGAGATTGCTGCAGCAAAGAATCGACCAGCTGAGCTCTTTTGGACCATGGACAGGCTGTGCAAGCCAGACTGCCTTCAGGGCTGGAGAGCTTTTTCACAATTAAAGTGTGATGAGTTTGCTCAATTTTTTGCAGATAAGGTGTCATCCATTGGGCTGGAGATCTGCTTGATTCATTCAAATGAATATAGTGATGGTTGATGTGAGAGCACAGGCACCTGGTCTGTCTGGACACATTTCAACCAGCTAGCAATAGTGGATATCATGAAGATTGTTCAGAGCTTGTGACTGACTTACTGCAGTTTAGATCCTGGTCCAACTCACCTCCTTGTTGGGTGTATGGATGCCATCGGACCGATCCTTGCTGAGCTAGTCTGATGCTCGCTGGACCATGGGGTGTTTCCAGACCCCCTGAAGGGGACTGTGGTGACACCCTTTTTAAAGAAATCTTCTTGTGACCCAGACTGTCTTCCAAACTACAGATCAGTCTCTAACCTGCCCTTTTTGAGCAAGGATATTGAGGAGGTAGTCGCATTGCAGCTCGAGGATTTCCATACCACCCACAAAGTCTATGATCCTCTCCAGTCTGGTTTCAGGAAGCGGCATAGTACTGAGATGACATTGGTTTGAGTACTTAATGATCTCCTAATAGTGATGGATCATAGGAGTCATTCTGTCTTGGTCCTTCTTGATCTCTCTGCAGCATTTCACACTGTAGATCATAGGGTGTTGCTGGGATGCCTGCAGCTGCTCTGTGGACTGTTGGGAACAGTCCTCAGGTGGTTCCACTCTTTCCTCACGGGCAGGACTCAGAGAGTGGTGTCGGGATTTTTACTTGGCCCCCTTCTCCCTGCCTTGTAGAGTGCCGCAGGGTTCTTTGCTGTCCCCCATGTTGTTCACGGCATATATGTAGTAGCTGGGAGACATTATAAGGTGGTATGGGTTGATTTTTCACTGCTATGTAGATGATACTTTGCTCTACATGTCCTTTGAACCCAAACAGGACATTACAATCTCAGTCTTTAATAACTGCCTCACTGAAATACAGAACTGAATGAGTGCTAACTGGCTGAGACTGAATCCAGATAAGACTGAGGTGTTAGTGGTGGAGCCAGGTCAGCAGGTAGAGAAGTTGCCTCCTTGGCAACCATCTGGCCTTGTCCTAGGGGGTAACCAGTTGAGACTTTTTGAATGGGTGTGGAATCTGGGCATTGTGCTTGATAATGAACTTATGCTAAAAGCACAGGTGTCAGCAGTTGTCAAGTCCTCATTTTATCACCTGAGGAACATCGCCCAGATAAAGCACCTTGCTCCATCTGAGGACCTTCCTACTTTGGTTCACGCCTTTGTGTCCTCTCATCTTGATTACTGCAATGCTCTATACCTAGGGTTATCAGGGGTTGATCTCTGTCACCTGCAGCTGGTGCAGAATGCTGCAGCCAGGTTGTTGACAGGGTTGACAAGAACTAGCCATGTCACACCTGTGCTGCACAAACTGCACTGGCTGCCAGTGCAATGGAGGATCACCTTCAAGATCATGTTGCTGATCTATAAAACCCTACACAGACAGGGACCAGGGTACTTGCAAGACCTCCTTCAGCCTTACTGCCCCCTCTGCCCACTCTGCTCCACTGACAAGGGATTGCTAGGGGTTCCCAGGGTCTGTCTTCAGACATCAGGTGCTAAGGCTTTTTCTTTTGTAGCCCTGACCCTGTGCAACTCTCTACTTCATTGAATTAGAGAGTGCCTGTCCACTGAAACATTTAAATCCTCATTAAAAACATATTTATTTGGAACAGCCTTTGAGGATAAAGTTTAGTTTATTACTGCTGCCTTGCTATTTTAATATGTTTTATTTGATCAAATGTTGTTTCATATTGTTTATGCACTTCGGTTTTTGTAAAGCACTTTAGAAATACATTTTGATTGTTTGATTGATTGATTGATTGGGACACTGATGTGCCTTTTGAAGAGTTAGTCTAAAAGTATTAAACCGTTCAAAAGTTATTAAAAAAACAGATTCCCCATTATAGTCAATGGGGGAAAAAATACAGTATGTGTCTCATGAAAGTGTCGTAAGTACAATTTTCCTTTCACAAATAGCCCTTTACTTTTGTGCTGCTGCCATCTTGTTTTCAGTTAGAGAGAGAGAGAGAAAAATGCCTGGCATTTAAATTTGGGACCCTCTAGGTAAACACTGACTGTTGGGTTTACCTAGTTGGGTCCTGAAGATGCCAGCCCTATCTTTTTTTGGGGGAAAATCCTCCCAGAAATGCCGTTTTCAAACTCGGAGCCCCAGTACTTTCACAAATCATGGTAAAAACGTCCATGAAACTTTCACAAATGCAAAGGTTTATGCTGTTTTTTGCAAAACTTTAGTGATTTGCCAAAGATCTTTGCCAAAAAAATGCAAACTGAAAATCATCCTCCTGAAACACAACGGTTGGGTCTTTTGGGCTGAAATTTGCAGAGTAGCAAGCCTGGTCCCTCAGATGTGCCTTTTTGGTGGTTTGGTGCCAAAACATTCAAAGGACCCAATGTTACAATGTTCCAAAGTTGAGAAATTTCCCATAGGATAACAATGTGACATCCGATACACCTTTCGGTGCCCATTTCTTGAAAACAAAGTGAGATATAATGTTTTTGCAACATTTGCAGAGGCATTTTTTTCTTACTTTCTACGGATATGGAGTTAATGGTGAAAACATGTTACAAGGGTTCCAAGGGTGCCTTTTCAGTGCACTTCAGTGCCCATACCTTGTAAATGATGCTAGATATGGATTTGGTCATATCTCACATGGCTATCATGCTGTCATGATTACAACGACACTTGAATTTTTTTTTTCAGCTGCTATGGTTGCTGAGATATTGGCACATTACTGTTACAAGGCTTCCTTACCCTAGAGGGCTGCTGTGTGGCTCCATACTTACCGGTGAGTGGGAGCACAGGGCCCAGAGAGCCCATGCTTCCACATACACATACCATTTTGCTAAAAATGGACAATGTGAAGGGAGGGCCCAGAAGGACTGCACTCTGACTAACACATACCATTTACAAGTTACATTATACTTTCTCAACAAGAAGGGAAATTCATTGCAAAAAAATCCATTAATGCATCAGTTAGGGTTATAGCACAGTGACAAAAGTTTGAAAATGTGATGTTAGGGTTCAAAACCCTGACTCCACATTCCCCCCCCCACACACACACATTCAAGACACATGCAAGACTGTAAGACACTATACCACTCTGTCACATCTGAAAGCACAATAATCACAACACTGTACTGATTTCAGATAATACTATGTAATGAAAAAACAAATACAGCATGATAGAAACATAGAAGGTGACAGCCGATAAGGACTGCAAGGCCCATCCAGTCTGCCCATTTTCTACCTTATAAATGTGCCATAGGCATGTACTCTGTCAATGGCCTGTCTATTCATACTCATCTGTATTGCTCCCTTATGCCTATCCCATGCCTATCTGAAGCACTGCACTGTATTCATAGCCACCACTTCCTGATGTAGGCCGTTCTATGCACTCACCACCCTTTCTGTGAAAAAGAACTTCCTCACATTCCCCCTTAATTGGCCTCCCTCTAATCTCATGCTGTGTCCTCTTGTCCTGCTGTTTTTCTTATATTGAAACATGTTAGACTCTTTCACCTTGTTAATGTCCTTAAGATGTTTGAATGTTTCTGCCATATCACTGCTCCCTCCTTTGCTCTAGGGCATAAAATCGAGCTCTGTTAATCTGTCCTAATATGTTTTCTGATGCAGTCCCTGCACCATTTTGGTTGGCCTTCTCTGAACTGCCTCCATTTTGTTAATGTCTTTCTGCAGCTGCAGCCTCCAGTATTGCATGCAGAACTCCAGATGGGGCCTAACCAGTGTCTTGTAAAGAGGGATTATTATCTCCCTCTTATGACTTGCGATACCCCTACTAATACAACCAAAAATCCCTCTAGCCTTACCTACTGCTTTAGTGGTCTGCTTGGATGATTTCAGGTCATCTGTGATGATGATGCCCAAGTCTCTTTCGTCCCTTATGATTGCCGTGATGATTGACTCTATACTGTCAGCACAGTATGATGACACATTACTGCTGGCATATCTTCTTCATACAATGAGACTTAGTTTGTACACATTTTCAAAATATTAATTTATATGTGTCATAATTCAACAATTGGCTCACTGCAAGTATCACTACTATCACATAAGCATATGGTAGCAGGAAATATAGATCTGACACATACAGTGCACGGTACTTTATAGATACTGCTCAGGTAGGAAACTACCACCATCACATGTTGCTATACTGCTGCATTACCTGGAAATACTCATTAACAATATTTTATAATTAGCCTTGGATGTTACAGCTATTGATTTTACACCTTACTTTTAAACAATACTACAAAAAAATTACTTTTTTTTATTACTGCTATTTGTTATTAGGACTGACTCACTGTGTCAGAAAAAAAATGCAAACATCCAATGTTGGTAGGCGTATACAAACTTTCATTTCCAATAAACTATGTGTGGATAACATACTGTGTGTTTCATCACTTGTTAACTTTTGAAATATGGGCATCTGCTTAAATCTTGTTATTGATGTTTTTAACACAAAAATGCTTACTGTGGGCCAGCATCCATGATTGCCCAGCATGTATGTGCACCCCTAAGGTACTTTGATGGAGGCAGCAGAACTCATACAGTTGGTGAACCATGACGATGGATGTGTCTAGCAGTACATATAGAGAGTTGTATGTTACTTCTGTTAACTAATGCTGCTTGTCTCTGGCTGGCTGTGCTGCCTTGGCCCTTCCCTTGCTTGCATGTGTGTGTCTGTGTGTGTGGCGGTGGGAATGTGGAGATAGATGTGGAGGTAGGGTTTTGAGCCCTAACATCACATTTCCAAACTTTTGTCACTGTGCTATTGACCCTAACTGATGCATTAAGGAGTTTTTTTTTGCCATGAATATATATATATGTACACACACACACACACACACACAGATATATATATATATATTTTCATGGCAAAAAACTCAATTTATTGCATCAGTTAGGGTTGTTCAATAGTGACAAATGTGAAGAAATTCGGTGTTAGGATTGCCACCCCTTGCACCCCACGCCCACCCCGTGCCCATCAACAGGCATTGGGGTGTGCATTGGGGCCATCAGCTTTAACTGTTCCATGTGTAAATTAGCTGAGGCAGTGCAGTATAGGAGAATGGGGTGAGAGTTTGGACTGATAACCCCAATGCACACCCCAATGCCTGTTGGTGGACACAGGGTGGGCATGGGGTGCAAGGGGTGGCAACCCTAACACTGAATTTCTTCACTTTTGTCACTGTGTAACAATCCTTACTGATGCATTATATGGAGTTTTTTGCCCCACCATGTGAATTTATGTCACTTCGCTACACAAAAAACTGCATGACCGACTGAAATGAAAATTGTTAAATGAAGACATGTATCATGGCACACTGTGTGTCCAGAATTGTGTGTACATCCATTCAATGGTTTCACAGCACCATGAGCAAACAACATCACATGAACAATTCAGCAACTGTAAGTGCCAGTGACCCGAACACTGGCACAGTGAAAGACGAATTATAAATCTTTGTACATTCCAAATGCCAGGCAAATCAGACACATGGTTCAGATGTTACTGAAGCATAATGAACCAAATTTTCATTCATCAGAGTGGCATAATTCTTCACCTGTTAATGTTTTATACATGAAACCACTGTTAGGCACCTCTGTGCCACTAGGGCTAGCTGTGCTATACATTTAAAGGCAGTAGCACCATACAGAACACTATGAGTAAAACATTACCTGCATCACGCAGTATCTCCACAGCGAATTATTTCTAAAACATGTAAACAGCATACTCCACATCTACAGGACATCCACTCAACACCCTCCAAATTTCATGTGAAAAGACCAAACTATTCCAGATATAGTCAATTTTTATGTTTCTGTACCTTTAAGATGTACCTTGGCAGAAGACACCAGGAGAAAGGACTGCTGTGTGACTGGACTTCTCTGCTGGGACTAAAGAAGCAGAACTCTTGTACTTGGACCTTTAATTTAGGGTAAAAAAAAACTAACAAAAAAAAAAAAAGTGTGTGTTTGTCTGAGTTAACCGAACTGAATGGTTATCTGAACAGTTATCTAGGCGTAAATCTCAGGTGATTGAAAGGACTTGATAGCTGTGAGGTTTAAATTACTTGTAGAAAGATCTAGTAAGTAGGGGGAGTGGCTTAGCTAGAAGGAAGTTACATTTAAAGACTGCCTTAGAAAGATTCTGCTACTAACTTGGCAGAAGACACCAGGAGAAAGGACTGCTGTGTGACTGGACTTCTCTACTGGGACTATATTGCCCTCCTTCCCTTCCCTCCGCCCTCCTACTCAAAGCTAGTTCTACTTTTATAGGCACAGGATTTGACTGACAACAGGAACTTCCTGTTTCTGAGCAGTAAGTGAGTGATCACAGAGCCACAAAAGACCCACCAGCCTAGAAGGGCAAGCGTAGCTTTCCGGTCACCTCTAGCTGCTGGAGGTCTGCCTCTGAGCAAGTAAGGAGTCTACTGAGAAATATAGGATATTCTTGTCCCAGAACAGGACAATCTTTAGCTTAAAGGGCACACAGGCAGAAAGTAAGGAGAGAGAGAAAAAAAAACAGAGGAAAGAGTAAGGATTGCAAACAGTTAAGGGGCCAGAAAAAAGACATGATGGGAGTGGTGCAGTGCAGTGGCTGTGGAGCAGCAGTCTTCCAGGAGATGTTCTGGAGGATGCGGTGTTGTCCCATCTGCAGGCACCCTCTGGGATGAGGGAGGAGGTTGCTCATCTCCAGGCTGAGTTGGCCAGGATTTGTGGGACCTCCTCTTCCATCCAGGGACCACCAGTGCCACTGCTGCTGCCTCAGAGGTTGCCAAGAAAGAGGAGCAGTTGGACCACAGTGGACTCAGAGAGGGTGAGGGTGGTGGAACAGAGGCACATCCCTCCAGTTGTACCTCTCCACAATTCCTATGCCATTCTGACAAAGTGTGGTTCCTCTATGGAGGCACCCACAGTAGAGACCAAGGAGGATGTTGGGAACCTCCACAAAGGAGACCAACAGGAGGGTGGCAGGGGATCCCACAGGGGAAGGAAACAACTCCTGGTGAGGAACTCCATTGTTAGGAAGGTAGAACTGGGGGAGGAAGGGGAGAGGGAGGTAAGGTGCCTGCCTGGTGCCATGGCTTGGAGGGACAGGAAGTGAATCCTCAGGATTGCCAGAGCAGCTGCACATGGGAGGGAGCTGGATGTCATTGTCCACCTAGGGACAAATGACCTGGCTAAGAAAGGGATTAGAGAAGTGCAGGAAGAGTTTGTGGAATTGAGGAGGGGCCTTAGACAAGTAGCATGCATGGTAACCTTTTCAGATGTGCTGCCCATCTATGGCATAGGAGAGGCTAGGGTGTTCCACACCATGGGATTTGATCAGTGGTTTAAAAACTGGTGTGGATCTCAGGAATTTGGCTTCAATGGGGACTGGGGGTTCACCTGGAGTGATGCAAGCCTATACTGGCATGATGCACTGCATCTATGCTGGAAGGGAACCAGGATTCTAGGTGATAGGTTTAAATGCTTAATTGGCAAGCATTTAAACTAACCAAGGGGGGAGGCACTGGAAAGGAGCAGGGAAATTCTAGCGCCCCCCAAAAAAATCACAGTAGTAAGTGCAGTAAACACCAGCATAGAGGAGTCAATAGGGAGAAGGGCAGGGGTAAATGGAGAAAGTGACAAAGGCAAGAAGGACAGGGATGGGGCAAAAAGGAGTAAGTCCATCAGGAAATGGAGGGTAATGAGTACCAATGCCTGTAGTCTGGGCAACAAGCTCCCTGAGCTGGTGGCCTTGATGGAAGAGGGATGCCTGGATATCATAGCAGTCACAGAAACATGGTACACAGAGAACCATGACTGGGATGTTAACATACCAGGGTACATAACCTACAGGAGAGATAGGCAGAAGAGAAGAGGGGGAGGAGTAGCTCTCTATGCAAAGGAAGGGATAAAAGCAACTGAACAAAAGAGTAAACAGGGAGGAGAGGAGGCACTGTGGGTCACCTTGGAGACTGGAGAGGGCACCACAATCCGCACAGGGGTTGTGTACAGACCCCCATGTCAGGGGGAGGGAATGGACAAGGATATGATAGAAGGCATTCTTAGAATGGCAGAGAAAGGGGAGATACTGTTGATGGGAGACCTGAATATGTCAGATGTTAACTGGAGCACATTTGCTGCAGCCACATCCAAGAGCAGGGCCATTCTTGATGCCCTACAGGTGGCAGGCCTCAGACAGCTAGTTTCAGAACCCACTCATGAGGGAGCAATCTTAGACCTGGTACTCTCAAACGGGGGCAGTGAGAGGATCTCAGATCTAGAAGTGGGTTGCCATATGGCAAGGACAAACAGTGTGGTTCACGTTAAACTCAGTTACAGAGTCAAGCCATACAAAAGTGAGGGTACTGGACTTTAGGAGGGCTGACTTTGGCAAGATGGGAGAGTGCCTCAGAAAAGCAGTAGCAAACAGGCTAGAAGGTGGTATGGAGCAACAATGGGGAATCATCAAAACTGCCAGCACAGAGGCAACAAGCCTTTGTGTGAAGCAAATAAACAAATCAAAACAAAAGAAAAGCCACTATGGTTCTCAAAAGAGGTGGCTGTGAAAGTCAGGAAGAAAAAGATAGCATTCTGGAAGTATAAGGAAACACAGAAGGAGCAGGACAGAGAGCTGTACCAGTTAAGGCAGAAGGAAGCAGGGAGGGAAGTCAGAATAGCAAAGGCCCAAACTGAGGAAAAGATAGCCAATTCGGTTAAGAAGGGGGATAAAACATTTATAGGTACTTCAGCAAGAGCAGAAAGACAAAGGGAGGGATAGTGAGGCTGAACAGAATGAATGGTGGGTGGGCAGAGGGGGACAGTGAAAAAGCAGGGATACTGAATGAATATTTCTGCTCAGTATTCACAAAAGAGGAGGGGGAAGTGCCTAATCCAATTAACAGAAGCACTCTTGATGGGGGATGGGGTCGATCCCAGTCCTTTCACAGAAGAAAGGGTTCTGCAAGAACTCCTAAAACTGAAGGTGGAAAAAGCAATGGGGCCTGATGGAATTCACCCCAGAATTCTAAAAGAATTAAGGGAGGAACTAGTGAAGCCACTGGCAAATCTTTTAATAAATCATGGGAGGATGGTGTGGTACCCGAGGACTGGAGGAAGGCAGATGTGATTCCCCCTTCACAAAAGTGGGACCAAGACAGAGGCAGGAAACTACAGACCTGTCAGTCTGACCTCTGTGGTAGGAAAAGTGATGGAGTCACTTCTGAAGGAAAGAATAGTTGAGTACCTAGAGGCCAGTGGGGCACAAGACCCAATGTAGCATGGGTTCACAGTGGGAAGGTGATGTCAGACGAATCTAATAGATTTCTTTGACTGGGTGACCAAAGTAGTAGACCAAGGAGGGGCTATGGACATGGCCTACCTAGACTTTAGCAAGGCATTTGACACAGTCCCACACAAAAGATTAATAGTCAAATTAACCAGCCTGGGAGTGGGTCCCAGGGTGGTAGCCTGGGTAAAACATTAGCTGGACAACAGGACACAGAAGGTAATTGTAAATGGAGTCCACTCTGAAGAAAGAGGGGTTACTAGTGGGGTACTGCAGGGATCAGTATTGGGTCCAGTCCTTTTTTTAATGTCTTCATAAGTGACATTGCAGAGGGACTAGAAGGAAAAGTGTGTCTCATAGCAGATGACACAAAGATCTGCAACAGGGTTGATACACAAGGAGGCATGAAAAGGATGAGAAGGGACTTGGCAAGGTTGGAGGAATGGTCAGAAGTATGGCAGCTAGGATTCAATGCAAAGAAGTGCAAAATAATGCACCTGTGAAACAAGAACCCAGGGGAAGAATACACAATGGGGGGGAGGGGGAGGTAGTAACAACAACAAAAAAAGGAATGGGACCTGGATCACGTGATGAAGCTGCCCAAGTAGCTGGACCAAGTTGGAGCTCCCGCTATCTAAAACCCATTTCCAGTAAAAAAAACATTCTTTTTATCTCTACAACTCTGCAAAAGAAGTGGCAGTTGATCGCAAGAAGAGGAAGAAAGTCTGAATCTGCGAGATGGAGGTGGAAATGAAGCCAGCTTTGCCCCATCATACTCCACCTGTTTCACCCAAGAAATCAGGGAAAAGGCCTAAGGCCCAGACCTCTAGTAGTGGCAAAGCGCTTGTTATCATGACTCAGAGAGCATTGGAGGCAGAAGCAACTCAGCTAACTTTGGAACTGCTTTGGCGAGAGCTCTTGCCACTGAGAGAGGAGATGAAAACAGTGGCTTTTGAAATTAAACATTTAGCAGGGGCTTTGGAGGATCTGAATACTAGGGTCTCTGACCTGGATGTCAGGATAATATTGGTTGAGAACGCATCGAACTGAGCAGAAGAAATGGGGTGAATGACTGCCAACGTCTCAAAAAGTTAGAGTTTAAGGTAGAGGATCTCGAGAGGCGATCCCGGAGGAATAATGTAGTCATTCTGGGAGTACATGAAAAAGAAGAAGGCCAAAATACCATTCTTTTTTTGCAGAAGCTCTTTGTTAAGCTTAATGGTCCCTCACCTTATGGCCAAACATATACCCTTGAGAGGGCTCACAGAGCACTACGTCCGATGCCAGCCCCAGGCCAGCAGCCCAGACCCCTGACTGCCAAATTGCTGAATTATCAAGAAAAGCAGTTCTTACTTGACAAGGTGAAAGAGTTGGAGAAGGTAGTGTGGGATGGCAAGCCTATAAGAGTTACAAACTACCTGCCAGCCTCAGTGTGACAAAGAAGGGCCCTTTTCCACCCCACCGTCACGAAGCTGATAGCGGCGGGCATTACATTTCGTATGGGGTATCCAGCTCATTTGCAAGTGATGGGTATCTGGGGCCTGGCTATCTTTTGAAGACGCGGACTCAGCTAGTAGGACTCTGCAGAGGGAGCTCCCGGACCTGTTCAGACCCAAGTGAAACGTGCTGATGGAGAAGATTGCCTGGTAATGAATTAGCATGGATACTGGATCCTTTGTTGCCACATAAACTGTAATGGCACTTCCTAGTTGCTGAGCCAGGAAGGAAAAGAACTCTTGATTTTCATTCTTGATCCTTTTTTTGGAGGGTTATCATCACAATTTTATAGTTCCAGAAGTAGAGGACTGATGGACATGTTAGATTAGCACAGTTTTGTTAGTTATTTGTTTGGGGGGGTGGCACTTGGGCTGGCGATACATTTCCCTATCTTTAGCCTAAACGCAGCCCAAATCTAGGCCAGCTATGGAGTCCCTGAGATGAGATGGGGGCCGCTACATGTACCCGCTTGCTGCACCTGGGTTTTGGATGGGGACATGGCTGAATCTCCTTTGAGAGAAAATGGATCTCGAGAGGCACCCCAAGTGGGGACAAACAGGTAGGGGCCAGTGCTGAGGCTTCAAAGAGGCCTGATACATATGTCCCAGTCAAGAAGCTTGGGTGTTAATTCTGGTACCCGTCCCAGGATGTCACCCCCCCAAGAGGGTTAAGTTCACCAAGGGAATGAGATTGGGGGAGAGCCATGGCAGGTACCTGCAGTGGGAATTGTTTCATTGCGTAACTGCGAGAGGTGGGTTGGGGAATATTTTACACAGGGATCAATTATGGATCTCGGTAGCATGTTTCTTAGTAGCGTGAAAAGGGGGGTATGTTTGGTAATTGGGGAGTGGATTGGGGAATCATAATAGTGTAGTGCTTATCTATAATGTCTGGGGGTGTTCAAGGAGGGGTGGTTAAAGGGGAAGGGGTCCTCAGCCCAGCTCAAGGGGTATAGCGTTACTGCAGTGGAGCCAGAGACCTGGGCTCCGCTAGGTCTTTTCTTACTTCTTAAGTGCTGTATATGGCCACCGGCATGAAGTTCGTTACTTGGAACGTCAAGGAACTGAGGCAGCGGGTTAAGCTTCACCAAATTCTTAAGCATTTTAGCCTGTTATCAATTGATATTGGTTTTGTCCAAGAGTCCCATTTGCCAGATGTGGAGGCGAGGTGGATGAGGAATATGCAGATTGGGCATGTTTTCTCTGTGGAAGGAACCACTAATAGTGCAGGGGTTCTCATAATTATTGGCAGAAACGTTCCATTTGCACCGAAACAAGTAATCAAAGACCCACAGGGCCGTTTCCTTTTTATCCATGGATTTTGGTGGACTACCGAGCTCTTGCTGGGGACGGTCGATGGGCCCAATTCTGACTCCCCCAACTTTTTCATGAAGTTAATCGACCCCCTGAAGCCATACTCCTCGTTGCCAATGGTGGTGGGCGGGGATATGAATGTGGTAATGGACTCCTTCATGGACCGCTCTGCAACTAAAAGCAGAGCACACTCACCAGCTCAAAGAGCTCTATCTGAGTTTTAAGAATTGTATGCTCTCTGTGATATCTGGCGAGTGCTCCATCCTAAAGATAAGGAATTCACCTTCACATCCCAGGTCCACAACATCTCATCCCACATTGACTATATTTTCCTCTCACACAGCCTTCTCCCCAGAGTGGCCGAAGTCTTTTTACAACCCGGCCCCCCATCTGACCATGCTCTAGTAGTTTGCCACCTAGTGTCCCTAGATATGCCCAAGAGATCTTTCAGATGGAAGATAAATAATTATATGCTAAAAGAGGAGAAAATGGTCCTAGTAATCAGTGAACACATCCAACAGTTTATAGAATTTAATTCTGGCTCTGTGGAGAGACTGGACATATTGTGGGGAGCCTTTAAGACATTTATAAGGGTTGCCTTGTTCAGCCTAGCTACTTTTAGGAAAAAAGGAAAAGAGGTACAATTGAAAGGGTTATTATGGGAAATACAGGACAAAGAAGGCAGTGTTAGTTCACCTCTAACTGATCTTGAAAAACAGGAATTAATCATACTTAAGGAGGAGTATCTAGAGTTACTGAGGGATAGAGCTGCATATGCAATCCTCAGGGCCAAGGCAGCATATTCTGACACTGGGGAAAAAGCCGGAAAGCTGCTCGCACTGAGGATCAGACAAATGGAAGTGAAGCTGGCACATTCTGGCGATTCGCTCCCCAACCACCAGCACTCTCTTAACATCAACTGAGGAGATAGTCTCGGAGTTTCAAAGATATTACGCTGAGTTGTGTAGCCCCAAAAAGTTGGCCCCAGACACCAATATTAATTATTATTTGGAGACTACCGGCTTACCTTCTCTGGAACATTACCAACAGGACAGTCTAATTGCCCCTATAACTAGGGAGGAGGTTTTTGAAGTCATAAAGGCCTTACCCATAGACAAATCCCCCGGGCCTGATGGGTTTTCAGTGAATTTTTACAAAAAATTCATAAATCTCCTACTTCCCATGTTACTGTCCCTTTTCCATCATATCCTATCAGGGGCTCAAACTGACCTGAATTTGTGGGAGGCCTTAATTGTATTGATTCTAAAGCCTGGAAAAAATCCAGAGTCACCTGCTAGTTACCGCCCGATATCTCTCATGAATCAAGACATTAAAATCCTAGCCAAGATCTTAGCAAATCGCCTTTTATCAGTTATCCCTGATATGATCGGGCCAGAACAAGTTGGATTGGTACGGGGACGGTCGTCAACAGATCACCTAAGGACCCTGTTGCATGTTCTCTCCGCGTCCAGAGATGCCCCTTACACAGCAGTTGTAGTTTCCCTGGACGTGGAGAAGGCATTCGACAGGGTAGACTGGAATTTTCTTGTACGGACCTTGAACGCATGCAACTTTCCCCAACTTTTTCAAAAGTGGATCAGAATTTTTTATAGTGTCCCGTCAGCTAGGGTGATGGTAAACGGAGTGATCTCTGATAAGTTTTCATTATACTCTGGTACCAGACAGGGTTGTCCCCTCTCACCATTGCTCTTTATTTTATATCTGGAGCCCCAGATTAGACGGGTTAAGCAATGTCCCCTAATAAAGGGGTTGGTCATCCAAGGGTAGAGATTAAAATATCGGCGTACATGGATGATTTATTACTACAACTGACAGATCCGAGTAATTCAATACCGGCGCTGTTGGGTGTGATTCAAGATTTTGCCACGCTTTCCAATTACAAATTAAACATAGACAAATCTCAGATATTCCCACTCAATTATAGAGTGAATAAAGCCCTAGTTAACTAGAGTGGAATGTCCTGGTCGTCGAACTCTTTGAAGTATTTGAGGATTCAGGTGGTGAGGGATCCAACCCAACTTTTCAAGCTCAGTCTGGATGATTTAGTTAAAACATTGGATGGAGACTTGAAAAGATGGTCCAAGTTACCCATTACACTCTGGGGACATGTAAATCTCATCAAGATGAATTTTTTCCCTAGGATTTTTTATCCATTACTCTTGCTCAACACATTGATTCCATATACATGGTTCCGCAAAATTAATGCAATAATAACTAATTTTCTCTGGGCCGAAAAAACAACACAGAATTGTATATCACAAGCTAGCTGCCCCAAAGGACAGAGGGGGTCTCTGCCTCCCCTCCCTAGGTTTTTATTATTGGGCGAGTCATATGGTTATGTACTTAAGATGGCTGAAGGGTGAAGAGGGGCTTCCTGCTGCAGAAAGCTTACCGTTATGGTTGTGAATAGAGGTGTCTTATATCAAGCGGGGGGGTTGATACCATTATCCTTATTGCATATTAAGCTGAAGGATCTCCCCCCAAACTTGAAACTCACCCCACTCGCAATTTCAGTTAAGGTGCATACACAGATATGTGCAAGCATGGACTATAAGCAGGAGATAGACTTGGCCCAACCGGTCTGCGGCAACCCTTACATAAATATTGATGGCAAACCGATTAATAGGATTTGGCTTCCACAGATTGACACAATCACTCTTGCTCAATTAGTGGCTCAGGATGGCTCATGGCTCCAAATCACCACTATTTTGAACAGGTTTGCCATACCTGTCAAGTCCATTTTTAAGGTCTACCAGTTAATGCATCTATTAGTAAATGATTTTGGCCTGATCGCTCCCTTTTCCCAAAAGTATAGGTTCCAAGATGCCCTACAAACACTTGTGGGTCACAGATATTCAGTGTCTGAGATCTCTAAATGTTTATATGATTGCAAACATCCCAAAGATTTCTTACCCAAAATGTACTGGGCCATTTACTTCCCAGGGTTAGAAATAGATGGAGCAGCTCTTTGGAAAAATGCCCACAATATATATTAAACAGGATAGACTGAAATTGATGCAGTTCCATACACTGCACAATATATATTACACCCCTCAGAAACTTCATAAGTTTGGTCTCAGGGATAGGGCCCTCTGTTCCAGATGTGGACAAGAGGAGGGTACGCTGTTCCATATATTCTGGTCATGTTCGAAGGTTGCCACTCTCTGGAATGAGGTTCGGTGCAGGTTGGATCCTTTACTGGGCCTCTTTGATCTTTTCTGTCCTGAAGTGTGCTTGCTGGGTAACTATGCTTCCATATCAGTTATATCTAGGAGGCACCACATGGCCTTAATCTCATTATCGATTAAAAAGGTCATTTTTCGGCATTGGAAGGATAGTGCAGACATATCTTATTCTGAATGCCTCAAGGAGATTTTGCTCAACCTCAGGATGGAAAAGATGATGGCTAGCCTAAATAACAAGTTGACTAAATATAATAGCATTTGGGAGCCTTTACACATGCTGCTGAGTATCCAAGAGATATTTTGGATGGCCGTTCAGGATACCATCTAGATAGTGAGCTGTGCTGGGGAAGGGGAGGGAGGGAGGGTGGTGGGGGGAGCAGACTCTTTCATAATTCTCTGGATGGCTTGAAGGAGAAATGTCATTATGTATTGTAAAGAGCTGCTCCAGTTTATATTTATGAAAATGAATAAACTTTGAATTTAAAAAAAAAAGGAAAGGGACCTGGGGGTAATCATATCAGATGACCTTAAGGTTAGCAAGCAATGTGAGAAGGCATTAGGGAGGACTGGGTGTATACTGGGATGCATTGGGAGAGGCATCAGCAGCAGAAAACAGGAAGTTGTTATCGCTCTGTACAGACATTTGGTGAGACCCCATCTGGAGTACTGTGTCCAGTTCTGGAGACCCCATCTCTGCAAGGACATTGACAGGATAAAGGCAGTCCAGAGGAGGGCAACTAAAATGGTGCAGGGTCTGCAAGAGAAGCCATATGAGGAGAGACTGAAGGAGCTTAATATGTATACGCTTGAGGAAAGAAGGGAGAGGGGGGACATGATAGAAACTTTTAAGTACCTCAGTGGAATCAACAAAATCCAAGAGGGTAGCATCTTTCAGAAAAGAGACGTGCAAGAACAAGGGGACACAATTTAAAGATAGAAAGGGTGAGTCAGGGCAATATGAGAAGTATTGTTTCACAGAGAGGGTAGTGGATGCATGGAACAGCCTTCCTGAGGAGGTTGTGGGGTCTAAAACTGTGGGAGAATTCAAGAATGCATGGGACAGACATAAGGCAATTCTTGTGGGGGTAGGAAGAAATAGGCTCTTGGTTAACTAGGATCTGCAGCCTATCCTGCAGGTAGGGAAATGAGCAGACTAGATGGGCCAAGCGGTCTTTATCTGCCATCAAAGTCTATGTTCTATGTTTCTATATGTTTCTATGTTTCTTCCACCACAAAATGGAGGAACTCATGGCTGAAAATGCACTAAAATGGTGGACTGCAAAGCAGGCCAACTTCAAGTGATCATAACTCTGGAACGGAACATTTTTTCACCAAACAAAAACTGGCATATTCCTTGAACAAAGGTCATTCTATCTGCCTAGCTTCAGATCTATCAACCAGACAGTGGCTGTGCTATGTGTCATGGAAGATAGTGCAGAAAAATAGCAAAAAGCATAATGTTTTGCACTGCACTACGTAAATGCAAAAACATAAATGGTGATGTTAACACAAATGATGATAGAAACAGTGAGGAAAAAGAAAATAGTAACACTAATTGTTACGAAAATGTAAGTGCAAATGGCAACACAAATGGTAAGAGAAACACAAATGTTAATAAAAACAGAAATGGTAACGCAAACATTAACGAAAACACTCATGACAACAGAAATGCAAATGTTTGCAAAAGTAGTGATGCAAATGCTAACAGGAACGCAAATGCAAATAGTAATGAAAATGCAAACGGTAAAACAAACACAACCAGAAATGCAAATGGTAATGGCAACAGTGACACAGAAGAAAACAGTAACTCAATTGACAATGGAAACGCAAGTGAAAATACAAACACTAAGGCCAACAGAAAAGCAAACAGTGACGAACACACAGACAGTAATGGTAATGCAATTGGAAATGCAAATGGTTATGATAACACCAATGATGACGCCAAAGGGAACAGTAACACAAACACAAATGCAAGCATGTACGCAAACACAAATCGTAATATGCATGGTCACAGTAATGCAATTGGAAATGCAAAGACTTATGGTAACACCAAAGATGATGCCAAAGAAAACACAAACAGAAACGCAAATGCAAGCGCGTACGCAAATGCAAATGGTAATGCACACGGTGATGCAAAAGGAAATGCAAACAAAAACAATAATGTAAATGCAAATGGTAACAGTTACACAAATGTTAGTACAAAGTGCAAAGGGAAACGCACACGGTGACGTAAACGTAAACGATAACGCAAACGGTTACAGAAGTGCAAGCAGAAACGCTGACTGTAACAGTAACGTAAATGGACACACTTTTTTCCCTAAAAGGTGCATTCAGAAGCACAGTGAATACAAAGAATGTCTGCATAATAATGGCACTCGGAGCAGAAAATGAACACTTGGAATACTAAACTGCTCATATCTCAGGAACCGTAGGACATAGAAAACAAAATTGAATCTCATATTATTTATGACTTTCCTGGCTAGTTTTGTACTTAGTCCCCTAACAGGAGGCTAAGCATTTTTCCGACAAAAAGTCTGTATCTTGAAGCGTTTTCTAGATACAGGCCCTAAAAGGTGTGTCAGACACCGTAATGTAAGCCGATGGGAAAAAACGTCAACTTTGGAATGACGTAACTTTGCAGTCCTCTAATATTTTGTCAGCCCAAAAGACCAAACCATTCTTTTGCAGCAGGGTGGCAAAGATTTTCTATAGTTTTGGGCATAGTGTCACAAAGTAGTGTTGTGATTTGTGACACTTTCCCCCAAAAAATCACGAAAGTGTTGAATGTGTGACACTACTTTGTGACACTACTGTTTACAAACATTTTAAAAACATATTTCTGGGGTGTTTAACCCCCAAAAAGACATGGCTAGGATCCTCAGGACTCAACTAGGTGAACATAGCAATAATTGTGTCCCTAGAGGGTCCCAAATTTAAATGGCAAGCATTTCTGTGACCACCAACTGAAAACAAGATAGAAACATAGAAACATAGACTTAGACGGCAGATAAGGACCACTAGGCCCATTTAGTCTGCCCATTTCTAAAACATGTAAACAGCATACTCCACATCTAAAGGACATCCACTCAACACCCTCCAGATTTCCAAAGATGGCGGATTTGTGACACGACAGTGGTCATTTGTGACAGTAAAAACTGCATTTGTGACACTTTAAAATATTTTAACTTTCCCCATTGACTATAATGGAAAACTTGTTTTTGAATAACCTTTGAACTTATTAATATTTTTTCATGAAATCTCCAAAAGGCACATCAGGGTCCCCGGCTGCATATTCCCTAAAGGTTTTGGACTGGTCACACAGACCATATGACCTGTAGGCAAGAGCAATGAATGTGCAAAAATGCATAATTTGTGCTTTTTTTGGCATGCTGTAGCTCCACAACCGTATATCCAACCATTACAAAGCTTGGCAGATATAGAGATCTATGGTACCAGACCATGCGTTCCAAATTTCAGGCAAATCCATCATATGGTGGCAAAGTTATTAACCTGCCAAATTTCAGATTTAACTTTAAATGGGGTACTCAACCCTAACTACAGTGGCACTACCATGCCAGTATAATATATATATATATATATATATATATATATATATATATATATATATATATATAGAAGAAGAGAGAGAGAGAGAATAATGGATAGGTAGAGGCATCTATTACCCAATGAGTAATAGCAGCGAGAGGTTCTGGGCACTCCAACCTCCAGAGAAGCTCGAGAGGTGTTGGACCATCCAGAACCTTAAGATGCTATTTTCCCACCAGTAATAGATGCCTACCTATCCATTGTTTTTTTAATATATGGATTTTGAAATTCTTTTTTCTTACCTTTGTCGGTGTCTTCTGTTACTGGAAAGCTGTGTATTTTGTTGGTGGTGCTGCTAGATGGTCAGTTAAGTAGAACAGGTGCAACCATTTCTCCTCCAGCTGCTTCTGTCTAAGCTAATTTAATCAATCTCTCATTCTGATATGTTGTTGTAAAATTCGTTCATGATTTTTGTATTGTACCACACAGCTATCTCCTGTATGTAAACTCCCGGACCTAAGGCTCCAGGTGTACACTTTACTGTATCCTAATTGTTATTGTAATGCACTATTTTCAATGTAATGTACTGGGCCTCAGCCCCCGGGTTGCATCTGGAGTCGAGCATGTTGCTCAGTGTGCCTTCCTGATAAATCTCATAAATAAATAAATAAATAAGCCATCATCTAAACAGAATAGTTTAACTTTTAGAAAAGTTAGAAACATGCCAATGATTTGTGGCAAATGTTCGGGTGCCAATGATTGTGGCAAGAAAGAAAGTGAATGTTTTTTTTTTTTAATTCAACAATGGTGTTTCGTCCTGTTGGGTTTGATTTTTCAGTTGGATTCACTGTCTCAGTAAATGATGTACTTTCTCTTTCTGGTTGGCTGCGGGGACTTACTTATATTTATGGAGATGTCTCCAAAAACCGTGCAGTGACTCCCGAAAATGTTTCCAGAGGTTGTGATGATGTTGGAGCTACTGTTTGCCAGCTTGCTTTTCAAGGTCATTTCCTGTCATGCTGTGCTGGAAGTAGAAGGCAGTTCCTGTATTTCTGGTGCAAGGTGCTGTACTGCTACTGCAGTGTTTGGACTGCTATGGAGACGTTGGGGCTCTTCAGGGTTATGTTTTGAGATTGATGGCTGCTGGGGGTCACAGAAGAGGATGACACACATTCTTTTCTGCTTCTGTTCAGACAAGGTACTGTATGAGTTGATGCTCTGAATGTTCTTGTGCCCTAAGAGTTGTGCTACATCAGTTGAAGCAATATCAGAATCAATAAGCATTTGGATGGCTGTCTTCCATGTCGAATGATTTGTTATTCTTTTCTCGGAGGGTATGCCAGCAGATTTTGTAGGAGCTTCAATATGGAGTGGATTTTATTTTCATCTATTGTGATACATCTGTACCAGTAACTTGTTGCTTTTAGTTTGGTATTTGGTGCTAAATAAAAGGGTGCATCAGGTTGCAGCATGTCTGGAGGTCTGTGATTTGCATGCTTTTTGTATGGTGTGATTGGGTGTCTTTCTAGGTTTTGGACATTTTGATACATTCATGGTGCCACAGGTCTAATATCTCTTACATTGATGCCTGTTCTTTTTGTTGTTTGTCTCTCATGATATTCTAAATATTCTTTTCCTTCGGAGTCTGTGCCAAGACTAATGTCTTCCCATCTTAATTGATATTGCTCATTTGTGTGGAGAGCAAAATGTAGGCCTATATTAAAAAACGTCATGTGCAGTAAGGCAGTTGGTGACTGGTACCCTGGTGTGCCAGTGGAATAGAACAAGTTAATGTCTGTTTTGGACAGAGGTTGTGCTTGATTGGGTTGGTTTCTGAGACCCATTTTTAAAAAAATATTTGTGCGTTGCTAGGAGAATGTCTAGCATCTGCTTGAATGTACCAGTAGGAGTTTGGAAGATGGATGCAACATAGCTTTTTTTTGGTAGACATCTGTTGATACTTGCTAGTACTTCCCTTATTGTTGTGGGCTCATATTTTGAGCCATCCTGTTTTTTTAATTGATAAATGAAGTCAGCTAAAATTGACTCTAGTTTACTTACTGGTACTGTTTCATTTGTCTCAACTCACCAACGTTAGTCAGGTAGGTTGTTAGGAGACGGAAGTCAAAATTCATTTTTTTTTGTGTGTTGATGTTTTCTTGTTGCTGCACAAATTTTAGCCTGTCTGCTGTCAGATTTGATTGCTTTGAGAGTGACATATTAGGGTACTGAGTCAGGAGAAAAAAGATTATTTTGGATTGTTTAGCGTGAGCGGCCGTTTGAGGAGAAAGTGAAAACTGTGGTTTGAATGAAGCCTGCCTTGCACTGTTAAGCTGAGAGTGTTGTTGGCACTCATGCTGTCTGATGTTTGTGAGAATACTATTGTTCAGATGTGAACGATAGCATTATCACTTGTTTATTTGTTTGTTTATTCACTTAACAGGTAAGCACACTGGAAAACTAGTTCGTTTTACAGGTGTGACCCACACAAAATTACATACATTCAATTCAAAACATGCATAAACATACATATACAATACAAACATAGCAGACATAAAATGTCTTTGTTACAAAAATTATTCATATAAAACATTTACAATCAAATTGAGATTGAAGAAACATCCTCAGTGCATCAGCAAATATTTTGGCAGAACATCACTGTCTAATATCATAAGGAATTTCATTCCAAATAGATGGAGCAATATAAGCAAAAGATATCTGTCCACTTTTAGTTTTCATACATGGAATCTTAAAAAAACATACCATCTGACCTATGCCTAGAATAATAGCCATCGTTATACGGTCTCAACAAATTACACAAATTTTGTGGGACCCCGGATTTAACAATTCTATGTGTAAATTTAGCTACATAATAGTGAAAATTTAATGGAACCGGTAACCAACCCATTTATTTCAGAATCTCACAACGACGAGATAATTTAGGGTTGTTTAAAGCAAATTTAGCAATCAACTGAAGTAAAGTGGATTTCCTTGAGGTCACTGTCACAGAAGCAGTATCAGTTATGATGGCAGCATAGTTCACAATGGGAGCTAAACAATGTTTAGAGATAGCTAGCCTAGACTCTCAAATAAGAAATGGACGAATTCTATACAAAAGATCCATTCTACAATGTATTCTTGATGTTACCCTCATAAAATGAGGTTCATAACTTAAATTTGAGTCTAATAGTACCCCAAAATACTGGAATGTATCAACTTGATCAAACATTACTCCAACAAGAGATTTAACTTCCAAACAATTTTACTCAGATCTTAATCTAGCAGAGGTTCCAAAAACCATCACCTTCATTTTTGATTTGTTTAAAACCATCTTACAAGCCATAAGTGATGTTTGAAAATTATACATTTCCTCTGTTAAGGAAACACCTAAGTCCCCAACAGAAGAACCCTGCATATATATTACTGCATCATCTGCATAAAGAGTTAGAAAAGCATTATTAATCACATTCACTTGTTGATCAAAAATAAAGAAAACAAAAGTGGCCCCAGTATGGAGCCTTGCGGGACCCCGCACTTTACCAAAACAGAATCGGATACAACACCTCCATACTTAATCCTTTGAAACCTGTTGGTTAGGTAATCCCTCATCCAATCCAAAAAAGACTCTCCAGCTCCCAAAAACTCTAATCTAGAGACTAACAACTGATGATCTGCTGAATCGAATGCTTTGGTCAAGTCCGCAAACATGGCACCGGTCAGACACTCTTTGTCCATACCATCCAGTACAGTGTTCATAAACTTGACCAAGGCAGTCTCAGTATTTCTTCCTTTTCAGAAGCCATGTTGATTCTGAGACAATAATCCCAGAGAATCCACATATTCAATCAACTGATTATAAACTATCCTTTCCTGGACTTTGGCCAGGGCAGACAAAATTTGAAATCGGTCTATAATTACCAAATTCCTGATGTGAACCAGACTTAAAAATTGGAGTCACCAAGGAATGTTTCCACATATCAGGTATAACATCTGTCAAAAAAGACAAATAAAAAATAACACTAATTGGATATGCTAAGACTGAAGCAGCATCTGCCAGTAAACGGGAACATAAACCATCAGAGCCAGCTGAACTGTCCCTTTTAATATGCCATAACAACCTCTCAACCTCTTTTGGGGTAGTAGTCCTTAAATAAAATTTACGACTACCTATAGGACCATCAGTATTTCCTAAATGATTCACATCAGACTGGTCACTACAAGAAGTAAATGGTGCAGTAAATTTTAAATTAAACTCATTAGCTATTCTCATTGAACAAGTTAACAAATCACCATTCAGTTTCATCGAACCTGATTGACAAACATTTGGCTTTATCACGGTATTAATTGTTTTCCAAAATGTTGTAGTATTAGACAAATCTTCATATAGTTTCTGACGAATAAAATCTGTTTAGCTTTCTTTATCTGGGCCTTACATTGATTCCTTAATTTCCTATAAATATGATAACTAGAGGCAAAATTTTTTGGTTTATACAATTTCCATGCCTTATCTCGTTGTCTCATAAGTTTAATCAAAGAAGGTGTTAACCATCCATGAATTTTCCCTCGAATCCTTCTTTTGACAAAGGGAGCAAGCTGATCCAGAACACGTGTAAACTCGGTAATAAAGAAATCTAAAGCAAAATTAACATCAGGAATAGAATGTAAATAAGACCAATCTATTTTGCCCAACTGTGAATAAAATGTGTACACATCAAATTTGGTAAAAGATCTTGAAATCTTTATAATTGGCTTAGGCTTCTTTAATCCTCCATGATTCCATATACAAAATATTGGGTGATGATCACTTAAAGCATCAGAAATCAAACCACATTTTGTCACATTAATAGGCTTATTTGATAATATCCAGTCCAACAATATATGGTTACCAGATTTATTAATATGACGAGTAGGCAAAGTGACCAGTTGTTGCAAACCAGAATGAAATAAAACAGTATTTAATTTTGTGATACCAGGACCAGTCCAATTTAAATTAAAATCCCCTAATACTATTAACTCTCCAAAGGCCCTATTGTTTAATTAATCTACAAATTCCTGTAAACCCAATTTACTACCATTAGGTGGAAGATAAACACAACAAATTGTTAATTTCTTAACAAGACCCAATGTTAACTGAATGATGATATACTCACAGTAATCCAAATTACCATTAAAAATACAAGACTCATTTACCACTAAATTATCCTTAACATGAAACAACCCCTTCCCCCACCAGTAATACGATCTTTTCTAAACAATTTATAAGCAGGTACACATATTTTAGTATCTAAAGCAGTTGAATTTAACCAAGTTTCACTCAGTGCTAAAACATCTGGGTTGTATAAGCTAATCCATGACTCCACCTCATGAAATTTAGACAATAAACTCAAAACATTAAAGTGCATAATTTTAAGACCTAGAGAACATTGCATAAAATAGTCACTGTCTGCCATATCATTCACTAAAGGACCAGGGTTAGTTTCAACATTACCAGATCGAATTAGTAAAAGTAAACAGTATGACCAAGTCCTTGTACAAACATACAAAACACATGTTCTTATCTTATATTTCCGAACACTATACCCCAGGTTGTAACTCATATATTTACCTTTTACCCCAAACAAGTAACTATAATTAAAAACAAAATCATATTGCTGAATCTCAAACTCAATTTTCTGATTATTTTCCTGAGTTCTAAAATAATTTTTAACATATGAAGAAAAAACCCATCAGTGCAAGAAACACAAAGTATGTACATTGCACACAATACTATCCCTCTATTAATCATAATGACAGTACAATATAGTGCCAAACCTTTATATAGTAAATCAGAACATAAGTCTACAGAGTATAGTGGCCCAGTCAGTCCCCGGTCTGACCCCAGTCAGACTCCTCACTCCACTTTGCTGTCCCACTTAGCCACAGCCGCTTTGACTCTGCCGCTGAATGAAAGTGCAGGCTTTTAATTGAAGTCGCCCCTCCTCCACTTCCCAAAGCTGCTACCAATGGGAAAAATGTGGAGATCAGAGTAGAGTTCAATATACCGTCAGGTGTTAAGAATAATGCAGCAAGCGGCTTTATGAGTGTACTGTTGCCTAGTGAACAAGTTCGATCTCTGCACCACCGCACTCTGATCAAATTGGACTTGTAGCAGCAGTTGCTTCTAAATGCAGGCTTAACACAGTTTACTTTAAATATTGCAGCACACAAAACTTGTTAACAATGGTATTACCATTGATGAACTGTAGTATTACCACTTTGTCAGCGATGCTATTATGGGAAATTTTTTGTATGCTTTATTATTGTAGTAATTTCAAAATCCATGTATTAATAAACAAAACTTCAAGAGATTTGGTACTAAATTAAAATCCCTAACAGCTTAAAACTTATGCAGTCCTGAAAAAGCCTGCTTAAAGAAGTGTGTTTTAAGTAAACGCTTGATACACCCCAAAGAGGGGGCTCCTCTCATAAAAGCTGGAAGTGAGTTTCGCTTCACAGAAGCTGCAACTTTGAAAGCTCTGTTGCCTGAGGATTTAAGTCAGGAGCAAAAAACCAACAGGAGACCCACCTATGAGGACTGGAGACAGTGGATGGGAGTCTATATATACAAGAATTCTTTCAGACTAGCTTGGACCTAACTCATACAGGGCTTTATATGCCAACAAACACATCTTGAAGCCGATGCACCACCTCACCAGCAACCAGTAACGTTCCTGTAGCACTGGCATAATATGCTAGGACCATAAGGTCCTGGCTATCAGCTGGGCTGTTGAGTTCTGCACAACCTGCAAGTGACACACAAGCCCTGTAGATACCCCCAGGTAGAGAGAATTATAGCAATCCATGTAGAAGGAGACAAAAATGTGCATTGGTGTTTCCAGGTGAGAACAAGCAAGATAGTTCCACATTCTGGCATTATTTCATAGATGGTAGAAACCACTGTGAAACACCACAGATACCTGATGCTCTACTGTCTGTCTGTCTATCATTCATAACCATGCCCAAGTTCTTAACTCTTTCCACAGCTTATAGTGTGGTGCCACTTATTCATGGCAACAAGTCATCATCAGTATTCATTGCTGCAGCTGCCTGACCTAGTTTTACCAATAGCACCTCCATCTTCAGTAATTTCAGCCTGAGCCAGCTTGAAGCCATCCAGTTCTGAATCTCTGTAAGACACTTATCTAGCCTAGCTAATGCATTTGCCCATCAGGTGCACATGATATATAGATCTGGGTATTATCTACGTAGCAGTTAAAACTCATACCATACCACTGATGATCTCCCCCAATAGAAACAGGTACATAGCAAACATGGGCACCAAATTTGAGCCCAGAGGCACTCCACAGCAGAGTGCAACCACACCCAAGGTATTACCAACCAGTGCAACCTGTTGCACTCTGCCGGATGGGTAGGAGTCAAAGCACCACATCACTATACCTTAGAGTCCTGTGTAGTGTCTCTGTTGGGATAACAGCACTACGTGGTCTACTGTGTCAAATACCAAGGATTGTTCCAACAATACAAAGATGTAACAATGGTGCTGTCTTTAGCCTGAAGAAGGTCATTGAACACCTTGATCAAGGCAGTCTCCATACTATAATGAGGCCTGAAACCAGACCGAAAAGGCTCAGGGATCTCAAAGAATTCCAAATGTTCTGAAGTTGTACTGCCACAGCCTTATCAATAACCTTCCCTAAAAATATGAGGTTTGAAACAGGTCTGTAGTTTGCCAGATTATCGGGGTTCAGTGATGGTTTATTCAGGAGGGGTTTCCCCACTGCTGTCTTCAGTTCAGTGGGGAACACACACTTCAAAAGTGATCATTTGACAATCTTAACTATAATTGGAGCCAGAGTCGACCAGCAACTTGAAAGAATGCTGGTAAACCATGGATCCAAACTACAGTACATGGGGTGCAGTCCTAGTACCACCTGGGAAACCTCTTCAACCAGGATTGGGTCAGACTCCTCCCAAAGTGGGTGAATGCTCAAATCCCTCACAAGCTGTACACTGCCAAACCACTATAGGCCACCAGAGGAGACTTCGGCCCAGATACTGGACACCTGGTTAAAGAAAAATCAATTAAACTCATTGCATTTTTCTGCAACAAAAACCTTTCCTGACTGCAGACAGAGAGGATTTAATAGTCTGTCTGCAGTGATCAAGAACTGAGTCAGATGATTTTTACCTTCAGCTATCACACATGACAGGAATGCGGTCTTTTTCAGTGTGATAGCACACTGATACTCCCGGTATTGAGCATACAACACCAGTTTTTCCTCCTCAGAGCAAGTATTTCTCCAGGAATGCTCCAACCTCCACCCTTTAATCTTCAACCACCTCAGATCAACACCAGGTAATGGAGATCTGAGGCAGGACATCAAGGGGTGAACACAATAAGGTACCAGAAAGTCCTAGGCCTCCATAAGAGCTTTATTATAACCCTGTATTACATTCTCTGCACCCTCAACACAAGATGATACTATACTCGAGCTGTCCAGAGTCACCAGGAAACCAGTTGGTTCCACATTCCTAAAAAGGAGATATCTGACCAACTCCACAAAGGGGGTTTCAAAATGGGAGTTCCCATAACAAAACTGAACAGCATGATGATCCAAACACCTGATCAGATTAACCTTGATGTCCTCAATATCAAGACCCAAGGTTAAAACCAGATCTAAGGAGTGGCTTTCTTAGTGGGTCCCAGTGGCAACTGCCTGATCCAGGCCAAGTGAGGACATGAACTGGAGGAACTGTTGTCCAAACTGTTGTCCAAACTGAGAGTCCTCATTGTCAACCCAACAATGACATCACCCAGCATTAACAAGCTGGACAAGTTCATCACTAGGTGAGCCATGAAGACCTCTAGTTCCTATAGAAAATCATGCCCACTTCCTGGTGGATGGTACACAAGAATGATTCTGCAATCTGCACCTACACCTCCTTGAATGGACACACATTTGGGTTCTTTGGTTCTGCTGCAGCTACACAAAAATATAAAGTGTGGTACTTCTAAACAAACATCAACAATATGCTGATGAATAATACTGTTGTAACATTATTGCTGTTGTTGAAATCTCTATTCCAGAATTTATTGTGCTACTGTATCTTATGTGTTAGTTGATATTCTTTTCCTTAACAGCCCAAACCCTGCTGTGTTTGTAAACAATATTCCTAGATATCTTTGTATGCCTACCTGGTAAAAGATTTAAAATATATAAATACACCTTGGAATTAACAGGGTGTGTAGGGAAACACTGGGGACCCAATTCACTGGGCTTGATTTTCAAAGGTTGATGCAGGGCTTGCATCAAGTGCTGCATCAACCCCATTCTTTGGCTTAGCTGCACCAAATCCCTTTAATGCAACTGCACCCAATTTTAGTATATCAGGAGCAGCTGCAACACTGTCCACAATTTCCAGCAGCTTGTGCCAAATATTTGGTGCAAGCCCTGTAAAACAAGTACCCCACATGACCCAAGTTAGACCAAGCAAAACCTGGTGTAACTTGCAGCATTTGGCTCTTGGGATCAAAAATCCTGATCGCTGGCTGGGTAAATGCTGCAAGCCCAATGCATTAAAACAATCAGCACACCAGTAGCTAGCAGCATTCACGGGGCTTTGAAAATCTAGCCCCCATAGAGGCTTTTTGGGTGGGGGCAGAAAGACACATGTTTCTGCATTTTGTGAACTAGAACCAGCTTAGGAGTTAGATATTCAGTCCATTCTATCATCAGGAAGAGATACTGTTTTTAATATCCCTGATAAGGGTGACAGTATAGATTGTCAGGAGCTGCAAAAACAAGTATCCAGATACTGGGAGTGCCAAGGGGAAGAAAATTAGCTCATTCATGCTGTGGATTAATTTTCACTCAAGAATCTTTTGGAAAAGTCTGACAGTTGGTAAAATAAAACTCATTCTCCATGCTGTAACATATGCTCTGCAGTTTGAAACAATCGACCATTAAGTTTAACTGTTTTGAATAGGAAGGAGGTTACGGGTTCTTCCAGTTCTGAAGAATTACCTTTAATGCATTTATCAGGCAAATATTTACCAGAACTATAACTTTTGGATGCAATGTTAACCTAGCGGGGAATGTAACCCCTAAGAGGAGAGTGCTTGAGTTGAAAGGGATATCCACCCTCGCCTCATGACTGATGGTGAATGTTATTCTGTTCCAGAATTCTGTCAGTGAAGGACAAACAGTGAACATGTGAAGGAGCATTGTTATGGATATTTTCATATGCTTCCCATGATGCACACTTTCCATTATTTGAGGTATGTGTGATTCTGTATTTGTTTGAAACCTGACTTTGTTACCAACGCCTTTCTCAGGTAACACTTGCATCAGTACTTTTATGTTGAAGTTCTGTCCTTCAGATATGAAAAGCATTTAAGAGTTAAACACCTAGGGTATCTATCTGAGATGGTGTCATTGTGTTTGTGTAGTTTTGGTGGTATGTAGCAAGTCCTCTGTAAAACATGGAATTTGTACTTATTTTAGCTTATGGTTTATGGAGACCTCATGAGTAGCTGATAAAAAAGTGCTGACCATGCTGGTTCATCTAATTGTGTCCCCAAATCTTTATTCTATGAGTTTTGTAGATTGGCAGATATCCAATCTGATAAAATAATTTGGTCAGATATTAACCAATTTAGATATATCCGAGCTGATCAGATATCTTTCTTTGTAACAGTCAGATTAGTACTTTTTCATTAAGCACCTGTGAAGTGGGTTGATCCCCAATAATTCACACCTTCTTTTTACTCCCTTTCTATTTTATTTAAACTATACTAGTTTTTTTTTCTTATCTTTTGTGGCTTTGAAAGATAGAAGATGATAATAAAGATGTCCCTGTGGCAAGTATCCAAACTATAGTTCAGGTAAAGCAAGGGTGAGTAGGTACAATGTAAATGTCCCCATATTTATGGTGATGTAACCCCCACCATTGGTGGGGCTTACCTTAGTTGCCATCCTGGCTATTCCCACTGCTAGTGCTGGTCCTGAGTGCCTGCCTGATGCTCCTGTCAGTCACCTGGTGTAATTCTCTGGTGGGGAGGACTGGAGGAGCATGGTCTTCAAAAATTAAACTGCCCATTAGGTGAAGCAGTGGAGCGCACTGACACCCAGCTTGCATCAGAAATGTGCATGCTCAGTGACAGCACTGTGGCACTCAGTGTAAAGCCACTGCAGCAGCTCTGACATAATTCACTTCTATTCTCCTGCCCCAGGGACATAAGAGACAGTAAAGGTGGTCCAGAGGAATTTGGGGGAAATAAATAAAAGTAGTAAATCGGAGGACGTGACAGGTAGGGGGAGTCTCCTCCAGAATTAACTCTCCCACCAGAAGCCAGGGCAGAGTGGTAACTATGGGATCTGGTGCAGTAAAAATCAAAGCATAAATGCTGGACTGAAAAAAATAAAGCTGAGACTGCCATCCTCACATGGAAAAAGCCTGTTCTTAGTAACAGTATCAGTTACTAATGCAGACATGGGGATAAATCAGAATCCTATACAACAAACAACATTGGGAGCAAGTTGTGATCTGAATGAGCTGTTTTACATTTTATTTAACCTTTTGACATGGCTAGCGAGGCTGACTATACACTCATGTCTCCTCTGTTATCTGATCTGATAATTACCCGACCCAGATGGATAGTGCCCTGTGATTATCTGGATCCAATATCCAGCAAATTTTAGCAATCCGCCCACCCCTAGTTTTATAGATTGGAAAAGTCACACAGTTTACCAACTCAGAATATTTAATTTGCAAACAGTTTTCCATTTAATGTTTCTGTCAAAAGACCCTTGCAAGAGAAGATTGGGATTATACCAATGTCCCTAAATGTCTTCTGTTTTTTTGATGATTTTTAAATTTCTTCTTTTTTGGGACATTTAACAGTAGCAAAATCACTTACCCAGTTACTATGCCACTTGAACTGTGACTAACAAATAACTTCAAGTGCTGGAATTATTTTATGTAGAAGTCTACTGGAACAGGGTTTATTGCTTAATTCTTTATACTAATTATTAGAGTTCATAAAACAAAAATGGAGAAATGGTGTGCACAGTGAAGACACAATAAGAGTCAATGTTTTGACCGTGGGTCTTCTTCTGGAATTATCTAGGAAGGAAAAGTAAGTCTAGTTATAACAGGCATTGTCGGTGCAAATGTTGCTTGCATGTCATCAGGTAGGTTGGGGTTGTGTTGTAGAGAATGATGATGGCAGAGTACTATTGTAATAAGAGAGAGAGTTGACAATGGAGTCAGTGAGTAGTAAAGTTTGTATTATGTATTTTCATTTCTAAAGCAATACACAGGATTCTGAAGGTTTTAATAGTTTTCAGTCTTATTGCATGGGTGCTATGTAAAAAGAGTCATGAAAGAAACTGGCACCAGGACCAAAAACTGTGCTTACCAACTGATGTTTATTTCAGTGCAGTGCAAAAAGTAGTAAGCAGCACTCCAGAATTTGGCATTGCCAGAAGGAACAGGACACCGCTAGGAAAGGCCCCAACCAGTTTTGCACATGCAAACTTCTTCAGGAAAGCCTGTCTAACATAATGACTATCCATAAATACTATAACAGTCTTAAAGATACAGTGAAAATAACATGGTGAACAGATAAACCACACACACAACTAAAGTGAATGAAACTGTGCAAAACCTAACAATATAAAGAATTTTCACATAGAATTTTATATCAAGTGTTTTCTTACTATGATATCTGCACAGGTGCACACCAATGTCCATTTATAATAAACAAAATCAATAAAATTCAGCCCATATTCAGAATATACTGTATCTGCCTCCCATAATTAAATAAGAGCCTGCAAAAAACACATACTGACTCATGAGACCAAAATTTATACATGGGAGGTCACAAATGTTAGTGTGGGTAATAATATGTTCATATGGGAAATGTTTTCCACCACTGTGTACCGTATTTTGTCTTCAGGCACACAATATGACTCAATCAATCAATCAATATGCTTTATGTTATTTATTTATTTTTGCTTACTTTTTCTTCTTTTGGCACGGTCAGCTCCTACTTCTCTCCCCTCCTTCCCCAGCTGCCGTCCGCCCACTCCGAACTCCACTTGGGCCATCACCTTGTACTCCCCTGGCTCCTCCCCCCATGGGGGGGAGGCAAGAGAGCCCCCAACTCCCCCAACAGGCACAGATCTGGATCAGGCAGTGCCCATGGAGTTGGTGTGCTTTGGCCGATGGCCATCAAGCTGCATGACCTGGCTGCCACTGTTTTCCATTTTTCTCCCTTTGTGGGAGATCAGTGTGCAATGATGCCTGTGATGGGGGTTGTGCAGGCTCAATGCGTGCCCACATCAAGCATCTGCTGCAATTCTGCCCCACATTCGCCATGCCATCGAGCCCCCAGCCTCCACTAGGGGTCAGGCGTGCACTGGCTGCTGGTCTCCCCCCTTCCCAGAGATGGAGAGCAGTCCATCAGAAGCTCAATCCATCTCCTCCCAGCCAAACCATGGTAGCACGTGCTTGTTCCTGAACATGGGTCACTAGCGTGGCATAAGCTGTGGCATCCAGTACCTCAACTCTCAGTACCTCTGTGCCAGTCCAGTATGCTTTATTGTTTCACCAATATCAGTCTTTACAGGCACAGTTCATTCAAAAGTGTTAAATATCTTACAAAGATTCAATATAAGAAAAAAATTGTATAAGTTTAAAATAATGAGCCAAATGACCCAATTAACCAATTTTAGCTGTGCTTGCCTGAAGCACAAGGGTGAATCTGGGTACTAATATGCTGCTATAGTAAAAAGAGCATAACAAATATATTTGGTCAATAATGAGAAGACAACCACAAACAAAACTACTTTCTTATTATCAGGCACAGTAGTGATCAAGACACATTGTTTGGAATCAGTGGAGATAAAAATGATAGCCTATCCACCAGAACATCTGAGGCAGACTAGGGAAAAATTCAAAATGGTCTATCCATTTCTTAATCAAACAAGCATTTGTCAATGCTGAATGTTTGCTTGGTGGTATTGGCATTGGTACTGCAATAGTTAGAGAGCTGCATAATAGGAATGGCAGTGAAGTATTGAATGAACTAACACCAGTTCTCACCCCCCCTTGCAGAGACTGACAGGCATTGGGGGTGTGGCTTTGAGTCATCAGGCATAAAACTCACACCATTCTACCTCACCCTACCCCACCTGCAGACACAGACAGGTCTCATGGTGTGCCTTGGGGGTTTTGGCCCTTACGCTCACCCCGTTCCACAAGGAAATAAGCTGAGATGGGTGCAGTATAGGACAATGGAGTGAACGTTAGGGCTGAAGACCCCAAGGCACACCTCAATGCCTGTCACTAGCTGTAGGGTGAGGGTGGGGGTGCAATGGCATGAGCATTACAGCTGACAACCCCAAGTCACACTGCTGGTGCCTGTCAGTCTCTAAAGGGTGAGGCGTTATGGCTGAAAACCCTAATGCCCTGGGCATTTGTTGGTACTTTCACTACAAATTTTCAACATGGGCTTTTTGGAACCACACTAGTGCCACTATCATTTCATTACTCAATTCCCAAAGGAGATTTTGCACCGTGACTGCACCATTTGGCACAATGGGTGTGAAAGCACATTTCTGGTAGGATGTTAAAAAAGACAACTGTACTGTTCATGAGGAGGTGTGAAAAAATGGCAATGCTGAAAACCTGCAGTGAAAATATGAAAAATTGGTGAAGTTATGAGCATGCATAGAAACAGCGTAACACACACTTGTAACACTGTAATTTTTTGGAAGTTTTTTACCAGTTTTTCAACATGGGCTTTTTGGGACATGTCATCATGAACAGTGGCACTGTGATTTCATTAAACTGTCCCAAAAGTTTATTTCACATGGTGACTGCATCATTCTGCGCCACAGGTGTAAAACCCCATTTTGGCCAGGATACAAAAAATGACAGCTGTACTGTTCATAAAGAGATGTGAAAAAAAGGCAATGTGGGTCATTTGGAGTGAAAATATTGAACATTTGCAAAGTTACAATTGTATGTAGAAACTGTGCAACGCATGCTTGTAAAGCAGTCATTTTTTTGAGTTTTTCTGCCAGATTTGCAACATGGCCCTTTGGGACCCCATCTCATGAACAGTGGCACTGTTGTTTCATTAATTGACAATGGGGAACTAGCCCATACAGTAGTTACGTTGGCTAGTAACTGGTTAAAATTTCAAATATTTATCAAAACAGTGTAAATGTATCATGCACTGTACAGAGAACAATACCCAGAACTGATAGAATAAATATCTTATACCATCCAAGGTGCAAACTGGAGAAAGAATAGCTCAGGTGGGAGGACAAGATATTTTTAAGGCATGTTAGTGAAAAAGGAAGACAAAGGGTGGATGGTTAAAGGGGGTGACCGTATGGAGAGGAAATCAAGAAAAGGCAGACATCTTGAACAAATACTTCTGCTCAGTGTTCACAGTAGAAGGTAAAGGGGAGGGAGCATGAAAAGGCACCAGGAACTTTGCTGGGAGGAAAATAGACACTTTTTCTGTGGAGAGAGTCAGGAAAGCACTCACTAACCTGAAGGTGGACAAAGCTATGGGGCTAGACAGGGTGCATACAAGGGCGCTGAGAGAGCCACAGGAATTTATGTAATGTATTTATTGATATGAGTGTTGCACTAGAACACTGTGTTTCATTCCGCATATGTGACCATTGAACTTTCCTCAGTCAGTCAGTGAGGATGTCATACTGTATGTAGGAGACTATTTATGTCTCTTGCAACATTTTACTGTCAGTGTTAATTTTTGAGAAAGGATTTTATATCTGAAACATGTCAGCCAGACTTTTTAAACTGTGCATGGCACCAACAATAAAATTAAGCACATTTACCACTAAATGACTTGGAACAGCATCTTTTCTGAGTTTTGTGGGTGGTGAGTGCGCAACTTTTTGGTTTTGGTTTTTGTAACCAAATGGATATTTTATCACTCCTCCTCCTCTTCCTTACTAGTTACCATCCATCTCCAAGTCTGGACCCTGGTGTCCTTCACAGAAGCTAAAAACTTAGAAATTGATGGCAGAAGGAGCCAAAGGTCAATCAAATCTACAAATACGTACATAAGTACATAAGTAGTAGTCAGCAATATTAAACATTCTTGAAGTTATGGGCAAGCGTGGAAACTGCACAACACACGCTCATAACACAGTCATTTTCTGGCATTTTTTCACCAAATTTTCAACATAAGCATTTTGAGACATCTGCTCATGAACAGTGTCACTGTGATTTTCTTAATCTGTCCCAAACATTGATTTCCCACAGTGACCACGACATTATGCCCCAGATGTGCGAAAATGCATTTCAGGCGGGATGTGAAAAATGACAGCTGTACTGTTCATAAGGAGGTATGAAAAAATGGCAATGTTGAAAATCTGGAGTGAAAATATTAAAAATTCTCAAAGTTATGAGTGTGCATGAAAACTGCACAATGCATGCTCAAAACAGTCATTTTTTTGGATTTTTTTCACCAAGTTTGCAACATAGGCTTTTTGTGAGCCCAACTCATAAACAATGGCACTGTCGTTTCATTAATCAGTCCCAAAAGGTGATTCTGTGCAGTGACCGCAAATCACCTTTCAGGATGGAATAACAAAATGACAGTGATTGATTTCATGAAGTGGGGTCTCAAGAACCCCATGTTGAAAATTTGGAGCCAAAAGTCAAAATAGTGACTGAGATATCCATCTAAGTTGAAATCTCCCCTATTGATGCCGTTATATAGCTTACCGTGATTTTCTTCAGTTCGCGGTCAGCTTTTGAAGAGTCCAGATGTCTCCTGGTCCACCAAAGATTATCACACCAGGCCTCCAGAGGTAAGTATGGGGTGGGGGGTGCAGGGAAGTAGGGTGCACAGAGGGTGGGTGTGTGTTGGGGGAGATGGGGCATTGTGACGATGACCAACCGTTTTCTTGTTTACAGGGCCAAATGTTTAAAAAAAACATCGGGGAAGGTATTTTTTTCACAGGTTTCATGAATACATTTGTGACACCTGGTTTTTTTTGGGGGGGGAACTGAAGCTGATGGGGATTGGGAACCCCATCAGCAAAGAAAGCATGTTTGTGTTGGGGGAGCATGATGCCGACAGGAATAGGGTACCTCCACTGGCAAACAAACTGAACTGGGGAGGAAGCACGTCAACAGGGGGATTGGGCACCCCCCGAAGTTAACTTTCTAGGGATTGTAAGGGGTGGACAGTGGCAGCTGCCATGTTTATTAAAATATTTCATCTTAGCATCAGCATCTATCGGCAGATTGCTTAGGCAACTGGGGGAAAACATTTAGAAATTTAGTAAAGAATACAGTTTTTTTCCTGACACAATTTGCAATGGTTCCCCCTGCCTGTCTGTCTTCCCAAACATACTGCCACATCTCCAGATCTATCTGCTAATGCCTCATAAGCTAAAATTTGCCACAGCAATCAGGAACTGCCCCAGAATCGCAACATCAGCTTCTGTCAAGAGATTGCATACGTGACTGGGGGAGAAGGTTTGGAAATTTAGTAAAGAATACAAGTTGTTTGCCAACAGAATTTGCAAAGGTTCCTCCTGCCTGGCTGTCTTCACAAACATACTGCCACATCTCCACATCTATCTGCATGCAGACTGTTAAGGACAGAATGAGAAGCTGATGCTCCAATGATGGGGCACTCCCTGATTGCTGCAGTGAATTTCTTTCAAGTTGGTGGCATGCTTCAAAACTGCTGTCATAGGCAGCATGTTCATTCATTGGTGCCACACACACACACATGCCCAAAAAAAGCAGTGGTGGCATTGGCCACAACACTGCCACACCTCTACAACCTGCTACTACAGCAAGATGCCACACACAAGCTATGTCAGAAGAATCATTTAAGTCCAGATGTTTTAGAGCACCCAGCTGAAAATCCATAAAGTCTCATGGTGTAAAATTAAATTTTCAAGATCTCCACCCTGTTTTCCAATGTAGTAGATACAGTATATTCCTTCATTTATTAGCACTCATGTAGATTTCTTATATAGATCAGATTTGAATAGCTGTAGTTGTCTACACATTGGGCAGGATTCACAAATAACTTGCACTCCGGCTCATCTCAGATGCCCCGGCACAAATGAGATGCACTGAGTGGCAACAGTGGTATTCACAGAATATGTACCAGGGATGCCCCTGGCATATTCCCTCTGTGAATACCACAGCTGCACCAGGCCCTGGCTGCACCAGTGCAACCCCCATGTCAGGCTGGGAATCCAATGGGGCAGTGCATTACATGATGCGCTGTGCCCAAAATCACCATTCACAGCCACAAACATGCAAATGGGGCCATTGAGTATACAAGGTGCAATGGGGCTATTTGCATGTCATTATGGTCCCATTTGTATATGTTCTGCAGAGATGTGCCTGGCAGATTCCGCCGGGTGCCCTGCAAGGCTGTCAGTATAGCCACAGCCCAATACCCCAACCTGGTGGTATAGTGGCTCTTGCCTGCCCTCTCCACCTGTAGCTCTAACCCCCCTGTAAATGTACCTTAAAAGTCCCTGGTGGTATAGTGGCACCTCCCTCCCTGCCCATAGCTCTAAACCCCTCACTTACCACCCATACGATCCCTGGTGGTATAGTGGCACCTCCCTTCCTGCCCATAGCTCTAAACCCCTCACTTACCACCCATACAATCCCTGGTGGTATAGTGGAATCCCCCCATCCCTGCCCATAGCTCTAAACCCCTCACTTACCACCCATACGATCCCTGGTGGTATAGTGGAATCCCCCCATCCCTGCCCTGACCATATTGAGAATCCTGCCCTTCCAAGATCCCTGGTGGTCCAGTGGTGCCCCCACTCTCCCACTCTGGTACCCTCACCAGCTCATTTTCACATCCCAGCAGTAGTAGCAGTATGGAGGACAGCACAACCCACTCACACACCACCATGGCTACCTGCTGACTATGTGATCCATGAATGACAGTGTACTGTACAACTGGAAGCACATTGGGAGACCTCGATGACCAATGGGCTTGCAGAATATACTACATGCTGTCATTCACAACTTGAGGCCTTTTCCCTCATCCCACTCAACATCTTGGTTGCTCTCCTCTGTACCCCCTTCAATAGTCTGGGGTCTTTTTTAAAGTATGGATGAAAGAACTGCACATATTACTCCAAGTGAGGTTGCATCAACGCCCAGTACAGTAGCAGGATCACATCCTCACTCCTTGAGGTGATTCCCCTTGCTATACGCCCCAGCATTCTATTAGCCTTCACTGCTGCCTTCCTATACTGTGCAGAGTGATTCATATAGCCTGTGACTAGCGCACCCAGATCTTTCTCCTCAACAGATACCAATAACTGCATATCTCACAGCTTATAGCTCAGTCCAGGATTCCTATTTCTAAAGTGCCTAATCCTGCACTTCTTAGCACTGAAGCCCAACTGGCAGGTACTTGACCAACTCTTCAAGGTTTCTAGGTCCCTCTGCAGCAACCTCCATCCACCCCATCTACTACTGCACCCAATTTAATATCATCAGTAAACATGCACATCTGACTATGAATTCCAACTGACATATCAGCTATGCAGATGTTGAATAACATTAGTCCCAGGACCGAGCCCTGTGGGATCCCACTGATGGCCTCCAGTAGTGTTGATAATTCTCCCTTACCACCACCCTCTGCTGCCTCTTTTCCAGCCAGTTATCAATCCAACTGACCACCCTATCGCTAACAACCAAGTCCCTCAGCTTGTCTATAAGTCCCCTGTGTGGCACCGAGTGAAAGGCCTTGCCGAAATCCAAGTACCGAACATCCACTTTATGATGGATAAATAAGTTGTATATTATTTAAACCAAGGGATAATGATTCATAACCTTTTAAAATATCTACTCATCTGATATTATTAGACTAGAATATATGAATTATAGACCAGTCTGAGCAATGAAAACTAATGTTTAATAAATCACCGAAGTTCTGTGTTGTGCAGTCTACTGTATATTGTATTTTTTATTCAGTATCACCATTAAATATTTATTTCTGCCAAATATTTAAGACTTTGGCACCCTTAGCAGATTCTGGCATTCTATGGAGCCATATGTGCAGTGTTACAGGGGTGCAATAGTATTACAAATAATTCCTGATGTAGGACTATAAAATCAATTAAAGCAATAGTAAAAAAGTATTGCCAAATAGCAAAATGTAATGGTTATTTGATCCCTACAAATGAATAAACACGCTATGTTATGACATTTGACCTGTACAAGCATATTTTAATGCCATATGCTGTATATTCAGTAAAGCCTCTCAAATTAATTAGTTATGAAAAGAACAAAGCATTATATTACATTATACAGTATTACAGTTTTACCGTGCTATACAACTACACATGATTAGAATACATCAGCTCTTGATATCATGAAAGCTGAATCTACCAGTACTGTATCTTCAAATACAGACTTAAATGCGTGCTTCATATTGAATACCTGATGCAAATTCATAATTATGAGCAGTATATAAAGCAACATAGTCCATTATTTTCCATGTTCTGTTACCTGCATTGAACAACCACTGTCTAAGATTTTCCTCCTAGCTAGCATTTTATGGAATTAAGGGATGCAATATAAATTAACCTGTTGTTTTTTTCAACTGGTTTCCATATGCGACTATCTCACTGCTCCCCCCACAATAGCCAGCGCCGCTCATCTTAGTCTGAAAAGTACAGCATACCGACACTAATAAATAGTAACTAGATTTCCACAGACAAATGCTTAGGGAACTCTTAAACTACCTTGGTCCATACCTCTTAAAGTTTTCAAGAACTCTATGCACAACACTTTGGAAGACCACATCAATGCTTTGGTCTATCAGGCAATGACATGCCAGCTTTAAATGCTGTATAAGATGAGATGAGATAAGATAAGATAAGATAAGATAAGATAAGATAGAACATTGTTTAACCAGGAGTAGCACTCTAAGTGGCAGCTTGTTTCCAGATGTGACCTGGGAACACAAGGAAGTTAAGTGACTTGCCCAGGATCATACAGTATGCACCTAGGTGACTGTGAGATTCAAACCCAGGTTTCCAGGTCTGCAGCTCAGAGTTTTAACCCACTGTGCTACACTGCCTCCTAAGATAAGATAAACAGATGGATGGATAGATAGATAGACAGAGAGAGATAGATAGATAGATAGATAGATAGATAGATAGATAGATAGATCTTTATTTTTCAACAAAAGAGAACTATTAGGACTTTGCAGCCCTGTTTACAAAGTTGTCCTGCGTGGAATACGAGGCTTCTTATATACAAAGGTGGGACACATTCAGACTGACATAGTTTTCAACATGCTAGCTACAGAGTTTTTTATATACAGAGGAAAGATACATTTTTGAATACAATGTTTCTTATATACAAAGGTGGGACACATTTAGTCTGACATTGTTTTAAACATGCTAGCTTACATCTTGGCAAAGTATATTCACTGAACATTTTTTATTTACCTGCCAGTTACTTTTAAGACATCCTTTACTCACAACCCATATTTAGAATCATATTAAGAGACACCAAACATGCAGTACTTCTTAATGTACTTACACTGGACAAAAGATTGGGAAAATATTACTTACTAACTGAAGTAGTGAAATGTGAAAGCCACAGAAAGACAGTTGTAAGTTTCTTACACCTTCCAACAGACATATTGAGCTAATAAATGAAGTCCTTGAAGATCAAAGAGTGGTGTCAAATACCAAGAATGCAGGAAGCAGCAGGGCTTGGTATCATAGCTACTGCATTAAGCCGTACTGAAAAAGCATTTTTTTGATGGTAGTGGTCAGTTTGTTTTGATTCTTCTTTTAAAGTGGACGTGAAATCTATGTGAACCTACAGTTATTAGTAGAAATCTATGTGAACCTACAGCTATTAGTAAAGTTCCTATTTCTAAAAATGATATTCAGGTGCCAAATGATTCATATTTTCATAGTTTTTCATGATTTACCATTTTTGCTACTATGACATACAGGAAGTGCTGGAATTGCTGACACACGAGGAGAATAAGCTCCCAGCTTTAACAGTTTGTTTCTGCTTTCAGAAACAGTACATTAGGGAAAGCAGAGAGGTACAGCCAGCTAAAGCTCATGAGGCTTATAAGGGAGTACGTCAGCTGCAGGGACTATGTGCCATTCTTCTCCAGGTTTATGCTCTGGAGAAGGGTCACTGTCCCCTCTGCAGTATCTTTGCAGATCTCTGTACTTAATTAGTTGCAGTGAGGGAAGAGATATTTCTTCTGTGGCACCAACTCAGCTAGAGCCCTCACCACCACTCTCCAGAGACCCACTGGTCAGAGGATGGGGGGGGGTGAGTGTGGTGGAGAAGAGGAAGGGTGGAAGAGGCAGCCACAAGAAGGTTAACCAATGCCACACTATCCCAACAGCAATTCACTTTGCACCCCAGGAGGAGACTCAGATCCTGGACTTTATCAGTGTGGACTCAAGGTTAGTTAAGGGAAATGGGAATTGTAACCTGGTGGCACCCAGGAGTGAGAGTAAGAAAAAGAAGAAGGCAGCTAGGAGAGTCTTAGTGGTCATTATTTTTATAATCAGGGGAGTAGAGAGGATGGTGGGGGAGGAAGGATGATGGATGGTCAGGTGCCTTCCTGGGGCATCAGCCATCTGGGGCATAGACAGTATAGGGAGGATTGCAGAGAGGGGGGAACTGGGTGCAGGTACACTTGGGTACCAATGTTCTCCCAAACCAGTCTGTGGAACATATAAAAAGGAACTTTCAGAGGATGGGGACAGATTGCAGACACACTTGGCCTCCCTGGCCTTTTCCAATGTCCTCCATGTGTGGAATATGGTAGGAAGAAAAGATAGAGTAAATAGGGAAGTGACACAGAAATTAAATTGGTAGTTAAAGGGATACTGGGAACATAGAAACATATAAACAGATAAGGACATCTTAGCCCATCTAGTCTGCCCTTTTCCTTCTGCCTGTATTGTCTCTGTAGGCCTTACCTGCTGTCTAGCTACCTTGCCCCAGCTTCCCCTACTAAGATTCCCTTGTGCCTATCCTATGCAACTGTGTAAGGCACCACTGTTCTTGACCTCACTTCCTCCACTGAAAGACTGTTCCAGGTATCTAACACTCTTTCAGTAAAGAAGTACTTCCTCACATGCCTTTTAAATTAACCTCCTTCCAGTTAAAGTGCATGCCCCCTAGTTCTCATGTACCTGCTCTCAAAACATTCTCCCCACTGTACCTTATTCACCATGGTGAGGCATTTAAGGGTCTCTATTGTATCCCCACTCTCTCTCTGCTCTTTCAGGGAGTACATACTGAGATCCCTCAGCCTTTTCTCATATGGCATCTGGTACAGTCCCTGGTGCAGTCCCTGGTGCAGACCAAGCAGCAAAGAGACAAAGGGGTAATCTTATTGGTTGATCTAAAGGTGGCCAGGCAGTGTGACAGGGCAGTTGGAATAGGTTGTTGGGATGCTGGCATTTGTAGGAAGGGATCTCGCCAGCAGGAAGAGGGTGGTTGTTCTGCCCCTATGTATATCACTGGTAAGACCCACCTTGAGTACTCTGTCCAGTTCTGGAGACCACATCTCAGGAAGGGCATAAAAAGAGTGGAGGTGGCTCAGATGAGAGCTATCAAAATAGTGCAGAGTCTGCACCAAAAACCTTTCAAGGGAAGGCTAAAGGTGCTAGTAAGGTATACTCTGAAGGAAAGGAAGAGAGTGGGGATATACTAATTGCCAGCAGATTAGGCCTTATGGTCTATCGAGTCTGCTTGAACCTCAGATCCCTAGTTGGGTGCCAAGGTCTCCCCCTTGTGTTCCAGAAACCCCTATCATCCATCCCCAACCCCTGGGCCAGGCCATCATCTGATACATCCACTTTCTGAGTCTGTCCCACCCTCTCTTGAAGCCCTCCACTGTGGACCTCTGAACCTGCTCTCCAGGCAGTGCATTCCAAGGGTCCACCACCCTCTTAATGAAAAACTTCCTCCTCTTTCCCCCCTCAACCTTCCACCTTCCAACTTCAAATCATACCCTCTGGTGATACCTCCCTGCTTTAGTCTAAAGATCCCCTCCAAGTTCACCCTATTTATTCCCTTGAGGTACTTGAAGACCTCAATCATGCCCCCCCATCTCTCCTCTCATCTAATGAAAACAGGCAGAGCTCCTCAAGCCTGTCCTCATATGTCAAATCCCCTAGTCCTTGTATCATCTTAGTTGCCCTCCTCTGTACCCTCTCCTGGAACTGTATGTCCCTCTTCAAGTGTGGTCTCCAGTACTGTACACAGTACTCAAGGTGTGGTCTAACCAGTCCATTGTACAGAGGCAGAATCACTTCCCTGCTCCTAGAGGTGATCCCCCTTACAATGCATCCCAACATCCTGTTTGCCTTGCTAGCCATTCTCCTGCACTGCTCAGAGTTATTCATACATGCATCCACCATGACCCCTAGGTCTTTTTCCCCGTTGAGGCCTCCAGTGCCTCCCCTCCCAGGGTGTACCTGTGTTTAGGGTTTCCCCACTCAAGATGTAACACCTTGCACTTGGTGATATGACAGAGACCTTTAAAGACTTCACTGTGGTGAGTAAGGTTCAGCAGCAGAGCATTCAAGACGGATGTGAGGAAGTACTTTTTCACAGACAGGGTAGTGAATACCTGAAAGAGTCTTGCGGTGGAGGTAATGTTGTCATAAACAGTGGTGGGGTTCAGAAATCCTTGGGACAGACACTAAACAATCACAGGTGTGGGGGGGGGGGGGGAGAAGGCACCATAAGTCCAGTAAGGTCTACCTCAAAAAAAAAAAAATTGGAAAAAAAGTTAAAAAATGGGCAGATTGGGTGGGTCCTGCAGCCTTTATCTGCTGTTCACATTCTATGTTTCCATGTTTCTATGTTGCCATAATAAATATTTCTATTTGCAAAGTCTGTCATTCTTTATTAACAGTCCATTTTTGTGTAGGAATACTTCTAAGTATAGTAACAAATTAATATTTGCAAATAGAAACATAGAAACATAGAGGTTGATGGCAGAAAAGGACCACAAGGCCATCCAGTCTGCCCATTTCTTCTACCTTATGAATGTGCCATAGGCCTGTACTCTGTCAATGGCCTATTTATTCATACTTAGCTGTATTGCTCCCTTATGCCTGTCCCATGCCTGTTTGAAGCCCTGCACTGTATTCATATCCACCGCTTCCTGAGGTAGGCCATTTCATGCATCCACCACCCTTTCTGGGAAAAAGAACTTCCTCACATTCCCCCATAATTGGCCTCCCTCTAATCTCATGCTGTGTCCTCTTGTCCTGCTATTTTTCTTATATTGAAACATGTTAGACTCTTTCACCTTGTTAATGCCCTTAAGATGTTTGAACATTTCTTACAGCTTAATCTGGTTCAAGGTCAGTTGGCATTCATCTGTATCCCCCTCCCCGGATCAGGCTTGAAAATAGGCAAGATTTGTCTAGTGCACTTACCCGGTCAACAAAAAGTAAAAAAATAAATCAAAATAAATATCATCTCTCTCCCTCCTTTGGTCTAGGGTATACATATTGAGCTCTGTTAATCTGTCCTCATATGTTTTCTGATGCAGTCTCTGCACCATTTTGGTTGCCCTTCTCTGGCCTACCTCCATTTTGTTAATGTCCTTGTGCAGGTGCAGCCTCCAGTACTGCACACAGTACTCCAGATGGGGCCTGACTAGTGTCTTGTAAAGAGGGATTATTACCTCCCTCATACAACTTTTGATACCCCTTCTAATACACCCCAACATCCCTCTATTATTACTTACTGCTTTAGCGGTCTGCTTGGATTATTTCAGGTAATCTGTGATGATGATGCCCAAGTCTCTTTCCTCCCTTGTGATTGCCAGCAACTCCCCTCCCAGTCTATAGGTGACTTCAGGGTTTCTCTTCCCTATGTGCATGATCTTGCACTTCTTTGCGTTAAACCCAATTTTCCACTCTTCTGACCATTTTTCCAGTTTCTCCAGATCTCTTCTCATTCTGCCCACCCCATCTGGATCGTTTACTCTGTTGCAGATCTTGGTGTCATCTGCAAACAGACAAAGCTTACCCTCCAGTCCATCAACATTACTTCATTACTACGCTTGTGCCATTTCATACTGAACTGAATGTCACAAGTTGATACACTTTTCAGCTCAGGCAGTAAGGCATAGTCATGCTCATTAGTTGCTTTGACTGTGACAAGCTGGTCAATGTGGTTATGATAAGAACTGAGATTGTCATTATCATTTATCCATGAGGAGCTCCTGACACAGATGAGACAACTTGAAAAAATGTAATGTTCATGCATAAATGTAGATTATATTTCATATTTTATTCTGTAATTTTCAACCTTATTTCCTTATTACTAAAGGTGTTTGCATAAATACAGTATCTGCCCTTTTAGCTCTGGTAGCCTACCTACACTTGACATCATAATTCTGTTTATGACATCAAAATATGTTGCTGTGGAGATAATTACAATGTCATACATGGGATCGTTATGTCATGTGTAGAGAGGCAGCCAGAGTAGATCTAGTCTAGGGGACAGGATATTGTTTTTGTGCAACTGTTTTCAGCAATAAAGAAAACAGGGAATTCATTTTTGAATATATATGAAGTAACAGAGAAAATGGGATGTAGTTGAATATAAACCTTACTTTTTTTAAGTTTTTATAATGTTGTCAGGGACTCATTAACAATGGTAATCTATCATGCTCATTGATTTATGTTGAATCAGCTTCAACTGTTTCCATCCTAATTCTTGACTGACAATCTATTAAGTGTCAGTCATGCATACATATCCCATAGAAAAATATAACATTTTATATGATTATTAAAAAGGGTACTGCTCCCACAGCACAATTTACAATGTGTGATGTCAGGCAACTATCACAATTGACAGTCCATATGAATTGCATTACTGCAACATTATAAACTCTCTGTAGTCTGCACAAGTCAGCCTCTGTATGAAAATGAAAGAACTACTGTGCATACATTTCACATACTGATGTGCACTACTTAAAATCAAAACAATGAAAAGCAAACAAAAAGGGCATTTTAATTGATTACTCTTAATAGCAATAGGTAGCATTGTTATTACTTGCAGAAATTGTTCCAGCTCAGAAGATAGATGCAGCCATGGTGTGTTGTGTGAATGTGCATATGACTGTTTTGGGAGATGGGGGTGGGGGTAGGTCTTTCTCTTGATTATTGTATTAATAAAAACAAACCAATATGGAGAATGTATTATTGTGAAAAATATCAATCATTGATTAATTTATTTTATGGAAACAGTCAGTTGGTATTGAGACTTGTTATTTCCCGATCTCTGTTGCAAAATACTGTATATGTACCCTGGGCAAAGAGTTTATCCAATAGATGATGTGAAGAATTCTACCCCATTTTCATAAGTGAGACAATCAGCAAATGAAAATAACACTATAACATGCAGTAGTATGCTTGAAATTTGGCATCATATTGAAGAGGAAAGTAGTGTTCACACACTCTTCAACTTATGAATAGTACAGCACCTCTCATTGAGGTTTTGTTCTGATTTGAGCTCATTGGTTGTAGATAACTTTACTACTGTGATCCCACTTGGAATGGACATAACATTACATTGACATGATGTCAGCAGTCAGGGTACCACTGTATACACTGCTTGTCATGTTTTAACATCATATTCATGATATTCCACTACATATTATTTTGATATCGTCGGACACCTAATGCATCATCTATAGTTTCTGCACTCACTGTAAAATGAGTATGTAATGTAGTCACAGTTTGACTACTTACAGAACTGGAGTACAGATCAGTACATTCCTGAATTACATTTTGATCAAATCTGATGATTCAAAGATAATGTCATTTATTAACTGCATTTCCATCTTACTTTTTTTAGATGGATAAATGCATTCAACGAGGTCAAGTTTCCTTTAGAAACCTAATATCCACTGATTATAGCCTAAAAAATCATCAGGTGCAATACGACGATCACTGCAAATGATGGATGTATCATTTCCTCCCTTCCAAGAAGGTCTGGTTGATTGAACAAATTCATCCCATTTGTAACACAGACCTGGGGTGTTTGACCAAGTATGTAGTCTTACTGTACTTCCTTGTGTTTCTCCACATCTGGCAACAACACAAAGACTAGGTATTATTCTTAAAAGAAGTAGAAAGGAAAAAAAAAGCTATACAACATAGAGCAATTATTATTTTACACATGTTGTCGACTTCAAAGATTGCTTCCATACATACATACGTAGAAGGTGATGGCAGAAGGGGACCACAAGGTCCATCTAGTCTGCCCATGATTTGTAGATTGCTACCCCCTTCCTGAATATTCATTCTGAATAATGATATCCCTATGTCTGTCCCATGCTCTCTTAAAGCCCCCAATAGTTTTGGTCCCAACAGCCTCTAGGGCAGGCTGTTCCAGGCATCGACCATCCTCTCTGTGAAGAAAAACTTCCTGACATTTGTCATAAACCTTCCCCCTTGTAATCTCATACTATGCCCTCATGTTCTACTACCTTCTTTGAAGTGAAAAATTTCATACATTTGAACCTTGTTTACACCCTTAATGTATTTGAATGTCTCAATCATGTCACCCATCTCCCACCTCTGTTCCAGAGAGTACATGTTTATCTCCATTAACCTCTCATCGTGTGGCATCTGGTGCAATCTCTGGATTATTTTTGTTGCCATCCTTTGTACTGTTTCCAACTTGTCTATATCCTTTCTGAAGTGTGGTCTCCAAAACTGTACACCGTACTTCAGGCGGGGCCTGACCAATGCCCTGTACAGCGGTAAAACCACCTCTCTCTTCATATTTGTGATCCCCCTCCAGATGTACCCCAGCATACCAACAGCTCTTAGTGCTACCTTTTCATACTGTCTTCCCACCTTCTGATTGTCTGTTATTATGATCCCCAGATCACATTCCTCACTAGGTTTTGCTAAGCTTCCCCACCCCCACATAATAGTCAGTTCTAGGGTTGTTCTTCCCTATGTGCATAACCTTACACTTTTTTTGCATTGAATTTCAGCTGACATGCTGCAGATCATTTCTCTAGTTTCTCTAGGTCCAAGGTCCAAGGACTGGAGGAGGGCAGATGTGATTCCCCTTCACAAAAGTGGGAGCAAGGCAGAAGCAGGAAACTATAGACCTGTTAGTTTAACCTCAGTGATAGGGAAAATGATGGAATCACTTCTAAAGGAAAGAATTGTTGAGTATCTAGAGGCCAGAGGGGCACAGGACCCTAGGCAGCATGGATTCACAGCGGGAAGGTCATGCCAGACGAATCTGATAGATTTCTTTGACTGGGTGACAAAGTAGTAGATCAGGGAGGGGCTGTGGACATGGCCTACCTAGACTTTAGCAAGGCATTTGACACAGTCCCACACAAAGATTAATATGCAAGTTAGCCAGCCTGGGAGTGGGTCCCAAGATGACAGCCTGGGTAAAGAATTGGCTGGAGAATAGGACACAGAGGTAATAGTAAATGGAGTCCACTCAGAAGAAAGGAGGTTACTAGTGGGGTACCGCAGGGTTCAGTATTAGACGGTCCTCTTCAATGTCTTTATAAGCGACATTGCAGAAGGACTGGAAGGAAAAGTATGTCTCTTTGCAGATGACACTAAGATCTGCAACAGAGTTGATGCACAGGGTGGGGTGGAAAGGATGAGAAAGGACTTGGCAAGGTTAGAGGAATGGTCAAATGTATGGCAGCTTAGATTCAATGCTAAGAAGTGCAAGGTAATGCACCTGGGAAACAAAAACCCAAGGGAAGAGTACACAATGGGGGGTGAGATACTAACAACAACAAAAATGGAAAGGGACCTGGGGGTAGTCATATCAGATGACCTAAAGACGGGCAAGCAATGTGAGAGGGCAGCAAGGAGGGCTGGGGGATACTGGGATGCATAGGGAGAGGCATCACCAGTAGAAAACAGGAAGTTATTATCCCTCTGTACAGACAGCTGGTGAGACCCCATCTGGAGTATTGTGTGCAGTTCTGGAGACCCAATCTCCGCAAAGACATAGACAGGATGGAAGCTGTCCAGAGGAGGGCAACTAAAATGGTGCAGGGTCTGCACCGGAGACATATAGAAGAGAGACTTAAGGAGCTTAATATGTATAGCCTCGAGGAAAGAAGGAGAGGGGGACATGATAGAAACGTTCAAGTACCTCAAGGAATCAACAAAGTCCAAGAGGGTAGCATCTTTCAAAAAGAGGTGTGCAAGAACAAGAGGGCACAATTTGAAAATAGAGGGGGCTCAGAGGTAATTTAAGGAAGTATTTTTTTACAGAGAGGGTTGTGGATGCATGGAACAGCCTTCCGAAGGAGGTTGTGGAGTCAAAATCAGTGGTGGAATTCAAGCATGCATGGGATAGTCATAAGGCAGTTCTGGGGGATGGGGGTAGGAAGAAGTAGGCTGCTGGTTAACTAGGATCTGCAGCTTATCCAGTAGGTAGGGAAATGGGCAGACTGGGTGGGCCAAGCGGTCCTTATCTGCCGTCAAATTCTATGTTTCTATGTTTCTATGTTTCTAAGTTCCCTATCTCTGAACAGATGCGGAACCTGGGGGTGATTTTTGATGATGGGCTGACACTGTGATCGCAGGTGGTGGCAGTCATCAAATCATCCCTTTACCATCTGAGGAACATCTCCAGGATTAAGCACCTAGTTCTGTCCAGTGATCTGCCTACATTGGTCCACACCATTGTGACTGCACACCCTTGACTATTGCAACTTCCTGTAGCTAGAGCTACCAGGGGTTGATACCCACCACTTGCAGGTCATGCAGAATGCTGTGGCCCGGTCATTGACGGGTACTCCTCGTACCTGTCATATTTCTGCAGTGCTGCATGAACTACACTGGCTGCCAATACAAGGGCAAATCGCCTTTAAAGTCGGTCTTCTGACTTATAAAGCCCTACATGGACTGGGCCCAGACTACCTGAAAGAGCTCCTGGTTCTTTACTGCCCTAGGTGATCACTTTGTTCAGTGGATGAGGGGTTGTTAGAGATTCCGAGGGTTTCTTTGAAATCTTTGGGGGGCCTGTGCTTTTATGAATGTGGCCCCAACCCCTCTGGAATTCTCTACCCCATCTGCTTCAGGAGCGCACATCCATGGAGGAATTTAAACAGGCCTTAAAGACTCATTTGTGGTTGTTGACATATCCCTGATGATGATGATAATTTATTGTATTTTATGAACTCGGTATTAATTGTATTTGTGTTTATTTTATTGTTTTTATATGAAGTTTGTTGATAAAGCACCTTGGTTTTAGACAGGCGTGGTAAAAATAAAGAATATTATTATCATTAACTTCATTTTTGTCACTCCCTCTGTAGAGTCCACTATGTTGCATATTTTGGAGCCATCTGCAAACAGACACACCTTTCCCTTGAGCCCCTCTGCAATGTTGGCAATGAATATTTTGAAAAGCAGAGGTCCCAAAATGGAGCCCTGGGGCACCCCACTGGTAATTCTATGTTATTCAGATAGTGCACCATTTACCTGCACCCTCTGTGTCCCAACATGTAGCCAGTTCACTACCCATCTTACTACCTCCTGTCCTATCCCAATGCAATCTAACTTTTTAGCTAGCCTTCTGTGCAGGACTGAGTTGAAGGCCTTGCTAAAGTCAAGGTAGACTATATTGATGGCCCCTCCCTTATCCACAGCCCTGGTCACCCAGTCAAAGAACTTGATCAGGTTTGTTTGGCATGATCTACATGATCTTAGTGAACTCATATTGTCTATGGTCCTGCTGTCCACTGGGCTCCAGAAATGTTATTGTCCTATGCTTTAGTAGTGATTCCATCACTTCCCTCCCCTCACCAATGTTAAACTCACTGGGCAGTAGTTTTCTGCCTCCTCCTGGCTACCAGATTTATGTATTGGAACCATTGTTGCTCTTCTCCAGTCCTTGGGAATGTCCCCACTCTCCAGTGATTTGGTAAAGCATTCTTCTTGGGGTTCAGCTAGTTCTTTTCCCAGTTCCTTCAGGATTCTTGGGTGCACATTATCTGGTCCCATGACCTTGTCCTCCTTCAGATTATTCAGAGCTTTTAGGACTTCCTCCATGGTGAAGGGGCACGTATCAACCCCTGTACCTGGAGCATCATGCCCTTGTATTGCTGGTCTGTTTCCCTCTTTCTCCTCAGTAAATACTGAACAGAAGTACCTGTTTAGCACTTCTGCCTTTTCACAATTCCCTTCCACTTTATTTATTTATTTATTGTATCAGAATTGCAAACCTTTGAGTCATAGACTCGTTTCTAAAGGCTCCTCATCATACAACAACAGGACAGGGTACACAGTACAAAACAGCGACTGAGAAACTAAATACAGTATGTTGCACATACATAAATTGAATACATACAGAGATTAATAGCAATATACAGTTTAGAGAAATTAACCATCCCCAAAGGCTGATAGCCAATGGGGTAGCAGCAATAAGAAATAACTTCTTATATACAAGGATATATGTACAATGTGGATTGATCAGAGAAAGGGAGACCTTTACAAAGACAAAACTAAAACAAATGCAGGCCCCACAGGTAGTGAAAGGAGCAATACAATGCGGGTGGCATAGGTCATTGAGGCGAGGCAGGCCCAGCAAGGCAGGCTGATTTAGGTGCAGTTACAGTTGAGGGAGACAATGAGATGGTTTCAGAGGGCCATTTTAAATGGACCAGTCCTTTGTTTGGATGTGGTGTTAGGAGGAAGGAGGTTAAACGATGAGGGGGATCTGTGATGAAAAGACCTCTGTGCCAGGGATGTCCTGACTCTGGGCACAAGAAGTGAGGTCTTGGATGAGCTGCAGGTGGCAACAGTAGGGAGGGATGGTCTGAGTATTATGGTCAGACCAAGTGGGGTCAGTCCTAGGATAATGTTTTGGGCAAGAAGACAGATTTGGTGGTGAAGCCTCTTGTCAAAGTAGAGAATTTTTGACAGGGTGTATAGAGTACAGGTGTGGGTGAGACTGTTGGCCCCGGTGAGTAGCCAACAGGCTTTGTTAATAGAGAGCTTGATTTTGCTCAGGGCTGTGTTGTCAGCAGCACTGTAAACCAGAAGTCCATAATCCACCAGGGATAGGACTGAGGAGTTGATGGCTAGTCTCAGAGCTTCCTGGGGAAGACAGGCGCCCCCTTCTGTTACTAGTCTTACTATACCTCCCTTGGTTTTTCTTTTCTTTATGTTCCTAAAAAAGGTCTTGTCACCTTTCGTAACCCCTTCTGCAATCCTTTCCTTGGTCTGGGCCTTAGCTTTCCTTATCTCTTTTCCTGCTTCGTTCATTTTCTGTTTGCATGCTACTTCATCTTCTTTGTTTGCTGCTCTGCACTTCATGCAGGCTGCCTTTTTTCATTCACAATTGCCACTTTCTTGGAGTACCACAGTGGATTCCTTTTCCTTTTAGCCTTGCTTATCTTTCTGGTGTATTTGTTTGTAACTGTCTAAATAGCTCCTTTGATGTTCTCCTACATTTCTTCTACACTCCCTATCATTCTGCCTTTTAGTATTTCTGCTATTTGTACCTCATTTCCTGGAAGTCTGCTGCTCTGAAATCCAGCACCTTAATGTTGGTAGTGCATATTTTCTTTTGTAGTGGTAACTTGTGAACTATTTCCCACATGGGAAATAGTCATAAAGACAAACCTGTTTCAATGAGAAGAGCAGAACGATTGCCTCCAGCATTTCAGAAGCAGAATGGTGGTTAGTATCCTTGGATTGTGGTGCTGAATATCTGACATGCACTGCAGATGTGGCAGTTGGATCATAGTGGATTGTGGATGACAGTGATAATGATGTAACAAATGACAATAGTTGGAGCAAATATTGGAACATTGGTGTTTTTTTAATTTTGAAACTTCTTGGAGTATGTATATTGAATGTAACCCTTGTATTGTGGGTTTTTCATTCACTTCTGTCACTCACGTATGTTCCAAACTTATATTATGACTGAGAACACGGGAACCATAAACACAAAATATTTAGTGAAGCTATATACAGGCATTTCAAATCAAAGAGGAGCTATTCAGAGCTTCTGGAGACAGCAGTGCAGCCCTATCTGTGTACACCTCTCTGGGATGAGGGAGGAGGTTGCTAGTCTCAGGGCTGAGCTGACTAAGACTCGAAGGACCTTCTCCCACATCCAAGGGGCCATCAAGTCTTTCACCATTATATCAAAAGATTCCAGACAATAGGAGCAGATTGGATATTGTGAGCTTGAAGATGGTGGGATTGGTAGGTCCTGGAAGGCTGGAGGGGTTAGGGTCCACTATTCACACTTAAGTGATCTACAGACCTCTGGAATAGTCCACAGTGAGATGAATTGGATAAGGGAGAGGTGGGACATGATAGAAACTTTCAAGTACCTCAAGGGAATCAACAAAGTCCAAGAGGGTAGCATCTTTCAAAAAAAGAGGTGTGCAAGAACAAGAGGGCACAATTTGAAGATGGGGAGGGCGGTTCAGAGGTAATTTAAGGAAGTATTTCTTCACAGAGAGGGTTGTGGATGCATGGAATGGCCTTCTGGAGGAGGTTGTGGAGTCAAAATCAGTGGGGGAATTCAAGCATGCATGGGATAGTCATAAGGCAATTCTGGGGGGTGGGGGTAGGAAGAAGTAGGCTGCTGGTTAACTAGGATCTGCAGCTTATCCAGTAGGTAGGGAAATGGGCAGACTGGGTGGGCCAAGCGGTCCTTATCTGCCATCAAATTCTATGTTTCTATGTTTCTATGTACTGTTTGGCACCATTGGCCAGATGACAGAAAAGAAGGATGTGCAGCTGGTGGGGAACTTCAACATGCCAGGTATAGATTGGAACATCACAGCAGCAGTTTCAACTAAAAGCAGGAATATTTTTGACTCTGCATGCAGTATTCCTCAAGCAACTAGTAACTTGAACCCATTCGTCATGGGGCAGCACTGGACCTAACAATTAAAATTGTCTGAAAATGTCCAGGGCATGGGCATTTATGCATGATGCCCCTACCCAGTGGAATGCTCTACCTCATCAGATCTGAGAATGCAGGGCCATGGAGAGCTTCAGGGCAGCCCTGAAAACCCATTTATTTCAGCACGCATTCAGTGATTATTTTATCTGATCTATTTGCACTTTGTAGCATTAGTATTTTATGGATTGTTTATTGTTATTTATGTGTATTTTAATAATTTAAAGTGCTTTGGTTTAAGAATTGCACTATAAAAATAAAGTTTATTATTACTATTTTTATTATTAAAAAGAGGGACAGTATTGTAGACTTCAAGGAGGGAAGTCATCTGGGAACAAAAGATAATCTTACAGTGTGGTTCAACACAAGAACAACTGTTGAATTCAACCACACAATGTCGAGGGTCCTGTACTTCGGAAGGGAAGATTTTATAAAGACAGATAAATGCCTCAGAAATGATCTGGCAGTTGGAGAAGAACTAGGGTGTCTGAGGAACAGTAAGTTAAAATAAAAGAGGACATAATGAACACAAAAACTCTATGGATCAGGAGAGTGAAGAAATACAAAATGAAGAGGAGACGGCAGTGGTTCTTGAAAGAGATGGCACAAAAGAGAAAACCTAAAAGAGAATCCTTCAGCATGTTTAATGAGACTCATATAGAGAAGGATAGGAAATCGTACCAAAGTAAACAGATGAAGGTCGGGAAAGCAATAAGTAGCACAGAAGTGCATACCTAAGTAAGAGTCCCTCGGGCAGTATCAACAGGGGATAATACATTTTTACAGTTGCATTGACGGAGTTCTGCAGGCATTTTTGGATCACTGAAGGAGAGAGAGAGGGAACCATGAGTGGAATTGGTCCCCATCTTCTCCTATAGTGATGGGGTGTGTTGTCCACGCAGCTCTAATCATTGGTGGTGTGTGGTGTCCCCTCCATGGATGGAACTCCCTACCATGGAGCGGTTGCCCCCCCCCCAGCACTATTTTGCTGTGGCATGTCTGAATTCAGTTTCCTGGCATGCATGAGTAACAGAAAACATTAAATGTAATCAAGATAACCAGTGACCTGTTGCTGCATTAAAAAAAAAAATCAGAATTCAAATCAGCACAGTATACCCATGTTCTTACAGAAAATCCTTCTGTTGTTCCTTGAATTAAATGTTGCATAATACTGAACACTGACCTCTTCTACTGTTATGAGTAGCAAAGTGCTCTTCTACCCAGATTGGATCCATAGTGTAAGGAAGTGTTGAAATGCCATTTATTAACAAGCTGTGATCACCATGAATAATGAGAGCTTTCATGAGTGTGTGTGAGTGTGTTTTTAAATCACACTAACAAGCTATTTAAGCAGTCCTCAAACTCTCTTGTGCACAGTTAGTGTTAACAGATGTAGCAGTTATAAGCAATTTGTGTCTTAGTTCTTTGTATACATTCAGTTGATACATGCTTACTACGTTGACCTACTAATCTTAGACTTGAAGTGCAGTCATCTGAATTGACAATGACCAAAATGATATAAAGAAATTAGACCGAAATTGCTGATAACTGCTTCATGACTTAAAACTTAGTGCACTACTGGGATTTATTCAGTTATTTTAAATGCAGACTGGTCTGCATTTAAAAGAACACACATTTCTCTAGTGCACAGAGTTAATTTTAAGTTACAAAGCAGTTATCAGCAATTCAGGTCTTACTTCTTCATCTCACTTTGCTCATTGTGAATTCAGATAACTGTACTTCAAGTCTAAGATTAGTAGGTCGACGCAGTAAGCATGTATCAGCAATGCATACAGAGAAGTAAGACACAAATTGCTGATAACTGCTGCGTGAGTTAAAACTATCTACACTAGAAGGTTTGAGGACTGCTGAAATAGCTTAACAGTGTGATTTAGAAAAACACACATAAATGTTCTCATGATCCATGGTGACCACAGCTTGGTAATAAATGCCATTTCAACACTTTCTCACTCTATAGATCTAACCAGGGGAGAACAGCAAATTTTTTTTATAACCTGAACCATCTGTTTTTTTAATGCAATATTAGGTCACTGGCTATCTTGACTACATGCATGTTTTCTGTGACTATTAGGTCTAATTATCCTGCAGTGTGAGCAATTGGCAGACATTTTTTTCAGTTTAGTTAGTGAAAATATGGCTCACAATTTGCCAAGTATATCAGAAAACTAGTTAAACCACATTTACAATATCAAGATTTGAGTTTTTGTTTTTGGATTGTGCTGTTAGTCTTCCTGAGCCTTGCCCCCCACACCAGTCTGTAGATAAAACAACACATTTGTTAAATAAAAATGATTTAAACTGACAGTAGCCAAGAAACTAATGCTAGATTATGAATAAATATAATATTTATGGGAGTAGGAGTACTTTTACACTTGTATCTATGTTTCACCTTGCACTTCAATGTAAATTTCATCCTCTCACTGAGAACAATCTGACTTGAAATTAACAGATTTCATCTGCCATGATACTGTTTCAAAATAACAGATGGATACAAGAATATGGAAATATAATTCATTTTGGCAATCTTTTTTTTTCAAATCTCTTTGATATTTAGTTGACACTATAGCCTTCCCACTGTTGCACACGGTCACGTTTTCATTTTTTGCTGAGAAAATTAGGTGAGTTAGTGCGTGCAGAGTTTGAAATGCTGCTGCTTGTGATAACCTCAGACCTCCTCTCCATTGTTGTCACTCCAGGTCTGACCCATCTGAAAGGTGTCAGTGGAGGCAACAAACCGTTACATTAGACACGTAAACAAGGGCAAGAGAAAGAGATAGCCAATATGGTTCTCAAAGGCTGTGGCTGTAAAGGTAAGGGAAAAAAGATGACTTTCAGGAAATATGAGGAAACACAGTGGGAGGAGGACAGGGTAGTGTATCAGCATAAACAGAGGGAGGCAGGGAAAGCAGTCAGAAGTGCAAAGGCACAAATGGAAGTAAAAATAGCACAGGAGGTAAAAAAAGGAGACAAGACTTTCTATAAGTGTATTAGTGAAAGGAGAAAAATCAGGGGTGGGATAGTAAGACTTAAAGGGGAAGAGGAAGATTGTGTGGAAGGGACCTGGAAAAAGCATCAATACTGAAGAAATATTTTTGTTCTGGTTTCACAGAAAAAGAAGGTAAGGGACCACAGTTATGCAACATTAACAAATAAGGGAGGAAGATGGATACCAGTCCATTTATGGAAGGGTGAGTCCTAAAAGAACTATCAAAATTGAAAGTGGAAAAGGCAATGGGACCAGTTGTGATACTGTATATCCTAGAATATTAAGGGAACTAAGGGAGGTGCTGGTGGCACCACTGGCAGCCCTGTTCAATGAGTCACTTGATACCGGAGTGGTTCCAGAGAACTGGAGGAGAGCAGATGTAGTCCCCTCTTCACAAAAGTAGCAGTAAGGAGGAGGCTGGAAATTATAGACCAGTGAGCCTCACCTCAATAGTGAAAAAAATTATAGAATCACTACTTAAACAAAGGATCATGGACACCTTGAATTCAGTGGAGCACAGCATCTGAGACAGAATGGATTCACTGTGGGAAGGTAATGCCAAACAAATCTTATTGATTTCTTTTACTGGGTGACTAAGGTTGTGGATCGGGGCAGCAGTGGATGTGACCTACCTGGATTTCAGTAAGGCCTTCGATACCATTCCACATTGAAGACTTATGAACAAGCTGGGCAGCCTGGGAGTGGGTAAAAAGGTGGTAAACTGGGTTAGAAACTGATTGAGTGATCAAAGACAGAGGGTTGTGGTACAGTAAATAAAGCTCAGTCTTAGGAAAGGAAGGTGACCAGTGGGATGTCTCAGGCATCAGTCCTGGGCCCAGTGCAGCTTAATGTCTTCATAAGTGACATTGCAGAGGGGCTGGAGGGGAGGGTGTGCCTTTCTACGGATGACACAAAGATCTGTAACAGGGGTGGAAAAATTGAGGAGAGACCTATTTAAATTGGAGGATGATCCAGAGTGTGGCTGCTGAGATTTAATGTGAAAAAGTGCAAAATCATGCATTTGGGACACAAAAACCCAGGGGAGAATTACATGATGTGTGTGGGGGGGTGGGAGAAGGATGGTTGCCAAACAAGAAAGGGATTTGGAGATAATCATGTCTGATGACCAAAATGTAGCCAGACAATGTGTCAAGGCTGTGGGGAGAGCCAGTGGGATGCTGGGGTGCATAGGGAGAGGTATCACCAGCAGGAGGAAGGAGGTGGTGATGCCAGTGTACAGAGCTTTGGTGAGGTTTCATTTGGAATACGGTTTCCAGTCCTGGAGGCCGCATCTTCGTAAGGACATAGACAGGGTGGAGGTAGTTCAAAGAACTGCAACAAAGATGATGCAGAGCCTGCACCAAAAGTCATATGAGGAGAGACTGGGAGACCTCAATATGTATACACTGGAGGAGAGGAGAGGAGAGACAGGGGAGATATGATAGAAAAATACAAACATCTAAAAGGCATAAATAAGGTACCGGAGGGTAGCATCTGTCAAAAATAAACATTCCCAGAGACGAGAGGGTATGACATAAGGATGGAAGTGGGTAGACTAAGGGGTAGCATGAGAAAGTATTTCTTCACAGAAAGGGTAATATATGCATGGACTAGACTCCCAGCATAGGTGGTGGGGACAAGCATGGTGGGGGATTCAAGCATGCATGGGACCAACACTAGGGAACCTGAGCAACAGGAGCAAGGAGATAAAGCCAGAGATCAAGTACTGTAGGGTCTGTAGCTTTTACAGTAGGCAGGGAAAATGGGCAGACTAAATGGGCCTAGCGGTCCTTATCTGCCATCAGTTTCTATGTTTCTATGTCAGTTACCAAGTCTGATTGGGTTGGTACTGCTGGAAGGAAAAAAAAATAATACGTTCAGTCAGTGATAACTGTCACTGATATTATACTGTGTATATCAACTAATGAAAATCACTTCTAGAATGCTTATGAAAATCTCATTTATTTCATTTACATCATAAGAGATTTGAAACTGAGTCAAAATGAATTTCACCTTTATGTTTGATCTTTAAGTCCCTGGAGCCCATTGCTGACTGTGGCGCTATAAACAAAAGAAACATTTTAATTAGTGGTAGCACTTATCAGTCTCTTTTTCTCCAAATGTTATCAGCAGTGTTGTTTATTTAAAAAGAATTCACTTTGCTGTGACAGGCTATGATATCTGCTCCCTGTGGCATCTTTATTTCTCGATGGCAGAATGGACTCTGTATGAGTAGAAGCCAATTTTTATGGCTGCATGGGCAGATCCTGCAACCGTCTTGCATTAGCTCTAAAAATGAGCTAATATGGAATGCTTCTGATTAGTAGTTTTGGAAGTATTCTTCCGAAACTATGAAATAGTGCCCCCTTTTCCACTTTCTCCCGCTGGTGCACTATGTCTGATGGAGGACTCTCTCCAACTCAACAGCTCTTAGTCTGTTCTGGCTGACTCTTCAACTGACCTGTTGCTGTTGGTTTGTGCCTCATGTCACCACTGTTTGTCTGCAGGTCTTGTCCACCCCCATCCCCTCCATATGTGGTTGCAGTAATTCGGTGGAAACAGTGTGCTCCCTCTTCTGTCTCTTGGTAGTATGGCAATTGAAGTTCCTTACTATGCGAGCTGCTTCAGGCTCCCGCTATTCAGTAGCTGCAGTGGTGCCAACTGAGGGACAGAGAGAGAGTGGAGAATCTACTGAGCTGTAACTGAGCTTCCCAAATGTGTTTTTCTGCTGAATGCCATATACTGTTGCTGAACGAGGGGATACAACAGCTAGTTCACAATGTATGGCAATCACATAAAGAGAAGGAGCTGTTAAATGACTGTAGAATGCATTGCACTCCTATAAAGAGAATAGCTTAAAAACTGACTGCAGTTAATGAGTTTCTTGAATGTGAGATGGAGAGACAGAAAGAGAAAGACAGTACCATCATCGTAACTGTAGAGGATGTTGTATTGTTTTCTGAGCATATTGTCATTATGACTGTAGAATGCATTGCAGACCCATAAAGAGAATAACTTAAAAACTGACTGCAGTTAATAAGTTTCTTGAATGTGCCACGGATTGAGAGAGAAAGACACTACTGTCATTGTAACTGTAGAGCATGTGTGTTATTGTTTTCTGAGCATATTGTCAATGTGCTCCATTTACTGTGCCTCTGTAGGGATTTACCTTTGTAGGGGTACTTCTTTTTGGAAAAAGGACCTCAGGAGCTGCATTTAATGAATTTATTGAATTACAGGTATCTGGGATCTGAATTATTTATTTATGTAAGCAACTTGTGTTTATGTTGCACTCCTCTGTGTTTTCAGTGTTGGGTGACCCAATGTGGGGGCGGTGTGGGCTCTGTTCATGGGGGTTAGCTGGTCCACACTGAGCTGGTTTGCTCCACTCACCCTTGAAATTGAAAACTTCCTAAATCTGCCATACAAAGGAAAGGATTGTACCATACGTGATCCATATATTCAATACTGCTGAAAAAAATTCTTGTTCCTTAATACTATTTGCAAGATGTTTTGTCCCTCAGAATTAATACAGCTCCATCTTTGCTTAATGCTGCAGTGAATTCTTGCTTAATATAGTCAGCAATTACCTGATCACTATCTGACAGGTTGGTAACATAGCCTCACCAATAACTGTTTTTAGTTGCGTAATTAATGTTTATCCATAAGGTTTCTGTTGGGTAAAAGTCACTATATGTTCTCTGATGTCTGGTACCTCAGTGCTGGGGAAAATGGTTCTAATAAACAGAGCTACTCCACCCGCTCTTTTGCCCATTCCATCCCTTCTGTAAATTGTATACCCACTGGGGACAGCATTCTAGTTGTCTGCATCGAACCACCATGTCTCAGAAATTACCAATATGCCAAAATCGGCTCCATTTTTGAGTAACACTATATACCATTATTTGTGCAGACTTCTTGCATTACCTCGACTTTTTCAGTAATCCATATTACAGTTTGATATTGGTTTAGGTACTGCCTTACTCAAAAGATTTAACTATCACTTTCAAATGTCATGAGAAAGTCCCTGATCAGGTGATTGCTATTGCTGCCTTGAAGAACCATTCCTGCCTTGGCAACCCGGCTTTCAGTTCCTGGACTCATTTACTGGTAACTGCTGCTGGATGAAAGGCCCTGATTGGGTGATTGCAACTGCCATATCGGGGAACCATTCCTGCCTTGGTAGCCCTGCTTCTAGCTCCTGGACCCATTCAATGGTAACTTCCTGCTGGCTGAAAGCCCCTGATCAGATGATTGATACTGCTGTCTTGGGGAACAATTCCTGCCTTGGTAGCCTCACTTCCAGCTCCCGGACCCATTCAATGGTAACTTCCTGCTGGCTGAAAGCCCCTATTCAGATGATTGCTACTGCTGTCTTGGGGAACCATTCCTGCCTTGGTAGCCTCACTTCCAGCTCCCGGACCCATTCAATGGTAACTTCCTGCTGGCTGAAAGCCCCTATTCAGATGATTGCTGCTGCTGTCTTGGGGAACCATTCCTGCCTTGGAAGCCTCACTTCCAGCTCCTGGACCCATTCGTGGGCTGAAAGCCCCTGATTGGGTGATTGCCACTGCTATCTCAGGGAACAATTCCTGCCTTGGCAGCCCCACTTCCAGTTCCCAGACCCATTCACTGGTAACTTCCTGCTGACTGGAAGCCTCTGATCGGTGATTGCCACTGCCACCTCGGGAAACAATTCCTGCCTTGGCAGCCACACTTTCTTCTCTCAGACCCATTCACCAATAATTGCCTGCTGGATGAAAGCCTCTAATCAGATGATTGCCACTCCTGCCTCGAGGAACCATTCCTGCCTTGGTAGCCCAGCTTCCAGCTCCTGGACCCACTCACTGGTAACTGCCTGCTGGCTGAAAGCCCCTGATTGGGTGACTGCCACTCCTGCCTCTGGAAACCATTATTCCTTGGCAGCTCCACTTCCAGCTTCCAGACCCATTCACCAGCTGAAAGCCCCTGATTGGGCAATTGCCGCTGCTGCCTTGAGGATCCATTCCTGCCTTGACAGACCCACTTCCAGCTCCTGAACCCATTCACTGGTAACTGCCTGCTGGTACGGCTTCACTCACAGCTCTGTTTCTCCTTGTTTGAACTTTGGCACATTTTTACAACTGTTTTCTGATTGGCTCCTACTCTCCTGAACCCTCCTATCTACCTCCCGAGCTCCGATTGTGTTTTTATGTTGTTCCAAGTTTATGCTTAAAGCTAGAGATTACTGGAATTTATTTTAAAATCTGCTAGAAGTGCAGACTTAAGTATTAACTTTATAGGATGCCTGTTTAACTTTCTTCGAGCCCTATTCTTTTGTTCCCGACCTCTCCCTGAGACCTCAATGTGATAACTGGAATTTATTTTTTCCTTACAAAAATTGCTAGAAGTGCTAATTTAAGTTTTGATTATATAGGACACCTGTTCAACTTTCTCTGTGCCTTATTCTTTTGTTTCTATCTTCTGCCCGAGACCTCTCTGTTAAGACCGCAGACCCCTGCCCATTGAGATTACAGCTCTTATGTTCCTTTTATCTAAGCCAGACCTTGTGTCTTCTATACCTCTAACTGCAACCCCTTTCTCTCTGCAGGCTGAAAGCCTCTGACTGGGTGATTGCCACTACTGTCTTGAGGAACCATTCCTGCCTTGGCAGCCCTGCTTCCAGCTCCTAGACCCATTCATCGGTAACCTGCCGGCTCCACATGCCAGCTTCCCACACACCCACCTTATCTGGTGCATTGCTCTTATAGAGTTACTTGATTACATAATTTGGAGCTGATTGGTGGAATTTTCTTAAGTGTCCAATCTTCCATTAGCTCCTTATACAATTCCTTCTCTGAAAGGGAGCTAGACATCTTACATTCACTTATACTGAGGATCTGTCCTTTTCACACTTTTTAACCCATTCCCAATAGCGCATTCAGTCACTTTCCCCTTTATTTAACTGCAACATGGGATGGCTTAATACTTTCACAAGCCATACTATTTTACAGCCTTTCCTATTTCACTACATAGTTTTGTTAAGTGTACCTCTTATTGTTGACAGCCGTCATGCTATCAGTATTGTCCTCACAAATCCCTGCAATTTAATCTCACTGCAGATCTGCTGTCCACTCAATGCTCCTAAAATTGTAACAGTGACTCTTACCCAGCATCACTACTACCTGGACACAGACATTCCAGTAGTTGCTGAGCACACTATAAGACCTATATCCTTATGCTGTAGTTTTAATTTGTATATTAAATTGGTGCAAGTAGCAGCCTATGCCATATCCTTTTCCTAGCACCATGCTGCCCCGTGAACCCCCTCATCTAGTCCTACCTTCCCAAAAAGGAAACAGCAATATATTCTAAAGGTATTAATAAATAGAGTTGTAAAGCTTCTTCTCTTGATACTGCTCTGTTCTAGAAACATAGAATTAAATCCAGGTCCTCTTGGACCCATCACAGCATGGTCCAACCTATCACATCTAAAAGGCACAAGTCTCCTACACCTAAATGCATACAGTCTACTGAAAAAGCTCAGTCTAATACAGGCCTGGGTGCTCCATGTCACACCTAATGTACTGGTGATATCTAAATCATTGTTACGGAGTTCCACCCCAGATCAAGCCATTATTATCCTGACTTACAACTTATTCAAGGCTGATAGGCACTCCAGAGGAAAAGGGGTTGTAATACACATGCTTTATAAGTTTACAGCCTCTGTCATTGACTCCTTCTCCAGGCACAAAGATTTGAAAGTTTCACAATAAAGATCTCCCTTCCTTCAAGTGAAGCTATTCATATAACAGGCTGATATAGACCTCCTTCAGGAGGACTTGAGATATTAATCCACCTGAGCAAACTACTGGAATTCATTGACTTGGAAGCCATCATTTTGGGTGATCTCAGCCTCAATTGGAACTCTACTTGTTCCACACCTTCTTAAAGACCTATGTGATGCCTATGGTCTTCACCAGCTCATTTCCGATGTTACCCACCCCAACATCAGAAATCCCACACACAGCACCCTCCTTGATGTAATTCCTACTAGCAAACCACATAGAATCTCACGTGCAGGAGTATTCCATAATGACATTAGTGACCATAGGGCAATTGCATGCATTAGGCATACAACCTAAACCAACCTCAACCTCAACATCATTTCATTTACAAAAGATGTTAGTGCAAATGTAATTGCTCAGACTTCTTAGCTGATCTCGGTAGGATCAGATGGCAGGACTTTTATCTTGCACCCTCAATTGCTGAAGCCTTCTAGATATTTCAGAACCTAGTCTTAAAGGTGATTGATACCCATGAACCCATTATAAGGACTGGAGCAAGAAAAAGATTGTGTTCCTGGTTTAATAGTGCCATAAAAAAAACATTGCAATCCATGGATGCTCATTGGAAAAAGTCAAGAAAGTCTAAACTAGAATCCAAATGGACCACATTTCTAACAGTTAGGAACCACTGTACTAAATTAATAAGGTCTGAAAAGGCAAAATACTTTCAAAGCTTTCTAGAATCCTCAAAAAATAACAGTGCCAAATTTCTGAAGATTCTAAATGAAATAGGACACAGTCCTTCTGCCTCACTATCAACTCAAATATCCTCAGATGACTGTATCCACACAAACAAGCAGGATACATTAGAATCACTCAACAACCACTTCGCCACTACTGGCTTAGCTGTAAACACCTCCCACTTAAGCAAGCTTCTCCACCATCAAAATATCAACAAAATACCAAGTCCTCCCACCAATTACCCTACACTCCTAGTGACTTTTAGCTTTAGTGCAGTGAACACTCAAACAGGCCAAAGACCTACTAACTTCCCTAGACATTAAAAATAGCACAGGAGCGGACCAACTTGACCCCTCATTTTTAAAATTAGGCTATTACCAGCTGGCTCCACTCATTACACACCTCTTTCACCTGTCCCTTGCCAAAGGAGCCCTTCCTTCTAAATGGAAAACAGCCCACATTATCCCTTTACTCAAATCAGGGGATCCCAGCAATCTCAACAATTAAAGACAGATTTCCCTGCTACCCATCTTACCAAAACTTCTTGAAAAACTGGTCAATACTCAATTAAGAGATTATTTGGAATCTCAAAATCTGTTAAATCCACTACAATCTGGTTTCAGGCCTAACCACAGTATGGTTTGTGCATTAGTAAAAGTCACTAATGACTGGTAAACTGCCTTTGATGCTAAGAACCATGTAGGTGCACTCTTCTTGGATCTAAGCAAGGCAGTTGATACTGTCGACTACAAGCTATTATTAACTATGCTACAAAGCCTTCAGCTAGATGACATTGTTGTAAAATGGTTTTCCTGCTATCTTATTCATAGATTCATAGAAACAATACAAGTTTAGTGGACCAGCAAGTTCCTGTGTAAGACTTTTTAATAGGACAGGGTGAATCCAATCAGGGCCTGCAGATTTGCATGTCTTAAGTTTTTTTTATTTAATTAGTGACTTCCCAGCTAGAGATCACAAAATCATGTCCTTCTTCATCCTCAGTAGTTATAACGTCTACTTTATGTTCCCTAGGTCTTGTATGTAGTCAGAAAATAATTATTAAACTCTGTTGCTAATTCCGCCTCTTCACTACCATCTTTACCCTCTATTATAAGTGGACCAATCCCATGTTGTCTGTTTTTTAAGGAGCTTATATAGCCGAATAATTTTTGTTTGTTATCCTTAACACCTGACACTAATTTAATTTCCTGTTTAGCTTTGCTTTGTACTATCAGATTCTCATATTTGTTAGCTTATTTTTTATACTTAGACCAATTACTCTCAGTCATGGATTTGTAATATCTGGTGCATACATTTTGTTCCTGTTTTTTATTTCTTTGAATATTCTTATAAACCATACAGGTATTCTACCCTTCTTGTGATATTTCTGGATATCTGGAACAAAATTATGAACACAGTAGTCTAGTCTTTCTTTAAGATTCCTCCAGATGTCCAGCATTCCCTCGTTAGCTAGTTCTTTTTCCCAATCCCACTTCCTTAAATCATTTTTCATTGCTTTATAGTATGCTCTACTATAACATTTAAATGCTGGTTTCCTCTTGACATAGTTCCATTGACTATTTAATTGAAAACTAATCATATTATGGTCATCATCAGAAAGAGAATCTAATATTTTAAGCTCTTTAATTCTGTCTAACTGGTTAGTAAAAACTAGGTCTAGAGTGACATTTCCTCTAATATTTTCCATAACCATCTGTTCCAGAATTTTTTGGATAGTAATTTACTTAAACCTATTCTCCATAGGTGCATATTCCTCCAAAGTTTTCCAATTTATTAAAGGGAAACTGAAATCTCCAAGTAAAATATATTCACCTTTAATCTCTAGTTGTTCAGTTGCATCCATAAATTTCTTAAATTCATCAGTCATAATATTGGGTGATCTATAAGCAACCCTTATTGTTATATCATTGTTTTTAGACAGATCTCAACCCAAAGAAATTCTTCATTTCCCTGTATGATATTTTGAGGTGTTATCTCATGTGCTTTTATTTCATCCTTAATATACACTGCTACCTCACCCAAATCCTACTTATTTTGCTTTTGCTATACATATAATAACCCTGAATGTTCACCCCCCCAGTCAACTTTGCAGTACAACATCTCAGTTACCACACAAATATCGATATCCAGCTTATATAACTCAGGTTTTAACTTGTGTATTTTGTGTCTGAAAAGCCTTGCATTAAACAGTAAGATGTTAAGATCTTTTTTTACTATTTCTTTTCTGTGCTTTTCTCTTCTACTTACTTGGGTCATTACCCAATATCCTGGGTACATGTCCATACATTTATAAATGTTTATCTTCTCCCCCATTTCTCCCTTTTTCCCTCTTTATCAGTTTAAAGTATTTCATATATTTTCTGAAAATAACTTGCCCAAAAAACTGCTCCCTTTTCTACTAAGATGTAATCATTCGTAACTGAACAAGTGTCCCTTTCCAATTAACTTTTCCCATGTCTTGAGACATTTAATGCTTTTTGACAGACACCATTGTCTTAACCAGTTTTTCAGTTTTACTGCTTTTATTTCTAGAAGTCTTCCCCATCTCAGTGCTAGTAGTATTTTGGAAAATACTACCTCACAATCATTTTGTTGAAGTAGTGAATATTTTCTTTAAGTCCTGTGAATATATCTTCAATTACTTTACGTTTCAGATCATTGGCTTCTGTGTGTACTAACACTAATGGATTCCCTATTACATTTTTCATTATGTCTGGTGTTACTGATAGTAAATCTCTAACTCCTGCACCTGGTAAACAACAACAGATCACTTGAAAATTGTTTATATTATTTGTTTAATGGCCATATGTCTGGTTATGGAATCGCCTAGTACATATACTTTACTTTCTTTAACATTAGCATTTTCCTCCATGTTAATGTTCCTACCTTGACTACATGACACATTAGGAGATGCCCCTTTGTTATTAATAATCCCAGTACTGGGATCTGGAAGTGTTTGAGGGGGTAACTTGGAGCCCATGTTAGTATTCATATTTACCCTAACTTCCATAGTTTCATTCATTTCAGCCTCTACTCCTTCATCTGTATCAGTCAATAAGTCATATCTATTATTAGTGGAGACATTAAATTCCATTGCTCTCCTTCCGTGTTTTTGCTTATTTTCACATTCTCTTAAGATTCCCTCCTCAGTTTCCTCTGTATCTCTGCTTCTCTTTCCTGTTAATTCTCTGTTGTTTTCTGTCTTGCCATTAACTGTATCGACAGCTGTTAAGTACTGAATACCCAGGGAATTCTTAAGGCCTGTTATTTCCAACTCCACACCCATTATTGGTCAACAGCAACAGGTGAAAGCTCAATGTGACCTCTCCCCTCCTCAAAACACTGTGGGGGGGGTTCCCCAAGGGTTTATCTTGGGTCCCTTTCTATTTGCAATTTATTCAATTCAATTCAATTCAACTCAATTTCATTTATAAAGTGCCTTTCAAAGCCAAGACACTGTACAGAGTATTAAAATTAATAAAATCCAAACATTTAAAAGTCAGCCATGACTAACAGAGATAAGCTAATCCAAAAAAATATGTTTTTAAAGCAACTTTAAAATTATTGATGGACGGACATTCTCTCAAACAATGAGGTAGAGAATTCCACAGGGTTGGTGCTGAAAAAGCAAAGGCACGATATCCTGATGACTTTAATCAAACCCTGGGAATCTCCAGCAATCCCTCATTGGCAAAACGGAGAGGAAGGAGGGGTCAGTAGGGAATCAGAAGATCTTTCAGGTAACTGGGCCCCTGATCATGTAGAGCTTAAAAGGTTAGTAAACCAACCTTAAAGGTGATCCACCATCAAACCGGCAGCCAGTGCAGTTCGTGGAGCACAGGCGTAATATGACTGGTTCTAGAAGTCCCAGTCAATAACCTTGCTGCCACATTCTGCACCAGCTGGAGGCAATGGATATCAACCCCTGGTAGCCCTAGATAGAGGGAATTACAGTAGTCCAGACAGGTAGTGACAAAGGCGTGGACCAATGCTGGAAGGTCCTCCGGGGGAATCAGATGTTTCACCGGGACGATATTCCTCATATGGTACAAAGAGGACTCGACAACAGTTGACACTTGAGATTTCAGGGTCAGACCATCATCAGAAATAATGCTCAGATTTCGTACCTGTTTAGAGGCAGAGAGTGGTACACCACCAATTAATAAACCTGATGGTTGTCCTACTCCCACACCCATCCCCGGATTACCTGGATCCACAATCAACACCTCAGTGTTATCCGGATTGAGTCTCAACCAGCTCAAACTCATCCAAAGTCTGATCTCATCAAGGCAGCTATTAAGTACAGAGAGTGCATCACTCTGACTGGGGAGAAAGGACAAATACAGCTGAGTATCTTCTGCATAGCAATGAAAACTCAGACTGTATCGCCTGATGATTTCTCCCTATGGCTGCATATACACTGCAAACAACATGGGAGCTAAAATGGAGCCCTGTGGTAACCCACAAGGCAAGGAGCGAGTGTCAGAGGAATAAATTCCAGTGACAACTCTCTGAAACCTGTCCATGAGGTATGAAGTAAACCATTTGAGGACTGTACCAGACAGCCCACAAAAGTCCCACAGGCTCTCCAATAGCACTCCATGGTCTACAGTGTCAAATGCAGCAGACAGACCGAGAAGGACCAGAATGGTACATGCCTCCCAATCTCTGCCCATTAGGAGGTTGCTCAATACCCTGACAAGGGCAGTCTCTGTACTATGCCTTTTCCTGAAACCAGACTGGAGAGTATCATAGACATTGTGAGAGATAAGGTGATCATCCAATTGTAACACAACTGCCTTTTCAATAACCTTACCAACAAATGGCAGGTTAGAGATAGGCTGGTAGTTAGCTTGACAATCTGGGTCCAAGGAGGATTTTTTTAAGGAGTGGTCAAACTACCACCTCCTTAAGGGGGTCAGGAACCCCCCCCTCCAAAGACTTCCAGACAATGTCTGCAATGATTGGGTAGATAACTTCTACACAACCTACTAAAAGCAGTGTAGGACTAAGATCCAAACTACAATTAGTTGGTCGCATTGTTTGGATGATCTTCACAATGTCCCCGAATTCCGGACTGTGAAAATCTAACCAGACAGACTGAGGGTGAGCCACTTCCAATTGACCACTGCAGTCCCCCATAGGAGGGGTCGGACCGATGCCGGACCCGATGCTGACAACCTTATCTGCAAAAAAGCAAGCAAATTCCTCGCATCTAGGCTGAAGATAGACTGGATTGCACAGTCTATCCACAGTCCAGAAAACCTGAGCCAGTCAATTTTGTGCAGCAGAAATCTCTCTGGACAGGAATTCTGCCTTCTTATTTCTGATTGATAGTTATCATAATGTGCCATCAATCTAAGCCTGTTGGCATCAATGCCCAACTTCTGCCAGGCTCTCTCCAGCTTTTGGCCTACTCGCCTTAACTCCTTCATGAAACCATCAAACCACGGGCTCCTTGGACAGAGGGTGAGAGGCCGAACATGAACAGGAGCAATTTTGTCCAGAACATCTCCCACAGCATTATTATAGGCTAACACAAGATCATCTGGACTCATGCATTCACCTGACAAGCTTGATAGATCCAGCATTGCCATTGGGGTTAACACCCCTTAAAGGGCGGTAGCGAACCATCTCCATAGGGGGAGACCTATTAGAGGGGCCCCTAAAACTGAACCTTATGGTGTAATGGTCAGACCAACTGACTGGTTCCACCCCCAAATCAGTGATCTCCATACCCAAAAGAAAGATCAGATCCAATGAATGACCACCTATATGGGTAGAGGAGGAAACAATCTGTGTCAGGCCCACCATATTCATCAGTTGGAGGAGATTTTGACCAAAATGAGAGAGTTCATCGTTGGCCCAGGCATTGAAGTCACACAGAAGTATCAGTCTGGGAAACCTCAGCACCAGGATGATGATGAAGTCTGCAATCTCCTGCAGGAATTCTCCACCGTCACCTGGTGGACAGTAGATGAGGAGAATCCCACAGCCTGCATACCCACCTAGGATATATTCAAAAGAGCTGGTGTTTCCCAATGGCACATCCACAAGGCCCAGCTCTGATTTAAACATAATGGCCACACCCCCACCCCTACAATCCATCCTCGGACAGTGTATTACCGAGAACCCGGCTGGAGTTACCAGGGCCAATATAGGACCTGGATTTTCATCAAGCCTGGTCTCAGTGATGCAAGTCAGATCAGAAGAACTAACAAGATCAGCAATAATAGCTGTCTTGTTCTTAATTGATCTGGCATTGCATAACACCACCAAGGCAGGATGAGCTGTCGGGGAAGACCTTGGCACCTGTCTGATTACTGTGGAGCCCTTGGGTATGGGGACAAGACAAGAGTAACCTCTATCCTGACCCCATTTCACCCCATGGCATCTTCTGGACTCTAAAACCCCAATCCGCTCTCCCCCCTCCTGTCCCCCACCAGGCCCAGCTCTCCACCTTCGTCCATGTCTCCTCAAAATACCCAATGCATGACATCTAAAATAGGTGATGGATGACAATGGTGGGCACTCAAAGGGATGTAATTCCCTGAGCCTAGTGGGGGAATAATGCCCAACCGTCATTAATCAAATCAAATATCTAGAAAACAAAAACAAAACAAAAACCTATAAATATCAAACCTATAAATAAACACTCTCCACTCTCTCTCTCACAGAAGGGGAGCAAAGTGAAACAAACAATCTAATAAAAAATAAAACCCCTCCTAATTACAGATTAAACCCCAACCCAAAAATACCCCAAATAACAAAAATATATTAATAAAGTAACATCAAATAATCCAAACACACAATGTCAATATTAACATACGCCACTGGGTACTCAAAGTTTGTATTTTAAAGTTCAATGAAGCACCTCTTACATGCAACAATCCAGCATATTGTCAGAATATTAAAATTTTATGTACTCCCCCAATACCACCTCTCATGTGGTTGGGGATCATTTGTGGAATAAGATCAAACAGTAACCATATAAAAAATAAATATACACCACACTCTCACCACCTCTAACTCCAGGAACAGGAAAGGGACAAGGAAGCCAGTTCTTCAACAACTCCAAATAAAGATGAAAATAGGGTCGAATCCAAACAAGGAAAAGGTGGGATAATTTCTCCAGCAAAACAATCATATAGCAGAGATCCAAGTAAATCCAGGCAGGAAAGGCCAAAACAGCTCCCAACACAGTCCACTGGCAGCTGATCCTCACAACATGATCAAAATCGAAAACTCCAAGTAGGCAATCATTTAGGGGAACAGTCACAGGCAGACACATAAGCCCAATCACTTCAGGAAGCAGAGACACCCCCAACTGGTTGACGACCAGCGGCTACAGACACCTCAATAGTCATCCCAATGGCTGAACCCCAAGGTGGCTTAGGAGAAGGCCCAGTCTCCCCCAGCTCCCTAGGGATCGCACAAGGCAACTCCTGCCTGATCGAAGACAGAAAGGGGGGCTGTCGCCTCCTCAAGACTTGAACAGATCTCTGCTCAGTCTGTATTCGCTGAAGCAGCCCAAATCAAGCCCGCTAATCAATGAGCATTTCCCTGTTACAAACACCTCAAGGCAAAACCATGGATCCAACAGCGAACTCCTTCCCTGCTCAGAAGTTCTTCAAAAAAGTCTTCAAACAAAGCAATAAGCTCCACATATCCTGGCAAAATAGAGAGATGGTGAGAGACAAAAGTCAAACAACAGACCAAAGGTTAATCCATGCAATTTGTCCTTGGTCCTGACAGAATGAACAACAAAACTGAGTATCCAGATGGCGTATAGATACAGTTGACAATGCAATTAGCAACAACTTAAAACTACATAAACTTAACTTTAAGCTATAAATTAACTAAAATGAAAACTTAAAATGAGTCTGTCTTAGTAACTCTTGGTAACTCTCAGTGGCTGACCCAAGGTGGCCATCATCTTGCCTCCTTTATATTAACATCAGTCACAAAATTTGGCCAGTATTCATCTTTTTGCTGGTGACACTGTGCTTTATCTTGCCCAATCTACCATTGAAGCCACATGTTCTGAAGTACAACGTGAATTCGGTATCCTACAGCAAAATTTACTGAACCTAAAATTGTTACTCAATGCCAAAAAGATGAAATTTATGCTCCTCTCTCTGCATACCAAAACAGCCACTACATGTGCACCCATTCCCAATACACATATTAAGACTATCCAGGGAGAAACACTTGACAAGGTTTATAAATTCAAGTAGCTTGGCTTCTAACTCAATTGCAATCTATTCTTCACTCCTTATGCTGACAAACTCTCAAAAAAGCTAAAACAAAGGCTAGACCTAATTTTTCACCTTAAGCTTTTGCTCACCTATGAAGCCAAACTGAGACTGGTCCAAGCTAGACCCCGGAGCAGTCATCGGCAGTTGAAATAGTCAGTTGCAATTCAATGCAGTTGCAATTAGTTGCAATTGCATTGGATTGCAGTCATAAAATAGTTGAGTTGAAATCCACTGCAGTTGATGATTCTGTGACCCGTCCAGGTTTGTTTTTGAGGTATACTGCAGTGTGTTTTCTCTTTTTTTCTTTCTGGGGGAGGGTGGCTGCGAATATCTAATGGTTCTCAACTGCTGAGCTAGCCTTACAGCCAATAACATGCACCTCCTGGCTCCTGGACACAAAGCTTCCACCAATTAGGAGAGACAGAAGGATGAGCCAGGAGCTTGAGAGTGTCTGTGACTGGCTATACGAGGTGGTGGGGAGAGCTAGCCTGGGTAGGAGAGGAGACTGTCAGGAGAGGAGGCATCTGTGTTGGTGTGTGGGCAACATAGCAAGCAGTGTTTTCTGCAGGGATGAAGTTTGGTGGTTCATCCTTTAATTTAAAAATAATTTCAATGTGTCCACTGTCCTGACATGTCCGGTGCCTGGAGAGAGATTAGTATGTGGCTGTGCAGGTCCCGGTCAGTCCTCCAGCAAAGCCAGACAGCAATCATGTGAAGACAGCAAGTCAGTGGTCTGGTCATGGTTGGGATCAGCCCATGACCCCATCGGCTGGGCCTGTCAGGTGACTGTCACTCAGTCTCAGTCAGGTCTTCAGAGTCAGTGAGGAGGAGGAGTGGTAGGTGTACTAGTTCCACTGTGCAGAATACTGGAGTGGGGGCGTGGGTCTGGGTCGGAGGTCAACTGTGTGGGATGGGAAGAGGGAGCACACAGCTCCAAAAAAACACCAGCACCACACCGAGTTGAGCAGCAATGGCAGCCTGAGTCATGGAGCCACCGAACACCGCCAACTGAATCATCACCCAACACCTGACAGAACTGGCAACAGGCTACTACAGTGAGCAAGGTACTGCATGGGATGTGAATGTAAGGCCTGCCAGGGCTGGGCAGCGGGCAGTAAGAAGGAGGAGGATGGTCTTTCACAGATTGCTCAGTCTGTCTGTGTATCTGCTGTGTGCTAGGCAGCTTGTCTGGCTGGTTGAGGGCTTGGAGGCTGTGGGGCCCAAAGGGCCAAACTAGAAAAGCCAAGGCAATTGATCACCATCAATCTATTGCTGACAGCTCAGATGGGCTCTCTCTGACTGTGGTGGCATTGTGAGTAAGTCAGAGTCCCCACGAGGTCGTGGAACAGGCCAGGCATAGGTGATCAGTTGGTGAGTTCCCGGATCCATAGGAGACCAGAGCATGGAGCATGGTCTGTTAGGTTCAATGGACAAAATGTTTGTTGTTGGTCACTGTAGGAATCAGGCAGACTAATATTAAAGTCCTCAGGGCAAGATGAATACAATTTAAAAAAACACATTAGTGTACATACTGAAAGCCAAAACAAGCTCGGAAACTGTCAGGAAATAATTTTTTTAATATGCATGAGTTTTTTTTAGCTTTAAATTTAAACTATGGATACTTCTCAGTTCTGGTATACCATACAAGAGGTATTTCTAGGGGTCTTCCCTTAAACTGTTTTTAGTCTCACAGATTCTACAACTACTAGTAAACTAACATATCTTGATGATTAGCTCTGTTTGCAAAAGGGTACCTTCTAGCTTCTGTGTGGTGTTTGAGGCCCTACCTATACTGTATTTTAGACTCACAGTTCTTTTTCTAAGTAGCTAGTATTACTGCTGCTTAATTTTCTGTACCGTATACTGTTTTACTGCCCTGCTTCAACTTGTTACTTTCAGGGACTTAGTATATTTTGTTACTGTTTTTACTGGTAATTGGGCTTTACTGGGTCCCTGCTGTGTGTAGATTTGTTTCACTGCACTTTGTATTTGCATTGTAAAGAGCAGCCTGCTTCTTAGCTGCTGCTGACTAGTTGCTGCCCCCTCCAACATATGCAATACCTCACCTGCCCCAGAGCTGAGGGGCATAAATAATTCGATTTATTTCTGCCCATTTATAAAGTTATAATGGTGCTATATCCAAAATGGTAAAAATGTAGCTGCTTCCTGACCTTAACCCACCAACACACCCCCACGTAGGCACATGCAGCCCAGTTTTGTGATGTCAGAAGGCCAAGGCTATGTGTATGCACGCCACTTTGATTTGGGGGGGAATTTACCACAAATTTTATTAACTTTTATAGTCAAAATTTTAATTAAAAAAGGTACAAAGTTAAAAAAGTATGACAAACTGCTACATAATAAAATTCAACGATGGTGAAAGTTGAAACAATTGGTTGGATTTTCTTCAGTTAGTTGAAGTCAGAAATTTCAAACTAGTTGAGAAAATCAGTCATAATTTGTGGTAAGTCAGTCATAATTGGTTTTTCAACTGACTCCGGGGTCTAGTCCAAGCAACATTTCTTCTGCTCCTTGACTATGCAGACTTTCTCTATAGTTATTGCCCCAAAACAGCATTGGCTAAATTGGATGTACTGTACCACAGGGCCTTAAAATTTGTTACAAATTCACCATACAGAACACATTACTGTTTGACTGACTTTGATTTGTCTGTTGGAGGCTGAGAACCTTGCTACACTGCAAAGAACAAACTATAACTCTGTTTAGGACCTGGAAACCTGGTAAGGCATAATATTGTTGGGAACTTGTTAAGAAGAGGAGCTACACTTTCTACAGAAAGTTTCATTTTTTTTCCTTAATTGCAATAAGCAGAGAATTGCAGGATTCCATTAAAAGTGTAGTCATTTTATAACCAGAGGGTATGAGATACAACTGGAGTTGCTTGATTCCTGGGGTTGAAACCTAGGATTTGGTAGGATATTTTTGCAACATTTTAAAAGTGTCCTGCTGGCTGAGAAGTTAAGTTTTTATCCCTGGTTTCCTGAAAGGATGTGTGTATTGGAATCAGACATAGCAGAGTGCCTGCATTGAAAAGCTTGCTTGCATCACAGGTGTCACTAGTCAATCAATTGGTTCTGGGAGGTGTTGCATCACTGTGCTGTCTTAGGCAACCTTCACAGTTAGAAGCCAGTCAGACTGACTTTGATGTGTCTGTTGGAGGCTGAGAACCTTGCTACACTGCAAAGAACAAACCATAACTCCATTTAGAACCTGAAAACTTGGTAAGGCATAATACTGTTGGGGACTTGTTAAGAAGGGAAGCTATGCTTTCTACAGAAAGTTTCATTTTTTTTCTCTATTGACATTAAGCAGAGAATTGAAGGATTCCATTAAAAGTGTCGTAATTTTAAAACCAACAGGCATGTGATGCAACTGCAATTACTTGATTCCTGGGGTTGAGACCTAGGATTTGGAAGGATATTTTTGCAACATTTTAAAAGTGTCCTGCTGGCTGAGGAGTGAGTTATTTTTTATTCCTGGACTCAGTAGAGTGGTTTGTGATGGAGCTGTGGTCTAGTAAATTGTGGTGTTAGTTGAATTACTATAAAGGGTAGTACTCACCAGGGTGGTGGAGCAGTTGTGTATTTGATTGTTTCTAACAGTCACTAGTGGCTGTGGACTGCCCACCACCCTTCCCCACACCCACACTACCCCAGGCATGGCATTTCCTTTATAGCCATATTCTGATATTACTTCCTCAACAAGTCTTGGGGCAGAACTGTCATATTCTTAATAACCTAGCACAGTGTATAAGGGAAGGTGCACACCACAAATAATAAAAAATACATATGTATTACATATTGTATATTATAAGGGAGAGGGACATGTGGGGAGTGATGCAATGCACTGGCTGTGGGGCAGAAGTTTTCCAGAAGACATTCTGGAAACTGCATTACTGTCCTGTTTGCAGGCAACTGTCAGCTTTGAGGGAGGAGGTTTCCCACCTCCAGACTGAACTAGCAAAGACTTAGGAGGCTTCCCCCACCCAAAGAGCATCACTGCCACAACCACTGCCTCAGAGGTTGCCAAGTATGAAGAGCAGTTGGACCACAGTGGGTTCTGGGAGGGTGCAGGTGGTGGAACAGAGGTGAAGCCCCCTAGTTGTACCTCTACACAAATCATATGCCATTCTGGCAGAGCAAGGTTCCTCTATGATAGCACCCTCAGTGGAGACCAAGAAGAATGCTGAGGACATCCACAAGGGAGACCCAAAAGGGTGGCAAGGGACACCATATGGGAAGGAAACAGCTTCTGATAGGGGACTCAATTGTTAGGGGGGTTAAACTGAGTAGTAAGGTGCCTGCCTGGTGCCATGGCTTGGAGGGATATGAAGTGAATACTCAGGATTGCAGAAGCAGCATCACAGCAGAGAGAACTAGATATCATTGTCCACCTTAAGAAAACTGACCTAGCTAGGCATAGGATCAGTGCAGTGCAGAATGAATTTGTGGAGTTGGAGAGGAGCCTCAGACAGGTAGCAAGCATAGTAACCTTCTCAGAGGTGCTGCCAGTCCATGGCAGGGGTGAGTCTAGGGTACTGCATACCATGCAGTTTAATGAATGGTTGCAAAACTGGTGCAGAGTACAGGGCTTTGGCTTCATTGGGTACTGGGGGTCCACCTGGAGAGATAAAGGTCTATACTGGCATGATGGTCTTCATTTGTCCATGAAGGGAACCAAGGTCCTAGGTGACAGGTTAAATGCTTCCTTGGCAAGCTTTTAAACTAGGCAAGGGGAAGGGTGCAGATAAGAGGCAGAAAATTTCAAGCCCCCCCCCACAAAACATGGCAGGTAGCAAGGTAAACACTGAGGTACAGAGCTCAACACAGGGCAGGGCAGGGGTAAATGGAAAAATAGACAAGGGCAATAAGAGCAGAGATGGAGGAAAAAAAGGATAAAGTCAACATTAAATGGAGGGCAATAAGTACCAATGCCCATAGACTGGGAAACAAGCTTCCTGAGCTAGTAGCCCTGATGGAAGATGAACAATTGGATATTGTGGCAGTCACAGAAACATGGTACACAGAGAACCATGACTGGGATGTCAACATACCAGGGTACAAAATCTACAGAAGGGACAGGGAAGGTAAAAGAGGAGGTGGGATAGCTCTATACATAAGGGAAGGGATCAAAGCTACAGAACTAAAAAGTAAAGGGGGAGGACAAGAGGCACTCTTGGTCACCTTGGAGACAGGGAATGGCATCACAATCCACACAGGGGTTGTATACAGACCCCCATCTCAAGGGGAGGAAATAGACAAGAAAATGATAGAGGACATTCTCAAAATGGCTGAAAAAGGGGAGATGCTGTTGTTGAGGGACCTGAATATGCCAGATGTTAACTGGATGACATCTACTGCAGCCACATCCAAGAGCAGAGCCATTCTCGATGCCCTGCAGGGGGCAGGCCTTAGACAGCTAGTGTTGGAACCCATGTGGGAGGGAGCATTACTAGACTTGGTACTCTCAAATGGAGAGAGGATCGCAAATTTAGAAGTCAGTAGACATCTGGGAACAAGCAACCATTTCACAGTGTGCTTCACAATGAGCACAACCATGGAGATAAGCCATGCTAAAAGAAGGATACTGGACTTTAGAAGGGTTGGCTTTGGCAAAATGGGTGAATACCTGAAGAATGCACTAGCAAATGGTCAAAAAGAGGGGTGGAAGAACAATGGAGAAAAATCAAAACTGCCATCATAGAGGCAATAAGCCTTCATGTGAAACAAATAAAGAAAACAAAGTGGAGTAAAAACCTCTATGGTTCTCAAAAGAGGTGGCAAGGAAGGTTAAAGAGAAAAAGGCTGCATTCAAAAAGGATAAGGAATCACAAAAGGAGCACGACAGGGAACTGTATCAATTAAAGCAGAAAGAAGTGGGGAAGGCAGTCAGAATAGCCAAGGCCCAAACCGAGGAAAAAATAGCCAACTCAGTTAAGAAGGGGGATAAAGTCTTTAATAGGTACATTAGGGAGCATAGAAAGGTTAAGGGAGGAATAGTGAAGATTAATAAAGGAGAGGGGAGGTGGGCAGAGGGAGACAGTGAAAAGACAGAGATACTGAATGAATACTTTTGCTCAGTATTCACAAAAGAAGATGAGGAGAGGTTACCTAAACCAGACAATAGAAGCACTCTGGGGGGGTTGATAGCAGTCCATTCACAGAAGAAAGAGTCCTGAAAGAACTCCTAAAACTCAAGGTGGACAAAGCAATGGGGCCTGATGGGATTCACCCCAGAATCCTAAAAGAACTAAGGGATGACCTAGTGACACCACTGACCACACTTTTTAACAAATTGTGGCAGGATAGGGTGGTACTTGAGGACTGGAGGAGGGCAGTTGTGATTTCCCTTCACAAAATTGGGAGCAAGGCAGAAGCAGGAAACTACAGACCTATAAGTTTGACCTCAGTGGTAGAGACAATGATGGAATCACTTCTGAAAGAAAGAATTGTTAGTACCTAGAGGCCAGTGGGGCACAGGACCCAAAGCAGCATGGATTTACAGCAGGAAGGTCATGTCAGATGAATCTAATTGATTTCTTTGACTGGGTGACCAAAGTAATAGACCAGGGAGGGGCTGTGGATATGGCCTACCTAGACTTTAGCAAGGCATTTGACACAGTCCGGCACACAAGATTAATAATCAATCTAGCCAGTCTGGGAGTGGGTCCCAGGGTGGTAGCCTGGGTAGCAAATTGGCTGCACAACAGGAAACAGAAAGTAATAGTGAATGGAACACATTCCAAAGAAGGGGGGGGGTTACTAGTGGAGTACCTCAGGGCTTGGTACTGGGTCCAGTCCTCTTTAACATCTTTATAGGTGACATTGCAGAGGGTCTGGAGGGAAAGGTATGCTTCTTTGCAGATAACACAAAGATCTGTAACAGAGTTAATACACAAGAGGGGGTAGAAAAGATGAGAAGGGACTTGGCAAGGTTGGAGGAATGGTCAGACATATGGCAACTTAGATTCAATGCAAAGAAGTGCAAAGCAATGCACCTGGGAAACGAAAACCCAGGAGGAAAGTACACAATAGCAGGGGAGGTACTAACAACAACAAAAATGGAAAGGGACCTGGGGTAGTCATATCAGATGACCTAATGGTGGGCAAGCAATGTGAGAAGTCAGTAAGGAGAGCCAGGGGGATACTGGGATGCATAGGAAGGGGCATCACAAGTAGAAAAGGGGAAGTGGTTATTCCTCTATACAGACAGTTTGTGAGATCCCATCTGGAGTACTGTGTGCAGTTTTGGAGACCTCATCTATGCAAGGACATAGAATGGAAGGAGTCCCAAGGAGGGCAACTAAAATGTTGCAGGATCTGCAGCAGAAACCATATGAAGAGTGACTGAGAGAGCTTAATATGTATAAATATGTATACCGTTGATGAAAGGAGGGACAGGAGGGACATGATAGAAACGTTCAAGTACCTCAAGGGAATCAACAAAGTCCAGGAGGGTAGCATCTTTCAGAAAAAGAGATGTGTAAGAACAAGGGGGCACAATTTAAAGATAGAGGGAGGACGACTGAGGGGTAATATGAGGATTTTTTTTTTCCACTGAGAGAGTGGTCGATACATGGAACTGCCTTCCTGGGGAAGTCATTGGGTCTAAAACAGTGGGGGAATTCAAACATGCTTGGGACAGACATAAGGCAATTATAGTGGGGAGCTGCAGGAAGTAGGTTGTTGGTTAACTAGAATCTGCATCTTATCCAGCAGGTAGGGAAATGGGGAAACTGGGTGGGCCAAGTGGTCCTTATCAGCTGTCAAAGTCTATGTTTCTAAACTCACACTTAGGATAGAACTCACTTTCTACCAGAAGATTAAGAAACACTGCTATATGGGCCTTTAAAACCATTACCAAAAACTCCCCCCATACATTTCCAACATTTTCAAATTCACTCCTAGTGTATACTCACTTAGAAAATACACATATATTCTGCTTGACACCCCCAGGACAAGATCCCACTTTGGCACAGCTTCACTTAGCCATGTTTTTCCCTCACTGTGGAATACCATTCCAAGCACCCTAAAATTGACACAACTTACTAGGTTATCCACCTCTAAATCACTCCTGAAACCCTTATTAAAGGAAAATTGTCATTGCTTCTAATTTGCCTGTCCCTCTAGAGACACTTGAGCTCATCCATTTATGGCGCCTGCCTCCAGACCCTTACTATGCCATCACGAAGCTATACTAGTCTTTGCACTCTCCCCCATCCTCTGGATTTTCCTTCCCTGTTAGATGCCCCATGTTCATTACCTCCTTCCAGAGCCCGATTCCTATAATATCTCTCACCTCCACCAGAACTGTATCGATTACCCCCACTGTGTCATCCTTTGCTTTGAACAGGTGTTATATTCTACCCCTATTAAGTAGCCTGTATTGCTTAGCATTACTCTGTAATGTATATACTCTGCTCCTACTCATATTGCTTCCTGATTGCCATGTGAATGTTACCATCATTGTTTATTCCTTGTATAGTCCGTGTGCTATCCATGCATGACGTCTTTGTAACTGAGTTCCTCTACATACCTCTCAACCTCCGTCATCACAAATCAGGGACAAGGCTTAAAATTATCAGGGTCAAATGACCAAAATCAGGGACACATCTGAAAAAAAAAAACAGTAATATTAGTTCCAGAAATTGTGTATAACATGCTTCTTAGTGTGAATAACATTTTCCTAATGAGAACTAGACTGTAACACCAAATGGCTGGCATTATTTTGTGATTCAAATCCCTACTCCTCAGTGACAGAAATGCCAAATTGGGGGGGGGGGGCAATATAAATTTCTGAGGCAAAATCAGGAACATCCCTGAAAATCAGGGACAGTTGAGAGATATGTTCCTTTATGGCTTATCTCCTGGTAAAAAATGTCTGGTATAACTGAATTGTTCTGGTACAGTATTATTCCTGCTCTGTATTGCATTATCCTGACAGTAGTTGAAACTAAGTTCTGATTGTTATTTAACTTGGTGTACCAGTTTTTCTTCCTCTTCCCTTTTAACTGCTGTTTTCTTCATTTTGGTAACATATTGAACACACCTGCACTGTTCTTATGTTGTAGTACTCCTGACCCACCTAATTGCCTGTAAATGTTACCATCATTGTATACTGTATGAATTATAAGACTGTTCCTTTGTATTTCTTTTGTGTCCTTCCAGGACCACATTGTAAATGAGCTTACTCAACAGTGCTATTCCTGGTAAAATAAAAAATGAAATGAAAACATTTATTCCAAGTGCATTGTTTAGGGTGCTTCTTCTGTGTACGATACCTAAAGTATGTCCTTAGTTTTTCAGTGGTTTAGAACACTTTATTACCACTGAACCATTTCTCAAGTAGGATTAAGTCCTGTCAAGTGTCTTGCCTACTTTTCAGAATTTTATGCATACTCCTATAAATGATGGCACCATCTTCATATACATTAACAGGAGCTTCAATCAGTCACAATGAGAAGGCAGGGGATTAACAAATTGAGAGAACAACAGGGGGCTAAGTATCAACCTCAGGTGATCCCTCCTACAGCTTTAAGCAGGGAGGTATATGTCCAATTAAGATATGTAGTTTGTGATACGCAGATCAGCAGGCTTCTAACACAAGCTTATGCTAGGTCATCAAGGCCAGTTTCCCACAGTCTATGCAGTATGATTCCAGGATCATTTAGGACAAAGGCATTGGTTAACTTTGCAAATACCACACCTGTTTCAAAGCCATTCCCCAGGGCTTCAAAGATATCTTTGGTAAACCTTGCTAATGCTGTAGTTCCACCAGAATATTTCTGAAAGCCATGATGTCACCCTGTTAATAACCAATGACGATTCAGGTAACCCTGTACCTGACTGCAAATTAATCTTTCTTGGTGTTACCTAAGATGAAAGAACTGATACAGAGTGATAGTTTTCTACTTGTCATGTGGAGCTAATTTTGTGAAGTGTTGGTACAGTACCTTGACCTCTTTCCATACGTCAGGGATGCAACAATGCAGAATAGGGAGATTAAACAGTTTAGTTACAGAAGCTGAAATTACAGGGCCAGTTTTGACCCTAGGTCATCACTCCCTGCAGCTACTTCAAGTTTCATGTCCCTGAGGAATGCTATCAGTTCCTTCTTAGTTATGAACTTAAAGTGAAGTTTAACAGGGCTACTGATTATCCTAGTATTCTTAAAGTTAGCAAATTCAGAGTTGCCGGCAAAAGTTTTTTCTGTAAAAGCTCTCAAGTCAGTTAAGAGCTGATAGACAGCATAAGCTATAGGTAACGGCCAAGAGCAGAGATTATTTCTGGAGCAAATACCATAACAACTACTCTGGACCCCTTTACTAGGTAATGTGTGGTTCTCCAAAAACTTTTGGGTCATTAAAACTTTTAGTTTCCTGATGCATAAGAGAATTATAATGTATGGTAGAATGCTGTTAACCTTAGGAAATCATCATTTCCTAAGGTTGTTAACCTAGCGATGTGATGTAGACATGTTGTTAACCTATCGATGCTACGTCACAGCCATAGGTTAACAACGGCAATTGATCTGCGCATGTGCATGCTTTTTTTTCAGCAGGGAACCAATGGATGTACAGCAGTGGTTAGGAAAGACTGAACGACCATGGTGGTGACTAGTTAGCAAAAAGTAAGCAGCCTTTTTACGTGGAACCATACACTATAAAAAATAATGTATGGTCCGTCTATCGGCAACAGGTCAATGTTAACCATCTGGAGGTTGCCATGGCAATGTAAACCTCTTGAGCTTCCTTCTCGAGGTTTACACGGTCACCCTGGCAACCTCTCGGAGTTAACTGACCTGTTACCGATAGAGGACCATGCATTATCCTCAATATTTCATGGCAAATTTAAGGCAGTTTTACATTAATTGGTCAGCTACACTATACGTGTTTCAATTAGACTGGGAATCTAAGTGTTTTAAACGTTACCCAGGAAACATCCCAAATACAGATGCTATGTACTTTCACTTTTCCAGCAAAGTTGCAAAATGAGCGTTCATGAAACGCTTCTCAAAATTCCTACTTCATCACTTCACAATGAGTTTTCCTAATGAAGTGGCCCACAGCAGACAAGATGTACAGTAGGTGTATTCCTTATCCAGGGAAATCACTTGGTACAAAGAGAAGCCACTGGCAGGTATTGGCAATGGCACTGCAGAGGAAAATGTATTCCTGCATTAAATACATTAATTTGATAACATTGCTGTGCACAATATAGTATTTGCAAATAGCCAAAGTTTCATATCTCACTTTAACTATCTGCAAATATTAAAATGTGCACAGCAGTGGTATTAAGTGGACTGATTTGATGCAGGAATACATGTTCCTCTGCTGTGCCAGTACTTGACTATATCTACATTGTGTACCAAGTGAGTTTGCTGGATAAGAAATGCACTTACATCACGACTGGTGTTGTCTGAGGCTGGTTTACCCATAGTTCCACCTGGCCAGGCACTGTTGAGTACTTGTCTTTCTTATCTGCCGTGAAGTTTTTGTACTATCTGTACTATGTTTCTCAGATATGCCACTTGTAATTAAATACATATTCCACAGGTATGATATATTTAATCGTATGTTGTGTTACAAATGCGACTGTATGGATAGCCAGAGAGCGCTGTGCTGAAGATGGCTGCTTGATTCTTCCTCTCCCTGGATTCACCAAATATCATCATCCATCCTACAGATTCCAGACTTCCTACCTTCACCAACATCTGAGATCTTACTATATGTACATCGCAGAACAGCTCTGGTACAGTATTTTTATTGCCTCATAATTACTGAATGAGTTATCTACAGCTTTTCAATTTCTCTATTAAGGGCAAGGCCTACAATAATGGCAGACCAATCTCCACTGGCAGGTAATCTCCACATAACAGTTCTTTTAATAGAGTGGAGGCAATGTTTCAGCAAATAATAAGTGAAATCAATGTATTAAAAATTGCATCTCACCAAAATATCAATAATATGCAGGCACTTGAACAAAAAATCAGCGCTTCTGATGTTAAAGCATCTCAAAATGAAGATTCTATTAACACATTACAGGCTACCAACAGGGAGCAGGACAGAGTTATTAGGAACCTTCAGGACAAAATAGATGATATTGAAAATAGAAACAGACGTCACAACCTTAGATCTCTTGGATTTCCTGAAAGTGTTGAACTAGGAGACACCAGTGCTCTTCTAACTCATGTACTTCCTTCTTTGCTTAAATTACCAGCCGGCCAAGACCTAATCATCGAGAGATCTCATCGCCTTAAATCCGAGGCCTGGACCCCAGAAACCAGGCCCATCATTGCCAGATTTTAAACCACGCACATACTGAACTGATTCTTCAAAGAGGTGAATTAGGTGCACTTACTTGGCAGAAAACAGAATCCTGATTTTCAGAGACTATTCTAAAGAATTATCTAACAAACAAAAGCTTACAACCCCATTAAAACAACTTCATCAGCGTGAATTAAGTTTGCACTCGTTACCCTGCAACAATCGTCTTTTTGAATGATTCTACCAGAGATTTCAGTACCCCAGAATCTCTCTGAATTTCTGAATTGGACACAGCCATACATTGCCTTGTGATGCTAATGCAGCTCGTTCCTGCTCAGCAACACTTACGCAAATTACAATGTCTTGCCCTTCCTGCTGAAACTGTCCTTCAGGTTCCTGAGAAATCTGCAGCCATCATATCTGCCACTGTAGCTCCTGCCAGAAGCTCTGCATGCATACAAGAAATAAAAGCATCTGGTTCTTCTCTAAATAATAATACCTGCTGTTTAAATAATATTTCCACCTCTCCAGCTTCCCATGTGGAACGTCACATCAGTTTTTCTACTCCTCTTACCTTGTCTAACAAATTCTCCCCACTCCAAGAAGATCTGCTCCAAGAAGATCTGCACTCATCTACAGAGGATCTGAGACAGACTGTATCCGACCCCTTTACTCAAGACCAGAAGAAGCTCTCAACAGGTAATGAATCTCCCGATTCTTCCTGGGCTGATCTTGTGTCCAGTTCTCCCTTCAAATCATCTGAACCACCCAAAAAGAAAAGGAGAAGAAAACTGAAGAGCAAGGCTACCTGAGGCTTTTCCCACTAAAAAAAAAAATTGTAATAAATACTATGGCCCATAATTAGGTGTGATATAGCAGTTTCTCACAAGAATCCCTTCTCTACACACCACCTCACTCGACTCCTTCGGTACATTTACCGCAAAGCGCAGTCTCCATCGCACCCAACAGGTTTGGAGCACTTAAATGCAGTAAATTTCTATCGCTGCTGAGAAGCCTGTATCTGTCTGTGGGAGGTGAGCCAACTGACACTGGAGGTATTTAATCCATGTGGGAGTTACTCTCAATGTATTCAATGGAAAAAAAATAAATGAGAGAAAGAATAAATATTACAATGTTTGTAAGATCTCTTCTAATTAATCCTTGTGTGGTGCCAGACATTAGTATATATAATTGCTATTTACACTCTAATTTTTCATAAGCTTTAGCGCCATCATGTGGTCAGGCGCATACATACATAGAGTTTTGTATTTCATATCAGTGTGCCCTTAACCCCTACTATTATAGCATTTTTTCACATAAATCCTATCATTTGGAATGTAGAGGATGATTAGACAAATACTCTAAAATCATTTACTTATTTAATATTTATTTTGCATCACTTCTGGTATGTAGTGCATCAGGTGCATACCCATTATATCTCACAGATTTTGCACCAAAGTATGCTTCCAATTGTATTTCTATACATTGAGTTATTCTGCCTTTTCACATTATTCTTCATCCCATTTTCTTCCAAATCATTGGAACTTATAAAAATGATTCCACAATACACTGATGCACTATAAACCTATAGTATATACTGCATTCCCTAACCTAGCTTATGTGGATTAATTCACATCGGGCATCCTTTTATCTGGCTCACACTGTTTCAGCATTATCTGCCATCATGTTGATATACTTTATTTAATATTGGACTTTATTGCTAGGTCTAAGCTAATTCATTATGTTTGGAATTTAACACTATTACATAATTATCCTTTTTTATTTGGTAGAATGATGTTTTGTTTTTTTCCAGGGTAATGCTTTAATTACCTCAGCACAAATCTCAATTACACTTCTTTAATATACTAACATACTAAAATGCCAGCAGAATAGGCCTAACAGTCTTTCGTGTCTGCTCATTTGGTCAGCCCCCACCCTTGGTGCTGACCTTGCTGTCCCCCTCGCCTTCTCTGGCTTCTCCTTCCCAGTTCCGGATATTCTTGCTGCATTGGATTTGCTTCCAGAACCCTTCCCTGTACCTGTCCCACCCCTCTTGAACCCTCCACTGTCTCTGCCTCCACCAGCCCCTAGGCAGTGCATTCCATGGCTCCACCACCCTCTCAGTGAAGTAGCACCCTCCTTTCTCCCTGAATCTTCCCCTCCAGCTTCCACCCATGCCCTCTAGTGGCACCTTCCTTCTTCCTTCAAGCACCCTGACTGTTCCTCCCTATTTACCCTCTTCATGTACCTGAAGACCTCTATCATGTCCCCGGTCCTTCTCTCTTCCAATGTGTACATATTTAGCTCTTCGAGCCTCTCCTCATAGGTCCTGTCCCCCAAGCCCCAAATCATTTTGGTTGCCTTCCTCTGGACCCTCTCCAGGAGGTTAATGTCCCTCTTTAAGTGTGGTCTCCAAAACTGTATGCAGTACTCAAGGTGCGGCCTCACCAAGCAGTTATACAGAGGGAGTATCACTTCCCTCTTTCTGGAGGTGATCCCCCTAGCGATGCATCCCAGCATCCTGTTGGCCTTGGCTGCTGCCCTCCTACAAGTCTCAGAGTTGTTCATCTTGACATCCACCACCACCCCCAGGTCCCTCTCAGCCATTGAGACTTGTAGCATTCCCCCTCAGGGTGTACACTTGGCCTGGGTTTCTGGCCCCCAGGTGGAGTACCTTGCATTTCCCTGCATTGAACCTCAGCTTCCACTTTCTGGACCATCTTTCCAGAGCCTCCAGGTCTCCCTGTAGGGCCACCCTCCCCTCCTCCCCATCCACCACTACCCCCAGTTTCAAGTCATCTGCAAAGAGACTCATCTCACTCCTGATGCCTGTCCTTATGTCAGATATGTAGGCGTTGAACAGAAGGGGCCCAAGGACTGATCCCTGTGGGACCCCACTAATGATCCTCCTTGGGGATGAGACTATCCCACCAACTACGACCCTCTGGGTCCAGCCCTGGAGCCAATTGCCTATCCATCTGATCATCTGGTTCCCCACTCCCATTTCCCCTAGCTTATCCAGCAGGCCCACATGAGGAACAGAGTCAAATGCCTTGCTGAAGTCTAGAAAGAGGACATCCACTGGTCTACCCAGGTCCAAAGCACTTGTCACCCAGTCATAGAACTCCACCAGGTTTGTCTGACACAATTTCCCCGGATGAATCCATGTTGTCTATCGTCCAGGCACACTAACTTATCCAGGTCCCCCCCTAGTCTCTCCTTGACAATGCCCTCCATCACCTTGCCCACCACCGCTGCCAGGCTGACAGGCCTGTAGTTCCCTGCCACCTCCCTTGATCCCCCCTTGTGGATAGGCACTATATGTGCCACCTTCCAGTCTTGGGGCACCCACCCTGTCCTCCAAGAGATGGTGAAAAGCTCTGCCAGGGGTTTCGCCAGGACATCTGCAAGTTCCTTCAGCACTCTGGGATGTAATTTATCCGGCCCTGGTGCTTTCTCCATCTTAAGGGAGCTGAGGGCTTCCCTCACTCTCTCTGCTGTGATTTCCACTTCCCGTACCTCTTCTCCCTGCTTAGTCCTCCCCCCACCTGCCAGTGATTCCTCCCCCTCTCCCCAGACCTGCCGATTAGTAAGGGTCCCCCCTCCTCAGTATCTCTGTCTCCTCCCATGTATGATGCAGCACCCCCATTTTCTCGTGAAAACTGAGATGAAGTACTCATTTAGTACCTCAGCCTGCTTCCCAGGTCTTGTGCCATCTCTCCCTGATTTAATCCTGCTAATCTGCCCCTTCACCCTTCGTTTTCCCCAATGTATCTAAAGAACCCTTGTTCCTCTCCTAATTTCCCTGGCCAGGTTCTGCTCCTTCCTTGCTTTAGCCTCCTCACCACTCTAGTTGCCTTTCTAGCCATCAGCTCGTACTCCCTCGATCCCTTTCACTCCTTGAGCACTTGAATTGCTTATAGGCTGCTTTCTTTCCCCGCACCACCTCCTGGACCTCCCTGGTCCACCAACAGGGTTTTTGGGCCCTACCGCATTTTCATCTTACTCTTGCACAGGTGCTGGTAGCATCCTGCACCCCTCTCCTGATGATTTCCCACCTACTATCAGTGTCCATGTCTGACCCAATCCCATCCAAATGCTCCTTAAGGATCCTTCCCATTTCCTTAAAATCCACCCCTGAAGTCGGTTACTTCCGTCTTTGTGCAGCCTTCTACCCCTCCTAGGTCCAGGCAGAACCAGACCGTGGCATGGTCACTCTCCGCCAATGGGTCCCTTACCTCCAGGCCCCAATCTGGTCACTGTCTGCCAGGACCACATCCAGTACCCATGCCTCCTGGTCAGTTCCCTCACCTGCTGAGTTAGGAACGCATCTTGAAAGACATCCAACAACCTCTGTTCCTGGTCACAGAGGATGTCATAGTCTCCCAGTCTGTTCCTGGCATGTTTAAGTCCCCAACACCACCACTGTTCCTCTGCCCAGTCTGCAGTGGCTCCTAGCATCTGCCACCAGACTGTCCTCCAGCTCCTCCGCCAGGGCAGGGGTCTATACACCACTCCTATTTTACTCTCTTGCCCCTTGTTATCAAGGTGACCCAAATTGCCTCCACGGTTCCCTCCGCCTCCCTACTCCCTCTATGCCAATGCAGTTTTTGACTATCATTGCTACCCCCTCCTCCTTCCTTCCCCTGTCCTTCCTGAACGTAGTGTAACCCTCCAGGTTCAGGTCCCAGTCATGTCTTGCAGTGGCCCAAGTCTCAGTGACTGCTGCCACATCCACTGCTCCCTCAGTTAGCATCGCCTGGAGCTCAGGCATTTTATTGCCCAAGCTCCTGGCATTTAGCAGGACTACCTTCCACCCTTTCCCTATAGTTCCATTTCCCCTGCTCGTGTTCCCATGGGGATTCTGTTTTCCCCTGGTCTGCACTTTGCCAGTCGGCCTTTTCCTGCAATCCTCCTGGTCCCCAGGGGGGTGGAGACAGAGTCCCTCCTTTATCGGCACCCCCTTGACAGCCTTTTCTCCCATCCCACCCCCTTCACAAGTTTATACCCCACTTTTCACCAATGAACCTCTCTATTTTCAACTTAAGGATTCTCCTCCCCATCCAAATTAAGATGTAGTCTATCTCTAGCATACAGCTCCTTATCCTCCCAGGTCTCCCCCCAATCCCCCATCAACCCATACTCTCTGGCCTCACACCAGTCCCTGAGCCACTGGTTTATCTCCCTAATTTTCCTTTTTAGCCCTTGGCGCTGGCAGGATTTCTGAGTAGGAAACTGTGCATCCTATGTCATGACAGACCCTGGTGAGCTCCCTGAATCTTGCCTGTATCTCTAGCTCACTATTTCCCTCAATGTCATTTGTACCCAGGTGGACCAGTATGTCTGGGGAACCCCCACAATCCTTTGCCAGCTGATATACCTCGTGCTTAGCCCTGTGCACCGTTAGTCCAGGGAAGCAACTTGTTCTAATTGGCCAGGCTTCTCCTCCCTATCCCATTTGATACCCCTGATCATAGAACTCCAGCAGGAGCACTCTGACCACCCTTTTCCTCCATTTCCCCCCCTTCCATGTCCCTTATCCTTCTACAGGCCCCTGTATCCAGCTGGCTCCTTGTTCCTCCCCTATCTGAGTGCCACATGCCACCCTCCTTATTTACCATGGCCACCCCTCCCTCCAATCCTATGCTCTCCGCCTCCTGAGTATCCTTCTGTACCTTGCACACCCCCTCACTGCTCGCAACTGGTCCTTCTCCCCATCTGCTAAACTAGCCTGGCTCATCCTCCCTTCCTTCCTGTCTCCATTTAGTTCTTCCTTGCTCGTCGTGCTCCCCTGGCCTAAACCCTCAGCTCCCTTTACTGAATCCTCCTTGTACTTCTGGTCCTTCTCCTTTACCTTTCCTCCCAACTGGTCCTTCTCCTTGCGCTCTCCTCCCTCTTCCCCCTGTCCCTCCTGCTCTGATTCACTGCTCCCCATTCTCCTGCATTCCAGGTCCCCCTTTCTTCCTGCTATCTGACCCCTGCCTCCTGCCTCCCACTCCGTCTCTAACCACCCCTGTCATGGCTACATCACCCCCTCATCCTTGAGCAGAAGAAGAGAATTGAAGCGGTTATGGAGTGTAAGGTCTGATCCACCTCCCCGCCTTGCTTCCTTCTGTCCAGCCCTGGCCATCTGCCTACTTCCCTGAGAATGTTGTCCCTCCGTCCCCCCTTTGTGAGGGTCCCCACTTACCAGCCTGCTTCCTTGGTAGTGTCCTTTGGACCCCTCTGCCAGGGTCCCTATGTGACCCCTGAGTATTCTCCTGCACTCCTTTCCTATGCCCCACCCCAGTGCTTGGTGTAAGCCTGGGAGATTCCCAGCCCCTTCCCCAACCATACCATCCCCTTCCCCCAGCTTTCTCCTAATCCCGCAACCTCCTCCCTGTTGTGCTAGCTGGTAGCACACTGGGCAGCCACCAAACTCCAAGTCCAGTCCAGTATCATGGCTGCTCCACACCCTGTGCACCCCACCACCCTCCCAAAGATGCCAGCCCTAATGATGTGTGGTTCCATCCCCTTCCAAATAGGTTTCCTTGGGTGAGCCACCAGGTTACCCCCTAGTAAAAGATACCCCTCCTGCCTAATCAGGTCACCCACTAATCTTAGATTAATATAATGTTACATAAAGTTTAGTATCTTAAGATTATAGGGTAAACCGTATCTTGAGATTCACTAATTACTCTACACGTCTAGTAGTGAAGAGTGAGAGTCCTGGTATATTTACCGACTCTTATTGCTCTGCATTTCATAAAAGTTTCAAATTAATATTCTTGTTGCTGAGTTTATACTAACGTTTGTTGGTTCTAATGTTTAATTACTTGATATTCCTATCTCTATACTCTCCCTCTGCGAGACAAAATGAATACAAATACTCAATCATCTCGAACCCATACAAGTTAAGGGCCCTGCATACATTTGTTTATTATATATATTTTACCTTTTGAATCTGTGACATCCTCCAAATTAATGGTATTGAGTCCCTCATTCCTATTTGTAACTAATTACCTTATATCCTAGTACCATGAGTGATCTAATCTTACATTCATGGAATGTCAAGGGACTCAACTCACCTTGTAAATGTAAGCAAGTACTTACTTATCTTAAAAAGCATAAAATACATATTGCTTTCTTACAAGAAACTAAACTTTTATCAGAGGATGTCGACAGACTTAAAAGAGACTGGGTCGGTCAAGTATATGCATCATCTTCTCCATCCAAAACACATGGGGTTGCTATCTTAATACATAAATCTCTTAATTGGCCCCCCATAAAACTCATTAGAGACTTAGATGGTAGGTGGATTATAACCCTATTAAACACCACAGCAGGTCCGCTTATGTTTGTGAATGTATATGCACCCAACTTTGATTCACCCATTTTCTTCCATAATCTATCCCAACAAATTATGATTAATAATAAAAATAATTCACCTAATCTTATTGGTGGTGACTTTAACTTAGCACTACAAGCATATTTAGACAGAAGTAACTCATCACATGGTGCCCACCCCCGTAGTATTAATGCTCTATCAACGCTTATGAAGGATTTAGGTCTCTTTGACATTTGGAGACTACATCATCCCAGACAACAAGATTACACCTTTTATTCCTCTTTACATAAATCATATAGTAGGACTGATTATTGATTCTCTTCTCCCCTGATTACTGAAAAAAATATTGATACACCGATTCTCCCTATTGTTATATCTAATCATTCCCCTATCAGTTTGCATTTACTCTGGGGTCCACCTTCTTCTAAATCCCCATCTTGGCGTTTAGACCCACTTTTACTCAGAGACCCTGAATTCACTCCTTGGATTAAAACTCAGATTCAAGATTTTCTTCTATTAACGATACTCCAGATATGTCTCAAGGTACTATCTGGGAAGCATTAAAAGCCACTATTAGAGGTAAAATTATTAGTTATGCAGTGCATAGAAAGAAATTAAGAGAACAACAATTAGCTAATTTAGAAAAATCCCTTAAAGAAAAAGAAACCCAATACTATAAATTAAATAAACCCAATCATAATTCACAGCTTCATCTGGAAATTTTACAATTAAGAATTAAAATTAACGAGTTGTTATCCAGGAAAGCTGAACTTGCCCTTTTTAGGATTAAACATGGTTATTGGGAACAAGGGGATAAATGCAGAAAGTTGCTCTCTTACCAGCTAAAAACTCAACAGATGCAGAGACATATAGCAGGTCTAAAACATCCATCAGGTCAGACACACACAGACAACCTTTCAATCAATTGTATTATGCAATCCTTTTACCATCAACTATACTCGCAACATAATACTACAAATCCCAACCTAATGCAACATTTTCTGGAAAAATTAAATCTACCACACCTATCCCTTCAGGACAAAGCTGTGCTTGATAAACCAGTCACCTTACAGGAAATCCAAACTGCTTTATCATCATTAAAAAATGGTAAAACACCTAGCACTGATGGGTTCTCTATTGATTTTTATAAAACCCTATCTGACACTCTTTGTCCTGTATTAGTCAATGTAGTCCAAGAAACAATCTTAATAAAGAAACTCCCATGCACAATGGCCGAAGCCATCATAACAGTCCCTTTACTTCCTTCAAACTATAGACCGATCTCACTTCTTAATACTGATGGAAAAATCTTTGCCAAATTATTAACTCTCCACTTAGAATCTTTAATGATTAAACTCATCCATACTTCTCAATCAGGATTTATCAAAAATAGAAACAGTTCCAATCATCTTCGCTCATTACTCAATTTAATTCACAAAGCAAAAACTCTTAAAACCACTGCAGCTGCAATAACCAATGACTTTGAGAAAGCATTTGACTCTCTCAATTGGGAATATCTATATCAGGTGCTATCTCATTTTGGCTTTACAAATAATTTTTGTGCTTGGATTCAATTATTGTATACCTCCCCTTCAGCTCAAGTTCTCACACACTCTGTTTTGTCTCCCCCTTTTACTTAGCAAGAGGCACCAGACAAGGATGCCCCTTATTGCCTTCATTGTTTATACTTGCCATGGAACCTCTTTCTGTGTCCCTATGTCAATCCGGTACAATTAAAGGCATTACTATTGGTAACTCTCACTATACTTCACTCTCATATGCAGATGATCTCCTTATTTTACTTGAAAACCTCGAAAGTTCTGGGCAACCTTTAGTTAAACTACTGAATGACTTCACCTCCCACTCCGGACTAGCTCTAAACCTTAACAAATCTGAAATGCTACCACTGAATACCCTTTGTAGTCCCCTCATGAACAACTCATTAGGCTTTTGTTGGGCCCCCCAAGGTATATCTTATCTTGGCATTCGGATCACCCCAACATTGAGTAAATTATGGGATGCTAATCTTTCCCCTCTGTTAACCAGTATCCAAACAACACTTGATAGATGGAAGCTACTTAAACTTTCTTTTAATGGTAAAATTTCCACCATTAAAATGTCAATAACTCCTAAAATATTATACCTATTTTCCAATATCCCTTTGATACTTCCCTGTAGTTTTCTTACCAAAATAGACAAAATTATCGGCAGCTTCATTTGGGCAGGCAAAATACCTAGATTTAGTCATAATAAACTTAGATCCCATTGGTCAAAAGGTGGCTTTGGCCTTCCTTGGTTCCAAGCCTACTTATAGGCTTTCTGTACATCTCAAACAATTAAATGGTTTAACAAACTCAACATCCAGTCTCCTTTATGGGTCAATATGGAAGCATCCTTATGTCCTGGTAATGTGGTGACTTCTTTCCTTTATAACACCCTTATCTCTTCTTTAAAGTCTCACCCTACCATAGCTGCTTCTATATTCTATTGGAAAATCATTCACAAGCATATTAAATCTAACCCCAAACCCTTAGCTTACACCCCCATCTGGGGTAACTACCATATATCTCTTGATAATCACCCCATTTTTTGTCGTACCTGGAAAAATAAGGGCATTCTCTTTTTGCAGGATATACTTGAACCCAAGTCATTAAAGTTAAAATCTTACACCGACCTATGAGGCATATGGAATCTTCCCCATCAGGATTTTTGGAAATATCTACAGCTTTGCACCACATGCAACTCTTACCTCACACCCTTCTCTATCAATTTTCTGTATGATAAGCACATCTCTAAATGGATAAAAACAACATCCAATTTAAATAGCACTGTTTACAAAGATATTTGTGATATCCTTCCTGACCACTCTGTCAATGCTAAAAACAGATGGAGTACTTTGCTACAATATAATATCATCAATGCACAATGGTCCAGATGTTGGCTGTCCTGTCACAAATCTTTTAGTGATAAACGCAGTTCACTCATTTAAACCAAGATCCTTCATTTGTGGTACAGAACTCCTGTTGTATTACGAAAAATGGGTTTATTGAACAATAACAATTGCTGGTGCTGCAGTTCCCCCAATGGGGATTTATTGCATATCTTATGACACTGTCCCCTCATACAAAAGATTTGGCACTGTACTTACAGATTTGCAATGAAAGTGGTAGGTCAACCTTTACACTAGACCCTAAACATTGCATTCTTGGTATTTTTAATCACCGTTCTTATAAAATTTCATATTCGCAGAGCAGATGGTTAAATATACTCTTCCTTCAAGTTAAATGCACAATCCTCATGCATCGGAGATCCAACATAATCCCTACCCTTCCCGGCATCATTAACCAATTATTGCAATATGCCTCTCTGGACTGTATGCCATATATCTTGTCTGACCGACTCATGTTATAAAACAACTGTTGGCACAGCTTTTTTAATTTTTTGGAATCAAATAAATCTTCCAACACTAATGTATGGACTTAATATATATGGATTTTCCCCTTTTACTGATACATCATTGTAGTCTCGCTTTTTTTCCCTTTTTTTATAGTTTCCCTCTCTCTCTTCTTAACTTTCTTCTATATCTTTTCTTTCCTATACTCTGTTCTCAATCATTCTTTATTACTCCACAATCCTTTTATGAATGTACTTTTTTCCCCTTTTGCAGCATCATATATAATTATGTAACATTTTAATATAAACCGTATCTAATCATACTATCCGCTTTAGTTCACTACAAATGTCAAGTATATGCTAATTACATGACCTGTATTGTTTACTATATTTTAAACCAAAAGCTCCTTGCATTATTGTAGCAATGTTCTTATTATATGCTGCCTCAATTTCTTTAAAAAAAATCCTCACATTGCACTGTACTGTAAGAGGTTTGTCTGTATATCTTATGAAAAATTAATAAAAAAGTTTAACTGCAAAAATAAATGTGACTGTGTGATTATTTATATTTTTTAACTGTATGTCTTGTTACAAATGTAATTGAATGTTTAGTTTCCCAGATATGATATATGATTTCTTCATCCTATTGTACCCCCGGTCGCACCGGGAGATGAGCAACTTGTTGTTCAGTGTGCCTTCCTGGTGAAACATTTCAATAAATAAATAAATAAGTTGCACTTTTCAGTTAAATTTGTGGCAGACTTGCAACTCTGGCAGAGAATTTGCTTTACTTCACTTGAAAAAGTACCACATCACCTGGCAACAACTGTGCAGAGTCAGTACTTTGCAAAGTTTGCAGAGTAACTTGTGAAGCAGTACTTGCCAACATTGCACATCTCTAGTCCCAAACCTTTTTAAACATAAATAGTTCACCTGTGAGACACTTAATACAGGTGTTTTTGATACACTACTTAATGAAAGGCGCAAGCATGTAGACACTTTTTTTTTAATAAATCCAGCCACAAAATAGGTAAAGGAAGCATTTATATTATTAAAGTTATCCAAAGGTGATGGGTTGACCATACTTAGGTCATTATGGAACAAAGACAATTTCAGTTTTGAATAGCCCCTAATAAGGACAATTTCTAGTGGACACTTTGGTGATTAATTATTCTAGACACAAAATTCAGCAGAATGGTAACCCAAGGAATACTCCAACTGATCCACTGACAGTACTCTAGCTTCCCAAGATACCATTAATCAGCAAAGTATGGTGTATTTACCCAGTTTAGTATTCAGTTTGGCCAGCTGGCAAATGACCTGAGTTACTTCTATTGTATTTCACCTAACTTAGCTAAATGTGTGAAGAGTTTCCTTCTATCCCAATTAAGGTTAAAGTCTACCCAAATTAAAGGCCCAGAGAAGGTAGCTTACCTAAAGATTTTATTAGATTTTCTCACCCTTGCTCACTTCTCAAAAGAGGGTATTACATTAGTGTCATGGGCAGGATAAATCAGATCACATGTATCAGCAATGAAGGTACAAAATAAGGTAAAGGTTAATTAAAAATAAAAACTGAAACATAAGAAAATTAACTTCAAACTTACAGCAGCATACTTTGAAAAAAGAAACTAGAGATGAAAAGAAAGGGGAAAGGCACAACTTAACTGACAAGAAACTAACTGGAAAATATGCACTGTGCTCTCCATCAGACCAGAGATAAGTTGGGAGATCCACACGGGACCTCTTCCTAACTGCATCTGCCATAATAATAATGCAAAAAGGTTTCTTTCATAGAATGAAATTCCTCCACTGACTTGTAACTCCACCTCCTTATTAAACTAAAATATATCAAATCCACCCTATAAAACATTTTCTACTAAGGTGGATATATACATCACATAATACAGATCAAATATACCATTTATAGAGAAGCACAATCAAACAAGGTATATTCCTGAGCTCATACATTTATAATTAGACAAAAACAGGCTACATTCTAGCTAAACTCCACCACTTCTGACTTTGATGGACATCCATCACCCAGATTAAAGGAGTAGTCAGGGTGCCACTGACTCCCTATAGGAGACTGCACCCAGCAATGAGATCAACACTGATTGGCAAAGGAGGCTCTGCATAGATACCAGTAAGCAGCTGTTATGGATGCAAAATGCAGCATTCAGTAACTTCTTTCTGTTTCATTGCATTTTATTTAGATATCACTACTTAAATATACTGTCTACCCATGCTTTATTAGCTGTATTGCAATTGTAGTATTATCTTTCATTGTGCACAGAAAGTCTGACATTGCAGGCACTTTACTTGCATACTAAACCTATGCTACATTATTTGTCTTTTTGCAGAATCCTTGTCCACGGACCTGTGAGCTTAAGTATTTTGGGAACCTCTCCTGGTCCTTTTATGCTATGCATTTCAAAGTAAAAAAGAGCCACTTACAAGCGATGGGTTTGCAGCGCACCAACATGAACATGCGAGAAGGAACAGCTAACCCTGCTGACCTCTATATAGAACAGCGCTTTAGCAAATACCAGCCGCGCTGTATTCAGACCACAAAATGATTTTGGAATTCTTTGAGACATTGCCAGTGAGGTTCATAAAGGGGGAACTGAGTCAGAAAAAAGAACAGAAAAAAACATTACAGAGAAGAAAGGTAATAAATAGGAATAAAGGAAGCTACAGCAGGTGACCATTCCACCATAGAAACCACACAGGATTCTGACAGAAAGTAGACTGAAATTAGTAGAAGTTGACAGTAATTTAGAAATAAACTAGATGCTGTTGAGCAACAGACATAAAGGGAAAAATGGGAAAGAGGCAATGTCCACGGTGAAACTCTTATGTGTTGGCCCATTAGAGGGGGGGTTCTGCTATCACAATTAGAAACACAGAAACATAGACATTGTCTGCAGATAAGGACCGCTAGGCCCACCCAGTCTGCCTGTATGCCCTATACATGTATGTGATGTGTGTAATTTTTTACCACTTGTGACATTTCATGAAGTGACCATTTCTTTATATTTACATATGTTTGCAAATCTCACATGATGATTTTGAAAACTTTGTGTTACACAAGGAATGGTTTTCATGGGAGAAAAAAAAAACAATTGGCTGCATTTCTTTTTACATACTGTAGCAGATGAAAAAGTAGTAGTTTGGTGAGGACACATGTTGCAGGTAAAAATATTTCATCTAGCAGGAGAAATTTCCCATGAAACTTAGGATGTACTTTTGTTTCACACAAGTTGTTCTGAGAATTTTTAAAGAGCTTGAGAAATGGATCAGCTCTGAGTCTAAAGGTGGTGACTTTGGATAGGAGGCAACATGCAGGCAGTAGGCACTGTGACAAAAGTTGTTTCTGCAACCATGCCACCTGATTTTTGAAGTGAGGATGTCATTGCAAAAATGGTTTAGAGAGGTACAGCAGTTCATTCTGCAGTGCTGGGACAGGGCACAATGCCCTTATGGGAAGTCAGAAAATGTTAGAAATCTAAAATCTGGTATTTAAACAGGTAGTGAGATTCCCTCTATGCTGCAGGGACTGGAAAAACACATGTACGTGGAGTAAAACATTTTTTGGAAACTTAAACATAAAATATCTCATTCGGCAGTGTTTCACAATGATTTGAGTGATCATGGAATTGTTGCTTGCATAAGATCCCAAATTAAGGCCCGTCTGCTGCCCATCTTTATAACAAAATGATTATTTCACAAATTCAGTGCAGCAAACTCCCTATCTGACCTGAGTATGACCAAAGGGCAAGATCTCTACCTAGCTAAAGATGTCAATGAAGCAGCTTACATCTTTAATGACAAACTCACTACAGTAATAAGTAAGCATGCCCCTTCTATCAAAGTAAGGGTACAGAACAATTCCAACCCCTGGTTCACATTGGATCTTAAGGCAACCCTTATAGCTCAAGATAAGCTTTGGTCTAAAGCTAGACTTTTCAAAGAATCTTCAGATTGGCAAGACTTTAGAACAGCCAGGAACACCTGCATGAAAAGAATTTGCTCTGCCAAAGCAAACTACTATATTTCTACTCTTGAACAAGCAAAAGGTAACCCGAATAAGATATGGAAGACTATCAAATCTATTGAAGGATGGCCCACGGCCCCCTCTGTCCCAACAAAGTTAGTCGCAAGTGGCAAGATTGTAGAAAACAAGTCCCTAATCCTGGAAGAACTTAACTCCCACTTTGCCACAGCTGGACTAGCTTTCAACTTGCCACCTTATGCTGGTTCTGCAGTGTGTCAGCACACCCCTTCCCCTATATCTAGCCTTGCACCTAGCCCTTTCCAACTACGTGAGATAACTTATAAAGAAGTTGAAGATTCTCTTCTTAACTTTGACACCAAAAAAAGTGCAGGGGATGATGGTTTGGAACCCTTTTTTCTAAGGACAGACTATGCCCATCACATGACCCCAATTCTCCACATCTTCAACCTTTCCATTACATCTGCTACTGTGCCGTCCTGCTTGAAATCAGCACACATCCTCCCTTTATTTAAATCTGGTGACCCGTGTGATGTAAACAACTATAGGACTATCTCCATCTTACCTATCCTTTCTAAAGTACCCAAAAAACTGATCCATTCTCAGCTAAAATCTCATTTGTAAACCTTCTCTCTCATTAACTCAGAGCAATCCAGCTTCCAGGCAATCATAGCACCATCACTGCTCTAGCGAAAGTAACCACTGATTGGATCTCTGCTATAGATGCTAAGAAAGTAACTGGCACTGTCTTTTTGGACTTAAGCAAAGCTTTTGACACTGTTGATCATAAACTATTAGTCAATTGTCTTGCAAAGTTGGGTTCCACATACCACACCACACAGTGGTTCTCTAGCTACTTAACTGGGAGATCCCAAAAAGTAAAGGCAGAAGGCTTATTCTCTGCTGCCTTGCCTGTTGCAAGAGGAGTTCCTCAAGGATCCATCTTAGGCCCTATCTTGTTTTCCATATTTATTTATTTAGTTTTTGTTGACCTGGTAAGTGCACTAGACAAATCCAGCCTATTTTCAAGCACAACTCGGGAGAGGGGGATACAGATGAATGCCAACTGAGCTCGAACCAGATTAAGCTGTTTATATATCAATGATCTAGATGCTAACATAACTACATCCCATCTGCACTTTTTTTGCGAATGATACTGTGTTGTATACTTCTGGATCATCGCTATCTGAAGGCAAGAGAGTGCTCCAAATGGATTTCGCACAACTTGAGCATAATCTAATAAAGGCAAAGCTTCTGCTCAATGCGAAAAAGACTAAAGCAATGATATTCCCCTGCAGTGCTATTACAGGCCCTCCCAATACCCTAGCCCGAGACTTCATTGTCACCACGCTAAATGAGCCCTTGGAAGTTGTAACCAAATTTAGATATCTGGGTATCTGGATTGATAATAAATTATCTTTCAATGACCACACTGAAGATGTCTCTAGAAGGTTAAAAGCCAGGATAGGTTTCTTTTACAGAAATAAGCCCCTTTTTCCTCTTGAAATTTGGAACAAACTTGTCTAGGCCACCTTTCTCCTCCTGCTCGACTATGGAGATATAATCTATTCCTCTACCACTCTTTCAAATCTAAGTAAACTGGACATCCTCTATCACCGTGCATTAAGGTTCATTACCAACTTCCCTTACCGTTCGCATCACTGTGACTTATATGCAGCTATCGGTTGGACATCCCTTACTACTAGATGACTGCTTCATGCTGGGCTATGGACTCTCAAACTGCTCTTGCAGAAATTGTCAAGCTACCTTTCATCCCTAATTAGTATCTCATATAGTGCATACTCGTTAAGGAAATATGACTTTATTATGCTTGATATACCAAGGACGTGGCCCTCCTTTGGTAAACATGCTATTGCATATGCCCTTCCCGCTATTTGGAATCAATTACAATCCTTACTGAAACTAAATAGCACAGTTTCAATTAACTTTTACAAATTGCTAAGTTCAGCCAAAATGATAGACACCTGTAACTGTCATTAAATCTCTCCCCTTCCCATGTGTGCTATTTTTATACATGGGTATGATATAATTGCCTTACTATGTTAACTCCTTTCCCTCCCCATCTATTCATGGCCTCCCAAAGAATAAGTTCCAATGCTACGCTATCAAATCACTCCTACCCCTCCTTTATCAGTTGTATTCTGCTTGTCCTAGCTGCCACAATATATGTATTGCATACATCAGATTCATTTATCAGTATGCAACCTGTAATTCATTCCCCTGTGTTAAATCAGTGCTCACCACCTGTGCTCATTATTGTGGAACCTTGTATGTATGTATGCATGTATGTATGTATATTCAGCCTCTATCATATAATGCACATTTCATGTATTTATTGTTATTACCTATCTGTACTGTACATTGCTTGTCTATATGTATCAGGACCTCCTTATGAATGAGCTTGCTCAATGGAGTTTTCCTGCAATAAACTTAAATTGAATTGAATTGAAACCTAGAATTTTAAATGGGTACAGATATTCCCTCTGCTATGCTGGCTGTGAAATGGATCAACAGCTATATACACTCAACAGGGCAAAACACCAACATGTGGAGGCAAAGAACTTTGGAAACCTTAAATTTAGTACTTAAACAAGTACAGAGATATATTACACTGTATGATGTTTCCACTGGCTGGCAACCAGTTCAAGGAGGAGAGTCACTAGAGGAGCACCGGTGTTGGAGGGCTTCTCCCCCACAAAGGAACTTTTCTGCCATAACTTGCAAGCTTTAAAGATTAAAGAAATTAAACCTCAGTAGACCTGCTCCTGAAGTTTACCTTTCCCGGAGCAGACAGTTTTTCTCCCGCCCTCCCACTCCCACAGCTGCAACTTTTTAAATACTCAGGAATAACCTCAGTTTATAAAATAAACATTGCAGAAGGTGTCTGCTGCTGTCTGAAAACTAGTGATAGAAGTCCCTGGTACCTCTTGTTTGCTTCAGTGAATTGTGGCATGTGCCAATCCTTGAACTAACTATGAAAGAAACTGAGTACAGACACATTTTCCAGGGGCTTCTAAGCTCATAATCTTACAAGCTGAGTCACTGCACTGGAACTAATATTGAGAAATTAAGGGACCATCCACCTCGTAGTTCACTATAATGGTATTTATTGTTCAACAGCTAATTTAGATAGTCTAAGCTTTACAGACTCATAGACTAACTCTGCAAATAGTTGGTGCTGCCTAGTGCTGCCCTAGTAGTAACCTAGATCAGTGTGTTGTTCTTCCATAGCCACAACTGAGTTTCATCAACTGCTTTTCATTTCCTTGCTGTACCTTAGTTACAATGTACCAAAATTTAGTTGTCTATGTAAGTTACATAGGATCACTGTATACTGTAGGATCTCATACTAGGATGCACTCAAATGACTAGGCTCACTTAATATTAAGAACAGTGGTGCAGTTGTTCTGTTACAGGCTAGGATCTTGCATGAACAGCATCTTTCTGATCGATGTGGTGCTGTATTATAAATGGAACTGTAGGATACTGTAAATACTGTATATACAGAAGGAGGTTTTGTGGAAGGGTCTCTGAGACCCTGTGACTGGGCCTAGTTAAAGAGAGAACTGTGGCCTGTCCTCCAGCCTGTACCTAGTTCTTCAACCTTTCTTTTGCCTCCACCAGGCCACTAGAAAATTGATGCTTCACACTAAAATGAAGCTCCTTGGCTCCTGAATTGCTATAGTGTTGGGGCTAATTCTGATACTAGCCTTCGTGGACATCTTAGTGGCCCCTGCTGACTGCAGTGCATCACATGAGAACTCAGTGGAGAACTGTTTCAATTTCTCTAACCTGCTGGAGAAATCTTACCTCCTGTGCAGCTATAGTGTCCTGCACTTCATCAGTTCTGCTCACATATCGTACTATTTCTCAATTCCCCATGGCTTACTTCTTGGAGACACTCTCACCTCCAATGGTGCAGGGAAGTCTGGCTCCACCTGTCACTTACTGCTCGGGCTAGGGATGTTGTATCAAACCCAGGTCCCCCGTTTGTAACTTCACCTCAGCAAACCCCCATATGGTCCTCCTCAAAGGGTCTAAAAATTGCTCACATGAATATTCACAGCCTCACTGCTAATCTTTCTGAGCTGGAAGCTTGGGTCACCCATTACTCCCCAGACATACTAGGCCTTACAGAGACCTGGCTCAGATCAACTTTACCTGACTTCTTGTGTATTCTAAGAGGGTACAAGTTCTTGAGGGCTGATCATTCTACATCTAAACATGGGGGGGGGCATGGTGCTCTATTATAAAGAGCACCTCTCTATCTAACCATCACCTGAGCCACCTCCTAAAGGCTGTGCCATATAGCAAGCTGTACTTCTTCTGGGGAACTCCAAGACACTGAACATCCTTTGTGTTTACAACCCTCCAAAGAATGGATTTAAAGGCTTAATGGATGTCACACAGTAGCCAGCATCACTGAAGGGAAATCAGAACTACTCTTCTTTGGGGATTTTAACCTGGACTTGCTAGGGTGCAATACTGGTCATTTGGAGGAAGTCCTAGGAAAGCTACATCTCTCTCAAATGGTAACAAGTCTGACCAGGGTTGCCAGCAACAATAAACGTCTATCACGTATTGACTGGACTCTTACAAATAGAGAGGATAGAGAGAATGCTGCCTGACTTGATCAGTGACCATATGCCAGTTTTATGTACGTGGAGTGCATGCTCTCAAAAAACTCCTTCCAGGGAAATCCAGTTCTGGGACTTCCCTAACATTGACTGTGGATCATTTGCTCTAGCTGCCCAACACATGGACTGGTCCCAAATCTATCAGACCTCTGACATAGGTGAAGCTTTCAACTTCCTACATACCACCCTTCTTAATCTCCAAGATGTACTCATTCCCCTCAAAAAGTGGTGTATCAGAGGGTCCATGACCAGGTGGATTAAAAGTCAGCTTCTGGCACTAATCAAAAAGAGGGATAAAGCATGATCCACTGCTAAATGCACCTAGTTCCATGCCCACTGGACTACATACAGACAACTGTGAAAGGAATGCAAGATAGCCATTCACAAAGCTAAAAGCACCTATTACAAACAGCTCCTCCGCTCATCTATGTGTGATTTCCATGGTTTTTGGAACCATGTGAAATCCAGCATGGGTCAGGGTAATAACACAAAAATAACTGAAATAACCCTGAATGGTACCAACTGCAACAACCTGACTACCATTGACAATGCCCTAAATATCCACTTCTTGGACCTCTCCCATTTCTCCTGCTAATTTGATCAGGATCCACTCTCTCCTTTGGATCTAGGGATCTCAAGCTCCTCTCACCTCAACCTTAAGTCAGTTACCAGGAGAAAAGTGTTTCTTCTTCTGAGATCTATCCCCAACTATGGTTCTGCTGGATCTGATGGGCTTTTCCCATAGGTTTCTCAAACTAGCCACCCCCCCATAGCAGCCCCTATATCCAGACTGTTTAATCTGTCTCTCACCTGAGGGACTGTGCCAGCATTCTGGAGGACTGTGTGGATTGTCCCTGTACACAAAAAAAGTGACACCAGATGAATGGATAATTATTAGTCCAATGCAATACTTTCTACCCTAAAGAAATTCCTTGAGAAAATTGTTGCCTTGCAGGTCATAGACTTTCTTCAACAAACCAAATAGCTTACCCCATCCAAACTCAGTTTCAGGAGTGGCCACATCACCACTACAGCCCTTGTAAAACTGACAAATGACATTAGAACTGCCATGGACAGGGGGTTACTTACAGGAGCAATATTCATAGACTTAACCAAAGCATTTGACCTGGTTGATCACTCTCTGCTACTTGATAATCTGCTTGCTGTTGGTTTCTCAACATGCTCGCTGTCTTGAGTTGAAAGCTACCTGGCTGATAGATGATAATGTGTCGAAATAAGTGGATCCACATATGATCTTGCCTCCGCAGGGTTCAGATTCCATCCTTGGGCCACTTTTATTCTCTCTAGTCATCAGCAATCTGCCCATGTATCTTGGCTCATGCAATGCACTCCTATACGTGGACGATATGGTCCTATACACCAGCACAGCTGACATCACCAACATCAACTCAAAGCTCAACTCAGATTTTGTCACCATCCATTCATGGTTGTCATGCAACAAACTCCTTCTCAACACCAAAAAAGCATTCTCCATGCTCTTTGGCTCAGCACTCAGACTCAGAGCCTGTACTTCTTTGCTCTCTATCAGGGGGCCTGGAGGCCCCTCCCTTGACATTGTGGAGTCTTTCAAGTACCTGGGCATCACTCTTGATCCCTCTCTTGATTTTGGTCTCCATATGTCAACTGTATGTAAGTCGGTTCATATTAAGCTGGGCATATTATATAAAACACATCACAACCTTAGCATTGCCATGAGATTCGCCATCGCTCAGGGTGTACTAAGGCCTGGCCTCACATATGGACTCCTATCTTTCATGGGTGCAACTCAAACTGCTCTAAGTAAATGGGAGACCTGTTACAACAGCTTCTGTTGCTTTGCTGTACACAGGCCAAAGAGTGCAAATTGCTGTGTGCACTACATTGATCTTGGTTGGCTCTCTCCCTCCTCTTACAAATCATATGCTGTGGGATGTTTTATTGACAAATTAGAGAGGGCCTCCCCAAAACTATCATTTGCTGGTTCAGACCTTCTTCATAGACCTACTCCCTGTGATCGATGGACAGTTCTTTACTGGAAACTCCCACATGCAGTACCAGGATGGGTGAGACTGTCTTTGCGGTATCTGGACCAAAACGCTGGAACTCTTTCTCAAATGAGTTGAAACACACTTAGTTTCACAAACTCCTTAAAAACAACCTCAAAAGACATCTACAAATCAAAGAAAAGTGCTCTTGTCCCTAAATGACACTTAGTTCTGAATCTGTCCCTTGTCTGTCCCCTTGGCCCTTCAGCACTTCTAGGGCTGTCTTGCTCCAGCTCACTGCCCTAAGATCCAAAATACTGGGGCGTTTGCCTTCCTCCCCCCATTAGTCCTCTGGGAATGTTTTCCCCTTTGTTTTGCCCTTTATATGTCCTCAATACTTACATGGGATAGGTTCTCTCTTCTGTAACAAATGCCTGTTTCGTATCTTTGTACTCTATATAATTCTTGTTCTATGGTCCGCCCACTGTATGCAATGTGATAATCCTGTAATCCCACTGATTTTTGTTGTGTTGTTTGCTGATTAAACTGCCTATGGAACTGTGCTCTATAGATACCCACCGCCTGTTCAAAACCCATCTCAAGGACTGGCTCCTGTTGGCAACTGCCTGCACATGCTTTGATGTGTAGCCTCCCCTGCTGCTCACACCTCCTCCACATGACTAGCATCCCTACACTTCTCTCTGCTAAATCCCTCCTTTCCTCCCTCCTCCCTGCCTCCTTCTTTTCCCTCCCCACCTCCTACTGCCTCCCTACTTCTGTGTCCTACTTCCCTTTAAACCTCACCTGCATAACCTTCCACGGGTTCTGACTGCTTTACTACTCCCCAGTATTGTTTGCCGCCTAGTGGGTCTTTCTGATTCCTCCACAGTTATCCTGTAGTCCAGCAGAATATTTGATCCTCAAATCATTGTCTAACCTGTGTTTTTTTTTTTTAATGTATTTTAGCACCGACCCAGGGAACTTTCTTGGGCATCCTCCATTTCACCCTACTCTACTTTCGTGCTCAAGAGGCCTCTGGATTCCTGGCACCAATCTGACTATCCCCCCAGCTCTGAGCCCCCTGAGGTAGGGCTGCCCTATCCACCCAGGGTGCTATATGTCTCAATTCAGGCCAGGCTGGGCTCAGCCCAGGAATGAAGGATGACCGGCGGTGGAGTGTAGCTGGGTGGAAGGATGTGCCATTGCCTATCCCCAAGATGGGAATTGTTCTGTTATGTTTCCCCTGGGAGTGCAGCATGACATGACATCTGCACAAGGCTGCCTGCTGATGTCTGCCACACTCCTGACCCTTTGTCTGGCTGCTGTTTCCTGCTGTACTCCCAATTTCCATCAGGGGTCATGAGGGCACCAACCATCCCCAGGATCCCTCCCAGGGAGAGGAGAACTGTCCTCCAGACACTTGATCCTCTTCCTCCCCTGCTGACCCCCAGCTCCCCAAGTCCATCCAAGAACCTAGGTCGCTGGCATGGCATGAGGTGTGACATCCAGCACCTCAACCCTCAGCTCTACCAGTTTGGCTATAACCTGTGTTTTTTACATGCTAATTTTTGCTTTTGACTCAGTCTCCCATCCATTCCTTCTCCAAAAGCTGAATTCCCTCAGCCTAGCAAAACCAGCAGTAGACTGGTTCTGTTCCTACCTGCAAAACAGACAACAATTAGTTCAAATAGGTGATGCACTTTCTACTCCTCTCCCTATCTTCTTTGGGGTCCCCCAAGGTTCCATCCTGGGCCCCATCCTTTTCTCACATTTCATAAATGACCTTCAGTCAGTTTGCCTCTCATCAAACATTCACATGGATGCAGATGACACCATCGTCTATGCCTCTGGTCCATCCTTCAACTGCGTTCTCCCTCTTCTCCAAGATGGCTTCAACAGGGTCCAAACCTGATTCCAAACAAACCAATTAAAACTCAATGGCAAAAAGACAGCTATCATGCTTTTTGGTTCCAGTCAGAAACAGACCCCCCCCCCAGTGATTACTACACTGGATGGTTCACCACTGGAGTTGATCCCCAATTTCAAATACCTTACTTGATTTCTCTACCCACATCAAGGCCATCTGCATCAAGCTTTGGCCCAAACTCACTGTCCTTTATTGCCACAAAGCCTGCCTCCCTCTCCTACCTGATATGAATTAATACTAAAGACAATTCTGCCAGTGCTGTACTATGCTGTTGTAGTGTATGACAATGGCCCTGCTACCTCTCTTATCCAAATTGGACACTCTTCTCAACTCCTTTTGCTGTTTTGCCACTGCCTCCCCCTCATCCATCGCTGCCTCCTCTATGTCCTCTCTCTCTCTCTCTCTCCCTCTCTCCATTGTCTCATAGGTAAGCTGTCCACTGCACCTCCCTCATTGCTAAGTGTTGGTTTGACTTCCTTCCCCCATCTCTCACTCAGACTTGCACCCGCCAACTCCACTACCTACTCTCTTCATCACAGAGACTTGCACACCTTCTCCATCCCTCTCCCTCACTTGGCTGCAGGCCTTTCCACCATCTTGTACCATCTACCTCTTCTCTGGAACAACCTACCCTCTTACCTTCATTTTGCTTCTCCACCTTCTTCCCTCAAAAAAACTCCTTAGACTTATCCCCTCCCCCCAGTGCCCCAATTGCTCTGAACCTCACCTCCATCTTGCTTCAGATCTCTTGTGGGCCCCTCCCTCCATCCTCTCTTGAGGATTGTTGAGCATTCGCTACCCCCATCTTTTCAGTTTCACACAGGTTTTTCAAGCCCCCCCACTTGCTGCTAGTTTCCCCTACCAAGTGTCCTAAAACAATCTTTCATCACATCTTTGTACCTCATCATACTATGTCACCTCTGTATATATCATGCCTGCAGCATATTATCTCCTTGTAACAATGTATTCTTTGTGTATTACTTTCACTGTTACCATATTTAACTTATGTTTCATTTGTTTTTGTTTTTACATTGTACTCCGGTCGCACTTGGAAATGAGCCTCGGCTCAGTGTGCCTTTCCTGGTGACCGATTTTAAATAAATAAGTAAATAAATAAATAAATAAATAATGTTTATCTCTTTTGGGACTATGATGCTCTGACAATAGTGTATCTATTGTATCTTGTAATCTACTATGTGTATGTAACACTGCAATTTGCTCACTGTTTAGATTATTCTTGTCACTGTCCGTGGCCCGGGTCATGCCTGAAAATGGTCTCTGGGATCAGCACCTACCCTTTTACCCAAGTCATAAATAAATAAATGAGACTGTAACCTCTCATGTTATGATATGATGTGCTGATCTTGTCTGTAACTCTCACGGGTAGTGCTTGAAAATGGATGATGCTTGTTGTCTAGTGTACTTATCCAGTAAACAAAAGCTAAATATATAAATAAAATGAAAAGCACCCATATGTAGAATCAGAAACATTTCTGAGACTCAAATTTGTCATTTAAAATGCTACTATGATTTCCTCTATGCTAGCTGGGCAGGGCAAAATTCTTGAATGTTGAGAAGAAAATTTCTGTATACTTAAATCTGGTGATTAAACAGATATAGAGGTTCCCTCAATGTTGCTTGGGCAGGATAAAATGCTCAAATGTGGACACATCCAAGTTTAGGAGAACTGACTCCCTCCTCAAACATAACAGGCAATTCAGTATTTTTTTTTTGTTTAATATAGCAGCCACACCACATAAGTCTACTTAAAAAAAATCAATATTTTGAGGCTTTTTTATGGCTAAATCTGACAACTTATGGATGCACAGTCTTCCTCCTACTTAAATTAACAATTTTTAATATGAAGTACTGTTTTCACATTATAGAATTCCTTTCTGAAATTACACTGTCTTTTTGAACTGTAGCAATACAACTACCTATCAGTCAATGCTTATACCCTTTCCTTTTTCATCTGCACTATCTTTCTCCTACTCTACCTTCCTTAATTTCCCAATTTTCATACTTCATTTCAGCTTTGTGAGTTCCCCCTCTCTTGTACCATTTGTTCATATGTATTAGTCAGAGAGAGTGAGAGACTCTGTGTGTGTGTCTGTGTGTGTTTGTATATCAACCCAATTAGAAAGTGCAGTTAGGTGTCTCAGTAGTTAGTGCAAAAATTATTAGTCTACATTCCCCTGCTAACTAGATCAGTTTCAGCCTTAAGCATGTAATTGCTGATTTAATGAGACATCTAGTGGCAACACCCTCCCCTCCCCTCTGGCGTCCTTCGGAGCCTGAAAAGAAGAAAAGGATCCCACAATGTATTTTTCTAATCTGTAAAAATATGTGCAGACACTGCTGTGTTATGCTGTAATATATATGCATATATATGGGTGTATGTGTTAGTCTCATGCTTTGCTGTCAGCATCAAGCAACACCAGACAGCACGTGTTGTATATAGGGAACACCTTTTAGGTCCTGCCAATAGAACTCATTATATGAAGCACCCATGCTTTCTGCTTTTCTCGAGAAGGCTTAGATATGTAAACATAATGTTTCCATTAAACTCTCACTACTGTAGCTATAATTACACTCTTCAAATGGTAAAACACTGATGTGTAAACAAATCTGTCTCCAAATAATATCAATGAACGCACAGTTTCTCTACTACAGCATTGTATTGGTAGAATTGATCTTTTATAATCCTGGGTATGTGAAACAATATCTACACTTGCAGATATACCACCTAATCATTTTAATGGCAAGTTGCCATTTGTTTTATGTATATATTAGCAAAACTATCTTTCAAGCCTGTGTGTATAGTGATGTAATGTAAACAAAACAAATGGTAATATTATGATGTAACATAAATTATACAATGACAAGAACATTTCCTGGACTTTGATTGGCCAGTGTGTGCCTGAGACAGTGATGTTATTATACAATAACATCACTGTATGGATTTGTTGTCCTTTGATTTCTTTTTTCAGAAACAAAGATATATTGCCACACTAAAAACCTACTAAAACCTTTTTAAATATTTTTTTAATTGTGTATAACATTGAGTCATTGTATAAGTACAATAAAATTACTCCAAATTGTGTCTTATTGTATAATAGCGTCGCTCCTGAGGCGGTGGAAGCACTCGGCTTTCCCTGGTGCTTCAACCCACCCCCGGAGTGATGTTATTATATGATAGTGCACACCTTGTCGTACCTTATTGCTTAAATAAGCAATGGGGAGGTGAGAAATCAATATCAGTAGTGAAAAAAATTACACAATACTCTACCAGTTTATTTCTTTGTTCAGTCCATATTTTTGTTTAATGCATTGAATGTACATATCCAATATGCTTTTGTGCTGAGAAGCACTATTTCTGAATAAACCACTGCACCTTGTTCTGAAAATACACAATTTCCAAAAATAAAAATCTTAAGCTTGTTATATTATGTTTGAAAGGATTGAAATGTATTGCTACTGGGGAACTAATATTTCTCCTTACAAAATTCTTATGTTCCCTTATTTCCAGTCTGAGCTGTCTGCAGGTTTGCGGATATACTGTATACCAAATCACACAAATATTTTAATATGTACACCACTTGGTCAGTTTGGCAAATGATTAGATCTTTGGCTTCTATATCTTCATCCAATGAAAAATTCCTTATCTTTTTTTAAGGGACACCATCAACCTTTTATGAATCATATTATTATTAGCCAAAAAACATATTGTATGATTACTTACCTTCTCTAAAATTCACGGAACTTATTAGTTGTTTTGTCTGCCTCCTTGCTTAGTAAAATTGAAATGCATGCTAATATACAATTATAGCTAACTTTGCTTTGTTTCAAATCCTTGATCTGCTTATTGCATACTTCATGAAAATTTTAAATGCCCCCAAATGGTGCAGACACTCATGATGGAATAGTCTTGTCTATTCCTACTGCATAATTAGAGATTAGACAGTATTGCGGGTGCTCCTATGTTCAGGAAAGATGCAGAGGGAGTTGATCTAGGAATGTAAACAAATCTGTTTTTGTGTGGTAACACCAGTATGGTGGGCAGTCTATTTTCACTTTATAAAAGACAAAAAGAATCAGAATCAAACTACCAGCTACATCAGCATTCTCAACAGAATGTGAACAATCATAATGTGTTTTTTTAAACAAGGGGCACTTTGAGGCCTAAGGGGGTTGACAGTGTCCCTTTAACCTGTAAGTATTTGAACGATTTATTCAGTTGTCACATGATAAATTCCTCTGTGGTCTTAAAGTATCCAAAAGTATAGGCTTGAAAGAGAGTTTTGTTGATATATAACTAAAATGCATGGTGACTTGACATTAAAATGATTTGGTAGTGTACCTGTCAACAAGGATGCAGGGTAAGTGTGGGAGAAGGTGACTGACAAGGCTGTGGCAGGGAAGGTTGATGAGGACAGGCTTGGGCCATGAGTAAACAAACAAACAAAAAAAAAGAATCCCCAAAAAGATTTTGTAGAAAAATAGTTTAATTTAAACCAGAAATCAATGTAAAAAGACTAAAGGCAGGATTCACAAAAGAGATGTGCTGGGTGCAAGTGAGATGCCCCAGTGCAACCTAAAAATTTACCATGAAATGATTCATAGACTGAGCGGATGTGCCTGCATATCCCAGATGCATCGCGCCAAGCCGGATATGCTGTAGATGCATAATGTTATGAGGCACATCTAGAGGGTACGTACACAAGCATACGCAGTGCAAAGCAATTCACAGTGCAAAACAAAGGCACAATGAGAGAGCAAACCTGGCACAAGTACCAAATGTGCCATGGAAAGATAAGTGTAAAAGAAGCAGTCTTAAGTACAAGCCACTAGCAGGTCAGCGGCAGAACAGCAGCCAGCACCAGCACAGTGGCAGACAGAGATGGAGCGAGAGCACAGCACCAGCATGGATGCAGCACCATTCTTAATGGTTGGAGTACTAATGAGGATGAAGGGTCAGGGAGGTGGAAGGCACCGTAGGTGGTCTGCCCCATGGTAGTATCATGCCAGGCTGTCCTTTGAGCAGCTGACAGATGTTTAGACAGTAGGTTGATACCACCTGAATGGGGCCATTCTGAGGCAGCTCTGTGAGCTGTGCCATGAGGAAATGCAGGCACCCTCTGCACGTAGTCATGCCATATTGGTGGAAACCACAGTGACAACAGTAATGTGCTTGCTCACCTTGGGAACCTTCCAGAGGCCTACTGAGGACTCAGCTGGCTTATCACAGGCCTCCACTTCCCACCTCCTCACACAATTCCTCACCGCACTGCTACCACATGCTTTGGAATATACCCATTTCCTCAGCACACTGGCAGAGTGGACAGAAGCCTTAACATAGAAACATAGAATTTGATGGCAGATAAGGACCGCTTGGCCCATCTAGTCTACCCATTTCCCTACTTAACAGCAGATCCTAGTTAACCAACAGCCTACTTTCTCCTACCTCCCACTAGAATTGTCGTATGTCTGTCCCATGCATTCTTGAATTCCCCCACTGTTTTTGACTTTATGACCTCTTTCAGGGAGGCTGTACCATGCATCTACAACCCTGTCTGTGAAGAAATACTTCTTCACAATACCGCTGAGCTGACCCCCCTCTATCTTTAAATTGTGCCCTCTTGTTCTTGCACATCTCTTTTTCTGAAAGATGGACTTTGTTGATTCCCTTGAGGTATTTGAAAGTTTCTTCCTTTAGTCTTTCTTCATATGTCTTCTGGTGCAGACTCTCCCTGCACCATCTTGGATGTCCTCCTCTGGACAGCCTCCACCCTGTCTATGTCTTTGCAGAGATGGGGTCTCCAGAACTGTACACAGTACTCCAGATGTGGTCTTACCAACTATCTGTACAGAGGGCCAACAACTTCCTGTTTTCTACTGGTGATGTCTCTCCCTATGCATTCCAGTATCCCCCCAGCCTTCCTTACTGCCTTCTCACATCACTGGCCTACCTTTAGGTCATGTGATATGACTACTCCATGGTCCCTTTTCATTTTTGTTGTTGTCAGTATCTCACCCCCCATTGTGTACTCTTCCCCTGGGTTTTTGTTTCCTAGGTGCATTACTTTGCACTTCTTTGCATTAAATCTAAGCTGCCATACATTTGACCATTCCTCCAACCTTGCCAAGCCCCTTTTTGTCCTTTCCACCCCACCTTGCATACCAACCCTGTTGCAGATCTATGTGTCATCTGCAAGGAGACATATTTTCCCTTCCAGTCCCTGTGCAATGTCACTTACAAAGACATTAAAAAGGACCGGACCCAGCACTGAACCCTGCCGTCCCCCACTAGTAACCCCCCATTTCTTCATTGGGGACTCCATTTACTATTTCCTGCTGTGTCCTGTTGTTCAGTCAGTGTTTTATCCAGGCTACCACCCGGGGACCCACTCCGAGGCTGTCTAATTTGTTTATTAATCTTTTGTGCGGGACTGTGTCAAATGCCTTGCTAAAGTCTAGGTAGGCCATATCCACAGCCCCTCCCTGGTCTACTACTTTGGTTACCCAGTCAAAGAAATCAATTACATTTGTCTGACATGACTTTCCTTCTGTGAACCCATGCTGCCTTGGGTCCTGTGCCCCACTGGCCTCTAGGTATTTAACAATTCTTTCCTTCAGAAGTGATTCCATCATTTTCCCTACTGCTGAGGTCAAACTGACAGGTCTGTAGTTTTCTGCCTCTATCTTGCTCCCACTTTTATGAAGGGGAATCACATCCACCCTCCTCCAGTCCTCTGGTACCACACCATCGTCCCATGATTTATTAAAAAGGGTAGTCAGTGGTGTTACTAGTTCTTCCCTTAGTTCTTTTAGAATTCTGCATGCCATGCAGGGGTTCTACAGGGTGGCATGCATGCCAGGCATCATAGGGCCATTAACTGCACCCATATGGTAATCCACGCACCATCTGGTGGTGACACCATAACATACATCAACCACAAGGAATACCACTTAGTCAACTGCCAGGTGGTGTGCAATGCCACAGAGTGCATCAGCAATGTCTGCACCACATACCCTGGGAGCACACATGATGCCTTAATATGACAACAGTCTGCCCTCTGCCAGAGATTCCAGGTAGGGGACATACCAATTGGCCATCTAGTAGGTGCATGGGACATGGTAACCAGCTGCACAACAGGGCACCAAGGCGCAAAACAGGAGGGGGAGGTCTACAAATAGCACCATACACAATGCGCATAGGGTGCAGCAACTGTGGGACAGCAGAGGTGTGCAAGGGGACACAGGCAGAAACAGGGAGGCACACGTGCACTGTATGGAATGTGGGGTGCAGTGCCATTGGGGGGTATGTATGGTAGGGACATGCACAACACAAACAGACAGCAGGCAGCACCATAATGCACACTGGTCAGGGCAAAGGTGGGCATGGCACATGTTACCCCAATGGTACTGGTGGCCTGGGGTCAACAACAGGCACAGGCCCAGCAACAGCAGGTGTGGAGTTGGGGGGTAAGATTGCAGGGAAGGGACAGGCACAGGCAGTGGTGGATGCTCGGTGCACACACCAGTGCGGAATGGAGCAGGGAGTGGGGGCACGCTGCACATGTGACCAGTGTATTAACAGCCACCCTTACCCACCCACAGGTAATGCTACATACCCACAGAGCCCTGGCTCCTCACCCCCATACGTTGACCAGGAACAGAGGTGGAGGAGACTTATAATGAGGCACACACTGCTATACACACCACCATCGAGTGCATATTAGGCATGTTGAAGATTCACTTTCAGTGCCTGTGTAGGTCAGGTGGGGTCCTTCAGTATAGCCCTGAGAAGGCCTGTGGCATATTCGTGACCTGTTGTATGCTACACAATATGGACATTGATCGTGGAATAGCTGTCGAGGCCAGTGAGGGCAACAGTTCCGGGAAGGAGGAGGGGGGCTGGGGAGGATAAAGCAGTGCTACAGAGCCCCAACACTGGACCACCAATGGGCCACCAGAACCCATGGCTGGCTGCATGGGTGAGGCAGTACTGGAGCACACTGGTGGAGGAGCATTTTGAGAATCACAGGTGAGCATCGGAGGTATGTATCTGGGAGGTGCACAATGGTGATGATAGATAGACACAGAGCTGTGCATTGCACGGTGGACAAAACACAGCACACAAGGGCCCTACACAGGGACACACACACACATACCATGCAACACACACATGTGCTCCATGACAGTGCCAGGGATGGCATGGTTCAGTGTGCACTGCAGCTGGCACACAGGCGCAGCATACATTTGACAGCACTCATCACCCCCATGCCACATGGCACAATAGTGGTGCACGTAGACTTGCAGGTGGCAATGCACAGGGGTCACATGATGGTGGTGCACTGTGGCAGGTGTCTGCCACACATACCACCCCAGGCATCATCATCCAGGCATGTGGGACACAGTGGTGGAATATGCAGCTGCCATTGGAACAGGGACCTGGACATCACAGTGTGGCACCACGGCCACCATGTACACATGGGCAGCCTCTACCATGACTGGTGGATGCAACTGTGGCACTGCCAGCCACAGGGGGTGTATCCCATACCCCTGTAGGGGTACTGCAATGAGACCATGAATGAGGGCTCATTGGTGTGGTGGCTCCACAAGTCATGTCTGTGCTGGGGACGCTGGGCATTGTAACATGTGGTGACAGCATCAGTAGCAATGGGTCCACCTGAAGCCGCTGCCTGGGTGTATGGGAGGTGCTCCTGGGTGTCTAGCTGGATGCCCAATGGCCACAACATGCAACGGGTACACATGCCACCTCTGCAGAGAATGCAATCCACTCCAATGCTGTGGTCATGACCACCTGCAGAAGGCATGCCTCAGTCAACATCTGGGCATGCCATGCAGATGTGGACTCATGCTCAATGCTCCAGGACCATAAATGTCTTGTGGCTTCTGACTTCCACACGGAGGGCTGCCTGCTCCTCCACAGTGTCACACAGGAGGCGTACATAGCCCTTACTGATGAGCGGTGGTGATATAGCCTGCCCCGGGGCATCCACAAGTGGCAGGTGCTCCACGGCAGGCTGTGGCATGGGCAGGCCTTGGGCATGCTCAGCCACTACACATCCACTGCTGGTGTTGTCAAGTTTCAGTGGTGCCTGTGTGTGTCCCACAGCACCTGGACTGGATGTCATTGATGGCCCTGCCACCGCACCTGGACCAGATGCAGGGGGCACAGCACCCACTGCCACAGGCAGCTGTGCAGCCAGTACATCAGTGCCACATGCAGCAGGGCCATCAGTGACATCAGGGGCCACTTGCACAGGTACCTGTGTGCTGCGTGTTCCACTGTCATCCGTGTCCCCCTCTATCTTGGTGACATCATCATCCATAGGGACATCACTGTATGCCCCCTGTATGCCAGATGCTAGCACAAGGAGGGCATCAGCAATGTCCGCTGCATCTGCAGGGTCATCATCAGAGTATCCCAGCAGACCCTACAGCCATGTGGTGTCATCACCGGCTGCCCTGGCGGAATTGGCTAAGGGATCTGACAGGACCACCACCACTGGGGCTGGGACAGGTGGGACCGGTGCAGTGGATGGTCCAGGAATGACACCATCCAATGCAGTGACCACAGCCCTGTGTGACAGGCCTGCATCATTGCCCAGTAGGGCATCCTCCACAGTCGTGCCCACAGCTGCACCTGTGTGGCGTGATGGAGCTATGAAAAGAAGAAAGGAGAACATGGTTAGTGCACTGGAATATACATTTGCATGCATACAGGAAAACATACAGACATGTACAGTGTGTCACAGTGTAGTGCCATGGTTGCACATGACAGTCCCTGGCATGGCTGTGCAGTGCCTACAATGCCGCTGCAGCCATGCACCAGCTGTGACCAGTACTGTATGGTGACAGGCCATGGCCACATGGTACCATGTGTGGCAATGGTAAGACAGGCCCAACCAACAGTGTGTGTGTGTCCCACCAGCCTGACTGACACTGGCACATCACATGTGCCACCATGGGCATGGGCTGTCAGTCACATCATAGCATGGTATGGGACACGTGCACCACTGCCACACATGGTATATCCCCTGGGTACACAGTCACACAGCACACCACAATGGGACAGGCATGGCAGCCAGGGCACGCACGTGGTCAGATACGTGTCGCATGCATGGCTACTTACAGTGCTGTGATGGGCTTCCACCAGTCTGGAACCCCCCAACCGGGACACCCCGCATGGCGGATCTGGCAATGATTGTAATGAGTAGCTCCTCATTGGGGCTCAGGTGAACAACAGCCTGCTGGCTATGTGCTGTCTGCCACAGAGACCTCTATATGGGCCACCTTCTCATTTGCCCCTGGTTCCAGTCGTTTAGATGCTTTCTGCACTCCAGGGGGTCCAGTTGTACATTCCTATGGTGTTCACATGATGGGCCACTGCCTCCCAGTTCTCCTCCTGTGCAGTACTGCTGCCACCCCTACCTGACAGTACATCATGCCTTAGATGGTATGCCTCGACGAGGGCCTGCTCCTCATCCTTCGTAAAGTTCGGCTGCCTTCGGCTGGTGGTACTGTTGCCTCCTGACAGTGGTTTCTGTGGGAGAGTACAGACATACATTAGCCATGCTCATGTAGATTCCTGTGTGCCCATTACCGACATACAGTGGATGCATTTGGCCAGCCCAGCACCTGTCAGACAGGGCCTGCAGGTAGTGCACATGTGTTGGGGTGCAGGGTGTGTCATGGTGGTCGGTTCTGCATCAGGCATGTACAGTGAATCTGCCATGGGCAGCTGTATGGCCAAGGCCCTGCCACCTGTGATGCATGTCCAGCTACACATGCAGCTGGCTGCCCATAACTCACACCATGCGCACCCCACTGTTGGTGCAGGCACATCAGCCGCTGTTGTACCCTCCCCACTGGTGCGGCCTGTGGGACAGTATGTGACACACCATGTATTCCAACAGGTGTCCCTGCACATGGCAGGATGGTGACAGGCTGTCCACAGTCATGTTCATCATGTGGATTGGCTGCACTGATACTGGCCTTGTATACAAACTGATGGCTCTATTAATACATTCTTGTAGCAGCCATCTGTATCCCCCTGGGTCGTGTTTGAATCTAGGCAGAAGTTGACTAGTGCACGTATCCAGTCCACATGACCTGCTGTAATATATGTAGAAATAAACCAGTACTCACCATCAAAGCTGTCAATCTTCTCAGTCACCTATTCTCAGTGTGGTCTGAGTTGGGAGCAGTTATGGCTCAGGGCATGAAAATGAGGTCTGGGGCAGTGATAGTGAAATGCTAAACAGCTGAGATGCCCCTGACTACATTATTAGGCTGATTTGAGAGCATTGTCTGTGAATTGCACAATTGCCGTAAAGCTCAGCTCAATCAGTGCAGTGCATCTGCTGAGTTGGGCACATCTCTACATGGCGACATTCAGTGCATGCATGGTAAGTTCGCATCTTCTTTAATGGGGTGCAAGTACTTCGGCACATTCAGTGCACATGCACTGTGCATTGTACCCATGGTACAGCACCGCAGTTGTGCAATTGGTCTGACACTCACATCATGGACTTGCATATGGTGCACGTCGCACTGTGCAGTCTGTCCGCACATGCATGCCCCCCTGTGCAGTGCACATTGTGGCAGGCGTCAGTTGTTGTATGCAGATCACATATTACATGCCATTGTGCAACATTGTGCTATCGAGGACCCAGGATCCTGCATTCCTGCCATAACATTGCGCATGCAGCTGTATGCGCATGATGGACCAATCAAGCTTTGGCATGCATGTGGCCTAGTGGCACATGTGGCACCATTTTGCATTTCAGCTGTGCAAACATTGATTGCAACTGTGTGCTGTTTCTGCTGTGGGGATGCCAAAGGCAGGGAGGACTGGACCAAGGACCATGAATTGGTCCAAGCTGGAGCTGCTCCACCTGATGGCCCTGGTGCATCATGTAGAGGGGCAGCTTTTTGGAAGTGAGGACCTGCAGGTGCCCAAGGAGCCAGGTTGGGCCACCATTGCCCAGTGGCTGGTGTGGCACACAGGGGTTCCCCACACTGGGGAACAGTGCAGGTATCATTATGGTGATCTTGGCTGGAGGGACAGAGCCTGTCTGCAGCAGCTGCATGAGCATGCATGCAGGGGTGCACTTCCACGACCAGGTAGGTTGCGCGTGTATGTGTGCAGGACAGACACATGCGGGTTGGGGATAGGTCACATCACAATATCACACTCACATGGGCACTCTCCAACACACACGACTGTGGCTGCACCTGTCCTGTGGTGCCCTGTCAGAACATGCCACATGGGGTGGGCTTTCTGCAGTGGTGTGTGCGTGGGAAGGTACACTGTGTCGCACACAGGGTGGGATGACCGTGTGCAGTGCATGTCCATGGCAGGGCACTTTAGGGGTTCAGGCAAGGCTGCTGTGTGCAGCAGTGGACTGCATGGCCAGTCACCAGTGTTGCACTGGCTGTGTACACCATCACTGCATGCCCACACTGGTGTTGGAGGAGGTTTTCTGCAATAACGTGATTACTCATGGCGGTATCTGTCTGTTGTGTCTTGCAGAGCTGAAGGCCAGGCAGTAGGCTGTGGAAGCTTCTGAGGAGCTTGTGCAGAGGGTTGCAGTTGGTGCCCCCAGTCTGTGTGTGCTGCTTGTGGCATGCATACATTGCACTACTGCACTATTGGTCTGTGGTCCTGTGTGCGGTATCCTGTGGTTGGGGGTTTGGACTGGCTGTGTGGCACTGTGGTGACACTGTGTGTTACCCATCATATGGCATGGTGTCAGCCTGTGTCGCCTCCCACATGGTGATGGTCTTGGCCACCTGTGGTGTTGGCCTTGTCCAGTGGCTAGCACCTTGCTCCTTGCTTTCACCCATTGTTGTGTGGCAGCATGCCAGCTGCAGTGTACCTGTTCTGTGTGCCTGCCATTGGCCTGTGTGGGGAGTGGCTTGGGCAACTGGGTGTTGTTCTGTATGCCTACTCTCACCATTGTGCCTGTTTCAGCCACTGTTGTGCCCTTGGCCACTCTGGTTTTTCCCTTCGGTCATGTGTCCCTCTCTCCTTTATTCCACTGCATTGTCCCCTGTTGCTCCCACATGCCTTGCTGGGTTGCTCCGTATTCACTGTGTTGCTCCCCTGGGTGGTTGTGTGCATCCCAGAAGCGGTGGCACAACTCCACTTGTGTCCTGCCCTTTCTACACGATTCACAGTGGGGTTGCTAATGGCACATCCTTTTGTGAATCGCTTGCTGTTTGGTGGGCACATCCTATTTGCACCAGTGCATCTCACTTGTGCCCAGCGTGTCTTTTGTGAATCCTGCCCTAAGTGTGGTGGTGGGGGTAAAAAAATGAACAGAATGCAAGATTCAGACAGAAGGTCATAGTAACCTTTACCCACAAGTTCTAAGTCTGATGAGCCAATCTGATTGCAGTATGCAATTGATCCACTTTATAAGAAATTACTTCCAGATAAGCAGTGGAAACAGATTTGGATTCAAATTGTCAAAAAATGCAGAAATGTAGAGGGAATTTATTAGAGAGTTGCTAACAGATTTTTAAAATGACCAGTTGTATGACACAGCATAAGCTACTGTGAAGGATAATGATTTGAGCTGATTTATATTTTATTCTGGGGGCCCATGTGCCCCCCCCCCCACATGCATTATTGGAATGGTAGCCCTAAGGATGTAGGCCTGGGCTATAATGTCTTAACTTTTTATTTTGTAAGTGGCAGCTTGGAAGAACAGTTGCATGTCAGGTGCAGACAAGACATGATGAGTGTCAGAACCTGCCACTGTGCTGATCGGATGATACAGTGGACCTGTGCTAGCAACCATCCTGCAGGTACAGTTGGCCTGTGTTAGCAGCCATCTTGCAGGTACAGTGGACCTGTGTTAGCAGCCATCCTGCAGGTACAGTGGATCTATGTTAACAGCCATCCTGTAGGTACAGTAGACCTGTGTTAGTCCATCGCTGCTCATGTGTCGACTACCCCCCAACCTGGGTCATCCTTATCTTTATAGGTAGTCTTTGTCACGTGACTTATCATGTGACTTGTCACTCTTGAAACAATCTCCCAAGTTCATCTACTGCAGGTTATACTTTATGGCCACTAGGAGACACTCTTGAGCCTGGCTCTTCCTTCCCATACCCCTAACATAATTAACTTAACCAGTGCTTGAATAGGGCTTTTCATGTAGACTACCCCTTCCATATCAGCCCACCCCTAGCAAATCCCCCTACTCACTTTATATCCTGCTTGCAAACTGGGGTTTGAACCCCTGACTCCCTACACTAGAGGTGGTGACCTTAAATGCTAGGCCATCCAAGCAGGGATAGTTAACTTGCCAGGCCCCTTGTCTTTTCTGTCTACCTCCCCCACTGTATCTCTACCTGGGTCTCTGTCATCTCTTGGCTCCTGCCGTAATCTCAGGCTTGTGTTGCATTCTCTATATGGCTGATCTACCTACAATGCTAGCCCTACTATTGCTAGTGGTGGCATTGTACCCCCACCTGGTATAGGATACAGTGCCCATATCTTCTTCCCCACCCCTTTGGTGCATACTGGATAACTGAATTCCACTCCTCTAATTCACACCCTTTCTAGTACTCATCTTGCAGCACTCTGGCACACTTTCTTTTACTACCATGATCCTCAACCAAAAGAATATTTTCACTTGCAGTTATGACATACCCCTCATGCTTTATATCTGCATCGAACTATCACACGCCAATGTCAGGTAATAGGCTTCCCAACAAAAAAGAGCTAGCAAATCTAAGCGCCAGCTTGAAAAAAATAATTTTGCTCTTGCTTCTATGCTCGAGAAATGTGGAAGCAAACCCCCTTGCTTCACCATCAGACTTTACGTCAACACCACACTTGAAACTAATGCTAATTAACGCATGTAGCCTTTTTTTCCACTTTGGCTGGCATTTCTCTAGAGGGCACTCAAAACCCAATCCCCCAGCATCCACCAGCTGGCACCAACCCAAACTCCAGGGCTTAACCCCCCGGTGTAGTTGGCGGGGTTCCCCAACCCCCTACAGAGGACCAAATTTCTGTGGGTCAGTGCAGTGGCTAGCCAGGAGTGGAGCCTGCGAGGTACCCTCCACCATTGTGATGCAGCTACTTCCATTTTCCTCAGATTTTCTCCCTGGCACTGGAGGCATGCAATGATGCCTATGGAGGGGAGCATGCATGCATCCATGCACACTCCCTTCCAAGAATCTGCTCCCAGCTCCTCCCAAACTGCAGCATGGTACCCTGTAACCCAGCCTCCACCAGGAGGTGAATGGGTGCCAACACTGAGACCCTCCCCTCCCCTCCCCAGAGAAGGAGAGCAGTCCTTCTCCTCCTCTACTGACCCCTGGGGGCCCGCGCCCATTCCCGAACATGGGTCAAAGGTGTGATGTGAGGTTTGGCATCCAGTGACTCAACTCTCAGTGCCACCAGGCCAGTTATAGACTTCTTGAAAAACTTGATCAAATAAAAATATGGTTAGCACTTACAAACTCAGATATATTAGTAGTCACTGAAACATGGTTAAAAGGCAGCACCACTGATCAGCAGATTATGCACCCCTCCTGCAATACCTTGAGAGTGGGCAGACCCACTAGGGGATGGGGTAGTTATTTACGTAAATGCCAAACTTAATGCCACCAAAACCCTTTCATTAACCAAACCTAAGGAGCTTGAACGTGTATCACTAAAAGTTCTGTTTCCCTCTTCTGAGGTATTCGATACCATTGGTTGCTACAGACCACCATCAGGGGCTGTTGAACTTTTATCAACCCTTAGGAATTTTATTGAAACTGATACCAATGAGACTGTTGTCCTTGGTGACCTAAACTTAGACATACTTATGCCCAGGGCAAATACATTAAAGGATATATGCGATGAGCTTGACGTCACACAACTTATTACGGAACCCACCTGGATTAATACTAGAAATATTAATAAGAGCACCATCTTTGATGTAATTGATGTAATTCTCACAAACCACCCCCATAAAATTTGCATGCAGACGTCTTTCATAATGATTTGATCAACCATAATATTGTCATCTGTATTCGTATCCAAGAAAAACGTTACTCCTGCTCCTGATTTGTTATAAGGCAAAGGTTTCGCAAATTTAAAGTTGATAGCTACCTAGCTGATCTTAGGTGTGTAGATTGGCAAACTCTTTATCTGGCCACCTCAGTGGACAAACCGTTGGTATCCTGAATGAAAACCTTACAAATTTTGTCGATAAGCATTCCCCGCTCATAAAGTGTAGGGTGAGGAAGGTTACACACCCCTGGTTCAGCATGGAATTGGAAGTTGCTCTTAACCACTGTGATAAACTCTGGGCATGTGCAAGACAAACCAATTCCTCTGCTGACTGGTAGGCATTCAGAACTTCAGGAAATGCATGCAATAAGCTTATTAGAACAGCCAAAGCCAAGTATTATGTAGAAACCCGGAGGATAGAAACATAGAAGTTGATGGCAGATAAGGACCGCAAGGCCCATCCAGTCTGCCCATTTCTTTTCATACCTTATAAATGTGTCATCGGCTTTTGCTCTGTCAGTGGCCTATCTATTCCTACTCATCTGTATTGCTCCCTTATTTCTATCCCAAACCTCTTTGAAGCTCTGCACTGTATTCATATCTAGCACATCCTAAGGTAGGCTGTTCCAAGCATCCACCACCATTTCCGTGAAAAATATCTTCCTCATATTACCCCTTAATCGGCCTCCTTCTAATCTCATGCTGTATCCTCTTGTCCTGCTATTTTTTTTATATTGAAACATGTTTAGACTTTTTCACCTTGTTAATGCCCTTAAGGTGTTTGAATGTTTTGATCATATCACCTCTCTCCCTCCTTTGCTCTACGGTATACATATTGAGCTCCTTTAATCTTTCCTCATATGTTTTCTGTTGCAGTCCCTGCACCATTTTGGTTGGCCTTCTCTGGACTGCCTCAATTTGGTTAATGTCCTTGTGAAGGTGTAACCTCCAGTACTGCATGCAGTAGTCCAGAAGGAGCCTAACCAGTGTCTTGTAAAGAGGGATTATTACCTCCCTCTTCTGACTTGTGATACCCCTACTACTACACCCCAACATCCCCTTAGCCTTACCTACTGCTTTAGTAGTCTGCTTGGATGATTTCAGGTCATCGGTGATGATGATGCCCAAGTGTCTTTCTTCCCTTGTGACTGCCAGCAACTCCCCTCGCAGCCTGTAGGTGGCTTCAGGGTTTCTCTTCCCCATGTGTAGGACCTTGCACTTCTTTGCATTAAATCCCAGTTGCCACTCTTCCAACCATTTTGCTAGTTTATCCAGATCTCTTCTCATTCTGCCCACCCCATCTGGATCATCTACTCTGTTGCAGATCTTGGTGTCATCTGCAAATAGACAAACCTTACCCTCAAGTCCATCTGCAATGTCACTGGTGCCAAAGGTAATCCATCTAAAATATGGCAGACAACAAATTGGTTGAAGATCGCAATCCCCTCTTCTATACCCATAAAAATTACTACGGATGGTATTGTGATCTCTGACCAAGGCAGTATCACAGAGGAATTTATTTTTTTAATTTTTTTATTTTATTTAAACAGCAGTTTGGAAAACCTTTGAGCCATAGGCTCATTTACAAAGGTACCTTGTCACAGTAAGACAAACCAAAATACACAGTATAGCAGTACAACACATAAGTATAACAGTAAATTAAGACATAGATACAAACAAGCTGGTACAGGTAGGATGGATGCAAACAATACCAGAGTTATAGTTGTCCTTAGCAGCTTAGTAATAAGCTTTGTCATAAGTATTGAGTACGGCTTTGACTAGTGGCAGTTACAGCATCGGTGTTAATAAGGTGGTTACGTAAGGAAGTTTTGAAGCCACGATATAGTTGGAGCTTGAGATGGAGGGGGCAGTGTGTTGAACCAGGAGGGGCCCTAAAGCTGAGGCTCTTTGGCCGTGAGAGGTCCTAGCTCTAGGGATAACAAGAGAGGTTTTCCCAGAGGTCCGAGTATGAACTAGTGGGACAGAGCGGCATATGGTGGTGGTCAATCCTGGTGGGGATAGCCCAAGGAGGGTCTTTTTTGTAAGGGTACGGGTCAGATATTTGAGGCACTCATCGAGATCAAGTACCAGTGCTTTAACATACAGTAGACAGGTGTGTGTCATCCTAGGTGCTCCAGTAATTAACCTGCAGGCCTTATTCAGAGTAGTGCGAATTTTATGGAGTGCGGTCTGATCAGCAGCACCATATACCGGCAGTCCATAGTCCACTAGGGACAGGATAGAGGAGGTGATCATGAGTCAAGAGCCTCCAGGGGGAGGCAGTGTTTATACCGATGTAAGATGCCCAATTGGATATTAGTGGCAGTGGCTAGGGCAGCGATGTGTCCATGGAAGGAGAGGGAGGGGTCAAAATGGATCCCTAGGTATTTATAGGAGCAAACTTGTTCTAGTGGGAAAGAGGACCCAGAGTGAATGAGGAGTTTAAAGTTGCAGGACTTGTTTTGGGGATGAGTGAAGAACATGGTTTTAGTTTGTTTAAGATTTATCACCAATCTATGTTCCTTGAACCAGCCCTTGGCTTCAGTGAAGGACTCCTGCAGCGAGTCCTGGAGGGCAATAGGGTTACGACTTTAGGCAAAGATGACTGCATCATCAGCGTACAATAGAATGTTCCCCGAGCAAGAGCATGGAAGGGTGTTAAGGTAAAGGGAGAATAGTAAGGGGCCCAGAATGGAGCCCTGGGGAAGCCCAGAAAAGATGGGACAGATGTTTGAGTAGGTCCCATTAATTTTTAGACACTGTGAGCGGTCAGACAGATAACTGGTTCACAAGGAGATAGACCCAGCAGCAAAACCAGAGAGACTAAGGGCATCAAGAAGGAGGGGGTGGGAGACAGTGTCGAAAGCTTTTGAGAGGTCAATGAAGACAGCACCAGCCGGAGAACCAGTGTCTAAGGAGGAGTGGAGAAAGTTGGAGAACTCTAGGAGGGCTGTGTTGGTACTGTGGCCCACTTGGAAGCCATGCTGCTCAGGACAAAGGACATTGTAGGTGGAGAGGTAGTCAGAGATTTGAGAGGCCACCACTTTTTCCAAGGCCTTGGAGAGAGGAGAGAGAATGGAGATCGGTCGATAGTTTCCAGCCACAGTCCTATCACCACCTTTAAAGATAGGGGCGACAGTGGCGACTTTCCAGGCAGTTGGAACCTTCCCCAGGCAAAGAGAGTGGTTGATGAGGCATGTGATCGGGGTAAGGACTGTGTCTAAGACCAGCCGTAGGATACACAGATCCAGGGTGTCACTGCCTGTACTATTACTCTTGAGGGCAGTGACAAGGTGCGGCCTAAGTTCTTGGACAGAAACACGGCGGAGGAGAAAATAAGGGCGAGAAAGATTTACGGCAGGTGCTGGGGAGGAGGTCAAAAAATTTGTAGGAGGATAGGGCTAAGGTCAGTGAATGAGGTGTTGAGGTGGTTGCTATGAGGGCTGGGTCTGAGGAGATCACACCATTAATGTTGATCTGGGTGGTGGGGGAGGTGCACTCCCATTTAACTGTTTGATGTTATCCCAGAAGGTTCTGGGATTCCCCATGAGGCAGTGAGTGAGGACCGATAGTGCTCAGACTTGGCCTTTCTGATGGCCCAGTGCACTTTGTTTCGGCGGCGGCATATAACCGCCTGTCATTGGGCTGGCTAGTCTCAATGGCACGGTGCCATAGGGTTGTCCCTATGTTTGAGCTGGTGGATCAAGCTGGGGTTACCTAGGGGCATTCTTCCTTTAGAACGGCAGGTCAACATTGGGGCAAAGATATCACAGGCATTATTAAAAGTTTGGGTAAAGAAGAGAGAGCTGTCGATGTCAGGAGTTGCCTGTATAGGAGACCAGTCAATTTGGGACAGAAGTTCCTGAGTTTTATCAGTCCACCAGGTATTAGATGCCACTGGCATGTGGACTGTGCTATGGGTTTGGGGACTGAGGATGACCAGTGGAATAGAATGGGGGAGTGATCACTGAGAGAGTCTGGGAGGACTTGTACATTAGGGATCCAATTAGGGCGGTTGGTGAGTACCACATCAAGCAGGGTACTGGAGCCTCTCTTGGAGTTAGTCCTGGTAGGGTGGGTAACTAGTTGCGTTAGGTCTATTGCAGAAAAGGAGTCTCGGGTAGAGGAGGAGGGGGGGCTGAGCCAGTTGACATTTAAATCACCCACCAGAATTTGATCAGCGGAAGGAGGTAGAGAGGTAAGGTATTCTGTAAGAGAGGCAATGGCCTGCGTTTGGTCCCTGGGGGCACGTATTCAGTAGTCAGATAAAGGGGTCCCTTTAAAGGGTCAGGGGTTAGTTTCAGCATAAGCACCTGGTCCCTGGAGTCAAGGATGGGAGCAAGCAGGGCTAGTATGGGGAGAGATTCCTTGACATAAATAGCGCAGCAGCTGCCCCGTCTCCCAACACGGTCGGACCAGAAAAGGGTGAAACCAGGAAGGGAGACTAGGGAGTCAGGGGAGAATTTCGACAGCCAAGTCTCAACTAGGGTGATGACATCAGGGTTAATTGATGTGACCAGGCATTGTAGTGAGTCAAACTTTTTTAGGAGGCTACAGATATTCATGGAGACCATGCATAGGCCTGTGGTGCGAGTTGGGGAGCTCCTGGGAACTGGGCCAGGGTTTGGATGAATGTTCCCTGACAGGAGTAGTAGCATGACTAACACCCTGGCTGGGAGGTGGTGAGAGGTTTTCCACGATTGACATGGGGGAGGGAGGGAGGCTAAGGGAGCAGGGTGGGCAGGCAGGTACAGGAGGGGAAAGCAAGAATAAGAAGACACCCAGATGTGCCTGAGGTGAAGAGAAAGCTAGGGGGAGGGCAGGGAGGATGGGGACACACAGAGGTCCCAAGGGGCAGGAGAGGAGATTCAGGAGCAAGGGGAGGGAAGGGTGCCAGGGCACAGTGTGGACTAGCAGATGAGTAAGTGGGTAAGTGCACTGCTAGTGGGGATAGGCACAGGCAGAGCATGAGGCAGGGCCAATACATTGTGGTGAGCAAGATCCCAGGGAAGTAGTGCTGAACCGGTAGGAGTAGGAAGTAGTGATGGTGCATAGGTCCCTCTAGTGGCCAGCAGGTATAACCTGCAAATGGGAAAGTGGGGAGATGGGTTCTGAGCAACAGGACATGATGTCACTGGATGTGATGTCACGGGGTGGATCCTTAAATTGACAGCCTCCCCTGGGTGGGAGGGTGGTTGGGGCGGGCGGGGCAGAAGCGCCGTCGAGCTAGCACCCCACTGCAGGCATCCAGATGAAGAGAAGAGGCTCTCTTTACCTCAAAAGTTATCAGGCTGGAGATTTGGCTTCCTCAGCTACTCAGGTGAGCTGCTTATTGCTTCAGTTGCTTGATTGTCCCGAGTGCCTAGCTTGGGGGGGGGGGAGCTGCCTATGTGGTGGAGAAAACACAGCCTCTCATTACTATGCAGTGGGAGATTAAATGCTCAGTTTGCCACAGCAGGCCTTGCTTTTGACTAGAGATGGGGTAAGTGGCCCCAATTCACTCTGCAAAGTGATTCACGGAGTGAAGGTGAATTCGAGGAATGCTCCGCAACACGCAGTGGAGTACTTCACGTTATAATGGGTAACACAAAGTCCATTGAAAACAATGACTTTGCATTACTCCGCCTTTGCACACCACTACTCCACCATTTCTTAAGGCAAAGTACATTGAAAACAATGTACTTCTCTTCACTTCGCCTTGTTTTTAAGCTCCAAAGGCAAATTTTGCAGTGATTCATGGGATTTCAGGTCACATGGGCTCTAGATTGTTCTACACAGCCTCAGTTTGGGGTAGTATGTGTAGGAAGCTGTAGGAGACAATCTGCTCTGAGAGCTCTCTGTGATTCAAACCTTCTAAGAGCTGTTAAAAAAACTTTTTGAGTCATTTTCTTTGCTGAAACTTTAGTTCATCGATTACAGGAAACCCTCCTGTGCTCATATTATCGAGCGTTTATTGTTTGTGTGTAGATTTTGAATATTAATGTACAACATTCAGTCTGTGTGCTTAGAGACAGTGGAAGTGTGCTTTGGGGGAGGGGCGCATCTGTGGTGCAGATAGGTTAACTTGGAGAAAAAGACAGTGCTTTCTGTTTTGGTGATATTTTTCCTGTATGACTGTGTTAATGAACACACAGTAATATTTTCAATAACTCTTGCCATTTTTTTGCTGATTGTTGTGGTGCAGCAGTGCATAATTTTAGTTTGTTTAAAATATGTGGTTATATTATTGAAGTTTTCAATTTGCTGCACATTATTTAGTGTGTGTGTGAGTATGTGAGCGACGTGTGTCATCAAATCAGACACCTTTTATTGTGCCACATAATAATTTTAGCAATGTGAACTTGCTATCCATGGCAGCTGTGTGATTTTTGTACTTCTTTGTGGTATGTTTACTGGTACTAATACTAGTGACTGTTACTGCAGCAGTGCAGTACACTGCCTCCCCCATAGCCCGCCCCAACCAGCAAAGGTATTCTTTTCCAGATTTGAATTTCTGATGGTGAGCACTGGTTAGGTGTTGTGCCTTTGCATCTGCATCTCTTAAGTGCACAGCGCACTCTTAATCTGCCTGTGCATTTGCATCTCTTTAGGGCCCAATCTCCATCTGTAACTTAAGAAACAATTGTTTCTTTGGCTTCCCTTCAGAGTACTGGATAGGTGTGGTGCTTAATTCTGCATGAACATTGTACTCATTAAGATGCGTTTTTAAGTCAGGACCATCATCACAAGTCGTTTGTGATACAAATCACGTTCTTCATCATCACAGTCACAAATGCAGTCACAAATCACTATTCACGATCATGTCACGAATCACAGCATTCATTTTTTGACTAGTTACTTGGATATATTGTAAGCATGTGTTGTTGTATCTCTCCAGGCTTCACTACACTGTCAATGCATTCATTAATGAATGTTTTTAAGTCAGGGAGTTTGTGCTACAGCTCATCGGGGAAGTACAGCCATAGGCATTTGCGTTCCCAATATAGTTCCATATTGTTTATCTCACACCATTGACACTGAATCATGTTCTTCATAATCACGGTCACAAATGCAGTCACAAAACTGCAGAAGGCCCTTGCAAAATTGGAGACATGGGCTACAGAGAACATGGCATCTTTTAACATTGACAAATGTACGGTAATGCGCATGGGGGAAAAAAATCCAGAAGTGGATTATAGTTTAGATAGCCAGTTACTTAGGGTGGTAAAGGAAGAAAGAGATTTGGGTATTATGGTTAGTAACAACCTCAAATCCCATTTGCACTGTAACCATGTGGTCAAGAGGACAAATAGTATTCTAAATTGTATACATAGGCATATTAAAAGCAGGAAAATGGAGGTTTTGCTTCCTCTTTATACCTCCCTGGTGCACCCTCTTGCGGAGTATTGTCCACAATTCTGGGCACCAGGCCATAAGCAAGATATAGCTGCACTGGAGAGGGTTCAGCACAGGGCTACAAAAAGAATTAGGGAAGTACAGAGTAGGAATTATGGGGAAAGATTGAAGAATCTGGACATTTATTTTCTGGAGTATCGAAGGCTGAGAGGAGATATGTATCTTATTTATCAAGCACTATCTAATAAAGAGCTTTGGAAACAACTCGGATTAACTTTGAGACACCAGTCTCATAATATACATGCACATCATTTACAACTTAAGATGGAAAAGTTTAATACAGAGGTTAATAGGCACTGGTTTTCACTAAGAGTTGTTAAAATTTGGAATACATTACCAGCTGGGGTGGGGGGGTAGTCCAACTATGTTAGCCTTTAAGCAATCACTTGATTATTACCTGAAGAGTAAGAACATAAAAGGGTACTAATTTGTATTGATTAATTTATTAAAGTAATAGTATGGTGAGCTAAATGGACTTTTAGTCTTTAAAGAGCTAAGGACAACCTATGAAACCTATGAAATCACAATTTACGATCAAGTCACGAATCATAACACTAATTTTTTGACTGGTTACTTGGATGTATTGTAAGCATGTTTTGTAGTATCTCTCCAGGCTTTACCACTCCACCATTGTACTCATTAATAAGCATTTTTAAGTCTGGGAGTTTTGTGCTACAGTCCATCGGGGAAGTACAGCCATAGGCATTCACATTCATTCCTGTACAGCATGTGAGTTACAGTGCTGTAAGTAGTGGTGGGCGAGGTGGCCCCAATTTGCTCTGTGAAGTGATTCACTGAGTAACGTGGAATCTGTGGAGAACTCCACAATGTGAAGCGGAGTACTCCGCTTCATAATGAGGAATGCGAAGTCCATTGAAACCAATGACTTTGCATTATTCCACCTTCCCCAAACCACTTCTCCACCAATTTTAAGGCAAAGTACATTGAAATCAATATAATTAACCTCACTTCACCCTGTAGTTGAACTCCAAATGAAATTCTGCAGTTATTCATGGGATTGCAGGTCACATGGGCTCTAGATTGTTTGGCACAGCCTCAGTTCTGGCCTGGGTAGTGTGTGTGCAGTGGTAGCGGGAGACAGTTTGCTCTCAGAGCTCTGAGATTTAAAACCTCTAAAAGCTGTTTAAAATGCCTTTTTAAACAATATTTTTTGCTCAAAATTTAGTACATCGATTGTAGAAAATGCTTCTGTGCTCATATCATTGCGTGTTTATTGTTGTGTGTGGAGTTTGAATGTTAATTTAGAACAATCAGTCTGTGTACTGTGAAGTGTGCTTTGGGTGAGGGGCGTATTTGTGGTGTAGATAGATTAACTGAGAGAAAAAGGCAGTCTTTCTGTTTTGGTTATATTTTTGTTGTATAACTGTGTTAATGTACACATAGTAATATTTTCAGTAATTGACATTTTTTTGCTGATTGTTGTGGTGCAGCAGTGTACAATTTGTCTGTTTAAAACATTTGGTTATAATACTAAAGGTTTTCAATTTGCTACGCATTACTTGAGTGTGTGTGTGCATGTGTGTGCAATGCGTGCCATTAAATCAGACACCTTTTATTGTGTTACAGAGTAATTGCAGCAGTGTGAACCTGCTATCCACCACATCTGCATGAATTTTTTATATTGCTTTGTGGTATCTTGCAATGGATTGTTAGTGCCGTGTAATAATCCCCCAACTGGAAAAATGTATTCCTTTCTAGATTTGGATTTGTGGTTTGTGGGCACTGGGTAGGTTTTGTGCTTTCATATGCATCCCTTGAGTGTGCAGTGCAATCTTAATCTGTCTGTGCATTTGCATGGTACCATTAATTCTGGGAGACTGCATTTCTTGTTACACTCTCATTTCACTTAGTCAGCCCTGGGGAATTTTCTGGACACAAGACAGTAGCATTTTGGATATGCATATTAATTCTGGTGACTCTGTGTGTGACCTGACCACTGCGTGCATGTCTGACTGCACCATTAATTCTGGGAGACTTTGCATTTCTTGTTACACTCTCATTTCACTTCATCAGCACTGGGGAGTTTCTGGACACAAGACTGTAGCACTTTGGGGATGCACATTCATTCTAGTGACTGTGTGGGTGGGCTGCTGCCAGTATTGTTGTCACTCCACCTTACTTCACGTTTAAAAGTGGAATGACAACGTGAAGTAATAATAACAAGGTGAAGTGAGCCTTTCCTATGGAGCACTCCTTGTAGCAAAGTGCCAACATGAAGTGGCCAGTTCGTGTTCACTTTGCCGGTGGATTTTAAATTTGCTGCATCTCTACTTTTGACATCTCTGTCCACTGGGTTGGTTGACTGCTCTGCATCTGAGGATGTCCCCCAGGCCCTTCTGGCTCTCTCCAGCAACCTATAAGCAAGTTGAAGACCATTTGAATAAGTTAGACTCAAAAAAGAGTGCTGGTGGTGATAAGATTGATTACATATTTTTAAAACTAGATAGTCACCTGGTCACTCCACCAATTTTGCATATTTTTAATCTATCTCTACTGCCATGTTTTCCTCCTGTTGGAAAACAGCCTTCATATTGTCCCTGTTTAAGTCAGGTGACCCAAGTAATCTTAATAACTACAGATCTATCTCCATCCTACCAGTTCTGTATAAATTACTTGAAAAACTAGAAAACAGTCAATGAAGAGGAGTATCTAGAAAACTCTAATTTAATTATCCCAGGGCATTCTGGTTTCAGATAGAATTATAACACTGTCTCAGCAATGGCCAAAGTTACTAATGACTGGTTTACTGCCCAAGATGTCAAGCAACCTATGGGTGCCATCTTTCCAGATCTGAGCAAGGCATTCGATACTGTTGATGACAATATCCTTTTTCTCAGTCTTAGGAACCTCAGTATGAATGACTCCTCTGTAGACTGGTTCTCCAGTTATCTTACAGGTAGACTGCAATGAATTAAAGCCAATGGACTCCTCTCAGACCCTTTGCCAGTTACAAGAGGAGTACCCTAGGGTCTATATTAGGACCTCTGCTGTTCTCATCTATATCAGTTCCTTGGGCAATAACATCCACAAATCTAAGCTATAGTTTTTATTTATTTATTGAAATGTTTCACCAGGAAGCCACACTGAACAACAGGTTGCTTGTCTCCCAGTGCATCCTGGGGAAAATTGTACAGGGAGACATATATAGAAAGTACAAATCACATATAGATAACACAATGCATCTAAAATGATTATTACAATTTACATTTAGAGACTGAACAAAATCAAAATATACAGTGTGTTTTACATGCAAGTTAAGTTGTACATACAAGTTAAGATACAGTATGCAAGAATACAGTGAAAACTGGCAGTAAACAGAAGTAGCACAATAAGAATTAGAATGGTAGTTAAGTGCCAGGTTGGAAATTCAAGTGCTAAAGGCAGCAATAAACATAAAACACAGTGCAGCAAAGGCCAGGTGGTAGAGCAGAACAGGGAAATTTAGGTGCATCTCAGTTTGAGTAGTAGAAATTAGAGAGGGCAGTTGAGTAGAGGGGGGAGATGATAAGTGTCTGATTTGTGGTGATAGTGAGTGTCACACTTGGACAGCTGGTTCTGATACATGTATTTTTTTTTGTAAATATAAAAAAATGTGTGATGGACTGTCTGTCAGGAGAAAATGCTGGCTTGCTGAAATTGACACATCACACACCCCAGGGATACGTTAAAAGGACAGAAAGTAGTTTAAACTGCAGATATCTGAGGTGCAATTACCTTGTCAATTTGCTTTGAAGTCAGGAACCAATATATCAATTTTATAATGCCCTCAGGGAAATCCTTTGATTTGTACTAGGTATCATAAGAAAAAGGGGCATAGGCCCGTGTTTTGGGTATCTTCCCAGGAAGCCAGCAAATTACATCAAATAGGCTTTGTTATCTGGATAAAGCAGGTCCCAGACTAAATTAAGAAAGTCCAATAAGCATGTGCTTGGGGTATCCAGTGAATTACATCAAAGAGGCTTTGATGTCTATGTGATGCAGATCACAGATCAGTTTTGACCGGTCATAAAGACAGGTGATTCATTATGTCACCCATTATATTTTTAAATATCTTAGTAGGACATCCTGTGTTATAAAATATACATTTTAATACATCAAGGCAGAGCTAGGTGACCTCAGAGAGAAGGCCGTCTCAAGACTGCTTTAAATATACAGAACAGACCTTACAGAGATGACATTCATTTTCTGACTGAGAGAGAGAGAGAGAGAGAGAGAGAGAGAGAGAGAGAGAGGAACATCAAAGTACTGAAAGATTAAGAAAGTAAGAATACAATTGGCTAAGACCAGTCTGGGTGTATGGATTGTAGGAATTTGCACTTTTAAACCTGTTTTGTTTTTAAGCCTGTATATGTTGGGGTATCTTGTTCTGTATTTACTGTTTTGCTATTTTTATTTATTTTAAAGTAAATATATATATTTTAAAAACAGAAACTGCCTGGAGCACCCTGAAACTTCTTTTTTTTTATAAGTGAAGCTTAGATAGTGAGTCATTCTCTGGTATGGCTGGGCCACTAGTGTGACATTCTTGGTAAAAAAAAAAAAGTTTAAGCAAGGTACTGTTCATAAGTATGCATTTGTAGTACTCACCCTAGAGGTTGATTATTGGATGGTAAGAAGATAATGTTCTTTTCTTTTTTTCAGATATTTAATGCTGCACCTCATCTACCAGCTCAGTGTCTCACATGTGACATGTCCAACACTGCTCTGCATGTGTTGTCAGAATTTGTTTTTCACAGATTCAACATTGTTGACTTTAAGAGTGACACTTAGTATATGATATAACTGTATGCCATTTAATAATTATCATGTCCTGTTTTCTTGTACTTTTGCCATCTGCCTGTCCACCATTATTACTACCTTTTAGATGCCTAATGTTTTTGTCACATCCTAAGCTATAAACTAAAAAAAATAAAAAGTACTTTGTTTGCTGACTAGACTGTTGTACTTTATTGGAGCACAATGTTTTTTCAAAGACTTGTTCAATACCACCAATGTTTTAAAAATTGTGAATGCATGTCACTATAAAAGTCACGTGGGTTACATGGACACTCATAATCACCCAATGTGATATTTTCTATTGAAAGTGTGTCCATATCAAGCAAACCTCATATTTACTGGAATAATACTTCCCACAGATTAAACCTTAGCATGTTGTTGAAACCATTATTGAAAAAAAGGAAAAATTAAAATGAATCAGTGACCTAAAGGTACAATAGCTGTAATAAAGTCTGTGATTCCCACTGAATTAGATTGCCTTTTACTTTTGTTAAGTCAGATACACAGAATTAAACTTTTATTGCAACCTCATCTTCTTATGGAGATTACCTCACACTCTGAGTGTACCAGTACATGTCTATGCCAGCTCGATTGCTGTGTCCCTGGTTAATTTTGTTAATAGACAAAGATCACAAGCAAAGTTTCATGGCACAGTGTAATGGCTGTTTGGATTGCAAGAGAGCATGATAATGACTTGAATGGGTTATACACTCTGCCATTAGATGTCCAATGCCACAAGGTTACTTTAGGTGAAAGCAGTTGAAGTATGTCAGGTAAGACCAGGGCTGATACAATTCACTTTCTTCAGTGCACTGACACAATACATGCTTAGGGATTGGACTTTGGTGCTCAACTAAAAATTGCATATAATGAAGGGAGGGAGTATAGCGCAGTGGTCTAAGGTTCTGAGCTGCAAATCTAGAGACCTGGGTTTGAATCCCACTGCCCCCACTTGCATAGCATGTGAATCTGAGCAAGTCACTTAACTTCTCTGTGCTCCCAGATTGCATCTGTAAACAAACTTTCAGCTTACTGTGCTACTATGCTACTCCTGGTTAAACAATTGGAATACAGCACAGTCCCATCCCTATGCATGTACTGTGCACAACACAGCACCATCCCGATGTGTTCTATGGCTACATTTTTGTACCCTGCTCACCCCATGAGCTTCTCAGTGGAAGACTCTCCATTGTAGCCAAGTCAATACAGGACCCTTTACCCCCACCAAAAAATACCCTGTTTTTAGGGAAAAAAATGGGTGAATTGATTCCTGCAGAAAATATACTATATCTAGTGATATAAGACATATGATGATTGTAAAAGAAGTGGCATTTAATGAAAGTAGGGTGACCAGCAGAATTCCACATGGATCAGTTAAGGCACCAGTCCAGTTCAGTGACTTCATAAGTGGCATTGGGGCTGGATGGAAAGTTGCACCTATTTGCAGATGATGCTGAGATTTGCAACATGGTGAATACTCCTGGACAGGCTGAAAAAATGAGGATGGACCTATGTTAACTGGTTCAGTGGTCTAGAGTGATGGCATCTGTGATCCAAAATGAGAGGTGGTAGAGAGAGAGACTGCTGGATTGGGGATAGCAGGGGCCTTTAAAGGGTTTAATGGGTAGTGTTTTCAATGGATCAAATGTGGACACATGGGTGAAGGAGGAAGGGCAAGAGTGAGAAGAGGTCACTTCCATGAAACTGGAGGAGATGAAGAGGTGTCTGAGAGATCTTGGAGGACTGAGGTACAGGAGGTGAAGAAAGCATTGAATGAATTGGCCACAGAGGAGATCAGACTGGAAGGTGTGATCAACCCTGAGGACAAGAATGTGGGACTGGACAGGTGGGTAGAACAGAGTGTGAGAACCACCTCTCAAATCTTATAAGGGTGGTTCATATTAGATTGGAACATGTGAGAGATATTGGGCTTTGGCTTGCCTGACTGCCTTAATGCAGGGGCAAAGCAGTATGACATGGCAATAAGCAGAGACAGTGGTATCCTTGATTCACTCCAGCATGATGGATTCAGGCAGCTTATGCTTGATCTCACCAGAGACAGGGCAATTCTAGATCTGGTAATGACCAATGGTGATTGAATCACAGACGTCCAGGTAGAAGGGCAACATGGAGCTAGTGATCACAACATCATGTGGTTCAGCATAGGGACAGAGACTCAGTCAAGTCATGGTAGGACAAGGATCTGAATTTCAGAAATGCTGACTTCATGGAAATGGGGAGAGATATCAAAAGAGCCCTGGAGAGAATGGGGCAGGATTGGGCATGGAAGAACAGTGGGAACATCTAAAGGAATCCTTACTGGAAATAACAAACCAATGCATCAGATTGGTATCCAAAGGCAAGAGAAGGAGAAAGTCACCATGGTTCTCAAGACAGATGGCAGAAAAGGTCAGGGCAAAAAGGAAAGTGATCTGGAAATATAAGGAGACACAAAAGGAGGAGGATGAGGAGGGGTACCTAGAGTGTCTAAGGGAAGCAGGACTGCAAGAAGGAGAGCAATGGCATGAGCTGAGGAATGTTAGCACAGTCAGATAAGAAAGGGGACAAGACATTCTTCAAGTACATCACTGAAAGGAGGAAAAACAAGGGTCTGGTTGCTATTCTCAAGGGAGGGGGAAGGAAATGCAAGGAGGGTGACATGGAATAGACAGAAATACTGAATAAATATATTCTGTTTAGTATCCATAGAGGAGAGGGAGAGACAGAGACCACAGCACTGCAGCAGTTGCCAAGGGGCCAAAGATGTGGATAGTAGTCCATTCACAGGGAAAAGAGTCCTACAGGAGCTCACGCAACTGAAGGTGGACAAAGAAATGGAATCAGATGGCATACACCCAAGCATATTAAGAGAACTGCTAAGGTAGATAGCAGAACCTCTGGAAGACATGTTCATCGAGCCATTCAATACAGGGGTGGTACCAGAGGATTGGAGGTGACATGTATGGTCCCTCTACACAAATGAGGCAGCAAGGAGGAAGAGGGGGAACTATAGGCCAGTCAGTCTCAACTCAGTAATAGTGAAGATTATGGAGGCACTACTTAAAGGAAGGATTGTGGGACATGCAGAAGTCATTGGTGCCCAGGGTCCTAGGCAGCATGGATTTGCAGCAGGTAGGTCATGTCAGACAAATTTGATACTTGTCTTCGACTGGATGACAAAGGAGGTAAATTGGGTGATGGGGTGGCTGTCGTCTACTGTACCTCAATTTCAGCAAAGCCTTTGACACAATTCCAAATATGAACATGCAATAGGCTTTATGGTCTATCAAATTAGTCTGCTCAAATGCTCGGGTGCCCAACCCTCCTCTCTCCCTTCGCACCATGTCCCATGTTCACAAGGAGGAAAAGGACCTGGGGATTATTATTGCAGATGACCTGAAAATGTCAAAACAGAGTACTAAGGCAGCTGGTAGAGTCAGAGTCATGTTGTGGTGCATAGCCAGGGGTATCACCAGATGATGGAGGGAGGTAGTGATGCCATATAAAACCATGGTAAGGCCTTACTTGGAGTATTGTGTGCAGTTCTGGAGGTCACACCTTTGCAAGGATATTAACAGGCCAGAGACAATACAGAGATGCATGACTAAGATAGGACAGGGCTTGCAACACAAGACTTATGAGGAGAGATTAAGGGACCTCAATATGTACTCAGTGGAAGAGAGGATGGAAAGAGGGGACATCATAGAAACATTCAAGTACCTCAAGAGTATAGGTGCAGGGGGAGACACTTTCCCAGTACAGGAGGAGCACAAGAATGGGAGTGGAATGAAATTAAATTGGAAGGTGGTAGGTTAAGAGGAAATGTGAGGTAGGTCTTCTCTTCACAGAGGGGGTAGTGGACACGTAGAATGGTATGCCTCAGGAGGTAGTGGGAGAAAGCACTGTGGATGATTCAAGCATGATTTGGACCAGCATAGTGGTACCATAGAAGGACCCGAGCAGGTTGTTTGGAAGCAGTAATCCAGCACAAGGCCTTATAGGCAGACAAGATGTGCCAGGTTGTCCTTATCTGTAGATAATTTCTGTGTTTCTACGTTTGACCTCAGTGGTGGGGAAAATGATGGAATCTCTTCAGAGTGCATGAATTGTTGAGTACCTATAGGCTAGCGGGGCACAGGATCCAAGGCAGCATGGATTCACAACAGGAAGATCATGTCAGATGAATCTCATATCCTTGACTGGGTACCCAAAATAGTATACCAGGCAGGGGCTGTGGAAATGGCCCACCTATACTTTAGCAAGACATGTGATGCAGTCTCACACAAAAGATTAATAAACAGGTTAGCAAACCTAGGACTAGGTGAGTCCTCAATAGTGTTATACACCACAGTAGGCCACTGGCTGTCCCTGCAGCATTTGTGCTCTGTTTTGACACCATTAGGGTATCAGAAATTATAGCCTCCCCAGGCCCCTTTCTCCTATGATTATTGTTACCCCCCTCCCATGCTTGTGTAACTCACACTAGTGTCCCCTCATCCTATGTACATTATTTTGCTATTCTTCACATTTAACCTATGTTGCCACACCACCGACCATTATTCCATCTTCCCAAGGTTCATCCATATCTTCTCCACCCCTTCTGGAATAGTCCCCCTGTTGTGGTTCTTGTCTGCAAACAGCCATGGCATTCATGGAAGGGCTTAAGGGTGCTGAGAGTTCTGAATGCATTCAAGGTGGACACAGGTGCAAAGTTGAAGGAGGTGGAGGATGAGGAATTACTTTGCATGGAGCCTGATCAGTGTGAGGGGGAGAAGAGTGGATAGACTAGGCATGGGATGTGAAGAATTTGGAGTATTTGATGGCCACTAAGAGGTGATCAAACAGCGAGGTATCACCAAACCTGATGGCTGGGATGGGGGACTGGGCAGGTGGGGAGAAGAAAGAATCAACCAATATGCAAAACATAGATGTAATGACAGACATTTGGCTTTGATGTGCAGGAGTATTATACTTTAGCGGACACCCACTTTGACAATAAAGCAGGTGGGGAAGCTTGGCAGAAGACAACAGGAGAAAGGACTGCTGTGTGACTGAACTTCTCTGCTGGGACTAAAGTAGAAGAACTTTTGTATTTGGACCTTTAATTTAGGGTAAAAAACTAACATACAAAAACAAAAAAAAGTGTGTGTTTGGGTTAACTGAACTGAATGGGTAACTGAAAAGTCATCTAGGAGTAAATCTCAGGTGACTGAAAGGACTTAACTGCTGTGAGGTTTAAATTACTTGTAGAAAGATCTGGTAAGTAGGGGGCGTGGCTTAGCTAGAAGGAAGCTACATTTAAAGACTGCCTTAGAAAGATTCTGCTAATAGCTTGGCAGAAGACAACAGGAGAAAGGTCTGCTGTGTGACTGAACTTCTCTACTGGGACTATATTGCCTCCATCCTCCCTCCCTCCACCCCCACCCAAAGCTAGTTCTATTTTTATAGGCTACAGGATTTGACTGACAACAGGAACTTCCTGTTTAGGGCAGGAAGTGAGTGAGCACAGAACCACCAGGACCCACCATCCTAGAAGGGCAAGAGTAGCTCTCCGCCTTCTAACTGCTGGAGGTCTGCCTCTGAACAAGTAAGTGGTCTACTGAGTAATATAGGATATTCTTGTCTCAGAACAGGACAATCAAGAGCTTAAAGCACACAGGCAGAAAGTAAGGAGAGAGAAAAAAAGAGGAAGAGTAAGGATTGCAAACAGTTAAGGGGCCAGAAATAAGACATGATTGGAGTGGTGCAGTGCAGTGGCTGTGGAGCAGCAGTCTTCGGGAGATGTTCTGGAGGATGCGGTGTTGTCCCATCTGCAGGCACCTCTCTGGGCTGAGGGAGGAGGTTGCTCATCTCCAGGCTGAGTTGGCCAGGATTGTGGGACCTCCTCATCCATCCAGGGACCACCAGTGCCACTGCCGTTGCCTCAGAGGTTGCCAAGAAAGAGGAGGCGGTTGGACCACAGTGGGCTCAGAAAGGAGTAAGGGTGGTGGAACAGAGGCACATCCTCAGTTGTACCTCTTCATAATTCCTGCCATTCTGGAAAAGTGTGGTTCCTCATGGAGCACCTACAGTGGAGACCAAGGAGGATGCTGGGAACCTACACAAGAAGACCAACAGAGGTGGGTGGGGACCCTGCAGGGAAGGAAACAACTCCTGGTGGGGGACTCCATTGTTAGGAAGGTAGAACTGGGCAAGGAAGGGGAGAGGGAGGTAAGGTGCCTGCCTGGCGCCATGGCTTGGAGGGACAGGGAGCGAATCCTCAGGATTGCCAGAGCAGCTGCACAGGGGAGGGAGCTGGATGTCATTGTCCACCTAGGGACAAATGACCTGACTAAGAAAGGGATTAGAGAAGTGCAGGAAGAGTTTGTGGAATTGGGGAGGGGCCTTAGTCAAGTAGCATGCACGGTAACCTTTTCGGAGGTGCTACCCATCTATGGCATAGGAGAGGCTAGGGTGTTCCGTACCATGGCATTCAATCAGTGGTTGAAAAACTGGTGTGGAGCTCAGGGATTTGGCTTCATTGGGGACTGGGGGTCCACCTGGAGTGATGCAAGCCTATACTGGCATGATGGGCTGCATCTATCCAGGAGGGGAACCAGGATCCTAGGTGATAGGTTTAAATGCTTCATTGGCAAGCTATTAAACTAGCCAAGGGGGGAGGCACTGGAAAGGAGCAGGAAAATCCTAGCCCCCCCCTAACAGTCATGGTAGTAAGTGTGGCAAACACCAACATGGAGGTGTCGATAGGGAGAAGGGCAGGGGTAAATGGAGAAAGTGACAAAGGCAAGAAGGACAGGGATGGGGCAAAAGGGGTAAGGCCATCAGAAATGGAGGGTAATGAGTACCAATGCCGTAGTCTGGGCAACAAGCTCCCTGAGCTGGTGGCCTTAATGGAAGAGGATGCCTGGATATTGTAGCAGTCACAGAAACATGGTACACAGAGAACCATGACTGGGATGTTAACATACCAGGGTACATAACCTACAGGAGAGACAGGCAGGGGAGAAGAGGGGGAAGAGTAGCTCTCTATGTAAAGGAAGGGATAAAAGCAACTGAACAAAAGAGTAAACAAGGAGAGAGGAGGCACTGTGGGTCACCTTGGAGACTGGAAAGAGCACCACAATCCGCACGGGGTTGTGTACAGACCCCATGTCAGGGGAAGGAATGGACAAGGATATGATGGAAGGCATTCTTAGAATGGCAGAGAAAGGAGATACTGTTGATGGGAGACCTGAATATGCCAGATGTTAACTGGAGCACATTGCTGCAGCCACATCCAAAAGCAGGGCCATTCTTGATGCCCTACAGGTGGCAGGCATTAGACAGCTAATTTGGAACCCACTCGTGAGGGAGCAATCTTAGACCTCGTACTCTCAAATGGGAGCAGTGAGAGGATCTCAGATCTAGAAGTAGGCTGCCATCTGGGGACAAGTGACCATCAAACAGTGTGGTTCACATTAAACTCAGCTACAGAGTCAAGCCATACAAAAGTGAGGGTACTGGACTTTAGGAGGGCTGACTTTGGCAAGATGGGAGAGTGCCTCAGAAAAGCACTAGCAAACAGGCTAGAAGGAGGTGTGGAGCAACAATGGGGAATTATCAAAACTGCCATCACAGAGGCAACAAGCCTTTGTGTGAAGCAAATAAACAAATAAAATGAAATAAAAGCCACTATGGTTCTCAAGAGTGGCTGTGAAAGTCAGGAAGAAAAAGAAAGCATTCCGGAAGTATAAGGAAACACAGAAGGAGCAGGACAGAGAGCTGTACCAGTTAAGGCAGAAAGAAGCAGGGAGGGAAGTCAGAATAGCAAAGGCCCAAACTGAGGAAAAGATAGCCAACTCAGTTAAGAAGGGGGATAAAACCTTTTACAGGTACATCAGCGAGCGTAGAAAGACAAAGGGAGGGATAGTGAGGCTGAATAGAATGAATGGTGGGTGGGCAGAGGGGGACAGTGAAAAAGCAGGAATACTGAATGAATATTTCTGCTCAGTATTCACAAAAGAGGAGGGGGAAGTGCCTAATCCAATTAACAGAAGCACTCTTGATAGGAGGTCGTCCCAGTCCTTTCACAGAAGAAAGGGTTCTGCAAGAACTCCTAAAACTGAAGGTGGACAAAGCAATGGGTCCTGATGGAATTCATCCAGAATTCTAAAAAATTAAGGAAGGAACTAGTGAAATCACTGGCTACTCTTTTTAATAAATCATGGGAGGATGGTGTGGTACCCGAGGACTGGAGGAAGGCGAATGTAATTCCCCTTCACAAAAGTGGGACCAAGACAGAGGCAGGAAACTACAGACCTGTCAGTCTGACCTCTGTGGTAGGGAAAGTGATGGAGTCACTTCTGAAGGAAAGAATAATTGAGTACCTAGAGGTCCATGGAGCACAGGATCCAAGGCAGCATGGGTTTACTGCAGGAAGGTCATGTCAGGCGAATCTAATAGATTTCTTTGACTGGGTGACCAAAGTAGTAGACCAGGGAGGGGTTGTGGACATGGCCTACCTAGACTTTAGCAAGGCATTTGACACAGTCCCACACAAAAGATTATTAGTCAAATTAACCAGCCTGGGAGTGGGTCCCAGGCTGGTAGCTGAAGTAAAACATTGGCTGGACAACAGGACACAGAAGGTAATTGTAAATGGAGTCCACTCTGAAGAAAGGGCGGTTACCAGTGGGGTACCACAGGGTTCAGTATTGGGTCCAGTCCTTTTTAATGTCTTCATCAGTGACATTGCAGAGGGACTGGAAGGAAAAGTATGCCTTTTTGCAGATGACACAAAGATCTGCAACAGGGTTGATACACAAGGAGGCGTGGAAAGAATGAAAAGGGACTTGGCAAGGTTGGAGGAATGGTCAGACGTATGGCAGCTAGGATTCAATGCAAAAAAGTGCAAAATAATGCACCTGGGAAACAAGAACCCAGGGGAAGAATACACAATGGGTGGGGAGGTAGTAACAACAACAAAACAGGAAAGGGACCTGGGGGTAATCATATCAGATGACCTCAAGGTTAGCAAACAATGTGAGAAGGCAGTAGGGAGGGCCGGGGGTATACTGGGATGTATAGGGAGGCATCAGCAGCAGAAAACAGGAAGTTGTTATCCCTCTGTATAGACAGTTGGTGAGACCCCATCTGGAATACTGTGTCCAGTTCTGGAGACCCCATCTCCATAAGGACATAGACAGGATAGAGAGGCAGTCAAGAGGAGGGCAAATAAAATGGTGCTGGGTCTGCAAGAGAAGCCGTATGAGGAGAGACTAAAGGGGCTTAATATGTATACCCTTGAGGAAAGAAGGAGGGGGACATGATAGAAACTTTCAAGTACCTCAAGGAATCAACAAAGTCCAAGAGGGTAGCATCTTTCAGAAAAAGAGACTTGCAAGAACAAGAGGACACGATTTAAAAGATAGAAGGAGGCGTTCAGGGGCAATGTGAGGAAGTATTATTTCAGAGAGGGTAGTGGATGCATGGAACAGCCTTCCTGAGGAAGTTGTGGGGTCTAAAACTGTGGGAGAATTCAAGAATGCATGGGACAGACATAAGACAATTCTTGTGGGGGGCAGGAAGATATAGGCTGTTGGTTAACTAGGATCTGCGACCTATCCTGTATGTAGGGAAATGGGCAGACTAGATGATCCTAGTGGTCCTTATCTGCCATCAAAGTCTATGTTTCTATGTTTCTATGGGGAGAGCTAATGTGTTCTTCTGGGGTGCACCACAAGATTACCACATGGCACTGCTTGTGGAGTAGCTAGGAGGCTATCCAATGGCCCTGATGAGTAATCCAGGGTGCACTGTGTTGCATGCCCCATTTTAGGCACTTGGAGATGTGGTGAAGTGGCTGGAAGTGAGTAGCTAAAACAACTGGTATTCAAGCGGGCAAATACTAGGCATTAATGGTACATTTTGTGGTAGGGAATATGGGAGGGCAAGCCAGAGAAAAGTATGGCATGCACTGTTACAGTGAGTAGTAGAAAATGGGCAGACTAGGTTGGCACCTGTGGTTCTTACCTACTGTCAAATGTTATGTTTATGTGGGTAGTGTAGTCAGTTGCTATGGAAAATATAGAATGTTAATACACAACTGATATCTTTTTGTGTCACTATATTATGTGGCATGATACCAATTCTCATGGAAAATTCTGTTTAAATTACAAGGCGATGAAATTAAATATATTGTTACAAAACAAGGGCATTTAACATCACCTGTTGAAAGTCTGGAGAATAGCTGGGGATAAATAATTGGGTGCTGAAGACTGCATTTAGTCCATTGTATGATAACTAACATTGTACTGCTGGGTGCAAGATCTGAAGAGCTATTAATCACACATGGAACAATGGCAAACATTAAGAAATTAATATGCTCAATTATCCAGAGAACACTAGCATTGCTATGAAAATCATGCCTGCACTTACTGACCCTCTGTAACAAATTAATTAGGCCTTGTATGATTGAAGTCTCCAACCCCACTACCCACAACAAAGTATACACTACCACTGCAATGACGTTAGTCCACTCATAATTAAAACATAGAAAGGTGAGAGAAGAAGGTGAACAGGGGTCCATCTAGTATACTAACATACTAAAATGCCAGCAGAATAGGCCTAATGGTCTTTTGTGTCTGCTCGTTTGGTCAGCCCCCACCCTGGGAGCTGACCTTGCTGCCACCCCGCCCTCTCTGGCTTCTCCCTTCTGAGTTCTAGATATTCTTGCTGCACTGGATTTTGCTTCCAGAACCCTTCCCCTGTACCTGTCCTACCCCCTCTTGAACCCCTCCACTGTCTCTGCCTCCACCAGCCCCCTGGGCAGTGCATTCCATGGCTCCAGCACCCTGTCAGTGAAATAGCACCTCCTCCATTCTCCCCTGAATCTCTCCCTCCAGCTTCCACCCATGCCCTTTAGTTGGCCCCTCCTTCCTTTGAAGCAACCTGACTGCTCCTCCCTTAATAACCCCCTTCATGTACCTGAAGACCTCTTCTCTTTTCCAATGTGTGCATATTCAGCTCTTCGAGCCTCTCCCCATAGGTCCTGTCCCCCAAGCCCCAAATCATTTTGGTTGCCCTCCTCTGGATCCTCTCCAGGATTTCAATGTCCTTCTTTAAATGTGGCCTCCAAAACTGCATGCAGTACTCGAGATGCAGCCTCACCAAGCAGTTATACAGAGGGAGTATCACTTCCCTCCATCTGGAGGAGATCCCCCTAGTGATGCATCCCAGCATCCTGTTGGCCTTGGCAGCTTCCTCCTGCAAGTCTCTGACTTGTTCATCTTGACATCCAACACCACCCCAGGTCCTCTCAGCCATCGAGACTTGTAGCATTCAAAACTATATACTTTTAATAGTTTATTTTGGAATATTTTTTATAATAACAGTATGGCAGGAACTTGGGTTAGATTTATCATAAGTTAATACATTCCTAGGTGCAATATGGCACTTGGCTACACTACGTGCAACATTACACCCCCAGTGGGTGATTAACAGGCTGTTAATCTAATCCCTCGTCATGCCTTATTGCTATTATAACATTTCTGTATTTCATTGTGTGGGGTTTCAACTCTAATAAGGAGATTATCTGTACTTTCACATTTTTCCAAGTTGCTTGGGACAGGGGTTTAGACCCCTTATTTGCAAAGTACCCTATATATATAGCCAAACCCTGTGTGCCTCTTTTCATTTTGTTTCACACTATGAACTGTGCACTATTTCAACGAACTCTAAACTGCTTACATGCTAGATGCATGAAATAGTGAGCATCAAATTATAGTTGGCTAAAAGTAAAACAGGGCAGTGGGGCTGTGTGAACACTCTGTAGGGGCCATGGGACACTCCAGTGAATCCTATGCTAATGAGGCCTGACAAAATGCATATTGACATAGTGCCTAGTTCATTATACTATAACTAAAACAAAATGCAAAGAAGCTCACACAGTTGGGCTATACAGTACAGGGTATCTTGCAAGTGCAGGGGGGTTGAAAACTGTCCAAATCAAATTGGTAAACAATAAATAGAGACAATTCCCTTCTCAGAGTTGGAACACATAAAAATGACATAGCTAGAATAAACCAATGTCATGTACAGTACTGCTGCTTCTCATTTCAGTCACAAAGGCAGCAGACGGGATGGGTGTAATACTGGACCATTTTTGAGAATGAAAGCCACCTGGTTTTCCATACCCTCCGTGGCTGATTTTTATAAATCACCATGCTGAGGTTTTTTTAGCACTCTTCTTAGTACAGTACTTTGGTCATAGATGTTAAATTTAAAATAATGTTGTCCCATTTGTTAAAATAACAAAACAAAATGTGTTAAAATCCTTACTAGTGGATCGTAAGTGATTCCTTGGAGTGGGACATCTAACATATACCATTTGGTTCGGTATTGCACTTCCATTGTTTCCACAGCTGAGTTTTCCCTATATAAATAAATATATACACTCAAACTGGTGCATGAGGTAAGAAAATTGTATTTTTTTTTAGTGAAGCTCGAATCTAATCTGGAGACTGAGGGCTGCTGAGCGGGTGTTGTGATAGACAACAGCAGTCCCCTAAAGGCATGCAGTCCTAAGTATCATCATGTTAGCAAATTAATACAAAATACAGAAAGAATATGTTTCAGTGCCCCCATCTATTGCTGTTATGTTTCACATAACATATGAATCAAAACAGTACTGGCTAAATGTTTTTAAAAAAAACAGATCTGTAAAATAAACCCCTAGCCTTTATTGCAGGTTATGACTTGTAGTAGGACTTAAAGCTGACAACGATTGAGATATTAATAAACTAAACTGTGCCCCTCTTAGTTTTCAGACATTATTATTATCATACAACTAAGTCCTGCACTAGCGAAATGAAGAACTGAATCTGATGTAATAAAATCAATTATAAACTCTGAGATGTATGCGTTTGGGATGCACGCTTCACATTTCTATGAATGGAAACTACGTGGTCCTGTACACCTCAGTGACTGATTTTTTACATCACCATGCTAAAGCGTTATTTTAGCCCTATTCCTAGTACAGTGGTTACAATGAATGTTAAAATTCAAGTACTGATGCACCATTCATTAAAAAATAAAATATAACATGTTAAAATCCCCACTATTGGATTGTGGGAGATTCCTTTGGAGTGGGACGTGTAGCATACTCCATTCAGTTCTGAACTGAACTCACCTTGTTCCCACAGCTGAATTTTTTTAATGTTCATAACTATTCACACACGACCTGCTGCAAGATGAAGGAAAGTTATATATATTTTATTAGCCAAGCTGAATTCCGATTTGGAGACTGAGAGCTGCTGGGTGGGCATTATGGCAGACAATGGCATTCCCACAAAGCCATGCAGTCCTAAATACAATGCAGTATGGAATTAATATCAAAGGTAAAAAAGAATTCATTTTTGAGTGCCCCCATCTACAGCTGCTGTATTTTAAATAATTTATGAATTGAAACAGCACTGAACAAATGTTAAAAAAATGCAGATTTATGAAATAATCACACAGCCTATCAGTGTGTTAATTTTAAGTCCTACCACCAGCGCAAACCTATGATAAAGAATGGTGGTATTATTTCACGAATCTGCATTTTTTAACATCTGCTCTATATTTCAGTTCATAGAATTATAAAAAACAAAATAGCTTTAGATGGAGGCGAGGCAAAAACACAATTGAGTTCTACCTCAGGTATTAATTCCATACCATATAAAACATTTTGGATTGCATGTCTTTAAGCATATAATATGTCTGCTATAATACCAAATCCAGCACAACTCTCGATCTCAGATCAGAATCCAATTGGCTAACAAAATATATAACTCTTCGTACTTGCAGCAGGTAGCATGAATAATTATGTACAATGAAAAATTCAGCTGGGAACAAGGTGAGTTCAATTCATAACCGAACAGAGTATGCTACATGTCCACTTCAAAAAATCACCCAATCAGTAGTGGGATTAGGTTATACTTAATTTAAAGAATGGGGCATCAGCCTGGAACACAACATACAATGCAACCACTGTACCAAAACAGGGCTAAACAATGCTCAGCATAGATGGGAAGACAACAGGAGAAGGACTGCCGTGACTGAACTTCTGCTGGGACTAAAGCAGAGAACTTTTGTATTTGGACCTTTAATTTAGGAAAAACACATATAAACAAAAAAAGTGTGTTTGGGTTAACTGAACTGAATGGGCAACTGAAAAGTCATCTAAAAATCAGGTGACTGAAAGGACAACTGCTGTGAGGTTTAAATTACGAAAGATCTGGTAAGGGGAGTGGCTTGAAGAAGGGCTACATTAAAGACTGCCCAGAAGATTCTACAAGAGTCACAGAAGACAACAGGAGAAAGGACTGCTGTGACTGAACTTCTGTGGAACTAAAGTGAAACTTTTATTGGACCTTAATTTAGGGTAAAAAACTACATACAAAACAAAAAAAGTGTGTTTAAGAACTGAACTGAATGGGTAACTGAAAAGTCATCTAGGTGTAAACTCAGGTGACGGAAAGGACTTAACCACAGTGAGGTTTAAATTACTTGTAGAAGATCTGTAAGTAGGGGGTGGCAGCCGAAGGGCTACATTTAAAGATCACTAGAAAGATTCGCTAAGAGCTGGCAGAAGACAACAGAGAAAGGACTGCTGTGTGAATGAACTTCTGCTGGGACTATATTGCCCTCCAACCACCCCCCACCCAAAAGCTAATTCTATTTTATAGGCACAGGTTTGACTGACAGGAACTCCTGTTTAGCAGGAAGGAGGAACACAGAACCACCAAGGACCCACCATCCTAGAGGCAAGAGTAGCTCTGGCCCCAGCGCTGGAGGTCTGCTCTGAACAAGGAAAGTGGTCTACTGAAGAACAGATATTCTTGTCTCAGAACAGGACAATCAGCTTAAAAGGCACACAGGCAGAAAGTAAGAGAGATAAAAAAAAGAGGAAGGATTTCAAACAGTTAAGGCCGAAATAGACATGATTGAGTGGTGCAGTGCAGTGGCTGTGAGCAGCAGTCTTCCGGAGATGTTCTGAGATGCAGTGTTGTCCCATCTTCAGGCACCTCTCTGGGCTGAGGAGGAGTTGCTCATCCAGGCTGAGTTGGCCAGGATTTGTGGGCCTCCTCTTCCACCCAGGGACCATGCCACTGCTATTGCCCCAGAGGTTGCCAAGAAGAGGAGCAGTTGGACCACAGTGGCCCAGGAGGGTGAGTGGTGAACAGAGGCACATCCTCAGTTGTACTTCACAATTCCATGCATTCTGGAAAGTGTGATTCCTCTATGGGCACCTGCAGGAGACCAGGAGGATGCTGAGTTCCACAAAGGAGAACCACAGGAGAATGGGCAGGGACCACAGGAAGGAACAACCCTGTGGGGATTCCATTATTAGAGGCAGAACTGGGGAAAAGGGAGAAGAAGGTAAAGGTGCCTGCCTGGCCTGGCTTGGAGGGACGGGAGAATCCTCAGGATTGCGAACAGCTGCACAGGGAGGGAGCTGATGTCATTGTCCACCTAGGATAAATGACCTGATAAGAAAGGTTAAGAAAGTGCAGGAAGAGTTTGTGGAATTGGGAAGGGGCCTAGTCAGAAGCAGCGCAGTAACCTTTCGGAGGTGCTACCCATCTATGGCATGGGAGGCTAGGCAATTCCATATGGCATTCAATCAGTGGTTGAAAACTCAGTGGAGCTCCAGACGGGCTCATTGGGAACTGGGGTCCACCTGGAGGATGCCTATACTGGCATGATGGCTGCATCTGTCAGGAAGACCAGGATCCCAGGTGATAGGTTTAATGCTCATTGGCAAGCTTTTAAACTAGCCAGGAGGGAGCCACTGGAAAGGAGCAGAAAATCTACTCCCAAACAAATCAGTAGTAAGTGTAGCAAACACCAACATGGAAGTGCCGATAGAGAAGGGCAGGGAAATGGAGAAAGTGACAAAAAGAAGACAGGATGAGGCAAAAGGGTAAGGCCATCAGAAATGGAGGTAATAGACCAATGCCCGTAGTCTGGGCAACAACTTGAGCTGGTGGCCTGAATGGAAGAGGCTGCCTGGACATGAGCCACAGAAACATATACCAGAGAACCATGACTGAGATAACACACAGGCATATAACTGACAGGAGAGAGAGCAGGGAGAGGAGGGGAGGAGTAGCCTCATGTAAAGGAAGGGATAAAAGCAACTGAACAAAAGAGAAAACAGGGAGAGGAGGCACTGTGGTCACCTTGAGACTGAAAGGCACCACAACCACACAGGGCCACCTACAGACCCCATGTCAGGGAAGAATGGACAAGGATACATGGAGGCATTCTTGAATGGCAGAGAAAGGGAATAATGTTGATGGGTGACCTGAATATGCAGATGTTAACAGGCCACTTGCAGCCACATCCAAGAGCAGGGCCATTCTAATGCCCACAGGTGGGGCATTAAAAGCTAGTTCAGAAACCACCGTGAGGGAGCACCCAGACCCGTACTTCAAACGGGCAGGGAGAGGATTCCAGATCTAGAAGTGGGCTGCCATCTGGGACAAGTGACCATCAAACAGTGTGGTTCACGCAACCAGCTACAGAGCAAATCCATACAAAAGTGAGGGCATGACCTGGGAGGGTGACACAGCAAGATGGGAAGTGCTCAGAAAAGCACTTGCAAACAGGCTGAAGGAGGTGGAGCAACATGAGGAATTATCAAACTGCCACCACAGAGGCAAGCCTTGTGTAAACAAATAAACAAATCAAAATGAAAGAAAAGCCACTATGGTTCTCAAGAGAGGTGGCTGTGAAAGTCAGGAAGAAAAGAAAGACCCGGAGTATAGGAAACACAGAAGAGCAGGACAGAGCTAAAACAAATAAAGCAGAAAGAAGCAGGAGGAAGTCAGAATACAAAGGCCCAAACTGAGGAAAGATAGCCAACTCGTTAAGAAGGGGATAAACCTTTACAGGTACATAGGAAACGAGAAAGACAAAGGAGGATAGTGAGGCTGAAACAGAAAGGAAGTGGGTGGCAGAGGGGACAGTGAAGCAGGAATACTGAATGATTTCTGACCAGCATTCACAAAGAGGAGGAGCGCCTAATCCAATTACAGAAGCACTTGATAGAAGTCATCCCAGTCCTTTCACAGAAGAAAGGGTTCAAGAACCCTAAAACTGAAGGTGGACAAAGCACGGGTCCTGATGGAATTCATCCCAAATTCAAAATTAAGGAAGAACTAGTGAAACCATCACTACTCTTTTTTAATAAATCATGGAGATGGTGGTACCCGAGGACTGGAGGGCAGATGTAATTCCCTTCACAAAGTGGGACAAGACAGGGCAGGAAACTACAGACCTGTCAGTCTGACCTCTGTAGGGGAAGGTGATGGGTACTTAGAAGAAGAATAATTAGTACCGAGGGTCCGTGGACAGGATCCAAGCAGCATGGGTTCTGCAGAAGTCGTCAGACAGATCTACAGATTTCTTTGACTGGGTGACCAAAGTAGTAGACCAGGAGGGTTGTGGACGGCCTACCTAGACTTTAGCAAGGCATTTGACACATCCACACAAAGATTATTATCAAATTAACCAGCCTGAGTGGTCCCAGGCTGGCAGCCAAATAAAATTGTGGACAACAGGACACGAAGGTAATTGCAAATGGAGTCCACTTGAAGAAAGGGCAGTTACCAGTGGGGTACCACAGGGTTCAGGCTAGTCCAGTCCTTTTAATGTCTTACAGTACATTGCAGAGGACTGAAGGAAAGTATGCCTTTTAAGATGACACAGATGCAACAGGTTCATATACACAAGGAGGCGTAAAAGAATGAAGGGACTTGGCAAGGTTGGAGGAATGGTCAGACGTATAGCTAGATTCACGAAAAAAGTAAATATGCACCTGGGAAACAAGAACCAGGGAAGAATACACATGATTGAGGTAGAACAACAATAAAACAGGAAAGGGACCTGGGGTAATCATATCAGATGACTCAGGTTAAAGCAATGTGAAGGCAGAGGAGGCCGGGTACACTGGGATGTAGGAGAGCACAGCAGCAGAAAACAGAGTTGTTATCCCCTGTACAACAGTTATGAGACCCATCTGAATAATGTGTCCAGTTCTGACCCCATTCCACAAGGACATAGACAGGATAGAGGGCAGTCCAGAGGAGGAAAAAAATGGTGCTGGGTCTACAAGAGAAAGTATGAAGAACTAAAGAACTTATATATGTATATGAGAGCCAAAAAAAAGAAGGGAGAGGGGGACATGATAGAAACTTTCAGCACCACAAATCAAAAGTCAAGAGCCCAGCATCTTCAGAAAAAGACTTGCAAGAACAAGAGGACCGATTTAAAGATGAAGGAGGCGGTTCAGGGCAATGGAGAAGTATTACTTCAGAGAGGGTAGTGATGCATGGAAAAGCCTTCCTGAGGAAGTTGTAGGGTCTAAAACTGGGAATTCAAGAATGCATGGGACAGACACAAGACAATTCTTGGGGGGCAGGAAGACAGGCTGTTGGTTAACTAGGATCACACCATCTGTATGAGAGATGGGCAGACTAGATGATCCAAAAGGTCATATCACCATCAAAGTCTATGTTTCTACGTTTCTATAGAGCTAATGTTTGGTGCACCACAAGATTACCACATGGCACTGCTTGTGGAGAATGGAGGCTATCCAATGGCCTAATGAGTAATCCAGGGTGCAATGTGTTGCATGCCCCATTTGGGCACTTGGAGATGTGGTGAATGGCTGGAAGTGAGTAGCTAAAACAACTGGTATTCAAGCCGGCAAATACTAGCAGAAGTACATTTACAGGAAATGAGGCAAGCCAGAGAGAAAGTATGGCATGCACTGTTACAGTGAGTAGCAGAAATGGGCAGACTAGGTTGGCACCGTAATTTTACCACTGTCAAATGTTACGTTTATGTGGTAGGTAGTCAGTTGCTATGGAAAATATAGAATATTATACAAACATATCTTTTTGTATCCTATATTATGTGGCATGATACAATTCTCACGGAAAATTCTGTTTAAATTACAAGACGATGAAATTAAATATATTGTTACAAACAAGGCATTTAACATCACATAATGAAAAGTCTGAGAATAGCTGGGATAATAATTGGGTGCTGAAGACTCGCATTTAGTCCATTGTAGGATAACTAACATTGTACTGCTGGTGCAAGATCTGAAAAGAGCACCTGTCAGTCTGACCTCTGTGTAGGAAGGTGATGGAGTCACTTGAAGGAAAGAATCATTGAGTACCTAGAGTCCGTGAGCACAGGATCCGCGCAGGTGGTTTACCAAAGGTCATGTCAGTTAATCTAATAGATTTCTTTGACTGGGTGACCAAAGTAGTAGACCAGGAGGGTTCGGACTGTACTCAGACTTTGTAAGGCATTTGGACACAGTCCCACAAAAGATTATTGTTAAATTAACCAGTCTGGAGGGGTCCTAGGCTGTAGCTTAAAGTATTGGCTGACAACAGACACAGAAGGTAATGTAAATGGAGTCCACTCTGAAGAAAGGCGGTTACCAGTTACCATAGGTTCAGATGGTCCAGTCCTTTAATGTCTTCATGAGGACATGCAGAGGACTGAAGGAAAGTATGCTTTTGCAGATGACAAAGATTGCAATAGGTTGATGCACAAGGAGTATGGAAAGAATGAAAGGACTTGGCAAGGTTGGAGGAATGGCTGACGATGGCAGCTAGGATTCAATGCAAAAGTGCATAATAATGCACCTGGGAAACAAGAACCTAGGGAAGAATACATACGGGTGGGAGGTAGTAACAAACAATAAAACAGGAAAGGGACCTGGGGTAATCATACAGATGACCTCAAGGTTAGCAAGCAATTGGAGAAGGCAGTAGGGAGGGCTGGGGTATACTGGGATGGTAGGGAGAGGCATCAGCAGCAGAAACAGGAAGTTGTTATCCTCTGTGGCAGACAGTTGGTGAGACCTCATCTGAATATTGTGTCCAGTTCTGAGACCCCATCTCCGCAAGGACATAGACAGGATAGAGGCAGTCCAGAGGGGGCAAATAAATGGTGCTGGGTCTGCGAGAGAAGCCGATGAGGAGACTAAAGGAGCTTAATATGTATACCCTGAGGAAAGAAGTGAGGGGGACATGGATAGAAACTTTAAGTACCTCAAGGAATCAACAAAGTCCAAGAGGGTAGCATCTTTCAGAAAAGAGACTTGAAGAACAAGAGGACACGATGATTTAAAGATAGAAGGAGGGTGTCTCAGGGCACGTGGGAGGAAGTATTATTTCAGAGGGGTAGTGGATGGTGGAACATTTCTGAGGAAGTTGTGGGGCTCTAAAACTGTGGGAGAATTCAAGAATGCATGGGACAGACATAAGACACCTTCTTGGGGGCAGTAGATATAGGCTGTTGGTTAACTAGGATCTGCGACTATCCTGTATGTAGGGAAATGGGCGTGACTAGATGATCCTAGTGGTCCTATCTGCCATCAAAGTCTATGTTTCTGTGTTTCTATGGGGAGAGCTAATGTGTTTTGGGTGCACCACAAGATTACCACATGGCACTGCTTGTGGAGTAGCTTGAGGCCATCCAATGGCCCTGATGAGTAATCCAGGGTGCACTGTGTTGCATGCCCCATTTTAGGCACTTGGAGATGTGGTGAAGTGGTGGCATGAGTAAGCTAAAACAACTGGTATTCAAGCTGGCAAATACTAGGCTTAATGGTACATTTGTAGTAGGGAATATTGGAGGCCACAGAGAGAAAGTATGGCATGCACTGTTACAGTGAGTAGTAGAAAATGGGCAGACTAGGTTGGCACCTGTGGTTCTTATCCACTGTCAAATGTTATGTTTATGTGGTAGTGTAGTCAGTTGCTATGGAAATATAGAATGTTAATACACCAACTGGATATCTTTTTGTGTCACTATATTATGTGGCATGATACCAATTCTCATGGAAAATTCTGTTTAAATTACAAGACGATGAAATTAAATATATTGTTACAAAACAAGGGCATTTAACATCACCTGTTGAAAGTCTGAGAATAGCTGGGGATAACACTTGGTGCTGAAGACTCGTGATTTAGTCCATTGTATGATAACTAACATTGTACTGCTGTGCAAGATCTGAAAGAGCTGTTAATCACACATGGAACAATGGCAAACATTAAGAGAAATTAATATGCTCAATTATCCAGAGAACACTAGCATTATGAATCATGCCTGCATTTTACTGACTCCTCTGTAACAAATTAATTAGGCTCTGTATGATTGAAGTCTCCCAACCCCCACTACCCACAACAAAGTATACACTACCACTGCAATGACGTTAGTCCACCCATAATTAAAACATAGAAAGGTGAGAAGGAAGGTGAACAGGGGTCCATCTAGTATACTAACATACTAAAATGCCAGCAGAATAGGCCTCCATGGTCTTTTGTTCAGCTGTTTGGTCAGCCCCCACCCTGGGAGCTGACCTTGCCACCCCGCCCTCTGGCTTCTCCCTTCTGAGTTCTGGTATATTTGCTGCACTGATTTTGCTTCCAGAACCCTTCCCCTGTACCTGTCCTACCCCCTTTTGAACCCCTCCACTGTCTCTGCTCCACCAGCCCCCTGGGCAGTGCATTCCATGGCTCCAGCACCCTGTCAGTGAAGTAGCACCTCCATTCTCCCCTGAGTCTCCCTTCCAGCTTCCACCCATGCCCTTTAGTTGCCCCTCCTTCCTTTGAGCAACCTGACTGCTCCTCCCTATTAACCCCTTCATGTACCTGAAGACCCTTCTTTCCTAATGTGTGTATATTCAGCTTTGAGCCTCCTCCTCATAGGTCCTGTCCCCTGCCCCAAATCATTTTGTTGCCCTCCTGGATCCTCTCCAGATTTCAATGTCCTTCTTTAAATGTGGCTCAAACTGCATGCAGTACTCGAGATGCAGCCTCACCAAGCAGTTATACAGAGGAGTATCACTTCCTCCATCTGAGGTGATCTCTAGTGATGCATCCCAGCATCCTGTTGGCCTTGGCAGTTTCCCTCCGCAAGTCTCTGACTGTTCATCTTGACATCCACCACCCCAGTGTCCTTCTCAGCCATCGAGACTTGTAGCATTCAAACTATATACTTAATAGTTTATTTTGGAATATTTTTATAATAACAGTATGGCAGGAACTTGGGTTGGTTATCATAAGTTATTATATCTTAGGTGCAATATGGCACTTGGCTACACCACGCAACATTACACTTGTGGGTGATTAACAGGCTGTTAATCTAATCCCTCGTCATGCCTTATTGCTATTATAACATTTCTGTATTTGGTTGTGGGTTTCAACTCTAATAAGGAGATTATCTGTACTTTCACTTTTTCCGTTGCTTGGGATAGGTTTAGACCCTTTATTTGCAAAGTACCCTATATATATAGCCAAACCCTGTGTGCCTTTTCATTTGTTTGGTCACTCATGAACTGTGCACTATTTCAACGAACTTAAACTGCTTACATGCTGATGCATGAAATAGTGAGCATCAAATTATAGTTGGCTAAAAGTAAAACAGGGCAGTGGGCTGTGTGAACACCTGTAGCCATAGGGCATTCCAGAATCCTTTGCTTAATGAGGCCTGACAAATGCATATTGACATAGTGCCTAGTTCATTATACTATAACTTAAAACAAATGCAAAGAAGCTCACACAGTTGGGCTATACAGCACAGGGTATCTTGTAAGTGTAGGGGTTGAAAACTGTCCAAATCAAATTGGTAAACAATAAATAGACAATTCCTTTCAGAGTTGAACACACAAAATGACATAGCTAGAATAAACCAATGTCTATGTTGAGTACTGCTGCTTCTTTTTCAGTCACAAAGGGCAGACGGATGGGTGAATACTGACCATTTTTGAGAATGAAAGCCACCTTGTTTTTCATACCTCCGTGGCTGATTTTATAAATCACTATGCTGAGGTTTTTTAGCACTCTTCTTAGTACAGTACTTGGTCATAGATGTTAAATTTGAAAATAATACAGTCCATTTGTTAAAATAACAAAACAAAATGTGTTAAAATCTCACTAGTGGATCATGATTCCTTGGAGGGACATCTACATATACCATTTGGTTCGGTATTGCACTTCCATTGTTTCCACAGTTGAGTTTTCCTATATAATAAATATATACACCTCAAACTGGTGCATGAGGTAAGAAAATTGTATTTTTTTAGTGAAGCTCGAATCTAATCTGGAGACTGAGGGCTGCTGAGCGGTGTTGTGATAGACAACAGCAGTCCCCTCAAAGGCATGCAGTCCTAGGCAATCATGCGTAGCAAATTAATACAGAAATACAGAAAGAATGTGTTTCAGTGCCCCTCTATCTATTGCTGTTATGTTTCATATAACATATGAATTAAAACAGTATTTGCTAAATGTTTTTAAAAAAAAAAAACAGATCTGTAAAATAAACCCCTAGCCTTTATTGCAGGTTGTGACTGTAGTAGGACTTAAAGCTGACAACGATTGAGATATTAATAAACTAAACTGTGCCCCTCTTAGTTTTCAGACATTAACTATTATCATACAACTAAGTCCTGCACTATGGAATGAAAGAACTGAATCTGATGTAATAAAATCAATTATAAACTCTGAGATGTGTACGCTTTGGGATGCACGCTCACATTTCTATGAATGGAAACCACGGGTCCTGCACACCTCCGTTGACTGATTTTTTACATCACCATGCTGAGCGTTGTTTTAGCCCTATTCTAGTTACAGTGGTTACAATGAATGTTAAAATTCAAGTACTGATGCACTATCTCATTAAGAAATAAAATATAATATGTTAAAATCCCCACTATTGGATTGTGGGAGATTCCTTGGAGTGGACGTAGCATACTCCATTCAGTTCTGAACTGAACTCACCTTGTTCCCACAGCTGAATTTTTTTAATGTTCATAACTATTCACACACGACCTGCTGCAAGATGAAGGAAAGTTATATATATTTTATTAGCCAAGCTGAATTCCGATTTGGAGACTGAGAGCTGCTGGGTGGGCATTATGGCAGACAATGGCATTCCCACAAAGCCATGCAGTCCTAAATACAATGCAGTATGGAATTAATATCAAAGGTAAAAAAGAATTCATTTTTGCATGCCCCCATCTACAGCTGCTGTATTTTAAATAATTTATGAATTGAAACAGCACTGAACAAATGTTAAAAAAATGCAGATTTATGAAATAATCACACAGCCTATCAGTGTTAATTTTAAGTCCTACCACCAGCCATAACCTATGATAAAGAATGGTGGTATTATTTCACAGATCTGCATTTTTTTAACATCTGCTCTATGCTGTTTCAGTTCATAAGTTATGCAAAACAAAATAGCTTTAGATGGAGGCGAGCAAAAACAAATTAGTTCTACCTTTGGTATTAATTCCATACCGCATGGTATTTTGGATTGCATGTCTTTGTGATAATGCTATTGTCTGCCATAATGCCCGTCCAGCAGCTCTCGGTCTCCAGATCGGAATCCAATTTACAAAAAATATATAACTTTCCTTTGCCTTGCAGCAGGTCGTGTATGAATAGTTATGTACATTGAAAAAATTCAGCTGTGGGAACAAGGTGAGTTCAATTCATAACCGAACAGAGTATGCTACATGTCCCACTTCAAAGAAATCACCCGCAATCCAGTAGTGGGGATTTTAACATGTTATGTTTTATTTTTTAAAGAATGGGGCATCAGTACTTTAATTTTAACATACATTGCAACCACTGTACTAGGAACAGGGCTAAAACAATGCTCAGCATGGTGATTGGCAGAAGACAACAGGAGAAAGGACTGCTGTGTGACTGAACTTCTCTGCTGGGACTAAAGTAGAAGAACTTTTGTATTTGGACCTTTAATTTAGGGTAAAAAAACTAACATATAAAAACAAAAAAAAAGTGTGTGTTTGGGTTAACTGAACTGAATGGGTAACTGAAAAGTCATCTAGGTGTAAATCTCAGGTGACTGAAAGGACTTAACTGCTGTGAGGTTTAAATTACTTGTAGAAAGATCTGGTAAGTAGGGGGAGTGGCTTAGCTAGAAGGAAGCTACATTTAAAGACTGCCCTAGAAAGATTCTGCTAAGAGCTTGGCAGAAGACAACAGGAGAAAGGACTGCTGTGTGACTGAACTTCTCTGCTGGGACTAAAGTAGAAGAACTTTTGTATTTGGACCTTTAATTTAGGGTAAAAAAACTAACATACAAAAACAAAAAAAAAAGTGTGTGTTTGGGTTAACTGAACTGAATGGGTAACTGAAAAGTCATCTAGGTGTAAATCTCAGGTGACTGAAAGGACTTAACTGCTGTGAGGTTTAAATTACTTGTAGAAAGATCTGAGTAGGGGAGTGGCTTAGCTAGAAGGAAGCTACATTTAAAGACTGCCCTAGAAAGATTCTGCTAAGAGCTTGGCAGAAGACAGCAGGAGAAAGGACTGCTGTGTGACTGAACTTCTCTGCTGGGACTATATTGCCCTCCAACCACCCCCCCCCACCCAAAGCTAGTTCTATTTTTATAGGCACAGGGTTTGACTGACAACAGGAACTTCCTGTTTAGGGGCAGGAAGTGAGTGAACACAGAACCACCAAGGACCCACCATCCTAGAAGGGCAAGAGTAGCTCCGCGCCCCTCTAGCTGCTGGAGGTCTGCCTCTGAACAAGTAAGTGGTCTACTGAGAAATATAGGATATTCTTTGTCTCTAACAGGACAATCAGGAGCTAGAAGGCACACAGGCAGAAAGTAAGGAGAGAGATAAAAAAAGAGGAAAGAGTAAGGATTTCAAACAGTTAAGGGGCCAGAAATAAGACATGATTGGAGTGGTGTAGTGCAGTGGCTGTGGAGCAGCAGTCTTCCGGGAGATGTTCTGAGGATGCAGTGTTGTCCCATCTTCAGGCACCTCTCTGGCTGAGGGGGAGGTTGCTCATCTCCAGGCTGGAGTTGGCCAGGATTTGTGGGACCTCCTCTTCCATCCAGGGACCACCAGTGCCACTGCTATTGCCTCAGAGGTTGCCAAGAAAGAGGAGCAGTTGGACCACAGTGGGCTCAGGGAGGGTGAGAGTGGTGGAACAGAGGCACATCCCTCCAGTTGTACCTCTCCACAATTCCTATGCCATTCTGGCAAAGTGTGATTCCTCTATGGAGGCACCTGCAGTGGAGACCAAGGAGGATGCTGGGAACCTCCACAAAGGAGAACCACAGGAGGGTGGCAGGGGACCCTGCAGGGGAAGGAAACAACTCCTGGTGGGGGATTCCATTGTTAGGAAGGTAGAACTGGGCAAGGAAGGGGAGAAGAAGGTAAGGTGCCTGCCTGGCGCCATGGCTTGGAGGGACAGGGAGCGAATCCTCAGGATTGCCGGAGCAGCTGCACAGGGGAGGGAGCTGGATGTCATTGTCCACCTAGGGATAAATGACCTGACTAAGAAAGGGATTAGAGAAGTGCAGGAAGAGTTTGTGGAATTGGGAAGGGGCCTTAGTCAAGTAGCACGCACGGTAACCTTTTCGGAGGTGCTACCCATCTATGGCATAGGAGAGGCTAGGGTGTTCCATACCATGGCATTCAATCAGTGGTTGAAAAACTGGTGTGGAGCTCAGGGATTTGGCTTCATTGGGAACTGGGGGTCCACCTGGAGTGATGCAAGCCTATACTGGCATGATGGGCTGCATCTGTCCAGGAAGGGAACCAGGATCCTAGGTGATAGGTTTAAATGCTTCATTGGCAAGCTTTTAAACTAGCCAAGGAGGGAGGCACTGGAAAGGAGCAGGAAAATCCTAGCCCCAAACAATCACGGTAGTAGGTGGCAAACACCAACATGGAGGTGTCGATAGGGAGAAGGGCAGGGGTAAATGGAGAAAGTGACAAAGGCAAGAAGGACAGGGATGGGGCAAAGGGGGTAAGGCCATCAGGAAATGGAGGGTAATGAGTACCAATGCCTGTAGTCTGGGCAACAATCTCCTGAGCTGGTGGCCTTAATGGAAGAGGGATGCCTGGATATTGTAGCAGTCACAGAAACATGGTACACAGAGAACCATGACTGGGATGTTAACACACCAGGGCATATAACTACAGGAGAGACAGGCAGGGAGAGGAGGGGAGGAGTAGCCTCATGTAAAGGAAGGGATAAAGCAACTGAACAAAAGAGCAAACAGGGGAGAGGAGGCACTGTGGGTCACCTTGGAGACTGGAAAGGGCACCACAATCCACACAGGGGTTAGTACAGACCCCTGTGTCAGGGGAAGGAATGGACAAGGATATGATGGAAGGCATTCTTAGAATGGCAGAGAAAGGGGAGATATTGCTGATGGTGACCTGAATATGCCAGATGTTAACTGGAGCACATTTGTTGCAGCCACATCCAAGAGCAGGGCTATTCTTAATGCCCTACAGGTGGCAGGCATTAGACAGCTGGTTTCAGAACCCACTGTGAGGGAGCAATCTTAGACCCTCGACTCTCAAACGGGGGCAGTGAGAGGATCTCAGATTCAGAAGTGGGTTGCCATCTGGGGACAAGTGACCATCAAACAGTGTGGTTCACGTTAAACTCAGCTACAGAGTCAAGCCATACAAAAGTGAGGGTACTGGACTTTAGGAGGGCTGACTCTTGGCAAGATGGGAGAGTGCCTCAGAAAAGCACTTGCAAACAGGCTAGAAGGAGGTGTGGAGCAACAATGGGGAATTATCAAAACTGCCATCACAGAGGCAACAAGCCTTTGTGTGAAGCAAACAAACAAATCAAATGAAAGAAAAGCCACTATGGTTCTCAAGAGAGGTGGCTGTGAAAGTCAGGAAGAAAAGAAAGCATCTCGGAAGTATAAGGAAACACAGAAGGAGCAGGACAGAGAGCTGTACCAGTTAAGGCAGAAAGAAGCAGGAGGGAAGTCAGAATAGCAAAGGCCCAAACTGAGGAAAAGATAGCCAACTCAGTTAAGAAGGGGATAAAACCTTTACAGGTACATCAGCGAGCGAGAAAGACAAAGGGAGGGATAGTGAGGCTGAATAGAATGAACGGTGGGTGGGCAGAGGGGACAGAGAAAGCAGGGAATACTGAATGAATATTTCTGCTCAGTATTCACAAAAGAGGAGGGGAAGTGCCTAATCCAATTAACAGAAGCACTCTGATAGGGGGTCGATCCCAGTCCTTTCACAGAAGAAAGGGTTCTGCAAGAACCCCTAAAACTGAAGGTGGACAAAGCAATGGGTCCTGATGGAATTCATCCCAGAATTCTAAAAAATTAAGGAAGGAACTAGTGAAACCACTGGCTACTCTTTTAATAAATCATGGGAGGATGGTGTGGTACCCGAGGACTGGAGGAAGGGGGATGTAATTCCCCTTCACAAAAGTGGGACCAAGACAGAGGCAGGAAACTACAGACCTGTCAGTCTGACCTCTGTGGTAGGGAAGGTGATGGAGTCACTTCTGAAGGAAAGAATAATTGAGTACCTAGAGGTCCGTGGAGCACAGGATCCAAGGCAGCATGGGTTTACTGCAGGAAGCTCATGTCAGACGAATCTAATAGATTTCTTTGACTGGGTGACCAAAGTAGTAGACCAGGGAGGGGTTGTGGACATGGCCTACCTAGACTTTAGCAAGGCATTTGACACAGTCCCACACAAAAGATTATTAGTCAAATTAACCAGCCTGGGAGTGGGTCCCAGGCTGGTAGCCTGGGTAAAACATTGGCTGGACAACAGGACACAGAAGGTAATTGTAAATGGAGTCCACTCTGAAGAAAGGGCAGTTACCAGTGGGGTACCACAGGGTTCAGATTGGTCCAGTCCTTTTAATGTCTTCATCAGTGACATTGCAGAGGGACTGAAGGAAAAGTATGCCTTTTGCAGATGACACAAAGATCTGCAACAGGGTTGATACACAAGGAGGCGTGGAAAGAATGAAAAGGGACTTGGCAAGGTTGGAGGAATGGTCAGACGATGGCAGCTAGGATTCAATGCAAAAAGTGCAAAATAATGCACCTGGGAAACAAGAACCCAGGGAAGAATACACAATGGGTGGGAGGTAGTAACAACAATAAAACAGGAAAGGGACCTGGGGTAATCATATCAGATGACCCTCAAGGTTAGCAAGCAATGTGAGAAGGCAGTAGGGAGGGCCGGGGTATACTGGGATGTATAGGGAGAGGCATCAGCAGCAGAAAACAGGAAGTTGTTATCCTCTGTACAGACAGTTGGTGAGACCCCATCTGGAATACTGTGTCCAGTTCTGAGACCCCATCTCCGCAAGGACATAGACAGGATAGAGGCAGTCCAGAGGAGGGCAAATAAATGGTGCTGGGTCTGCAAGAGAAGCCGATGAGGAGAGACTAAAGGAGCTTAATATGTATACCCTTGAGGAAAGAAGGGAGAGGGGGACATGATAGAAACTTTCAAGTACCTCAAGGAATCAACAAAGTCCAAGAGGGTAGCATCTTTCAGAAAAGAGACTTGCAAGAACAAGAGGACATGATTTAAAGATAGAAGGAGGGCGTTCTAGGGGCAATGTGAGGAAGTATTATTTCACAGAGAGGGTAGTGGATGCATGGAACAGCCTTCCTGAGGAAGTTGTGGGGTCTAAAACTGTGGGGAGAATTCAAGAATGCATGGGACAGACATAAGACAATTCTTGTGGGGGGCAGGAAGATATAGGCTGTTGGTTAACTAGGATCTGCGACCTATCCTGTATGTAGGGAAATGGGCAGACTAGATGATCCTAGTGGTCCTTATCTGCCATCAAAGTCTATGTTTCTATGTTTCTATGGGGAGAGCTAATGTGTGTTCTTCTGGGGTGCACCACAAGATTACCACATGGCACTGCTTGTGGAGTAGCTTGGAGGCTATCCAATGGCCCTGATGAGTAATCCAGGGTGCACTGTGTTGCATGCCCCATTTTAGGCACTTGGAGATGTGGTGAAGTGGCTGGAAGTGAGTAGCTAAAACAACTGGTATTCAAGCGGGCAAATACTAGGCTTAATGGTACATTTGTGGTAGGGAATATGGGAGGGCAAGCCAGAGAGAAAGTATGGCATGCACTGTTACAGTGAGTAGTAGAAAATGGGCAGACTAGGTTGGCACCTGTGGTTCTTACCTACTGTCAAATGTTATGTTTATGTGGGTAGTGTAGTCAGTTGCTATGGAAAATATAGAATGTTAATACACCAACTGATATCTTTTTTGTGTCACTATATTATGTGGCATGATACCAATTCTCATGGAAAATTCTGTTTAAATTACAAGACGATGAAATTAAATATATTGTTACAAAACAAGGGCATTTAACATCACCTGTTGAAAGTCTGGAGAATAGCTGGGGATAAATAATTGGGTGCTGAAGACTCGCATTTAGTCCATTGTATGATAACTAACATTGTACTGCTGGGTGCAAGATCTGAAAGAGCTGTTAATCACACATGGAACAATGGCAAACATTAAGAGAAATTAATATGCTCAATTATCCAGAGAACACTAGCATTGCTATGAAATCATGCCTGCACTTACTGACCCCTCTGTAACAAATTAATTAGGCCTTGTATGATTGAAGTCTCCCAACCCCCACTACCCACAACAAAGTATACACTACCACTGCAATGACGTTAGTCCACTCATAATTAAAACATAGAAAGGTGAGAGAAGAAGGTGAACAGGGGTCCATCTAGTATACTAACATACTAAAATGCCAGCAGAATAGGCCTAATGGTCTTTTGTGTCTGCTCGTTTGGTCAGCCCCCACCCTGGGAGCTGACCTTGCTGCCACCCCGCCCTCTCTGGCTTCTCCCTTCTGAGTTCTAGATATTCTTGCTGCACTGGATTTTGCTTCCAGAACCCTTCCCCTGTACCTGTCCTACCCCCTCTTGAACCCCTCCACTGTCTCTGCCTCCACCAGCCCCCTGGGCAGTGCATTCCATGGCTCCAGCACCCTGTCAGTGAAATAGCACCTCCTCCATTCTCCCCTGAGTCTCTCCCTCCAGCTTCCACCCATGCCCTTTAGTTGCCCCCTCCTTCCTTTGAAGCAACCTGACTGCTCCTCCCTTATTAACCCCCTTCATGTACCTGAAGACCTCTTCTTTTTCCAATGTGTGCATATTCAGCTCTTCGAGCCTCTCCCCATAGGTCCTGTCCCCCAAGCCCCAAATCATTTTGGTTGCCCTCCTCTGGATCCTCTCCAGGATTTCAATGTCCTTCTTTAAATGTGGCCTCCAAAACTGCATGCAGTACTCGAGATGCAGCCTCACCAAGCAGTTATACAGAGGGAGTATCACTTCCCTCCATCTGAGGTGATCCCCCTAGTGATGCATCCCAGCATCCTGTTGGCCTTGGCAGCTTCCCTCCTGCAAGTCTCTGACTTGTTCATCTTGACATCCAACACCACCCCCAGGTCCCTCTCAGCCATCGAGACTTGTAGCATTCAAAACTATATACTTTTAATAGTTTATTTTGGAATATTTTTTATAATAACAGTATGGCAGGAACTTGGGTTAGATTTATCATAAGTTAATACATTCCTAGGTGCAATATGGCACTTGGCTACACTACGTGCAACATTACACCCCCAGTGGGTGATTAACAGGCTGTTAATCTAATCCCTCGTCATGCCTTATTGCTATTATAACATTTCTGTATTTCATTGTGTGGGGTTTCAACTCTAATAAGGAGATTATCTGTACTTTCACATTTTTCCAAGTTGCTTGGGACAGGGTTTAGACCCCTTATTTGCAAAGTACCCTATATATATAGCCAAACCCTGTGTGCCTCTTTTCATTTTGTTTCACACTATGAACTGTGCACTATTTCAACGAACTCTAAACTGCTTACATGCTAGATGCATGAAATAGTGAGCATCAAATTATAGTTGGCTAAAAGTAAAACAGGGCAGTGGGGCTGTGTGAACACTCTGTAGGGGCCATGGGACACTCCAGTGAATCCTATGCTAATGAGGCCTGACAAAATGCATATTGACATAGTGCCTAGTTCATTATACTATAACTAAAACAAAATGCAAAGAAGCTCACACAGTTGGGCTATACAGTACAGGGTATCTTGCAAGTGCAGGGGGGTTGAAAACTGTCCAAATCAAATTGGTAAACAATAAATAGAGACAATTCCCTTCTCAGAGTTGGAACACATAAAAATGACATAGCTAGAATAAACCAATGTCATGTACAGTACTGCTGCTTCTCATTTCAGTCACAAAGGCAGCAGACGGGATGGGTGTAATACTGGACCATTTTTGAGAATGAAAGCCACCTGGTTTTCCATACCCTCCGTGGCTGATTTTTATAAATCACCATGCTGAGGTTTTTTTTAGCACTCTTCTTAGTACAGTACTTTGGTCATAGATGTTAAATTTAAAATAATGTTGTCCCATTTGTTAAAATAACAAAACAAAATGTGTTAAAATCCTTACTAGTGGATCGTAAGTGATTCCTTGGAGTGGGACATCTAACATATACCATTTGGTTCGGTATTGCACTTCCATTGTTTCCACAGCTGAGTTTTCCCTATATAAATAAATATATACACTCAAACTGGTGCATGAGGTAAGAAAATTGTATTTTTTTTTAGTGAAGCTCGAATCTAATCTGGAGACTGAGGGCTGCTGAGCGGGTGTTGTGATAGACAACAGCAGTCCCCTAAAGGCATGCAGTCCTAAGTATCATGTGGTAGCAAATTAATACAGAAATACAGAAAGAATGTGTTTCAGTGCCCCCATCTATTGCTGTTATGTTTCACATAACATATGAATCAAAACAGTACTGGCTAAATGTTTTTTAAAAAAAAAAACAGATCTGTAAAATAAACCCCTAGCCTTTATTGCAGGTTATGACTTGTAGTAGGACTTAAAGCTGACAACGATTGAGATATTAATAAACTAAACTGTGCCCCCTCTTAGTTTTCAGACATTAACTATTATCATACAACTAAGTCCTGCACTAGCGAAATGAAAGAACTGAATCTGATGTAATAAAATCAATTATAAACTCTGAGATGTGTACGTTTTGGGATGCACGCTTCACATTTCTATGAATGGAAACCACGTGGTCCTGTACACCCTCCGTGACTGATTTTTTTACATCACCATGCTGAGCGTTGTTTTAGCCCTATTCCTAGTACAGTGGTTACAATGAATGTTAAAATTCAAGTACTGATGCACCATTCATTAAAAAATAAAATATAACATGTTAAAATCCCCACTATTGGATTGTGGGAGATTCCTTTGGAGTGGGACGTGTAGCATACTCCATTCAGTTCTGAACTGAACTCACCTTGTTCCCACAGCTGAATTTTTTTAATGTTCATAACTATTCACACCGACCTGCTGCAAGATGAAGGAAAGTTATATATATTTTATTAGCCAAGCTGAATTCGATTTGGAGACTGAGAGCTGCTGGTGGGCATTATGGCAGACAATGGCATTCCCACAAAGCCATGCAGTCCTAAATACAATGCAGTATGGAATTAATATCAAAGGTAAAAAGAATTCATTTTTATGTCCCATCTACAGCTGCTGTATTTTAAATAATTTATGAATTGAAACAGCACTGAACAAATGTTAAAAATGCAGATTTATGAAATAATCACACAGCCTATCAGTGTTAATTTTAAGTCCTACCACCAGCCATAACCTATGATAAAGAATGGTGGTATTATTTCACAGATCTGCATTTTTTTAACATCTGCTCTATGCTGTTTCAGTTCATAAGTTATGCAAAACAAAATAGCTTTAGATGGAGGCGAGCAAAAACAAATTAGTTCTACCTTTGGTATTAATTCCATACCGCATGGTATTTTGGATTGCATGTCTTTGTGATAATGCTATTGTCTGCCATAATGCCCGTCCAGCAGCTCTCGGTCTCCCAGATCGGAATCCAATTTGGCTAACAAAATATATAACTTTCCTTTGCCTTGCAGCAGGTCGTGTATGAATAGTTATGTACATTGAAAAAATTCAGCTGTGGGAACAAGGTGAGTTCAATTCATAACCGAACAGAGTATGCTACATGTCCCACTTCAAAGAAATCACCCGCAATCCAGTAGTGGGGATTTTAACATGTTATGTTTTATTTTTTAAAGAATGGGGCATCAGTACTTTAATTTTAACATACATTGCAACCACTGTACTAGGAACAGGGCTAAAACAATGCTCAGCATGGTGATTGGCAGAAGACAACAGGAGAAAGGACTGCTGTGTGACTGAACTTCTCTGCTGGGACTAAAGTAGAAGAACTTTTGTATTTGGACCTTTAATTTAGGGTAAAAAAACTAACATATAAAAACAAAAAAAAAGTAAAGTGTGTGTTTGGGTTAACTGAACTGAATGGGTAACTGAAAAGTCATCTAGGTGTAAATCTCAGGTGACTGAAAGGACTTAACTGCTGTGAGGTTTAAATTACTTGTAGAAAGATCTGGTAAGTAGGGGGAGTGGCTTAGCTAGAAGGAAGCTACATTTAAAGACTGCCCTAGAAAGATTCTGCTAAGAGCTTGGCAGAAGACAACAGGAGAAAGGACTGCTGTGTGACTGAACTTCTCTGCTGGGACTAAAGTAGAAGAACTTTTGTATTTGGACCTTTAATTTAGGGTAAAAAAACTAACATACAAAACAAAAAAAAGTGTGTGTTTGGGTTAACTGAACTGAATGGGTAACTGAAAAGTCATCTAGGTGTAAATCTCAGGTGACTGAAAGGACTTAACTGCTGTGAGGTTTAAATTACTTGTAGAAAGATCTGGTAAGTAGGGGGAGTGGCTTAGCTAGAAGGAAGCTACATTTAAAGACTGCCCTAGAAAGATTCTGCTAAGAGCTTGGCAGAAGACAGCAGGAGAAAGGACTGCTGTGTGACTGAACTTCTCTGCTGGGACTATATTGCCCTTCAACCACCCCCCCCCACCCAAAGCTAGTTCTATTTTTATAGGCACAGGATTTGACTGACAACAGGAACTTCCTGTTTAGGGGCAGGAAGTGAGTGAGCACAGAACCACCAAGGACCCACCATCCTAGAAGGGCAAGAGTAGCCTCCGGCCCTCTAGCTGCTGGAGGTCTGCCTCTGAACAAGTAAGTGGTCTACTGAGAATATAGGATATTCTTGTCTCAGAACAGGACAATCAGGAGCTTAAAGGGCACACAGGCAGAAAGTAAGAGAGAGATAAAAAAAGAGGAAAGAGTAAGGATTTCAACAGTTAAGGGGCCAGAATAAGACATGATTGGAGTGGTGCAGTGCAGTGGCTGTGGAGCAACAGTCTTCCGGGAGATGTTCTGGAGGATGCAGTGTTGTCCCATCTTCAGGCACCTCTCTGGGCTGAGGGAGGAGGTTGCTCATCTCCAGGCTGAGTTGGCCAGGATTTGTGGGACCTCCTCTTCCATCCAGGGACCACCAGTGCCACTGCTATTGCCTCAGAGGTTGCCAAGAAAGAGGAGCAGTTGGACCACAGTGGGCTCAGAGAGGGTGAGAGTGGTGGAACAGAGGCACATCCCTCCAGTTGTACCTCTCCACAATTCCTATGCCATTCTGGCAAAGTGTGATTCCTCTCTGGAGGCACCTGCAGTGGAGACCAAGGAGGATGCTGGGAACCTCCACAAAGGAGAACCACAGGAGGGTGGCAGGGGACCCTGCAGGGGAAGGAAACAACTCCTGGTGGGGGATTCCATTGTTAGGAAGGTAGAACTGGGCAAGGAAGGGGAGAAGAAGGTAAGGTGCCTGCCTGGCGCCATGGCTTGGAGGGACAGGGAGCGAATCCTCAGGATTGCCGGAGCAGCTGCACAGGGGAGGGAGCTGGATGTCATTGTCCACCTAGGGATAAATGACCTGACTAAGAAAGGGATTAGAGAAGTGCAGGAAGAGTTTGTGGAATTGGGAAGGGGCCTTAGTCAAGTAGCACGCACGGTAACCTTTTCGGAGGTGCTACCCATCTATGGCATAGGAGAGGCTAGGGTGTTCCATACCATGGCATTCAATCAGTGGTTGAAAACTGCTGTGGAGCTCAGGATTTGGCTTCATTGGGAACTGGGGTCCACCTGGAGTGATGCAAGCCTATACTGGCATGATGGGCTGCATCTGTCCAGGAAGGAACCAGGATCCTAGGTGATAGGTTTAAATGCTTCATTGGCAAGCTTTTAAACTAGCCAAGGAGGGAGGCACTGGAAAGGAGCAGGAAAATCCTAGCCCCCAAACAATCACGGTAGTAAGTGTGGCAAACACCAACATGGAGGTGTCGATAGGGAGAAGGGCAGGGGTAAATGGAGAAAGTGACAAAGGCAAGAAGGACAGGGATGGGGCAAAAGGGGGTAAGGCCATCAGGAAATGGAGGGTAATGAGTACCAATGCCCATAGTCTGGGCAACAATCTCCCTGAGCTGGTGGCCTTAATGGAAGAGGGATGCCTGGATATTGTAGCAGTCACAGAAACATGGTACACAGAGAACCATGACTGGGATGTTAACACACCAGGGCATATAACTTACAGGAGAGACAGGCAGGGGAGAGGAGGGGGAGGAGTAGCTCTCTATGTAAAGGAAGGGATAAAAGCAACTGAACAAAAGAGTAAACAGGGAGGAGAGGAGGCACTGTGGGTCACCTTGGAGACTGGAAAGGGCACCACAATCCACACAGGGTTGGTACAGACTATGTCAGGGGAAGGAATGGACAAGGATATGATGGAAGGCATTCTTAGAATGCAGAGAAAGGGGAGATACTGTTGATGGGTGACCTGAATATGCCAGATGTTAACTGGAGCACATTTGCTGCAGCCACATCCAAGAGCAGGGCCATTCTTAATGCCCTACAGGTGGAGCATTAGACAGCTGGTTTCAGAACCCACTGCTGAGGGAGCAATCTCAGACTCGTACTCTCAAGCAGGGGCAGTGAGAGAGGATCTCAGATCTAGAAGTGGGTTGCCATCTGGGGACAAGTGACCATCAAACAGTGTGGTTCACGTTAAACTCAGCTACAGAGTCAAGCCATACAAAAGTGAGGGTACTGGACTTTAGGAGGGCTGACTTGGCAAGATGGAGAGTGCCTCAGAAAAGCACTTGCAAACAGGCTAGAAGGAGGTGTGAGCAACAATGGGGAATTATCAAAACTGCCATCACAGAGGCAACAAGCCTTTGTGTGAAGCAAATAAACAAATCAAAATGAAAGAAAAAGCCACTATGGTTCTCAAGAGAGGTGGCTGTGAAAGTCAGGAAGAAAAGAAAGCATCTCGGAAGTATAAGGAAACACAGAAGGAGCAGGACAAGAGCTGTACCAGTTAAGGCAGAAAGAAGCAGGAGGAAGTCAGAATAGCAAAGGCTCAAACTGAGGAAAAGATAGCCAACTCAGTTAAGAAGGGGATAAAACCTTTTACAGGTACATCAACGAGTGTAGAAAGACAAAGGAGGGATAGTGAGGCTGAATAGAATGAACGGTGGGTGGGCAGAGGGGACAGTAAGAAAAGCAGGAATACTGAATGAATATTTCTGCTCAGTATTCATAAAAAGAGGAGGAGGTGCCTAATCCCATTAACAGAAGCACTCTTTGATAGGGGGGTCGATCCCAGTCCTTTCACAGAAGAAAGGGTTCTGCAAGAACTCCTAAAACTGAAGGTGACAAAGCAATGGGTCCTGATGGAATTCATCCCAGAATTCTAAAAGAATTAAGGAAGGAACTAATGAAACCACTGGCTACTCTTTTAATAAATCATGGGAGGATGGTGTGGTACCCGAGGACTGGAGGATGGCAGATGAGTCCCTTCACAAAAGTGGGACCAAGACAGAGGCAGGAAACTACAGACCTGTCAGTCTGACCTCTGTGGTAGGGAAAGTGATGGAGTCACTTGAAGGAAAGAATAATTGAGTACCTAGAGGTCCGTGGGAGCACAGGATCCAAGGCAGCATGGGTTCACAGCAGGAAGGTCATGTCAGACGAATCTAATAGATTTCTTTGACTGGGTGACCAAAGTAGCAGACCAGGGAGGGGCTGTGGACATGGCCTACCTATACTTTAGCAAGGCATTTGACACAGTCCCACACAAAAGATTATTAGTCAAATTAACCAGCCTGGAGTGGGTCCCAGGGTGGTAGCCTGGGTAAAACATTGGCTGGACAACAGGACACAGAAGGTAATTGTAAATGGAGTCCACTTGAAGAAAGGGCGGTTACCAGTGGGTACCGCAGGGTTCAGTATTGGGTCCAGTCCTTTTAATGTCTTCATCAGTGACATTGCAGAGGGACTGAAGGAAAAGTATGCCTTTTTGCAGATGACACAAAGATCTGCAACAGGGTTGATACACAAGGAGGCGTGGAAAGAATGAAAAGGGACTTGGCAAGGTTGGAGGAATGGTCAGACGTATGGCAGCTAGGATTCAATGCAAAAAAGTGCAAAATAATGCACCTGGGAAACAAGAACCCAAGGGAAGAATACACAATGGGTGGGGAGGTAGTAACAACAACAAAACAGGAAAGGGACCTGGGGGTAATCATATCAGATGACCTAAGGTTAGCAAGCAATGTGAGAAGGCAGTAGGGAGGGCCGGGGTATACTGGGATGTATAGGGAGGCATCAGCAGCAGAAAACAGGAAGTTGTTATCCCTCTGTACAGACAGTTGGTGAGACCCCATCTGGAATACTGTGTCCAGTTCTGGAGACCCCATCTCCGCAAGGACATAGACAGGATAGAAGCAGTCCAGAGGAGGGCAACTAAAATGGTGCAGGGTCTGCAAGAGAAGCCATATGAGGAGAGACTAAAGGAGCTTAAGATGTATACCCTTGAGGAAAGAAGGGAGAGGGGGGACATGATAGAAACTTTCAAGTACCTCAAGGGAATCAACAAAGTCCAAGAGGGTAGCATCTTTCAGAAAAAGAGACTTGCAAGAACAAGGGGACACGATTTAAAGATAGAAGGAGGGCGGTTCAGGGGCAATGTGAGGAAGTATTATTTCACAGAGAGGGTAGTGGATGCATGGAACAGCCTTCCTGAGGAAGTTGTGGGGTCTAAAACTGTGGGAGAATTCAAGAATGCATGGAACAGACATAAGGCAATTCTTGTGGGGGGCAGGAAGATATAGGCTGTTGGTTAACTAGGATCTGCGGCCTATCCTGTATGTAGGGAAATGGGCAGACTAGATGGGCCTAGCGGTCCTTATCTGCCATCAAAGTCTATGTTTCTATGTTTCTATGTGAAAAAATCAGTCACGGAGGGTGTACAAGACCACGTGGTTTCCATTCATAGAAATGGTCCAGTAAAGCGTGTGCCCCAAAAATTGTGCATCTCAGAATTTATAATTGATTTTATTACACCAAATGCAGTTTGTTCGTTCTGCTAGTGCAGGACTTAGTTGTGTGACACTACTTAATGTCTATAAGCTAACAGGGGGCACAGTTTAGTTTATTACTATCTTGATCAGTATCAGCTTTAAGTCCTACTCCAAGTCAAAACCTGCAATAAAGGCTGGGGGATTATTTGACAAATCTGTTTTGTTTTAAACATTTAGCCAGTACTGGTTTAATTTATAAGTTATGTGAAACACGGTGGCAAAAGACGGGGGCCACAAACACAGATTTGTTCTGTACTTTAATATTAATTTGCTGCCGCATGGAACTTTGGACTGCATGCCTTTGTGGGTCTGCTATTGTCTAGCATAACACTTGCCCAGTAGTCCTTTGCATCCCCACAGTAATCAAGCTTTAAATAAAAAAAAGAAAAGAATTTAATTCCTACAATATAAGATATCGTCTGCTGAATTTTTTAAAGGAAAAGTTAGGTGAGGGAGCTGTTTCAGTGCTCTACTTCATGAACAGTATGTAGCTAAGGTCCATCTGAAATAACTAACCTATGATCAGCTCTTGGGTTTTTCAGAAGATCAGATTTATTTAATTTCATAGGGCCTCATTATGTACATTTCAAAATTAATTATAAACGTAGTACATGAAGGTGGATTGAACAAACAAAATCTGCATTGTGGAAAATAAAAATCCCTCTCGGGTGGTGTAGAGGAACCCATGACGTGCCATAATCGCTATTATCCTGTAAAACGTGCAGCAAACAGGTTTCTAAACAGAAGCTCCATAAATGCAGCTTTACAAAAATATTTGTTTCCTCTAGTTAAGGATGACAATACAGTTTTTTTTGTTTTTTTTTCATGTACAAATGGAGCTTGCACCAGACTGCAGAGACTTTATAACTAAAGGTTTGTAAACTGCAGTCAAAAAGCAGGACAAGACATACAATCCAAATCGGGGTTTTTTAAATATGCAGCTTTTTTTTTTAGAGGACAGTGGTGCATCGCTCTACCAATGTCTGTCACTGTCCATAAACAGGGGCTTCATACCCATAATCAGCATTTGTTTTAAGTGAAACCACTGGTACATACCGTGTGTTGTTGCAGGACTGCAGGGCAGGGTGGTCTCCGTCACCTCAGAGGTTGTTTTTGCTTGGGCCATTGTGCCATTTATTTACTTAATATATAAAAAAACAGTTGTTTTTTATGCTCAAATTTTGTAATTAGCATTTTGAGCAGATTGGTTAGTCCACTATGAAGCAGCAATGCACAAACTGCAAAGAAATGCTGCTCTTGATTTTTGTGCCTGAATATCCTGCGGGTTACTCTCCAGCTCCAGTGCTGGACTTGCCCCTTCTAAAGCTCCTCTCACTCTCGCAGAAAATATTAGAAGCAAAATAATTTATGCTATCTGCCTAACACCTAAAGCACTTTGCTTACATGTGATGTCATCCTTTACAGTTCTGCCTAATAGTTTCAATGAAACAGACCTCCTGAATGCATGTTGTTTTTGGACAGGCAGTACCTCATGATGAACCTAAACTTGATTTTAAGCTGGGGGATTTATAATATTTTTTTCTTTGCAACTGGGGATCTCAAGTGACACAATAATGAAAAAAAAAAAAACTAGTGAAGCAATTTAAATATTAGTTCTAACAGTGAAGCAATCACTTTGTTATTGCAGGTTACACAGGGGGTTGACCCTGTAACCTGCAAGATACACTTTTTAAACCATAATTAAAATAATTAGCAAATTAGTCAAATGTTCTGCAAACACTGTTTATTTATAGTTTAGGATGACAGCTGTAAAGTGATGGATAAGGGGAAATAAATAGACAAACTGTGCAAGAGTAACTTGTAAACAAAATAACATGGGTCTAGATGTTGCACATATACAACACTGAAATATATTACTTTTTAAAAGTCTTTTAGTGATATTACACAGGAAACAAATCCTAATTCTCTAAAACCATCCGCATTATTTATTGTCATGGAAATGAAGCTTTTCGCACAAAAAGGAAAAGAATATAATGTGATTTCATGAAAACACACCATTTTAAACAGCTGGACACTGCATGGCACAGTCATACCAGAGAATGACCCGGTTATAGTTGACACTGTGCATGAGCTTATTGTGAGACCAAACTGGGAAACAGAAAAGAGTTCTCTAGGTCCTGCATAGAGTTCTAAGGGTTCATTTTGAAATACCTGGTTATGTGCCTGTAAGCAAAGATATCTGTCCCCCTGAAGACAGAATTATCTGAGCCTGATAATTGGGTATGCTAACAAGAGGTTATCAGTTTGAATCCCTACAGAACTTGAGATTAAGGTGACTGGAACTCACAAAACAGACAAGAGGGTTACCTTGTTCTGTTCACTGTTCACAATTCTATGTTCAGAGGTTGGCACTTTGAGAGAAGGGGGCAGACTAGCTGAGTGGGTTTGCGACAGTGAGTTCCAGAGTTTGGGGAAGTAGTGGGAGAAAGCAGACTGGCTGGCAGAGGTGAGTCTGTGGGGGGATAACTAGCATCCTGGTGTCAGTGGATCTGAGTGAGTGTCTGGGGGGTGAAGGGATGGACAGAGCAGAAGAGGTGTAAGAGGAGGAAGAGTTGAACCAGAATTTGGAGGTGAACTTAGCAGTGTGGGAGAGGCGATGGTATGTAAGTGAAGGGAATGTGAGGGAGTAGTAAAGATCACAGTGGTGTGTGTGAGGCAGAGCATCAAGTGCAAATCAACAGAAGTAGTTGAAGTGGGAGTCCAGTCTTGTTAAGGTGAACTTTGGGGCAACACTATAAACTACATCACGGTAGTCGAAGATGGGGAGAATAATTTTCTGGACTAGTTTGCACCTAGCCAGTAGAGATAGGCAGGTCTGGTTCCTGAATAGAGCACAAAGCTTGGGCCCAGTTTTTTCAGAATACCATCTACATGTCCAGAAAAGTTGAGGTGTTGGCCTAGCCAGACCCCAGGTATTTGAAAGAGGAGGTGTCCTCCAGGTAAGTCCCATCTAGGGTGTGGAAGGAAGGGCAGTAAGCCTAGAGAGTCTCTGCCTCATGCTAAAGGTCATGGAGACAGTCTTTCTGGCATTTAGGAAAAGCTGATGTGTGATGAACCAGTGTTGAAGCTTGTTGAAGTCCAATTGGAGTCCGTTTTCAACATCAGAGAGGGTGTGGCCGGAGGTGAAAAATACTGTGTCATCAGCATACATGTGAATAGATGTTGTACAGATTGATGAGAGATCATTTAGGAATACTAAGAAGAGTATAGGGCCAAACACCTATCCTTGTGAGACACCAGTGTCGATTGGCAGGGGAAGGGACAGCAAGTCAGTGATCCTGACAGATTGTGTTCTACCTGCAAGGTAGGCCCTGAACTAATCAGTGGCAGAGTCAAACAGTCCAGCTGAAGATTGGTTGTTTATGAGGAGAGGATGGGAGACCGTGTTAAAAGTCTTAGCAAGGTCAACAAAAATGGCAGTTGTGAATAGGACACTGTTCATCCCTGTGAGGATGGAGTCAGTTAGTCTAAGTATGGATGTAGCAGTAGAGTGATGTTTCTTGAAACCAGATTGGCAAGGTATGAAAAAGTCAGAGTCCAAGAGATAAGAGAAGAGAAGAGTTACAAAAGGATCAAGTGCTCCTGATGTTTGGCCAGGATAGGGAGCAGGGAAAGTGGGCGGTAGTTACCTGAGGAGGATGGATCACCCCTTGGGAAGTAGTAGTATTAATGCATGCTTCTAGATTTTAGGTACTCTGGCTGTGGAGAAGGAAAGGTTTAGGTTGTCAGCCAGCAGGGTGGCTATAGCTAGGGCAGAGAGATAAAGGAGTTTAGGGTCCAGTCAGTCAGTCAGGGGAGCCTCCTTTCATAGGGTTTAGAGCAAGAAGGGCATCCAGAGTGTCAGCAGGGGAGACTTCTGAGAAAGAGAAGGCTCTTTTGAGTAGGGCTTCATTTTGTGGTGTAGTGGTATTTGCTTGGGAGGGTGGGGGTGGAGGGAGGAAAGCAAGGAGTGTAGATGTGCAGGTGATCCGAGAGCAAGGCATTATTAACCCTAAGTAGAGAGGGAGGTGATTTAGATGGGAGGGAGGGGGAATACAGCATGGGCAACCTTCCAGAATGTGGAAGAGTTGTCAATGTTGCATTGAAAGGAGTTTCTAAAATATTCAGCCTTTGCTAATCTGATAGCCTTCCTGCATTGGTTACAGAGGGTGTGGTAGATCATGTTGTCATTTGAATTTTTTGATGCTTTGTGCTGTTTCCAGGCTTGTTCGCAAGCCCATTGGCAGGCTAGGAGCTCTGGGGTGGTCCATAGGAGGTGGTTTCCTCAGACACAGGAATGCCTAATGGGGGTGTAGATGTCCCAAGTGGCAATGAATGTTTCTTTGAAGTAGTCCAGGGCATTGTTAACAGAGATCATTGAGGAGATGGGAGACTAGTCTGTTTGTGCAAGACTGAGGAGTAAGGGGTCCAGCTTGAGCGACTTAAAAGACCCTGAATGCATTAATTTGTGGGGTACCTTTGGCCTGTGTATTTTTTGGATCATAAAAATCATATGATGATCACTTAGTGAGTCTGGCAGAATAACAGATTTTATGATTCTGTGTGGTGGGAGGTGAGGGCCAGTCAATCAGTGAGTGATTTTGTGATTTGTGGTTTATTTGAGTAGGCTTGAGGATTTCTTGTGAGAGGTTTAGGGCTATAATGTCATTCCGGAGCTTGGTGAGTGGGGCAGCAGCCCAGTTTTCATTGAAATCCCCCATTATGTATAGCTCACCTGCTGATGCATGAGAAACAATGGCGGTAATGAGGTCTGAAACAGATGATAGGGATAGACTAGGTCTGCAGTAGATACCAGCTACATATATTGGGGCAGAGAATATATGGGAGAGTCCAATAAGGAGGACCTCGTGGGAAGCTCATGCAGATGCAGATGCAATAATGTCATTGCTGAGTGATGAGGAGATATAAATTGCCACGCTACCTCCTCAGCTTGCCTGGTCTTGCCAGAGAATGGAGTAGCCTGGAATGGCAATTGCATTATTTGTAATTTTGTTGTTTAGCCAGGATTCAGAGAGTATAAGGATGTTAGGGGCATGAGAGACAGCCAGTGGTTGTAGCAGGACTAGTTTAGATAGCAAGCTATCAATGTTTACATGCAGTAGTTTGAGGCCATGTGGGAGGGAGTTAGTAGAGAAGGGGCTAATGTTAGTGTCAGCACATGTGGTGGGGATAGTAGGGCGAGGGCCGGGATTAGGGTTTATGTTCCCACTCAGTAGAAGTAAGTATGTTAAGATGAAATAGTGAAGTTTATCTCTCTTATACCATGGTAGGGAAGTGAGTGAGTGGAGGATAGATTGGCAGATTAGGATTGGTGGAGTTCTCAGTTTTGTGAATGATAATAGTGAGAAGGAGTTAGGAAGGGCGATAATGGAAGAGATAGGTATGGCTGGGAGTGGGAGCAAGCATATTGGTCAAATATTAGGGTAGTATGATGAGGGGTTTGAATGCTTGGCAAGGCTCTGTGGAGGGCAGTAACCAGAGGAGGGTCAGTGGAGTTTATGAGAGGATGGTACAGAAGAGTAGATGGAGGTTGAGTGGGAAAGAATATGAGAAGGAGTCCGATTGGGCACAGAATCATTCTGATAAAAGAGAGGTTTGAGCTGGGAAATTTGATAGGTAGGTAGTGTGTCCTGGCAACCTAAGAGCAAAGTGGTAGTGCTACACTCTTATAAAACTGGGGAAAAGCAACAGAGTTCAGAAATGTCAAGTAACTTAATGGCAGGGAAGAAAAAGTTGCTAAGAAAAGTTTATGTGTGCAGAAATTGCAAGTAATTAAGGGCAGGGAAAGAACAAGTTGCTGAATGCAGAAACTGCAAGCAAATTTATTATTTATTTATTAGCTTTTGGTAACCAGGTGAGTGTGCTAGGTAACAATCCTGCTTATTTTCCGGTACAACCCAGGAGAGCACAGGACATTGAAACACAAATTACAGTAGTACAACTTAAGATCAAAGAAAACATAAGGTAACAATAACAATTTAACAACACACACAGTGGATAGATTAAGGAAGGGAACAGGAAAAGTTGTACCCTTAGAGGTCACAGATTGGGATTTCAACAGTGGGCTAGGGAAATGAGTCGGCAGCTTTCAATTACTTGATTGTTTGGAGGGAAGAGGAAGTGGAGGCTTACTGTGGCAAGACCATTTAAAGGAAAACTACACCCAAAACCTGAAAAAATATATGTTGTGCAGACTGTTTTCATTTGTATGTGAAGCTCTAGTGTTTCCTTCCCTCTGACTGGTATTAGGAGTTTTTCACAAATTAGCCTGCTAGCTTTATGCTAGTTTTACGACCCCTGGGGTTCTCCATACCTGATAGTGTAATTGTATTTCTGGTTCCCACAGTGCATCTTGTCTCATGTGACTGTGATGTAAGAGAGACCCAACATTCAGCACACGCATGCCAAACAAACTAAATATCTTGGAAGCTTTACAAGCTGCACAAAAATTACCAGCAGAAAAGTTTTTCAGGACAGTAAAACCTTTAGGATGAGGGTGGTCACCAAGCTGAATTCTACAGATTTTAAAATATAGCCATCTCTGTTGTTGTGAACTGATTGTAACACAATGCTTTCTGCTGGATTTATGGTCTCTTCTACATCATCATTACATGAAACAAGGTGCACTGTAGGACAAAGAAGTGCAATAAAACTATTTGATATGGTGATCTCCAGAGGTCGCAAAACTACCCTAAAGCTAGCAGATTAATTTAGGAAAAACTTCTAATACCAGTCAGAGGGAAGGAAACACTATAGCTTCACATACAAATTAAAACACTCTGCACAACATATATTTTTTCAAGTTTTGGGTGTAGTTTTCCTTTAAAGAGTGCTAGTCATGTGGGAGGGCAAGACAGAATTTGAGCAGATAAGCAACAGCTGTGCACTGAAGCTGCAGCTGCAGTCTGGTAAAAATAAATTAAGACTATTAAAACAAATTAAGTCAAGCAGTAGAAGTTGAGCAAAGTTAGATCAGACCCAAAGTCAGCTATTGTTGCAGTCAGTTGCCAATTGGGTTGCAGACGCAGATGGTGACAGAAATTCAAAGATATTGCTTTACCTTTTGAGGGGCATGAGCTGTGGGTAAGAGCTGCCAAATGTGGAGCAGTGCCACTCAGGGCTGGAGGCAGAAATCTAGAGAAGAAGAGAAAAGTTATTTTATTAGCAAGGAAAATTGGAGGGTGGGAATTAATGAGGGGCACTAGAGCCAGACAGGTTTCAGAGCAACAAAGGAGACAATGAAGGGCATTAATCGGTGGGAGGGAGGCTTCTGGGAGGGGACAGGGAGGGGGAGAGAGAGAGAGAGAGAGAGAGAGAGGAGGAGCTGCAGGAGGTTGTCAGGAGTTGAGGGATCACAGTGCTTGAGGTTTGAAAGCAGAAAGCAGATAACAGGGAAAGGACAAGCATTTGTCAATACTGAATATTTGATTGCTGGCATTGGCATTTGCTAGTGCAGGAGTTAGAGAGATGCATAATAGGAATGGCATTATTGAACTAATGCCAACCCCCACCATGCAGAGACTGAAAGGGATTGGGGGTGTGCCTTTGGGTCATCAGCCATAATGCTTATGCAATTCCACCTCACCCCACCCTGCAGACACCGACAGGTGTTGCAGTGTGCTTTGAGGTCTTCGGCCCTTATGCTCAACCCATTTCATAAGGAAATAAGCTGAGATGGGTGCAGTATAAGAGAATGGGGTGAACTTTAGGGCCAAAGACCCCAAGGCACACCTTGATGCCTGTCAGTGGTTGTAGGGTGGGGCTAGAATGCCGTGAGCATTATGACTGATGAAACCAAGTCACATCCCTGACACCAGTCAGTCTCTACAGGGTGGGCATTATGGTTGGAAACCTGAATGACCCTGCTGTTTATTGGTATTTTCACTCCAAATTTTCAAAATGGGCTTTTTGGGACCCTACCTCATGAACAGTGGCATTATTATTTCATTACTCAATCCTGAAAGATGATTTCACACAGCAACTTGGCTATTTGGTGCCACAGGTGCGGAAACACATTTTGGGCAAGATGTGAAAAATGACAGCTACACAGTTCATGAGGAGGTGTGGAAAAATTTCAATGTTGAAAATCTGGAGTGAAAATATGAAAAATTCATGAAGTTATGAACATGCATAGAAAATGTACAATGCACACCCATAATGTGATCATTTTTTGGAGTTTTTTCACCAGATTTTCGACAAAGGCATTTTAGGACCTTTGCTCAGGAACAGTGTCACTGTGATTTTCTTAATCTGTCCCGGACACTGATTTCCCACAGCTACCATGCTATTCTGTGCTGGATGTGCGAAACACATTTCAACCAGGATGTGAAAAATAACAGCTGTACTGTCCATAAGGACGTGTGAAAAATGCCAATGTGAAAATTTGGAGTGAAAATATTACAAATTTGAGAAGTTGTAAGTGTTCGTGGAGACTGCGCAATGTATGCTCGTAACGCAGTCATTTTTTTGAATTTTTCCACCAAATTTGCAGCATAGACTTTTTGAGAACCCACCTCATGAACAGTGATACTGTCATTTCATTAATTGGTCCCAAAAGGTGATTCTGCTCAGTGACCGAGAAATCACCTTTCAGGATGGAATAATGCCATGACAGTGACTGAATTCATGAGGAGGACTCCCAAGAACCCCATGTAGAAAATGTGGTGCCAAAAATCAAAAGAATGGCTGAGATATCCACATAAGTTGAAAAAAAACATTTATTCCTTTATACAGCTTACCAGCATTTCTTCAGTTCATGGTCGGCTTTGAAGAGTGCAGACGAGTTCCCGGTCCACCAAAGACCATTGTGTCGGTCTCTGGAGGTAAGTATGGGGTGAGGGGCAGTGTGGGGAGGTGGGGTACACAGAGGGTGTGCAAGGGTTGGGGGAAGGGGCAAGAGACTCAATGAAGGAGCATTTCATGTTTTGTAGTTTGTTTTTTTTTTAAAGATGATGCAGGACTTTTGGCATGCTGGGGTGGGCTCCAAGCATGCTATCTGGGAGTGTGTTTTGGGGGTAGTGGAGCCTATGGTGATTGGACATCCTCATTGGCCATACAGTGTGTTTGGGAGGAGAGTGCATCAGCTGAGGGGGATTGGGCACTGCCTTGGCACACAACATATAGGGGGAGGGGCACATCATGCCGACTGGGATTGGGCTACCCCATCGGCAAAAGAACTGGAGAGGAAGCATGCTAACAGGGGATTGGGCACCCATGTTGACTTCCCCAGGGACTGTGAAAGGTGATGGCTGTCTATCAGCTTTCTAGGGACTGTGAGAGGCCGACAGAGAAGCTGTTGCCATGTTTATTGAAAGGAAACACTGACCAGACAATGCAGCTTTAATTGAGTGCTGCAGTCAGGAACTGTCCCACAAACACAGCTGATTGTGATCGGGCACTCCCTGATTGCAGCAGGTCAATTTCTTTGAGCATAATGGCATGCTCATTAACTGTCCACTAGTAAGGAAAGATGTTTCTTGTGCATGCGCAAGCAAACACAAAAAAGAATTAAGTGGAATGGAGTAGGAAGCACCTAAACACCAGACTTGCTCTAAAATTAATTTACAGTTAGGACATTGGGACTAGGCACATCAGAGTGGTGAAGGGAGAACCTAAACACCAAACTGCACTAAAATGAATTTACAGTTGCATCAGCACTGAGCCCTGGGCTAACACAGGCAAAATAAAAAATGCAGTTTGAACAACAAACGCTGTTGCTAGCCTTGCTTGTAGAGCAGAAAGCAGCTAACTAAAAGAAGCTACATTTTCTTCTTAATTTAAAACTTATATCTCAGTAGGAGTCAGTGTCAGTTAAGATTAAAGTAGACAGCTAACTTTATTAGAAGTAGAATGGGTCTTATTTAAGGTTAAAAAAAGAAAGAAAAGAAAAGAAAGAAAGGCAGTGTGTGTTCTGTGCAGGGAAAGGTACTGTATCAGGTGACTTTGCTAAACCAGTAGGAGGAAGGAGAGCTTACCTGGGGGTGTGGTTTAGACACTAGAAAAGCAGGTGAGTCTAATTACAACTTTCTGTTGTTAGCCTTTTTTCTTACCAATTGCCCTCCATCCCAACCACCCAAAGCCAGTTCTACTTTTATAGCCACTGGATTTAACTGTCAACAGGAACTTCCTGTTTGGCAGTAGGAAGAAAAGGGTCATAGAGAAACATTGGTTTTGTCAACCCTGAAGTAGAAAAAGTAGCTCACTCTCCCCCCCTAGCTGCTGGTAGTTTGATATTGAGCAAGGAAGAAGAAGACTACTGAAGAAGATAGGAAGTTGCTGTCCCAGAACAAGAAGGGTGAGAGCTGTAAGGAGAGGAGAGAGTAAGCATCCAGAGAAAGTAAAGTAGTACAGTACAGTAGAGGGGACACAAAATAAGACATGACAGGAGTGGTGCAGTGCAATGGCTGTGGGGCGGCAGTGTTCCGGGAGACATTCTGGAGGCTGCGATGCTGCCCTATTTGCAGTCACCTCTCTGGTCTGAGAGAGGAGGTTGCCCGTCTCCAGGCTGACCTGGCTAGGATTTGCGAAATCTCCTCCCTCACCCAGGGACCACCAGGGCCAATGCCACTACCTCAGAGGTTGCCAAGAAAGAGAAGTGGCTGGACCAGGGTGGGCTCAAGGAGGGAGAGGGTGGTGGAACAGAGTTGCATCCCTCCAGCTGTACCTCTTCACATTCATTCACTCTTCTGGTGGATAGTGGTTTGCTCTATGGAGGCACCTGCAGTGGAGACCAAGGAGGATGCTGGAACCTTCACAAAGGAGACCCAAAAGAGGGTGGCATGGGACCCCACAGGAAGGAAACAACTCCTGGTGGGGACTCAATCATTAGGGGGTAGAATTGGGGAGGATGGGAGAGGGAAGGCAGGGCCTTCCCTGGCGCCACGGCTTGAGGGACAGGAAGCGAATCCTCAGGATCGTGGGAGGAGCTGCACGAGGGAGGGAGCTGGATGTCATTGTCCACCTAGGGACAAATGACCTGGCTAGGAATGGGATCAGAGCAGTGCAAGAGGAGTTTGTAGAGTTGGGAAGGGGCCTTAGACAAGTAGCGCATACGGTAACCTTCTCGGAGGTGCTGCCTGTCTATAGCAAGGGAGATGCTAGGGCACTTCTCACCAGGGAATTCAATGAGTGGTTGAAAAACTGGTGTGGAGCTCAGGGTTTTGGCTTCATTGGGGACTGGGGAGCCACCTGGAGGAATGCAGACCTATACTGGTGCGATGGTCTGCATCTATCCAGGGGGGGAACCAGGATCCTAGGTGAGAGGTTTAAATGCTTCATTGGCAAGCATTTAAACTAGCCAAGGGGGGAGGCACTGAAAAGGAGCTGGGAAATCCGAGCCTCCCCCACAAAACATGGTGATTAGTGAGGTAAACACCAAGGTACAGAACTTATTAGGGAGCAGAACAGATTTAAATGTAAAAAAAGGCAAAGGCAGTAAGGACAGGAAATGGGGCTAAAAGGGGTAAGGCTATCAAAAAGTGGAGGGTGATGAGTACCAATGCCCAAAGTCTGTGTAACAAGCTCCCTGAACTAGTGGCCTTGATGGAAGAGGGTTGCCTGGATATTGTGGCAGTCACAGAAACATGGTACACAGAGAACCATGACTGGGATGTCAACATACCAGGATACACAATCTACAGGAGGGATAGGGAGGGTAAAAGAGGAGGAGGAGTAGCTCTCTATGTAAAGGAAGGATCAAAGCAACAGAACTAAAGAGTAAACAGGGAGTAGATGAGGCACTTTGGGTCACCCTAGAGACAGGAAATGGCACCACAATCCGCATGGGGTTGTATTCAGACCCCATCTCAGGGAGGAATGGACAAGGAAATGATAGAAGGCTTTCTTAGAATGGCAGAAAAGGGGAGATATTGTTGATGGGGACCTGAATATGCCAGATGTTAACTGAGCACCTTGCTACAGGCACATCCAAGAGCAGGGTCATTCTTGATGCCCTACAGGGGCATGTCTCAGACAGCTAGTATGGAACCAACTCGGAGGGAGCAATGTTAGACCTGGTACTTTCGAATGGGGATGGAGAAAGAATCTCAGATTTAGAAGTGGGTAGCCATCTGGGAACAAGTGACCACCAAACAGTGTGGTTCACGATAAACACAGCCATACAATTAAGCCATACAAAAGCAAGAGTACTAGACTTTAGGAGGGCTGACTTTGGAAAAATGAGAGAGTGCCTCAGAAAAACACTAGCAAACAGGCAAGAAGGAGGGGTGGAGGAACAATGGGGAGTGATCAAAACAGCCATCACAGAGGCAACAAGCCTCTGCGTAAAAAAAATCAATAAAACACAACGAAGGAAAAAACCGCTATGGTTCACAAAAGAGGTGGCAGGGAAGGTTAAAGAGAAAAGGGCAGCATTCAGGAAATATAAGGAAACACAGAAGGAGCAGGACAGAGAACTTTATCAGTTAAAGCAGAAAGAGGCTGGGAAGGGAGTCATGTGATGAGCCGGCTCGGGTAAGACGCGTCTCTCGCTCCTCCAAGCCCAAGCATCGTTATTTAGTTTAAAAATACCCGATTTTGGTGGTGTTTCGAGCTCTCCTTCGTTTTAGTGTACGGCTGGGAGTGCCGAGTGGTCTCTGGGGCGGTGTAAATTTTGGTTCGCAGAGCGGCGAGGAAATCCAGTGGCAAGCCCGTGAGAGGGATTTGGGGTAGGCCAAGCCTGACCTCAAGTAAGTGATGGAGACTGAGACTGCAGCACCACTGGAGGGGCGCGCCCCAGCGTCTAAGAGGCTGAAGCCCCACTCCCCCGTGGACCTGGAACAGGGTGAGGTGCACACTACGGAAGGAGGCTTGGGAATCACTACTGAGGACATCAAGAAGATTAAGGCCCTGCTGCAAGGCTTGGTAGTTGATTTTGCCGAAGTGAAACCGGTGCTTCACTCACTGGTCCAGAGGATGAATAACGCAGAGGCCAGGATCACTTCACAAGAAAGAAAAGTCACTACTCTAGACCAGGAGATGGTGGTGCTTCGGAAAAAGTTTAAAAAACTAGAGGAAAGGCTGGAGGATCAAGAAGCAAGAAATCGTCGAAACAATTTAATATTAGTGGGGCTGCCAGAGAGATCAGAAGGTCCAGATTGCGTTTCTTTTGTACAAGAGCTGCTTTTGAAAATGTTTGGCCCTTCCCCATTTGGAGAGGGGTACAATTTGGAGCGGGCTCATCGTGCATTGAGAGAGGCCCCGCCACCAGGGGCCAGACCGAGAGTGATAATTATGAGGTTCCTAAATTATAAGGAGAAGTCTCATGTTCTCCAGATGTTTAAGCAAAAGAAGCCTTTACAGTGGAATGGAGCTTCAATATGGTTCTTTCAGGATCTAGTCCCTGGGGTCAGAGAGAAGCAAAAAGAATATGGAGATGTTAAGAAGAAGCTTTATCTGGCTGGTATAAAATTTCGGCTTCTATATCCGGCTACATTGATGGTGAAACTGTCTTCTGGGGAAAAGAAATACTTAACAGTGAAGGACGCATGGGATGGACTCTGTGTTGATCTTCCAGACCTCTTCAAAGGGTCAACCTGAAGATGTCCTCTGTGTGAGGGCAGGACTTATTTGGAGTTAATAGGAGGAAGCTTTGGGCCATCTATAGTGCTTGGTTGGACTAAATTGGCCTCGTCCAGAAAAGGATGCATTGATATAAGGACTGGGGTTTGGTTCTAGGAGGGCCCTGTGGTGGGGAGGGGGAAGGGTGGGGGTTGGGGAGATTAAGAGGATTCAGGGCTGTCTCAGGGAAACATGTGGGTTACAAGGAGTTGTCTTGGATTGCTAAGGGCCGGGTTTATATAAGGGTTGGACTAGATAGACTTATTTGGGGAAAGGGATGCAACAAGGAAGTAGTGGGCCCAACAACTACTAAAGGGGGGAGCTCTGAAGGAGAGCTATGGTCTGTTGTTGGAAGAGCTGCCTGAGGTTGTTTGACTATTCACTCTGAATGGAAACTGGACTTGCTGTCTTCGGGGTTTGCTAATTTTGTTATGTTTTAGCTTTTTTGGGGGGTAATGGACTATCTCGGGGCAACTATCTATTAATGGCTATTGCTCAGATTTTTGGGTACTGTTAGGGAGTTCGGGAGCCACAGTGCGGGTTCTTGTAAATTAAGTGGGACTCTGGGGGGACGAGGAAAGTGGTTCATCCACGACTCATTGAGATATGGTGGGTCAGTCTTGGGACCGGGGGAAGGGGGGTGGGGGGAGGCGAGAGAGAGAGTCCCAACCCGGGAAATTGTGGGAGTGGTTCCTGGCTAATCTGCGTTCAGGTTTTGTTATTTAGTAGTGCACTAGTTAGATGGCAGTATATAATATTATTTCCTGGAATGTCAAAGGTCTAAGGGACCGACATAAAAGATTGACAATCCTGAGGTACATTGAGCAGCAAGGAGCTCACATTGCAGCTCTACAAGAAACACATCTATTGTCGGACGAGGTGGAGTGTTTAAAAAAGCGCTGGGTAGGCCAGGTTTATGGGGAGGGTCAAGAGAGAGCATCGGGGGTTTGCAATTTTAATAAATGAGTTGTGTCCCTTGAGGTTAATCAGGTGGTAACCCGGCAGGATGGCAGGGAGTCTTTGTGAGGGCAACCTACATGGGCAAGCGTGTTGTGGTATCGTCTATCTATGAGGACAACTCACTGGACTCTAATTTTTGCCTCTATAGAAGAAAATATTGCAGCATTTCCATCATTGTCATTGATACTAGCAGGTGATTGGAATCTCTGTTTTGACAATAAAAGAGACAGGAGGCCTCCTGGTAAGGGCCCTGGATCTAGAGCCCAGACAGCGTTGGCTAGGTTTTTAGAAGTGGCAGGCTTGACTGACCCAGCTAATCTGTTTGGGGATGGGAGCTCTAAGATGACATTTTATTCAGCGCCTCATAAGGTTCATACCAGGATAGATTTTTTTTTGGTCAATAAAGAGGTGCTAGGGGGGATCAGAGCCTTCTCAACAGAAGGCAGAACTCTCTGATCATTCTTTGATCCAGTTCAATGGGAACCAAAATTGCTGCCTACAAGGCCTTTCAGGTGGAGGCTGCAAGACTGGCTATTAACGTCGGAGGGGAGAAGGGATGAGCTTGAGGGGGCCCTGCAGGAAATCATTGGGGTACAAATACCCACGTTGATGAATAAGAAATTAGCATGGCCCACATGTAAATTTCTGTATTCTATGGCTGCTAAAGCACTTGCTGACAAAGTGAGAGTGATTAGAAAGGTGAAAGAGGAATTTTTAGAGGCTGCTATTAGTTCTCTATCACAACAAGAAGGGACCTCAGTGGAAATAGATAGGGAGCTTAAAAGTTTAAGGAGGGATCTCTCGGAGATTCTGTATGGCAAGACGGAATTTTGGCTAAATAAGATTAAGGCTAAATAACTCCTTCAGGGGGATGTGCCGGGGCGCCTTTTAGCAGCGAGGATTAAGGAATGGGAAGCCTCCAGGACTATCAGCTCGATTCTTCTTGAGGGGAGGTTAAAAACGGATCCCCAGGATATAGCGGAGGCCTTTGCTTCCTTTTTTGAGGAGATTTATCAGGGAATTCCTTCAGGGGGGACAAGGAGCTAAGAGAGTATCTAGAACGTATTCAACTTCTGACTTAGGACCCTACCCTGGCTAAGAACTTGGAGGCCCCAATAACTTCCTCTGAGATTATAGAGGTCTCTCCCTTCAGGGAACTCTCCGGGGCCCGATGGTCTAACGGCGAAATTTTATCAAACCCATATCCAGTCTATTCTCCCAATTTTAAAGGAATTTTTTCATACCATTATGCGGGAGGGTATTAATCATCTTCCCATATACCAAGCATATGTTACATTAATACCCAAACCTGATAAGCCGAGGGATGCCATGGGAAGCTATAGGCCTATATCGCTGATAAATCAAGATATCAAGATACTTACAAAGATACTGGCCAACAGGATAATTAAGGTAGCTCCAAACTTAATCAGCCGGGAACAGGTTGGTTTTATGCCGGGGCGAGGGGCACTGGATGCACTTAGGAAATTACATCATATTATAAATTTTGCCTCAGGCTCTGGGATTCCTTTGGCCCTGATCTCCCTGGATGCTGAAAAAGCATTTGACCGAGTCTCCCACTCCTTTTTGTTTAGAACAATGGAGAAAATGGGGTTCCCTGAGGGTTTGATTAGGGGCATGAAGAATTTGTATGCAGTGCCCACGGCTAGAATACTATGCAATGGCTATCTCAAGAGAATTTCCGGTTAAAAATGGTAACCCGCAAGGGTGCCTCTTCACCCGATTTTGTTCAATATCTATTTAGAGCCCCTACTAAGGTCGATCAGCAGGAGGTCAGGGTCAGGGAATTGGGATTGGCAATATGGAGCTAATGTTTTCTGTTTTGCAGATGACATCTTGCTCCACCTTCAAGACAAGTTTCCTCTTTAGTTCTGTTAGGAACTTATAGAACAGTATGCTAGGTATCTAACTATAAGCTGAACCTTGCTAAACACAAGTTCTACCCTGACTCCGCATGTATTTAGGGTGAGTTTTGCTTCCATGGGGTTCAGTGGAATAAGGATAAGTTAAAATATTTGGGTATTTGGATCACTGCAGATCAGACAGCGGGTGCGGATGCTAATATGGGGGAATTATTTTGGAGATCTCAGGGGATGTCGTAAGGTGGAGCAAGCTGCCTCTGAATTTTGCAGCAAGACTAGGCATTATTAAGATGAACATGTTGCCGAGGTTGTTGTAACCCGATCTACTTGACTCCTTATGTTATCCCGGTAAAATGGTTTAAGCTTATTAAGAAAATGGTGTTGGGTCTTCTATGGGGTAATAAACCCACTAGGATTAAGTTTAGGGTCCTGTGTAGGTCCTTCGAAGAGGGGGGAATCAAGCTGCCTGACTTTCAGTCTTACTATGTAGCAGGCCAGTTGGGTTTGATGGCTCAATGGGCAAAGGACCTGGATGGGGGAGAATACCAACCAGCCTGGTTACAGCTTGAAAGGAAGTGGTTGAAGGATGTAAATTATTCGCCTGAATCAATGATATATGCTGGGCCTAAAGCGGTGCAATGTAGGGCTGAGGAAGGGAATCCTATTAGGAAGTCTCTGGAAGCCTGGTGAGCGTTCCTTACCCTGGGGCAAAGAAATTCTCAGGTCAAATCTCGGGATCAGCCTATTTTAAGGAATCCCAGTTTGACTATTGGAGGCCAGGTGCTTGGCCAGAGGTGGGCTAGGTATTTGGAGGGTCTTGCCTTGAGGGATATGCAGCAGAATGGGAAAGTCTGGTTGCCATCACAATGCGAGTCTCTGCCCTTTTTTCAAAGGTTACAGCTTAAGCAAATGATTGCGGGGGTTCGAGGGGGAAAGGGGGAGTTCACAGAAAGCTTCCTTTCGTGGGAGTGCCTGCAAGGGGCTGTCAGTAGAACTGGCTTAGTCTCACGGGTATATAAGCTACTCTTGAACTCCCGTGGTGGTAGTGATTTAATTTCTATTACTTATTGGGATAAAATATTGACTCCTGGGCTTAATTGGAGTTCTATTTGGAAAGCTATTAAATATTTGGTCATTCCTAAGTATAGAATCACACAGACCTTGGTAGTTCACAACATTTTTTGTACACCTGCTAAACTTGCTTCGAGGGGTCTGAGGCCGACTGATCTTTGTTTTAGATGTGAAAAAGTAACGGGTGACCTGCTACATATCTTATGGAGCTGTGAAAAAATTTGGCTGTTATGGGATGAGATTAGACAGGGACTCGACCCTAGCCTGGGATATTATGACTATGTTACGCCGGATATCTGTGTATTAGGAGACTACTCCCTTGTTGAGGGTACCGCTCCAAGGTTTCACTTAGCTTTAATGGGATCATTAGTTAAAGCGTTTATTTTAAGCCATTGGAAGGATGGTCAAATATATCTATATGAGCATTGGGTGAAGGACTTACTGAGGTCACTGGCTAGGATTAAAAACCATCTTATGTCTGAAGGTAGACAGGAGGTGTATGTTAGAAGGTGGGCTAGCTTGGAGGCAGCTTACCTAAAGCCTGATTAGAACCTTTGAATAGAGGCTTGTACGTGCTAGGGAAGCTGCTTGCCATATTTGGTGGAGTGGGTTGTGTTACCAAGGGGTTGGCATACTGCATATTGGGACTTTGCTCTCACTAATAGGTTCCCTATAGATTGTAGGTATTATTAGGAGGGATTGAGTAGGGGTTTTTATTTAACTGGAATGGAATGCAAATCTAATGAGGAATGATATTTTGGGGATGGTTAATCCCCTTGGTTTGGGACTCTCTCTCTCTCACAGGGGGTGTTCTGGATACCCGAATGGGCTGAGTAGGATTGACTTTAAATTGAGATGTTTGTGTTCTTTCTCGAGGATGAGGGTGGGTAATTAGTGTAATTCGATTCTGAGAGTTAATAGAGTATTAGTTACTAGCAACTGTTATTTAGCTAGTTTTTTTTTTGTGTTATTATCTAACTGTGGGGGAAATTTTCGTGTGGGCATCCAGTGGGTTTGTAAATAGGGGGTGTATATAGTTTGCACATTCAGTTTTTGGAGTGTGCGCCCGGGATTCCGGGTTTTATGTGTGTGCATGTCTCACTATTCTTGGAAAAATTTAATAAAGATTCTCTTTAAAAAAAAAAAAAGAAAGAGGCTGGGAAGGTAGTCAGAATAGCAAAGGCCCAAACCGAAGAAAGGATAGCCAATTCTGGTAAGAAGGGGGATAAGACCTTTTATAGGTACATTAGGGAGCGAAGAAAGACCAAAGGAGGGATACTGAAGCTTAATAAAGGGGAAGGAATCTGGGTAGAGGGTGACAGTGAAAAAGCAGGGTTACTGAACGAATATTTCTGCACAGTATTCACAAAGGAAGAGGAGAGATTACCTAAACCAAACAAGAAATACTCTGAAGACGGAGTCAATACCAGTCCATTTACAGAAGAAAGGGTTCTGAAAGAACTAATAAAATTGAAGGTGGACAAAGCAATGGGGCCTGATGGGATTCACCCAAGAATTCTAAAGAACTAAGGGTAGAACTAGTGACATCGCTGACTACTCTCTTTAACAAATCATGGGAGGATGGGGTGGTACCCAAGGACTGGAGGAGGGCAGATGTAATTCCTCTTCACAAAAGTGGGAGCAGGACAGAGGCAGGAAACTACAGACCAGTTAGTTTGACCTCAGTGGTAGGAAAAATGATGGAATCACTTCTGAAGGAAAGAATTGTTGAGTACCTAGAGGCCATTGGGGCACAGGACCCGAGGCAACATGGATTCACGATGGGAAGGTCGTGTCAGACGAATCTAATAGATTTCTTTGACTGGGTGACTAAAGTAGTAGACCAGGGAGGGGCTGTGGACATGGCCTACCTAGATTTTAGCAAGGCATTTGATACAGTCCCCACAAAAGATTAATAACAAGATAGCCAGCCTTGGAATGGGTCCCAAGATGGTAGCCTGGATAAAAATTGGCTAGACAACAGGACACAAAGGGTAGTAGTAAATGGAGTACACAGTGAAGAAAGGAGGGTTACTAGTGGGGTACCGCAGGGTTCAGTACTGGGACCGGTCCTTTTTAATGTCCTTATAAATGACATTGCAGGGGAACTGGAAGGAAAAGTATGTCTCTTTGCAGATGACACAAAGATCTGCAACAGGGTTGATACACAGGATGAAGTGGAAAGGATGAGAAGGGACTTGGCAAGGTTGGAGGAATGGTCAAATGTATGGCAACTCAGATTTAATGCAAAGAAGTGCAAGATAATGCACATGGGAAACAAAAACCCAGGGGAAGCGTACACAATGGGGGGTGAGATACTGACAACAGTAAAAATAGAAAGGGACCTGGGGGTAATTATATCAGATGACCTAAAGGTGGGCAAGCAATGTGAGAAGGCAGTAAGGAAGGCTGGAGGATACTGGGATGCATAGGGAGAGGCATCAATAGTAGAAAACAGGAAGTTGTTATCCCTCTGTACAGACAGTTGGTGAGACCCCATCTGGAGTACTATGTGCAGTTCTGGAGACCCCATCTCCGCAAAGACATAGACAGAGTGGAGGCTGTCCAGAGGAGGGCAACCAAAATGGTGAAGGGTCTGCACCAGAAGACATACAAAGAAAGACTAAAGGAGCTTAATATGTATACTCTTGAGGAAAGAAGGGAGAGAGGGGACATGATAGAAACTTTCAAGTACCTCAGTGGAATCAACAAAGTCCAAGAGAGTAGCATCTTTCAGAAAAAGGGATGTGCAAGAACAAGGTGACACAATATGAAGATAGAGGGGGGATGACTCAGGGGCAATGTGTGGAAGTATGTTTTCACTGAAAGGGTTGTGGATGCGTGGAACAGCCTCCCTGAGGAGGTCGTGGAGTCAAGAACAGTGGGGGACTTCAAGAATGCATGGGACAGGCATAAGGCAGTCCTAGGGGTGGGTAAGAGGACGTAAGCTGTTGATTAACTAGGATCTGCAGCTTATCTGTTAGGTAGGACAATGGGCAGACTAGGTGGGCCAAGCGGTCCTTATCTGTCGTCAAATTCTATGTTTCTATGTTTCTATGTTAACACTACTAGCCCTTGCTAACTCAGACAAAAATGACTTGTTGTATGAAACGTTGGCTATATGAGGAACACAGTAAAATGAAAAACAGTGTACAATAGGCAGAAATAAAGAAATCTGAGCAGACAAGCAGCAGCTGTGCACTGAAGCTGCAGCTGCAGACTGGTAAAAAAACAAATTAAGACTATTAAAACAAACTAAGTCAAACAGTTGAAGTTGAGTGAAGTTGGATCAGACATGAAGTCAGCTATTGCTGCAGTCAGTGGCCAATCTGGTGGCAGATACAGAAGGCACCAGAAATTCAAAGATATTGGTTTACCTTTTGAGGGCAGGAGCTGCAGGTGGCAGCTGCCAAAAATGGAGCAGTGCCACAGGAGGGGAGCCCTCTCAGGGATGGAAGCAGAAATCTTTTGAGGGCAGAGGCTGTGGGTAGCAGCTGCTAAAAGTGGAGTTGTGCCATGGGAGGGGATCCCACTCAGGACTGCAGGCAGAAATCTTTTGAGGGCAGGAGCTGCAGGCAGCAGCTGCCAAAAGTGGAGCAGCACCATGTGAGGGGAGGGGATGTTACCATGCTGTGCACCTCTGAAAATTTTCTGACTGAAGCATGCAGTGATCTGTATTCAGCTTTTTATCAACTGCAACATAACCTAATCAGCTCCAAACTGCTACTGAATGCAAAGAAAACTAAGGTGATGTATTTTATCCCCACCCATCCTTTGACAACCCTACATAACCAGATGGTGCCAGCACCCATTACAACCATCGTTGGGGACTCTTTGGAGGTTATGGACAAATGTAAGTACTTGGGAATAAGGCTTGACAACAAATTGACATTTGGCACTCACATTGACATCCTTTCCAATAAAGTAAAAACAAGATTAGAATTACTTTTTTTTTTTAACTTACCTGGGCTCTCAGCTCCTTTGGAGAGGGCCAATACACCCCTGAATCCTCTGCAGGGTCCTGACATACTGGGATCATGGCTTCATAGTGCTCAGTATCTGGGGGTGTTTGTAGCTTTTTCCTCCTTATTGTATCCCCATCCACTGAGGGTGCCGGTGCGAAGGACTGATGTCCAAATGTATAGTGTGCAGATGTACACCATAGTCAAGTAGCCAGCTGTGCCCTCCCCTCCCTGACTCCGAAAAGCCATGTGCCCTACTGCTCACACTTTCACTAGTGGTATTGCCACAGGTGTGTTCTCTACCTAGTAACCCACCTCACCCTGAAGGAGGACAGCATCCGTTAGGATGCTCAATCCTCCTCCCTCCAGCCAACCCCTGATGACTGTGCTTGTTCTGGAACCTGGGTCATTAGGTTAGTGCGAGGTGTGGCTTCCAGCATGTAAAGCCTCAGTGCCACTGGGCCAGCAGTTTAGGATTCTTTTATAGCAACAAATCACTCTTCCCTGCAGAAATAAGATGTAGACTGGTGCAAGCCACCTTTCTCCCTCTGTTAGACTATGGGGACATGATACACAACTGTAGCACAGCAACTAACTTGCTCAAACTTCAAATACTTTTTCACCGCACCTTATGCTTTATAATAAATGCGACCTCTATCAGGCAGTAGGCTGGACATCTTTCACCAATAAATGGATGCTCGACATTGGCATTGGATGCTGAAACTTTTGTGGAATAAACTGCCACTGTATATCTCTTCACTCATTTATAGGTCACACAGTATACAGCACATTCGCTAAGGAAATCTGCCTCTATCCTATTGGACATGCCCATGGTACACACCTTTCACTGTCGAAGTGTTATTAATTTTACTAGCTCAACAGCTTGGAATAAAATCCAGTTTGTACTCAGATTTCCTGAATTAGTTTTCTTAAACTTCTTTAAGACTCTGGCCAACAAATCTTTCAAGTAAATTTGCTACTGCCACAATGGCTAGCATTCTCCCTGTCATATTGTCATTAAGTACTTAAGCACTTAGTTCTCCAATTACCCCCAGATCCCTCCTCCTCCCTTCCTCTATTTTCATTCTGGCTAAGGATGTGTAGAATGGTTGGGTATCAAATAGTTATGCATATAATGTTATGTCTACTGACTGTACTGTACCTAATGTTATGTTCCTGATTGTGTTAACTGTTATATGTATGAAGATTGTTTAGAATGGTTATGTATCTAATGCCATGTTCTACTGAATGTAGCGTACCTATTGTAATATTCCTGATTGTATGAACTATTACACTATAACATACTCTCTTTCCCTGCAACATTGTATGTACATTACTCTGTTAGTACTGCTTGCTGTGTCAGTGTCTACCAGGACCTCCTTGTGAATGAACTTCCTCAATGGGCAGACTGGATGGTCCTTGCAGTACTTATCTGCCATCAGCGTCAATGTTTCTATGTTAATGGAGTCTTTCCTGCAATAAAACTTGACCCTTAGAAGACTGAGGACATATATATATACGTCCAGAATCTATATACATTCACACACATTCAGTTCTCAATCCACTGTGTCCCAAACAATGACTGAATCACCCTTATCCACAGGTTTAATAATTATGTAATTAGTGATTTTCAAATTCTGAATCGCCTATTGTACAGCCATCATACAATTATAATAACGGGCCAATTTAAATTCCATCTGTTCCAAGTCACGCCAGCAAGCTTTGTCAAATATGAAGACGTTTTGGTAGTTCCATGTCAATATAGTGAGATTTGCTGGGCAATTACAATTTGGGCAAAAATAAATGAGCAACGGCATCTACCACGACTGCACATCCCAGCGACTGCACACCATCTCAAAAGCAATTTGATCTACCTGTTGTCCCAGTGACTAGAGCAACATTCAGACACGCCTACCCCAGTTTACAACCTAACTTTTATGCAGTTGTGCTCTTCTGTCATGTGGGGGGCTATGACCCCTTGCATCTCCCACGGTGGGGCTATGCCCCCAAACCCCCCATCTTTTAGATTCTTACTCCACTCCGCTCACTGATGGTGGAGGTAGGCTACATGTCCAGTTGCCAGAATAGTGAGTCAATATAGATGCCTTTTCTATCACTTGTGTCACTCACTCATTGTACTGCATGCTGTACATGTGCACTCGCTCAAAGTGTAGTCGTTGTACAGCATTTGTGCAAATGTCTTCACTGTAATTGAATTGCTAAAGTTACATGATACCCAGTTTGGTTCATGAGACGAATGTTCATTTATCTAATATTAATAACCCTCTCTAATTTTTGGATATTTAAATGTACCCATTAATATTTCAAGCCATTGGATAATAAGATGGTTGTATGTGTGTGGGTGGATTTAAGATTTATATTTATTTTATTTAGTTTTTGTTGACCGGGTAAGTGTGCTAGACAAATCCTGCCTATTTTCAGGCATGACCTTGGAGAGGGGGATACAGATGAATGCCAACTGACCTTGAATCAGATTAAGCTGTTGGTGGTAATTTTTCATGAATGGAGGAAATTTGGCCATTGCACAGGGGAGATTCCCCTTCTCTTTTTGAGAAATGCCATGAGATATTTAAAATCCACCTGAACTACCACCAGAACAGGCAGATGGGATCTCGGTTTAATGTCTCATCCAAAAGATTATCATGCAAGCAATAACTGTTTTTTGTAATGAAATGATGGAATGGAGAAAATTAGATTAACTTCTAGAGATGTTTTTTCTAAGTAACATTTGTACTTTTCTTAGTCTATGTACTGTAGTTATTGCCAGTTTTTTGCCTTTTTCTTCTCCCTTCCCTCCTCCCTCCCCATGTTTTACTGGTACGAATGCATTTTTTGCATTCATTGTAACTATGTGTATAATATGGGTAGTTAACTATTTCTAGTATACTGCTGATTGTATTACATCTTGTAATTTCTATGGCTGCATTTATGTGTGCACTCTTTGTGACTATGTCTGTAATTTGCTTTAGCGGCTTATATTTTTTAAGCCTGTTTTGTAACTTTTCAATTTGCCTTTATGGTGACATGGATTTTTGATAGTCTTACATAACAGTATTTGTTTTGGAAATATCACTCTGTCACTTTAATTGTAGCACTCATAAGGATTGCCTCTAACAGCACTATTCAGCCTTGAGAAAGTACAAGTAATGCACACAAACATTTTTTTTTTAGGGAGGCGCGTGTGCTACTTACTGCTGGTGGCTTGTTTGTTTGATGGCTACTAGTCTTCTGAAATAAAATGTCTTTTATCCTGATGCCAACTGTTGAAGTGTCTCTTTTCAAGAGGAAGTAGAGACTGTGAAGCAGAGCTGTCTGCTGTTTGTGAGTATCCCAAATTTTCAAGACAGTCATCTTATGATCCCACCTGATGAACAAGGCCAGTGAAAATTTTAAAATCCTACCTGAAAGGTGATTTTGCTAAGTGACCATGACAACACAATTTGGACCAGATTTGCATAATTCCACCAACACTGGTCATGAGGTGGAGTCCCACAAAGGTCATGTTGAAAATTTGGGGTGAAAATATGCAATACTGCCAAAGTTATGCTTCAAAGTTCAATGCCCTATTGAAATACATGGAGCTGCACTTACCTTAGTTTTCAGAATGCAGTTGCCGGTTCTAGGTGCAAAACATGTCTTGGATTGCAGAGTGTATCTTCATCATGTGACTTATTCAGGCAAGTGAGATTGTGTGGGGGTGTACTGGGTGTGTGGGGTGGTGACTGCTCAGTGGGAGGTTGGTGTGGAGGGTCAGATCAGTGAAGGACTGTCTTTTTTAAAGGTTAAAGAAAATCATTGAGGGATGGTTTTCTTTATTACAGGTCCCATATGGGGACGAGATCAGAGGGTTGGGTTGCCACTATACACAAGGGAAACATGAATGAGAACAGGGATCGGAGAGTGGGGTGCCACTAATCACCAGGATACATGAATGGGAACAGGGACCAGGGGTGGGGGGGTGCCACTAGACAACAGGGAAACATGAAAGGGAATGGAGAACAAAGGGTGGGGGTACCCTTCCTCAGGATGGAGGAAGGATAGTGACACATTTAAAATGACATCCAGCCTGGCCAAGTAGCTACTTGTGGCAAAAGTAGCTGGTATGGCAAATGGAGATGGGGGGGGGGGGATTCAACTTTGCAGTGCTGAGACCCAAGACTGAACCAGAAAAAAAATTTTATTTTGCAAGTAAAAGCAGTGTAGCATGGGGAACTAAAGTAAACCAGAAAAGAAGTGTTTTATTTTACAGATAAAAGCACTGCTCTGAACCTGGAAGTGAACCAGGAGTGAGCGCAGGAAAACAAAATAGTGCATGGTAGGGAGAAGGGGGAGGCACAGCACTGTGGTTGATACTGAGAATTGCATGTGCTTGTTCTTTGATTCTACTGGGGAAGGACATAGTATAGGTATCCAGTCACATACTTCCAGTACCCCCTTTCTCTCTCTCCTAGTCATAGCAATACATCAGCATGGTGACATCACCATGCAACTGTACAAGGTGCTGGGTGGCTTGCGCTCCTATAACTAGTGCCCAAAAGTGCAAAAGAAGTGTTGGTTCTGTTCTGTTCAGTTTGACCTTGCACACTGATACTCAACATTTTGGGCAGGACTTCCTCCAACTGATTAATTCATTGGAATTCACATAGGTTATTACCTCTGTGCCCCATATTCATGGACATTCATTGGACCTGGCCTTCCTGCTGGGGATGGAAACCAATGACCTGGTGGTGAAGCCAGTTAGTTGGTCTGACCATCACTCTATAAGGTTCAATTTCCAGGCTCCCCCTAGTAGGCCTGACCCTGTGGAGATGGTTCAGTACTACCCTTTGAGGGGTCTGACCCCAGATGGCCTTGCAGCTGTACTGAGTATATTGGGCATACCAAGTGAAAGCATGGATTCTGAGAAACTAATACAGGCCTATAATAGGGCTGTGGTGGAGGCTCAGGGTTCCATTGCTCCTGTCTGGGTTTGCCCACTCACTCTTCGCCGTCGTTCCCCCTGGTTTGATGGGGCCTTGAGGGAGTTGAGGTGAGTTGGAGGAAGGCTGGAACGATGCTAGCTGAAATCTGTCCCTGATGCTGATAGGCTTAGACTGATGACTTATTATAAGGAGTATAAATTGGTTATCTCCCATAAGAAGGCAGAGTTCCTGTTCAAGGAGATTTCTGGAGCACAGATTCAACCTGCTCAGCTCTTTCAGACTGTGAACAGACTGCAATCCAGCCTGTATTCAGTCTTGGAGAGTGTTGTCACAGGAGAAATGTGACGAGTTTGCTCGATTCTTTGCAGATAAGGTTGCCAATATCAGGTCTGAAATCTGTGCAGCATATTCCAGTGAGAGTTGCATTGGTTGGTGGGAGGCTGCCTTGCCTTGTTTTGCCTAGTCTGACTTTGACAGCTGGCAATCATGGATGTTGTGAGGATCGTCCAGAGTTTGTGGCCGACCTGCTGTAGTTTAGACCCTGGGCCAACTCACCTTCTTGTGGGGTGCATTGAAGTCATCAGCTTGGTCCTAGCAGAGATAGTTGGGCATTTATTAGAGACAGGTGTGTTTCCAGACACCCTGAAGGAGGCAGTAGTAATACTTCTCCTTAAGAAACCCTCTCTTAATCCCGATTGTCTTGCTAACTACAAGCCTGTCTCTAAACTTCCTTTTGTGGGTAAGGTTATTGAAAAGACAGCAGTGCTGCAGCTGGAGGTCCATCTTACCATCCGTGATATCTACAGTCCTATCCAGTTGGTCCTTTAGAAGAGGCATAGTACTGCGACAGCTCTGGTTCGGGTGCTCAGTGATCTCCTAATAGCAAGAGATCAGAGGACTCATTCCATCTTGGTTCTCCTTGATCTCTCTGCAGCAATTGATACTGTAAACCATGATGTGTTACTAGAGCACCTGTGGTTCACCTGTGGACTGTCTGGTATGGTCCTCAGATGATTCTATTCTTTCCTCATGGGCAGGTCACAGATAGTGGTGTCTGGGATTTTTTCCTTGGACCTGGTCTCCCTGCCATGCGGAGTCCTGCAGTTACTCTGTAATGTCACCCATGTTGTCTGCAGTATATATGCTGCTGTTGTAAGACATTGTGAGGTGTTAAGGGCTGAGTTTTCACCACTATGCAGATGATATTCAGATTTACATGTCCTTTGTACCCGACCAGGATGATACTGTCTCAGTAATTTACAACTGTCTTGCTAAAATATGACTGGATGAGTGCCAACTGGCTGAGGTTGAACCCTGAAAAGACTGAGGGGTTGGTTCTGGACCCGGGTCATTGGGCTGAGGGGTTGGCTGGCAGCCTTCCAGGCTTTAGTTCGGGGTCACTCAGCTATTGACCTCTGACCGGGTGAGCAATCTGGATGTCATTTTTGATGATGGACTGACCCTTAAATCTCAGGTGTTGGCTGTCGTCAAATCCGCGTTTTACCATCTGAGGAATATTGCTCAGATTAAACACCTGGTCCCGCTGAATGACCTTCCAATATTGGTCCATGCCTTTGTGACCTCCTGCCTTGACTATTGCAGCTCACTGTACCTAGGGCTCCTGTGGGATTCATATCTGTTTCTTGCAGCTAGTGCAGAATGCAGCAGCCAGGCTGTTAACTGACTTATCTCAATCCTGTCATGTCATACCTGTGCTCTGCAGACTGCACTGGCTGCTGGTTCAGTGGTGGGTCACATTCAAGGTCAGTTTGCTGACTTATAAAGCCCTATGTGGACAGGGACTGAGCTACCTGCAAGAACCTCTGTGTCCTTACCGGCCCCTCTGCTCACTCCATTCCACTGAAGAGGGACTGCTAGAAGTTCCCAGGGTCCATTTATAGGCCTCTGGTGCTGGGTCATTTGTGTTTGCAGCCCCTAACTTGTGGAACTCTCTACCTCATCAGATAAGAGAGTGCCTGACTGTGGAGATATTTAAATCTGACTTAAAAAACTGTTTTTTAAGCCCACCTTTTTCGAGTATGAATGAATTGTGGAGTACTGTATATGTGATACTGATGTTTTCAATTATTTATGGTTTAACTACTGAATTTTTCTTATGTTTTTGCACAAGCGCTTAGATATTTGTTTTATTTGCACTTTTTTTGTGTGTGTGCGTTATTATTTATCCTCTTGTGGCCACCTTAACTGCTTCCCCTGTAGAGTCACATCCTGCTATTGGAGTATCCGTCCACCCCCATCTTGATTGGGACCGCTGGCACCCAGTAACCCCTGTGGCTTACCCCCCATAGTGGGGTTGCAGGAGCCCCCTAATTCCCCCACCCCAATGGATCCAGTTCAGGTACCAAGCACCCAGTGAACACTCGTGGACAACCATCAAGCCACAGTAGGTGCCACTCCCCTGAATCAGAGGGCATGCAATGACACCGGTGGACATGAATGTGCATGTGTCCGCATGCGTCCCTGTCCAGGCATTTTCCCCCAACTCTGCCCCAGTGTACGGTGTGCATCCTTGATGTCCAGCCTCCGCCAGGGGGCAGTCAGACATTGACCATTGTGGATCCCACTCCCTGGAAAGGAAGAGCCATCCATCAGACGCTCGATCTCTCTCTCCTCCCCCACCAGCCCCCAGCAACCCGTGCTTCCTTTTTCTTTTATAAGACATGGCAGGGTAAAGAAACTCCCCTAATTTCCTTACTTTCTCCCACACTGGCCTTTTGCGCCCTTTTGATTTGATTATTTTTCTTTCACAGTGGATGTTACTAGTGTCAGTTCTGAAGAGGGCCACGTTGTAGAGAAAAACATAAATTAAGCACTTCTGCTGGCATATCCTTAGTCTCAGCTCTCCCCCATCCGCTGCTGTAGACTTCTCTGGTGGAATAGGAATGAAATCAAAAAAGGAGTGCTGTGCTGCTCCACAGTCCACACTGGGGCCAACTCTAGACATGAAAGCAGTGATTGTGTGGGCTGTGTGTGAATGTGCATACTGTTATGCTAGCAGAAAAAGGCCTAAAGGTCTATCTTCTTCTCAGGCTTGAAGACCCCTCAATGTTTACTGAGGAACCTGCACCTCTTTCCATTGTTTGTTGCACCCTCCTCATTGCCTATCAGGTCAGTTTGCCATACAGAGAATGGTGCACATTAAAACCGCGCATCAGAGACAGCGTAGGTGGGAACAGCGACAGGGTGCAAAACCGCTGAAGTATCTATGGGTGGTTGTGCACCCTGTCTCTTTTTCCCTTGCAGAGGATAAGTCCTCTGCTTAGAGAAGGGTCCACTGAGCAGCTGCTTTGGCTCAATGGGATGAGCCATGGGCAGCAATGGCGGCAGTGCGTTTGCATAACGGGTATCGAATACTGGTCCCAGATGCACGCCATTTTTCTTTTATTTACACTTTGTGCAAATTAAGCATTCAACACCCCCCCCAGAGTTGATCATTTTAGTTGGGGGGTCAGGGCACAGCACCCCATATCGTGGAGGTACAGGGTGGCAGAGCACCCCTGCAAATCACAGATATATGCTGCTGGCAAAATATCCTGCTGTGTTGGCAGTGCAGTATATTGCTTCGGCATGATGTTTCGTGACATTATGACCATGTGCCTTCCTGTTACTATCCCCCCACCCCATTCTCCACCTTTAATCGTAACCTTCCCTTTTGCTCTGTACCAACCTCTCCTAAAGTTATCCACTGTCTTCAGGGAAACTACCTCCTCCCATAGCTCATTCCGCTTAGACACCACCCAGTGAAAAAGTGCCTTCTGATTTCGATCCTGAATCTTCCTGCCACCAGCTTGAGGCAGTGTCCCCTAGTGGTCCTGTTCCCAATAAGGCAGAAGAGACCTTCAGAGCACACTTTGTTTATACCCTTGAGGTACTTACAAGTTTCAATCATGTCTCCCCTCTCCCTTCTGTCCTCAAGAGGGTACATGTTGAGATCCCTGAAGCTCTTACATTCTGTCTTGCTATCCCCGGATCATTTTGGTTGCTTTTCTCAGGACACTTTCCAGAGGGTTGATGTCCTTCCTTAGGTACTCGTACCAATATTGCATACTATGTTCAGGTGCAGATGTATTGGCAAGCTGTACAGTGGCAGAATGGCCTCTGTGTTCCTTATGGTTATACCTTTTGGTATGCAGTGCAGCATTCAGTTTGCTTTGGCTGCCATGTTCCTTCAGTGTGCTGAGTCTTCAGTTCACTTGTAGTGATCATGTCTATGTCCTTACCCTCTTACAATATGGTAACCTCTACACTGCCCAGTCAGTATTCTCTTTCTGGGTTCTGAGCCCCCAAGGGCATGACCTTGCACTTTTTGGCATTGGACCCCAGTTGCCAAAAACCTGACCATCTCTTACCTAGCCAGATCCTCCCTGAGGTCCTGTCTCCCCTTTTCCATGTCTAATCTCACATAGATCTTGGAGTCATCTGCAAACAGGCAGATCCTGGCCTTTACCACATCTGTTCCTAATAAAGATGTTAAACAAGACCACTAAAGCATGGACAAAACTGTGCATGCTGAACTGCGTTATCTTAAGCTTGCATGGACGTACAGAGACAGGGGTATTACAGTGATACAAAAATATCACTACCCCTGTCACTGTGGAATGAAAGACAGAAGTGGGGAAAAGGGTTTTGAGCACTGCTGGTTGAGTGCTCAGTCGAGCTGCTCCAATGGTGTAGTGGCCAAAGCACTCGACCTAGCAGTGGGTGAGGGGGGGAACAGGGTTTGAAGCCCTGCTCGAGGGAAATTTTATTTTACTCCCATCTGTGTGGCCATGAGTAAGTGCTTCAATGTGAATTTTAACTTGCCCCTCTGTCCACATACCCTCTCAGTTGATTGTAATTATTCCTTGGGGTTTGTGGGGGTGAAGCCCTCATGTCAGGGGGTTTTGGTGGGTGGGCCCTCCAAAAAAGTAAAGAATTCATTGGGTGTGGGGTGATTTTGTGTGGTTGACATTATGTACCACTGTTGCGTTGCCACATATTGTCTGTGTATGGTATTTCCTTGCGTGGTTTTGTACACAACATTATAAACCTGTGCCATTGCACAACACTGGATGGAACACTGAGTGACCACCACTCTTTGACTCTCATGTCCTGCAGCCTGCACTTAACCCAGCTCACTAGTTTTACCCCAGTTCCTGTGGTATCAGGTGATAATCACACTGGCACAACAGTGACCTGAATAATAGTGAGGGCAGAAAAGCACGAAGCAACTCAACAACAGAACAACAGGGTGACAGTACAAAATGGTGACACCCAGTGGGAAAAAAAAAACAAGACATGGTAATGGAACAGCTCTCCTGGAAACCAACATTAAACACCAATGGACCACGGAATGTTCCACCCCAGTGAAATGGCTCCAGACTCAGCACACTCCACAGGAGTTTCGTAGCAAGGGAGATAGTATGTGAAAGCAACCTATTCAGCCGTGGTCTCGACACACTGCCTCCCACAGTGACTCATTGAGGACAGTGCTGTATGCGGTGGGATTCACCCCCACACCCCCATGAAGGGAGCTGAGCCCCCTACACCCCCCACCATGAATATATACATCCTCCAGGTCACACACGGCAGACGGACAGCTGCAAAAGTGGAACACAGTGTCAAAATTACTCCTGCTATACTGACACTATCACGATTGTCCACGGTGTAGTTCCCTCACTTTTATTGCAGAACTCTTTTCACCTGACACCAGTTCCTGCAGCTTCCTGATTAATCTACTATGGGTAACAGAGTTAAAGGCTTACTAAAATCCAGATGCAGGATGTCCACCACTGGGCCCTTGTCAACTGTCCTGGTCGACAAATCCAAGAAATCCATCAGGTTAGTCTGTCGCGATCACCATGACACAAACTCATTCTGCTTCTCATCATGGAGCCCACTTTCCTCCAGAAAGCTCACCAGTCTTTCTTTCAGTATGGTTTTCATAAGCTTCCCCACTATTGAGGTCAGACTGGACACTACGTAATTTCCAGGGTAATCTCTAGGCCTGCTTTTATGGAGTGTTACTACATGTGCTATCCTCTACCTCCATTGAGATGTTCAATATGTCCACCAGGGGACCCGCTATCACATCTGCTAACTCCCTCAGCACCCTTGGATGTATGCCATTCAGGACTAGGGATTTGTCTACCTTCAGGGTCCTCAAGCCCTTCCTAAACCTCAATCTCTCTGTCTGTGCCTCCTCCCACCCTGATGCCCCCTACTTCCTTTGAAACACTGGGCCATCCTTCTACATAGAGAAAACTGAACAGAAGTACTTATTAAGTGCTTCAAATAAGTACTTCTACTTTCTCTTCATTGCCCTTCACCCACCCACCCTCGTCTCAACCTGTCTACCCCACCCTTCATATCTTTCTTCTCCCTGATATACTGGAGTAAAGATTTCTAATCTTTTTCACCTACTTTCCCAGCTGCAGTTCTTCCTGGCGTTGGCCAGCTCAACTGCCCTGCTTGTTGCCCTAGATTTAGTGCTGTACTACACTCTGTCTTCCTCCTTTTGGGTGTGTTTGGATTTCCTGAAGGCTAACGTCTTGTCCTGTACTGCCTGGACAACCTGCTTATCAGATCAGATGGGGTTTCTGGCCTTATATCTTTCACTTTTTAGGTTTGCCACACTCGTTGTTGGCTGCTATCAGCCTTTCCTTGATTATGACTAATTTCTGGTCCACTTCCATCTCCTCCTTGTTCCCAGCAAGGTGCTCACCCAAATCTTTCCCATCCCTCTGTAATCTGCCTTTTCAAGTCCAAAACATTTGTTTTGATTTTATTCTTCTTCCTACTCATGTTAAGGCTGAACTATACTGTGTGATGGTCACTCCTTCCCAGAGGTGCCTCCACTCTTACTTCCTGGACATGTGTACCATTAGACAAAACCAGGTCCAGTATGGCCCTTTACCTGATGGGCTACGGAACACATTGCATCATGATCCCACTCTGCAAAATATCCAGCATCATCTGACTCTTTTTATAGGTAGTAGCTGGGCTCTTCTAATGTACCCCAGGCAGATTGAAGTCCCCCATAATTACTACCTCCCCCTGCTGGCCATTTCCACTGTTTTGGATCCTAGTTCCTTATCTGATTCTTCCTCCTGAAGAGGTGCCCTGTACACCACACTTAGCTTAAGCTTTTTACCTTTTGTGGATTGTATCTCCACCCACAATACCTCAGTTCTTCCCTACGTCTCCTCCCTTGTACAGGTTATTCCTCACCTCAGTGAATCAGTTAATGCAAATTAGAGGGGCTCAACACACTCGCTGTGAGCCTGCACACTCTGGTGCCTGCAGTAACAGAGACTGAAGCTGCACACTTAGGGCAAACTTGCCCAAACAAATGATGCAGCACTTGACCAAACTAGTTTAAAGCTCGTAAATAAATGAACAGGAAGGGTCTTACCGCTACTCCAATTTTATTAAAGTATTAACAACTTTTGTAGTGGGTGGAGTGATTAAGGTGAAAGATTACTTCGGTTTCTCAAAATAATAAAGCCATAGACACCAAAATAGTGTTTAAACCTGAAGCAGTGACAGACTTGTGGCCAGGCAGACAGCCCATGTGCGTGATGACCCACAGGATCAACTGACATTTCAGCAACACCTTCCTCAGAGCTGCTAGATCTAAGGTCCAGCCCACATAAATATTTAATAAAAAGCCATAATTTATTAAGTGGATGTGGACTGGCCAGGAACTGAGCTGCCTCAGTGAGATTTTTTAACCCATTCACACACATACATTCAGACAAAGCATGAATGCATATAAATAAACATGCAATTCCATATACAAACAACAGCATAATCTAGATAAAGGTCATAAATATCACTATGAAAAAACTTTCAGCCTGTAAGTTTGAATTTAAAACTCATAAAGAAATCCTGTATAAATAGCAAAAGCGTATAATAATGATGCAGATCATAATTTTTGATTCATGAATAACAATGCAAAGGAAGATCATCATTTAGACCCCGATGTTTCAGCGTCTCAAGTTTATAGATCCAGAAACATACTCTTTGATCCAGTTTGTGGGCCAAACTTCCACCTGGTGGCCTAACCCAAACTTTTTCAATCCCTGTGAACTTCAGGTTTTCTGGAGAGCCATGTCCAGCATCTGTAAAATGATGTGCCATAGAATTTGTCTGAACATTATTCTGAATTGCGGTTTAATGCTCACTTATCCTTTCTATTAGCTTACTTTTAGTTTGGCCCACATAGTTCATACCACATTGGCAGGTGAGCATATAAATGACTCCTGTAATACAGTGACTACTGAAATCATGTATCTCAAACTCTTTTCCTATCTGTGGGTGTCTACAACACTTTGAATCATTTGTGTTATGACACTGCACACAGTTCCCACAACGATAGTTGCCTTTTGGTGGTGCAGGAAGCCATGTTCTCGGCTGTTTGTCAGGGGGATTAAAACAATGGAACAATAGATCTTTAAAGTTTTTTACTGTCCTATATGTTATATGGGGTCTGTTACATAGAGGATAATGGCTGGGGATCAGGTGATAACCATGCTGTAATCACCTTGAGTGGTTGCTAGGGCAACATGGTAAACCTCAAGAACACAGCTTGAGAGGTTTACTGTAGCCCTAGCAACCATGAGAGGTGATTTCAGCGTGGTTGTCACCCGATCACAAGCCATCTTTTATAGTGCATGATCAAAAAAACACTGTTTGCATTCTATGTGTGAGAATTATGGAAATCTGGTGCATTCTTTTTTGTTATGCCACTGTTTGGAAGTTCTGAAGTGAGGTTAACAACTTTTAAAATTCTAAACAGTGCATAACAAAGCTGTGTAACTGCTGATTATGGTGGTTAATAGGCACTTACCATACATTATATATTTTTCTTGTCTGAACACAGCATCCCCCTGCAGAACACGCCAGTATTTCTGTACACTATAAGACACTTCACTTGCTTGATTACAGATGTCAGTTGCAAAGGTCATGGGATTTTCTTTATTCATATTACCCTTTGTCTTCAGTTTCAGTAGTTCTACTCTATCACTATTCATGGCTCTCTCAGCACCTTTCAGTACATTGCTTTCAGAATACCCTCTTATCAAAAAAAAATCTAGTAGCTGTATCTGTAGCATGTTTCTGAAACTCTTCATTGGTACTGCATCTCCTTCTAACTCCTAGCATTTGTCCCACAGGAATATTTTCAACCAATTTTTGTGACTTTGATTTGGGTTTAAACACCATTTTGGTATCTATAGCTTTACTATTTTGAGAAACTGAAGTAATCTTTCACCTCAATCACTCCACCAGCTACGGGTATGAAAGTTGTGAGCACTTTAATAAAACTGGAGAAGCACTAAGACCATTCCTGTTTATTTATTTACAAGCTCTGACCTAGTTTGGTCAAGTGCTGTAGTGTTTGTTTGGGCAGGCATCAATCTCCTCGCACACTAAGTCAGTTCTACTCTTCCTCTTCCTCTGTTCTTTTTATAATGTATACCTAGGGACAGGGTGGTTCCAGTCATGATTTGGCATGGCACATGTCTCCGTGATGGCTGCAGTTCCACCTCTTCCTCAGCCATCACTAACCGTAACTTGGCTGTTTTATTCCTGAAACTCCATGCATTCAGGGACAGCACCTTCCACCATGACTTACCCCCCAGTCTGCCTTCCCACTCCTGTCCCCCTGGAAAGCATCCCTGCCACATCCTAATAATTCAATTTCCCACTTCTTTGAACCTTCTAACCATTTCATCAGCTACTTACATGGCCTTAGCCCACCTTGTGATGAGTACAGATTGTGTGCAAAGCCCTCACTACTCTTACACAGAAACATATAAATTGATGGCAGATAAGGACAGCTAAGCCTACCCAGTCTGCCCATGTTACCTACCTGCTGCAAAAACCACAGACATTGCTTGCTCTCTGGTGTTGTTCTAGTTTACATTGCTAGGGTTCCTCTATTCCCATCCCATGTATTTTTTAATTCTGCTACTGAATTTGCCCCCACCACCTCTGCTGGAAGGCTGTTTTATCCATCTACCACCGTTTCTGTGAATAAATACTTCCTCACATCCCCACTTAGTCTGCCTCCTTCCAGCCTCATGTCATGATCCATAGAAACTTAGAATCTGATAGTAGATCAGGACTGCTTGGCCACCTAGTCCGCCCATTTCCCTACCTGATGGATAAGCTGCAGATTCTAGTTAATCAACAGCTTACTTCCGCCTACCCCCACAAGAATTGTCTTATGCCTGTTCCATGCATTCTTGAATTCTCCTACTGTTTCTGACTCCACAACCTCCTCAGAAAGGCTGTTCCATGCATCCACAACCCACTCTGTGAAAAAATACTTTCTAACATTACCTCTAAGCCATCCCCCCATCTCCAAATTGTGCCCCCTTGTTCTTGCACATCTCTTCTTCTGAAAGATACTACCCGCTTGTACTTTGTTAATTCCCTTGAAATACTTGAAAGTTTCTATCATGCCCCTTTCTCCCTCCTTTCCTCAAGGGTATACATATTAAGCTGCTTTAGTCTCTTCTCGTATGTCTTCTGGTGCAGACCCTGCACCATATTGGCTGCCCTCCTCTGAACAGTCACCACTCTGTCTATGTCTTTGCAGAGATTGGGTCTCCAGAATTGCACACAGTACTCCAGATGGGGTCTTACTAACTGTTTGTACAGGAGGATAACAACTTCCTGTTTTCTACTGTTGATGCCTCTCCCTGTGCATCTCAGTATCCCCCAGCTCTCCTTACTGCCTACTCACATTGCTTGCCCACCTTTAGGTCATCTGATATAATCACTCCTAGGTCTCTTTGGATTTTTGTTGTTGTTATTAGCTCACCCCACATTGTGTACTCTTCTCCTGGGTTTTTGTTTCCCAGATGCATTACCTTGCACTTCTTTGCATTGAATCTGAGCTGCCACATGTTTGACCATTCCTCCAACCTTGCCAAATCCCTTTTCCTTCTTTCCATCCCACCTTGAGTATCAACCCTGTTGCAGATCTTTGTGTCATCTGCAAAGAGACTTACCTTTCCTTCCAGGTGCTCTCCAATGTCACTTATAAAGATATTAAAGATGACTGGTCCTAGTACCGAACCCTGCGGTACCCTCTAGTTACCCTCCTTTCTTCACTGTGAACTCCGTTTACTATTACCCTTTGCATCCTGTTGTCCAGCCAGTTTTTATCCAGGTTACCACCTTGGGACCCACTCCAAGGCTGGCTAACTTGTATATTAATCTTTTATGGGGGACTGTATCAAATGCCTTGCTAAAATCTAGGTAGGCCGTATCCACAGTCCCTCCCTGGTCTACTACTTTGGTCACCCAGTCAAAGAAATCTATTAGGTTTATCTGACATGACCTTCCTGCTGTGAAACCATGCTGCCTTGGGTCCTGTGCCCCACTGGCATCTAGGTACTCAACAATTCTTTCCTTCAGAAGTGATTCCATCATTTTCCCTTCGACTGAAGTCAAACTAACTGGTCTGTAGTTTCCTGCCTCTGCCCTGCTCCCACTTTTGTGAAGTAGATTCACATTTGCCCTCCTCCAGTCCTCAGGTACCATCCCATCCTCCCATGATTTGTTAAAGACTGTTGTCAATGGTGTTACTAGTTCTACCCTTAATTCTTTTAGAATTCTTAGGTGAATACCATCAGGCCCCATTGCTTTGTCCACCCTCAGTTTCAAGAGTTCTTTCAAAACCCTTTCTTCTATGAATGGACTGGTATCGACCCCCCTATTCAGAGTTTCTCTCCTGTTTGGTTTAGGTATCTCCCCCTCCTCTTCCATTGTGAATACTGAGCAGAAATATTAGCTCAGTATCCCTACTTTTTCACTGTCACCCTCTGCTCACATTACCTCCCCTTTATTAAGTCTCTGTATCCCTCCCTTGGTCTTTCTTCGCTCCCTAATGTACCTATTAAAGGTTTTATTCCCCTTCTTAACAGAGTTGGCTATCTTTTCCTCAGTTTGTGCCTTTGCTATTCTGACTGACTTCCCTGCCTCCTTCAGTTTTATCTGATAAAGTTCTCTGTCCTGCTTTTTCTGTGTTTCTTTATATTTCCTGAATGCTATTCTTTCCTCCCTAACCATCCCTGCCACCTCTTTTGAGAACCATAGTTTTTTTTCCTTTGTTTTGTTTTGTTGATTTGCTTCACACAAAGGCTTGTTGCCATCAGTGATGGCTGTTTTGATTATTCCTCATTGTTCCTCCACCCCTCCTTCTTGCCTGTTTGCTAGTGCTTTTCTGAGGCACTCTCTAATTTTCCCAAAGTCAACCTTCCTAAAGTCCAATTATGTTGTTCTAGAACATTTATTTTCTGAAAGATGTTACCCTCTTGTACCTTATTTATGTCCCTGAGATATTTTAACATCGTTATCATATTTCTCCTCTCTCTCCTCTCCTCTCTTCTAGGGTATACATATTGAGGTCCTCCCATCTCTCCTCATATGACTTTTGGTGCAGGACCTGCACCATTTCGGTTGCCCTTCTCTGAACTGCCTCTATCTTGTCTTTGTCCTTACAGAGCTGCAGCCTCCAGAACTGGACACCAAACTCCAGATGAACTCTCACTAATGATTTGTACAGTGGCATCACCACCTCCTTCCTTCTGCTGGTGATACCTTTATCTATGCAACCCAGTATGCCACTGGCTCTCCCACAGCCATAACACATTGTTTAGCCACCTTTAGGTTATGTAATATGATCATCCCCAAATCCCTCTCCTGTTTGGTGGCCGTCAGTATCTCCCCCACCCCACCATCATGTAAACCTCTCATAGGTTCCTGTGCCCCAAATGCATGATTGATTCAGAGCTTCTTTGCATTGAATCTTAGCTGCCATACTCTTGACAATTCCTGTAGTATACCTAAGTCCCTCCTTTTTTTTCCATCCCTCCCAGAGTGTCTACTCTGTTGCAGATCTTAGTGTCATCTGCAAAGAGGCATACCTTTCCTCCCAGCACCTCCACAATGTCACTTATAAAGACATTGACTAGGACTGGCCCCAGAACAGATCTCTGTGGCATCCTGCTGGTCACCCTCCTTTACTCAGACTGAATTACATTTACCATCACCCTTTGTGTTCCATTTCCTCAACCAATTTCTAACCCAAAGACAGTCAAATGGTTGTGGTGTCAGAGCTATAAAGTGGTGCCGAAAACATGACGATACTGAATTATACACACAACACTTGGCTACTCCCTTATAGGAGGAAATGACTCACACTGTTAGGGAACACTAAAAATCCAAGGTTTTATTGTTATAAAAGTGGTAGCACACCCACGGACACACATGTCAATGTTTCAAGCCAACAGGCTCTTTATCAAGACTGCAGCCCCCTCTAGTGTGGAACATCTATAGTGCAGTACCATATTTTATGAAATATACCTCCAATTACCATAAATATATCAAAATTGTATTTTAGTACCCAAACCTAAGAAAACAGTCTTCATCAAATTGAAGTGCCACAATGAACAAACCATAATTGATTATACAATTCTAAAAATATACCTCTTATGTTTTATCATTGTAAACAGTACGCTCACTAAAATTACCATTTTTCACCCACCCAAAAAATAAGAAGCAGCTTGTCGCTGTATTATATCAAGGCAGTAGTGTTTCAAACTATATTGGTTTAACATAGTACATGATAATCTGTTAACAATATAGCTAAAGACTTACTGTACATATAAAGGAAACAGATTACAACTTATTATACAATGGCAAGAAAATGTCCTGGATTCTGATTGGTCAGTGTGTCCCTGGCTCAATGAGGTTATCCCAGCACAACCTCACTGTATTGATTTTTTTGTAGCTTTTCCTCCATCTCCCCTTCAGAAACAAAGACATATTGCCACACTAAAAATCTACTAAAAACATTTTCTAATTTTTTTAAATTTTGTATAACAATGAGCCATTGCATAATAGTAATAATGCACTCCAGGGTTTGAGTTGTGCTGGGATAACCTCATGTCTGGGACATTGGATGCACTCGGCCTGCAGCCTCATGTCCAACCTCCTAGGCATGATGTTATTCCAGCACAACCCCCACCCTGTCATGCATTATTGCTTAATTAATAAACAATGCTAAATCATTGTAAATATGATAAAAAAAACAATGCCAATGTTTACAAATCACTGTCTAATACTATTTAAAGTTATTAGAATACGCAATACAAATAATGCAGTATATAATATATGAATATCAGTGTAACTCTATGGACTCAAAGTAAGACAGTTCCAGTGTCAGTGGCTCAGTAGGTAGCACACTCACCTATGAGGCCGGGAGATCAGAGGGCTGTGAGTTCAGTTCCCACATCTGGCACTTGGGTTAATATCCCAGTACTGACACTGTAGTGCAGCATGAGAGGGGTGCTGCACTTCTGAGGTGCCATCTTTTGGATGAGATATTAAATGGAGGTCCCATCTGCCTGGATTGGTGGTAGTTCAGGTAGATGTTAAAGATCCCATGGCACTTATCAAAAAGAGTAGGGGAATTTCCCCGGTGTTCTGGCCAAATTTCCCTCATTCACTAAAAATACCACCAACAACTTAATCCGGTTCGAGGTCAGTTGGCTTTCATCTGTATCCCTCTGCCCCGGGTCGTGCCTGAAAATAGGCAGGATTTGTCTAGTGCACTTACCCAGTCAACAAAAACTAAAATAAAAAAAAAAATTAAAAAAAAGCCATAAAATGTACATGCCAGAGTCAGAAATAAAACATGTTGTATTTTTTTCTTTTTATTTAAGTTCAAAGTTTATTGACAAGTTTTTCAGCACAAAACCAGATCCACATCTTACATGCAATACAAATTGATTTTCAAACATTCTTGTGGATCTGCCCTCCCCTCCTCCCACTCTTCCAATCCTTCCCCAAATCCTCCTCTAATTCCTCCCTCCCTCCACCCCTCAGCACAGTGTAAGGTACATAATTAGAAAAAGATCTATAACTATTAATAAGCAATGTCCTCATGAGGATTACAGAGTATATAATGCATATAGTGGGCCGCAAACCTTGTTGAATTTAGCTTGTTTATTATGGAGGCTAGCAATTGCTTTTTCTGTCCTCAGGTTGGCAAGAAACTCTTGTAACCATTCTGTATGTGACACTACTTCCCTGTCTTTCCAGTGTTTAAGTACTAGTTTTTTTGACTGACATTAAAATTAGAGCTATATGGTATTTATATGTAGGTACTGCAACCCCAAAAAAATTGCCCAGTGTGAGCAGTTCTTCAAGGCCCATTAAAGGGTCTACACTTTGTTTAATAAGGATCCATAGTGGAGTCATTTTAGGGCATTCCCAGAAAAGATTTAGCAGAGAACCCTCAGCCTGTTCACATCATGTACAAATAGCAAAAGCAATTAGGCCAAACCTAGTTAGTTTTTGTGGAGAGTAATACAGGTTGTGAAGTATGTAGTACTGCATGAGGCGGATCCTGTTTTGAGTCACAGACCTGTGGTACTTTTTCTTTTCTGCTGAACTCCTTAATCCATTATTATCTATTTGTTAATAATGGAGCTAACTGAAAATGTCTATTAAGTCCTGGATTTTCACCTGCTCTCACCAGAATATTTCTCGACTTGGTAATAAGTGGTCCAAGTCTTCTTCTCCTCTCAGTCCAGTGGAGATATGTTCTATTCCATTGAATTTATGTGTGTGTGTGTGTGTGTGTCCAGGACCTTTTTATTTCACATGTGCTGCTAGTGCATTTTCCTTTGTACTCAATTTGATGTGTCTTAAATGTTCTAATATATGGAATCTATGTTTCCTTTTTGTTTTACTAACATAAAATCTATTACAGGTACACTTTGCCAAATAAACCAATGATTCAGTGTTGCATGTATTAAAATCCTGTATCTTAAATTTCACATCCTCAGTGACACAAAAATTATCTCCCATCTATAAATGTTTTCACACAGAACTATTGCCACACGTGAGGTTACCATTCCACAAATTATTATTCTTCTGTCTTTTATTTGGGTTCAAGGAACTGCGTACTGTTTTGTCCCACAGGTTGCTTCCCCTTCTATAGGTAATCATGGGGCCCTTTTACACAAACATCCTTTAATGCAGGTTCCACCACTAGCACATTCATACTCTTCCTGATAATGTTTACAACAGGTTGACTCTGAGAAGTAAAAGTAAGAACAAAATGAGGACCTTTTTCATCCCATTTATTTTTTATTTGTTTTAGGTTTTAGTAACTCATTTCTGTCCATTTGATCTACTACCTTCTTAGCCTCTCTTAAAGTTCTCATTTCATAACCCCTTTCACTAAACCTTTGGATCATTTCTTTGCTTGCTTGTTCATATCCTTCCAATGTATTGCAATCACTATTTAGTCTAATAAATTGTCCTTTAGGGATATTTCTTACAGTATGCTTGGGATGACAGCTGTCATGGTGTAAAACATAATTACGATCAGTTTGCTTCATATGTATCCTAGTCTCTATTTCCCCATCATTGTTTTTCATTACTATGAGATCCAAAATGGCAACCTCTTCTGTACTTGCATTTATGGAAAATTTTACACTTCCATTGCTTCCCTCCAAATAGGCGACACAATGATGCAGCTCTGCCATGTTACTCTTCCATACTATAAATATATCATCTATAAAGCACCTGTATGTCTAGATGCATAAAGATGGGGTTCATAGCTGCATCATATGCCAACATCCTTTCCCATTCAGCAAGATATACAGTATATTGGCATAATTGGGTACCATAGCTGCCCCATTACTGTGCCATTAATTTGATGATACATAACTTCTCCAAATAGAAACACATTTTTAGTCAGCATGTGTTTTGTTAATGCCAGCAGGAATTCTACCAGTTTCCAAGAATATGTTGTTTCTCTGTACAAGGCTTGTCTAAGGGCATCCAGTCCCTCCAGGTGAGGTATATCTGTATATAGCAATGCTACATCCAAAGTCACCATATACATGCAAACAGAAATAGAAATGCTGGCAGAAATGGAAATGCAACCTGAATGGTATATTTGTATTGAATCATGAGTGTGTACTCTGTTGTAGATCTTAGTGTAATCTGCAAAGAGGTATACCTTTCATCCTAGCACCTCCACAATGTCACTTATAAAGACATTGAATAGGACTGGCCTGGAACTGATCCTGTTGGCACCCTGCATGGTCACCCTCCTTTATTCAGACAGTGCTACATTTACCATCACCCTTTGTGTTCCATTCCTCAACCAATTTTTAACCCAGTTTGCCACATTGGGACCCATTCCCAGGCTGCCTAGCTTGTTTACAAGCCTTTTATGTGGAATGGTGTTAAAGGCCTTGCCGAAATTCAGGTAGGCCACATCCACCACTCCCCCCAATCCACTTCCCTGGTCACCCAGTCAAAGAAATATATCAGAGTAGTTTGACATGATCTTCCTGTTGTGAATCTATGCTGCGTCAGATCCTATGCTCTGCTGAATTCAAGATATTCTGCTATCCTTTCTTTTAGTAGTGATTCCATTATTCTCCCCACCACTGAGGTCAGCCTGACTGGTCTATAGTTTCCAGCCTCATCCCAGCTCTCCCTGCTCCAACTTTTGTGTACAGGGACTATATCTTCTCTCCTTCAGTCCTCTGGAACCACACCTTTTTCCAGCAATTTATAGAACAGGGTAGCCAGTGGTGCTGTCAGCACCTCCTTAAGCTTCTTTAGTATTCTAGGATATATCATATCTGGTCCCATTTCCTTGTCAACTTTCAGTTTTGCAAGTTGCTTTACAACTCTCTCCTCTCTAAATGGACTGGTGTTCACCTCACTCCCCCTTTTGCTCCTACTGTCTAATTATGGTTCCTCACCTTCACCCTCTTCTATGAATATTATAAAAAAATATTTATTCAGGATTGTTGCTTAATCCAAGTGCCCTTCTGCACACTTCCCTTCTTCCCCACCAAGCCTTATAATCCCACACCATGTCTTTCTCCTTTCACTAATATACCTATAAAAAGTATTGTCCCCTTTCTTTACTGCCTGGGCTATTTTTTCCTCTGTTTGCACCTTAGCGCTCCTGCCTGCCTTACCTGCCTCCCTCTACTTATCCAGATACACAACCCTGTGCCCCTCCTTCTGTGTTTCCTTGTACTTCCTGAAAGGCAACTTTGTTGCTCTTACCTTTCCGGCCACTTCTTTTGAGATCCATGGTGTTGTCTTTTTCTCTTGCCTTTGCCTATTTGATTAGGGCAAAGATTTGTTGCCTCCATTATGATTCCTTTCACATGGGTCCACTGTTTTCACCCCTCAGTCCTCCCTCCCTGCTAGGGCTTTCCTGAGACATACTCTCAACTTTACAAAATCTGCCCTCCTGAATTCCAGGACTGTCACTTTCGTATGGCTTGACTCTGTTCCTGTACTCATATTGAACTACACTGTGCAATGATCACTGGACCCCAGGTGTCCACCCATCATTACATCTGCAATTTTGTCATGTTGGTGCATACCAGGTCCAAAATAACACCCTCAAAGGTGGGTTCTAGTACTAGCTGCTGGAGGCATTCCCCTTGCAGGGAGTCTAGTATGTCCCTGCACCCGGCTGAGGCTGTGAATGGGATGCTCCAGTCAACATCTAGCAGACTGAAGTCACCAACCAGCAGCATCTCCCCTTTAGTTACCATTTTATCAATGGCTTTCACTAGAACCTTGTCCACCTCTTTCCCTTGTGCCAGAGGTCTGTAGATCACACCCATTTCCCATCTCTAGGGTGACCCACAGGGCCTCCACCCCCCTTGCAATCCCTGTACCTCACTTGATTTTATGCTTTCCCTGATGTAAAGAACTACTCCTCCTCTTCTTTTTTTCTGTTACATATGTAGCTACATCCTCGCTGTAGCTACAGTGGTTCCCATTATACCATGTGTTTTTTTTTTTCATTTTCATTTTTTATACTTGTAAACCAGATGAGCAGAACTGTCTGTTTTCACAGATGACAAGTCATACATAAAAAAAAATAACATTAGAACACAATATTCAGAGCAGACAACTCTATCCACACAAAGTGCAAGTGTTGTACACACAAGAGCAGATGAGCAATACATTCATGCTTGAGAGGAGAGCCACTGTTTTAAACTGGTCTTGAAACACTGTGTGGAATTACTTTCAGTGAGTTGCGTGGGTATCTTATTAAAAAAAGTTGGCACCCTGAATAATTGGGATCTTTGCCCAGTAATCTTTTTAAATAGAGGTACTTTAAAGGAAAATCTGTACTTGGATCTGGTACAGAGAGTGTTTATGGCCCTGGGAAACATAGAAAAGATGGGTGGGGGTAGGAATCCTGTCTTAACTTTATATAAAAAAAATCCCCATTTTAAACTGGACTCTATTATCAAAGGATAGTGAGTTTGATTGTGTATATAAATCCAAACGAGGGGATCGATAAGGCATATTTAAGCAGAATCTGAGAGCAGAATGATATGTAACCTGAAGACAATTTAAAGCACTACTACAGGAAGATGAATTCGTTAAAGGATGCCCAAACTACATTTTGACAACAAACTATTCAAAAATCTGACTCTGTATGTGACTAAAGGAAAGTCTGCTGCATTCATTAATGTTAAAACTACATTTACATAATTTACCTAAATGTTGTTCCAGAGCATTTGAAAATTGTAAAATCAGCCTTCCAATTTAAAAAAAACAAAACTGTCTTACCTGCTTCCTAAAATGGCCACCAAATGTGTTATGTGATGACATCATTGGAGCCAAAGTCAGAGAGATATATGGCTCTCTATAGTGCTAACTAGTTCTTTTTTCCCTTTGTATCGAATTGTTTCACCCAAATGGTCAAAACCATGTGCATTATTTTGTATAATGCACATGTTAGGCTATGGTTCTGTTCATTTTGTTTACTTTAACATGCTGAAAATGTGTTTTAATCCAACCGACATTCTCTGTGACAAACCATAGTGCAGTACAAATCTTGAATAACCTGGTGGTCTAGTGGTTATGGTGGATCCAGGATGCTACAGAGGGGTGCTGGGGTGGTGTGCATGCTTATTATGCACTTTTTAACATTTTTATTAAACCTTTATATTTTCTGCTATTATTCTTTTCTAGTACATTTTTGACAGAACCTACAAATGTAATCTATAGTTTGAATGTAAACATTTGTACAATCAATAAATCAGACTTCTTCAACAAAGTGAAATGCAGCAGCAGCAGCAAGCAAGTACATTACTATGTGGGTGGGTTGTAGTCACACCCTTCACCACCCCCTAGAGCCACCACTTTTTGTAGCAAAGTTCTTATGCAGTCCAATGTTAGAGTTCATACTTTCTCAAAACTCAAATGTATGCTTATCTTGTCTTCTTTTTCCATGGGAAATAGTAATAACAATAATAATAAGAAGAATCAGCATTTATATAGTGGTTTTCATACACATGGTATCCCAAAGTGCTTAACAAGCAATACTAGACTGCTAGTGAAGTGACTGAACGTGTAGTGGCAGCCATTTGATGCATTAATATCCACACACAGTCTCGGACAATTGTATGAACTGGTTTTATGGGAAGGGGAATGTTGGCCAGGACAACAGGGTCAGATAATGCTCGAAGTGCTGGCAGCCCCACATATTATTTCTCACAGTAATCTGCTCATATTTCTCTCCTTCTGTCTTCCTCTTCCCTGAATATATCAGTATCTTGCAAAAGTGGCTTACTCAGTTCCTCTCTGGTATTCATTCTTCATTATTCCTCCTCACACCAAAAACTGGTGAGCTCATCACCCTTCTGCATCATGAATGCAAGTAGTACAGTCCCCGTTTTATTTTGACATATCAAATACAAACATATCTTTCCAGTAAGTCAGACTCATAGCAGCAGGGAACAAGGGGAATGATGGGCTTTCCTATCCGTAAAAGATCTAGGCTACCTTTGATTAGGCACTATTAAATGATGGGTGTGCACATCATTACACACGTCATATAATAGTACCTAATCGTAGGTTGCTTAGATCTTCTATAGGTAGGAAAGCCTATTTTTCCACTTGTGCCATGCTGCTATCAGTCTGGCTTACTAGAAGATTATGTTTATTACTGATATGTAACTATAACATGGGGACTGTACTAAACACATTCATTCATGATGCGGAAAGAATGTTTCACCGAGTCTTTCGGTATTGGGACAGATGAAGAATGAATGCCAGAGAGGGACTGAAGAGGCCATTCCTGCAAGGCACAGCTTATATTCGGTTAGTTGAAGACATGAAGGAGGACGCTGAGCAGATCACTGTGAGATCTGAAATGTGGGGCTGCAAGCATCATGATCACTTCCTGACTGTGGATGACAGTAGCCAGTGATGACAAGTACTCAGAGTGGTAGGGCTGTACCTAAACTGTTACTTGAATTCAGTGTAGGGAGACTACCCTCAGGTGGGGGTGGGGGGGTTGTTGACGTTTGTTAGGACAGTATTGTTGTTGTGACAGTAGTTGTGTACAGCTCATTCAAGATTTGGAAGGGTGGTAGCCAGCCAACTTGCATTGTGGAGTAGAGCACAGAAAGTACTGGAGAAGAACTGCTGGGAACTATCCTATGGGGTTTTGCAGATCACAGGTGAAGGAGTAGACTGACACTGGAAGTCAGGTGGATTCGTCCAAGGTATTAGTATGCCTCTCCTGCTAATAATATTGTTATCCTTTGTAAGTGCAGCCCTTATGAGGGCATGAACAGCAGTTTTTCAGGTGGGTCATGATGCTTATTGCTTGGCCCTCCAGGAAGACCTAGTTGTTTGTTAATGAGGTGGGGAAAAATACAACAGGGAACTGTGTATACTACCTTCACTGTGCAGAAGGGTGGTGATCCACTCAAAGTTTAGTGTGGGAGCAGAAGTCACACACTAAGAATGTGGACTGGAGAGTGATTTGAGAGGCATTTTGTAACAGTACCAGCTAATGATGTGTAACAGTATAGGTGTGCACAACCCTCTGAGGTACAAGATTACAATCTGAGGTGTGATAATTCTCTTCATGAGACTGCAAGCTCATTTGTGGCCCCAAGCAGCACTAAGGATAGGGTATGGATGGTGGGGTGTTCTACAGAAGGCAGGCTAGGTGCAGGGGGTTAACCTGGAAAAAGAAAGCCTTATTTGTGGATTAACAAGACAGCATAAGCTTTGGAACTGAACAAGACTAGTACTTTACTGTGTGACCCTGAGCAAGTCACTAAACTTCCTTATGCTCCCAGGCCACACCTGTAAACACGCTTTCAGCTTAGTGTGTCTCTCCTGGTTAACAAAAAACAAAATTCAGTGCATCATATAACCACTAGATCATCAGGTATTTTAAGTGTACTGTAAAGCAGTTTGCCAAAGAAAAAGTCAGCTGGATTGCAAAACATTTTCTGCAAGTAAAAGTAAACAAAATGAACAAACTCATAGCCTAACATGTGTACTGATCAAAATAATCCACAAATTAATACATGATGTTGATCGTTCTGGTACAACAATTCAAAATAAGGAGGGAAAGAAGAACTAGTTAGCAATACAGAAATATATGTGAATCTCTGTCTCTGGTTCTGATTTTGTCATCATGACTCATCACTTAACACACTTGGCAGACATCTTAGGGAGAAACCAAGGCTGTTTTTTGAAAGTGAAAGGCTGATGTTTACATTTTTCAAAAGCTATGAAACTGCATTCATGTTACTTACATAAATGCAGTTTTAGCATAAATGTAAACAGCGGCCTTTACTTTACCCTGCTATGACGCCAGATTTTGGAGTTTGCAGTTTAAAAAAAACTGCTTGTTTAGGTACCCTTTAATATACCATAATCTAATACTGAAAACAGAAAACTATTAAGTAAGAGTTTTCAAGATTCAGGAGTTAAGAATGGCTTAATCCGATATAAGAAATCCAGCCTCCGATGTAAGATTTTCCTGAGAGATTGAATATGTATCTCAAAGGTGAACTGACTATCTACTAATATTCCTAGGTACTTGAAAAATGAAGCAAATTCAATTATGTTACCCTTGCAATCAATTATGAGGGGAAGATCAGAGATTGCTTTCTTATAGTGGGAGAACACCATCACCTTTGTTTTTTTAGAATTCAGAACCATATGGTTTGTAAGTAACAAATTCTGGAGGTGCTCAAAATCGGTCTGAAGACTGAGGAGAGCAGCTCCAGGGCTAGGACTAGAACAAAATAAGACGGTGTCATCCACATAAAGAATCATTTCAGTTTGAGTACAGATACTAGGGGCAGAATTCATGTACAAAATAAAATAAGTGGCCCCAGGATTGAGCCCTCGGCAATAATGAAGATGTCCTGGTTAGCCTCTGCCACCAAGACCATCCGGTTTGGGATTTTATTTCCCAGGCTGCGAGTATTCGCACACATGGCCTTCCATATTTTGCTGTCGTCCCCCCTTCCATCCTCATGCCTTCCCTCACTACCCCCCCCCCGCCTTCAATCCCCTTCCCATTTCTCTCTGACATTCTACCTTTTCCTAGTTTATTTGCCATCGGCAATTTCCAAACCTTAAGGTCCTCCCTGCTGACTAAATTCTCCTGTGGTGGTGGGAAGTTTGATTCTCCCTACTTATTTCTGCCACCTCCCTTGGCTAGTTTAAATGCTTGCCAAGGAAAAATTTAAACTGCTCACTAAGGACAACAGCCACCATCCACAATGGATGCAAGCTGTCTCCTTTGTACAGGCTCACATCCCTCCAAGCATGCCACGATGGGGAAAGGACGACTCGAATCCAAGCTTAAAAACTACTAGATTGCAAAGCCCTTATTGTTTGTTTACAGCCATATGGTCTGGCATGTTCTACTATACCAGTCATCCTCCTCCCTCCCTCCCTCAGAACCTTCCCTCTGATGCCATCCTCCCCATCCCAGTGGCCACTCCCACACACTGTGAAAAACAAAAATCAGGCCCCTAAAACTGTGTTCAAGTCTACAGTTGAATAATCAAATACTATATCTGAAAAAAAATACTCAACTCCTGTTTCACCCACTACATTCAGGTTCCCTGCTGATTGCTTGGCAGTGATTGCAAGCAGCAATAGGAGAACTACTGATTTCAGAGTTTAAGAACTGCAGGACTGTAAAGACCCTGTTGAGAGTTTGCAGACGTAGTCTGGTATGTTATCCTATGCCAGCCATACACACTCTCTCTCTCTCAAACCCCTCCCACTGCATTGTTCCACCTCCCAGTCACCACTGCCACAAACAGTAAACAGCAAAAATCTTGATCCCAACACTGGCCACTGGCTCAGCATCAATATAGAGATATCAAATCACACCAAACTGTGAATTTCTGAAGTTCACATGTATTGGTAGTTACTACTGTGATCCCAAAGTAAGCATTAATCACTGACAGAGGAGGGCTCTACCGGTGGATTAATGCCTGGCTGGGGGGGTTGGGTTGTTGCATGAGGCCGCAGGCTGAGTGTTTCCATGCTTCCAACCACCCAGTGGGCATTAATCACCCGGTACAGCCTGATGCTGGAGTTGATTAATGCACTTGTAACATGTGCACAACATACTAGGTGTGCGATTCTGTGCCTGGTATTGCTTGATCACAGCAGTAAACATCCAAGGTCAGATTCACTAAGCTACGAGACCCAGTGTGCTTCCTTAAGCAACATTTATTTATGTGATGATTTCTTTAGTAGTACAAAGACAAATTTTTACACTTTCATAGTTTAGAGCATGATTAGTGTCCCACTATGACAACCAATGAAATTGAAGCATGCGGTTCCTCACAATTGAATTTGAATACTCGATGCATGCACAACTCTGGAGTCTTTCAGTAACGCTCTGCCTGATTTGCATAGTTTTCTGTGTTTCTGTTACTCTTACCACTATAAATGGCCTGTTAATTGTCCTGATAGTCATCATCGACAGATTGCACTATTCCCTTCAGTACACACAACGAGAACGCACCTATACAGTTGTCTATCTCTGTGATATGTCGACAGCTCCCTAGAATCCGTACTGTGATATCGTGGTCAGTTAGTGAGATATCTGTGCCTATGCCACCGCTGTATAGCTCTTCTAGTTCATGGTGACCCTGTGCTACATCTCACCGCTGCTACTTACTGTCCCAGTGCTGCACCCTGTGGCTGACGGACACTCTAGGTACTACACAAGCGGGCATTATTGGGCTGCTACGACTGTGGACACTGTAGGGACTGCACAAGCAGGCTCTACTGCTGGCTTAATCACCACTCATTCTCCATCACATGACACCTTTGGACCAATCCCCAGACTCCATTTGCCTTATATGTTTAGAGCCATGTTATAAGCATGGTTAAGCTTGCTCACAACAGAACATTTTAAACTGATTAACTAAAAGAACAGAATAGCTAAGACAATGCATAGCAAAGTGTAATCATAGTACCAACAGTACCTGGTGATGCCAAGGATGGGACAATAGTACATCCATAAACAGACACACACACACACAGATGGACACAGACACAGACACATACAGATACATATAGACACACACCTGACACACACCAGACACACACAGACACAGACTCAGACAGACACAGACACACACAGACACAGACACAGATACACACAGGCACTGACGCACACAGACACAGATACACACAGACACAGACACACACACACACACACAGATAGACACTTACTATACATTATAGGTCACTGAGGCATTTAGTGGCCAGAAGGGTTATATTCTTATTGCAATATGCAGTGATGTCTCCTACTCATAGAACATTTTTTATATTACCACTGGCAGTGATAAATCTTTGCTACAGAGGCCTTTATCAATGTTGACGTCAGTTGCAGTGACTCCCATCTGACAGTTATAAGAATTGTCCCCAACCCTGAAAATGTATGCCCTGGTCCTAGGGGTCAGTAAATTTTCATGGTTGGTTAAACACCACCAGAGACAAAACACAGCTGCTCCAATACGGGCATACCACATCTTATAAAACATACCAATAAACAACTGTAAACAAGACCTGGACAGAGCAAGAAGGCTGCAGCCAAGATCAATGGTGGAACATGGCACTGTCTGCCATAACCAAGATGGCCATTGGAGTTCTGTGCACATTTGCAATGACTTGTGCATGCGTACTGAACCCTGGGGCAGGGTGGCACAGTCCATCATGTCCAAGTTGGCTGCCAGAGTTCCCGTTGCATACGTGATGACTCAAGCATGTGCACTGAGTTTCAGTGGTCATCTTGGACACAGCAAATTATGCCACTGTGATCCTGAGTTTAGTGTACATGCACAGGTCATAACGCATGCACAAAGAACTCTGGCTGCCATCTTGGACATGGCAGACAGTGCCATCTTCCACCGGTGACCAGCGGACAAAATAGTGTGGTGAATGTGAAGCAATTGCCATTCACCTCCACTATTTACAAATCCAGTAGGCTACTTGTTACTACTGTGATCGCAAGATGGCTGCAGGGCTGCGCTCACTGCAGCCATAAAAAAAGTTATTGTCTTACTATGTATTTCTTGGACTCTTCTGAAAATTCAGTGTTTTCATTGGTGGTGCAACATTTTCCCTTACCTCCCTCTTTCCGTTCATAGGTGTGGAGCTCTTTAGGGCCCCGATTCACAAAAACTCACAAAGGAAACTCAACATAAATGACCCAGGTGTCCAAAAGTGCTAGTCACATTTGGATAGTGCACCACACTATCTGACTGTGAATAGGTCTAGTCTGAGGCAGCAGTAACCCCAGTACTGCCAACACTACCCATGTAGCACTCCCCCCTGACATGCAGCCAGGAGCATGCTCACACAATGAATAGCACAGGGGTGCTATTTTCTGTTCACAAAGGAAGCCATGCAAATGGATCCAATAAGCATGCAAGGCTCTTGCTGGCCATTTGCATGCCCATTATGAGCCTATTTGCACAAGCTGCAGCGAGTGTATTGTGGCTCCCCATCACTGATCATTGCCAGAGAAATGAAGAAATTAATAGTCTATATTGGGTAGTGGTCACCCCTCTATCACCAATTGCTGGCCCATTGTTAAAAGAAACAGCTACCTGGTTGTCTAGTGCTTCCTCCCCTTCCCTGATCCCTAATTGCCATCTCACTGATAATACAAGATATGTCCATGGTGGTCTACTGGTCTTGCCCCTTCCCTGATCACCACTGCCATTGCATTGATTATAAAACATATGTCTCTGGTGATCTAGTAGTTCCTCCCCTTCCTCCTTCCCCAAAAACCGATCACTGTCTCTGTAGTAAAAAAAATATGTAGTATTCTCTGGTGCTAGTGGTTACCCCCCCTAGATTGATGATAGCAGGTTCTATAGATAAAAAAAAATAAAGTATTCCATGGTGGTGTTGGGCCCACCCCCAATGATCACCAATCACCAGACAGATACCAAATAGTGATATTCCCTGGTGCTCTAGTGGTCCCCCTCCTCACTGATCTCCATCCCAGTATCACTTATAGATTCTCCCAGGTGGCTAGCTGTCCCTCCCCTCACTTGATCACCTACCCAATGTTGTCAACATATTTCCTGGTGTCCAGTGTAACATCCCCCAAACCTGATCCCCTGCATAGTCAATGACAACATTTCCCTACTGGTCTAGTGAATTCCCCATCCTCAATCTCAAGTAAGTGGTTTAACAGCTATTATCTGGTGGTCTAGTTCATCCCCCACCCAGGTAGGTAGTGTCCCACCACCCCACTGCCCCATCAAGAACCAAAGCCAGTGACCAGCACAGCCCTCCTTGCTCAACCACAGCTAGCCACTGACTGAGCTGTGAATGAGCGAGTACTGTATACAGTACACACTCACTATCATTGATTGACAGCTCTGTCAATCAATGCCAATGAGTGCTTACTGTATGCAGTACTCGCTCACTCACAGCTCAGTCGGCAGCCAGCCGTGATGAAAAAAGGAAGGCTGTGCTGGTTGCCAGCTTGGCTTTGGGATGGGGGAGTGGGGTGGTAGAACACTACCTGCCATGGTGGAAGGTTGCGGGGTTGACTAGATCACCAGGGAATAGCTGTTAATCCTTCTACTGAAGATCAGTCATACAGAGGGAGGTTCACTAGACCACCAGGGAAATGTTGCTATTGACTATACATGGGATCAGGCTTGGGTTGGGTACACAGGACACCAGAAAATATGTTGACAACATTGGGTTGGTGATCGGGTATGGGGAGGAACCAATAGCCACCAGCCATCTATATGTGATACTGGGCCTGCAATTGGTGAGGGGAGGGACCACTATAGCACTAGGGAATATCTCTATTTGATATTGGTGTGGTGATCAGTGATCATGGGGGAGTAAGAACCACTACCACCATGGAATACTTTATTTTTTTTTCAACTATCAGGCCGGATATTGGGGGGGGGGGCTAAACAACCAGGGAATAGTTTTTTTTTAACTACAGGACCAGCGATCAGTGATTGGGGAAGGACCACTAGACCACCCTGAGGCATATTTGTTATTATCAATGGGATGATGATTGGTGATTGGGGAGGGGACTGACTTGTAAACCACCAGAGAGCTGTTTCTTTTTTTAACAACAGGTCAGTGAATGGTGATGGGGACCACTAACCAGCATGGACTTTTCATTTCTTTGTTTCTCAGGATGATGATTGGCAATGGGGGAGGGGGAACCACTACCACCAGGGAATACTTTATTTTTTGAACTGTAGGGCCAGCTATCGGCAGTCCAGGAGAACCATTACCCAAGGCAATACTTTATTTTTGTTAACTATAGGGCAGATGATTGGTGACTGGGGGGGTGACCACTACCACCAGAGAATACTTTATTTTCTTTAGCTACAAGGCCGGCATTCAGCAACTGGGGGGCTGCCACAGTACCTCTGCCAACCACTAGGGTTGTGGAGAATTAAAGCAAGGTCATGGTCAGTGGTATTTGTTCCACAAGGGGGCCCAAAAAAGGCCGTTGCATGAAGCAAATACTTTGTAACTCCAGCAATGCTGATATTCACATCCTCTCTCCCTCATTTGTACTGTGGCCTCCTTCACACTGTGTTCCAGCACAAACCCGGTCTGAGGGCACAAACCAGGCTTTTGTGAATACCAACTTGGTGGAAAACCCAGTTTGTGCTGGGGCAAAGTTTTTTGAATCTAGCCCCAGGTGCATCACTGTTCTTCTCTTTCTGTCAGGTCTGGTTACATTTAGGGATCCCATAAAAGTTGCAGTTCCGAACCTTGCAGTCATCTTCAATCTAATATACAGTAATAGAGAGTACTGTCTTGCAATCAAATGTCTGTAATTGCATTTTTTTCAAGTTCAGCAAGCCCCCACCCCCATATTTTATTCCCAGACTTCAACACTGTCATCAGTCAGGAGCAGATTGGCTAATACTGTTTCACGTGTCATAATTATGTCATGTCTCACTGCTCCCCAATGTCTGCTTGTCTGCCCCTTAAACCCCTGGTTGTGATTCACTCAATTCATGGCTGTGGCTATTGTCCTGCCCCTCTACTGTACAAATGCTGCAAACAAAAAAGGCAGCTGTATAATTGATAAAGTGCTGGTGCACCGGTAAAACCAATAGAACCACTGCTAAACATCTTGCACTCAGGACATGATGTAAAACACAGACCACTGTCTAGAATATCAAGAAAATTTTATTGGGCTGGTGGACACACACAAAAATTATACATTGTGCATGAAAAAATTCTCAGTGTTTCACACCCATGCTTGACACTTTGTCAAGAATTAATGTGTATGTCAAATGATGATGTTTATAAAAGGAAAAAACCTTGTGCAAAACATGAAAATGTTTAAAAACAGGTACATCCAAAAGTTAAAATCATTCACAAATCCGCATGCCTCCTAATTTGATTTAAATTTAGTCACCATGGATACAAACAAGAAAATAATCAGTTCATAGATTATTTTAAAAGGTCAGTGTAGCACCCTTATCAGACTATCAATCCACTCCTTCTTTTCTGCATAAATTCCCATGACATCATCAGGGCTTCCATCTCATAGCAGACAATTTCATGGAAACAGTAATCACTAGCTCTGACTTAATCTGTATGACGATACAAAAAGTACAGGTATTACAAAACAGTACAATATAATAGACTAAAGACAGAGAAACCATACAAGGCAAAGTTTAATAAAATAGCAACAAATCCTTTCTGTCATTTAAACATTTGTCAGCTTTCAGTTTAAAGATCCACCTCAACCCTGTCTGCAACATTTTTTTGTCAGTATCACCACCCCTGGGACCCATAGTTATTTTTCTATGCCCATGGAGGTGATTAAATGACCCTCCCCGCAGCAGTACTATGAAAAAAAAAATGTGGTTCTTTGACAATGTATTCCCTGTGCTCTACTGATCCTATACCTGGTACTCTTTCCTGCCAGCATTGTACTATCACTGAGTAATTTTCTCAGTAATCCTCTGCTTTTGTTATATTTCTGCAACCAAGCATGTTGCACTGGAACCCACTCTGCTGCCAACTGTGGATGACTATGACTTGCAGGAACATCGGGAATACTCAGCACAGGGTCCCACTGCTGTAGTCAAAAGACGTAAGGCGACCTGAAGGCAAAGCACAGCCGAAAATTATTCAGCCATCATATTTATTGTGACACTACAATTCAGATAAATTGCAAATATCTAAAAAACTCAAGATGACTGAAAAAATATTTACAGATATGATAACTGGAACTATGGCGGCACGCTTACAGCCAGAAAGCAGAATTTTGATAGATCACTTCCTGATTTGGTAGTACTGCTAGTTTAACATGGCATGCCAAAGAATTATCAGGATCCTGTGTTGTGATACTGATAAGATGTTCCCCAACTCATACTTTTAGCTTCCTACATGTTTTTCCCACGTAATAGCTTCCACAGCAACATTTTGTCAACTATATCACAAATTCTAAATTACCTGTCTTACTTGAAATGTTTTTCCCTCAGTTTCCTTGACAAATGTATAACTTATCATATATTTAAAAAAAAAACTTTGCAGTTCCCACAGTTAAAATGTATTGTGGGTGGAGCTGACATCCAATCAGGTCTAATCCGTGTAACCTGTACTTTCCTGATGCTATGTACAATTTTCTCTTTAGATTTGTGGCCACGTCTGTATGAAAAAACAAAAGCTATATTTGGTACTATCTTTTAATACTGCATTTGATTGTAAAACAAACCACTTTTTCAAAATAGTATTCTCAAAGCCTCTAGACTGTAAATTACAGATTGATACAACAATTAGTCTGTTGTCACATTGTTGCATTCTCCTTTGATTATCTCTAGGTTTTATTGTGTCCACTGACTCCCCTGTATTTACATAGAAACATAGAAGTTGCAGGCTGAAAAGGACCACTTGGCCCACCTAGCCTGCCCTAAAAATACCCTACATACTGTTTTACCACAGACCCTACTTGTCCTCTGGCTTTACCACTCCTTCCCTGTCACCAAGATTCCCCTTGTGTCTATCCCATGCATGCTTTCCCCAATTTTTTCCCTCCCTCCCTTTCCCTTTGTTCCCAGGATGCTTCCTTTCATTTGTTCTCTTTTGGATTTCTCACCCTTGGGATTCCTACTTCTGATCCTGTTAGTGTGTGGGGGAGGACATCTCGTGTCTTTTTGCTTTTTCCTGCCCTCCCTTCTAGTTTAAATGCCTACCAATGTAACATTTAAACTGGTCACCTAGGATCATAGTTCCCCTCTTGGAAGGATGCAGACCATCACCTCTGCACAGGCTTCCATCCCTTCAGGTGGAACCCCAGTCCCCAATGAATCTGAATCCCTCTTTTTCGCACCATTTCTTCAACCATGCATTGATGTTTCTGGTGTGGAGACACCTGTCATCCCACCTGTCATGGACAGGTAGCACCTCTGAGAATGTAACTGATAGTGCTACTTGCTTTAGACCCCACCCCAGTCTTCTAAACTCTCCCTAAACTGCTTCTGACTCCTCTCTTGCCAGGTCATTTGTCTCCAAATGGACAATGATATCCAGCTCTTCATGTCTACCTGCTTCTCCAGTGAGTCCTAGGATCCTCCTCCCATCCCTTTGAGCTGTGGCCCCTGGAAGGCAACTTACCTTCCTCTCCTCACCCCTCCCTGTTCCCAATTGAATTCCCCTCATGACTGAGTCCTCAACCAGGATTCACTTCCTTCTCGTACTCTAGGATCCTCCACTGCCTCATTTTGGGTCTCCACCATGAAGGACCTCCACATCTGTCCTGGTCACTACATTGTGTGCCTCTGTGGGACAATCTCGCTCAGCCAGTATGGTGTAGGAGTTACATAGTGGTATGAGATGTGGGATGTGCCTATGTTCCACCACCCTAACCCTCTCTAAGCCCACTGTTGTCTAGCTGCTTCCCTTTCTTGGCATTCTTTGAGGCAGTGGAGGTGGACTTTGTGGTCTCTGGATGGGGCCAGAGGTCCTCCTAACCCAAGCCACCTTGACCTTGAGTCTGGCAACCTACTCCCTCAGTCCAGAGAGGTGCACACATATGGGGCAGAATCTCAGTCTCTAGAAGGTCTTCCTGGAGACTGCACCCTCACAGTCACTACACTGCACCATTCCCATCATAGCTACCACTGAATCTAGTCTAAACCCTCTTTTCTCTTAAAACATTGTTTCTCTGTCTTCTCTACACCTGGTTCTCCCTCCCAGCTTCTGGATATTTCACTCAAATATAGTAAGTACCTTCTGATCACAGTATAACAATCTCCTGCTATCCCCCCTCTTTTGCTGTCTCTTTTTTTCCTTCTGATGATATCTCAGATGCTATGTATACCTCCCAACCTGGCTAACAATCTTTAGCTTTTATACACTTACCCTTGAGAAAGATTGCTTGTTGCACTAACACCCAACATCAGTTTTTTGCTGCCATATACTAAGATTGGAACTGTGGATTTTTTTTATTTCCTATTGTCTGCACACAGCCCCAGAATAAAAATGTTCTGAAGTCTAAGCAATACCAGCTATTCCTGTCTGCAGGTGCAGAGCCATGTAGGTGTGTGCCCTGATACTTCCTGCACTTCCTGTTCTGAAGAAGGATGTTGCTGTTCCCCTCTGCCCTTTTCCCTATAAAAGTGGACAAACCCTTGTTGGGGGGGGTGAGTGTGTTTCTCTGACTCTTCTGCTCCTGTTGTCTGAGCTGAAAACAATCACCTAGCACAAAAAGATTTTAACACCACATCAGCTTAACTTTACAGTGATGATTCAGCCTCCCAGAGTTAACCCCACTGTATCTGAATTCTGCTGTAATGTAAAAGCAATTAGTGTCAATCAACCTGTCTCCTTTTTGCTCATCTCCCCCAGCTGCCACTCACTAGTCCTGCTTCTCAATAGGACTCCCTGTAGCAGTTCCTCCCGCAGTAAAGAAAGAAATGCTGCTCCCTTCTTACATGGCAACCTACAGAAAAAAGAAAAAAAAGCAAACAACTCAGGATGTCATGGTGCTGAGTACTCTGACCCTTACTGATCAGGGATGCAGTCTGCATGGATGAATTCACTTCTAGCATTACCATCTGCTTTTGATTTGGCATCTACAGTATAATGCACTTAAGTGAAACATTTCTGTTTAATAACCTGGATGTGAGAATATCTGTCTGTTTTGGTTATCATTTTCAGAACTACAATTCCTTTTAATCTGATATTTATTTATTTATATATTTTGAAATTCATGTAACCCCTTTAAGCACATGTGCTCTTTTTCAAAGGTTCCACATCAGTATAGGACAATGAATAAGAATACACATCATGCATTCACTAGCTCAAGTGGAGCCTTGTCTGGTACAGACATTAGGGTTACAAACAAAGGTATTGCAGTGGAGAAATCAGGCAGATGGCAATCATGGAGCAACATAATTCAAAAGGGTATTTAGTCATTTAAAACAAGAGGTAGATATCATTGTGAGTTTTTTTAAGGAATTTTTAAAAGTTGTAAGTTTAGGGAGTCCCACTAGGGAGTCAGGGAATTCATTCAGCCAGTGTTTTTTGTATAAGAATCCTGCCAGTAGGGGCTGCTGGTTCCTATAGGAGTCTATTAAAATATTGGAGCTGGAAGGCCCAAATGCACTCCTGAATTCAACCTTGAATTTGGTGGCTTGGTACTGAATGAACTCCTGCAAAACTGAAATTCAGTTTTGTTTTTTCCAACATGGCCGCTGCACACTGTGATGCTTGTGAAGGAAGCTCATAGCAGGAGTGTATTAAGATCCCTGTAATTTTACAACAGAGGTGGTAGGAGTCCCAGTGGTGGAGGAGTTGAAATCACGGAGAGTGGAATGAAAAAGTCTTGTGGAAGACTGACAATATTAGGTAAAAGCAGTGAAGTACAAATAACGAAAAAAACGAAGTCTCAGAAACCGATTCATTGCTTCTTGTGTTTGCATTGGATTTTACTACTGGATGTGGAAGGAGACAAGAAGGTGCATGCCACTGCCTCAAAGCTGCACATCATCACTCTGAAGTTTTTTATTTCTGAGTGCATGATTTCTCACCGAGTGCTGTAGAGACTTTGTTGCGGTTAGTGGAAAAACATCTGGACATACGACATGCAAGTGACTTGAAATCTGGTCCTACTATTGCTTAATATTGTCTAGATATGTCTCTTTTGCTTTATATTCAGAGATTGTTAGAGGTTGTTGGATACATGGCTTGTGTTTACTTTTGCTTTTGTAAACAGACAGCACTTTAGTGCTAAGAGCCTAGTGCACTGAAAGAGTGGCAAAACTCCTTTTTTCTCTGTTTTAATTTGACAATCTAAGGATGATCCATGGTCACCAATAAACTCTAAATACTAGAAATAAGAATGGAAAAGTTTTAAAAATAAGCAAAGGTAAAACAGAGCTAATGTTTTTCGCATAGATCAAGTGAGCTCCTGTGCCCTATTAAGTGTGCATGCGTGGCATTGTACCAGACCACGGCACCATTTTTGAAGCATTTGAGATGTATCAGGCAATAGCAGAAAGCAGAGAGTTGCTTCAGATAATCTCAATACTGAAACAAATGCAATTTAAATTAAACAAGATAACAATCCCTTCTTTTTGGTTGTGAATCTGTTTTACTAGTTTCTTCTACCTTGATTGTGATCATTATAGGGTCTATCAATCAGCAATTACCCATAAGAAGGCAGACTTCCTGTCCAGAGAAATTGCTGCTGTGCAGAATCGACCAGTCCAGCTCTTCCGGACTATGGACAGATTGTGCAATCCAATCTGTTTCCAGCCTGGAAGTGCTTTTTCACAAGAGCAGTGTGAGGAGTTTGCTCGATTCTTCACTGATAAGGTTGCCATAGTCAGATGCAGTGTCCACTCGACCCTCTCTAATGGGAATTGCAGTGGTCTGCAGGAGACGTCGGGCACCCAGTTTGTGTGGTCTGACTTTGGCCTGCCCAGAATCACCAACACTGTGATGGTCATCCAGTCAATGTGACCAACCAACTGTAGTTTGGATCCAGGCCCCACACACCTCTTAGTAGGTTGTGTGGATAAAATTGGCAAAAGTCCTTGCCGAGATAGTCTGGATGTCTTTGGAGAGGGGGATCTTTCCTGATCCCCTGAAGGAGGCTGTAGTTTAGCCCCTCCTTAAAAAGCCCTCCTTGGACCCAGACTATCTTGAAAACTACAGGCCTGTCTCTAGCCTGCCCTTTGTGGGTAAGGTAATTGAGAAGGTGGTTGCGTCGCAGTTGGATGATCATTTGACCAGCCACAATGTCTATGATTCTCTCCAGTCTGGATTTAGGAAGAAACATAGTACTGAGACAGCCCTTGTCCCGGTACTAAATGACCTCCTAATAGAGAGAGATCAAAAGAACCATTCCATCTTGGTCCTTCTAGATCTCTCTGCAGTATTTGACGCTATGGACCATGGTGCACTGTTGGAATGCCTGCTGTTCATATGTGGATTGTCCTCAGATGGTTTCAATCATTCCTCGAGGGTATGAGTCAAAGAGTGGTTTCTGGGATTTTTTACTTGGCACCACTCCCCCATCCTGCTGGATTCCATTTTGGTTCACATGTTGTTTGTGGTGTATATGCTGCCATTAAGAGCTATTATTAGGTGGTACAACTTAAGCTTTCACTGCTATGCAGATGATACTCAACTGTATATGTCCTTTGTGCCTGGTCAGGATGATGCTGTTTCAGTCTTTAACAACTGTCTTGCTGAGATCTAGGACTGGATGAGTATGAGCTGGTTGCAGTTAAACCCAGAAAAAACTGAGGTGTTGATTGTGGACCCAGGTCATTGACAGGTGGGTTTGTTAGCAGGATTACCATCAGGATTATGGCTTGGAGATGTTCAGCTAACTACCTCAGCCTGGGTGCGGATCCTGGGTATTATTTTTGATGACTGTCTGATCCTTAAATCTCAGGTGTCAGCAGTCATCAAAACCTCTTTTTACCATCTGAGGAATATCACCCGGATGAAGCACCTCGTTCCTTTCGATGATCTTCCAACTTTGGTCCATGTCTTCATTACCTCCCACCTTGACTACTGCAATGCCCTTTACCTAGGGCTACTGGGGGTTGATATCTGCCATCTGCAGCTAGTGCAGAATGCAGTGGCCAGGCTACTGACAGGTGCTTCTAGGACCAGTCACGTAATGTCTGTGTTCTGCAGACTGCACTGGCTGCCAGTACAGTGGTGGATCACCTTCAAGGTCAATTTGCTGACCTATAAGGCCTTACATGACCAGGGACCTAGTTATCTGCAAGATCTCCTTCATCCCTACTTTCCCTCCCGCTCTCTCTGGCCCACTGGTGAGGGATTGCTAGAGATTCCCAGGGTCCATTTAAAGACATCTGGGGCCAGATCATTTTGTTTTATGGCCCTGACCCTGTGGAAGTTTCTACCTCATTGGGTGCAAGATTGCCTGACCATCCAAAGTTTTAGAGTTGCTTTTAAAACCTTCCTACTTAACTTAGCCTATTCTGATTTTTAAAGCTGCTGTGGTATTTATTGTTTTAATCTGATGAGTATATGTATTGATGTATTTTTATTTATCGTGTTGTACAAGTGCCTTGATTCTAAGAAAGGCACTTTTTTTAAATAAAATTGATTGATTGAATTGATTGATCCTATTAGTTGCTTATTTCTAAACTCTAAACTTTTAGATGCTGAATGAGATTCAGGGCTTATAGAAGAGTGAGGCTTACTACAAACAAAACTTTTTCGAGAGCAAGGACTCTACTAGTATGAAAGAACAAATGATACTACAAAACAAAGAGAGGTAAATCTTGCAACAATTTCTTAAGCATAAAAGTGTCTTATTTAAAATGTTAACTTAAAATAGCTATTTGAGCATTATTTTAATATTTAGTATTTTTTGGATTCAAGAGATTTAAATGATTTAAGACACTTAATAACAACGGAACAATAGGTCTTAGAAAAATTCTCAAGAAGAAGACGCGAGAGTCGATACGTAGACGTGAGTGTGACTTCCATGTGACGCGGTGACGTGGTGACACTGGTTCGCCTGACTCTTCTGGGTTTCACCGGTGTTGCGCTTGACGGTTTTTACTGTTCAATTTTTTGGATTTACCTCCTTGAATTCAGTACTTCACACTGGAGTGGTATGTGGTATGTGGTATACAGGCTCTGTTCGTGCATTTCAATATTTGTTTCTCGGTGTGATGTTGTCACAGCACCTAGCGTCTCCCTTACATTGCTTTTCATGTGTTATAACCTTGCAGTAAAGGTTTTTGCATAGTCTTGTATTGCTGACCCCTGTTTTTTTTTTCTTTTTTTGATTTAAGACACTTATTAGGGAGGGCTCAATCATAATTGGGAGACTATTAGTTTTAATATTGCTTGTGATTCTCTCTTGTAGGAGACCTTTTTTACTTGGTTTTAAATTCTTTTTTCAGCCAGCAGAAGACTTTAACCAGAGGCTGGATATATAAGATCTATGTTAATGTTCATGAAATCCTGTTTTTCGGATCACACAAATTCTACTTGGATGGGAGTTTTATAGAGTCCTTCACTTGAGTGATTGAATTAATTAAGTTTCCCATAAAGTCGTCATGAGATATCATTGAAAAAGAATTGGGGAAAATCAGAATGTGCTCCTTGGACTTTTAAACAAGTGTTCTATTTTGATTTTAGCTTCTTCTCTTTTGGCAGTTTTAGAAATTTTGAGCTGCAAACATATATTGTTTTAGCAATTTAAAGATGTTTAGTGCATCTGGAGTGCTTCTGTTACCCATTAAGGGTTATCATTCTGAGTGGAGCCTGTTATTATTGTACAGTTTACAAGACTGATAACCAATGTGGATTTCATTTAAAATGGTACAAACAAGGAAGCAGGCTTCTGAAAGTGTGAATTACATGCAAATAAACCTTTAGGAGTCTAGGTCCAACTTGGAGCTAAGCTGAAATATAAATATAAAAACAAAGTTTTTACAACAAGTGATTTCGGAAGGAGAAATGACTGACCCTCTAGTCAGTCCAATGCAAATTAAATTAAAAACAAAACAAAAAAAGCAAAAAAAAAAAAAAAAACTGAAGCAATCTCAGAAAAAAAGCAGGGTATAATATGACATTGGATAAAGATTAAAAAAAAAACCCTAAAATCAATGAACATTTTAAAATGAATGAAGGAAAAAAAAATAAGGATGTTACCAGTGCTGCATTAGAACATACTACCGGAGAAGTAGTACTGACTGGTTTAATATCTACAGAAAAACTTGCTTATTCAAATTTAAGTGACCGCTTTACCCTAAACAATAGTACAATCATGGGTAATGCAATCAAAAATGTTTCTACCAGTAAAGAAAATGAATACACTTATGACAAAGAGGAGAATAAAAACTCAACCAAGGGATTAGGTTACTTTCAAGAAAGTTTGTCTCCAAATCTGGTTTTCTCTCCAGAAGAGTTTCCACCTGATGATACAGAGTTGGAAGAAGGATTAACAAATTGTGAAAGCTTAATTCAGAACTTAAATGTTCAATGTGATGGGTCACAGAAAAATGTTGAACTAAGGGGAAATCATAAAGGAGGTACAAAATACTATTACTGGTTTTAAAAATCTAGATTCAATGGAGAGTCTGGAAAATAATGTAAGCAGATCTACTGATTTCAATATAAGTAAAACTGAAATAGTAAATGCCAGGGATCATACTATAAAAAACTATCCATTTAGCATAAGTGAAGATCTAAAAAAAATTAATGTGTAATTCATATGCAGTACACTTATTCCTGATGGATCAGCAGATAGGCATAAAAATGAAATTGACATAGTTAAACAAAACATTGCTATAAACAGTTTCAGATTAGAAGACGTTTTACAAAAAATGAATATTCTAGTTCCCCAGTGTAAGTCTCCCTCGATATCAACTGAGGATGATGATTAAGAGGTACAAATAGTACATGATTTAACAGTGAATAGACCTGACTTTTTGCTTTTAATTATCCCAGAATCTCCTATTAAGAAAAAGCATCTAAAAACAAGAAGGAAGCATAAGAAGAAAAGAGAAACAAAATCTGTACATGTAAGAAATGAGCATATTGAGTGTCCATTAATTAATGTTTCAAATAACCAAGTACAATCAGATGGAATGTTAGGAATGGGAGATACATTGGGGAACATAGACTCAGATAAAATCTGCTTGTATACTGAGAATCAAGATGAAATGATACATGATGTGGAACATGACAAAGTAAATAAGCTAATTAACATATGTCTGTCCTTAGAAACTGATATTAAGGTGATTAGATCAGATAGGACAAATTGGTAAAAGGAAAAACTCAAATAGAAACTGTACAGCAAACACTAAAAACAAATACAGCTCAAGAATCAAAACCAATCAATATAGATAAATGTGCAATACCGTATCTCTATGGTTTAGTCTGTGAAAAGCAATTGCTACCAGGGATACTGAAAGGTAAGGTTGTGCACCCATTTAGGGCAGTCCTAGGTGTTGATGTGACTGAATCTGATATTGTAAAAATTTTGGCTGATAAAGATAAGTGTTGTAGAGATTGCATATATAGAATAGTGGATGGATGACCATCCACAACAAGGCTGCATTTCCATCGATGGTGTTAATGACATTAGAGAAACCTCTATAGCGAAACTCGAGAGGTCTCCGTGATGTCATCAACTCCCAAGATGGGAAATGCTGCCTTAGTTGTGGATGGGTGACCATCCACTATTTTTTATAGTATATGGTTCCCCTAATGTGTACACCATTCATTTCACAAGGTTTCATACCCTGTGTATTTGCAGCTCTGCTTCGTCCCAGTCCTCGCTACAGACACTCACTACAGACACTCTCCTCTCCTGAAACGACCCTGAAGACATTCCCTCTGTTCACAATCCCAATCACGAAGGTAAACAGCAGATTAAAATTAAAAAAAAAATGGGCAAATTGAAAGCATGAATACAGGGAACTGACTAAGGCAGTCAGTGTACAAACTTGTCTTGAACCCTTCACCGGACAGCTCGCTAAGCGGCACTACCATTAGGAGGAGTGGAGTTTCTACCAATTGGGTGGCAACTCAAGGGAAAAAAGTTGTTGTACTATCGATGTGATGTCAGAATAATAGTATAACAACTTTTTACCTTTGAACTGTCCTACAACAGCATTTTGAAAGCCACCATTTTCTATTAACAATAACCCTTAACCATATACTATATACATTTTCTGCTCTCCCCCAAGAATTGCAAATCACTTACGGTTAAATTATAATAGATTAGAAGACCTGGGCATGATACTTGATTTCATCAACAGAGATAAATTGAATGCTGTCGAAAATTCCTCCAGAATTGAGACTGAACATTTTAGTATCTTCGGGATAAAAGAATCAGAATATGAAACACTGTATAAATAAAAAAAACAAACACTATAAGCCGGACCCCTGGAACAGCAGTTTGGGAACAGATCCAGGTGGTCAGAGGGTCAGCTGGGGGGAGAAGGAGTGAGCATTCCTAGGACTGCTCTCCTTCTCTGGAGGGAGGGAGGCTATGTGCTTGGCACAGGAGCGACACCTGGCGGAGGCTGGGTTCGTCGCCATGGACCGATGCAAGGTTGAATATCTCTCTGGCGAAGGACAGACGCTGGCATCATTGCACATCTCTGCCTCAGCTTATGGGGGACAAATTCCTCCATGCCTGCTGTCTAGATGAAGCCCTGTCTCTGGTCTTCGATTAGCCTCCTCGCCCCATGCTCTCCCAACAGATACCGGTATTGCCATATTAGAGCCCTCCATGGTGCCATGACCCGCCCCTGAAGGTAAGCCAGGTAACCAGGGAGCATGGGAGCTTAGTAGAGGTGAAAGCCATGGGGATGCCATGACTAGGGCAGAAACACCAGCGGCAGGCAAGGGCAAAAAAGGGAAATATAAAAAAAAAAAGACTATAAAATATATTTCAATATGTGTTACAAATTCCTCCAAGATCCTTTAAAATGTTAAAGATTAATAGAAGATATGGTGTGAACAAAGCAGGCAAAATTGACATGTTATTTAAGGGGGAAAGAAGCTACTGAACGCATCTTTAAAAATGTCTCACTGCAGGATGAATTGGGTATTTATATTGTGGAAAGTGAATTACTGAAGGGAAAAAATGCCCAGGAACTGTCCAGGAAAAGAGGATAGTATTATAGAGAATTTAACAATGTCTCTTTTTCATTTAAAAAGACTGCCTAGAGAAACTAATAACAAGTTAAAATATGTGATCTCTGATATACTGGGGCAATATTTAGACATTTCACTGATAAGAAAAAATCATTGTCAGTAAGATGATTTGACAGTGATCCATAATGTGATCAGATCTTGATTTCAATAGACTCTAAAGAACTTTATGATAATATTTTGGAAAATTTAACCATTTTACATAAAGTAGGTATTTACATAATTGAAAACAAGGCAACACATGAACCATTCAGTTTAGAACAAGAAAAGGAAAACATAAGGGACTAATCTGAAGATATTTTAAACACCATGGCCCAGATATTCAAACTGCACCCAAAAAGTGCGCAATAGCAGGAGCAAGTGCAAGTCTATTGCGCTCATGCACAAGAGACGCGATATTCAAAAACGGAGCAGGCCAAATTGCGCCTACAGCCGATGAATGAATATTGCACCACCTGCGCCATAGCACAACTAGGGAGGGGAAGCTGAGCAGATCTGATGTGCCATAGCGCAACAAGGGATGTTCAGCTGAGCAGTCCAGAGGTGCCATAGCGCAACCAGGGAGCCCCCCAGCTGCGGAGCAATGTAACAGTACAATCAGGGAGGTAGGGGCCCACCACCCATGCCACAGATGGGCACAGAAACACACAGCAGAACAGACATCATTCCCCCCACACCTCAAGTACAGCACAACTGGGGGAGGGCTGGAAGAACCACTGGCCCATGGAGACCAGCAACTAACCCACATTCTGGCCATGGTGCCCCATCACATCTACCAGCAAGCTGTGACTGGCACACAAGGAGGGCAGACCACCCCATGCCACACCGTCCCCCCCAGTGCAAAGCACACCTTGCACCGTGACCCCCAGAGACCCCCTCATAAGCAGTAACGACCACTGCAGGAAACCCCATGCATGCCACCACCCCCACTGTGTCAATGCAACTCTGTGCACCACAGAACCATGCAAGCCAGCCCCACCATGAGCACCCATCAGTGGGTTGCAGCACATGGCAATGCAACAATGGCAGACATGTTGCCACCATGCACAGTCCTCCCGAGGTACTGCTGAGAGACCGACCATGCGTTGGCAAAAGAGTTACCCCACACAGGACAGGGCGTGCCCTTGACACCACCACCAGTGGTACAGCCCCCTGCACAGTATTCCAGTGACACACCCCGACCCACCACTGGCCACAACAGCCAGCACAGACACCCAAAGTGGTGCATGGAAGCATGCACCACACCGGATGCCACACAGTGTATGGACAGACACCCACCCATACCCAAGGGCATACAACACAGGGACGCAGTGGTGGGGCAACCAAGCCCCCATTGTGTACACACAACTCACAGTCCTCCATGACACTGTAGTTCCAGCCACCCTGCACAGGCACTGTGGACCTGTACACCACCAGTAGTCGCCCGGAGCACAAGTCACAGAGAGTGGGGCACATTCCCTGCAACACACACAAGGTACAGCATGGAGGTGGGACAATGACTGTGGTGCCCACAGTGCCACCCGAGCCAGGTATGCACCACGCCAGTGACAGGGGCAACCAAGCAAAGTGACGGGTACAGTGGCCGCCCTGCAGGGACTGTCACCACTGAAATGTCAGCGGATCATGCAGGTCACAGACATGCATATGTGTCAGCTGCACAGGCCATGGATGGGCCGATGGGTGCACCATGGACACAGAGCATGCACCATGGACAACTGCACACAGTCATACAGTGCACAGGGAACAACACACACACCACAGACACTGACTGATAGCTACCCCCACACCATAGTCACCTTCACACGGACACACATACATACCCATGACTGCACCACCCCTGACGCCATGCACACCACTGCAGCTGAGCACCTATAGCCCACTGCAATCAGAGACTGCCACAGTATTCATATCAAAATCAAATGTATTGAAAAAATTAATTGTCAACTATGTACAAGATTACAAGAGCTATATACAAGTTTGGGGAGGCCACAAACAAGGTGGGGGTGGGTAGGGGGCAGGGGTGGATAAATGGGATGGGATAGGAGGGGTATGAGGGTGGGTCCAGGGGGTAGGGGAAGTCAGGAACCGAGGGTCCTCTAGCGGGACCTCCGTTCAGCACTCTGTGACCTCTGGCCTCTGTGCCTCCTCAGTACCCCGGTCATGTCCAGTCGGCGGAGTATGTCCAGGGATTCCTGGGCCAGCTGCAGAAGCTCCCTCACAGCATCCCATATCTCCCTTAGATGGTGGGTACCTAGGACAAGGTAGCACAGTCAATAGGTGTGAACGCACAACCCCATAAGCCAGACCACTGTGCATGGCATACGGCCATGGTACATACCACTGTGATGGTGTGTGACCACTGCTGTGATCATGTCCACAGGACATGCCCACCCAGGCACATACAGCCATGTGGAATGCTGCACACACCCACTGGCCAAGTCATGCACAGCACCACCATGGCCATTTAATGACATGGCTATGTGGTGCAGAGGCAGTTGCACAGCCGTGCACCTGATGCACACATGGACCACCATCGACACACTCCCAGACATGCATTGCCACTGGACAGTGTTGACTGTAACAAGTTGCGTGCATGGCAGTGGTGTCGATGAATGGTGGCCATGACTCGCTGCCCACCCTGTCTCACAGCATGCAATAGTAATCATGGATGTATGGCACTCACCCTCATTGGGCCGGTCAGTTGGGCAGTGATGGCCCTTGCCCCGCCTGGCTGCACTGTCCTCCTCCCTCCACCGCTCTTCCCGCATCCTGCGGCATTCGTCCTGGCCTGTGGGAAAAACAAGGAGAGAAGAACATCAGAACAATCCTGAAGCAAAGTCCCCCTGCCCCAAGGTGTGTGCCCTCCCATCCAGCCAGATCCACCCACCCCACACCCGGTGAACACCACCACAGCCAAACCCAGATGGTCCCTCCCCTATGTGCTGGACACATACAACACTGTGACCCATATGGATGCTAAAAGTGTGTTGATGGAACCCCTACCTGGACATGGCACCGTGCCCCTCCTGGCATGTGCCCGCACTCGTGCCAGTAGCTCTGGCTCCCTTCTCCGCAGGTCACCATTGCTGTGCCTGCACTGCTCCACACTCTGCCCCCATCCAGTGGCCTCTTCCAGGGCAGTGGCCACCTCTGCCACACCTGGGTCCTGGCTCTGTCCAGGGGAGCCTGCCTGAAGAGAGGACCATGGTGTGGTTCAACAATTGCCACTAGATTGGCAAGCTCAATGGCCATCCTCTGCACTGCCCGTCTGTGTGCCATCCTAGCAGCTATAGTAGGCGATATGGTGCTCTGCAGTGTGGCTCCCCACGTGCAGATGCTGTGCATTACAGCACTGCCAATCCCTATCGCGCTGTTACTGAACAGCACGATAAGAGGTGCACTCATGCCTGACGCATGGCACCTAGGGGCAAAGGTCAGGCACAAGGTCAAGGGTCTCTGGCACACAGCCATGCACAGCACCATCGGAAGACAATGCATGTAGCGCGATTGGCTGCCTGTGTGCTAGCGCCATAGCGGACTACCAAGCAGTTGGGCCATTGCACCTATGATGGCCCAGTGCCACAGCGCCATGTAGTGACCATCGCTATAGCCCCACTGGCACAATGGTGGCCATGCCCTGCATTGCCTACCGTGCACAGCACGTCATCAGCGTGGCAGACGTCTGCGTCAGCAACCTGGGCATGTGCAGTGAGGTGTACTACGCATGTCACAGGACTGCGCCACTAGCCTCAGCATGTTCAACACAATTGCACAAAGCGCAGCAGTGTGATATTCAGCCGTTATATGCAAATAATCTAATCAGCCATTCAATGGCACAGCACTGCAATTTGCACCTACTTAAAGTTGCTCCTCACCTCATTTGCATGGATTGCACTATAAAGTGCGACAATGTGCTGCAGTGGCCATAGTCGGTTACTGCAGTTTATTGGTGAGTTGCATGCTGTTTGGGAGAGTGGACTGTGGATTCAGGGACATGCATGGGACTGCACAGTCACACGTAACAACTGCCATTCTTACAGGCTACATAATGACCAAGCAGGTTGTTGGAGATGAGGAAAACAGTGGTGGGAGGAGGAGGAGGCTGAACTTTACAAAGGCTGAAACTGAGGCCCTGTTCGAGGCCTATCTGGATCAGGAGCCACTGCTCAGTGGACGGCGGGGAACCCCTCAAGCCCATGCTGCTGCATGGGAGGAGGTGGCATGTGCCGTGAACCTGCTTGGCAGCCACCAGCACTCCGTGCAGAAGTGTAAGAAGAAGATGGGCACGGGCAGTAGGAGGGTAAAGGAGAAGGTGGCTTCCATCAGGGCAGCACGTGCTGCAACAGGTGGGGGACAGCCGGAGGTGGTACAACTGACCCCAGTGGAGGAGATGCTTGCTGGAAGGATGCAGCGCAGTGCCATTGAGGGTGTTCTGGGTGGTGGCTTCCAGACGGGTGGTGGCCCATCATTGCATGGTAAGTCATGGTCTCTCTATGGGGGGGCAGGGTAGGTCACATGCACTAACACGACTTTACTTTCCCTTACAGATCCTGAGTGTCTGCATGGGTCAGCAATGGTGGGCCTGTCCACTGCGGACGGTCAGATGGAGTCAGAGGTGGGACCTTCCACCTCTACAGGTGTATGTGGATCATTGTGACAGTGGGGCCGCCTGGCTGTCCACACTGATGTCGTTGTAACAGGTGTGGAGGAAGCCCTGCCTGTGTCCCAGCATGCTGGCATCCATGGATGCAGCACGCTGTGGCTGTGGCCAGGGCAGAGTCCTGCACCAGTGATGATGACACGACCGTCATGGGCAGTGACACGTGTGTGCCATGGGATGGCCACACAGCAGGGTAATTCACACCCATGGCTGTGAGTGGTGCCACCATGGAGGCCTGCATGTCAGCACAGTCCCAGGTTGTGCCTGTCAGCACCAGTGGGGCAGCACTGGTGTCTGTTCAGGACAGTGGGGCTGTTGCCAACACTGCAGTGACACCACTGAGCCCTGGGGTGTGGCAGCCAGAGGGACAGCATCAGCAGTCACCCAATGGGCTTGGGGTACAGGGTTCAGCGGTGGCATCTGTGCACCACCTGTGGACATGCCCAGACTTGGTCCTGGTGCACAGTACCCACCCTCAAGGGGTGCTGAACATCAGGGCCTTGCACACCCTGAGGTACAGGATGCAGAGGAGGCTGATGACCTCTTGGACGAGCACACCCACCTACTACGAGCATTGGTCCAGCAGCAAATGCGGCTTGCGACATCCATGGATGCACTGCATGTGGCTCTGGAGTGGGCAGAGGAGCATCACAGCAGGGACACTGCACTGATCCTGGCAGGGATGGACCATTTGCGGGAGGATGTGACCGCTGCCATTGACAGGCATTCACAGGCATTCATTGCTGTCATGGCCACAATGGGCACCAAGTCCAGTGCCCATGCATCGTGGACACCACACAGTGCACTATCCACCCCCCATTACCAGCGTCGTGCAACTCCCACCCTGTCGAAGCCGGGTTCAGCTGTGGACATCCCGAGCACTCCTGGTGCAGGCATGTTCGGTGTGCTGCAGACCCCTGCACGAGCATAGTCATGTTCATGCAGTGGAACCCCTTGGGGACCATCGGTGCCACGCCATGAGGCCAGTGGTCAGCCTGCCAGTGCTGGTGGGTCTCGGCGGGGCCGCCCAGACATCTGTGGTGGCCGTGGCACTGTGTCGGGTGACTGACCTGTCTCCCAGAGTGGCTACTGTCTGGTGCTGCCCTGTGTGCATTGTGTGTTTCAGTGGGCAGTGCACGGGTGTGTACCCGGCCCTGCACGTGGACACACAGTCCACCTGCACACCCTCCCGGCTGCTGTCTGCAGTTGTGTGTGCATGATGATGCCTGCATTGCACTGTACACCAATGTGCAATAGTGCTCAGCATCTGACACCGGCACATTGACAGGCAGTGGGCATGGTGGCCTGTGGACATGTGTGTTGCTAGGGTGTGCATTCTGGGTCAGTGTGCCTTCTGCCCTCTGTGCACGTTTGTTGTGTTGTGTGTGAGTGTGTGTGTGTGTCCTTCAGCATGGCATGTTAATCCTCACCCATCCCTGGTTGTGTGTATGCCTCTGTGACTTGCCACTTCCCTTGATGGCATGCACCCCCGGTGTGTGTTCATGCATGTTTGTGGGTTGTGCCTTGGCCACTGGTGGTTGCACATGGCCCCATGACTTACCTGGGTTGGCAGAAGTCCTCCTTTGTGATGGTGTCCTGCTGCAGCTGTGCCAGCCGGAGCAGTCAGTGATCCCATCAGCTAAGGGGGGGCTGCCCATCACTATCATCACCAGCGTCCCCATCATCCCCATTGCTGTCCCCCTCTTTGACCTGTATGGTTATCCCACATTCGTTGACCATGTTGTGCAGGATGCAGCAGGCCAGGAATATCCCACAGGCCTTTGAGGGGCTGTACTGTAGGGCACTGCCAGAGGTGTCCAGGCAACAGAAACGTGCCTTCAGCATCCTGAACACCCGCTTGATGACATTACGTGTGGTGGCGTGTGCCTCATTGTAGCATTGCTGCAATGGGGTCGTGGACTGCTGGTAGGGTGTGAGCAGCCAGGGACGGAGTGGGTATCCACTGTCACCTGTGTGTAGAGGGCGGAGGTTAGTTTTGTGATCAGCATCGCCCTGCCCCAGGCCATGTAGGCCACTACCCATGCTACCTCTGGCCATGCCCCCCCAGGCCCTGTGATTGTCCATGTGGTTTGCATACTCACCCACTAGGTGTCCAGTGGGGATGTTCCCACTCTCGAATCTGTGGCACAGTGCTGACTGGTGCCAGATGAAAGAATCGTGTGGCTCCTCAGGGTGCATTGGCACAGACATTGATGATATGCCCCTGGCCCGCACAACACCTGGAGTTGATGCTGGAATAGCCTTGTGATTTATGTAAGCCCCCTCAGGGCCAGGTGGTGTACGTGATGGCCACATGTGGCAGTCTATATGCCCATAGCATGCCAGGCATATGGCTACCTGTGGAACTCCTGTGTGTTTGCTGTGTGCTCTGCCGCTGTGCTGGGAAATGGATGTACTCCTCAGCATGTGGCAGCAGTGCGCTGAGGAATTTGGTGAGGTGGCATGACATGGCCAACTGGGTTATGCCTGTGGTGTCCCCAGTTGGTCTCTGGAAGGAACCCGTGGTGAGCAAGCACATGCAGGCTGTTACCTTAGTCTCCACTGACAGCGCATGGCTCCGTCGTGTGGGTGCCTGCATCACATCACTGCACAGCTCACAGAGCCACCTCAGAATTGCCCTATTCAGGCAGTACTGGCCCACAATCTCAGTATCAGTATACAGCTCAAAGCTGGTGTGGGCTCGGTACTGCCTGTTGGGGGCATACCACCAATGGGCCCTTCCATGGCCACACACCCCTGCCGCCCGCCTTCTCACCCCCCTCATTATGGCCTCCATGTGGAAGGCGGCACTGGCCATGTCCCTGGCTTGTGTTCACGCCCTGGCAGCTGTTGCTGTATTCCCCCCGCTGTCCTGGCTGCTACTTCCCCTGCACCGGGTACACCTGCCTGTGCTGGCCTCTGTGCTGTGTGGCTCCCCACACCTTCCCTGTGCCTGGCTGTTCAGAGTGACCTTTCCCTGGCCTGCCCTGTTTGTGCCTCCTGCCCTGTCTGTCTGCCTCTGGTTCTGACACATGTTTATTTATTTTATTTTATTTTGCTTTTGTTGACCGGGTAAGTGCACTAGACAAATCCTGCCTATTTTCAGGCACGACCGGGGGGAGCGGGATACAGATGAATGGCAACTGACCTTGAACCAGATTAAGCTGTTGGTGGTATTTGTAGTGAATGAGGGAAATTTGGCCAGGACACCGGGGAAATTCCCCTACTCTGATGCTGCTGTGCTGATGTTTCTGCATTGTGGCCAGTAGGGGGACAGGCCATTTCCAAGATGGCCACTCCAAGTGGACAAGGGAAGGAGAAGGAAGTCTGTGGAGCAGGAGAGCTAGCCTCGACTCTTGCTCCAGGTGTTGTGGAGGCTCCAGCCGTGGATTTGGCTGAAATTGAATCAGATATTGAACTTCAGGATGCTTTTGTGAGCTGGGAGCAATCGGTTTTGGATAAAACAAAGAAAGAAACTGGACAGTTGGAAATTGCAACAACAGGAAGAGAAAAGGTATTGTCGGTATTTGAACATAAAACCTCCTACAGAAAAGTGCTTATTAAAACACTAAATGTGGGTCTGAAACAGGAAAATGCTGCGATAATGTTTTCTGCAGAAATGGAAGAACCAATTTCATTAGATAGCTCCAAAGGAAGCGGATGAATTTAAAACTGCAGGCTGACAGAAAGCCAAGATATTAAAACACAGCAAACAGACTGCAGGACAGTGGCGCAAAATATGGAGCAAAAAAAAAAGGTACTGTGTCTTATTTAAGTTATAGTTCTGGCAGGATAGAGTTGCCAGCAAAAGAGTTTGCCTCTGGTGTTAAAAAGAATGCTCTGTCCTTGTTTAATGAAGCTTCACTGCAGTGTGTGAGCTCTGACTACAGCAGGTGTCAGCCTGATTGTAATGAAGAGCACAAAGGCAGAGTTAAGGCTGATCCCAAGATTGTCAACAGCTCTGTGGAAAGAGCTTAGAGCAACAAGGCTTGAGCTCCATTTCCCAGAACAAATAATCTCTCTGAATTCAATCTGGCTGGTATTATCTCTGCTGCTAAAGTGAGTGCTTAATGCCAGTTTAGGTCTCTGATAATGTCAAAGGAAGTAACGAGTGAAGATAAATGATTTATCTGCACAGAATATATTGCCATCTACTTGTGAAAATAAAACAGCACAGTTGAACAAGGTAGCTGGGTTTGTGTTCAAACAGCAGAGTCAAGAGATTTCAGCAACTGACTCAGCTGTACATATCAAAAGACTGACGGTTCCATAAAGTGGGGCTACAGATTTCTTTTTCTGACAAAATGAACCAAAAAAGTCTACAGCTGATATACAGATGGCAGACCCTTTTTACATAAAAAGGCTCACGAGATTCTTGGTCACTCATAAAGCTTTAAGTGAAGCAGGGTGGAAACAGACAGTAGCCTGGTGTATGGAAGCCTGATCCTGCTTGGGACTCGAACTTATCTTTATCTCAGCATTCTCCTGAGTGGATTCCAGGTGGCCAGCAGCAGAAAGGAGGAAATTCTCTTGCAGGAGCCCATTCGGTTTAGTACAGATGAGGTCACTGTACAACCTCCCCTCCCTTCACAGAAGCCATTGATGTCTGAACTTTTCTCAAATTCCATAGGAAGCAGCCCCTAAGCGTAATGCTGTGAGGCTGAGGTATAAAGGAGGGTTAGAAACTAGGCGGATAGGCATTATGTGGGGAAAACCTTGTTGAAAGACTCACTGCATTTCACCCTCAGGATGTTTATGCTTTCATTAATGTTCAGGGGAGGATTAATTATGACATAAGTTTTTTCGTTCTCAACAGGCTTTAGAGTTGTTCTGGGTTAGGTATGGTCAAGTTAAGTATTCTCCTATGTGGACACCCTTTATTGTTATACCACTCTCAAAACCCTGATTAAGTTTGTTACAATTATGTTCTGAAATGAAGGGTATGGGTGGAAGACATAACCTTTGGTTAAAAAAAATGTGAAGTACTAAGTGAGCCAGAGCCTATTTTAGATACAGAGGGTTCTGGACGGAGGATGGAAGTATAAAAGTTAAATTAAGGCAAACAGAGGCTGGAATTGAACATATACCTAACTCCTTTTTGTTAGGAAAGATAGAGGTATGTTTTACAGCGGGCAGCCCTGCATGTTATAAGTGTGGGGCTCGAAACGCACCTTTCAAGTGTATCGCGATCAGCCCGTTGCCTGATAATTGTGGGGAGGTAGGACATTTAACCATGTTTTGCAGCAATCTATCAAGTTGTGATTTATGCGAAACTAAAGGCCATAATGTTCAAACTATGTCCTTGGGCTGCCCAAAAAAATCCTTTTGTTCTAATTCTGAGGTTTTTATTCAAAAGCCCAAGAATCCATGGTTAAAGCTACTCTCAGGATACGTGCCCCCTCCCCTGCAACAATCAGATGAAACTCTCTCTAGGCAAGAGAGAAATTGAAAAGAAGGGGTTTAAAGGAAGGTGTTGAACAAAAAAGTTAAACTCACCAAGTGGGGAGGATCACGGAGATATCCTCAGAAATGGTTAAGATAGTTAAGGGCAACATGGGTCCCCTAACCTCTCAGATTTCCCTCAGTGTGTTATACGGAAGGGGTCACAGAATGCGTGGTGGTGGCAGCCGCCGTTGATAAACCAGTGACTGTACTGCCCCAAAGAAGATCTTTACGGAATTCACTATCAAAAATCCCCCCCCCCCAGTGGAAATGATTGATACCAGTAACTCATATGGGCTCTATTTTCCTCTTAGGGCTAACCTGAGATAGAGGTTGAAGATTCAGACTCTCAAAAATCCTCACTTTCAACCAGGTCACAAATCACGGATAATTACAAGGAAAAAGAAAAGAGGAAAAACAATGATTTAAATACTTAAAAGGTTAATGAGGTTGGTTTGGGGTTCTTTTGAATGTTCATAGCTTATTGAATATGGTTAGCTGACAAGCCCTCTTTCATTATATACATGAATTTCCTGTTTCTGTTTGTTTTTACAAAGAGACATGGATGTATTCCATAGATCAGTTGGTGGCATTTAAAAGAGATTGGTTTTGGGGCCCTTCATTTTGGTCATTTGGGAAGATTCGTAGATGGTATAGGAATAGTGTTTAATTCATATGACTTCCAGTTACACAATTTGATAGATCTAATACCAGGAAGGGTCACAGGATTATCGATGGAAGTGGCAAGGGCTAAGCTATAGGTTTATCAACATTTATAACCCCAAACAAAAGCAGGTAGAGTTAATTGTCTTAAATCAGTACAGCCTTTTATTAACAACAGTTAGAGGTGGGGGGACTTTAATTGTCCCATTTCGACCCATGCTAGTAAAAAAAAAAAAAACATACTGTGACTCTAATGCTTTAAGCCATAAAATTTATATAAAAGTGCTGGACTCTTGAACTGTCATAATGCTTTTACAGGTTGGAGAAGGTTTCTCGCTTAAAAAGGGGAAGAGATTTTCTCTAATAGATCATATGTTAGTGTCACCTAATATGCAAATAGAATCTTTTAAAATATTTCCTAGTGAATTCTCGGACCATTCCTTTCTATTAAGTTCTTTTTAGCTTTTCAGACAGGCAAGAAAAAGGCTAGTTAGATGGAAACTCAATAACTCCTCATTAGAACTCCCTTTATATACAAGCTGGGGTGAGATACCTAATAAGAGCCAGGTTATCAGTAGCCTTTTTATATTCAGATTTGGGAGATTGGTGGTTAGAGACTAAATCGGACTTAAGAAATGGTTTTAAATTGCAAGGAGTTAGAGCAAAGAATGACCAAATTCCTTGCACTATTTAGGTTTAAGACAACAATTACAGAGGCTTATGACTATAGCTTATTCTTCTAGGATGGATTACTCAGAACAAATTGCTAATCTTAAAGAAAAAAATGAAAGAGTTTCAGTATGATAGAGGAAAACCATGCAGGCCATTTTAACTAATGGAATTAAAAATCACCCATTGGGGATCCATTCAAAATGTGTAAACAGGTAAGAGATTCTATGAAAATGGAGGAACTCAAAGATTCAGATGGTAATTTGGTATCCTCTGTGGCCCAACTAAAGAAGTGATTGTAGAACATTACCGCTCTTTGAAGCCTCTTGAAACAATCCCCAATTCAGCTATGGCCGCCTATTTAAAAGATATTTTAGTTCAATTAACCTAGTTGGAGATCGGAGGTATAGGAACCTATCACTCCAACAGAGATTTCAAGCTCCATTAGGTTGTGAGAACTAAATATTTCCCCCCGAAAAGATGGGATTTCCAATAACTTTTATAAATTAATTTCAGACAAACTTAGTCAGTGCCTATGTCTCTTATTTGGGTTTTTAGACAAAGCTACAATCTATCCCTCTTTTACAGAAGGGTTATTGATTTATATATTTAAGTCAGAGATAAACAAAACATTATAACTGGAGACCAATCACTCTTTTAAACTCTGATTATAAAATCTTTACTGGTATTTTAAATAATAGGCTGAAGAATTTAGCTAAAAGTTATTTCACCCTTTCAATATTGTGGGTTACCAGATAGAAGAGTCAGTCTGCTCTGATGTTGATTCGAGATGTAACTGGTATTTACTGAGTTAGGGTCAACTAGATGCTTAATAGCATGACTTAGAAAAAAAGCCGATAGAGTTCATTTGCCGTTCCTTTTCCTTACCCCAAGCAACGTATGGGGTTCCAAAGCAATTAGTGAAAATAATTGAGAAATTATATGATAATTATACAGTAATTCCATATTTAAAAGATCAGAAGGCGGAAGGTTTAAAGTTAACTACAGAGTTAGACAGAGTTGCCTCTAAGCCCTCTTCTTTATATTTTAGCTCTAGACCCCTTGCACAAGCGATAAGTTTGAGACAGATTTGGAAGGTGTTACAGTGAATGGGCAGAGAGGATTTGCATTTAAGGATACAAGCCTATGCTGATGATTTAGTAGTATACTTGGAAGATAAGGCCTCAGTAATTCATTTGTGACTGCATTTGAGGCCTTTGCAAAGTATCAAATGCAAAATAAATTTAAATAAAACAAAGGGATTATTTATTGGAGCTACTGGTGCTGCAGGAAGTGTCCACGAGGAGTATTAATATCTCCGTAAACCTCTTAAAATATTAGGGATATTGTTCGGTCCCAGAACATGCCTGTTGAAAAGTGGGAAGATGTCATTATTAAAATAGAGAAAAGGTTAATAGATGGAAACAGTGGAAAATGAGCTAAATTAAAAAGGGTTCAGGTAATCAAGCAATTTCTTCTTCCAACAATACAGTATGTGGAGATGATTTTCCGCTTCCTGTGTTTCTTGAGACTAGAATATATAGTGTGTTTTCAAATGTTATGGGAAATCGCAAAAATCCTGTTAAAAGGAGCTATCGTATTTAATGAAAATAAAGATAGTTTAGGAAATGGTAGACCCAGTGATTTTGTGCATGCTTTATTTTTATCAAACTCAATTAAAGAAGGGTAAAAGTAGAACTACAGAGGTAGAGTCCATGGAACTTGAAAACAATGGGTAATACTTTAGAAATTGGCACTATAGCCCCTAAACTGAACGCTACTTATATATTCCATCATATTTTAGGCCAGACGCAAGAAATTGTTCAAATGGAAAACACAGAAACAGATCAATACTGAATAACAACATGAAGGGGCTTTATCATTTTCTAATGTCGTTGACTCTTCCCTCAGAACCAGGATTTAAAAATTGTCCTATGACTTTAAATTCTAGTGTAATGACTCAACTAAACTGTAAGAGGATGCCTCAAAAACAATGGGAGGCGCAGTGGCTGATCTTTACGGAAACTGAATGTCAGAGGAAATGCAAAGTACAAGGTTTTACAGGAAAGATTGTGCCCATACTTGGATTGTATTAATGTAGAAGAATCGATGGAACATTTTTTCTTAGATGTTCATATCGACGGGTTTATGGTCATACCTAGAAAAGCTTTGGGGATTTAAATGGTTATGTAATATGTCTTATGAATTTTGATTCTAGGATGTTATCCCAAGAATTTGTCTGAATTTCACGAAGAAACATTATCCTTATTTTTGGGATGTCTAAGATATTATTTATGGCAAGCCAGGGTTCAATGGGTTCTTTATCAAAAGAGAATGCCTTACTCTTGTGTAAGTAGGTTAGTCATCAACGAGCTTATACTGATTTATACACAGGACGCATCAAGAGTGACCCCAGGATCTTTACGTAAATGGTGGAAAGGTTTTCTTCACTTTATTAAGTTCAAATAATAAGAGTTAAAAGTGGACTGGATATTTGTTAATAGTTTACTTCTCATGATTTTTGTGTTCTCGTAGCGTTACAATGTAATACTTGCACATCTCTTTGATTTTGTTATGTTATATGTTATGGAAAAGTGTTGTTCTATCGATTATCCTACTTTAAAGTGTTGCTGTTTATGTTTTTTTATGTCAATAAAAACACCCCTACTCTTTTCGATAAGTGCCGTGGGATCTTTAACATCCACCTGAACTACCACCAATCCAGGCAGATGGGACCTCGGTTTAACGTCTCATCCGAAAGATGGCACCTCAGAAAATGCAGCACCCCTCTCATGCTGCATTACAGTGTCAGTACAGGGATATTAACCCAAGTGCCAGATGTAGGAACTGAACCCACAGCCCTCTGATCTCCCGGCCTCAGAGGCGAGTGTGCTACCTACTGAGCCACTGACACTGCGTGGCTTCCCTGTAGCGTTCTTGCACCTCTCCCTTGCTCCTTTTTATTTTGGCTCATTTCCACGATGGCACAACTTCCACTTGCTCCCCTATTGCGCATGGCGCAAGTCTTTGAATATCACACTGCGCCATTTATGCACAGTTCCTCTCCCTTTGGTTGCGCATGCCTTCATTATCATTGGCGCTGTTGCTCAGCATGATTTCGGGGTAAACGCCTCCTGCTGAATATCGAGAATGGCGCATTTGGACTTGCGCAGGCACAACCCTATTGTGCATGGCTCAACTCTTTTGAATATCTGGGCCCATGGCTCAAACTACACATCCAGAAACAAACAAAAACGGACTTCAAATATGGTACAACATTAGTGTAAAAAATAGATACACTGAGCTAAAGAGCATTGATAGTTGAATAAACATTTCATCACAGGATATAAGTAATTTAAAATCAGATCATAATTATAAACTCATCACATGGAATATTGTGGGCCTATTTGCCCACATGGCAGACACGGATCGCAATAATGTCATACAAGGATATCATATTCTGTGCCTGCAAGAGACTTGGCATTCAAATGACACAGACATTTATATAAATGGTTTTGATAGTTATCATATACCAGGGAAAAATATGGTAAAAAAGGAAGAATAACAAGAGGTCTTATTACATGTTTTAAGATTGATAAAACATGTCTGTTGTATTAATAGTTCTTCAACAGCACAAGCTTTTTGGGTTAATTTACCAACATGTAGTTTTGTTCTAATAAATATATATATAAATATATATATATATATATATAAAAATATATATATATATATATATATATATATATATATATATATATATATATATATACTTCTGTCAAACCTAAAATATTATAGTGAAACTCTTTGGCATGAGTTGGAGGCCCTTATACATAAAACATTAATATTTCAACCTGGATCTAATATACTATTATGTGGTGATTTAAATGCCACAATAGGTTCTTTTGATGGTTATGGAGACAATGAAATACACAAATGGCTGTTCCTTAAAGCTGCAGAACATTGTCAAGTTTCTTTAGATAAAAAAATTAATAATATGGGAACAAATTAATAGAGATCTTAAAAATGTTTGATCTTGCCCCAGTAAATGGTAGAATCACACCTGATAAATCGAGTAATTTCACACACTATCATACAAGAGGTCTGTCTGTTTTGGATTATATCTTTTGGAACAGAGACATGAATTACTGGAAAAATTGTGAAGTAATAGGAGCGAAAGTGATCACTTCCCATTAATTATGGTAGCCTCAGATCAATTTGCTGAGGACATGCCACTGTATTCACAAGATCATATGCAGATTGAAATCAGAAATTGTAAGAAAAAAGGTGGGAACCAGAATATGATAGAGTTGTGACTGAGGTATTACAGAATGTAAATATCCCAGATTTAACAAATTTACCAGACGATCAACTGGAATTGCAAAGCTCATTGAAAAATTGTTTCATGGAAATACAAAAATTACTATATAGCCCATTAGAAACAACATTAAAACCTAAGACCAAGAAAATATGGTTTGACAAGGAATGTTGCATGGCCAAGAGAGAGGTCTGACAAGGCTCATAAGACACACAAAGACATCAAATGATAAAAGTAAATTTCGATTATTAAATATGGCCAAGCAAGATTATAAGAAACTTCTCAAAAACAAAAAAATATTTTTTTTTACCAAAAGCAGTGGTAATATATGTTGGACATCATTAATTGTAAGGACCAACAGTCCTTATGGCTAATGGCTGTTAAAGGTACAAATAATAGCAAAAATACAATAGATATGTATATCACTGAAGATATGTTGATTAAACATTATACAACCATTTATTTGAATCCAGGTTTAGAGGATGTAATACCAAAATGGAGTATGGAAATAATAAGAACATCCTGGGCCAGATATTCAAAAGTGCACCTAGAACATGCGCAATGGAATGCGCAGTGCAATGCAGGTATGCCATAGAAAACTGATGCCATATTCAAAATATGTGCCATAGACATGCACAGGTGCAAACCACACTGAATATAGCAAAGATGCACCACTGCATAACCAGACATGTGTCAGAGCAACCAGTAATGCACAGGAGCAAGTCCATAGGAAGCAGCAAGCATGCTGAGCAAGCACTACAGGAAAAGGTGCACACAGGTAGGGCAGCACAAGAGCAGAATACCAGGCCAGCCCGGCAGTCCCAGGCCACATGGGGAGCATGACCATAGTGCACAGCACAGGCACACAGCCAAAGGGCCACAGTGACAATAGGCTGCATAACAGAAGCACATAGGCCAATGAACACACCCAGCCACCCACACAGATGACAGTGAATCTGGCAGGCCCATGGCACTGCACCACCACAACCCTGACAGCCAACACAGCATGGGATAAAGCCACAGGCACACTGGGAGGGTACCAGGCCTGTACAGTGCGCGTGGGTATATGAGATGCTCAGACACTGGGAAACAGGGCACACAAGATACGCCACCAAGCAGCGACAGAGTGCCCAGCACCGCACCACACACCAGCACCAGTAAGAGAAACGGTGCAGATGGAGGGCAGGCCAGCACAGGCAAACAGGAATGTGAGGCAGTAGACTGTACACAGTCCAGATGCACAGCCACAGCCAAAGTCACAGCCCAAGGGCCTGTGCCACAGAGGTATATGGCACACAGCAGCCACTGCACATGGGAGTGCACCACAGAAGGCACAGTGGTGGAACACAACAGGCACACTCAAAAGCAGCACAGAAAAATGTAGGCACAGTGCAGCACTGCACTGGCAAAGGAGATGCAGATACAGATGTGTATGAACAAAGATCTTTACTACAAAATAAACAACAGTGGTGTGCCAACAGGGCAAAACAAGAATAACATCGGCAAGGGAATGGGAAGAGGATGCAAGGTTGCCAATGAGGGGAATGGGAATGGGAGCAAAGAAACAGGAATAGACCGAACAGGAAACATCAGGAGGGAAGAGGTCAACCAAGGCACAGTGGTGTGAGGGGACAGGATTAGTGTTGCTGATGCCGCTGCGACTCTCTCAGCTGGTGCACCTCCCCGGTCAGCACCTGAGAAGCACTAAAATGATGCCTGCAGACACAGATGAGGACATTCATCCGGGTGATATGCAGCCACACAAGTCTGTGTAGCACACACAGCCCACCACCAAAGGCCTGCCCTTGTCATCTGGCCAGAGGCCTGGCCTGACCTACAAGAGGGGAAATGTCAGAGGGTCACCCTGTGCTGCTGGACCAATATTTTGCACCTAACAGATATCGTTTGCATAGCCAGAATTACCCCCCCTCTTGTGTCTAATCCTTGTCTTTATGGCCTGTGCCAATGTTGTTCGTCACTGTTTGTGCATAGACAGGGCACCTATGCGATTATTTTTTTTTTTATTTGTCTTGTCTGATTTATGTATTGTCCTTTAGTTCCCCCCTTATTCTGGCAAGTCATTTCATGTTAAAAATATCTGTTAGAATACAAAGTGTAATTGTATAAATATGCCTAAAATTCGTATGGCCCCTTTAAATGGCCAGAATGTTGAAAGCTACATCAGAATGTTTTTTCTTGCCTAAATGAGGCTTCAAAACACTAATTTCTTCCCCAAATAGCCTTCCTTTTGAGTTCTGAGTCTCAAGAGTTAGCGTTTGATTTAAACGCTCCTTCGCAAAGCTTTTCTATGAGCTGCATGAACGTGCACACTATCGTACAGCTCGCAAAGGCTAACTACGGTCATTCCCCTCTGTAAAGGACCTGAGAAGCTGCAGCACTGTCCTTTTGTAGCTCTAAAGAGCTTCCTTACTAAGTTAGTGGTTATTGAGCTTCCTTTCTGGTGAATACAGCTGAGAAGCTGTGCCCCTACATGCAGCAGTGAGTGTTGCCTTTTTCTTTTGCATATAAGGATACCTCTGTATTCAGTTTGCCATCTAAATTCACATGAAAACAACTATTCAAAGACATGTAAAGCAAAATACACAAGTAAGTGAGGAAAACCAAAGAAATGCTGTACTACCTGATATAATATGTGATGCAGGAGCATATTAAGAAGCCTTTTGGTATGCCCTCTCCCTAGGAGCTGGCCAGCCATAGTGCTGTTGCTTTTATATCAAAAAGGAATACAAAGGGGAAGGGACTTACTTCACAAAGACAAAACAGAAAGTTTAAAACAATATTATTAATTCCACAGCTCTTATGTGAGTATAAGGTTCTCAAAATGAACTGCTTATATGGTTTAAAAATTATAAATAGTTTGTTTGTACAAAAAGCTACTAGTTTGTTTGATTGATGGATATTTCATCCAATGAGAGGTTGTTTTAGGCTATATATTGCCAGCATCTCCAAACAGGAGATCAGTAGCAGCAGGGGATGTTGAAGCATGAGCATCCAGAACTAGCGCTCTAGTTATTACTTCAATGAAGAATGCTATTTTTGGTTTGTGCCTTTGCTTTTTATTTTGATTTGTCATTTGATTTTGTCGAGATCAGTCTGCCTATATTCTGCTTTATACACTTCATTTGGAGCTCTTCAAATAAAGCTGCTGAGATTCAACTGAAGAATACAGCCAGTGTCTGTTTCCATCTGTATCCAATGGTGTTTCCTCCTACAGGAAACAAGACAGGCAATGATTGATGGACCATAAGCAGCCCCAGCCTACACAAAGGTGTGCACAGGACAGCAGCTACACCCACAGGTGGACAGAACCTGAACTGGCATGTGCACAGTGGACAGCAGCAGCTGACATTACTGTGCCCGATGGGCCGATTGCGTGGATGTCAGTGACAGTCCCACCCTCACACCCATGCAGTGGACCACACAGTACTGGTGCAAGGGCCCCCCCCCCCCCCCAGGCAGTACAATACACCCCCTACAGCAGTCGCACCCATGAGACTTGCACACATACCCACCCTACCAGGAATGGCAATGGCCCACCATGATGCACAGGCCATGTGCAAGGCCCACTCCCTGTGCAACATGGCACAGGCAGTGGGGGCTGGGTACCACCCAATGCAGAGGCCACACATGGCAACACTGCCCCTTGCCAAAGCACATAGCACACCCCACAGCCAACAATGACCCACACACCATGCAACACTCACTCACCTGCCTGCCCAGGCACTGGCACAGCCATGCCATCACCATGGCACATGTCCTGGTCTGTGGCCATCCTGGCCCTTCTGCAGTCCTCTGGTCCTGTGGATGGAACAGAGAGAGAGAGAGAGAGAATCAACAATGGACATGAGTGGCATGCCGTGCACAGACCCACCCACCACTACCACAGTGCCCAGTGCTGGCACAGCACGCGCATGCACACAGGCCCATGTGTGGGGCATGGTGCATGGCCCAATGTCAATGTGCACAGCACAGGCATGCAGTGCAGCAAAGAAGGACATGCACCAGCCACCAGCGCAGGCCCCCCACTGCAGCTGCACATGCAGTGCACAGCACAGGATGTGGACAATGGCAGCATGCACATTGCAATGAGACACCTACCTGGCTGTGGCACAGACCTCTGGTGCACCCTCTCCTGCAGCTGTCAAAGCCTGGTAGGATCCCTCCTGTGGAAGTCACCATATATGTGCCTGCACTGCTCAGCAGTGTGTAGCACCCCAGTCAGCCACTCCAGGCCAGTGGCCACACTCTCCAACACCTGAGACCTGGGGTCCTAGAGCTCTGCCACATCAAATAGGTGGTCCTCCACTGGCAGGACAAGGGCCACCAGAGTAGACACCTCAGTATCTAACCAGTTCCCTGCCCAGCGCACATGCTGTCCTGACACCACCATGACTGCTGACTGCTGCACTGTGCCCGACTGCATGTACCTGCACAGCCAGCACATGGATCCACGCAGTGCATGACATGCAATTAGGTGTCCCATACCACAGCCATGCAGCATGGATTTGTGTGATTGACCTGCGCAGCTGACACCCATCACACAGCACCACACATGCACAGAGCAGCCCCATTGGGTGGGAGTATGGGGTCAGGGCCATGACCCCATGTATGCATTGCATGTCCCACATGGTAGCGTGCACATGCAGGCGCACATTGGCAGGCAATGTGCTGTAGGGGATATGGTGCATATGGCACTGTTGCAGAATAAGGCCTGACATCGCAGGACGTCTGCATGAGCGGCATGCACACATGGCCACATGCACAATGGGGGTACATCATGCACTGTGCACTGGTGTGCTATAGACCACATGGTGCCACCCATGGTGTGCATGGTGGATGCACTGCCACGCACTGTGCATGTACAGGGGATGTGCCAGCTACCTTTTCCTGGTGCATTATGATTGCACAGAATGCAACCCTGCAATATTCAGTCACGGTATGCAAATTGGCTAATGAGTCAATGCATGGTGCAGTCGGGCACATTTGCATCCCATTGCAATTGTGCTCCTGCTCATTTGCATGAGATGAGCCATAAAAGCACCACAATACTGCACTGTGCACTGACAGGTACTGCAGCCATTTCAGTAAGGAGCAACAATGTGATGTTACTGGGTATGTTATCTGTGCTGCAGTGTTCCATGCTGGCCTGCCAGGCCGCTAATGGTACCATTGTGTTACCATCCACAGGAAGCATAATGTTGGAGTTGGAGGGAGCTTAGGAGCAGGGGCAGGCCCGGCTTCACCAAAGATGAGCAGCAGGACCTGCTTGAGGCCTACCTCAACAGGGAGGAACTGCTCAGTAGCGCCATGGGCACTCTACAGGAACATGCCACAGGGTGGGAAGATGTAGCAACATATATCAACACCCATGGAAGACATCAGAGGAGTGCACAAGAGTGCAAGAAGAAGATGGATACCGACAGGCAGCACATTAAGGAGAAGGTCAACATTATCAGGATGTCCTGTGGTTTCCAGATGGGTGGCAGCCCATCACAGAACTGTGAGTCACTGGGAGCCATGGGGGGGGTACCACCCAGCAGTGTGCAGGTGTGGGAGTAGCTGTGCAGCAGCGCAGGGCACACATGGAGCCACTGTGCGTACATGTGCAGGGCTGCAGCAGCAGGAATACAGGACCCCAACCATGCCTCCGGCCCCAGGGCGTGCAATACCACTGGGCAGCCCCACAGAGCCACACAACTAGTGGACATGTGGCCTGGCCCACAGGGGCATAGGCATCCGCATGGCACACCACTGGCAATGTGGCCGTTAGCGGTGTGTAGCTGGGGCATGCTACTCATCCTGTGCTGCTGCTTCTTGTACTGTGGCCACTGCACATGGCTGGCCCAGCATGTGCACTGTCCATGGCATGTCCAGCATACTGTGTCATGCAGCACATGCATACCCTGTTCCATGATGGCACTGAATTGGCATGCATGCCCCCCACACTATGGTTGTGGCTCAGTGTGCACACTGACATCCTCATCATGTATACCACTGTTGTATCATCCAGCACCATCATGCCTCAGGGGTGGGATGCAGTATGCGGCCAACAATGCTGGACTCAACAAGGATGAGCCATCTAAGTCCACTGGCATCAAGGCCATGGACCATCAGCAACACAGTGGTGTGGGGCTGCTGGACATCCTAGGCCTTGGTGACAACACCCTGTCGGACCTACTGCTCACCGAGGGCCTACCTGTACTCGTTCTGGGTGCACAGGTGAGTGGGGCATCTGACACAGATAATGATCTGACACGGATCCTGTTTGGCACTGGACTGGACACGCCTCCCAGGGTACAGTTCTGCATACTGGTGGCAGTCGCCAATGGCAGCGGTACAGCACCTGCACAACCACTCCCTGTCCATGGCCATGCAGTGGTGGGTGGTGACACCACCGATGCCAGCCATGGGAGGGTTGGTGCCATGGACACAGGAGCCATACAGACTATCCAGCAGGTGGCTGGGCATCAGAGGCGGGCAGCAGTGGCCACCATGCAGCACACCACAGGGTCTGCCAATGGGGCACCCCCACATACACCACCCCCTGTGCAGTCCTCTTTGCAGCATCCCTCAGCAGGGGATGCTGCCGGGCATGCTGTCACACCCCCAGTGGGTCAGCATCAGCTTCAGGATGTGCATGGCATTGACAGGCTGGATGAGCACACCAGGCTGCTGTGGGCTTCCGTGGACAACCGGGCAATGCTCAGGGCCCAGTTACACACACTGCAGATAGAGCTGCACCACCAATCTGATTGTGCAGACACTGGATGCGCAAAGCTGATGGGTGAGATCCGGTAGCTGCGGGAGGCCACGACCGCATCACTGGACCGCATTGCCGGTGCCATCACGGCTTGATTTGCATCACTGACATCCAGTGGGCATGGCAGGGTGCATAGGACTCCCCATAGTGCTGCGTCAACATCATAGACCTGGTGTCTGGTGATCCCAGTACGGCTGTCACCAGGCTCTGACATGGCCACTGCTGACACTCCTGGCAGTAATCTGTATGCCGGCCTGTTCATGCCAGAGAGGACCTGATCGCATTCCCATGCCTCTACTCCCAAGATTGTGTTGAGCACACCTCCAGTGGCTGTTGAGCAGCTTGTTGGTGCCATACAGCCTGGGTATGGCCGCCCACTTGGCTGTGGCTGCCATGCATCCAAATGGTAGGCCTGTTGGTTACATAGAAACATAGAATTTGATGGCAGATAAGGACCGCTATGCCCACCCAGTCTGCCCATTTCCCTACCTAATAGATAAGCTGCAGATCCTAGTTAACCAGCAGCCTACTTCTTTCTACCCCCACCCCCTAGAATTGCCTTATGGCTGTCCCATGCATGCTTAAATTCAGTCACTGTTTTTGACTCCACAACCTTCTCCTGAAGGCCATTCCATGCATCCACAACCCTCTCTGTGATATGCTGTCCCACCCTGCTGCCCGTTGCTGTTGCCTTGTGCACACTTGTCTGTGCACGCACATGTGCATGTGGCAGCATGTATGTGTGGCACGGGAGTGGCCTCCATGTCTGCATGCTGTACTGCAGGGCCTTGTGGCATGGACGTGCTGAGGTCAGCATTGTGCCAGCCTTGTCAGTGTGCTGATACCTTCAGTCTGATCCATGCCACATGCAGCTACCTGTGCGTGTGTGCGGCCTACCACCATGGCCACCACATCCAGCTGTGCCAGCTGCATTGGCCCATTGTGCCCAGCTGTGCACCTCATAATGGTGCCATTGCTGCATGTGCACATCATGTCGCAGCCAGTCCTGTGTCCAGTAGAGTGCCAGTGTGTATGTACGCATGCGCACATACATGTGCAGTGTGCTGTGTGTGTGTGGCTGAGTGTCTGTATTGTCCCTTTGCAAGCCGTGTATATGTCACTGTCCCTGCATGCCTCCCAATGTGGCCATGCACCTCAGTGTGTGTGTGTGTGGGTGTCTGTTCTGTGCTTGCACTGCTGTCATGGCTATTACTCACCTGCGTTTCCCAAAGTGCTCCTGTACGATTGTTGCCCTTTGCATCCTGGCCTGTGTGGCAATCCTGGGATCCTGCCTCTGCATGGGTGGCTGCACACCCCCATCTGGTCTGTCCTCCCCATCCTCATCACTGATGTCATCCTCATCCACCTGGATAGCTATCCCATGGTCAATGGCCATGTTGTAAAGCAAGCAGCAGGCCAGGAATAGTCCACAGGTTTTTGCAGGGCTATACTGTTGGGCACCACTGGACCTATCTAGGTAGTGGAAAGGCATCTTGAGCATGCCAAAGACTCACTCAATGATGTTGCATGTCATAATGTGGGCCTGATTGTACCTGTCCTCTGCAGGGTTGGATGGGCGCCGGATGGGGGTGAGCAGCCAGGGTGGCAGGGGGTATGCATTGTCAGCTGTGTGGGTGAGGCATGCAGGTTTGCACATTGCCATGCTTGTCACCCTCCCCCCTCTCCCATGTCTTCTTCAGCCACACTTTCAGCACTTCCTGCATGAGGCCTGGGCCTCTGTCCACTGCACAACTGGCCCCACACCCCATCTTGTGCCACACTCAGCTACAAGATGACCCGTGGGGATCTCCCCATTCTCAAACCTCTGACACAGGATGGAGCTGTGCCAGATGAACACTTCATGTCCACTCCCAGAGTGGGTGGCACAGGCATTGGTGATGCACCTCATGGCATTGCACATCACCTAACAGTTGACCAATGGGTACCCATTTCTGTTAATATTGGCAGCATCCTCTGGGCCAGGTGGTTTGTGTATGACCACATGAGTGTAGTCTATCACCCTGATCTTGCCTGGCATGTGTGCCACCCTGTGGATGTCCTGCATGTTTGCTGTACACTCTGCCTGTGTGCATGGGAATCAAATGAACTCCAAAGTGTGTGGCAGCAGGGCATTGAGGAGCTATGTGAGGAGGTGGGATGTGGCTGACTGGGTGATTCCAGTGGTTGCATCTGTTGGTTTTTGGAAGGTGCCCGTGGCAAGCAGGCACATTGCTGCTGTCACCTTGGTCTCTACTGTCATAGCATGGCTCCTCCTGGTGGGTGCCTGCAACTTGTCATGGCACAACTCACAGAGCTGCCTCAGAATTGCCCTGTTCAGCTGGTACTGGCCTACGATCTCTGTATCACTATAGTCCTCGAAGGTGAGGTGAGCATGGTATCATCTGTGTGAGGCATACCACCAACCTTCCTTGGCCACGTTGCTGTTCCTAACTCCTCCTCACACCCCTCATTACTGCCTCAATCATAAATGGCCTAACATCCATATCTCTCTGTTTCTGTGCCTTGTGCTTCTGCTGTGTGTGGGTGTGTGTGGGTGTGTGTTTGAGCCTCCTTTTATTGGCTCAGTTCTGTGTTGTGCATTCTGTGTGTTGCTCCTGACTTGCACCATGCCATCCCACTGAATATGCCATTGTGCAGCTTATTCATGGATATGCCCCCTTGTACTTGCACCGCATACATTACTGTTGTGCTGCTGCACATTGCGTTTTGCACTGTGCATTTACATTTGTTGAATATGGCTCCATGGCACATGTCTGTGGTTGCGCATGTGCAACTTCTTTGAATATCTCCCTCTTATATAAATATTACATGCAAAGAAGTATACTTAGCAATAGCATTGTTAAAGAAAAAAAAGCACTTGGGCCTGACCAGATTCCCCCCAAAGTAATTTTATGTTCCCCTGTATTGTGGACAAAAATATTAACACCATGCTTTAATACCTGCATAAAAAAACAGAAGTATCCCCACAGAGAGGAAGGGAGCAACAATATCTTCAATATATAAAAAGGGTGACAGAAAAGATCCAAAAATGTATTGCCCAATTTCTCTATTGGGCATTGTGGGAAAGATTTTTGGAAAAATAATTCTGAATAGATTAATTGAGCAAATGAACAGTTTAGGAGGCTTATCAGAATTACAGGCTGGCTCCCGCAGTGGCCATGCCACCTTAGCTAACACATTTATATGTAAAGTATGTTGCTCTTAGAAAACAAAAGTTATATGCAGCATTTATGGATTTTAGTCAAGCTTTTGACACTATCTATAGATCGATCTTATGGCAGGCTATGTACAATTGGGGAATTGATCCTGTATTGATCAGCATTATCAGAGACTTGTATACTCAAATATGGGCTCAAGTGAGATGGGGCAAGCAAGGACAAACATCAGTACCCTTTAGAACAAATAAGGGAGTAAGGCAGGGGTGTATCATAGCCCCCCTCATGTTTAACATGTATACCAACACATTGCTGGTGTCATACAGTGATTCTGATACTAACTCTCCAAAAATAGGTCATTCTCATTGCCTAGCACTCACTTATGCTGATGACCTGGCTTTATTAGCTCTTACTCAATCAGACTTACAAAAGAAATTTCATAAATTGATGAATTTTGCAAATGAGCATGACCTAAAAATAAATGTGAGCAAAAGTCAAGTTTTGATTTTTGGAACTAAAAAATCCAATATAAAGTGAAAAGTAAATGACAGTTGTATAAAAACAGTGGATGAATATATATTTGGGCCTGGTCCTTCAAAGTAATGGGAAATGGTTTAAACACATTGCTAAACTTAAAACTAAACTTAAACAAACAGTGCATTGATGAGTTTTAATTATAAGTATAGTGGGAACACTGACTTGCCTATTTTAACTGCAGTAAAAGCCAAATATTTCTCACAGATGACATATCAATATGAAATATGGGAAACAAAGAAAACCGAATCCCTTGAAACCCCATTAAATAAAGTTTATAAAACAATTTTGGGTCTGGCACCCTCTGCACCAAACATATTAGTTAGAGCAGAGTTGGGCATGTATACCTCAAAAGCATTGATAGATGCTAGAAAAAAATCACCTATTGGATAAAATTGTCTAGAATGGAAAAAAAAACAGACTACCATTTTTATGTCTTGAAGAGAAAATAAAATGGCAGATGTTGGGATGCAGACAGTTAAACTGGTTAAAAAATATTGATTCACTAATACACATGTATGGACTAAATTTCTTGAGAATCTACCATGTCATGTCTTATGAAAAAGGACTTTAAGGGCTTGTCTGGTCACACTCCTAGTGAAGTTGTTGTTGCTGACTGGGCAGAAGAGGTCATAGACTGCAGCAGGGGTGAGGCCCAGAAGGGCTTTTTTTGCCATTAGGCAGGACTGATATTTTAACCTGACCTGTAAAGGATGCCAGTTGGTAAGCTCATACAGGGATCAAGTACTGTATGAGTGAGTCTATCTGCTCCATGTGCAAAACAACAGGCTTTGTTGAGGACCATTCTTACCCTGCTTAGAACACATTCTTAGGTAGTGCCATACATTGGGAGATCATAGTCAACGAGCGGGAGGATCGTACTGGAGACAGCCAGCCATCTAGCCTCAGTGTTTAGATTTAATCATTGCCAGAAGAATGCTCAGAATTTTCTGTTGACCAGATTTTCAATATTGTCCACATGTGTGGCATAAGAAAAGGTTTCATCCAAGGTGACATGCAGATACTTAAAATATTTGACCTGTTCAAGGGTAGATCCATGTGCATTTTGGATAACCAGGGGAGAGACCTATTTCTTATAAAGTTGCCCAGTGAACAGCATTTCTTTGTCTTTTTATAGTTTAGGACAGGTTTATTGCTTTCAAACTGGTCATCCAGTGACTTAAAGCTACTTTGTAAATCATTTGTGAGTTCCACAAGCTGTGAGCTACTGTTAAAATCACTTCATCATCGGTGTATAGTAGCATCTTTGGCAGAGAGCAGACTTTAGAAAGTCTGTTAATGAACAGGACAAAGAGGAGTGGGCCAAGTATAGACTCCAGCGGGATACCAACTGTGACATTCTTTGCATTTGAGAGCACTCTGTCAACCATTACCCTCAGTGTCTATTGAGAAGCAGCACCGAAACAAAGCTAAGGTTTCTGAAAAGAGGCCCATGATGGAGAGCTTGTCCAGCATTAGTGGGTCATCTATGAGGTTGAAGACTTTTGTTAGATCTGTGTAGGTGGCACCAATCAGGTGATCATTATCAAGGACCATATACAGATAGCTGGCATACTCAACAGGGGCTGTTCCAGTGCTGTCGTCTAGATTCCTAAAGCCATGTTGCTCTTTGCGCATCAAGTTATACTTATTTAAGTAGGAAACTAGTTGGTCAGAGACAATTTGTTCCAATGCCTTACAGGGGAGGAACAGAGATTGGCCTATAGTTGGCCATGTTGGTGCAGTCCCCACTTTTAAAGATCAATGGCAAATGTCCATTTTATATGGAAGAAGAAAAATATCTGACATGAATGGGGTCAACAGTTTTCAATAAACAGTGACATGTTTACCAAGGTCTGAGTGTTTTTTTCTATGTTTTGACACTTTGGGGCATTTAATTGAATACTGATTACACAAACTATACACACACGAAACCAGATGCTACAGTAGCCTACCGCTCGTGAGGTGACATCACTGCAGTCATGACGTGAACACTAACCTTAGATACCACACCAAAGTGACATGAAACATCCGTGCATCTAACAACAGACTCACTGGTGTATTTAGTTTAATTGTCTGCATCTTTCGTCAGTTTAGGTATGCAAGCTTGTGTGCTGAGCTTTTCCCCCAAAGCAGATAGCATTCTACTGCATACAAATCGTATATTGTTTTTACCTGTCAGTGCAATAGTAGTGCTCTGTGCATTACAAGTGAATTCATTATTTTAAAACTGCAAACTAGAACAACAGCAGGTCAGTTTAATTTTTACTAGATAATTCATATATTTGTGAACCCTTACTCTTTATCGTGTAGCCTATACCAATATAGTATGTTGATATAGTTTATGTGTGCCACATTACCTTATGTTTTGTCTTTGTATTATGTTATTATAGAAAACTTATTGAAGATACATTTTATTTTGACATAGAGGAATGGCTCCAATACTGATTTTAAAATTAAGATGTTTTCGCCAACCCCCCACCCATCCCCCCTTAGACCTTCTAATTACATCTCTCCATATTTTTAATAATAAGCACCAACATGTTGGATAGCTTTCTAAACACTATGGCACCAGTAAACAGTGTACAAAAGTTAAATACTTTAATTTCAAAATGCTTGGCTGTGCTGTGCAATAAGGTTCAGACAAAAATCCCAGCTGTTGTGTCTGGACCTTATTGCACAACATGGCAAGGCATTTTGAAGTTAGTCTTTAACTTTTATACACTGTTTACTGGTGCTGTGCATTTTGTTTACTGTAATAAAAATTAAACACAGCCACCCCTTTCCACACAATTTGCCTGTTCCATCACTCCCTTCTTAATGTGACTCAACACAGTCTGTTATTTCACAGTTACTCAGAAAGTAAAACCCTCTCTTCCCTAATTGATGTACCCATTAAGCCCATTTCCATGTCCCACCATGGCACTCAAATGTCTTTAATATACTCATGCATGTCTGTCTGGATAATAAAAAAAATGGCTCCACACTGTCTCAACAGAATGAGTCCCCTTTATCTGGACAAAACACTGTCTCTCAATGACACAATGCACTCATTTCCCCCTCATCTCTCCTCTAACCACATCACCCAGATTATTGTAGTGCAAATTTGTTCTTTGATCCTTTTAATTTTAAAACATGGAGCCACCCTCACTAAAAAATTAGTCTCCCATCACACTGAAACAATTTATTATTCTGTGTGAATACATACACTGGTTGCCTTCCTTCTTTCTACTCACACTGTTAGGACCTTGAAATAAGCATAGCCTATGTGTGTTTTGTCCTGTCACTAAACTGTAAAATAAATGTATGTTAGTCTTAAACAGTAAGCCATATAATGCAGCCATCTGCCTCGTCTTACCTTCATTTGTTAGGCGCAAATTAATCAGCTGTCATGAGCTCTTGTGGAAACCCAAAATGTCATATATCTAATTTAATAATTGCCACTTGATATACTTTTCATTTTGAGTGCTTAAATTGCATTGTATGTTCAAAATTGTAACTATCATAATAAATGATAATCATATGTGTGAATGAATTAAAAGGTGTTCTCTACTGACTATGAAATAAAAAGAATAAAGTAATAATTGTATCACTCTTTCATATGAAATTAGCATAGTAATCTTATTGGATTACATTTATTCATTATAGAGTACATTGTATATTTCTGTTTTTTCAGTAGAAATGTATGATAAAATATATATTTTTAATTTCTTCATTTTGTTTCTAATTGTTATGTTTGTAGCTCATTTGTGGGATAACAAGAATGTGTATTGTAATATAGATTCACTCGTTCCACTCATTATCTCTTCTCCAACCATGTTTATGTAAATGTTAATGTGTTGGTTGTGGATTTCTTTTAACTTGTTTGTGTTTATATTATACTGTTTCAGATATTTTACCTCACCCTTCCACATCCTATACTCCCCCCAACCCCAAATCATTATTGAACTTTATTGGACCATAATTGAAATATGTGGTCTCCATGCTATGGTCAATGTATGAAAAAAAAGAAACAGTCTGTATTTTAAAATAATGTTTGACAGTGTTTTTCCTGCTGATCACTGTCTTAACATGTTTTTATATTATAACAGTTAAAACCCCCTACTTTTAATGTTGCTTATTTAACACAAATGGTTAACAGACAGTTCAGTTTCATCTCCATACTATAACCATGTCTGCCACTAACACTCTCACTTTGATCATGGTGTCCGCATTCAGCTGTTCCCATCATCTTTCCTAAAGTTTTAATGCTATCCATGTTAAGTTATTGACACTTTTTATACCTAATTGTGATAATGAATGGAATCAGTCCAGTTGATAGTTTGATTTACTTCATACTGTCTGCATCTCCTCCTGATTAAAAAATAAATAAACGCTTCTAAAAATAATTATTATTATGGCAGTAACATAAAACATTTTTTGACCACATCATGGGGGAAGGGTGTGTGTGTGCATGCCAGAATGCAGCTTTATAACTTTGTAATTCACACATTATGTGCTGCATTTTACCTAAATGTATTTTTTATTCTAATATACTGTCTCTATATCTCCCATTCATTCATTTTACTTATAAGCATGGATAACGTGCATCATGTATGTAAAAATGTACAATGTGAATATGTACCTGTCTCCTTGTCAATATCATAGTATTGGTGTTGACTCCATAACATTATATTTATATTTACTTCTGTGAACTCCATATTTATTCATTTTGTATGAACTTTTAATTGATTAAATATAACTTTTTTTTCAATACAATTAGTGCGACATTGTAGATGCAATTATTCCACCTCAGATATCAGGATAAGATTTGAGAGACAGTGGACTATTTACAACATCACATCTTGATTGTTTTGGAATAATCAAACTCTAATATTAACATTCAGTGTATTTTTGAATACATATAATGAAGTCACCTGTAGATTCATTGTTTGCCCTGCTCAAGTGATACATATACACCTGACTGGCTGAAGTGTTCTGTATCCCATGCATCTGCACACACACTTATTCCCTACATTCTTACTCCCACCCCTCATTCTTGAATGAGGAAGTATCCTTGAGAATTATCCCCTTTAAGGTGTGGAAGGAGTATATGGGATGAAGCATAGATAGTCTCTGCTTTGGTGCCAAAGGTCATGAAAACAGTCTTATTGGCATTCAGGAATATTTGATGTGAGTCAAACCATAGCTGAACCTGATGGAAATAATGATGTTCAGTATATGCTACATTGACAGGGTGTATGCATGAGGTAAACAAGACAGTGTTATCAGCATACATGTGGATGGAGGAGGGAGGGTGAGCAGACTGAGGGTTAGTTGTTGAGGAAAAAGGAGAAAAGAATGGGACCTAGCACAGATCCCATGTGGCCAACAAGGGAGGGGAGATTACACCCTGAATATTGACTGATTGTGTTCTGCCTGTGAGATAGGCACTAAAAAGTTATAGAAACATATAAACATAGTAGTTGTCAGCAGGTAAGGACTGTTAGTCATAGAGCCATACTATCTGAAATGTGCCTACCATGTGCTTGTGGTGCCAATCACCCACCTATTAAACACGTCACTCTCCCAGGGTAGCCTCCCCCCTCAATGGAAAATAGCCCATGTCATCCCTCTATTAAAAGCAGGTGACCCCTGCAATCTAAATAATTACAGACCGATCTCCATCCTCCCCATTCTGTCTAAATTACTAGAAAAAATAGTGTGTGGCCAGCTAGGGGTATACTTAGAATCCAGAAGCCAATTAAACCCAGTTCAGTCTAGATTCAGACAAAGCACAGCACCATAACAGCCCTAGCTAAGGTGACCAGTGATTGGCTCCTAGACCTTGACAACAAGAAACATGTCTGTGCTGGTGTCTTGGATCTTAGTAAGGCATTCAACACAGTCAATCACAGCCTGCTTCTTTCCTCCCTAAGCACCTTAGGCCTGGACCATAAATCTATGTGCTGGTTTGTAGACTACCTCGGAGAATGGAAACAGCAGGTTAAAGCTGAAGGTAATCTTTCTCCATTAAAACCTATTCTGAGGGGCATGCCCTAGGGCTCTATCCTTGGTCCCCTCCTCTTTGCAGTCTACATTAATAACATCAATGACCCAATCAAAAAAGCCAACATCCACTTATTCGTGGATGACACTGTACTGTACTTGAGTCTTCTCACGCCGGAAGAAGCCTGTGAAGACTTCCAAGCTGAATTCAACCTTCTACAATACCAGCTCATAAACAAAAAGCTTTTGCTCAATGTGAAAAAAAACAAAAGCCATGCTCTTCTCCCCCCCTTGCATGTGGCAATTCCTGCTGGGGGGGAGCTATCCCATAAATTACCACTGTTCTTGGAGAAACACTAGAGTATGTAGCTAAATTCAAATATCTAGGAGTTTGGCTCGATCATAAACTTTCCTTCGCTGACCATCTCAAAGAACTACAGAAGAAACTAAGGCAAAGATTAGGACTATTCTACAGAATTAACCACCTGCTCACAAAGGAGGCCAAGATTCAACTGGTTCAAGCTACGTTTCTAGCTTTAATAGATTGTGCAGACCTGCTCTACAGCCACTGTACTGCCTCTGCACTGACTAAATTGGATACCCTCTACCACAGAGCAATCAGGTTCATTACTGGCCTTCCACTTTCCACACA